>VMRM01000032.1:2611666-3917500 GCA_010277075.1 Poeciliopsis retropinna | reverse complement strand
ATGATTAGTAGGTCTTTCAAAACTATAAATGTCTGGATTCATCAATTCAGCTTTCGTAAACATTGAATAAAATGTATACAATTTTAATAATTACAAAAAATTACCACACTGTTTTTACTGTTACTTAAGCACGATCAACAATCACAGATGCTTAATAAATTATGTGACATTTAATGTCAGTACTTTCTTTAATAAAAAAGAAGACAAATATGAAATAACTATTGTTACCCTTCCTTCAGAGCACCAAGATGAGAGTGAGAAAAAGTTCTGCTTCATTGTGATGTTCAAGTGCAGATCAGGTTTAAACACCAAGAACATCAGATACAGACACGGGAAAGACAAGAGAGTTAGATTCTTTTTTACTCACGAAGAGAACGGACAGAGATGTGTTTCAGTTATAATCTCCTACCGCTCTGAAACACATCCTTGTTGAATGCTCTCTTTTTATTTGTTTTGGGGTGTTTCCTAGTTTCATACACGTTGTAGCTCTAAGAAATAGAAACAGATCACACAGCTGCAACGTGACTCAGAATTACACAGCTTGTCTTCTGGAACACATGTCCATGTACAATAAAGCAAAACCAAGTTATACAATTTCACACAATCTTTTGTGTCAAGGGCACTGGAACTTCTTGCTGAGCAGTTATCTGCTGAAACCGGTTGCATCTCAAAACATTCTTGTCGATTGCTCCCTTCAGTGAGGCCTCCTTAAAACACACTCAGAAACATAGTTAAAGCATGTTAAGGAATCCATCCATCCATCCATCCATCCATTGTCTGCCACTTATCCGGGGTTGGGTAATGGGGGTAGCAGCTTAAGAAGGGAGGCCCAGACCTCCCTCTTCCCAGCCACGTCTTCCAGCTCCTCCGGGGGAACCCCAAGGCGTTCCCACCCAGGCCAGCCGAGAGACATAGTCCCTCCAGCATGTCCTGGGTCTTCCCCGGGGTCTCCTCCCGGTGGGACGTGCCCGAAACACCTCACCAGGGAGGCGTCCAGGAGGCATCCTGACCAGATGGTGGAGGTTGGCGAAGAATGCGGCCGAATGACCGGGCGAGTGGAGGTGAAGGGGTGGTGGTGGTGGGTTGAGCTCTGCTGGAAAGCGGAAGACGCCATGGACGGAGGTCCTTATCAGCTGGGACTTGGACAGTGATTTATTCGTGATGTGTCTTGGACCAGCGTTGATTGGTCGTCGGTGATGAGCAGGATGCACCGGTTGGATGAAGCAGGTGGGGCTAAAAAGAGTTATCCGGTTTAAATTTGCGCCAAGGCTTCATTTCATTTCACACAAAAACAATCATGTAATTGACATGATATTCATAGTAAAATGTTTCAAGATATTTTATGACTGCTGTGTGCCTTCATGAATTTCATATTTTTCTTTTTGATTTCAAAAAGAAGAAAATCTGAAAAACTTTGATATTTAGTCTGTAAATTACATTGTGCATTGACATGAGTAAGAATATTAATAATAAAATATGATTGAAGATATAGTTCAGTGTATTCAGATCAACAACAATAATTGTTTCAGAGTAGTGCATTCAGTATGTGATAAACACTATCTTTTGAAAAAATTACAAGCACTGCCAAGGGAAAAAAAACAGTGACAGAACATACAGTGTGACGTAGTGAACTACGTGATAAGTGAGCATTTCATTGACGAAAGCTGCTTGATGATACTCTTTAGTTATTAAAGTAATAAAGTTTCAGATTTAGAAAGCAGTCAGGAAGCAGCAACACAATTCAGCAATGGTTTGTATTTTTTGCTTTTCAAATCTGAAGTATCATCACCTTCCTCATCACAAAGCCTGCAGACGCTCCCACTTCTGTTCCATAGAAACACTAAAAGGGAAACACCCTGCACTTTAACACTGGAACTGATAGTTAACTGCAACAACTACAACTGCTGGATTAAGAACAACTGCAGCACAAACAACAACCACAGCATCAACCACCACAACCGCAGTGCCAACGACCACAACTGCAGCACCAACCACCACCAGCAATGACCACCACAACTGCAGCACCAACAACTGCACCACTCACCACCACAACTGCAGCACGAACCACAACTGCTGCACCAACAACCACAGCATCAACCACCACAACCGCAGCACCACCAACAACAGCCACAGCACCAACGACCACAACTGCAGCAACAACCACTGAACCAACAACCACAACTGCAGCACAAACCACAACTTTACTACCAACCACCACAACTGCTCCACCAATCACTGCAACTGCTGCACGAACAACAACTGCGATACCAACAGCAACAACTGCAGCATCAACAACCACAACTTCCGCACCAACCACCACAACAACATCAACAACCACTACAACTGCTGAACCAACAACCACAACTACAGCACCAACCACAACAATTGCAGCACCAACAATAACAGCACCTCCCACCACCACAACTGCTCCACCAACCACTACAACTCCTACACTAATAACGACTGCAGCACCAACTACAACTTCAGCACCAACCACCACAACTACAGCAGCAACAACAACTGCGGCACCGACCACAATCACAACTGCTTCACCAAGAACAACAGCAACTCCCACTACCACAACTACTGAACCAACAACTGCAACTGCTGCATTAAGAACAACTCCAGCACCAACCACCACAACGTCCGCACCAACCACAACTGCAGCACCAACCACCACAACAACAGCACCAACCACCACAACCACTGAACCAACAACCACAACTAAAGCACCAACCACAATAATTGCAGCACCAACAACAACAGCACCTCCCACCACCTCAACTGCTCCACCAACCACCACAACCGCTCCACCAACCACTACAACGCCTGCACTAACAACAACTGCAACACCAACTACAACTTCAGCACCAACCACCACAACTACAGCAGCAACAACAACTGCGGCACCAACCACAATCACAACTGCTGCACCAACAACAGCAACTCCCACTACCACAACTACTGCACCAACAACTACAACTGCTGCATTAAGAACAACTTCAGCACCAACCACCACAACTGCTGCACCAACCACCACAACTGCTGCACCAACCACCACAACTGCTGCACCAACCACAACTGCAGCACCAACAACCACAACGTCCGCACCAACCACCACAACGGCTGCACAAACCACAACTGCAGCACCAACCACCACAACAACAGCAACAACCACTACAACCACTGAACCAACAACCACAACTAAAGCACCAACCACAATAATTGCAGCATCAACAACAACAGCATCTCCCACCACCTCAACTGCTCCACCAACCACTACAACGCCTGCACTAACAACAACTGCAGCACCAACTACAACTTCAGCACCAACCACCACAACTACAGCAGCAACAACAACTGCGGCACCAACCACAATCACAACTGCTGCACCACCAACAACAGCAACTCCCACTACCACAACTACTGCACCAATAACTGCACCTCTCACCACCACAACTGCTGCACGAACAACAACAACCATAGCACCAACAACCACAACTCCAGCACCAACAACCATAACTGCTGCACTAACAACAACTACAGCAGCAACAACCACAACTTTAGTAGCAATGACAACTGCTGCACCAACCACCACCACAACTACAGCAACAACCACTGAACCAACAACCACACCTGCAGGACAAACAACCACAAGTACCGCACCAACCACAACAACAGCTGCACCAACAACAGCATCTCCCACCACCACAACAAACCCAACCACATCAACAATGACAAGTACAACTAGAAGTACAAACAAAACAACTTCGGCAGCACAGTCATTCACAAATACACTAACACATTTTTCCACAACCACCTCAAGCACATCGACAGCAACGACTTCGGCAGCTACAACCAAAACAACATCAGGAGCACAGTCAGCCACCACAACATCAACAACCAGTAGTGCTTGTAGTGTCAGAATATTCATGCTTCATATCCTGGTTTCACTCTTTGTTGTCATTGTGTGAAAATTGTGACTCAGAAGCATCAAGAGTAAATTCAAGGATTTCCAAAGTCTCGCTTTTCAAGGGAATTAAGTATTTACAATCAAACTGATTCATGCTGAAAATATAGATTGATTACAAAACTCATTTGTGTAGCTACTAATGCATTTTTGTATGTGATATTATTTATAGATTTCTTTGTTAATGTTTTAACAATATTTATATATGCATTAACAAGGTTTCTCTTTGATGTTTTTTGTCTATATTTGTTGCTTATGTGTACTTGTCTTTTTGTAATTGAAGGCTTTCCATTTGTTTCTCACTATCTTCCTATTATTTCAATTTAACCCGCCTAAGATTCTGACCAATTAATTTTTGCTTATGAAATACCTAAGTTGTGCATTTTTGTGACCCTTCAAAATAAATCTGTTTTTTAAAAAAATGTATTCTGATGTCGTAAAATGTGTTCTCAAATTTGCCTTCAAGAACAACCTTACCTATTCATAAGTTTAACCCCTTTTGGGGGCATATTGTTCTCTGAAACCAAAGGTAATTTACCTAATTTAACCTGATTTACCTTTTGTATTTAGAACCTTAAATTTTTGTAAAGTTGTAGCAGAGATTAAATCAGCTAGACTAAACAAAACTTGTATCTAAGCAACATTTGAACTTTAGTTTTACTTCTCTGCAGGCTGCTTACTGAGAATAAAACATGTTTGATGTGCATTACTAGTTATATGAAGGACACTGGTTTGGTTAAGACTTTCCACACTTCCTGGATGTGTGTTCTTTTGGTTTCCTATTTGTGTCTAGGGCTTTGTGTCCTTATACCATAGTTGGTCAATGTCATTCCAACCTGCCACCATTTTTTTTTCAAAGGCATGTAAAACCCCAAGAATATTTAGGGGAAAAGTTGCTTTTAGGAGTTATACAACACTTTAAATTGTTCTATGGCAATTCCTTTGAAATTGCAGCTGAATGGAGCCTTGCAGCCACAACAAAAGGACATGTTCTATTAAGGACATGTATAACAGGTTCAGATTATTCATCCCTTTGTGTCATGTAAATCATATCCTGAGGCTCTGCCTGCTTGTTTGTGTGGTTCAGTCCTGCTATAGTCATGGCAATTGGGTGTTTCCAGATAACTCCTCTCCACCTGATTGTCCAATATTTTTGCTAAAGTTGAGCCAGTACTTCCTACAGTAACTGTTCTCTCCTTTAATGCCATACTTCCAGATTTGTTTGTTAATCTATAATCAGACTCACCATTTCTACTTAACTTGCCTTCAGATGAAGTTTCTCCTCTGTTCGGTCATTGCCTGCCCGCTCTTGCTCTCACAGACCTTGGTGACAAATTTTCTTTTTCTCAATCCAGATCATCCAGCCGCTCAGGCCTGAGGACCAATATGAACCACTCTAATGCATATTGTGTTCAGGACTACTCTATTCAAAATAATACCTTGCACCTGCTGACCTTTCTTCTCCTGTCACAGATGCCATCTTCCAGAACCCACATCTTAAAATTAATCCTTGTAAATAAACCTCTTAAACCTTTATTTGTGTCCTTTCTGCATGTGGATCAGAAAATTACCAACAGTCATTGCACTGCACCCCTTTGTGATGAAGAGTATGGGGGAATTTTTCAGCCATAATTTGACAGCACACATGTTCATTTTGAAAGCAGGACTTACTGTCTTTCTTCTCAAAACTTGTAATGTTCATACTCAAACCTTTCTCTTCGCACTCTTGCTTTCAAAACATTTTCTCCTTGCTTTTGTAACAAAAATGCATAGTCGCCAATAGAATGCAAGTGTTGTACAAAATTCCTCTATAGAAAAGCAGTTAAAAAGTTATTCTGTGAGACTTCTATTGTTTTTGCTTTTGTTTCTATGAAATGTTTCAGATCATAGCTTAGGACATATTTGCTCTTATCATCTATAAATATGGGCTTCTTGTTTTAAGTATAGTACAAATTAACTTTCAGCTGTCTGTAACACAAAATTTGGTTTGATCAAAATGAGATGAGCACAATTTTTACACTTTCTACTCACTCTCTCCTCTAATTCCAGTTCAAGCTCACCTAAACTGCTAGAATTGTGGGAGTTTAAGGGTTTTGAGAATCTTTACCATTTCAAGGATATTTTTTCTACAGAAAGATTTCAGGTTATTCATGGAATCTGAACTCCTAGTTTGACCTCTAGAACCACAGGGGCCTCAACTTTCCCAAATATTTCCTGTTTGACCACAGGTTATTCCTTGTTGAGTTATGTCAAGGTGCTAATGCTTAAGCTGTTGTGTGTGTCACTACTAATTTTACACTATCACAAAGTCTGGCTAGATAGCCATCAGCAATCTGGAAGTCTCAGGATTCAAGACATCAACCTATCTAGAAGGCACAAATGATAAATCTCTGTTCAAAAATTGTGAGTGACCTTCGTGTACACAGGGAAAAAAATTCTGCTGTTGGTACCAAAGACATTTCAGTATTTTTCTTGGCATCCTGTTGCGGGATGGAGCTGTATTCTGACTTCATCTCACCTCTATGACACAGGTCATGAGGTCATGGCACTACAACAGCTTTAGTCCTCTAAAGATATAACCCTTCGATAAAAACATCCACACATGCAATTGGTATGGCTGTGCTCTTATTTGCTGCGACACAATAAATTTCAGAATCCCTGCGCTGTTAAGTTAGTTAACCTGTAATTAACCAGAAATTCAGTCACAACATAGGAAGTTTATTGAACATAAAAACAATGTTACTGTACAGTGCAAAGGACTCCAATTGCAGCACTAGAGTACAGAAAGTAGTGCAGTCAGATAAGATGGAAGCCTGGAGTCAGATAAGATGGAAGCCTGGAAGCTCAGGATTGTTAGGTCAGCTGGTGCAGGATCACAGACACAAAGAAATCACACTCAGACCGCTGCAGCTAATCCAGAATGTTGGAATACTTTCTCCAGTTGAACAGAAACAAAACTCAAGTTACTGACTTAAAGAGGAACAACCTAGAGTCAGCACCTGTCTGGGACATGAACATTCTGAGACACTTAAAGAAAATTACAAAATCAGCCTTCTCCCACCTGGAGAACATTTCCAGAATTAAAGGACTAATGTCCCACCATGATCTAGAGAAACTCATCCATGCATTCATCTTTAGTTGATCTTTTTACGTGGATCTTCACAGGTCCGCCTAAAAAAATCAGACAGCTGAAACTGTCTGGTGAGAGCAGCAGAACGCTACTGTTCAGAGAGTAGCATTCTCTCATTCTTTCATTCTCTCCAAAGCCAAGGAAGATAGAACACATCATCCCAGTTCTAAAATACTTACACTGGCTCACTGTAGCTCAGACAATGGACTTTACTTGTCTGATCTTCTGCATATCACCACCCATTCACGTTCCATTTGTTCTTCCACTTCCATTCACCTCACTGTCCATCTCAGTACCATGCAGAAAAGAGTCTTCTCTTACTCTGCTCCCACACTCTGGAACGCTCTTCCCCCTGACATCCACAATATTGACTCTCTTCTGACCTTCAAAGCACAACTCAAAACTCATCTGCTCACGTTAGCCTTCTCACTTTAAGTTTTAAGTTATTTTGTGGCTTTGTGTTTTTACAGCCATTTCATATTGTCAAATTTGTGTTTTTAATGTTGTAAAGTCTCCCTGGGTTTTTGAAAGGTGCTGAAAACTAAAATGCATTATTATTATTATGTTAAATGTTTTTGTCACTGAATGGCTTAGCCCCAAAATACATCTGTTGTGGTTGTGTCAACCTTCCAGACCTCTCAGGTCTTCTGGTTCTTCTCTTAACTTTCCACTACAATGTAATATTAATTTTAGATATTGATTGTGTTATGTTCGCATCAGTTAAACACTTTAATCCCCCTACTTGCTTAGATATATTATACAAATAAACTTGACAAACAAGATCCACAATATGTAATCCAGTGCTGTTGTCAAAAAGCAGAAAATGGTCAGACACAAAGAGGTCAATGTCAAAATACTCATCAGAAAGAGTAATGGTCAGAGTCTGCATCAAGCTCTGACCATAAAAGAGAACCAGCAGAGGTCTGTCAAAGTGAAGGCAGAAATCATCCAGAGATGTAAACGTAGTTAAAGAAGAAACCGCTGAATGCAGACTGACACAAGCAGGGAGGCAGGGACTGAGGGAACTTTAAATAATGCAGCGCACAGGTGAGGCAAGGAGACAATAAGGCATGGCATAAGGTCAACAGATTAAATCTAATTAGCAGGTTGAGGCTTAGCAGAAAACAAGAGATGACGTGAAAGCATGAGAATGATGCAGGCATGGCTAGAAAAAATGTGAATCATAACATAGCTATTTGAGTGGAACCTGCAATCATTGTTTTACTGTCAAGCAATTATTCAAAATGTGCAGTTTTGTTTTACTTGCACCATTCCATGCTCAGTCCACGTACTTACTGTTTCAGTTGAAATACACAATATTGCCACTTTCGTTAGAGTAGCTAGGTTTCCCAATCATCCCTTCAAACACAGAATTACTGCATATGTTAGAGAAACAAACTGCTTTAAATGTATCGTCTTTTAATTTTATAGATAGCCTTTATTTTACATGATCTTATAAATTGTTTTGTGAAAACAGTTTACACAAAAAGGTGCACCAAGAGCATCTTTTTGTTTGTCTCGCATCAGAAATGCATTACTGAGCAGGTACATGATAACTCTGTAGAATGTGTTTAATGTTAAAAAGAACGACAAAGAGATGGCATCAGGAATAAGAAAAGAAGAGCAAGAGAAATAAAATATGTTTTTCTAATTCAAAGTCATATTCTTCACTATGATTTTATTCAGTTGTGTGGCTCTGATGAAACTGTTGATGCCTCATTGCTCCCTGGAACAACCTGCTTTAGCTGGTCAAATATTTTAGCCACCAAACACGCGTAGACATGCGTCATTTGTTAAGTCACTGCTTTTAATCACCTATTATACCTGTTGTGTCCTACATTATCATACATCTATGGAAACTTTAACTTCATAGCTCATATTTTCATCGATAAAAAATGTAAATTTTGACAAGAAACATGTGGCTTGATTTGGGATTTTAGACTACTCTCAAGCTTTTATGATCTTAAAAAATACTTTAACATTATAGAACAAAAGGATCTCCTGAAATATTTATTTTCACTTGAATGATTTTTGAACAAACATGTTGCCAGCACATGCCTTACCAAATAATTGTTTTTTGTTGGTTTTAAGGTAATATGTTAACATTTCTCACACTCTGACTATGAAGTGGAAGTTACTTAAACTCCCCGAGTTCCTCGCAGATTTACATTGAAAGTATTATTTTAATATAAGAAATATTGTTCTTTTTATTAGGTAAAAAGAACAAAAAGGTAAAATGTAGGTAAAATATAAAATCTTGACTTGAATCATATGGAGAATATGTGTGTGTATGGATAGATAGATAGAACTGAAACAGTGGTAGAGCAGGTACATGATGTTGAAAACTACCTGAGTCATGTGGTGGCTCTATGGAATGTTATTTAGTAAAGTGTAATTAAAAACAGACATTTTTAAAAATTTTACTTTCTTGTTGCATGTCTCGTTTTCAATTAAGAATGTATTGGTTTAGTAAGAGTATCTTGAACTACTTAAATCACATTTTGAAACTTAGTTTTGACTATTTTTTATAGTTAAAAACTTAGTAAACAAGTTACATAAGTTTAAACTTAACCAGGCTGGTTTCATTCCTGGTCAAACAGCAAGTGTTACTTCATGTCCACAACAATGGAAACAAAAGCACAAAATGTTCGGGCCTTATTTTTGGAATGCCTTTTTTGGTGGTGCTGTGTGTGAGTAATTTAACAATAGGTTTCATTGTAGTTAATTGACATTTTCAATCTAATATTCCCCTGTTTTACAAGGTATGTTAGGTGTGTTAAGGTGTGATGCTTTCAGGATGCTTTGACTAATGCAAAGATGCATTTTTGGGTTGTGGCCCCATGAAAATGGAAACACACCCAATCACTGAGGTCATCTGTCCAGCATATAAACTTCAAAAGAACTCTTAGTGCTTAGTATCAGATTCCAGAGGAACTAACCTGTAGGATCCACCTGAACATCACCATGAAGCTGATTGTTTCCCTAGCGTTTATTTGGGCACTGTACACTACAGGTAACATTATCTATTCTGAATGTAATTTTTTATTTGTTCATTAATTAGAAGCCCTCCAAATTACATTTTTCATCTTTTTTCAGCTGTAATTGTTAACGTTGTTGCTCAAAAAACAAACAAAATAGTTTACAGATATTTCTTAATTTATTATTGTATTTGAATTGACTGAAATTGGATCCAAACAGTTATTTTTTTCCACCAACAGACTAATTATCATGCAAGTCATGGTTGTTATGTGTTGTCCAATGTTTGGAGTTTAAATTGGTTCTCCATGCATCACTGAATCCTGTGCTCTCCCTAACGTCATTAACAATGCTATTCTTTTGCACTGATGAATAATAATGTTGAATTACCATTACAATTTTACGAACTTCACTTTTTGTATGTTATTAGGTTCTTTAGATGTTATTGTTTAAGGGGGGAAAGGAAGGCAGCGGGACGGCTGACAGTTATTGTCTACAGAGACAATAACTGCCAGCCCACTATATAAAATATGTAACATGTAAATGTATAGTAATTTTGGAGTTCAAACTTTCTGAGAATTTAAAAAGTCTTCTTTCACATGGATGCAGCTGGAGCCCTGACATGTATGACCTGCACAGACCAGACGTGTTCAAACCCAACATCACAAACATGTAACTCAGAGACCATGTGTATAACAGCTACCATCCGAGGTATTGTTCTGTTTATCTCTTATTTCACTTATGATGGATTTCACTGTAAGAATTTAGGTTGCTGTATTTCTCCTAACATCACCAAACTTCTCCTGAACTCTACAGCTACTCAACCTGGAACTTCAGTAACACAGCTTTACAAAGCCTGTGCAGCTTCCTCTCTGTGTCCGGCTACTGGCAACTCAACTTTTTCAGTCAACTTGGGATCCCAAAGTGCAATTGCATCTGCTCAGTGCTGCAACACAGACAACTGCAACTCACAGACTCTGCCTGGTAGGTTTCATCAAGACTTAAAAAGATAAAAATCTGGCCATCCTTTTTTCCTTTATGATTTCACTTTTTTTCTTTAATATTTAATCAGTTTCTCTTCCTATGTCTTTCTTTGATTCAGCCCCCAGTCCTCAGCTCACTAACTCCCTTCAATGCCTGGTTTGTGACCCTGCAACATCTCAGTGCACCACTCCAATAACCTGTTCAGGAGATGAGACCAACTGCTTCTCAGCAACTTGTAAGTTTTCATATTTGATAACTTGGACAAATTGAAGACTAATCCCAATTTTATATTAATACTACATCTTAGGAAAATACAACTACATTATATTTCAAACAAATAATGTAATTATATCATGTTTTTTTTTTTTTTTACATCAACAGTGAACAGTAGAACAAACACATTTCCTGCACTGGGTTGTGCATCACCAAACACCTGTACAGCTGCTTCAGGTCTGGGAAGTTTGCCGTTCATGCAGAGTGTTGGTTCAATCACCAGTGGACCAACCTGCTGTACAGGCAGTTTGTGCAATAATCCAAGTACAACCACCACAGCTGCACCAACTACGACAGCAGCTCTAACCACCACAACTGCAGCACAAACCATTACACCTACAGCAGCAGCAACAACCACTGTTGCACCAACTACTACAACCACTACAACTGCACCAACTACTACACCCACTACCCCAGCACCAACTACTACAACTGCACCAACTACTACAACCACTACCCCAGCACCAACTACTACAACTGCACCAACTACTACAACTACTACAACTGCACCAACTACTACAACCACTACCCCAGCACCAACTACTACAACCACTACCCCAGCACCAACTACTATCACCACTACCCTAGCACCAACTACTACAACCACTACCCCAGCACCAACTACTACAACTGCACCAACTACTACAACCACTACCCCAGCACCAACTACTACAACTGCACCAACTACTACAACTACTACAACTGCACCAACTACTACAACCACTACCCCAGCACCAACTACTACAACTGCACCAACTACTACAACCACTACCCCAGCACCAACTACTACAACCACTACCCCAGCACCAACTACTACAACTGCACCAACTACTACAACTACTACAACTGCACCAACTACTACAACCACTACCCCAGCACCAACTACTACAACCACTACCCCACCAACTACTACACCACTACCCAGCACCAACTACTACAACTGCACCAACTACTACAACCACTACCCCAGCACCAACTACTACAACCACTACCCCAGCACCAACTACTACAACCACTACCCCAGCACCAACTACTACAACTGCACCAACTACTACAACCACTACCCCAGCACCAACTACTACAACCACTACCCCAGCACCAACTACTACACCACTACCCTAGCACCAACTACTACAACCACTACCCCAGCACCAACTACTACAACTGCACCAACTACTACAACCACTACCCCAGCACCAACTACTACAACTGCACCAACTACTACAACTACTACAACTGCACCAACTACTACAACCACTACCCCAGCACCAACTACTACAACTGCACCAACTACTACAACCACTACCCCAGCACCAACTACTACAACTGCACCAACTACTACAACACTACACGCACCAACTACTACAACCACTACACAACTACTACAACTGCACCAACTACTACAACCACTACCCCAGCACCAACTACTACAACTGCACCAACTACTACAACCACTACCCCAGCACCAACTACTACAACCACTACAACTGCACCAACTACTACAACCACTACCCCAGCACCAACTACTACAACTGCACCAACTACTACAACTACTACAACTACTACAACTGCACCAACTACTACAACCACTACCCCAGCACCAACTACTACAACTGCACCAACTACTACAACTACTACAACTGCACCAACTACTACAACCACTACCCCAGCACCAACTACTACCACCACTACCCCAGCACCAACTACTACAACCACTACCCCAGCACCAACTACTACAACCACTACCCCAGCACCAACTACTACCACCACTACCCCAGCACCAACTACTACAACCACTACCCCAGCACCAACTACTACCACCACTACCCCAGCACCAACTACTACAACCACTACCCCACCACCAACTACTACAACCACTATCCCAGCACCAACCACTGCATCTGCAAATGTTGCAACCACCACATCAACCACCAGTGATGCATCTAGCTTCAGACTTGGTCTTCTTCACCTGATACTTGGATTTTTCATCTTTATCATTTAACAACTTCATGATAAATTATTGTACCTATTGTTTCTACCTGAACCGAAGTAAAAAAAAAAAAGTAAAGCCAATGTTCTTTGAAGACTTGCTATTTACCACTGAATGAAATGAAACAAATGGTGTAACTTTATTTTGCATTTAAATTATTATTTAATAAAGCAACCTAATTTAATGTATATAATATTAAATAAATAATTTCTTTGTGAACTATCTACTTTCTTTTTGTGTCATTGGTTTATTTTACAATAAAAATTTCTAAAAATATTTAAAGTATTTCATTTTTTAATTAAATTGGTATTTTCAGTATATTCCATGTGGTTTGTTTTGAAAACTTTGCATGTGAAAATTTACTTTTACTTGATTTAGTTAAGCTGTGCTATTTAACAATTATGTTGGGTACTTGCTGTATTTCATTCAGTTCAGTTCATTTAAAACCATCCAGTCAACAAACCCCCTACCCAACTGAAATATACAAAGTATACAGTTAAAAGGTAGATTTAAAGTCATTTATTCTAATTCAGGCTAATGGGAAGACAGAGTAATTTATCAAACAAAATTGTTGATGTAGGGAGAAACAATGCTCCCTACATCATCTGCTCTGTAGTACATTAAACATCCACCAGAATCGTGCTACTGATTGCTACCAGCTACTGATCTTAGGCAGGAGTTTGTTCACCCATCCAACTTACTACAACTAGTGGGTGGCGCAGTTTGCTACAATCGATAGTAGCCACACAGGCACACCAGCTAAAAACATCAAACGCACTGAGTACAACACTTTCATCCTATTGGCTGAGAGGTTGCCAGGCGACTGTGCCAAAAGGCGTTTTCAAAAACAAGAAGAGTCTGAGCAGAGACTAAGTGTGAGCACAAGAAGTTTTGAGTACAAGTGTCAAAAATTTTGAGGAGAAAGACATGAAATCCTGCTTTCAAAATGAAAATGTAAGCAAAAGTATTAAAAGTTTTGAGAACAGAAGACATGAAATCCTGTTTTCAGACTGAAAATATGTGCTCTTGGATTATAGTAGAAAAATTCCCCCATAGGTACCCTCCATGGATAATGATCGGGAAAAGACTGATGAAGACAGCTGTTAAATATTATTAAAATGCACAGATCAGTTGTTAGTACAACTACCTCTAAATAAAGCAAGATGTGTGCTTCTACTGTTACAATGTAGAGGTAGTGAAACAGAAACTACAGTATAAACAGTAGTCTTTTAAAACACATTTATTGCTTATTAAACATGTGTTTACACCAGAATAAATCAGCAGAGCATAGAAAACTATAGAGAAAATCAAATATAGAGGCTCACAGGCCAAATCAGGGCCTGATAATTATATATGTGGCTCCATAGACTCTAGAAGGACACATAAAATATTAAGATCATATTTGTGTGCATAAATATTATTTTATTCATCAAAATAAATACATTTAATTTATATTGCACCAAATTACTTCAATATGAAAATATTGCAGCATAAATACACATCAGCAGGATTTCTTCATTAATTAATTGAATGCAGAAACATCTATTTATTATTTTTTTATTTTCACAAGTAACATTATTAATATGTTTACACATGATCTTGATGTAGCCCGAAGTGAAAATATGTTTGACTCATCTGCTTTAGAAAATGACTAAGGACAATGTATGATATAAAATGAAGTATAAAAAGAGAAAGATATTTATGGGATGTCTGTTTTTGCATTTTTGGATTACATGACTTAATTATATTGTTTGTGTGAACTCCTCTAATCATTTAAATGCTGACGTGCCTGAAAGGGTGTGTTAAGGTGTGTTTAGGTGTGAGAGAACAGAAACAAAATAAAGCGAGTTTTTTATGCGAACACGGCCAGCAAGCAAGGTCACCTTTACTGAATACAAACTTTAGTACTACTGCTGCTTTTAAGAAGTGGGAGAAGAAAGTTAATCTACAGAATCAACAAGATCATCATGATGAAGCTCATCTTTTTATTCAGTCTCATTTGGGCACTCTATAGTGCAGGTAACACTCTATTATTTCTTCAACAAATGGCGTTGGTAGTTTTCAGCCGTTTTCTTACATAATGTAAATTATGTTGAGATGTCGAACATTATTTGAGAGAATATTTAACAGTTAAAATTTTGAAGATTGATATGGAGATGTTAAAACTTCTGCTCATTTTTTGTGTGTTTGAGTTTGTAAGTGAAGAATTATTGGTATCATACAGAAATAGAGCTGTTTATTTTATTCTGTGATTGCAGCTGGAGCCCTGACATGTATGACCTGCACAGACCATACGTGTTCAAACCCAACATCACAAACATGTAACTCAGAGACCATGTGTATAACAGCTACCATACGAGGTATTGTTCTGCTTATGTTTTCTTTTACTTTATGATGGAATTATGCATTTAGGTTGCTGTAGGTTGCTGGGCGACTGTGGCTGTGTGGTAGAGTAGTCGTCTTGCAATCGGAAGGTTGTAGGTTTGATTCCAGCTTCCTCCTGCCACATGTTGATGTGCCTCTGGGCAAGGCACTTAACCCCAAATTGCCTAACGGTCTGTGTATTGGTGTATATGTTTGTGAGTGCGAATGGGTGAATGTGACTCTAGTTCAAAGTGCTTTGAGTGGTCAAAATGACTGGAAAAGTGTTATATAAGTTCAGTCCATTTACCATTTATCATTTGTATTTCTCCTAACATCACCAAACTTCTCCTTAACTCTACAGTTACTCAACCTGGACATTCAATAACACAGCTCTACAAAGCCTGTGCAGCTTCCTCTCTGTGTCCGGCTACAGGCACCTCAACTTTTTCAGTTAACGTGGGATCCCAAAGTGCAATTGCATCTGCTCAGTGCTGCAACACAGACAACTGCAACTTACAGACTCTGCCTGGTAGGTTTCATCAAGACTTAAAAAGAAGATCTGATCCTGCTTTTTTGCTGATATTTAATCAGTTTCTTCCATTATCCTGTTCTGTGTCAGCCCCCAGTCCTCAGCTCACTAACTCCCTTCAATGCCTGGTTTGTGACCCTACAACATCTCACTGCACCACTCCAATAACCTGTTCAGGAGATGAGACCAACTGCTTCTCAGCAACTTGTAAGTTTTTCTGTTTAACTGTTTAGAAGGATGTATATTTAATCAAAGCTGGAACAATAAAATAAAATACAAAATGCCCAAAAATGACAGACTGGTCCTCAGTTGGTTAGTATATTTCAACACATTTGAATTAAACTTAATTTAATAAACAACTATTGATTTGAATTAGATTTAAATTATTAAATAAATAACTATTGTACCTATTATCTATTTTTATGGCAACAGTGAACGATGGAACAAACACATTTCCTGCTCTGGGTTGTGCATCACCAAACACCTGTACAGCTGCTTCAGGTCTGGGAAATTTGCCGTTCATGCAGAGTGTTGGTTCAATCACCAGTGGACCAACCTGCTGTACAGGCAGTTTGTGCAATAATCCAAGTACAACCACCACAGCTGCACCAACTACTATAACTAGAACAACTGCTGCTGCAACAACTTCAACAATATCGCTGATCATCACATCCACAACAAGAGGTGACAAATTAAAAGTCTGAAAGCAGAAAGGAATATTACAAAAGAAGGGTGCATCATTTAATTTTATAAATGTTTTGTGTTTAATAATTTTAACTCAGAAATCAGATATTTTGCCTTTCAACTTTCTCAGAGCATCATCAAAATATTTGTAAAACAGATATTTTTCACTTCAGTACTTACTTCTAATTCCAGCTGGAACCCTGCAGTGTCTGACCTGCACAGATGTGACATGCTCAAGCACGGTTTCAGTGACATGCAGCTCAGAAACGATGTGTATAACAGCTTCTTAGGTATCACAGTCTTCATGCTGACTTTTACTTTAGAACTAAATTCAGGTCAGGTGGTGTGAGCTCTGATTTGTTTTCTAACAAGAGCCAAATGCTCTTTGACTTTGCAGCTTCTTCATCTGGAGCAACACAGCAACAAATCTACAAAGGCTGTGCAGCTTCCTCACTGTGTCCAACAACAGGCAGTCAGACTTTTTCAGTCAACCTGGGCTTCCAAAATGGTGTAGCCTCTGCTGAGTGTTGCAACACCAACAACTGCAACTCACATACTCTGATTTGTAAGTTTCATTACAGAAAACAATATAAAAAATAATTCTGGAATCTTCTCTTTATTAAGGTGTCATGACTGTAGGGTTCTGGGTTTTGTTTTTGCTCTTCATTTTATTTATAAATTGTGTTTTAGTTCACTCTTTGATTTATTCTTCTTGATTATTTGTTATTAATTTCTTGTTAGATCTTTCTCATTTTTACGTGTTTTTTTGTTTCAGTCGCTCATAGTGTTTATCTTGTTACTCTACATCTAGGTGTACTTTTATGTCTGAATCTACGTCTGTCATTCTTTACTGATTCTAGTTGTTGTTTTTTTGTTTCATCCCTCTAGTTATTCTAGCTCTGTGTTCCTTAGTTCTTATTATTTTTAGATCAACCTTGTTTCTGTTTGGTACTTTGTTTCCCCTTCATGTCTTTGTCTCTTTCTAGTTTATCATGTTTTGTTTAGTCTTAATGTTTTTTCAGTATTAGAATTATTCCTTGTGTTTCTTTCCACCTGAGTGAAGTTGCCCCAGCCAGACAAAATTGGTGTCCAGCAACTCGACTATGTTTGTGCTGGTTTATGCAGCAAATTTTTTTGTTTGTGCTGCTTTGGTTTTTAAATATTAATGAAAGTTTAAAGGTCAAAACATCAGCCAGCCCCCCAAATTTTACTAAACCAAAATTACCTTTAAACTTTCATTAATATCTTCAAAGCCAAAGCAGCACAAATGTTTGTTCTTTTTTTTGGTTTGTTTTGTTTTTTTGCTGCACAAACCAGCACAAATGTAGCAGTTCTTCAAAGTGCTACGTTAGACACCAAGTTTGTCTGATTTGAAGAAGATGGGGGCAGCTGGTTTGCTTTTCATAATCTCTGGAAACATTTCTGAATATCTTTAAAATGACAGTGGTGCAAACAAAATATTTATCTGCACAAACTTTTGACACCAATTTTGTCTGATTTGAAGAAGGTGGGGGTGGAGGGCAGCTTCAGTCAGGTTTTCCTCCCTCAATCTTTTGTGTTTCCTTGTCCAGCTTCCCATGCAACCTTCTGCCCGCCCTTCAGCCTGACTCCTGCTCCAAAAACTCACACCTACAACAAAGTTACCTCATTTAGCCGTTGTTTCCACTTTCTACCTCCAGAAATCAAATATTTCTGGAGGTATATCTGATTTCTGGAGGAGTGGAGGAGTATTTAAGCTCTTCCACTTCAGTCATAATTTGCCAGTCTGTCTCGTGACATTCACGTCACTTTCCCCTTGTCATTTTCTTCCTTTCTGCCTAGTTGCTGTGTCTCTGGTTTGGATTTGTTTTGGATTTTGTGTGTGTGTGTGTGTGTTGGGGGTAACACACCAAAAATGGGGTGTTACCATTTTTGTAAAATCATCTACTGTATTTGACGTTGTTTAAAATCTGATTTTAACTAACCATGACATAAGCTGTTGTTGTGTTTTGTCCCATTATGCTATTATTGGCAGTACCTGGTTCTGAGTATCTAAATGGCCTGAAGTGTGTTGCTTGTGACCCCAGCCCTTCTCAGTGCAACACTCCAACAGCATATTCAGGAGATGGGGGCAAATGCTTGCCAACAACTGGTGAGTTTCCAGCCTTAATATTTCAACATCCCCTCTTTAACTTATGCTAAACATATTAATTTTCATTAACTTTTTATACATTATGCCAAATATAATTTTAAATACTGGAAAAGCAGTAATGTCTAAATGTAATTTGTATTTGAATGCATCTGCTAAAAAAAGACTAAAGAATCTTTTTTAAGTTAAAATTCTAAAAATTAACATTTCAGTTTTTCCAGAGATATTCAAGTTTTTCTCTAAAATGTGTATTTTTGTTCAACAGCTCAATAGCAGAAGAAAAATTATATTGACAAAAAAAAAAAAAAAAAATACACTGAAAAATCCTTTGACGTTAACAGTAGCAGGTGTTTGGCTGTAAACTCCAAAACTACTGCTGTGAACCTGGCTACTCAACCTTTCATGACGAACCTTTCAGTGGAAACAATCAGCTATGACAGTGTCTTGATCTGCATGCATTAACCCCAGCACCAATCACCACAACCACAGCTCCAGCTTTAAAAGTAGCACCAACCACAAACTACGGATGCAACTCCAACTTCAACTACAACAACAGAAACACCAAGTTTTTTTTTTTGTTTGTTTGTTTTTTTCTGGGGTAGTGTGGCCAGGGTAAACTCACACATATCCCAGATGTCAGCCATGTGGGACTTTCATGTGTTGAAATGTAACCAGTATAAATGTTTTTGACTTGGGCCTAGTTAAATCTTTAGCTCTCTCTTTCTTCAAGTCAAGTTAGATGCAAAGCAATACAGAATTTATTTTATGACATGAATGATTCTGAGATGGTTTTGTATTGTAACATCTTGTCAGTGCTGTGGAGGTCAAACTATAAAGGTTTATTTAATCACACCTTCTTCTCTGAGAGAACCATCTACATGATGTCTCTGCAGCAGAATATTGTGGGTTTTACTGTACATCTGGATATCCTTCTTTGCATTTGCATCTTTTTAGGTGTTTTAAGGCAGCTTCTCCTTATCCATGCGTTTCAATTGTTGTGCCAAAAATGTTGATCACTAAATCAAAGCTGTAACTTACAGGCTGCTTCCCTGGAAAACAGGGTGTGCATGTTAAGATTTGTGGTAGAGAGGTGGTGAGGCAGACACAGAGGACCCAGGTTGGTGAGAAGAAAATTATGAATTTAATGATGTAGTCAGAAATACAAAGTCTAAAATCCAGGCAGCACAGATTGAGCGAAGGCTAAGCGCTCACATTCTGGTAGCAACTGGTTACAAAATTACTGGCAGCAGACAAGACAGAAAGACACACTAGACAGATTAGACAAGGATCCGACGAGGAATCCTTATCTAAAAGGGCAATAAGGGAAACGAGACACAGCTCGTTTCCCTTATTACGAGCTGTAATAAGGGAACAATCAAGGGATAGACAGAACAACACGAGACTCAATAGACACAGTTTCAGTTTGAACTGAAACTTGTTCATCAAGTATGCACACCTCTAATATTTATTATGGTTATATTTGTATTATTAATATTTAAGATCCTGGATGGACAACATTTTGTTGATCTAAATAACGTTGCATAAATTATTTTTATTTTGCACCTTTATATTTAGAAATCACCATAGCATGTACTGTATATACTGATAAACAGTAAGATTTCTCTTTACCTACCTTTAACAAAAGCATCAGATATTACTCTGATTAATTGTATTCTGTATTAATTTAGTTATTATTAGGAAAGATAATATTTAGATGATACAAAGTATAAATTCTTTACAACTGATGAAACAAGAATAAGTCCAGCACTTGGTTTCATATGTCCAAAAACATGTCAAATTGCTGACAACCTATGTAGCTTTCCGTTGAAGAAGAATGTTGACATAATATCTGATGGACCAACATGCTGCAGCATATCAAACTGTACTGCCATACCTACAACCATAACTGCAGCATTAACGAATGCAACTGCTGCATCAACCACCAAAACTGCTGTTCCAACCACCTCAATAGCTGCACAAAACACCTCAACTGTGGCACTACTGAACAAACCACCACTAGATCTCCAACAACAACCACAGCTGCAGTCCTAACCACCACAACAGCTGCACCAACTACCACAACTAATCAACCTACTACCACAACTGCGGCCATCACCACAACTTCTCACAGATTTTTTTTGCTGACATCTGCACAAATGACCACAACTGTTGTACCAACCACCTTGACAACTTCTCCAACTACCACATCAACCACAGCAACCACTACAGCTTCTCTAACATCCACAACTGCTGCACGATACACCATATCTACTACTGCACCCAACACAACAACTGCACCAACCACAACAGTAGCACTAACCACCAAAATAGCTTCTCCAACCACAACTGTTGCACAAACCACCACAACAACTTCTCCAACCACATCAACCGCAGCAAACCCTACAGCTTCAATGACCATCACAACTCTTACCGCAAGCACAACAGTTGCACAAACCACCAAGACAGCTCCTCCAAACACCACATCTGCACCAACAACCGCAACCACTCCACTAATTACCACAATATCCCCTGCAACTACAATAAGTTCAACAAATACAACAACATATGCATCTATCAAACCAACCACAACATCTATTACAACTTCTACTTCTACTACCACCACTCCAAGCAGTAGTGTGTCTCATGTCAGACTTAGTCTACTCTATCGGTTTTTTGGACTGTTTGTCTTTGCCTTCTATTTATAAAAAAAAATTAAAATAAAACTTTACCTTTACTCTACATCAAAGAATAGTACAGCATAAGAAACAGGTTTCAAATTAATGACTTAATTAATTGTAATAATTTTTCTTTCTGTGGCTTTTCTTAACTGTATTTTCTCAAATTTTTAAAAATGAATATCAATCAGGATACTTGCAATTAATGTTTGAAGTGAGTCATTAGACACTGGGATATGACTCACAATTTGGCTTTTTTGACCTTTACAATATTTATAAAACCACAGTTTAATTTTCAAGATGTTTTTGGACAAATAAATTGATTCATTATCTATGAATAACATCTATTGTAATGTTAAACTAAACTCCTTTAAGCAACAGTTTTCAAGCAAATCCTTCTGAAAGCCAGGGCTTTAACGACATGTCAACAACTCAGACAAAACAAAGACAGAAAGTCCTATTTCACTAAGAGAATTACTTTCTTTACATTCAGAAGTTTGGACACACTTAGGTCACTATACCTTTAAACAGTTTGAGGATGTTAAGGTAACACATTGTCTGTTCGTCTGTTTAAACAATTTTATGAAAGTGTAAACTATAAACAGTATAGGAAGGGTCAGTCATCATAGAATTCAGGAAGAAACTTGGGTCTGATGAGCAAATGTACACATGCACATGTTTTATGCACATGTGCAAATCAACCCCAGAAAAAAAGTAAAAGACCATCAAAACATTTTTACTTTAAAGTGTCACATTAAAGCAGCCACCAAGATTTTTGTGCAATCTGTCATTCATTATCGCTTCTTTGCTCATTGTCATAACACCAGCGGGCCTAACTGAAAATGTCAGTCATTTTATGACCTCCAATGTGTAAGAATTCCATAAATTGTTGGATTCAATGTTTTCAGTTAGATATCTGACATTGACTTTGAAATCCAGATTTCTAAACTGACAGGAAAAGATGAAGTTAAAGCTGCAGAGGTGGTAGACTTTTCTTTGCTGCTACTTATTTTACCATCATGATGTTTTCTCTGATTTCCTGGCTGATTTGTCCTGTTCTGATCATACAAATATGGAAAACAAACAGCCTTTCATCTGGAGCGGCCGTGACGATTTTTAAAGACTTGGAGTTCACACAAGCAAACTGGTTTTAGACCCATTTTTGTAACTTGTGACCAAAAGACTATCACAAACAACTGCTCACACAACATCATATCAAGCATCACATACTCCAATATGCGTCAAACCAACTTACTAATTACAGCAAATTCCCATGCAGACCATAAATCACCAGCCAATAGCATGACAAGTAGCACTGTGCCATGTATTTCACCTTTCCAAGGTGCATTGCATATTTTAGAAAAAAAAAAAAAAAAAATCAGTAAATAGGCAAAATTCCTGCAAATAAGCTATAATTATGTCCCCCACAAAGAAATTTGATTACTGAATCATAATTAGTATAGATGCATATTTTGGTATTTATCAGATACCAAATAAATACAGGGTCAGCGACATAGATACTAATACCAATGATTTTTATCATTTAAGCTTGACATAAAAACTTATGACAGGTGTCATAAATTTAGGTGTTTTTGAATTATATTAAAACCTTAGAATTTGGACAAAGTTTATAGGTGTGTACAAAATAACATATTAAGATAAACAGAAACAACAGACCAACTAAATGGATTATTGTACATTTTTCCTAAATAAACAAAAACTTATGAGAGAAATTCAAAATCTTTTTTGAGGTAGGTCAGAAATTGCAACACAAAAATGAAATAAAATTTCATGAGGGAATCTGAAACTAAAGTATCAATCTTGACATGCTGCTATCAATCCTATATGATACTGTCATGTTGGGTTCTAAGTTTCTAGCCCACATTCAGAACACAATACAGGAGAAGTTGAGTTATAGTAAGAAGTGAATTTATTTGAACAATAATCAGTGAATGCAGTGATGACGGTGAGGTAAAGGGTCTGGTCCAGAAGGGGAATGGGCTCACGGAACAGTCTGCACACTGAGGAAAGCACAGCGGAGAGATAGTGAATTCAATGTCCAGAGACGGGAGAATTGACAGATAAACTGGATTGATCTTACTTGTGAACAAGGTCTTGTAGTTTTGGAGGGTTAACTGAAGTGTTCGGGGTCCTTGCTTCTCTGGGGGTCCAGGAGAGCCAGCGCTCAGCCACCAGAATCCGGAAGGCAACGAGGAAGTGCTTTGGAGGGCAGACAGGTAAGCACAGGCGGAGCGGAGACAGGAGCGACATGACTGCCAGTCGGGAAATCCAGGAGGAACTTGTGATCAGACGGAAGAGGTGAATCTGGAAACTCAGGCGACTAGTGGGTAGATTCCACGGCGTCATGAGGGAGATCTTGTACATAAGCCAGGGGAATCGTCACGAGGAATATCCAGGGCGTCTCAAGAAGGAACACCTGAAGGCAGGAAACAAGGAGAAATCACTAGGAGATCGATAAACGAGGAAACACAGAGACTAGCTCAGGGGCTCAGAAGTAACGTTACTGGTTAACACTCAGGCACCAAAGTACTGGCAGTCAGCTCCCCTTGTAGCTGTCGCCTGACAAGCAGATTGAACTCAGGTGGAGGTGAGGTGAGAGGTGAGCCTGGCGCCATCTGGTGACTGAATGTAGTTGGTGGCAGGCAAAAAACCCCACAAAGAAAACAAAGAACCCCTGAACACAACAGATACTGACTTTTGATCAAGCCGTCTACCTCTTGAGTAGGAGGGGGTCCACTTAATGGACCAGATTTTGAATCTTTTATGTACGACTGGATTTACTTTACTTTTATAAAATACCTTGAGACATAATTGTTGTCAATTGGCCCTTTATGAATAAACTGAATTGAATAGAAAGAAATATTAGAATTATCATTATTATCATTGTCATAATCATAAGCACAACAATTTGTATACTGTTTACATGTCATTTGGTTCGTCTTTATCTCTTTCTGTTTACGGACTACACTCTGACGCATCTTTTTCTTGCAATTCCTGTTTTGAATTTGCTACGTTATATGAATTGGACCCTGATTGTGTGTTTCTTTCTGTTGTTCAGAGAGGAACACTGCTGTCACTTCTTTGTGAAATCAGGTAAATCCGAGGTGTGGCCATCCAACTCTTAGAGCGCTACCGGTTTGACTTAAGTCCAGCGCTGTTGTTCTCAAGGCCCCACCTGTCTCAACTTGACTGATAATTAAAGGATATTTATTTCTTTTTGTTTTTTAGCTGGACTTTCTCAAACACCACCCTTCCAAAGAAGTTGTGCTTGTCATAGTGTGAAGTGCACAATTCAGAGACTGAGATCTAGACAAAAGTCAGGGAGCAAAAACAATCTTTAATACATCTGCAGACGGAGAGCAAAAACACAGTGAATTAGGCGAGAATCATTCTGCTCTAACAAATTCAGAGTTGCATAGTTACTTTATTCATCTAACAGAGGCGGAGACTCAATCTTCTAAGACCAAACAAAAGAAACAAAAGAAAACACATGGAACAGTTCAACCTTGTATGCTCATTCACTATCATATCTACGGGACGCGAAAACTAAACATTCTATCTTCATGCAGGGGAGGCTAAGGGAAAAACAGCAAGTTCCCAGACAACCGGTCTGGGGAAGTTCAGCAACCCTGGGAAAACGTACTTCAGTAGACACATCTTATTTCATTAGTTTATACACCCTCTGCGACTGCACAAAAAACCTTTTAATTGTTATAAAAAAAACATTACATTTATATGATGCATAAAGGAACATTATTTAATTCAAATAAAACATTTGAATTAAATAATGCTTGAGAGAAGCAAAACAAATTCAACTTGTCAACTTGTCCATCTCACTGAATCATGTTGACTCAATTTGAACTCTTATTCAGAAATTAATTTTTTTAAACCGAGTTTCTATTCTTAAGCCATAATTTCTGAGAAGAAAGGACACATTGTCTCAGGTTTACATAAGGTCAATTTTTAACATAACTCCAGTTAAGTGAATGTTTTAACTGTCCAGAATACATCTACACTTTCTATTTCAGGACAGACAAAGGAAGCAACTACTAACAAAACATTTCAAGACAGTCCCCTCCCTGTGAAGGGGACTTAAATTTTAGTAACTCATGTATTGTTCTTTTCCTTGTTCATCCTATGAGAAGAGTGAAACTTTTTAACTTCAATTCATTCGTTGGGTAACTTCAATGAATGAAAAAGGACAAAACTCCATCAGAGCCAGACACATCAACAGCTGTGTTGATGTGTCTAACAGAACTTCAAGTTATTTTGAAGTTCTTCTTAACATGCTGTGGCATTTGGCACTGAACTTACCCTGTTATAACATTACAGTATATTTGCATTTCTGGCTATATTACTTTTAAAGGGTTTTTTTCTAGAAGAAAATTTGATTTGGAAAAAATATTTCTTATACCCGAGTCTGTAGTTTTGTAATCATGCTATTAGCTTTTATAATTCTTTTCATGTTAGTTTTTAAACTAACAGAATTTGTACATAATTTTACAGTTTCTGTCAGCCTTATGACATAATTTTAAAAAAAACAAATCAGATGATCTGATCAGGCTCTCAGTACCTGAGAAGCCTTTTTGCGAAATACTTTTTCACTCTTACTTGAGTAATTTCTTGGACTTAGTTAAATTTTTACTTGAGTAAAAACATGCTGAGGTAGTGCTACTCTTACTTAGTTACAATGTTATTATGGTATTCTACCCACCTCTGACTAACAGTATCTGAAAAGAGGAGAACCTAAAAAGAACCCACCGGGAACACCGTAAGATTAGTAAAACCTTGCAGAAAGACCCCAGGCTGGGATTTGAATCCAAGATCTTCTTGCAACAGTATAATATCAAATCAAAAATTAACAATGGATCTCAGAAATAAGAAGGATGTAGAGGAAAAGGTGGTGGTAGATCGTGGAAGTGGGACTATTCTTTCACAAGCCAAACCCCTTGGTCCTTGTTTTGCCTGAGAAACAACTTTTCTTTTAACAGAAAAAGTTTATCCCACATGGGAAGCTGGGATAAATGGGAATTCAGTCAATATTGAAGGTGTCCATCTGGAACAGGGTTTAAACTTGACACATTGTAGACAGTGACAGCGTTCTGAGAGAGTTAGACAAAACCACAGAAAATACTGACGAGCCTTATTTTAATAAAGTAGCTAAGCTAATGAGACAAAATTGAAACAACTGACATTTCTGAAAATAACATTTTCCAACACTAAATAAATTAATCAGAAATTCTAAATGTTTAATTCTGCAATGCAGTCCAAGCATTGTATTATTGTATGGAAATAACATTTTTATATAAAATACCAACACTAAAAATCATGCAAAAACTCAGAAATAACCAATAAAATACAGTCAGCATTATACAAATGATATACTCTTCTGAGTTAAGTATTTTTTTAAAATATTTAAAAGGGACTTATTTACATGTTTTATTATTGGGTCTTTATCTTTAGAACTGCATTTCTATATTCTTGTGTTTTGTGGTTCATTGCAGACTTTGTTGTTTGTTCATCCTGTTCTGTGAATACATTCTTGTTTACTTGGCTGAACCAATCATCTCTGATTTTGTTTGCATAGATTCACTGGACAATGACATGAAGACAAAGTCCCAAACATTTGGTTTTGTGCCTTGCAGCTACATCAATGACATATGTTCTTTGTTTGCTGTGGACTTCCTCCCTGCTCTTTTCACATAAAGGATTTTAATGACCGCAATAATTATCCTTTTGACCTTTGATATCTCCTGAACTGAAGCTCAGACCAGCTGCATCTTCACTCCATGAGCCTGTAGATGCTCAGCAATTTTCTGCTGCATGTTTCTTCCTCTTGAAACTGAGTCATTAATTTATTATTATTTGCAAAATGAGTGTATGAATTGAATCAGCTTATTATACAATCATACAATGAACAGAATTAGAATGTGTGAGGATTTGGGTTTTTCTCTGTGTTAATTTGGGTTTCTGTGTCCTTTTCAGGTAATTTAGTCTGGTGTTGTCCTGTCTACCCCTTGATTGTTCCCAGCTGTGTCTTGTTTCCCTTATTACCCTCATTACCCTCTGTGTATTTAATCCCACTTGTGTTCCTTGTGTTATCTGTTTTGTCAGGCTGTCTAGTCTTTTGTCAGACATCTATTGTCTCTAGTTGCTATTAGTTTTGAGTCTTAGCCTTCGATTCATTATGTGATGCCTGTATTTTGGACTTTGTATTCCTGACTTCATCATTAAAATCCTAACTTTCATTTCAACCTTCGTCACCACCTCTCCACTTCAATTAATGACAGAATGCCTTTAATTACATTTAGGACCAAATTAAATAAATATAATTTGTTGCTATGACTGTATCATATTGATGTGAATTTATTTTATTGTATTTATGTGTAACTGTCAACTTGACCTGTCTTAAGATTGTTTGTTTTAAATTTGTGCTTGAAACATAAACTAAATTAAATTAGTACTGTCCAACAACATGACTGTCAGGTTAATTGGTCTCTAAATTTTCCCTAGGTGTGTGTGTGTGTGTTCATGGTTGTTTGTCCTGTTTGTCTCTGTCTTGCCCTGCGACAGACTGGTGACCTGTCCAGGGTGACCCCGACTCTCACCCGGAACGTTAGCTGGTCGGGAGACACCAGCACCTCCCGACCCCACAAGGGACAATGGTGTTAGAAAATGAATGGATGGATGTATTACATTCAAGGGTTTGGGTTGGAACTAACACTAAGCTTATTTGAAACTGAATTAAAGTATAATAAACTAAATGGAACCTAATTAAAATTAAATTATGTTAAACGAAATTAAAGTGGCAAGATAGAGGGAGTTTGACTTCTAGTCACACGTTTACCAGCTCCCCCTGTTGGTAACAGCTGCTCACAGCAGTTTATATTGCAGTGCAGCGCAGCGCTTCAGATCCTGTTTTTCCAGTAAAAGCAGCTAGGCGAGGCGCAGATCTGAACAAGAAACACTCCTTATGTGAACATTGAATTAAGCGATCATCTCTTTAATCCGGTTTGATTGCAAACCAGATTGGAGCTCTGCGGCATTTCAATTTGTGCGTGAGCATGCGGGGGCAGTTGGGATTTCTTGTTTGTTACAATCAATGTGAGGATTAATTTTCATTCATTAAGCCAAAAGCCCATCTTTAAGGTTTGTGCTGCAAGTGAAAATATGTTTCATTGATAATGAATTGATTAAAAAGGGTATATGTTGTAACTGCACTGTTGAGAAAATGCTCTGAATTAATGTAGTCTAGAAGTCAACGATGGCTAAATGTGTTATTTTATTGCACTCACTGCCAGCATTTTGTCGATAAAGTTGACTCGTTTGAAATATTAGGACTCAGGTGACACATTGTAGAGGGGACTGCGAGGACATGGTTTATTGTGCTCCCCTCTAGTGGTTATTGAGAGTATTACCACACCCGTAAAAACCCCCAACTAAGAATCATTTAAATTGCTTCGACAGAAGAGTTTAAATTAATATATTTCTGTTGAAAAAAAAAATGCAAATACTTAGAGAATCATGATTTTTTAAAATTACTTTACATTTCTATGAAATAGTTGCTAACTTCATTACATATTTACTTTGCAACAAATTGAAGTTTTGTATTTGTCAATTCATCAGAATATCGGCCCGCATTTGTTGTATGTATATTTAAAAACAGTTCATTCTTTATCAGTTTAGTTACTAAGAGTCATTATGGCTCCACAGTTGCAGGTGTCTAACTGCTGTCATATGTAGAGTCCAGATCTAAATTTGACAGAAGATTTGTAATAAAGGCTGAAGACAGCTTTTATAATAAGAGGAAAGCGGGATCACCCTGGACAGGTCGCCAGTTCATTGCAGTGTTTTATTTATATATTTATTTATTTCGAACAGACAAAAGTAAAAGCAAGTAAGAAAAATAAATTAAAGCAAATTATTATGCATAACTGACATGCAATTTTACATGATCTGTTTGAAAAGGAGCAGGTAGAAGATAAAAGATGATATGATCTGCTGCCCCTCTCATTCTCATCAACTTATATACATTTATACCTCCAAACACCAGATAAACTTAATTTTTTCCCCCACATTATATGACACTTAAATCTCACATTCTCACATTTAAAAAGATGTTTTAGAAAATGGAAACTGCAAAAATCAAATAGCTGACACAATACCTTCACAGATTTCATAAATGACTGAGTTCTCGCTAAGAGACAGGTCTCAGCAGATTTTATTTCAGAACAGAAACTTAGCTGCGCCTGCTGAGGGACCACAGACTACGGGTCAAGTGAGTGCAGCAAACTCTCACAGAAACTCTCGCGAGAGCGATAGTTTGACAAGACATACTTGCCAGCAGGTGGCGGTTGTAGATTATGTGCTAAAATGCTGACTGTATTTTATTGGTTATTTCTGAGTTTTTGCATGATTTTTAGTGTTGGTATTTTATATAAAAATGTTATTTCCATACAATAATACAATGCTTGGACTGCATTGCAGAATTAAACATTTAGAATTTCTGATTAATTTATTTAGTGTTGGAAAATGTTATTTTCAGAAATGTCAGTTGTTTCAGTTTTGTCTCATTAGCTTAGCTACTTTATTAAAATAAGGCTCGTCAGTATTTTCTGTGGTTTTGTCTAACTCTATCTCTCAGAACGCTGTTACTGTCTACAATGTGTCAAGTTTAAACCCTGTTCCAGATGGACACCTTCAATATTGACTGAATTCCCATTTATCCCAGCTTCCCATGTGGGATAAACTTTTTCTGTTAAAAGAAAAGTTGTTTCTCAGGCAAAACAAGGACCAAGGGGTTTGGCTTGTGAAAGAATAGTCCCACTTCCACGGTCTACCACCACCTTTTCCTCTACATCCTTCTTATTTCTGAGATCCATTGTTAATTTTTGATTTGATATTATACTGTTGCAAGAAGATCTTGGATTCAAATCCCAGCCTGGGGTCTTTCTGCAAGGTTTTACTAATCTTACGGTGTTCCCGGTGGGTTCTTTTTAGGTTCTCCTCTTTTCAGATACTGTTAGTCAGAGGTGGGTAGAATACCATAATAACATTGTAACTAAGTAAGAGTAGCACTACCTCAGCATGTTTTTACTCAAGTAAAAATTTAACTAAGTCCAAGAAATTACTCAAGTAAGAGTGAAAAAGTATTTCGCAAAAAGGCTTCTCAGGTACTGAGAGCCTGATCAGATCATCTGATTTGTTTTTTTTAAATTATGTCATAAGGCTGACAGAAACTGTAAAATTATGTACAAATTCTGTTAGTTTAAAAACTAACATGAAAAGAATTATAAAAGCTAATAGCATGATTACAAAACTACAGACTCGGGTATAAGAAATATTTTTTCCAAATCAATTTTTCTTCTAGAAAAAAACCCTTTAAAAGCAATATAGCCAGAAATGCAAATATACTGTATGTTATAACAGGGTAAGTTCAGTGCCAAATGCCACAGCATGTTAAGCAGAACTTCAAAATAACTTAAGCTGTTGATGTGTCTGGCTCTGATGGAGTTTTGTCCTTTTTCATTCATTGATGTTACCCAACGAATAAATTGAAGTTAAAAAGTCTGTGGCTGACATAAAATTTCCTTCATATCAATTCAAAATATTTCATGTGGAAAGCTCCTGTAGTCTTAGTTTGAGTCAACAACAGAATGCATTTCCTGCATGTTTAACTTGTCACCAGTTGCAATCAGGGCAAAGGTGTACTGTAACAAACCAGTCTGAGCACAAGCTTCATAAAACGCCCCTAATAAAAAGATCATTTAGTTACAGCTGCTTTTGTCAAATGAGGGATACTTTGCTGACTGGCTGGACTAAGAGTTTAAAATTGAGCAAAATTGTTTATCAGCATCTGTAATTAATAGACATCACAAACAAGGATTAAATGTGAAAAATGGCAAACATGACCTGAATTTGCAGTCATCTTGCAAAATAAGACTAAAGTGAGCCTAAAGAGGAAGCAGCTGTATCTGGTCAAAAGCGAGCAGAAAATGACCCTAGAAACAGCAATGACAGCAGATGACATTTCACTTCAAACACTGAGTATTTAGGCCATAATTAGAACATAATTACACTAACAGACAGAATCATTTAAGCACCCAGAAGAACAGATGATCGTTTACATCAAAGGTTCCGAAATACTATCCTGCAACTTTTAGATGCCTCTATGTGCCAACACATCTGAAGTAAATGGCAGAATTCCCTCCTCAGCATTCAGCCATTCAGCTCTGCAGAAGCTTGATAATAATCTATTGATATGATTTCGATGCTTTGGGGCAGGGATCCATCAAAAAGTTGCAGGATAATAGCTGTTGCAAGGAGATGTCATTGTCAAGAGTGGCCACCAGAGGGCATCAGAGCAGACATCACGCATGGAGAAGTTGTGTATTTACCTGACTATCCAGTAAGTCACCCTTAAAAGGCATTAGACAGTATCTGCATCTGGTGGCGTTTGATAGGTCAGACGAAATTGCTCACCATGAGGGATACTTTGCTTTCCTTACAACACAAGTACCAAGTTGGTACTACTGGCTCCAACTAAAAGCAAATATGGTATCTTTATGTTCACAGTAATGATAAGAATGAAGCACACTCTCAATTATAAGATTTAGCATATGTGAACCACCTTTAGCAGCAGTAACTGTTGATAGTCTTTCTCTCTAACTTCTTCAGTCTCTCATTATGGAGAAACTTGGCCCACTTTTCTTTCCCACTTTGTTACAGTTAATTGATATTTGCAAACATTAATTTCTTCATATTTCTGCTAATGTCCAATAGCTGCATTCAAGATGGACTTTCATGGTTTTTTGAGACATTGTGTTGTAGATTTCTGAAATGTTTATGAATATTTTCCTGTTGATGACTCTGTTGGATCAGGTTTAAGCTGACAGATAGCATAATAATATTTGAGTCTAGAAAACCTTGGTAAACACACAATACACTGGGAAACTCAATGACAACGTTACGCCAAAGTTCATAGCTGTAAAACAACCCAAAAATCTGGTATGTGTGCTCATACTTGATTTTTTTTTCCAAACATCATTCTGTGCATTAAGGTCAAACATCTCTACTCTGGCCTCATCTGATCAAAGGACTTTTGTTCCAGAAGTCTCATGATTTGTTTAGATTCAACTTTGCAAACCTGAGTTGTGCTGCTTTTTCCTTCAGTCTTCCAAACATCCAAGCCATACTCTTTCAGTTTATAATAAACCTTTTCCTAACGAGAATTTTAACAACTAACTTCCTAATCAAGCCCTGAAAGGTCTGGAAAATTTCCAGTAGTCTTACATGTTTTCCAGTTCTGAAAAATATTTAAGCACATTGAGAGGAGCCAGTTGAAGTGGCTCCAGCATCTGGTTAGGTTGTCTCCTGGTGGAGTGTTCAGGGCACATCCCACCAGTAGTAGACCCAGAGGAAGAACTAAGACAGCTCAACCATCAGAGGAAGGACTATACTGGAAATGATGGACGGATGGATGGATGGAAAAATATCTTTGCACTGTAGAATGATGGATTTCAAATATCCTGAAAACAATGTAATCCTTCATGAAATGGGCAGTAGAGGTTGCTTCTTTAAGGCCGTTGCTAATGTCTTCCACTTATGTGAAACTGAAGGAAAACATTGCTTTGTTTTCAAATGTTTTTACAAATCAAAACATAAGCAGTGTGAACCTTGTACCAGAAAGATACAAGATTTTGTGGTACCAGTTTTGAACATGAAGTAGAGCTGCACAATATTCAAAAAACATTGTGAGGATGATATTGGAAAATATTGTGATGACAGTGTCAGTTGTAATAACTCGTTTTTCTCCTTGCTGATGTCCATGTGTGCCTTCAGCCTCTCTGAAACTTGTTGCACCTTGAACACTTTGTTCTGTTTGTTCTGTGAAAGCCAACCATTTTATTGGCAAAAATAATACATTCCAATCAGTCCTTTGAAATATTAATATTATATTACAACAACACATTCTCAGTTAGAAATAGGTATGGACTTTGACTAGGCCTCTCTAAAAATTGAATATGCTTTGATCTGAACCATCCCTGGTAGGGGCTCTTTGTTTTGGTTTGTTTACTATTTCCTTCCAGGACTGTTCCATCCAACCTTCCATCAACTATGACAAGCTTTCTTATCCCTGCTGATGAAAAGCATGATACTGCCAACATCATGTGCCACCATGGAGAGTGATATTATTTTACAACTTGAAATAACTTTCTTTACAAATGTACCCATTAGTGGTCTGTTGTTCCTTGGTGTTTGTGATGCTGCATATTCACTAAATTCTTTAGCGAACTCGTATATTTATTATAACTTTGAATTACACAGGGAACCTTCTGAAAGCAGTTAATTGTACAGTATAATTTTGGTCTGTCAGAGGCTGAATATGATTGGATGATTTAAATTTTTATTTCTCTTTTTAAATGTGTAATTTCCCTTCAAGTTTATTGTCATGGATTTTTATGATGCTTGTGACTGTAACAGGGTAACATGTATAAACGTTCAATGAGTATAAATTATTTTATAGCTATATATTAAAAACATCAATCAGACTGTAAAGTAAGATGGATTTAATACGGTTATTAATGACTATTATTTTTTTTTCTTTTGCCAGCTGTAAGCAGGAAAATCCTTGTATACAGAAAAACGATAACGGAGAGAATAGATACATATGTTCAGCTTTACTCTAAACCAGGATTTGTTGTGCTTTATGCTTTTAACGATCTAGGCTGATAAACCAAGTGTTAAGGCTGCTAACTTTAAACAAAGTTGTGTGTGAATGCACTTTATTAACATTATAAGTTAATATAGATTACGTGATTGCACAGAGATGAGCTGTTTGACAATTTCAGGATATCAGCGAGCTTGTGTTGGTAAATGCAAGAACAATGTAATGGATTTTTATTCGATTTAAGATTTTTTTTAATCTTAACCCCGCCCTCGTATTCCGTTTCAGTCGGAAACACGTCACGTTAGTGAAGTAAAAATGCCCCCCTTTAAATGTGATTTTCGTATGGAGTTGTACTCTGTGGCAAACTTTGGCCACACCTAGATTCCGTGCCATTTCCACCCATTTAAAAAAGAGAAAAAAGTAGAATAGAAGAAAAGCCTTTCATTTTTATTTTTTTCCCTCCTCCTCTGTGGTGCGTTTGTTTGCGTGTCGGCGTGTCCCGGCGGTGTAACCGGAGAGAGGGGCCTCACTGAGAGGGAATGCAGGACTGCAATGGAGCACAATGCAATACAGGTAACGCCGATATAATTTCTAAATAAATGTCCTTTGTATCCGTTTTTGAACGCAGATTTTACCATACATTGACCCGGGGATATTTTAACCATACGTCTGTGTAAAATCGAGTCAATTTCCGCGTTTATTTTAGCCGAATTTAGCCGTGTCGTATTGATTGTTTTCCCATATCAGCCACCGAGAGTTGGTCTGACTGCAATTACAACTTTATTCAGCTAGCCTCAACTTTTTTTTTCAACCCCCCTCTTCCACCTCCGGAGGTGGCAGATAAACGGCTGATATTTGTGCTTTTCACACCGAAACAGACTGATTATTTCTTCGGGGCTGTCGCCTGGAAGGCAGCCGTTAAATTTCAGTTTAATATCGCAGATATTTTCTCCGTGTTAATGATTAATTTCTTTGTGTGTGAGTGTCGTGTCGACATTATTCTCCCGGCTACCAACCCCCACCCGCATTAGCTTGAAATAAAAATAAAAATTTCTGCCCTCCTTTTTTTTTCTCCCCATGGCTGAAAATATCAGGAAACTTTTTCAGCTCGGTCACATTTTTAGCTAACCGCCGCGTCGCCATTTTTATTTTTTTTTAATAAAAATATACTTTTACCGACGCAATATTGCACATTCAAAAATGTGTATTTTTTCTCTCGACATCGATTAGTAGGTGGAGGAACAGTTCGTTGAAATAATAATAGGAAGCAGCATATTGATATTATTATCACCAAATCCACCCCGACATTTTGTCTCCAGCAGTTTTTAAGGAGGAATGTTAATATTGTGTACGTTTCTGTACTTGAAATATCTGGTTTATAGTCCTGCCTTAAAAAGCCAAGAAACATGCAGAGGACACTCAGACAGGGAAATTAATATGTGTGTGTGGTTACTTAATATACAACTAATTTATTTTGACAGAAATCTATTTATTTTAGTTTGGCTGTGTATTTTTAATAATATCCTTGTCTATATAATAATTCAAGAGAGAAATGGAGATCTTTTAAATATTGTTTTCCCCAGAGGTGAAGTTGTCAGTTTTTTTCAATAACAGGATATAGCCAAGGTCAGTAGTACTGGCTGGATTTTATTTGTTGGTTTATTTATTCACTGTGCAAAGCATGGGACATTTTATTATTAATATTCATGTATAATTTCCTCCTTCCTCTTTCGCTCTTGTTCTGAAAACTGTACTTAAAAAAAATGTGAGAAATATCACGAGAACTGACGCAGGCATGGTGCAGATTAAGGGTTTCCATCTTAAATTCCTGTGTGTGTGTGTGTTCACTGCTCAGATTATATTATGTGGCTTTTATTTTCCTGCCTGCCGCTAGGCTGGAGCAATGCTTCAGCTGGCCCTCCCCCAGGCCCACAAAAAAAAAGACTGGAGCTCTGTGATATCCATACAACACTGCCTCACTGCATAATAGTATGTTTATTACCCAGCCTGCTTACTTTATGATGGTATTTATCATGCATCGTCACTGTAATCAAGTTAAATACATGCACACTGCAGATTTAGGGAGTTTAACAACACATAAATTGCTTTCTTGTAGTCTTTTTCTTTGTTTCACTGCTCATAATTACAGCTCAACCATCAGAGAATAAATGAGCTACATGCCCGATGGTGATCTAGGCCAAATATATTTTTTTAAATCCAGCTGATGGCTAAAATTGCTTGTTTCTACAATATTCAGAAGTTATTCTAAAGGTTATTCTGTGCACACCAAATAACTGGCAGCCATTTTATGTTGCCCTGTTGCAAAAAAGAAAATGAAAAACGAGTCAAAATCTAAATGAATATTACTGGTAAAGCTGTAAAAATTAGTTATTCATTTAGGCAACACAAAAAAGTAATTGTTAAATGTGACAAGTTTTTAGAAATGTTTGGTATGCAAATCTGACGAACCATGAGAGCATTGGGTTTACATGAGGCTTTATTTAAATGGTATTTAATGTTTAGAGTTTGTAATTAAGTGCATAGCGTCTTGAAAAAAGGAATTGGCAGTTTTATAAAAAAATCAGTTCAGTCAGGATAAAGGGAAAAATTATTTTAATTTTGAGCCCAAAAAGGAAATATTATAATGAGAAGGCAATAATAAATGAGCCGCCAACATAACAAAAAAAAAAAAAATAAATAAAATGAAAAAGTAATTATATACATTTTAATTCAGTCAATAGGCTTGTTAAAAATATTTTTTAGGATTAAAAAAACAATATTAATAATTAAATAAAGTTTAAGTGGTCTAATTATGAATAAAATTTCACACTGACAGTTTATTCTATAAAAAAAGCAAGACTCTAGAATACCAATCACCATAAAATGCATTTAAAAACTTTTTTATTCCTAGTTTGACTGGAAATACAAAATGAATAACATTAATTTTAAAGTATTTTCTTACTTTATGGTCATTTTCCTGCAACTATCCTGAAACTGAAATGATTATCTGGTAAATGGACTGAAATTTAGCCCCACACATTTCCTGTAAATGAAAAAAAAAATAGTACCTTTCCGTTTCCCTGTAATTAGTAATTACATAAATATATTTATGATTGCTTTAGTTTTGGTAGATGTGCATTATATCGTATCTGTTTTTCTTTAAAAATTTAAACGTCAGTGTTGAAATTACAAAATAATCAATAAAGCTAAAAGTGAGCAATTTAAAGTTTTTTTGAATCAGATGTAACATTTTGGACAGAAACTATCATTCTGGCAACATTTTGCCATTAATTAATACATATGTTATGGTTATGTATGCAAACAAATAGAGCCAAGATGAATAGCTGACTCACTGTTTATTACTAATGTCATATTTTTTATCTTTTAAACTAAAATAGACATATCAACCTCTTCACCTGTTCATTGTGATGGAATATTAAAAATTAACATTTAAAAAATGTAAAATATGTTTGTTTCTTTCTTTGTAGTTCTTCAAAGATTTAGTAACATAACACTTAGACAAATATTTGGGGCTTTTGAAAAAAAAATAAGTTCAGTCATTAAATTTATGTTTGCATATAAATCCTCCTCCCAAAATACTTTTTTAAAAATGTGATTTTCAGTTTTAAGGAATAGCCATCTTATGTTATTCTATCATTCTATAGTTTATTATTTTAAGCAATTTACAATTTCAGGCTGTCATTTTGCTGTTGAGGCATTAAGCTTAAATTTATAACCTTTGGAGTGTTTCTTGTTTGGGGGGGAGGGGAGGCATTTGCTTAATATATATTTTGTATTTTTATATCTTTTTACATAAGCTGACCACAAACGTCTTTGCTGCACAGTGCATTTCACTGGCAGAATTATTCCTGAAAGTTGGGTTTATAATTGATGCATTTAACAGAGCACCAGAGCACAAAGCTAGGAGAGCGCACCCATCACACCGCTGGTGCCTCTCTGTGTTGGCTGCTTAGCGCACAGTCACAGCTGGATCTCCGAAGTTTACCTTGGTGTGGATTGTGTGCACCTCCCTTCACTCAAACTGGACACAGGCTGACCTGTATTGAGATTTATATCAATCCCCTGTCAGAACTCACGTTTCTTTGAAGAATTCTTTATCAAGGTATGAGCCAGATTTAAAAGCCAATGCGTTTGCTCTGCTTGCGCAGCTCATTGAGAGCTGCAAATGTAACCCATAGTTGCGCTTTCAGAGGTGTGCGTTGTTATTATACGTTACGTGAACAAAGAATTCTGTGCGGTGTGTGCGTTCGCATCTCACATATACTTCCTGTTAGCTCTGTGTCTGCGCTGATAGTTTACTTGTGTGTTCCTCGGTGCATAGTCCAGCCCGTGAAGAAGCTGTTGAACTTGCCTCATAGTCACGTAACATGCTGGTTTTATTTATTTTTTATCCTTTATTAGGCCTGTCATGATAACAAATTTATCATGACAGGCAAAATTAATTGCCTCAAAAATTATTGCGATAAATGATAATATTGTTTGAAGACCTTTTTACACTGATTTAAAGGAAATAATGTAATAATGCATGCCAAAGATAGATACACTTTATTTTCAAAAGAACACTTAACATTGAAACTGATAAACAAAACAACCAAAAACAAAAATAAAATGGATTCTCAGTCTCTATCAACAAAAAATGTACTTGGATAAAAACTAAACAACATAAAGCCGAAGTGGAAATAAATACTGCATTCAACCGAAAGAGTGCAGATTATGAAGTCTGTATACTATATCATCCAGTAAACCTGGTAACTTTTCAGCTGTTCTTCGTTAGCATGACATAAATACGTTATAATGATTTTCATTCAGTCAGGACTGACATTAGCCACATGCATTGCAGGTAGATTGTAGTAAAGCATTGATTAATGCCTGTTTTTAAAATGAGTTAACTGGACTTGTAGTCATTATTTTGTGCCCATTGTTGGACACCATGAAACAGTCATTATACTGCTTGGTTCCTAGAGATGAGCAGGTATCACCACAAGGATGCACCTATTCCCTTTTTCCTTAGTTGTACTATTGTGCAGAGTGAGAACTCTTGTTGTAGAGGAGATGGTCGGTGATGATGAGGTGCAGAGCGGTAAACTATTGTTACTTTTCTCATGTATGAGACTATAATCTTAGTATCGTGGAGATCGGGCTTTAAATGGACGAAGCGAAATAAAGTGAAAGTGTTTAGGACGCAGGACAGCAGGACGCACTTCAACAGTGTGTCCTGCTGTTTTGGGTTAGAGTGGCGAACCGCCAATGCTAACTCCTTCTCCAACCTGTCACCGCACCGTCAAAGCACACGGCATGATTGAACCCGATCGAACAGCAATACCTTGGATTTTTGTCGGCTAATGTGTGTTCTATCAGGTTTTGAAAATGGGCCGACAGCTCTAAGATCATGTAGTGTGCGCTGGGCATTACACTAAGGAAATGAGGAAGGGAGGGTCAGTGGAGAGCACTGGAGTTGAGTCTTTTTTCATTGAGTGTCATAAACAGAAAGAGAAAAAGGCTGGAAGAAACGATAAAGCCGATAATTGAAATGGGGTCGATAGTTTTCATTTATTGTGCGTTTAATTGATTTATTGTTTATCGCCACAGGCCTATCCTTTATAAGTTTTGCTGTGACAAGATTCGTCAAACGGTGCTATATCAAATGCTTTGTCTATTTCCAGTCAGGTAGAGTTACTGCGCGTGGCTGCAAGGGTTTACGAAAAACTCATCCCATAAAGCTCCGTCAACCAAACCAGTAACTGTGGCAGTTATTAAAAACTCAATAGGAACAAAATAGAAGAATTACTAAGCCGCATAAATTAATCTCCCTGTTTGTCCCTCTGTATCCAGCAGAGAGATGCACAGTGCAGCAGATTTAGCTCTTCATACAGGGCCGGCCCAAGGTTGTATGAGGCCTTGAGCAGAATTTGATTTAGGGGGGGGATCTGATTTGCTACTAAGAACATCAGCAACACAAACAGCATTTCAACATAGATTTAGAGAAATCTGAAAGAAGGATGGTAGTTTAATTTGCCAACCTTAAAAGCAATCGGTGATAAATATAATTTACTGAGATGCATGTACATGAGGTGCATGTGCATGTTACTGAGATGCATGTATATGCGTATTGCAGACACAGTGACATGCTACGTCACTGTGTCTTTCTAAAATCTTTCAGAAAATCGTAAAAGTGCATCAAATTGTATTGAATTGTATGGTTTGGCAAATATCGTGATATATATCATATCGTGATCAGAATATTGTATATTGTATCATATTGTGAGATTATTGTATCGCTACACCCCTACTTCCAAGTGAGTACAGTTTAAACATTGTGTTAATTTATGGTAAGCAAAGTTTAAAAGTACAAAAATAGCTACAATATTCAGTGTTGGAGTTTTAGAATTAATAGACGGGACTTCTTTCTACTGTCTTTTAGGAGTGTTTAATATGATCAAAATTATGTTACAATGTGTTTTTTTTGCCAGTTCTTAGTGAATAATGCAATTCATACAGGGCTTGAGATATTCCTGTAATATGGGCCAGTAGATCCATATAAGGCCAGAACCAGTTTTCCATGTTTTGTCATGTGAAAAATGTGATTTTCTTTTGTTTGTTGTTACTGTAAACAAATGCATCGAAAATCTCTAAGAACCTGAATTAGTTTTCTTTTTGCTGTGCTTCTTTTAGGAAACGGTGTATACACAAATCTTCAAGGTGTATCCACCTAATGCATCAACTTGCTGCCTTATTTTCATTCAGCAAGTTGATGTGCGTTGTTTGAAATGTTAAAATTTTCTATAATGTGTCCCATCATTTCACTGATTTAAAAATACATTCAACTGCAAAATAACCTAGATTTAAATGAGGGTTGTTATATTTCAGTGAAAACAAGGCAGAAACAGTTTCAGTACAGCATAGTGTTTTGTAAATGTCAGTTTGACATTGATGTATTTCATTTAGTTCTCATATATTTATGATGGCACATAATATATTGACCTCAGCTTACCTGTATGAGAATATTGCACAAAAAGGCTATTTGTCACTTAAAAGATAATGGGGCCGTCTGGCCTCGGTTTTTAAAATATCAGTTTAAAATTAAAATCCTGAAATGTGGAAACTGTTTTCTGAGCTTTTTGTGGCTTTAATGAAGGCTATTATTAAAGTAATTTCTTTTATTCCACTCCCAGTACATGGAACAGTCAAAGCAGTTACTACTGATCCCAATTTCTGGATTATGCAAAAAACGAGACTCCATTTATCTGGAATTCACAACTTAATGGTGTCCAAATTCTAAAATCATTAAATGGTTAAACATCATAAAATATGTGTAAGTACATTGTTTTATCTGCTTGTGACAGAAAGCTGTGCAGCAGTCTGACAGTTTTTAATGTTTCAAAACAAACAAAAAAACAATATAACACTTCAAAGTTTTGGAAAACATAGAGAAATACTGAAAGTTAAGTAAAATACAATACTAGGGGCTGCACAGTGACGCAGTTGGTGGCACTGTTGCCTTGCAGCAAAAAGGTCCTGGGTTCAATTCACGGGTCTTTCTGCATGGATCTTGCATGTTCTCCCTGTACTGTGTGGGTTCTCTCTGGGTGCTCCAGTCTGAAAACATGGCTGTTAGGTTAATTGGTTTCTCTAAATTCTCCCCTGAGTGTGTGTGCACATAGTGGTTTGTCCTGTGTTGCCCTGCGACAGACTGGTGACCTGTCCAGGGTGACCCCGCCTCTCGCCCGAAATGTTAGTTGGAAATAGACACCAGCACCCCTCCTGACCCCACTAGGGACAAGGATGTTAGAAAATGGATGGATGGATAAAATACAATAAAAAAATATAATTATAAAATTTATAGCTTAACCCTCCAAAACTATTAGAAAGTAACGCAGTGATGATAATGATGGATAGGCATTGCAATGATGATTGCGCCTTTTGTGAGAATCTGCTGTCCAACTAGTTAAATATCACACATGAAAAATACAAATTCATAGCACAATTCCTTCACTTCAAACACTCCTTTGTGATATAAATATTGCACACTAATATTGCAAAGATAATATACTTGTGATGTATTGTTCAGCCTTAGATGTGAGTAGTGTTGACACGTACCAGTCCACAATTTTGGATTGGTTGTTGAAAGAAGTTTGTTGCGAGGACTTGGATGTTTGTTTTTAACCAGATTAAGGTTGAAAGAATTTAATTGTGATCAATATGTTATTGAAATATTCGTCAACTAATTTAGTAATCGATTAGTTGTGGACAGGAGTATACAATTTGTGAAGAAAAACATTTGTGAAGAGAAAGGCAATTTGTGAAGAAAAACATATTTAGAGCAGTAATTAAGCCAATCTTGCATACATGTTTAGGACAATTCTGCCTGCCTAGGAAATATGTTTTAGCCAAAGCTTCTGAAATGGCATAGTTTTAGCTTCAGCCAGTTTAGATTTATTTATGGAAAACTATTGCATATTCGGCAATCACATTTTTATTTTCTTACTTTAAAAAGGGAATTGAATTATGTTCATTTAGGTCTTTTAATTTTTTTCTAATATTGCATAAACAAGGCAGTAGTGGTTAAATCAAGAATCAAGTTATTTTTGCTCCCCTAATGCCAGTGTCTGGAGACTTGTATGTGCCTTTAAACAGTTTGAAAAAGCCCAAAAGATGTCAAAGCTTCTCATACCATTTCAGTTGATTGTAAACACACCTGTAAAAGTATTTTAAAGCAATAACTTAAACACTCTGCTTTCCTGTGTGACACCACAGGCAAATGGTTCCTAGATGAACATATTTCCAAGAGTGTTGATTGTGCATTGGGATTGGTGCAAAATGTCATTATTTACAAAATAATGCAAAGTTGGCACTTTTAATGGACTTTAAATGCAACTTTTAGAGCAACTTTGCATTTAAAGTGTCATTATTTACCGAATGACAACACCTTCATGACAACAGTCAGACATTCATAGACTCCTTCGTGTTCATGACAGATGTTATGTTTATGACAGTGACATGTCAGCCTAATGCACACGCCACCAAATAAAGTGTCACCAAATTATCTTAGTTACCTTTTTATTTACGAGATGAATGAACATTTGTTTAAATGTATTTAAACAAAGTGTTTAAATGCATTTTGTTACTGTTTGGTAGGATCTGTCAGATCTATGTATAACTTTCCTTCAGGTTAACTTAGAAAGGGAGCTATTATTGTTACAAGTTAGTTTTCTAAACTACAAAAAAGTAACTGTCAGAATGCTCAAAAGTTAAAAATTGGGCTGATATTGATATCTGTTAGTAATACCGGTATTATACCAGATTTACCAATATTTTCTCTTTCTTATCCAATTACTCAATTAATTGTAAGAATAATCGATAGATTACTCGATTACTAAAAAATTCATTTACAACAGCCCTAAAATGAAGCAATGTCAGCAGAGCGAAAGTTTTTTGTCTGATCGTTGAAACAATAGGAAAATATATATAATAATTATGTATCATCTGTTTTGCCCCAAATTTTCATATCAGTCTAACTCTAACCCTTATGTGACTTCTGTTTTTAAAAAAAAGCGCATCAAAGAACATGTTTTAAATTAAAAGGGTTCTACACTGAAAATTTAGATTTATTTTTTCTTACTTTTGATGTGTTTAATGAATGACTGGGGAATTGAAAATCTATATTTTTCGACATTTGATCTTCCAGTCAACAACTGCGACTAATAAAGGAACAATTGGCCAACTCTAATGTCTGGTGAATCTCAAATAAAACATAAACTTTGACTAATCTTGAAACACTGATGAGTCAAAAGTATTTCTGGGATTCTCTCAAGTTCAAGTTATTTAGTCACATTTTTAAATTGGATAGTTAAAATTTAGATTTCCTAAAGCAGGATTTGGCACTAAATCCTTTAAAGTAATTTTGGTGTGGTTTTTCTCATGTTTTCTGACTTCATCCTGTTAATACTGCTGTAATTGTTCCGTGGGTGGTTGTCTTGGTCCAGTATTTGTTTGATCGTCAGCATGTCTGTACGATGGAGCCATAAAGTTTTTTTATAGAGACCCTGTGTTTAATTTAATCTACTGCAGCTCTGTAATTTCACTTTCTACTGTTTGACCTTTGCTAATATTTCTTCTATCGTTGTGTGCAAGAGTAATGTTTAATTTGAATATAGAAAAGCGACACAGATCTTTTACCGTAGTCATTTAATTCTTTATACTCTTGATGTTTCCCACAGGTCCTTGAATGCATCACAGTGATGTCATTTATTAGAGGTTCATTTATTTTAACAAAAAAAAGTAAATGTAGGTTGATTTACGCAATGTCTGCTGTGCTGTGACATTTTATTATCTTTGTAAAACTGATCCAGGACCTGCTACAGCTGGTTCACAGCGCTTCGAGGGCTGATGTGGGCTGGGGGGAGGGCAGCCTGCGGTGGGCACAATAGGGGGAGGGTGTATTGGAGGAGGAGAAAGGGGAGTGAAAATTTGAGAATATTCAGCCTTTAAACAGCAGAGAGGAGGTGAAAGCTCACGTCACAGCAACTTCAAGCAGAACAGGAACGACTGGTTGCTAGTGAGAAGCTGCAGTTTGGAAACACACGCCCCTGCCGACTATTTCTGGGCTGGAAAGCAGAAAAAATAAATTATATGCATTTTGTTTGGTAAATCTTCTCCAATGTAGACCACACCCTCAACTCATACACTAGGTCTTTTATTTCATGTGGATAATAAGCTGGTGGAAAGAGACCTCTGCCTGATTTATAGCTGTACACTTAATATGGAAAAAAAAAAAACTCAGTTAAAATGTGTGGCCCCTAAGAGGAAGCCTAAATTCAGAGTTGCAGGCATGGGCTGATCAATGGAAAATACATAAATTAGCAATAAAATATAAATATTTGTTCTTTTTAATCACAGTTTATACAAGCGTACATGATTTCTTTGTGCTCTTGATTTTTCCCACAGGTCCTTGAACTTCTACAATATTTCTATTTTTAATCTATTTTAATTTGACATTTAAGTAAATTTTCCCTATATTTTTGCATTGAGCTTTCTCAAATGTAACCTTTTTCTATTTAAAGCAATTTAATATGTGAATGAAATAATAAGTTTTGTGAGCAGTTTAGTTGATTTGTTGCTTTTTTTTTTGTTGCTACATTAAGCTGAAAACAAGAAGCATCTAGAAATGAACAAATCCTGAATTTAGGCTTAACATCCTAATACTTTACACAAAGAGGTTTCAGTCAGGTGTTTTCGAGTCTTCTTTGGGATCTTATCTTTTCTACAATTCTGAGTTTTACTACTATAACTAGGCCTGATAAATTGTTGTTTGCTGATAAATTGCCCCAGAAGTTATTGCGATAAAAGATAATATTGTTGTCTTGAAACCATTATCAAATAATATGAGTATTAGAATAATAATGTAAGAATACCTTCTCAAAGATCAATAAACTTTAAATTCTAATATGAAGATTTAACAATGGGCCTGGAACACATGTTAAATATCCAAAATAAATAAAGCAACAAAAACTAGAAATAAAATGAATTATAAAGACTTGTAAACAAAATTGTCTTTAAGAAAATAGGGCTAGTTGAGATCAATGCACCAGACTGAAAATGTCTGTCATCTAGTTTTTAGAAGAAAGAAAGAGAGAAAAGAGAAAAAGAATAAACTATGTAAATGGAAATTGAATTTGTTTTAATATACCATTAATTCACACAGGTCCAACTTCACCACATGCAAATTTATTTTCACTAAACTTTTCAAGTAAATGCAGCAAACATTAATCATGAAAATGCACCTCAGATTTCACAATAGAGGAAGTAGTTTTTAATAAAACAGAAAATGAAAGTATTTGAGGATTGTCACCATTGAAGCCTCATAACTTGATCTTATTGTTTACTAATGCAGATGTGTTGAACATAATGCAACACATTCTTGCTACATTTGATGTGAATTAAATGAATACTGTTGATCTTTGGTTCCACTCTCCCAGCTGCATTTACTGAAAGCGCATAATCTCATTATTTTTGCTGGATCTACGAGTTTGATAAATAATAAAAAAGCATCCCTTGGTAGTTCTTGTAGCTACTTCCACTGCTACAGACGGTGACAAATAATCCTTTACTATGCATTGAATGTGAGATTATTCATTGTCAAATTAGGACAGATGAACAGAGACTAACTATGTTAAAAATTATGTTTTTCTGTGGAACATAACTCGGCTATTCAAATAAATTTACAAATAAATTTGTAAGGTATTCATATTTTTTATATATATTTTTTCTCGTAAAACATATTCAAAAGAAAATACCTTGGCCTATTGCTGATTGACGGACATTTAATACATATTAATGTATATTAGGTGTCTGAACTTTAATTATGTGTGTTTTAGAGCAAGGATGTCAAAGTCAAATACACCGAGGGCCAAAACACCAAATTTGCTACAAGCCGAGGGCCGGACTGGTTCACCGTTTATTAAAACATATTGAAATAATTTCACATAGTCTATTGAACCAAGACCTAACACAGTGTATATTATTTAATAATTAATGAATAAAGCAATGTTTTCATATAGATCTGTCAGTAATTTCAAGTGAAATCATTTGTCAAAAGGCAAACAGACAAAAACAAACTTCCTTCAGAGAAAAATAGCATGTTCTGTACATTAAAGAATAAAGCAATATTTTGTTATGACTGTCAGTAACCTCAAGGGAAAACATCTTCAACAGACAAACAGCAAAAAATGTAATTGTTTTGAAAAACTAAATGTTTCTTAATATCAAGATAAATATATAAATTAAAGTGCATGCATTATAAACTGAAAATGTGTTACTGTGCTGCTCTGTGATGTTCATATTCTTGTCTTTGTGTGTTTCTGAGAAGCTTGATGGTGCCTTCTTACATTATATTCTTTCATTACAGCCAAACTTTCTCCACACAGAAGACACATAGGCAGTGATGGCATAGTTACTTTGAAAAAGTAACTTTAATCAGATTACTCATTACTCCTTGAAAAAGTAACTTGGCTAGATTACTGATTATTTGATTTGGAAAGTAACTAATTTACATTAAAAGTAACCTTTTTAGTTACTTTCAGCAGCTGCTAACAACAACAAAGCTCAGCTACCCGTGAAAATCACATTGATCTTTGCCAATACTTAATTGCAAGTTATTTTATAATGATTACATCAATAATGTGTCTCCACTTATAAGGTCAAACTGAAGGGGAGATTCTGTAATGCTTACAATACAAAAAAAAAAAAAAAAAAAAAAAAAAAAAACGTTAGTAATTTGTTCGTGTTTTTGTGTTTCTATTGTCTGGAAAACTAGGATTTTAAGCCCCCTGTACCCGAGCGCCCCAGCCTCCAGGTTCTATGTTACAGCCCTGCGTTTGGTGTCGCAGCGCAGCGCACAGATCTCCTCCTGCCGCTCCACAACTCAGATGTCCCGCTACACAGATTTGTGACTCTTATCTTAATATTAATAATTATAATGACGGTCAGTTGCACAACTTTACGGACTCGTTCATTCGTGGCTGTTTTCACGTTTATTGCGCTGTTCATATTAGTCTCGATGTTTGCTATTTTCTGGAGCGCAACGCGAAGCTGGACGTCATTCAGAGGTAATATATTAACTTGACGTTAACAAAGACATAGCAGGACGGATTATGAGTCTGACTAAAACTAACTGGATGTCAGACAAATTCTGGGTTTATGTCTGCTTATTAAGCCCAAAAACCGCAACTCATTAAATCTGAAAGCGACTTTAAAAAAAAGACAAAAAACCAAAGCTACTTATAATTGCACTAGGCAAGCAAAACTCAAAAATAGTTCCTGTTTTTCCAGCAACAAAATGTGCTTCTTCCTCCATTGTTTATGTTTCTGTCGCTGCTGATACTGTCGCATAGAGGCGCGTAGAGGAAGTAAAATTTAATTACAAAAGTAAATAGTAACGCAAAGTGTTTTTGATAAGTAACTAGTCTGACTACCTGATTTGAAATAGCAACACGTTAGATTACTCGTAACTGAAAAAAGTGGTCCGATGTCAGTAACGCTTTACCAACATCACTGCACAAAGGTTTGTCTTTTACCTCCATGAACATGTACTCTGCCTCCCACCTGGCCTGAAACCCTCTGTTCCCAGCATCCACTAAACGTTTAGCCATTTTTGAGGAGGGGGTACCTGAAAGTTAATCTCTGCTCTGATTGCTGATGAAGCCGCTTGTGCGCCTCAGTGACTTAGCAGGCTACCGTTGCATTGTGGGGAATGTAGTGTTGTGCAATGTGCAAAACGCCCTCGGGCCACTGTGGCCTGCAGATGGTTCTAATAGTAATTAAATATCATCCAGGGGGCCACAAATAATTAATTCATGGACCGGATTCAGCCCGCGGTCCTTGACTTTGACATATGTGTTTTAGAGGGTGTCTCAAGTATTTAGTTAATTCCGTGATCGCTGTGAATACCAGAGGTCTATGGTATAATGATTAATTTGAATATGTATTTGGTATTTGAAATAGTCAGAACTTCATTAAGTCAAAGTAGACAAACCCAAGTAATTGTTCTTTGGGATCAGTCCAAGATTCCAAAAGGATTAAATGTATTTTCATTTTGATATAAAGAAAACTACTAAATTCTGCTGTTTGGAAAGTCCAATCTTTAAAAGCTCTCTTCAAAATTACATTTTTATTTCTATCTAGAATAATTTATTTATGCTTCTTTTTGTATTGATCTATACTGGAAACAGTATATAACCAGTAATAATTTTAATGGGTCACAGTGGAACCAAATACACTTTGGGAAATTAAATTATATATTGTACAATGAATGAGAGCTAAATTGGATATTTTTGCTTTTTGTTAGATGGAACCACTCATTTAAAAACCTCAGAGCTCCTGTAGAAGGTCAATGCTTATATTTATGCAGCGTGAAGTTAGTTTAATAATAACCTTAAATCAAAAATGATCATGCACTCAGTTATATTTGTCTTTTTGAAATATCAATTTAATATTTTAGATCAGCTCCACCTGTTGGTCCCATGCTTTATGTTTACTGTGAAGCTGCTGTGACTCACATTTTTTTTGCTATTTTTTTTAGCTGCAAACAGGAGATCAGAGCAGCTGAGGCGGCATGATGGATTTCAGTTTAAGCCACAGCAGCGTTTCTGTGGCTGCTGCAGTGTGGAGCTGTAAAAACTGAGCCCATCCTGTCAGCCGTGTTCCGTATAAAACAGCATGTGTGCTGCTTTCTCTGTGCATCAGCTTGATTATCTCTAAAAGATTTCAGTCTTCAGCAGGAAACAGAGGGTCAAAACTACCAAATAATAAAATATGTTGTTTTGTTGCCCCCCGGTTTCTGTTTTTGACAAAAAAAGGAAAAGTGTAGAGAAATGTAACATCATGTTGCATGACAACATGAGGGCCGAATTGCCTGTGCCTGCTTCCATGGTTACCTGGTTATCATCTGTTTTTATTTAAATAAAACATGATCAGACAGGAGACTCAGACGGAAGTAAATTAATTAAATTATCAACTGTCAGGACAAATTGTGCGCAGATTCTTACATTGTTTTGGATTACAGCTGTGTCGTAAAGTCTGAGCAGAGATTTGTGATTTCTTTTTTTTTCTTTTTTTTTTTCTCCTACTGAATAACATACTGATAGGACCAAATTTATTCATACCCCTCAGGGATTTAGATTTAAAGTAATCTGTAAATTGCAGCAACATGTTTCTTTTGGCTTCAGATGTAGATAGGTTAGTACCTAAGATGTTTAAAAAATTCATGATTTTGACAAAATGAGTTCTTGTGTGATATTGTGATCACAAAAGATTGTAACATACAGTCAAATAAATAATAAAATTTTGTGCTGCACCAATTTATAATTGGCCTTTTATTGAGCCAAACGTTAATGTAGAACAAATTTTCATAATTGAAATGGACAGACAACATTGTTGCGTGAAACAAAAAAGCATTCTGCTTGAATCCACTTTTCTCCAGCAGCCTGCTGCCAAGCCTGTAATCAGCTGTGTTCCTGACTTTTGCCATAATATTTTGTCTCTTAGTACGTATGATTAGACTAATCAGAAGTTGTTGCCAAACACTTACCATAAAAATTAAACTCTGGTGAATCTGAGTTGTTAATGTCAGAGTAATAACAAAATGCAGCTGGCTGATGTATGACATACCTATGTGTTTATTGGAATCTTGATGTGATTCACCTGCTATTTAACAAGTGTTGATTTTCAATTGATGTAGAATTTGTTAAATGCTCTCTTCACTATCAGAATCACATTTATTTTACAAATATCACTTTTTATGCATCTAACATGCACAAGAGGTTTACAACTTTTACAAATTTCCTCCTGTTTTTGTTGCACTTTTTTTTTTTTTTTGCAAGACTTGAGTAAATACAGAAAGTAGTTGTGAAATGATGGTTTAAGTGAAGGCAAATAAAACCTGCTGCCTCTCAGAATCAAAGTAATTTCAATAGAATTTGAACCAAAAATAGAATTTCCTTCTGATCTTTTTTACGGTCAAGCGGTGTTATTGTGTTTAATTCATGTTTCGGTCAGCTTTATTCCCAAAATCAGCTGATTTATGTCTTGCGTTATAACTGCAAATGTTCTTGGCTTTGATTTTAAAATGCTAAAACTCTTAATTTTTTTTACAGCAGCAAAATAGTTTGTTAAACTTGCATATTTTGAACTGTAATTTTTACTTCTAGTAGAATAAAGAGGGAAATGAAGCATTATGTCAGTTTTAGTAGTTGCCACAGGGTCTCTTTGTGTTTGTTTTGGAGAAGTGGATAGAGTTTGGCAGTTGAACCAGAGTCGTCCTCAATCCCGTTAAATGTAATAATGAAACATAGTTGGTATTTCCCTCTTGCGTAGAACTGAACATGCAATTTCTTTCTGATAAATTCATCTACTAATAAAATATATTTCTACTATTTTTGTGTTAGACAGATATTCATTTATTTATTTCTTGCATCCTAAACATAGAAGAATAGATAATGTTTTTGCTTTGTTCCTTAGCAAACAAAACTTTCTGTTAAACTGGTAACATATAGTCCATCCATCCATCCGTTTTCTAACACCCTTGTCTCTAGTAGGGTCGAGAGGGACAATGCCTATCTCCAGTTGACTTTCCAGGGGTGAAGCGGGGAACCAACATACAGTCATATTCAATAAATTAGAATATATGTCCAGATGACTCTTTGTTTGTCAGATCAAAAGTACCTTTTAAAAAATAGCCTTTAAGCAAGTGTTAAGCCTACTTTTCTCTTTTCTTTTAGCCCACATTTCTGTTTTTAAAAATACTTTTTTTATTGGGCTAATGTAATATTTAAATGTCATGTTCCCGTACACTGTAAGAGGAAAATCATCATAATTAACAGAAATTAAGGTGTTCAAATCTCCATCTGTGGGTAATCAATCTGTATAATGTGTTGCACTTAGTGGTAAACGTCTAACAATAAAACTGATTTACAGACCCATTCAATAACAAAATTATTTAAAAAAGCTAATTTTTAAACCTTCCATCCATTTGTCATGTATTTCATCCAGCAATTCATTGCTGCTTAATATGAAAAGTCCCTGGTTCTGCTAATAATCTAAAATGCTTGGTTCTGTTTTGCACAGTGTTTATCAGATTTCAACAAAAATATCACTCAAAATATCACTCAAGCCAATCAGGCTTCGACGAACAATCAGGTAGCTCACGCTGCAACTTTTAATGTTTAAAAAAAAAAAAAACTTTTTATAGAAGCACTTTGAATTGTCTTTTGCTGAAAGGTGCTATGTAAATAAAGTTGCCTTGCCTTTTTCGCTGACAAAGTCCGCAGCCTATAACTTAAGTTTGAAAGCCATGAACATTAAAATATGTTGTATTTACATAAGCTAAGCTTGTGATTGAAATGTAATTATTATCAAATTGTATTTTATGCTTTGATATTGGATTGAATGTGAATGATTGTCATGACTGAAATTATTTGGATGTGATTGAATAAATAAAACTTATTGAAATATTCAGAAGGTTAAAACTTAGCACTAATGTTTAATTGAACCAACACTATAAAGGCTTGTAAATTCTTTAGTCACATAGTTGCAGTGTCATTAAAAAGAGGTTCATTCTAAGTCCCTGAATTTGCATGTTGGATTGTCCTCAATACACACTCTGAATGATTAACTTAATTTCATAAGTTTATGACATGTTTCTGGAAAGCTGTGGCCTTTGAGTTGTTATTCTTGATGAAAAAAAAACATCTGAATATTATATTTAACATTTTATTGGTTTGATTTTCCTTCTAGGGCTTAAAGGTTTTTCCAAGCTGTTTTCTTTTCTTTAAATCCCCACATTAAGAAATTCTGTGGAAAAGCCCACGCTGGTGATTCAGATGGAACAGGTTTCTGCATGTCATGGCGTTCAGGCAGTTGGCATAAAAAGTTGAAACACACAGATTCAGAGTGAGTGTGAAAGGATGTGGAGCTGCCTTGTCAGCCTAAACAGTGTAAGGGGTTAATTTTTAACATTTCCTCCCAGAGATGTTTAATGTATTACAATTTCCTGTTAAGAAAGCTGCTGCCTCACTGCAAGTAATTGGCAAAATTTCTGTTTGAACATACCCTACAAAATATTTTAAGGGGTTACAACAAAAGGTTAATGTCATTGTTCCCCAGCTACATTGGTGTTGTTTCCTCAGCACTTTGAAATACTGATAACTTTGTAGGCCTGTTGGCTTTTTTTTTTTTTTTTTTTAACTACTGCCATTCTGCCCTGCGAAGTGAGAAATAGCTTTTAATTACACATTCCTATGTTCTGAATTCTGTTTAAGTACCAATTTCAGGTTTTAGGCTATGGTTCTGTATATCAGGAAAAATAACCAAATTTCAAATATTTAGTTTTTTTTAAACTTATTTAATCAGAAAGTGATCCAATTAATTACAGACATGGATAAACAAACCACTGAGAGAGGATTGGAGAGGAGGCCTTTAGGTAGTGAGATGTATCTGTAGGAACTTCTGTTGAACATGAAAAAAATGTGTATATGTAGTTCATAGAAATAGAACAAAACTGTACCTCACATCACATGTTGAACAAAATGTTGAAATTCCAGGCATCACTCTTGTTATAAAGAGTGATAGTTGGAGATAAAAAATATGTTTGTTTTGGTTAATTTAGTCTGAACTCCAGGTAAAATAAAAATAAAAATATCTTGTTATAAAGATAGTTGGAAATAAAAACTACGTTTGTTTTGGTTAATTTAGTCTGAACTCCAGGTAAAATACTGAGTGCAGTAAACTCACCATTACTCCCATCTACTCATACTTGTTAAAGAAAACAAGCAGAATAACATCTTACAAAATACAAATGCAAATGTGTTTACCACTCAATTGTCTTACACAGTTTAAACGCCAGCTGGTGCTTGTTAGCCTCCTGTTTAATTATGATTTTAGGTGTTGCCATAAATATAAATTGGGATGCTTTTATTTTATCTCTCTACCTGCTTTCCAATGCTCTAGTAGATTACAGGAAACATTAAATGTTTTTTTTTTTCAGTTGCTGACTAAAAGTATGCAAGCAGATCTTAAAGCTATGGCGTTTTATTTCTAGTAACTTTTCCTGCATTACTTTGGTGTGGAGTTCTTTAGATGGCATCTATTATGGCCCATATCACATTAGCATCCTTTCCTGTGTGAGCTGGACTGTGATGTGTATTCTCATTTCAGTTTGAAGCAAAAAATCAAAAATGATTCCTACTGCATCTGAAATAATAGAACAAATAAATTGATGTTCTTTGAATCATTTGTTATTTTATTATGCAGAATGTTATCAAAAGGCTCCAAGTTTTATAGAGTAACAAAACTGAAAATAGCTGTTAGATGATGAGTTAGCAAACTTTGCTAACTAATCAATGAGCAGCTCCAGTCAGCTGCTCATTGATTGATTGATTTCGTTTAATTTATTTTAAATTTATTAGTTGATTTATTTAATTCATTTTATTTAATAGGACAGTCCATATTAATGAATGTACATTGTTGTTGTTAATATGGAAGATTTAGCAGAATTCTAATTTCCATCCAAAGTCCCTTAAAACATTCAAGATACAAACATTCATACAATTTCATACATAAAAATAAGAGCTCGCTATACATGCTGCTAATTGTTTGCCCCTTTTACAGTTTCATTTCCTTCACATAGCTCTGTCTTTTGGTACCAGAAATATTTCTAACCAGCCAAGATTTCCTTGCAACCAAACAAACACCAGTAGTTCACAGCAATAGTTGGGGTAGAGGCACAGCTCTGCTGCCTTCTGCAGTTTCCCTGATGTTTCTTTAAAATAAGTTTAAAATGTAAGAACTGTACAGTAGAAAATTCCATTGATTTGAAACTAAGTATGTAAACATTCTAAGTTTACTATGTAGGAAATTTTTAAGTTGTAGATATATTTGAGTCAAAGTTTTAAGATTTAGAGATTGTTTTTTGATCTAAGATGTTTTTGCCGCTTTTCAGTTTCTAAGGATACAGTTGACACATAAATGTTGTCTTGCTCTGCTCATGTTTAGTCTATGGAGTTTGTATTTTTGTACATTTTCAAATGTCGCTGAGGAGTTATTGTCACACACACACAAAGAACCAAAATATTCCTGGAAACCTGCAGATCGTTTTAAACCATAAGAACCCCTGCATTCTGGTTTGCTCGAGAGCTGTTCACATTGATAAGTGGTGAAGAGTGGAGCTCCATGTTAACCCGTCTTCCTCCTCCTCAGTGGGTGGGTGCTCCCTCCTGCCAGAGAGGCAGCTACGCCTTCTACAAGTCAGTGAGCAGCAGAGCTCAGGCTGACGGGCCGCTCCAGGTGTGGAAGCTCGGCGAGTTCTACTTCATCCAATGTGGGCCGGAGGATCCCATCTGCATCGCCGAGGTGAGAATCCTTTTTAATCCAGACTCTCTCCTTTATTGAAGCTGTTTCACATATTCAGTCATTTCCCTTTGGAGGGGAGAGTGTATTGTTCATGACAGCTAATTGGTGTTGGAAAAAATTCTGAAACCTTGACTTGTCTAACTCCCATCAGACCGAAGAACAAAGATGCTACGTTGAACTCAAAACACCCCAGTTCAAACTGTTTTTTATAATCAGTCACCTAAAAAGTTACTTGAAGCAGCTTATTGTTTGTAACAATTCTAAAATACTGAGTGCAGTAAATTCACCATTACTCCCATCTACTCATACTTGTTAAAAAAAAAAAAAAAAGAAGTGTTCCCAATCTGGACATTTTGTCCTGTTCTACAGGAGTCAATATCCACTATTATAGATACATTAATAATAGAGTGAGTGTGCCAGGAATAGAAGAGTAGTAGAACACAATGGAGAAGGTTCTTGGATGCAGAGGCTGTCTGTTGGAACAGAGTGCTAAGCATTTCACATTGATAGATTTGTTTATTTTCATATAGTTTACCTAAATTCAAAGTCCAAACGATTAAAAGCTGTGAAACAAGATGGCCACCTCTGACATCACTCTGAACTATGGAGGTCCAAGGAGGGGATTGTTGGGGAAAATAATTCAAATTTTCCAAAAATGAAATCTTCATAAATGAATGATTTATTGATGAGATTGATTTGTTGTCCATCATAAACTAATCTACAGCTCATATTTGTCTCTTGACTAAAACCATAATGGTTTAAATCATCATACAACTTCTAAGAAAACATTTGTTACTTTACTTTTTTTTTGTTAAAATAATAAGAGACTAACTTTAATTTTAAGCAGCATTTATTCACTGTATTATGAGTATTACTGTAACTGATATTACATTTTACTGCTCAATGGATTGGGTCAATAAAACAGATCAAATATAATTAATTTCATAAGCTTCTGGGCAAAGTGAATGATAGAGAGCTGATCAAATGTTTTTGAGGAACTGGTCATGCAGCAGACAAATGGCTTATCAAACTTCAGAAAATAAATTAGAATTGGCTTTGTGTGTGTGTATGAGTGTGTATTTTATTTTTTCTCGTGCATCAACTGTCCCCTGATCAGTCTCATCAGCTTCTTCTGCATGGTTCTTGTTTATAACAAAACTGTGTGGAGCATCAAAATCTTCGTTTATGCTCTCTTTTGATATTTTAGATCACGTCAGCCTTTAAAACCTTTAAAAAAAAAATCTGTCACCTGATTTGTTTGACAATATCAAGATGCAACATTTGGAGGAAAACTATCAGCACAACAAAATACTTCACCATAGCTGTGTTTATCCGTGATGTGAATAAATGGCTTTTAAAAAAATGTAGCAAATTTTTTATTTTTTTTCTTTCTTTACATTAAATGCAATATATAAAACAGAGCTTAATTGCTCTGAAAATGTTTTTTTTTTTCCAAGCAAATGGCCTTTTCTCAGTCTGTTTACTCCAGTTAGCGATTATTCGATTACTAAATGAGTTTGACGATTATTTCAATATTTGATTAATCCAATTAATTTTTTCGGGGTGTTTTCAAATATTTTTTGATCTCAAAAAGTGTGTCTATAGTAGCTGCCTGAGGTGCAAAGAGCAGCTTAATTCAAATACGTTTGAATAGATTGTAAACTTCCAGTAGCCCTCCAACAGATGACGCGGGTGGTTCAGTGTGAATTTCTTATAAAAGTCAGTGGAGAGTCCTGTCTGTCCTTAGTTCACTTATGTCATCTTTAATTCTGATCTGTTTGACGTTTAAATCGTCATCTTCCTCACTCGCCTATTTTTGCCTCTTCTGCTTTTCACATCGACGCCATCTAAGTTTCCAGCTTTGTGCTCATTCAGCCAGATGTTAGAAAGCAGAATTCATTACAATGAAACTGAAAGTAAAACTTCTCCAGAGTCTGAAGTGATTTAAACAGATTCTGCATAATAGACGGTTTCTCAGATGGTTGAAAAACAGCTGTGGTCTGTTTTTGTTGTCATATAGGTGACCTTGCTGTGGGAAGATCAGGCTCGGCGCCACCTGCTGGCCAGCGCTAGACTCTACTTCCTGCCTGAGGACACTCCAAAGGGCCGAACCAGAGAGCATGGAGAGGTAGCGCGTTTAAGGTTTTGTTGTTTTAGGTATTTAGAGATAATTGCCATATTTATTTAAGATTTTCTCGTCAGTCTCTTTTCATCAACCTATTGTCTGTTAATCAACCCGTTATTATTGGTTATCAAAATCAAATCAGATTCATTGTGAGTGAATCTGATGAGGACTTCTTGTCCTTGAGTTAAAAGCTGCATTTTTAAAGGATACAAAGTTTATTTTATGTCCAGATTTATATTTATTGAATCAATTAATTAAATTGAGTTTATTAAAGATTAGAAAAAAAAATTTATATCTAATGCTTTTCACTTGTTGTTGAAAAACTCAAACAAAAGAGATTTTAATGAAGTAAGGCTGATGGGTTAATAAAACAAAACAGGCAGTTTCTTTGAAACTCAAAAAGAAACTTATTTTAATGCAAGGATTAATTTGCATAAACATTTTTTCATATTGCCGTTATTTCACAAATGCAGTTTTACAGGAAAAGTTTCAATTAATCCCTTAACATCAAACAATGACAGGTAGAGTGTCAGTTTTGGAAAAAAAATTATGGCTATATTTACATTTTATGGAAAAAATTCAATTTTTAACCCTTTCATAAATGAATTGTGATCCTTTGTGTCAGGATTTTTTTTCCATTTTGTTTTATTTTCTTAAGGCAGAAAAAGGGTAGGAAAATAATTTTGTAAAATTTATTTTTGTTTGCTATTTTATTTTTTTAGGTGATCAATTGTAATTTTCTCCAAATACAACGTCATTTGAAAAAATACATCAGTAGTATTGTTCTTTAGGGGTTATCTGATGTGACAATATTTTTTTTATCTGTAAGAGTCGTCTACAGTCAAAGGAGGGACGGGGTCGGTTGGCATGCTGTCTTTGTGCCTGTCCGCCATATTGAATTTAGCAAAAGTAATTTTTTGCATTTGCAGGTGATGGCCAGGAGTTGATAGTGTATTTTATGATCCATTATTGTCCACTTCAGTGATCTGTGTGCATTTATAACAAAAAAGTCCACAAGAAGCACAAGAAAATGGCTTTTAGATAGCTAGCTATCCACTGTCGTGACCACTGTACATGAAAGGGGAAAAAAATAATTTCTCAGAGACCTTTGGGGAAATCTTTTGTTAATAGCTATGAACTCCAAATGTTTGCGTTTAAAAGGCCTCCTTGCCATCACCATCATCTGTAGCTCCCAGAATAAGTCAGGACTGCTTCTGAATATCAGCATTGTTTTCACTAGGCAAAGACATGTTGGTCAATACATAAACAATAAAATCTGACTGTATTGCAGATGGTTTAATGGAATCAGAAAGGAAGCATAACACTTTGCAGGTCAACAAAACACTTTTTTGAGAAATTGGCTTTTTATTTCCAAGAATCTCACTCTTTCTTTTTTTTTTTTTTGCTAAATTATAAAATCCAGTTTAGTTAATTCCCTTTTTTATTGTTAGATTCAAAACTACTCTTATAAATGAACCTGAATGTTTCTGCGTCTGGTATGTTTTGATTCTTCAAAGAAAAATTTTAAATTATCAGAATCAACAGATCAGACCACAAAGACAACCATACTCTAAATGTTCCTTCTCTACTTCCTAAAGGAATTAATTTTAAGAAGAGCGTGTATTTAGAATAGACAAATACTGCAAAAATAAATGAAATGTAAATGATGTGAAATCTAATCTTGCAGCTGTAGACTAACACTGAGAATAAATGTCTCCTTAATATAGCCTGAGCTGCACTTAAAGAACATCTAATAATATCGTCTCCACAAGATCACTGGCTCCTTTTTAGAACCAAACATCTATGTACAGGAGTCTAAACAGGTTAAAATCCAGACTACATTTCCTCCTGAAAAAAAAATCAAACTCACTCAGCATCTTTGCTGAGCTGTTATTTATTTGACTTAATCTGCAGCAAAGCTCCAACAGTCAACCATGTCGTTAATGAAAACTATTATCTGATGAGACAGAGTGTTTTTCATCACATGCAGTCTGATGCTCAGCTCCCATGTGAACGTCTGCTGTAGGAATGAAGCTAATGTAAATCTTATGACTTGTCTGAAACCAAATTTTCCACATTTCACCACGCATAAAATGTCTTTGTTGTTTTTACAGGCATTGGACTCTAGTTTATTTTCATCTGTTTCTGTGGTCATTTTGACACAATTTTTATAATTTTTTCTTAAGCAGCTTAAGTGTTATAAGCCCCTTAATCAACACTTTTAAAAACAGAATTTCAAGAACAGCGCTTTATTATTAAAGATTTTCATAGTCACTGGTTGCTGTGGTAATTCGCACTACAGGCTTACAGAAATGGGTGGGAGTGTAAGCTGCTGTGCAAAAACTATCGATCGCATCAAAACAATGTTAATCTGTGAGTGGCAGAACTTTCTGGTGGTGTCACATCGGAATGATTTCGTGTAGCAGATATGTTAAATTAAACAGAAATTTTCTTAAAAACCTTGACTCAACATGTAATTTCAGTCAAGTGAAGTCTAACTCCTGTGACTCATTTAAATTCTACATGGTGTTTCTACTGTAAGGTTGAGTTAGGCCCTCCACGGAAGATCTGATGTTCTCATTCATTTCACCAAAATACTATTTATTTTTTATCAAAAAATATTATGAGGCTCATAACAGCATTGGTTAATATGAGCATAATTTGTGTGTGCTGTTAAGCTGTGCTACTGCACTTCTTAATGTCACTGGTGTTCTGAAATAGACAATTTTATACTCATTGGGAGGCTTCTGACTGTTCGCAGTGGTAGCTTTATAGCCAAAATGGGAATTTGTAGCACTTTTCATCAATAGTTGTTGCACTAAATATTATGAAGGATTCATATCCATATTAGTTATATTTTCTTGAACTTCTGAACTAAAAATCTGAGGCATAAAGGCATTAATATGGAGTTTTTATTTAATTTGAAACAGCAGTTTTAAATTTGATAAGATTATGTTTGTAAACATAACCTTGGCCAATAAGTCTGATTCAGTGTTTTTTCTGATTATAAGACGAGCTAAACTTACATATCTAAAACTCAACCTGCAACCAGCCTTCCATAAATACATAAACAGTGTTGGACACACTTCCGCCAATGCGCTAATAGCAGAGAGACAATTCTTTTAGTGCTTTAGCATTTTTGATAACTTTGAAAATTTTTAGTGCACTTAACTTTCCCTAAATAAATCAGTTGATGCTATATAAGCATTTATACCCACAGTTAAATATTTTCAGCTCAATTTGGGCCAACGTTAATTCATTTTCAAACAACGATCAGTAGTTTTCTTTTGTGGTTTTAAGCTTCAGCTGACAGCTGCCACATCCTGTGTTTTAGCTGTAAGAATGTCTTTTTTTTAAGTGACTTGTTTCATAAAGAGCAGCCTTTGATCTCCACTGAACCTTCTCAGCTGAAGACTCGTTTGATTGGCAGCAGCTGGAGGTTCATCACATTTGCAATTGGGAAGCAGAGCAGCTCTGTGTTGCTGTCATTTTTTGCACCAATGTTTCTCCGAGCCAGAAAATGATTGTGGATTCCACCAAACGTTCTCCATTCTTGCACTAGTATTCCGGCTGGAGTCCAATGATTCAGATTACCACGATTCAGAGCTACAACATTGCACTGCATAAAAAGACTTTTTTTTCCCTTTTCTTGGCCTACATTTTATTGCATTTACTAGCTTGGTATCTCAGTCTTTTTTTGGAGATAAATAGTTGTTAAAATGCTGAAATATTTAATATAGTTTCATTTACTTGTGTATTTTCTGTGAATATTTCATTACATCCTACTTCAGTTTATCATGTTCTAATCACCATTTGTAGCAGTTGACTCATGAAATATGAAAGATTAGGTTCTCTAGTCAGACCAAAAGACACAATGTTGGGAGATTTTATTTGTTGGAATCATAATCTGTTGTCAAAGTGGGTATGTCTCTGAGTTGCCCTAGTTCATTTTCTGAAGCCACAAATGTTAAAGGAGTTGTTTGGCTGATAGTTCTTGTGTGGTTTCTTAATGTTTTATAAATCAGTCTAGATCCAAAAATATTTAATAAACCTAAAATATTTTTCTACTCTTATATTTAAAACATCTGTTTATGTACAATGACATTATGTTTATTTTTTAGTTGAGGGCAGTAAGTTTTTTTTTTAAATGCAAGCCTAAATGTAGAGAACGAAAGAAGTCAAAATGTGTTCCATTTCCTCAGTCCGATATTTGATACATGAATGTCAGGTCTGATACTGAATCAGTTCCGCCCATTACTTTGTGCATTACATTGTTTGAGTTGTTAATTTAATGGTTTTCTTCACCAGGATTAAGGAAAGACAAAGGACAGAATGTGTTTAAACTGAATTTCTGTTCTCTGAATAGCCCACTGGTCTGTCAGTAGATCCTCCAGGATCATTTGTGTCCCAGGATCTCTCTGGTTCTGATCAGAGCGATCTCATCTCTGTGGATCCTTACAGATCCAAATCAGCTGTTTCATCTGCATTTTCTGGTGCGTTTGAAAACATTTTAGACTAGCTCCGGTTCCTGTTTGAGTTACACACAGGAAGTAAATGTAGGTTGTTTAGAGTCTGTGACCAAATTTAGGACAGAAATAAAAGACAAATATTGCCTTCTGCCTTTTTAGCGTCTATTGTTTTTTTTATTCCCATTCCCATTTCTTAACATTTGAAATTCTGATTTAAATTATATTCAAAACTTAGATAGCACATTAACATTTTTTTCTATAGTTTAAGCCTTTTTTCTTTGCTTATTTTAGACACAAATAGAGGCCAGAGGTTGAATTGGGCCATATTTTTTCCTGGGATGAGCTCATTATGAGCTGCAGCAGCAGGAATTTGAGCAGCTCTCTGCTAGCTGCCGCTGAGAGGAGGTGGAGGTCACTGGAGGAGTGCCAAACCCCCAACCAACAAACCAAACGGGAGGAGTCGGCTGCAACTCCACCTTTACTGTAAACTGATTCATGACTCCTGCTTGTTTATTCAGGAACACCTAAAGGACTTCATGTGCAAAAGCGGCAGTTAAACTTGTTTAAATTTTTTTTTTTTTTTTTTTTTAAAGAACGTTTCCTGGTCTGCTTTCATTGGCCATTAAAAATATTTCAATTAGGAAGTACAAGCGCAGGTGGAGATGATCTCACAATTGTTTCTAAATGATCAGCTGTCTAGCTGCAGCTCGACCAGTTTGACTTCGTCATCCTGCAGACGTCTGAAGAGACGATGATGCTCATCTTTTTCACAGACTTCCGAAACGTTTCAAACACATTTTCATCTGCTGCAGTGGAGATAAATCATCTGTGTACATGGCCATTGACTCCTGCTCCACTTCATGCAGGCTGATGCTACATGTTCTGGCCCAAAATCCTGTTTTTAATGTTCTACTATTCCATTTCAATCATTCTTTTTCAAGATTTAGTAGTGATATGACTAGAATAGAATTGGGTGCATGCATTTGATTTCAAACAGGGTCAGGAACATACAGGCTTAGATAATATATGCATTCAACTTTACCAACCCATAAATATCAAGTGGTCAAATATCCATACATAATTCTGTTATTCACTGCAGTAATTTCACAAAATATTAGTCAGGCTATACAAATATACTTTACCGTGTATATCTAATGCTGATCCCATTTAGATTAAAGAGAATGTGCAGAAATCATTGTCTTATTTTTGGACAACCATTCCACCCTGGAAAAGAAAAAGACTAAAATGAAAAGCCTGAAATGAGTCAGACCTTCATACCTCTATTTGCAGAAACATTGAATTTTAGTAGTTGTGTCACACAACAAAGTCATGGCAGATGATTGGATCAAAGGAGAAGAGAACAATGCAGGGATGGCTTTATGTAAATAGGCTTTCAGAAAAATTTTGTTGTAAAAGATTTCATGGATTCAAGCTTTTAAAAACATTTTTTGTCTTCAATTTGGGTATAGCGTCAGTTTCAATCTTGTATTGACTCAACGGATTTGGCTGTAAATCTTCCACAATCCGTCGAGCTCATAATGTTTCACTAGAATGATTCAACGGAACAGAAAGAGAAGAAAACCTATCATAAACTTCCTGTTTCATATTGGAGTGTTTTGCAACGAGTTAGTGCGTTTGTTTGACATCATCTGTCGCCGAGCAAAGGGGCCACATCTCTTTATTAAAAATTTTTAAAGCGTAGATGTTCAAACAGCTGTTTTCAGATCAGTTGTCGTAATATTCCTGTAGGAAAAGGACTGGAACATAAATTCTTAAAGTGTAGGGAAATGCTGAAAACATCTACTTTGCAGTCATATTTCATCACAAAACCTTTCTTAAGCAGTTCAGACTTATCTTATCCTGCTCTCTGTAGATTCCTTTGTGTCCTCGTGTTTTCTTCTGTTGAAACACGTTCAGCTCGCTGTCTTCACCTGCTGAGGTGGGATGGAGGAGGAGCTGAACGGAGCTGGTTTATTCAAGGCCTCTAGGTATTTTTCTGCAAGCAAAAATCAAAAATGGGAAACTGACTTGTCCAGGTTTCTGTTATCAGTGACACTGAAGTCTCACATTATGAAGAAATAAACAGTTAGTTTTGTAAGGTTTTTAACTCTTGAAGCACTTTGTTGCCAAGGAACGAATATTTATAAACACAAGTTTTATGATTCAAGATTATTGCTGTTGTCTTTGGTTTTTAAAACTCACTCAATGATAAAATGTGAGCTGCACATTTTATTTTTATTGTTCCAATTGGAAAAAAAACTTTAAGAACAAAAGTTCTTAATGTTTTTGACCCAAGTTCACATGGAGTCTTCTTTTGAAGAACCCTAAACAGTTTTTAAAGTTTAGACTGTTTAATCCAGTTCATTTGCGGAGCCGTGAACGTGTTATCGAACCCTGATGTGGACCAAAAAAATTTACTTTGGTCCACTTAGAAACTTAGGTCTCTGTCTGTTTGAAATGAACTCTAGAGCAGTTCGAATGCATATGTGGATTCAAGTGGACCAGAGCCTGCTCCAATAGCAAGAAGACAACTATAGTGCAAAACATTCTGGGTAAATGCAACCAAACAAAATGCGACAAAAGTGTCGAGAGCTGGCGGGAAAAACGGCTTGTGGTTTTTTGCCAAAGAAAAAATAGAAATCCTACAGGTGCTAAAATCTGACATTCCTCCATTTTTGTTTACATTTATTGAAGAAGGAAGTTTACTTTTTCAGCTGGATTTCATTCCGTTTCCTTCATTGATTCTTGTTGCAGTGCCACTGCAGGCGAAGGGGAAAACAGCTGCATCAGCTGAAAATAACAAGTGTTGCAATTTTGTTTCCCAGTCAAACAGTTTATCAGATGGCTATGAAAACACCCTTAATTTATGGGTTCCAGAGTGAAAAGCCTCTCAATGTATAGAAATTTTTTGTACAGTAAAATCTAAATGTTTGTGAGAATTTAACTACATAAACCTTTGTAATTAAAGAAAAATGCACTCAACATATTTTAATCACCTTGCACAATTTTAGCAACTTGTGTGAACCACATCAATAGGTCAGCATATTTGAGTCTTAAAGCACTGTGTCTCAAACAATATGTATTTATTTTAATGAGTGGAATAACTCAAAAAAGTTTCCTCATGCAGGTTTGTAATAGTAGGAGAATTTTGTATCGTAATTTTTGTGCCTAAATGAATCAGTTAGTAGAAATGCTAACTTATTTGCATTAATTATGTTAATTTTTATGCTCTTACTCTATGCCTTTATATGTGTTAGCAGTAAACCGCAAGTCCGCAAGTTCCATACGCCGAGCATTTAGCTGATACTGTAAACTGTTTTAATTAGCTCAAGACTAACGATTAGTTAACGACTCAAAGTTCATCATTTTATCCAGGTTATTATTATGAAGGTTCGCAACATCAATTATATAAAAGGAAGATGTAGAACCCTTATGTTATTTGCAGACTTGTCAGAAAACTGCAAACATTCGGCTAAATGTTTTCTTACTTAGAATTAGCCATTAGCCAACAGATAACTGCTTTTAAGGAGTACTGTCATAATTCGTCTCTGCAGGTAGTGAGTACTAAACATCTTCAGAAGTCTTTCTTGGAGCATTATAAAGGACAAAAGACGGAGACACTTCAATTCAGAGGACACAAGATGTCTCTGAAGCCAGTACTTACAAAACAGAAATCTCCATCATTATGAACATTTAAATCAGCAGTAAGGCTTAACCTGATTGCCTAAATAAAAGAATATAAAAACACAAGTTTCACTCTTCACAGTACCAATAAAATGTTTTCACCCACTTGGATGTTTACCTCTTTTTATTGCTTAAAAATTCATCACAAATTTGTCTTTTTTTAATTTTTTATCAAGAAAATAATGAAAACGCTTTGTAACGTCAAAGTGAAATTAATTTCTATGAAATGACATTCAAGAAAAAAAAAAGTAACATTAAACATACGATTGATAAGTATTCACCTCTTTAAGTCAGCCACAGACTCCAAAGTATAAAATACCCAAAAGGGTTTGAATACATTTTAGAGGCACTGTATATTTCTTACCTACAAGTGGATAAGGACTAATTCTGCATATTTGAAATGTTCATTTCTGTTCCAGCAATTCTGAAGCAAATTTCCATTCTGTTTCATCAGGATGAGGTCCTGGCCGTGTCCAGGAAGATGGTGGTACGGGTGGAGGACCTGGTGAAATGGTCGCGTGCTGACCTAGCCGGGTGGAGCTTGACAAACGGTGTCCACGAACCTCCACAGAGCGGCGGAGACGACGGTGGCGCCATGCAAAGCGACAACAGTGAGCTCCTGGAAGTCAAAACTCAGGGTAACGAAAACACAACCAAACATCCGATGAATTTCTGTTGATATATGAGCAGAAGAAAAGTGTTTTCAGTCAAACCCACTTCATTCGTTTTCTAACTTTTTCTAAAATGATACAGGATATGTTTGGAGCCGCTGCAGGCAGCAAGACATATTTCTCCCTGTGGGGAATTTTCTGTCCTCTAACTTTGTGTTTCTGGTGCAGGAGTTACAGAAATGTAGCAGTTTATAGTTTCATGTTGGCTCCCTGTTCCTGCTTTTCACCAACACATCTCAGTCTGAGAGATAACCCTGAGGTTTAAGAGCTGGAGGAAAAACTGAGTCATGCTAACTTTAACATGTAGCAGCTGCAAATCTCACTGCAAAGCAGAAATGTTGGAGGGAATTGAAAAAGTGTTCACAACCACCTGTTTTTCCACATTTCTATACATTGCAACTACAAACTTCCATGTGTTTTGTTGGGCTTTTAATAGATTGACGCAAAATAGAGACAAATTATGAAGTGGAAGAACCATGATTCAGCACTTTTCAAAGTGAGTTTGGTTCTTTTGTTATCCCAAAATAAAATTTGATGCCTCCTTTAGAAATCAGCTAATTGGTAAATAAAAACCAACCTGTGTGTGATTTATGGTGTTCCTTTGCAGTCTTGAAAAATCTAGAATCTGCTTCTATTATTTTCCATCGTTAGAAAAAGTCTGGAAAAATTTTAAACTTTTCCTGATGTTTTTTTTTCTCCATTTCCTGTTTTGAGAGTTCACTTTATTAAATATGTCTTTGATTTGCAAATCACATCTTGATTTTAACAGTTCATATTTCCTTCTTTACTTGTTAAATAAAAATTCTTTCCACAATTTTCACATTTTTATTTGCAGAAAATGTTGAAGTCCCTTTTTTATTTTTTATTTTTCTTCTTCAATTAATCAGCACTAGCAAATGTAAAATCTCATTTTCAAACACCAGAGAACATAAAAATGGTTCAAGAGGTATGAATGTAAAGTTCATAAAGAACTAAAGTTGTTTTTTTAACTCTCAACAGCAAAGTAACTTTTTACTTTTTTGTTATTAACAGTGATGTTCATCTCCTGAGTTCTAAACGTCATAAACAGGACATTTCGTTTTGACCTGTTAAGTCCAAACTTTTCAATGGTGGTGTTGAAATATAAAACAAACAGAAATATTCCTGGGGTGTGAATATTTTCTAAATGCCTTGCATAAAAGCATTTCAGCTGTTCCCACAGAAGAATGAAGCAACAGTATAACTGTTCTGTAAACCAATCAGCTGACATCTTGTGCTGCAGTTTGTTTTTTGAATTTTCAGCTAAAGTTTTGATGTAAAAAAAATCCTGATTGGTGCATTGCTCTTAAAAGATTTAGAAGTTTGAAAAAACATTTTTAACTCTCTTTGCAATTTTTTAAAATCTAAATTTCTGATTTAATCGGGGTTTTTTCTCTGCCTTCAAAATCATGCTTAGGTTAGTTTTTTTTATCTTTGTTCTGGGTATGTGTAAATTTTTGTTTAAAAAAAACCTACAAATATTGACAGTTCCCCCCCACTCTTCAAGATATATATCGACATTTAAGTGGACAGAAGTAGTTTTTTAAAGTTTGTTTTGCTCCTATTTGTAATCCTGTTGTAGGAAACAAGATCAAATATGACCATGATTCTTTTTTATAAAAAAAAAAATTAGCTTCTCTCTAGTAGAGTAATAATTATGTTTGCAATATTAAATGCTGGTGTGTTTCTCCTTAGAGAAAGCTTGGATGTGATTTTATGAAAAGTTAATAAAAATAGTTTTGGAATGAGACGTCAATCAGTCAAAGTTCTGACCTGTTAGCAGAAATGTTGCTTCAGTATTCAGCAGCTTGTGTTCTCTTCAAGACCAGGTCAGCGGTCACCATGCTGATTCTGAGCAGCCATTTTTTTTCTCTGCTGTCTCCCCGCAGATGAGCCATTGCAGCGGCAGACTGTCAAGGTTCTCAGCTACCCACAGTACTGCCGCTTCCGCTCCCTGCAGAGACGCATCCAGGATGGAGCCAGGGGCCCCGCGCTGCAGGACCCATACCTGTTGGCCCTCGGGGCCATCAAGGTTCTGCCCAACGTCAGGGTGATGTACTGCAGGGACACCTTCAACCACCCGACACTGGAGAGTAGCGCCTGTTTCTCCTGGCAGTTCAGTGAGTGCCTGGAAACCTTCAGAGGCGCCACAGCTTGAAGAAGCCTAAGGAGTTTTTTTTTCTACTGCTTATGCTCCTTTTTTCAATTAATTTTGTTTGTATAGCGGCAATTAGCAACAAGAACTCATTTCAGTTCAATAACACAATCATTCCAGTTGATCCTAGTTATCAAACAGCACATTAATCTCAATCTATTGTTGTAATTAGTTTAAGAAGTTTCTATCTAAAGAAATCCAGCAGATTGCAGTGAGTCACTGTCTTGCAGCATTCACTCCTCCTGGACCACCATGTAGTGACAATCGCTACATGCATGGTAAGCATTCATATAGCAACAGTGGAGAAGAAAATTCACCTTTAACGAGAAGAAACTTCCAGCAGAACACGGCTCAGTACAAGCTACTATTTGCCATGACCAACTGGAGGTTTCAGAAGACATAGCAGAGCAGACACAAAAAAATAAACGCATGAACTGATGTAGGAGAACTTTCTATGTTCATAAAAACAAAAAGTTAATAGAAGTAGAGGGAGAACATTTAGTTGATGGCAGCAATATGTCAGCCAAAGCCCTCCTCCAGGAAGGTACTGCAGTTAAAACACAACACAAGACCAGATGAAGCTTCTATGGAGAACAAATAACAAAGAAAACATCAAGTTCACAGTTAAAATAACTGAATAATGCAGGTTGGGGAGTCACTGGAGAAGAAAGTAGCAGAGTGAGAAAAAGTGGTCCATATTCTGTGTTAAATATACTTCATTACATGAATAAAAGTTTGAAAATTACCTTTTCAACAATGCTTAATAATAGAGCTGCAATTAACAACTATTTTCTTAATTGAATATTTTGGCAATTGATCAGATTTAAAAAATTGCCATAATTTACAAATGTTTGATTTTTTATACAGTATTAGAAATGCATTAAAGAAACAATTTTATTCATTTTTATAAATAAAAAAATATACATTTTTTTGCCTAAAATGGAATAATATAGGAATCCATTAGTGATATGAACTGGGTGAAGTTAAAACTATGACATTTGTGGAATTTGGGGTAAAATATATTCACATGCAAATTAGTTTTTGTCCTGAATTCAAAACGTATTAACATCTTGTACAGTTTTGGCTCTGTATGTTTTTTGTTTTTTTTTTAGCAAATGGATTTTTTTTTTTGTCTTATCGAATAATGTATTACTAGATTAGTTGACAATTATTTCAACATTCAGTTAATTGGATTAATAAATTAATCTTTGTTTAACCAGCTTAACCAGTCCCCACAAGGAGCAGTGGGTCCCCACAACGTAGCATGTGTCAGAAAAATGGTCCCCACAAGGTGTTAGAAACAAACGCGTGCGCACACACACACAGTTCCGTTTTCCACTAAGGCGGTTAATCTGTTGCTGTTAGTCCAAATGAAAATGATTTCTGTGGGTTTTCTGTTCAGGATTTGAAATGATCTTCCACCCCGAGTTGTTGTTCTCTGGCAGCCTCAGACATGATTTCAATTCTGTTGTCTGTCACTAACAGACTCAAAAACGTCACTTCCTTCCTTACAGCCTGGAAGGAAGGAACGCTGCCCCCTGCTGGACATCTTGATTGTTTTTTTTTTTTTTTTTAGATTCTGCAGTACATTGTTATTGGTTTTAAAAGTTTGTCCTCATCATGTCCCTCTCCTGCAGGGTGTCCATCTCTGAGTCTCCGAGGACGACCTCGTAAGAGGAAAGGTCGCGACAGCAAAGACTCTCCGACCTCAGGCCAACCAGAATCCTGGATCGAAAAGATGAAGGTCTGTGTTTTTGTTCTAGAACCTTTGTCTGATATCTGAAGCCAAAGCCTTCATTGAGCCCAACTCTGATTGAATAAACATCATCTGCTCATGATGTTTATGAGCAGATGATGCTCATAATCAGGTCTTTATCAGATCTTGATAAAGACCTGTGTCTTTATCAGGTCTATCAGAACCTGATAAAGACACAGGAGTTCAGGGAGAAGTTAGACCAAGAATTAGTTTCAGAAGTCAAAGCAGATCAACTCCAGTGATCCTTCCTGTTGTTGTTGATCACAAAATGTTAACAGAGAAGATCTGAAGATGTGGGTGATCCACACAGTGTTTCATACTGAACCCTCTCCACTTTCACTGCATTTCTCTGAAATATGGAAATTTATTCAGGAAAGTTTGACGAAGTGGGACTTTAACAGAAAACTGTCCAAAAATTGGACTGACTCAAACTGTCCTCCTTTTCCTTCTCTTCGTCCTGCAGGAGAACGTGATGGGCAGCGTGGAGGTCGGCTGTGAGGGCAGCTGGCTCCCCCATCCAGAGGAGCAGCTGTTCCTGGATCAGCTCTTCGTTTTCATGGAGCACCACGGATCGCCCATCCACAAAGTTCCCAACCTAGGTTTCAAGAAGAGTGAGTCCTCTGTTTTCTCTCCGCTCTCTGCTCTGTTGTTCAGTTTTTCTTCACTCCTTCAATAAAAATCATCTTCTGTTGTTACTCTGGAATAATTTATTTAATCCTTTTTTGTGTTGTTAATACTTTTTAAGTTCTTTTATATAAGTTTTTTGTGAAGCTTTCCATTTGATTGATCTTTTTTCTTTGAGTTTCTTATCTTTTACTTTCCAGCTTTTCTCTCCTAGTCTTATTACTAAAACATTTTTTTCTCTATGTCTGGCCATTTTGTCCCATCACCATTTTGCAGTCTGTATTGTTTTTAATTAAATTTTTGGTAACACTTTGACAGGGTGTGCATAAGACTGACATAGCACTATCATAAACATGACTTAACATGAAGGAGTCTTTATGAATGTCTGACTGTTGTCATGAAGTTTCATTCGGTAAATATGGCACTTTAATAAAAGTTGCATTAAGACTCCGTTAAAAATCTCAACTTTTGCATTCAAAGTATCATTATTTACCGAATGACACTTAATTAAGTCATGTTTATGACAGTGTTATGTGAGGCTTATCCACACTCCGCCAAATAAAGTGTTACCAACTTTATTTTTCCGTACAAAAGTCTTCACACAGTATTATGCAGACTAATTAACAAAGATTTGAGTTATCAGTGTTTTTTTTAAATGTTTAATTCATAAAGTACTCAATTACCTAACAAAATAAACTAAGAATTGTTTTTATTTTCCTTCCATGCATGATTTGTTTTTAGCTTTTTTTTTGTGTTAATTTTATATCCCTTTTTTTTTCAAATTTTTCTTTTTTTCCTCAGTGTTGACCTTTTATTGTTATAATAGAACATTTTCTTTTGACTTTAGTTTCCTTTTCACCTCTTGCTTATTTCTCTCTGTTATTTAATTTCTGGTGTCATCTATCTAAAAATCTTAAAGATGCTCTGGAATCTCTGCCTATGAATATGAAACAGCAGAATTTAGATTTGGAAACATTTGTATAAATCATAAAGCTTAAAAATAAGTGTGATCAATGTGTATCCAGTAGTTTTAATTTTACTTCAGCAGGGAACTTAGAGACTTACTGAGCTGAACCTGGTTTGCATTTTTGATCTGTTTCTGCAGTCGACCTTTTCCTCATGTATTCAGTGGTCAAACGGCTCGGTGGCTACAAGAAGGTGAGCTTGATCTACCTTTGTTGAGATTTTGTTGAAAAAGCTGAAAAGATTCAACAGTGAACCTCTGATAGACTTGCAAAACATCTGAACAACTTCAAAACAGAAAGGTATAGATCAGAGAAAAATCATCACAAATTTTTAGCTTCCAACACGGTGCAGCAACATTTGAGTCAACAAAAACCAAAGTCAAAAATGACGGGATCCCTGGAGGATCTCTGGTGATTGTTCTGTGTTTGTATGTCAGGTGACTTCGGACCGCCTGTGGAAGGTGGTGTACAACGAGCTGGGGGGATGTCCAGGCAGCACCAGCGCAGCTACTTGCACCAGGAGACACTACGAAAGGTCGGACGAACAAACCCTTACTTGTTCCGACCGCCTTCGTCGGGATCCAAAACCAGGAACACATCCACTAAAACCTCTAAATGTGTGTTTTCAGACTGATGCTTCCATACGAGGAGCACCTGAGAGCTGGAGGTGGAGCAGAGTTTAAAATCCCCGATGTGCCGCTGCCTTCCAAACCCAGAGGAATACGAGGACGGAAACCTCTGCCCAGAGGCAGGAAGCCTGGACCCAAACCCAAGGATAGGAGGACGGGGACGTTATCACCTGCAGCTCCGCCTTCTCCTGTGAGTCACACACTGAACGGTTGATTCAGCCAGTCTCAGGTTCTGCTGTAATTTTTATCCTATTTCTGTTCTTTTCAAAAGCTAAAAGCACAACTGATCAAATCAAAACTTGATTTGATTCTTATTAATTATAACAACCGTTATTAATTGGTAAATACAGCAAGGTGTTGCTGCATTTCCATTACAAATGTGCTCAAAGCTTTTTTGATTTTCTGCTGATATTGGAAAAACTCATTTTCGCAATAGTGTTGCTTCCATTTTATAAGAAACACAATTAATATCAAAAGCATTAAAGGAAGCAGCATATAGCTTCATTTGAAAATACAGATGCAGAAAAAATGACCCAATTTCAACTACTTAATTATAAGACCGTAGAGGAAATTATAAGTCAATTTAGCTCAAGTTCCTGCTGTCTTGACATCATACCCATTCATTTCTTTAAGAAAGTCCTGCCTATTATTGCTACTGATCTGATCCAAATAGTAAACTCATCACTCTCATCAGGCGTTTTCCCCCAGGCTTTGAAAACGGCAGTGATCAAACCACGGATGAAAAAGAACAATCTGGGCAAATCACTACTGCAGAACCACAGGCCGATCTGTAGTGATCCAGCACTATTCATCAGCAAAGTTATTGAAAAAACTGTGTGTAAACAATTAAATAGTTTCCTAACAATAACCAACTGCTTTGACTCCTTCCAGTCTGGTTTTCATGCTCACCACAGCACGGAGACTGCCCTCGTAAAAGTGTTCAATGACATCCATATAAATACGGACTGTGGGAGAACCACAGTGCTGGTTCTGTTGGACCTTTTGACAATGTCGACAATGACATTTTACTGAATTGACTGGAGAGTTGGGTCGGACTCTCTGGTCCAGACCTCAACTGGTTTGAATCTTACATAAAGAACAGGGATTTCTTTGTTTCAATTGGAAACTTCTCATCAAAGAGTCAAAGGTCACATGTGGGGTACCCCAAGGTTCAATCCTATGACCCCTCTTATTCAATATTTATATGCTCCCACTAGCTCAGGTTATAACAGGAGATAATATTAGTGACCATAACTATGCAGATGATACTCAGCTCTACATTACGATGTCACCAGGTGACTCTGAACCATCCAATCACTGAATAAATGCTTAGAACAGATAAATGTGTAGATATGTCAAAACTTTCTCCATCTGAACAGAAATAAAACTGAAGTTATTATTTTTGAACCTAAAGAGGAACGATCTAGAGTCAATGCACAGCTTCAGTTATTACAACTAAAAACTAGCGATCAGGCCCCCAAACCTGGGAGATATGATGGACTCTGACCTGAACCTTCAGAGCCACATAAAGACAGTTACAAAGTTGGCCTTCTATCACCTTAAGAACATCTCCAGGATTAGAAACACATCCATGCGTTTATCTTCAGTCGCATTGATTACTGCAACAGTGTCTTTACAGGTCTGTCCAACAAATCAATCCTCCAACTGCAGCTGATCCAGAACGCTGCTGCTTGCGTTCTCACTAAAACCAGAAAGATAGAGCACATAACTCCAGTTTTAAAGTCCCTACGCTGGCTCCCTGGAGCTCAAAAAATAGACTTTAAAATACTGTTGTTAGTTTATAATCACTGAACAGATTAGCACCACAATACATGAAAGATCTGTTGTTGTTGAATCAACCTTCCAGACCTCTCAGGTCTTCCGGTTCTGGTCTGCTCTGCATCCCCAAACCAGAACCAAACGAGGAGAAGCAGCTTTCAGCATCTATGCACCACAAATCTGGAACAAACTTCCAGAAAACTGTAAAACAGCTGAAACACCGACTTGCTTTAAATCTCGACTAAAAACCCACCTGGTTAGAATTGTATTGAAACGTAATCAATTACCAATTTAATGATGGAACTTGACTTAATGTCATGTTTTGATTGTTCATTCTATGTTGCATGAATTTGTGCACTTTGAAATGCCTTACTGCTGAAATGTACTATATAAATAAAATTTGATTGATTGATTTGAATAAGTTTATTGATTAAAAGACATTTTTAAGTTGCTACATTAAAAACAACATAGTGTCAACAAGTTTTTCTGTAGGAAAATAGATAAAAGTTCGTTTGTTTCTTGTTAAAAGTAGAGTGACTGAAACTGACAAAAATTTTCTCTCATCAAAGTGGGCGTGGTTTAATAACCATGCCCACTGCAGACAAACATGGTAGATTTTCAGAATTATTTTGAACAACTCTTCTGAATATACAACATACTTTTTTCTTAGATTGTAATCATTTTACCACTCCTATTTGCTGAAATCATTTTTTAAACCCACCAGAGAACCAACTTTTTCCTTTTCTCCTCTTGTCCTTGAACAGATTCTGAGCCCAAATGGCGCCATGGTGGTGAAACGAGGAAGAGGCCGACCGCCAGGAACTCGTAACAAATCCACGCTAATTGCTCAGGCCAAACTGCTGGCTCAGCAGCAAGCAGCAACCAAACCAGCAGGAGCAGTGGTGGAGCTGAAGCAGCACAGTCTTCTGCTGCCCCCTGCAGGCAGAGGAGGACCGACACCCAGCAGCACACACCGGGTAAAAGTCCTGATGCTGCTCTCATTTCTGTTTCCCTTAGCAAAGCCAGACTTTATGATCCTTTAGTTGGTTTAAAGGTTTGGAAAGTGTTTAATATTCAAACTGCACAGTTTTTTAAATAATGTTGCAATTTATTATTTGATTAAAAGACTAAATTTGGAGAGTGTTGAAACCAAATATTTAAAGATAATAAAACTGACACATTTTTTCCCATTGTCTGAAGTGAAATCACATCAAAATTCTCTTGTTTCAGGTCAGTCAAAGTACCACAATGATTTCTTTTTACTAAATGCCAGAAAACAGAGAACCTTTTTTTTTTTGTAACTTTCTTAGGTGCATGTGGTGTGTGTGACATTTCAAAAGACGAAAGTTTGGTAGATTTTAGTTTACCTTTCTTCTGCTGTAGAATGTAGAATATTATCTATCACAAGACAGAAATATGGCCTACTTTTTTAGTTTAACGGTTAATCAATTACTAAATCGACTATTTCAATAATCAGTCCTATTTGAAACTCTTCTTGTGTTCATTTGTATTGTTTAGATGTTCAGGTGTGGTGCAGATAAAATGTGAAAATGTACCTTGAAAATGCTTGGGTAAAGTTACCAAACTCTATAAAGAAAGATTTGAACGATCAGTTTTATGTTGTAATCCATCCTGTTTTCATCCCTGCAGCCCATCCAGCCGGCCATCCTCCCGCTCAGCATGCCCCTGACTCCTGACCTCTCCCCCATGTCTCCTTCCTTCCTCCCCTTCAAAACGACGGAGCTGAAGTCGGAACGCAGCGACTCGGCGGCTCCTCCCCCTCCCAGCGTTCTCATCCCTGCCCTCCCTCACTTTGTCACCGGCTCGCTGAGTGGCTTCAGCCCCATCAAAGGTGTGTGCCCTCTGGACGTCTTCAGGAGCCAAATCAACCTCCAGAGAGCCCCCGATAGCCCTGCCCTGACCCCTCAGGACCCGACACAGCTCCACCCGGCCATCTTCACCCTCCAGCCCAAAGGAGGGAACCCAGACTCGCCCCACCCCAGCTCGGAGCAGCTGCAGCCTCAGCTGCACCAGCTCCACCAGCACCACTGCTCTGGCTGCGGCTCAGACGACGGGGGTCACCGCGGAGCCTCCAGGAGCCGGCCCCCGCCGCCTCCACTCCGTGTCCTTCCTCTCAACCTGGACTGCAGCGTCCAGGTAAGGAAGGTAATGCGGGCTCACCTGGACTCGTCTCAGCTGCAGACTTTCACCCGTCGGCTGTCGGAGGCGCTGTCGCAGGACCTGAGCGCCAAGCCGCCTTGCTCTCCCATCACTCCGCCGCCGGAGCAGGCGCTGCCCCTCAACCTCAGCAAACGCTTACCACCCAAACGGCCCAGCACCGAGGGCCCCGAGCAGAGTCCGCAGGCCGTCAACAGAAACTCGGATCTGTCGTCCTCCAAGAGACCACGTAGTGGCCCCCAGGAGCAAGCGCAGGATTTCAGCCTCAGGGGCCGCTCCAGCTCCTTGGCGGTGTCCGGTGTTCAGAGCTTGGAGGCGAGGGGCCAGGAGGAGCCAGCAGACCTGAGCTCCCCGAGCCGCATCAGGGCCTTCCTGCTCGGACTTCCACCCTTCCAGGTGAAACTGGAGGAAGACATGAACGGGACGAGGTTTGTGAAAATTCCTCCTCCGACCGAAACCAAAAGGACCGAAGTCGGAGATGGAGGCGCGAAGACGGAGGCAAAGAAGCAGGAGGACCCAATGGGGAAGGAGCAACCGGAGCGAGATCCGACCCTGTGTCCCGGTCCCGCGGAGCTGAAAGGAGCCGGGCCTTCCAACACGGACACACACTGTTTTTAGCGTTATTTCCATAAATCAGGATCACCTCAGAGACTCGTCTGCGCCAGGTGTTTGCTTCTTTAATGACGTTTATTTTGCTACATTTCTGTTTTCTCTGGAGGAATGTCATCAAACAGAATCATGACAATCACAGATGAGTTTCCATTAAAACAAAAACAGGAGCTGACTTTGTTTTGTTCCTGAACACTGCCATATCCCTGGGAAACACTATACACTTCTCTCCTCTACGTTCCGATGAAACTGAAACAGATCCACAACAGTTAGAACAAGATATCATGTTTGGGTGATGCTATGCATCATGACCCTCCCACAGCATCCCTGGTGTCGTCCGCTAGTCCCGTTTTTAAATTGTTCTCGATGTCCGTAGGGAGAGACTTATTTTCTGATAGTGTTTAAATGTAATCTAGGGCTCAAAATGAAAAGCTGTCTTCACAGTGTATCCAGTGAAAGTGAAGCTTTTCAGTCCTGCTCGGTAGCTGATGTAAACGTACACAAACGTGCCTTAAAGGGCCGGCGACCCTCGCCATTCCCGGCTTCATCTGCATCCACTCAGACGGAGATACCTTGATGTTTCAACAATACACCCATCGACCAGGTTCACCATCGTGTCAGCTTGCTCTCACCTTTGTCTCTGTTCAGATTCTTAAATCCCACATGTAGTTCCGACAGTCTAAACTACCTCAGGTTCTTCATTTCTCCCCCTACCCCCATTTTTTTTTACCCTGTTTGAGAATTATAAAACTATCCCAACATGTTTGAGTTGAAAGCTTACTCATAATGGTCCACAACATCTGTAGCTTCCTTCTTCATTAGGTAGAGGCTGCTGCCAAACCAGTAAATTTGAAATCAAAACAAAACTTGTATCTGCAGCTTCAAAGTGAGCAACTCTTGCTTCCATATTGGGATTCATGCGCTGTACAGGTGTGTCTCAATAACTTAGAAAATCACCAAGGAGTTTGTTTTGATCCATAAATTCAGTTCAAAAAGTGTGACTCATGGTTGTGAAGATTTTCCTTGCACTAAACTTTCCATTTAGATTCTTTGCTATAGCACTCTCTGGACAGACACGTTCTGTAGCAATGACCTTTTCTTGCCTCCATAACATTTATGTACTAGAACATATTTTTATTGGTTTTCATTACCTGTAAGCTATAATTAGCTTAAAAAGCAAAAATAAATTCTTAAAATAAATCTCTTTCTGTAATGAACTCATGAAATTTCTGTGGTTTCACTTTATGGACTGAATTGTTAACTTGAATTCTCAATTTAAATTTCTTTAGATGCACCTGTGATTTCAGGAATTTCATGTCTGTTAAAGCCTTTTGTTAGAAATGAGAAACTAAAATTGAATCTTGCATCAAAAAATATGTCGCTTTTCTTGCTCTCAAACATCAAGGTATCTCTTTAACTCACTTTCCTGTTCGCTTTGACACCACATATGCTGGTTCAGATTTGCACACCTACTGTACTCCTTTTGCTTTTTGTCATATTTAAGCCAGTTATAATTTACTGTCTCTCATTTCTCAGCGTTTGTATTTGACTCGATCTAATAGGTGCTGTTTTTTCCAAGTTATGTAGCTCATGGCCACATTGTTTTTTGACTTGTTTCAAAGCTAAGAATGTTGTCACGCTGCAAGTCAGAAAGTTTTTAATAGGTGGAAAAGTTCACATTGATTTATCCACAGAGAAAATATTTTAAAGAAATGTTTTAAAAGATGAAAAAATGTGCTTATTAGTAATTATTTTTATCAGATTTGTTTGACTGTTGGTTCCATGTTCAGCAAAAATACTTGTGAATGATTGCATGAAAAAACAATGTGTATTCAGTATATGGGCAGATGCACCAAAGTGCTCCACCAGACTCCTGTACAATTCTGTTATTGATAGTATTTCTACAATTTTACTTCATTCATTTGTTTTCCTTCTTTACTGTAAAATAATTATTGGGCAAAAATACCTACAAATGTCAAATATTCTTTATCACAGTAATGTTTTTCACAACAGGGTAACTACTGTAACTACTGTCTGGCTCTGCTTCATCACATCAGTAAACCTGTATTTTTTGGTCCCAGAGAGCTTTAAAGGAATGTGTTTGTAGAACTAATAATGTGGACAGTGGTGCTCGCTGAAGAGCTTATCACATTTTAAAAAGAAAGAATGATAAAAATTATATTGGTCCTCCACAAAGCTGCTGTTCAGAAGCTGCTAACAACTGACATGAAATGATGGTGTTAGCATTAGGAACAATGTCTGACTCACATTTTAAGCTGGTTGCCATATTTTCTGTATTCCATGAAAGTGTTGAGATAACATAAACTGTCATTGGAAGAAAGATTGCTACCCGACATCATGTAGTTTAGTACGATGGTTAGCTGAACATCGTATTAAACATGCTAATATCCTAATGCATCAGATAAACGACTTGTCAGAGTTTAAAAATAGCTGTTTGGGTCAATCGTGTTTTTTGGGCCTTTTTAATTTTTGTATGTTATATACATATTCCCATTAACTAATAAAGGTTTTGTTAATTACTGATACAACAGTAATAATTTTGCCAGCTAGACTTGTTGACAGCTTGAGTCATTTTAGTGTTTTATTGAGATTTACCCGACATTATCAGATTATGATTAATTCATGGGGACCAAACCTTCTTGGTTTTGCTGGACTGTTTGTTCTAAACAGTTATCACATTGCAGCATGTTTCAAACTCGAGGCTCGTGGGCCAAGTCCAGCCTGCTGTTGCTGTTTTAGTGGCCCACTGGGCTCCAGAATAGAACTTCAAGAAAGCAGTTATGTGATTAATGCTGTGAACTAGAACAGGGATTCTAGTTCACTTGGTATGTTTATATAAAAATTTATGACTACTCATCTGTACAACATGTCAAAGTTGCTGCTACTAGAATGGTGATAATTTTGTCAACTTAGCATGCTGACATTTAGAGTTTTTATTGTAGTTACTGTTCCAAAGATTCTGTATCTAACAGTATATAAATATTTTTGACGGTAATGCCTATCAATCAGTTGTCTTTTTTGACTTAAATCGGTTTATACCAAATTGTTTGTGCGCCAAGATGCTAACAGTGAACATTTTTCTTGAGTAGCAGTTGCTCTAAGAACACAAAACTTTTAAAAACTTGCTGCTTTGCTCAGGCAACACTTTTAAAAGCTCCTGTTTATCATCAGTGTGATGGTAGAGGTTTGATCTTACAGTTCATTTTGTGTAAAGCGCCTTTAACATGCATTTGCCAAACAAATGCATAACTTCAAACAGATCCTTGTTCAAATAACCTCAGCTTTTAAAATTTAGTTTCCAAACCTGTTCCTTTAAAGTTCGTCTGGGTCTGATCAGCCTTCTGGTTCCTCCCAGGTGAAACGCAGCTCCACTGGACCAGTTTAGAATCACCTAAACATTGACTTCAGTTCTTTTGCTCCTTTTTTGTTTATGTGTTGAATAATAATGACATGCCACTCATTATTTTATTTTATTCTCTTTTTTTCAGCTTCTTAAACTAGTATAACTTTTTTTTCTTTGTTTGGATATTTAAGCTTAGTCTTGCTAGTTTTTTTTTTTTTTTTGATAGGCCTCACAATGTTTACAGTTTGTTATGCATGTCATACAGATTTCTTACGGTGTTTTGCACACTACTCCAGCATCAGTCTTGAACGGCACTGCTCATTCATGTAAAGTACTTATAAGTGCCTGATACTTAAATTTGGAGTTGATGTCTGTAAGCGAATGAAAGTTAAATTAGGTCATTAGCCTTCATGCCATCGACTTGAACACGGGGTCCCAGTGTAGATGAGTTTTGTTGAACTTTATGGCTTTTGTGGGTTTTTGTAAATTCTCGTGATAAGGATTTGATGAGAGAAGACCCGCGACACCGAAACGACGCTGGGCTCCGTGTGTTGGACTGAACCGGACCTACAAGATTTAAGAAAAGGGATGGCAAGCGGTCGGTTGGACATTCATTATGATAAATGATCAAAATAAAGGTGCTACATGTCACATTTTTACTTCTTTGAATTGTTGAATTAATTTGACTGTTCAGCAGCTTTCTAAGATACCCTAAAAGCTTCTCAGTTTTCGTATCTGAACATTTGCCTTATGTCCTCTTATGTATTTTATTGATTTATTTATGAAGAAAAGTTTCTGGATAACCAAAACGACCTTTGATAGCTTAAAAGAAATGTGATTTTTGGGACAGTTTTGAAATTGCGGGTTTCTGAAAAATTTAGTTAATGCTTCAGAGTTGGAGATGAAAATATGTGGAGCTAAAAAGTATTTTTTCCCCTATTAAATATACATTTTCATAATGTTTTCTAAACTCAGTAATTTTTAAATTGTTTCCTCTTTATACTCTGATACCTTAACGGAATTGATTTAATAGTTTTAAAAACCGTCAAAAATTCACCTAGTTTCATGGTTGGATGTAATTTTTTTATTTTTTAAATTCTGGTTATTTCCCCTAACATTTACGTTGTAATGACGTATATGTCAAAAGGGTTTTGTAATCCAAATTACCTTGTTAAGCAAAAATTAAATTCTAGTTTGTAACACATTGAAGCACAAATTGTTGAATACCAGTATATAACTTATCTGCATAGAAAATGTTAACTTAGATTATTTTAATATTGATAAATGCAAAATAGCTTGTCTGAAATGAATCAAAATTCAGTCTAAAATGAAGAAATGTGTTTGAAATCTAAAAGAATGTTCTCTCCCCACCACAATAAGCTTTCAGGACTGTCTTGAATAGCAAACATCCCAAATGTCCACTTTATACAACTGTAGCTTAAATCAACCAAATACAGATGGTGAAAAATGCTCCATGTGGCACCTTTACAAACTGGATGTTACACAATAGGAAAGTCTGTCTGAGATCTCTTTTATAAGAATTAAAGAAGAAAATATTTTATTTCCTGCTTCTATTTACACACAGATTGTCTGTAAAATAAAACCGTCTGTTTCCAGAGCAAGCTCTGCTGGACTGTTGCCTCCCGAGTTTTACCCAAGACAATGGCGGTGTCCACGAGGCGCTGGACTGGAACCAGAAAATTTTTGCTTGCTTAAGAATATGTTTTATTTTAAATGTTTATGATTTACAGCACATGGTCTGTTTTTGTTTTTCTCCATTTAATTTTTCCCCCTCCCTGTTTTAATGGTAAAAGGCTTTCAGTGTCAGGTACCATTCCATTTTAACACTGTATATTTATATTAAAAATAATATTAATAAATTCTGAGTTCAAGGTTTTATTTTTTTTTTAGAAATTAAGAACATGTTCTAAAAATATTCAAAATTAGTCATAACTTTAGTTTGCTCTGAAATTTATATCTTTAGACGTCTCTAGCCATTAGTTTTATTTAAAACATTTTATATTCTTGTTTCTTCAGTATAATGTAGGAGAATTCTTTCTTCTCCGTCAAGCGATTTGTTTTTCCAATTTCTGACCTTAATCAGAAAGGTTTAAGAAACAACGACATTCAGTAAATTAGAATATTATTGGAAAAAAATCATTTATTTTAGTAACTTGTATAAAGTTATATAAGTTATATAGATTAATTCCTCACAGTTGGTTTTCTAAACCTTAATTATGATGATTTTGTATTTAGTTAGTGAAGATGAGATATTTAACATCAGAATTTTACATCTGACCAATAAACTGTTATTGGTCAGAAGTTTAACATCTGATTTATCTGATTTTAAGGTTATTTTCAAAAGATACTATTCATTTGACAAAACAAGCCTCATTAGATTATTCTGATTTATTGAATATCACTGTACAGATGAGAAAGTCACATATTAACTAAAAAAAAAAACCAAAAACATTTGTTGGTTTATACAAAAATTGAGACTTTAAACTTTAAATATTGAACATATGCATCAAATTTGTGGTCCTTAAAATTTAAAACCTCTTAAATAATATACATTTTTAGTGTTTTACTTTTTTGTAATACATTTTTTTTCAGGATGTTCCTACATCCTGAAAAGCCCAGAAAGTTTCTATAAAGTGTGATTCCCTGAAATACTCACTAGATGGAAACAAATCTTTGATGAAACATCTGGTTTGTTTCATTTGGTTTGTTTTTGGGAGATTTTCAGATTTTATTATCCTAAAGTAATAGTAATCATTTCCTCCACCAATAAACATTTTGTTAAGAGATACAACTCCAGTCTCCAATCGTATTTTATTTATTGTTCTTTTTGATTAACTTTGAGCCTTTTAAGTTTTGTCTTTCATGGAATGCTGACATTTAATGAAATCATAGAAGTTGTAGATATTTTCTGAGATGTGAGCTCAGGAGGAACTGCACACATTCTGTCCCTGCAGGACTCATAAAGCAGCGTTGGAAAAACATTCAGAGAGTAAACTTTCACACTGGAGGAAATGAACACATTCCTCACTCTGCAGCAGGAGCTTTGTTAGCAGCACCATGTTAAAGGTCGAGTTTATTTATTTATTTATTTTGTCATGGAGAGTTGGAACTTTAAACCTGCAGGTTTCAAACCTCACAACATGGAGTCTTATTCCTGAAGGTGGGATCATAATGTTTTTAACCAAATCTTATGACATTAATTATATCTTAAAGGGGATTTATTATGCAAAATTGACAGTTTATGTGTGGGTTTTGACTGCATCTAAAACAAACACTCACCCATTTTATTGGTAAGTTATTGATTTTTGGTGTGTAGAAAATGAGCCGTTTCAAGAATCTTCTGAATATAATGTCAGAAATCAGCAGACAATACCTTCCATAGCAAGGAAGCCTATCCTGATTGGTCAGCTGGTGTCACTGCTGTGTGTTTAGTTGTTGACCATCCAGAAACCACTTCCTGCTTCACTCATTTGATTGAGATGTGTTAGAGCAGAATCTCCATGAAGTTTGCTAGCAGAAGAAAGCTTGGAGGCTCTAATGTCCTGTAGACAACTGTGTTGACTGTAAATGATGTCAGTGGAGCAGAACCAGCAGACTATTGCAACCCAAACCATCACTGATTGGAAACTTCAAGCAACATGACTTCTTTCCACTCTTTCTCCAGACTTTGATTTTCAACTGAAATACAAACTTTAGTTTGGTCTGAACAGAGAACTTTTGACCACTGAGCTACAATTCAATTCTGGCTCTACTCAGCCTCAGATGTTTGGAACTGAAAGGCGCAGTAAGATGAACAATGTCTCACAGCTGCAGTTCATCACCCAGCTGCATTTGCAGCTGCATTTCCTTTACAAATGTGAGCAAAACTTTGTCAATATTCTGCAAATGTTCAACAAGTGCAAATTCACTATTGCAGTGTTTCCATTAAGCAAATTTATTTTCGTAATTCCAACTTGAGCAATTATAAGATCAATGGAAATGCAGCTAGCATTAGCTTTTGTAGCTGTAGTCAATGCTTTATAAACTTGACTACATGCTTGACTCTGCTTCACACCCTCCCATGGTGTTGAATATTTCTGTTCTGTGCACCTTTTTTCTGCCAAACATTGTTTTCTTCTTCCACTAAACTGTCATTATTTGTGTTCGGAAAAGCCAGTTTCTTTAACAGTTGACTTCTCAAACTTAGTCTTCTTGTAGGCTGTCTTCCCTGTTATTGGATATAGACCATAATATAACTGAAATAAATAACATTTCTTTATCACTCTTATTTTTTTTCTTGGATAGTTTGAAATTAACACAAAAAATGCTTCTTATTACTTTGAGCAATATTCATGAAGGTCTGACTTTTTGAATAGAATTTAGAGAATTAAACTTTGAACTGTGTTTTTTTTAGTGTGTGTGGTAGTTTTTTAAAAAAAATTTTGGAAAGTATGAAATCTTTAACAACATGAATATTTTAACAACATTTTTGTCTCAATGGGCTCGAGACAAAAATCATGTTTTCCATCATTTTTAAATCCAGAGACATGCTACGACTGTGCAGTTTGAAACCCTTTATATTTCTTAATTATTAGGTTCAGATTTATCCAAAGCCCAAAAGGTAATTAATGTTACAGCAAGTAAAAAAAGACAGACACATACACTAGAAGATACAATCAGTTCAAAAACAAAATGAGGCATGATACAGTGTGCCAAAAAAAATCAAATATCAGACCAGGCAAGATGGTGGCAGTACATTCTATTGCATCAAACAGCATTTACCAGTAATATTAATATGCAGTTGAAACAGTCAGATTTTCCTTTTTCCTGTGAGAAATCTGCAGGAATGAAATTTTAAAGCCCACAGATCAGATGGAGACATGAGCTGCTAATCCCCACTTTGTTTCACTCTCAGTTTTTATCTCCTAATCTGGTTTCACATCCATCTCTACGCCCACATCTGTTCTTGACTGGAAACATTAGAGCGTATTTTCACCTCATGGAGGGATAAACCTGCTCCACATTAGCAGGCTTAAAACATGGGGATCTGTTTTATTTGTTGAGACAACTTCAAGAGACGAGCTGAACAAAATGTTTAGAGACTAATTAAACTAAGCCAGGTTAAATCGAAACAAAGAACATCTCTGAGTCTAAAGCTTTTATGTGAGGTTTTATCTAAGACCTCAAAGAACATAGATGAACATATCAATATCATAAATATGCTGAAGCTGCAGAAGTGAGCTTTGTCCAGCTGACTCCTTCCTGTCAATAAGTCAATCTTCTCTCTGCTGAGGAGAACTGTGGATTTCTTTTAGAAAACTCTTATTCTCATGAGATCCATTTTAAAATTAGGAGGAAAAGATATAATCTTAATATTTGTGAATTATTTAAAAAAGGCAGAATTTAAAGCAATTAAAATCCAAAAGTTCTGTCAGTGCAAGTTCACAGAAACGGATTAAAAAAAGATTATAATTGAGTGAATATTGGATGATTTTTTTTCTTTTTTCCAAAGAACAGTTAAAATTGACAGTGATGGTAATAATTCAAAATAAGCCACAATGCACAAAATACATAAATATATCTTACTGCCAACACGGCACAAATTTGACTGAATCAATTAAATATTTTCATGGTGTTTTAATACAGTGAAAATGAGGAAATTGGAATTTATTTTGTAATGGAGCATCAGCTGCATAACTAAACCCACCAGTAGATGTAAAAGCATTATGACATATGACATATGGCATTGTTGTGTTTGACCATGAAATTGTATAAATTTGAATTACAAAAATATATTTACTTAATATAAAGATGGCAATTAAACAGAATTCATGTTCTTAATGATTTTGCACTGAGGTGGTTTTTAAACTGTATCAAAATTATTATATCCTGCAAAACTGCAATGGACACTTTTTATTAATTTGTTTGTTTACATCACATGAGTCTCATGATGATCAACAGCTGGTGTTTCCACTGGCAGAGACGACGAAGACAACGACAGGAAGTGGAAGGAGGATGACGGCACCGCATGTCTTTAACGCCTCATCACATCAGGAAACATATTCATATCATTTTAATTGCTTTTCTCGTGTAATATAAACTCTGCAATTGCAAAATAGTTTTTTCAACATTAACAGAATATTGTCAAAGTTTTGTGCACTTTTATAATGGAAACCCAACTAATGTCAAACAAAGACTTGAGACAAAGTGTAATAAAGAAAACACCAGAGAGCTGGCTGTGTTCAGGTCGATGAACAGCATTTCCCCAGCAATTGTCACCAGACTCCTTCATGTTGGTTACCGATGTAACAAGTGGGCAAGTCTCACTTTTTTATACATAATCACTCTATGTGAAGACACTGTTAAAACATTATCCAGACTGAAAATCCAGGCTATTTGCTGCCAACGGAGGGCCTAAAATGCAAAATATGGAAAAGGAAACATTTTCTTCATTTGCATCAATGGCTGTGAAGTCCCTGGTTAGTTGACATAACCATGGCACATGCTCTGTCCTCTTCTGCCACCTTTCAGTAGTTCCTTCCCTTAAATCAAAGGTTCCAGTTTTGTAATCCTGGAGAGAATGTGCTCTCCAACACTGTGCATGTTTTCTTTTTTTACCCATTTACTTTCATATTCAGTTCTCTGCATAGCAAAACTGCTGACTTCATCCATTTTTTGGTAATCAGTAATAGACATACAATCACAGGTCCATTGTCATTTATTTACGTCATATTTTTTATGTTGCCTAGCTAGAAAATGAGACTTTAGCCCAAACCCCTTATCAAAAATGGGTTTGATAATTACAGAAAAATGTCTACAATATACAAGCTATTGAAGTTATTTGTCTGCTTGATGCTGGCAAACAAAATGATTTATGCAAATTAAAAATCTAAAATGTTGAAAGAAAGAGCAGGTGAAAAAGAATTTTACTGCGGTAATATCATTCTAGGTTTAAGTTTAAAAATTAAGACCTCTCCATATTGTCACAGATCAATACAAAACTGTTGGGAAATCATTTGTAGAATAAAGCAGATCTGCAATGACGTAACAGTCCAGGAATTCCCCTTGCAGCCCGTCTCTTTGGGCTTTTGTGAGCGATGGTCTGAAATGAGGTTCTTTTCTCTCCGTTTCCAGGAAAAGTTGACATTTAGGAAGGTTTTCTTTTTTTCTTCTTCTGTTGGTTACTATGGCAACCAGCCCACCACGGGGTCATCCTTAGTGTTTGTCTCTCCGGCCCGCTGGCTGGCACAGAGCCCACATACCTTCCCCTCGGTTCTCAGAGCTTGGAGGATAATGGAGCAGAGCAGTTGGTTCTGTTGGGCTTTTTAATTGGCACAAATTAAAAAGCAGTGGTGTGCAAAATGAAACTTTTTGAATAATTCATCTTTTTCTCATCCTGTAACTTTTACCCCTCCAAAGGTTCTAGCTCAACAAATTATATTTATGCAGAAATTGGCTCCCTGAATCTAAAGAAATATTTAATCACGGACGTTTTGGATTTGTGTGATTGTGCAGCTCCATCATTTCTCTTTAATATGAAATTTCCGGTTATAATATGATAGAACTGATAAATAATTATCAGTTATATCAGATAATTATTTCTCATAACATCTTTTCTTGCCCCACTTTAAGTAAGAAGGTTGTAAATTAGGTAGTTTTACAATTCCTGAATTGTATTTATCATGTTACCAACATAAACATTTTTGGTAGACATTATTCTAGATGCTAACTCTGCACATTCTGCTAGTAACCTGTGGTTGTTTAGACTCCAGTGTGGCACCTAATAACTTTAGCAAAAATATTATTATTTTTTAAATTAAAGCTAGCAAGGCATATCAGCAATTTTTTCAACTAGCAGTGTTAGAAATATATTTTGTAAAATATATATTTCTTTTCTGTCTTAGATGTCCTTTTTAAAATTTGTGAAATGGAAAAGTTAAAATCAAAAAAATATATTCATTTCCTTATATGGTAAACATTGTCTCAACTATAAAGTTGATTATCTTTCTAAAAAGCCTTAACGATATTGTAAAAAATTGCTATTTTTGAATGATATAATGTCCGTATTAATGGAAATCCTACTAAAAGCATTTTGTCAGGCTGGTTTCTTTACTTTTCTAGCCCCATGTTTCCTTCACAGACTGCAAGTATCTCTGCTGTGGCTGAATAATGTTGGAGGAAACGTTCACTACATTAAGATTGTTTTTGTCCTTGTACTAGTAGACCAACAAAGCAGCAGGTGACTAAAAAGATTCAAAAGGCTTTCAATGAGACTCACAATAAGGTCTGCTCTGCTGTCCTTTGACAATAATCTGTTTTTACATTAAACTTCAACTGATAATCAAACATACTTCAAAAATACTTCTAATAGTTCACAGTTTCAACCTGTGATTTCTGCTCTGATTTGTTTCTGTGATTTAGTCTAAGATCAAAATGATCCAGGAAGTTATTGTCAAATCTTATCAGCCTTAAAGGATGGAATATCAAAATGTCACAGCTTTAAAAAATGTGTATGAATGTTAGGTGCATCATAAAACATGCAGCAGCTGAAAAAACTACAGAAGATTTGAGCTTATTTTGGAGGATCTTTCTTGGAGCTGAAACGATGAATTATAATTAAATGATTGTGAACGAATCAAGTGATCGATTAAAGGCCTTTTGCTGAACAAAGAGCAGTAATTAAAGCAAAACTGTACAAAATATAAATTTTGCATTTAAGATAAACAGCCTCTGACTGTAAATATGTGAACCCAGAACTCTTAAGCGGCATAGTTTTAGATTCACCTGGTTCAAATTCAGAATTTGGTTCTGTATATTCTGTACATATCCACAGGATTTTTTTTTTTTTTTACTAAGCTGAAGATGCATCCTTTGTAACATGTGATCAATCATTCACTGAAGCAATGTTATGTTGTTGCTTTTTAGGCAATAGAATGTTTTCTTTTTAAAGTAGGAATTGAATTGTTTATTTATTTATTTGCATCTTTTAATGTATTTCTAATAGCAGAATGTACTGATTATTTTTAAAATTTGATTATTCAATTACTCATCAGAATATCAATTAGTCATTTGTTGCAGTCCTACTCTTCCTATAAAAATCTCTACAAACCCATCTTCAAATCACATCAAATATCGACCAAGTGACCAAGTTCCTTCATACATTGTCAACATGAGCACCTTTATGTTTTTAATGGATTTCAAGAAGATTTGACTGTTTAGATGCACAGAAGCTGCATTTCTTTTAACTAATTATCAGTAATTATGAGGATTACCTCATGGCAGCTGAACTGTTACAAACATCAGTCCAGCCTTTCTTTCACCTTTCTGCAGCTGCAGAAGATGAAACGGACTCCAAGTTTAGCTCTCCTCTGAACGACATCCGGCCCTGCAGAATGGGCTGACACTAAACTGCTTTTTCCTAAAGGAGACTCTGACTGGACAAATTAGCCTGTCAGGCAGGGCCAGGGAGATCAGAGACTTTAGCTTCTGGAGGAAATGATCAGCGCTTAGAAAAGCTCTGGATTTCCATTCAAGGAGAGGACAAACAGGTCAGAATAAAGCCCACCTAAAGTTTCAGTTTAGTTTCTTTAAGAGAGTTAGTTCTGACCGGTAGGTCTGAGATTTAGAGAGGAGCAGCAAAAGCAAATGAAGTGGATTAGCAGTCCTCGCAAACAACTGATGTCATCCAGGACTTATTGCTGTGAATTATTGTTCCTGCTTCTTCCAAACCGAGTTGTTAGCATGACATTACAGTCATGAAGCTGTCATACAGTTTTCAGTCAGACTCTTGAGATTTAATACAAAACAGACTGCTACTGGAGATCCTTCACAACATCACCATCCACAACTTGTTCTGAAGATACTTGGATGATACAACATTTAATTCCCCATTAGGGTAAATGAACTTTTTAAAATGTATTTATTTAGTCATAATCAGGGAGCTTGAATTAAAAGAAGACCAGAGACAGAGCTTTGGAACCTCGTATTTGTTGAGATATTTTCTGCACATAACCAAAATCTGTCAGTTTTTAAGAATATCATCACTTTCTGTTTTTATTTAATGATTGCAAGAAAAAAAAAAAAAGCATAGCAAATGCCCTTTCCAGATCCCATATGACTGAACACCTGGTGGTTTTGTTTGTAGTTTTATCATCTTCCTGGATTTTCGTGGCATTGAGGAAAAAATAGGAAATTTCCGAGTTTCACAAGTTGAAAATTTTCTACTTTTGTACATTTTCCAGAACTTTTTCTTAAAAACTTTTTAGATGTCAACTTTTTTGAATTTTGGAGAAATTGAGTCCATTTTATCTGCTAATACTAATACTAATTCTCCACCGTACGAATCCTCTTCCATATATTCGTTCCTGTTTGTTCTGTATTGTGTGAGAGGGTTTCTCCATGTTTTAGGGAGTTAATATCTGGCTCTAGGACCCCGCGGACTTGTCCCTCTCCTCTTTGTCTCCACCAGTCAGATCAGATCCTCCTCCTCCTCCTCTTCTTCCTCCTCTGTGGTTTCATTCCGTGTCTCTCTCCATCAGCAGCGGTCTGGATGCTCACAGGGACAGAAACATGGCTGTGAATCTCGCCAAGAACAGACTGGCCCTACTGACCGCCTACCAGGACGTCATTGACGAGACCTCGGACACCGACTGGTGAGTCCCCAGCCGGACAGCCTCCCACCGCATCCCCTCGTGCCGCTGCCTCTTTGCGGGGCTTTTCTCTGGACCTTTATGTGTTGCGGGGTTGAGGATGCGCAGGGGCACCTTTGGGTCGCATCATCATTATGAATTATAATAATACCATGTGGAGCGGCGTAGAGTGCGGAGGTTTTTAACTCCAAACTATTCACTCTCTGGTTCTCCGAGCTGTTCTCCTCCATCGGCTGCAGGAAGCCTTGCAGCCGTGGAAGTGAGAGTTTGTCCGGGCTTTTTCCTTTCTGGTCCGAGCCGCACTGCAGAGTCTCATCCTGGCTGCTTTGTTTGTTGCTTCAGCAGATTAATCCAGCAGGGAGCAGTTTTCAGAGGTTGACTGGAACGGTTTGGGTGAGCCAGGAAGGCCTGGTCCTGGTCCTGGTCCAGGGTGGGGTGTGTGGACGTGTGTGTGTGTGTGTGTGTGTGACGGGAGACGCGGGGTGGGGAGAAGTATGGTGTGTGTGGTGGTGGTGGGGGAGTGCGGGGGGGGGCTAAGACTCTGAGCCCCAGCATCTCTGAACCAGGGAGGAGGAGAGGGGCGAGGCCGGTGGGAGGAGGCAGAGGGGTGGGGGGCCTCCACCATCACTCTTTGTGGCTTTTCATCACTCAGAAACGATGTGAAGGCAGTTCTTCATAATTCCTTTAAAGGCAGTCCAGATCAATACTTCAAGAACTACGGCATCAAAAACTGATTTCTATACTAAACCTCTGATTCACTTAGATTTGTTTTGAACTTTGACTGGACCATTCTAACACAGGAATACCTCCAAAATGGAACACATGTAGCTCCATCCATCTTCTCATCAACTCTCTTTCTGCACTATTGAAGGGCCAGTATGATGTAAAATGGATTAATTTAGTCGTGTTATGATGTTATTTCCTCACCAAAAACATTAATGGAGTGTTGCTTTATTCTTCCATGCATGTTTGAGAAATTCTCATATGAACTCAAAGCTCCTAAGAAAAGCAGATGCTCTGTTACAATGCTGAAGGCGGCATGTTGGAAAGAGCAGGAGCTTCTTAAAAAGTCCCAATTTCAAAGTGTCAAATTTCTCCAGTCATGTTTGACATGTACAACATTTTGTAAAACTGAAGGTAACATGATTGTAGTGCTGACCAATATGGCTCAAATATAACATTTCATTTTTATACCTAATTTCATTTTCATTTGTATTTTTGTATTTTTTAAGGGATTCTCCTTAAAAAATACAAATCCATCGGTGAGTTGACTTGAATTCAAAGTTGAAATAAACAGAAGTTGTAAAACACACTTGTCAAACAAGATGGCAGTTCTTGGGTGAGTTAGTATCACTATGGAAACTCAAGGAGTTCATTGGTGGAAAATAAATAAAAAATTCCAAAACCTAAATCTGCAAAACAGAAAATTTGAGAAAATGGGTTCATCTCTCAGCCCTACTTGATTGAGCTATAAAGTGGTTCTCTGTGGAAGATGCATAATACCGGCCCTTTAAGATCAACATCCCACAGCAAACTATTGCTGCAACTGTTTCTGTCAATACAGTGCAATCTTAGCATTGTACACTGTGTTTTTATTGAACCTAAAATTATATTTTTGTTCTTATTTTTGCATTCCTCACCTGAGCTGTGAATCTCTGCAGCTCCTCCAGAGACTATCAACTGCTTCAAAACTTGAGATTTTGTTTTTCTTCCGTAATCCTGCTTTAAATCTTCCAACGGTCATCACTTAAGCAGAGCTGCAATTGTGTGTTGACTTGGATAAGATACTACAGTAAGAGGCATTATCCTTCAGTTGTAGATTAATGCTGACTTTCTAACTAGTATTAACATGTATTGTTGAGGATAATCAATACCTATGTATTGTTTTCATCCAACCAGGAAGCCCTGAAGGTCTGACTTCCCTTTACACAACCCAGAATAGGAATGTTTTTGGTGAATCTCAAAGAAAAACATTGGCTTTGTGTTGCTGCAGGCGCGTTCATTTCTCCTCCTCCACTCCTGCTAGGGGTTTGAAAGTTTTGTCTTGTTTTTTTTTTTTTAAAGAGGAAGGACACTTCCTTCTCTTAAGAAGCTGCTGCTCATAGCAGAAAAGGTCAAACCAGACCTCTAGCAGAGTGATCTGAAAGTTAAACTGTAAGCTTTGTGCTCAATAAAGCAACAAGACGTCATGCTGTGTGATTAAAGGTGCAGTCTGTGAAATGTGCAGATTGGCCAAGCTCAGGTTTCAGTTCCTGTTTTCCAGTTCGTTTGCGGTCAAACACTTGTGAGTCACCGTCTTTATGGTGAAATGTGAACTGCTCTCATCTGTTGTTGGTGATTAGTGTGAATCAGGTTCTGCTTTGAATCGGTTTTGGTTCCATGTTTTTTTTTATTTCTGACTCTTTGGGGTCATAGCTGGAGAGCAGCATCAGTATTTACTGCAGAGCAAATATTACCTCAAATCTTTACTCATTGATGCTGTCGCTAAAAATATTTCCTCGTCAGGGATTCATTTAGAGGATGGTTTCCTAATCATTAGTGCCGCATCAGTCCAGTGATGCAGAATTGTCTTTATGTAACATTTATGTTGTTGACAATGATGGGAAATAATGCTTTTTCCTGTTAAAATCTCTGGAAGCGCCATAAAAAACAACCAGTGTGAGTTTGTTTCAGAGTGGAGTGAGGCTGAGGGATTCCAGAGGTTTCCTTGTGATGGATCTGCTGCAGCAGAGAGACGATGCTCTGGGCGTCAGGCCTGCCCCCGATTTTTACACTTGATGGGATCCGAACAAAGACAGAGACGTGCAAACACCACTGACCCCAAACAACACAGGTCACCCCCAGCTAAACACCGCCATCTGACCTGCTGTCTTTCTTTTGGTCTTTAAAGATAAACAGAGGAAGTGGTCTGTTCTCAGGATTAAATCTCAATATTTTCACAATCATCAAGCGTCAAGACTAAAACATGGATTTATGTTCCATATTTATTATGCTGCATCTGTATTGTAGCGTTAAAATGACATTAAAAATCCTCCATCATTTAATGCCCAAATTAAGACGGTTATTGAACAAAAGTGGCATAAAATCAAATATTATTTTTAAGTCTGTATATTCTGAAAAGATTTTATTCAAGTAATTCAGTTAAAAAATATGAACCTTGTAATAAAAGGCAATATATTTTAAGTCAAGTGTAAATTTATTGCCAGTTAGCCTGAAGTTTGTCTTCACTGCCGGCTCACATCTGTTGTCAACCCATAATATGTGGCCATGTTGAGCAAAAACAAAGAAAAGGTTTGGCTGTACTACAGCATATGGACCTACTTCACACTTCGCCCAGATTTTTGTAAAAATAAAAATGTATTGGTTTTATGTAAAATTCAAATTTCCCCAGAAACTGAAAAGTAAGGTTTTCCTTACTTTTCAAGGTAAGCAGAAATAAGCTGTCTAAGTTGATCTAAGTCTATGTAAGATTTTTACAATTTGCTTATATTCTAATTTACTGAGGTGAACCTACAGAAATCATTATTTGTACAGCAATATTTCAGTGACCAAAGTACTTCTCAGCTAAAACTGGCAAAAAGAGTGAAATAAAAGAAATAACACAGAATAAAAATAAGAAACAAATAGTAACATAACCTCAGAATTAAAACAAAGGAAAACAAATGAGTTTTTAGAGATTTAAAATCTCCCACATGATCGATGTGGTAGACTGTTCTTTGGAGCTACAGCTGAAAAACATCAATCTCATTTAGTCACTAGTTTTAGTCCTTGGAACAACTGAAAGGATTCAGTTTTTTCCCACTGTGTGGATACTTTTTGAACTTCAAGATTATTGGATCAGAGCCAGATAACAGATTTGTTTTTGTTTGCTGTTTTTTTTAGCTTTAATTCAAATGCTTTGTTTTTTATCCAATTTATTTAATTCTGAGAGCCAGACAGTTTTCACTGTAAGGTTGTTGGAAGACCAGAAATGGGAGCTGCTAAGGTGTACAAATCTTTGTTGGTGGAAAAAAATAAGTAAATAAAAAACCAGAAAACGGGATCCAGTTCAAAGCCTGCCACCGTTTATTCCTCCAGACCCAGAGGCGATCGGATCATAAAGTCCTCCTCTGGTCCAAAGCTCGCACAGAGAGTCAAAGTTATCTGATATCAAGAGTATCTCCAGACACTCAGGAATGCAGAACGATCTATAGCTGCTGTCAGGTGACCTTTTGACCCCCTCCAGCTGCTGCAGGAAGCCATTACCTGATGAGTCACCTCTGGCAGGCCGACAAGAGCAGAAGAAAATGGAGCCGATCACCAGGAGTCTTGCTGTTGGTCTCTGTTTAAACCTCTGGCTCCTTCACACTTGATTGCATATTTATGAGTGCCTGAGGTGACTTCCTGTCTGGATGCATGGAGAGGACCAGAGAAGGGTCTGAGGAAAGGAACTGGAGGGGAAAACAACTCTTTCACTGGAAAGAGAAAGCAAAAGAAGCAAGTGACAACAGGGAGGGGTTATACTGTGTGAATGTTAATGTGGGGGTGAAAATCTAAATACCACGGGTTCACCCAGAAAAACCAACACAAACCTTTCAGGGACTTTAAACTGATTTCCAGATTGTTTCATACCGTAAGTCAAACATTAAGTCAATAAATAATGAGTAATGGTCTCTCCTGAGAGAATATTGTAAGCTCTTATATTCTGAGATGGTGAATATAGAGCTACAACTTAAAATATGAACTTACAGGTGACTGTATCTGGGTTTTCCTCATCTGGAAGTATCGCAAAAGAAAACGTTAAATGAAAACTGCAAAATTTGAAATAATTTTCTCACTTGTGCAAAAATGTTTTTACACTTGCAAAAAAGAGTCGATGTGCTGAAGTGGAGATGGAGACATGTTTGTTGAAGAAGTTTTGACGTAAATATTTGCTGGTTTACTGCAGCCATGCAGAACGTCAACAACTCACATTATTGTGCTTTACACAGGCTGGTTGATTCACTCCAAACCAGTAGATGGAAATACGACTAATTTGCATTTTATTTATTGACTTTATTTGCAAAATTTTTAAAGATTGCTTAAAATTCACATGTCATTTGGATGGAAATAGCTTAACACCTCAAGGTTAGACAACCAAGAAACATTTAAACAAGGAGAGCAGTGCAACCTTTACAACATAGTCGGATCAGAACTTAATATGAAACGGTCTTTTCTGCAACATACCGAGAAATGTCTGCAGTTCAATCTTGCTGCGAAGGAGCGAGAGAGAGCACGATTTCCAGCAGAAACAAGTCGGGTTAACGGCACCTTTAATTTGTTCTGTATTATCCTCTGGAGCTTTTAACCTAATGAAACATGACTTAAACTGTTGAAAGAAATTTCTGTTTTAGTAATGCTAGGTAGGCCAGCAGTGCTAATCTCCAATGAAAGATGCTAAACCCCATAATCACTGTGTAATTACACTTATTCATTGAACACGGCAGCTTGACGCCACTTATAATCCTAATTTAAATAATCACCATTAATGGCAGGAGGGTTTTTACTTATTTTAGTTATTTTAAATTAGTAACAATTTCTCTTAACAATGCAGCTTGTCAAGAGAAATTGGAATAGTTAATATCTGGAAAATGACCAACTATATATAACTTTGAGATATTGTGCAAAATTTTGCATAACTGTTTATCAAAAAGCAGATTTTTGCTTTTCCTTCAATGGAAAACTCGGATTGTATTTAGTTTTTATCACAGCAACAAACAGCTGCTAAAGAAATGCAATTCTTCTGAGAATTGATCAACAAATTGATCCAAGAACACTTATTTAGTAAAATGAAAAAAGAAATTATTGAGTGAAGTTTTTTATGATCTGAAAATTAACAGGGGATTGAAAAAAGCTGCTCATTTCTGTTTCAAACTGTTCTTTCTCAGACAAACTTGATTATGAAAGAGCATGCAGATGTTTTAACATTGTTTGACTTACTTTCGGGGTCAAAGTCAGAAAATCAGTCCAGGTTTGACCTCCTGACCCCAACCCATCTCTTTCTCATTTTCTCTATGTCTGCTCTGCTTTATTTCCACAACAGCCATTCTTCAGCTTGTAATGCTGCCCTTGAAACAGTTGGTAGACATTTTTTTTTTCCCTGCTGTATGAACTGCCGACCGCCTCTCAGATTAATATAGAACAGGGTCAGTAGTACAACAAGCAGAAAGCCAGGGTTCTGCTTTTATCACGCCTGCTGGAGAAAACACGGTCTGACATTTTCCATCCTCCTCCTGCTCTGAACATCTACAACCTCTCCTCTACCAGTCAGCATGATCCTGCTTTAACCACGGCTTATTCCTGAATATACCCTGAAATGTTTCGTCAGTCAATCAGGCTGTTTCCGTTTTACCTGTTTTTCTTCCCTCCATTTCCTCCTGCTGCCCACATTTCTGCTTAGTAACTAATGCTTTGAGGTGCAGCTGCTCTAGAATCGGATTTAAAAATGTATATCCCTTGCACGAGCAGCTCAAAGGATGCAGGAAAAATGGATGAGAAGTCAAAAATAGAAGAGAATAAAACCAACATGAACCTCTCAGTGAATAGCTGTCACATATTTCTGAGGCTGTGTGTCTCTGAATCTCCAACTGGGACCTACAGACTTTCCTAATAGCGTGACATTTGAAGCATCGACTCCAGTTCAGACGAAATAATGTCTCTGTTCCCTCCACTGTCAGATCTGCCTGCAGAATGGGTGACTTCAGAAAACAGGACTTAACGTGCAGTGTTTATAAAAAGGTATCTGATACAGAGGTGAACTCGTATGTCCTCTGAGCAGCAGGATTTACTATATAGTTTTATATATCAAAAATCTGTTTTGTTTAGCTAATGTTTAAAAATGTTGATCTCTAGTATGTCTCTGTCAGATGATTTAGTTTACATTAGATCAGTATATATGAACAGAAGTTTTCAGCAGTTTGGCTCTACAGCATAAAAACATAATTATACAATTTAAAATATAGCAAGAAATAAACATTCTGACATTCTGTCAAATGCCATCATGAACTAAATATTTTGATTATTGTTCAAAGGCAATTGTAAACAGATTGGTTTGTAGCTTTGATTTGAAGGAACTCAGTGTTTTAGCAGTTTTACAGTTTTTTGGAAATTTGTTCTGGATTTGTGGAGCATGGAAGTTGAATGCTGCTTCTCCATGTTTGGTTCTGATCCTGGGGATGAAGATTAGACCAGAACCAGAAGACCTGAGAGGTCTGTGTGGTTGATATAAGAACAGCAGATCCACCCATCCAACCATCTCTCATCCAATTACCACTCAGTGAACTTGCAAGGTTGTTCTGCTGTAATCGTTGGACTGAAATTTTGAGCAGAACATTTGTAATTAAAGATCTTCAGATATTTATTAGCCACATAAAGACTGTACACAAACATGCTTTCGCTTTAGGCGGACTGGCGAAGTGGAGCCAACAGACCCAAAACCTTGGGGCTTAATTTGACTCAACATTGGAGCTTTTCCCAACAAATGAAAGCTTTGTGAAGACATGCTGAGTGTCTTTATATGAGAATGTGAGAAGGACATATCTGTACTCAGATCAAACCTGACATCGATGTTGGATGGTTTTCTCTGAAGATTTATTGAACTGTTCTTCCTCTGCTCCTCCCCAACTCAAACTCCCATCTGAAAAGTTCTTGTCTTTGGTTTCTGCTGACTAACAGCTTTATAAAACATAACATACTGTCTTCAGTAGAAGACTTTTTTCTTGCACAATGTTTTGTAATCATAACTTGTTTATGATTCTGTTAATTTTTCCCTTAAATTTTTGTCTGAAGGTAGATTTATTGCATTTTTAGATAAAAGAAGCAGAAAAACCAGCAAGTGAGTAGAGAAAACAAATGATTGGAGTCATCAGATTTAAAAGTGGTGCTTGAGGGCAGATTGGAGTTAATTTAAAAGGGTTTTCAGCACCTGAGCGAAGGTTGTGGGTAAATAAGAGCTCATTAAAAGGATCTTTAATTAGTGATGTGAAGGCCAGCTTTCAGCACTTTGATGCTACTTAAGTTATTTAGGACTGGAAGCCTATTTCATCCTTTCTTCTTCAGTAAATCACCAGGGAGCAAAGAGGTCTGAGTTGTACATTTTGCTGATGCACACTAAATAAAAAATATTCTTAGCAAGCATTAAAAGAGGCAACATTTCATCCACAGAGTGGTTGGGCTCAGTCTAACAGACAAGGTAAGCTGTCATCAGAGTAAGTGAGCAGCACTGAGGTCGCCTCTCGGTGTCAGCCTGTCATCCTGCTGCTGCAGGCTCAGGGCCAGAGTTCAAGAGAAAGATGGCTCCTTGTAACCGCACAGGTTTTCAGAGGCTTTTTCGTCTGAGCTCTCTACAGGCTTGTAGGACTGAAAAAAGAAGCGATTAAACTGACCAGAAAAGAAGCTGACAGGAAGTCCTTATTTTTAGCTCTGATTTCACACATTTCATTTGAAACACAGAGAGCTGTAGAGGTGTAATGTTGAAACCGACAAGAGTCTATGTGAGATGAATTATTTTGTTGTAGAGAAACATTTTAGCTCTAAGCAGATGCAGACAGCATTAAAACTACTCAAACATATGTGAACTTAGATCATAAATGCCAAGGAAAGCTTTTGAAATAGTTTCCCAGGTTAAAGTTAACTGAGATTGTTATAAATCCAGGACAAGAATCCTGAAACCTGCCTGTTAATGTGACGTTTATATAAGATTCACTTCCAAAACCATGCAAGTATTATCATTTTAACATCAAGAAAGTGAGTTACTTAGTAAACAGAATATCCAATAATTCATAAGTCAGTGGGGGATTTTCAAATGAGTCTTCCTGGTTTGTTTCCAGGTTCAACATTAACTTTATTTTCTTTCCAAGAGGTATGTTTTCTGCTTGGACAGTTTCTTCATTCATCCTGAAAGCACGACCTTCAGACTTATTGCACAGCTGTTGGTGTCATTTTTTTCTGCTATACACTAACAGGTTGTTCAGTTTCATTTTGACATCTGCCAAAGTCTGTCATGCTCATCATCTCAACACAGAAACCTGCTCAAGTACAGTCTAGTCTAGTACAACAGAAACAAAATGTTTTCTAGATTCTACACTGTAGCATTGGTTTTTACCTAAAAGAGAATAGTTAATCATTTATCTCCTTAACTCCAGGTTGGAGCCAAACGTTTTCATGTTGGTTTTACTGTAACCACCAAACAGCTCTTGTCAAGCCAGGCAGATCATATTTCTCAGGGGTACATTTACAAAGATATTTCAAATGCATGATGCAAAATGTCAGTCTACAGACAAAAATAGTATCACTCTTCTATTACTCTAATAATCGGATACATTTTTTTTTTGCCACTTTATACAGATTTTTCATTTAACCACTTAAGTCTGTTTTTCTTTTTTTTATTACGCCTCCAGTAAATTTGAAAATAAACTAACTGGGTGCAGCTAAAACTATCCCACTTGAGGAGTTTTGGCTAAAACAGATTTACAAACAAAAGTGTTTGTTTTTTTAATTGATATATACTTTACGCCGTTTTGGCTTAATTAAAGATCCAAATGTTTGTTTGGTTTTTTTCCACCGTATTGTCTTTTTTGAGTCTGTAACGATTAATCAATTTCTATATTAGCTGAGTATTACTTCAATGATGACTTAGTCAAGATTAATCTCAGTAATCCTTTCAGCCCCAGTAGAAATTGGTTGTAAAAATACCATCTACTGAAAGCTGGTGGTACATTTGGTACAGCAGAAATAATAATAATAAAAAACACTTCAAAATTCATCAGAGTCAGCTTTTTGAGAACATGGCAGTGATGTGATCTAGCAGGCTTACTGTCCAAGAACATCTCTGCATCATCCAAACTGGTTTAATAGTTGTTAAAACTCCTTTTGTGGTTAAATGGTACCTTCTGTTCTGCTGGCAAGCATCACCTCCATTATAAAACGACAGAATATACAAAAATATGGACAGATAATGCCATGAGTGCTTGGTAGATGATGCATTAGCATATTTGTGTATCGACAATGGCATCTGTTTTTTCAGATCTTTATTAACATCAGCAGGTTTTCTATATCTCCTGTCCATCGTTGATTCCCAGCTCAGGTGTGGTCAAGGTGTGGTCAAGCTGTCCTAAAGCGATGATGTTTGTCTCAGGCTGCTCTGCAGAAAGCAGAGAACATCGCAGCCTGACTGTGAGGTGGAAAAAGCCTGTGATCACAGTCGTATTTGTATTGAATCTCTGGTTTGAAGCTCTCAACCTTGAGAGCGCTTGTGTGACAACTCGAGGCAGTCTGTGAATAAATGACTGAACAGAGCTGAAAATGACTGAGGCATGCCTGTGTGGGCTGTAATGGTTGATCTTTTCAGGTTTCTGTTTGCCTTTTATCCATTTCTAAGTGTTTTAGCAGCAGATGGTTTTTAGTTGGCTTTAATGGAATAATCTATAATAAGAAATTTAAGTCATTTAAGGATAAAAGTTATCCCACTTGGGCTTATGAAACAGCATCCTTTTTTAAAATTATATTAATGTGCCTTTAATGCTGCCAAAGACGCTTAGAATTGCTGCTGCCTAAATTTGGTGCTGGCCGATTGTTCTGTTAGAGAGATTGTAGAATTAGGGCTGAAACAATTAAAATGATCAATCGATTATTGAAATGATCACCAACTAATTTAGAAATTGATTAATATTAGTATAGAGACAAAAAAGAACACTCAGGTCAGATGTTAAGCCAAAAATGTAAAAATACATACATTTTGCATTTAAGATTTAAAAGAAACATTTGTCTGTAAATTTGTTCTGCCCAGAACTCCTCCAGGGCAGTTTTACAAAAGCCTCCTATTAAGCACTTTTTGCTATCTAATTATTAATGGGTCAATCAAAAATAATCAACAGATCAGACTCACACCGCATTGATAAGTCAAGCAGAAAGGATTGAGCTTTACTTTTTTTTATGCTCCAGATGATCAGGCGTTCACTGAAAGTTATTGAATTTTAAACAATAAAATGTTTTTTTGAAAAAGGAATTGAAAGGTTTTCTGGGCATCTTTTTAATTTAATCACGTAATCCTTTTTTTTTTTTTTTTTTAAATCTGATTAATGATCTGCTTGATTACTAAAATAATTGTTAGTAGTAGCCTGAGGTGGAATCGGATAATGGTCCTGGAACTGAAACTGGTTTGTTGGAGAATGAGTTGCACACTTTAAATTACATGTTGTTTGTTTAGTCACCTAAAAAAAGACGCAACCGTTCTCTGCTGTGCTTATTGCTGGGAGATCAGACAAAGGTTTAAAGAAGTTCAGGCTCTTTAACACCAAGGAGTGACACACGGGTTGCCATATGTATGGATTTTGTCCAGTTCTGAGTTACAGATTGGGTAAAAATTTTCACAGAAAGTTCAAACCAAGTGCTAATCTTTGCAGGTTGAATTTAATAATCATTTAAACTCTAAATTCCAGTTTTATATCTGTATTCTGCTTACTGCATCAATTTGTTTTTTACTCAAAAAATTATTTTTACCATCTTTAAAAAGAGGAAATGTTGGTATTACGTTCTTCCAAGTAAATTCCATACTTTCTGAATGGTCATCTCTTCAGGGCGGCAGGCTGTTTCCAATCAACTTGGGTTATAACATGATTATTTTTGGCTGTATTAAATTTGAAGAAAATATATCATTCATTGTGTTATGCTCTTTTGCTAGTTGTGCAGGTCTCTGTCACAGGAGAGCAGCTGTTTTGTGAAGCTTCCACCTCTTTCTGTTTCCCATCTCTCACAGGTTTATTCCTGTCTTTTCACATAGCTTTTGCAGAAATGCATCAATTTTTTTCCTGGAATGTTATTGTTACCCCTCCCTCTCCCCATCCTGCCGACACAAAGCGCTCTCTTTGCGCTCTCCTCAGCTGTCCCATCTTTTCTCTGAGTAAACAGTGGTGGGGACGGAGGGACGGACGCCAACGTTTGTGATCTGTAGATCTCTGAGTCACACCAACACCGCCTGGAACTTGAAGAAAGATCCATGGATTTTGAGGAGGGTAAAAACCCATCTCTCTTATCTGTGTGTGTGGATTGTTTTCCTTAGGGTGTGTGTGGTGACATCAGTGTGTGTGTGTTGGCTGTTAAATTTGTTGGCAACAAATTTAACATAAAGTTATTTGAAAGCTGGAAACTATAATCGGTGGAACAGATAAAAGAACCTCTGGTAAGAGGAAGGTTCTGTTCACTTGTTTGTTTTAACTCAGTGTGTGGAATTTTAGTCACACAGGGATCAGGCAGATCTGATCCCTGTGACTGAAATAACCAAAATTTTGTCCAGTTTTAAAGCCAGGCAATAAAGATAAAGAACATGTAAACATCGATTTTAGCTATAAATTAGGTGAAGGATGTTCTACAGTTTGGTTTAACTTTTATATTTTCATCAATATTTTTAATTAAATCAATGCTGTCTGATCTTTGTGACACAAATGCTTGATTTTACAGTAAGAGAACAAAAGATAGGCTTATCTTCTCAACCTCTCACAGCCAGTTAAGGTTGGTAGCATCAACTATTCTCTCTTTGGTTACCTACCAACTCCCTCAATATGTGGTAACCTAGCAACAACCTGTTGAGTAACTTGCACTCAACAGGAAGGGCTTCAGTAGTTTCAGGTTTTCTACAGTGGCTCATAAAGAATAAAAAGCAACAGCATGGAGAAAAAGCTGTAGATAAAAGAGGAAAGGTCACCCCACTAGCTTGGCAGTATTTCAGATATTTTAAACAAAAACTGATCAAAAATTATCTCTGAAGAATTGAAATAAAGCTGTAGATTTTGTTGAAGAAAAATAGAACCTTATTTTCTCCTAAATGTTTGAGCAGATAAGTCCTACAAGACATTGTTGTAAACAAAGATGTATAACTCTATCTGCTGTCAAAAACTGCTTTCAATCATTTTAGTCTGAAACATAAAACAAATTAACCCTGAAAACCACAAGGTGAAGCTTGCTCCTGACAAGAAGATAATGCAAATGGGAAAAAAAGCACATTAATTTCAATTAGCTTGGAATTATAAAGAGTGAATGCATTATTTTAGACTTGCAGATTGACACGATTATTGTCTAACAGCATGCCAGTACATTCAGCAATACCTGAATACATGAATAAATGTAAGTGGGAGAAATAAGAGGTAAAAACTGCTGGCAGGAGCAGCAAGCGATGATGGGGGAAGGGAGCAAAGAGATTTAGAGGGAGCAGATGAGGATTTGGGGAGGGATAGAAACTGAAACTAGTAGCTAAAGAGGTCAATAGAGGGGGGAGTAAATACTGAAGTACTGCTGACAGGAGGGAAAAATCCCACTTGGTGGATGTGGAAAGCAAATCATCACAAAACGACCACAATACGTTTTTCTCTCACCCATCAAAAATCTTAGCAGCAAATTTATTTGTGCAAGTGAAAAATATTTAGGTCATCTTATAAACAGGACTGACATGTTTCGTCCTGCTTATTTTATGAATAGATAAATAGGCACAAGCTATGACGTTTTGAATTCACAATAGCATAAATTATATATTATAATCAGTGGTAGGAACTACAAACTAGAAAGTTAGTTGTGTTAACCTAGTTCCGCTTACGTGCTATATCAACATAGTATTTAGCAGAAGCTATTGCTAAAGCGCTATTCCAAGATGGTACTTAGTGGAAGCCAATGCTAAATCTCTGTACCAACATGATATTTAGCATAAGCTAAAGCACACTATATGTCAATAACATGTCACAGCATAGTAGCTCGCCCTCTACCGTGTCAAATGTGTCATTACACACCAGTCTGTATGGTTGAGCTTCACAAAGTAATTCCTTAGAGCAGACGCTTCACTCATAGTTTCAGTTTTATAGTTGTTGCAAACTCTGTTGCTGATTCAGAGTTTGCCTGTATGACCACTGTAGGGCTTCGGTCAAAAATCAAGCAGTAGATCAGTAGTTAAGAGACCTAAACACTAGAAGAATCCTCCAGTCAATAACCAAAGCTTCAGTAAATTTGATTAGATAACTTTAAGTTATCTAGTCATCCAAGTAAATTAGCACTTAAGAATTTATTAGCTAAGTAGTGGAAGTGTACCAACCAATGATTATGAATTGAAATGTTTTGAAAACACATACTAGTATTATCATTGTTATCACTCTGCAAGAAATAATTAAATATTGCTATATTCTAAACAGTTTCTATGTGTTTGGAAAACCAGTGTTTCCACTGCACTGTATAATTTGGTTGCTAAGGCTTTGTAAGCTGGCCAATATCCTGTTATCTCATTGGCCTATTTAAAAGTGCCCCTAGTCATGAACATAAACCCACCAAACCATCAGTCTCTGGTGAGGCAGCTGTAAATGTATGTCTGGTGGTTTTAGAAACCAAATCTACTCATATAAGCTCAAAGTGAAAATCTCCCCAAACCTTTCACCCTTGGTTGTGAAGATTAAAGTGGGATTTGCTGATCTGGCTCGAGAACCGAATCCTTGTGATGTTCAGTCTGACCGTCCTGTGGGACGAAGGCCCTCAGATTTCTTTTCACTGGAACAAAAAAGTGTCTGGCGCTCTCGCCGGAGGGCTGCAGTACAGTAGTGAAGAATGTATTGTTCGTAAGTGAGAAATCTGAACGTTTGTCTCTTGCAGGCTGTCCACGTGGAACAGTTCTGTCTTTTTAACTATGAGACAGTGGTGGCTCATAGTAAAACCCGCTGTGTTGATAACTGTGCATACAAAGAGACTGTTTTCTTCACACAGGAATCCTAAATGTTTTCCTTTTAAAATCCTTGGTATATGTACACATTAATCAATAGAAACTTCCTACTGTGAATAAAAAAAAATCATTTACCCAATGCAAATGTGTTTATAAATGTACACACAAGAAAAATGCATGCAAATTAAAAAAATGGAACAATCCTATTTTATGAAAAATTCAAGAACAATTTGGTTTGTCTTTTTAGATACGACAACAAGAAAAGCCAGTTTGAGCTATTTATAAAAAAAACCAAAAAACAACATTTTGTTCTTTTCTAAAAAAGAATAGAATATAAAAGAATATTTTCACTCATAAAACTTCAGAGGATTAACAAAAGCAAGTACCGGTACATTACTTTGCCTACTTTGGAGGTCCTCATTGTTGCCAGACTGACGGTGTTTCTGCCCATTTCGGTTTCTTTTGAACATGTTGGGCTGGAAAATACAGCTTTGGGTGGCTTGTTAAAATTTGGGCTGCTTTTCACAGCATTTAGTGGGTTTATAAAGTGTTAATAGGGAGATGTTATTGAATTAGTTGTTGGTGTGTGGCAGAAAAGGACAAAACCTGAACATTTGAATCAAGTTATCCTTGCACTCATTTTATTTGTTTTTTTATTTGGAAATGTCTAGAATGACATCATCAACGATTAATAGTCATTGCTTAATCAAGTGTCACTATTTTTGCACTATTGTTGCAAAATAGAAATCTGAGTGCAACTTCATCATTTAAAAGAATATAGTGGTACGAAAACATAAGCTTTGTGTTCAAAAAGTCAAGTTCCTTAGAGTCCCAACAGGAACTAGTGAATATAACAAAGGTCAACCAAAAAAAATTCTGAATTGAGGATCACAAAGTCTACCACTGGTCACACGTATATGAGCACGCTGACCTATAGGACATACAAGATTTTACATATATTCTATACCTGCCGCTGTTTCAATTTGTTCAATATTTAGATTTTGGCTGTTTTGTGTGTGTGTGTGCACGTGTTATTTTGGAGTTGGATGTATTTTATGTTGTCTCTGGTGAGACAGCACCAGAGACAACTGTCAGATCTGGCAACCCTGAAGTCCACACAGAAGTTGAGTAAATTTCAACTTCTGTGTGTTCATCTACTGTTCATCACAAACTCTGACATGTTAAATACATTTTCCAAAAACAGACATAATTTCAGTTATATGGACCATGTGCTTGAATCAGCTTTAAAATCTGTGCTTAAAGTTTGTTTAGACTTTGTCACCACTGCTTTACTGATGGCTAAAAACTTTTTAATTAAGGCAAGAGGTGAAAATGCATTACAAAAAATGTTAGTTTATGTACAATTAGTTTTGCTGTGGATTAGTTTGTACAAGCATCAACAATCTTTTTTCAGTACAATAAGGTCTTTTTGTGTTTTGCTCCTGTGAACATTTTTGAACTTTTAGTTAAGTAGTAAAGCATCATTAACCTCAAACCAGTTTTTTCTTTAGAAGCTGTCACAATGTTGTCCTCTAAAATCCAGTCAAACACAAGCTATAATTTTGTAGCATTGCAATGTTTTGCTTTAATCTTTATTTCCCCAACCAGTCCTTACCCATAATCTTTACTAGATTGTAAGTGGCCATCTCTGCTGAGGGAGCTCCCTATTGGATTTTCGTGCCACATTAAGTCTCAGACATAAATCAGTCCAGCTGTGTGTGCATGTGTGTGTTGTGAGGTTTAAACTGGCCTGACCTTCAGTTCAGAGTTCTCCCAGCTGCTAAGTGTGTACAGCTGAGTGACGAAGACTCTTAAATCACCTTCCTCAGGATGAGGAGGAGGAGGAAGAGAACGAGTAGGAGCGGTCCCAGCTGTAGAGCGATCTCTGGAAGGCCGGGGCCTCACCCCAACAGCCTGCAGCCGTTATTGCTTCCACATGTGGATAAGACAAAAAAAACAACAACAAAAAAACACATGTGGAGGAGCAGCACTGATTATCCTATGAGGATGTGAGTGGAAACCAAAGATGCTGCAGGAGGAAGATGTGCTGCAGCTGAATAAGCATCTTCGGTGTTTACAGTAGTGTTGAAGAAACTTTTGGGTCCCAAATAGATGATGCTTGTCTAATCTGTTGGTATGTCTCCTCGTTCAGTAATGCTTCTGCTAAAGCGATCAGCCAAGTAAGGATAAATAGTATTTGGTAAAAAGGCTACTCAAAAACTCAAACTTCAATTACCAGAAGTCAACAATTTTTTTTATTTTTTCTAGAAAATTTCTAGTTTAGTTTTTTCAAGCAAATGTTCAACTCTTCCATCTCAAAATGTTCCTTTGTTTTTTCTAGAAGATTTCTGAAATTAATTTCATTCCTTTTTCCACCTACAATCTCCCTAATATTCTGTCATAGATTGACGTGTTTCTAGTTTAGCCTAATCTTTTCTCTCTCTTCTGTCCGAAGTTCTCCCTTTAGTTTGCTTCCTCTTGTGTTTAATTGGAGCAGAATCCTGTCCTCACATGACCTCAGCTTTCTGAGTCAGTCTCTTTTTGCCGGTGACCCTCCCGGCCTCACACACACACACGACTTGTCAAACTGTTAACTCATGGTAGGATCGTTGTTCTTCCTAGAAGAGCCACAGCCTGAGCATCCAGCTGACAAAGATGTGGTAACACTTACAACCAACCTGTTGACTCTCTCAATAGTCTCCCTGCAGTAATTCCAGTGATGATGGCAAAACTTTCCGTTTATCATCCTCATTCTTCTTCTTCTAACTGAGCTGTGGAATTATTTCCCTGTTATCAGGCTGCAAACATCATGTGTGCTTTAACTGTCAGGTTTTTTTCCTTTAAAGCAGAAACAATGACATTAAGAGATCTGATTTGCTCCCATTTATCATGAAGTCTTTCAGCTACTTCTAAGAAGATAACATATCTCCTTCTAGACAGCTGGTTTTAGGCAGTTTTCATACCGTCTGTCCCACATTTATTCAGAAATAGTTTCCAGTCCAAAGCCATTAAATACAAACAAAGCAGCTTTGACACAATAACAATCACACAGTGGTTTCCAGGATGACAGAAAAACACTCAAGCTGCCACTGCTGTCTCATTCAGCAGCTCAAACACATTTATTTTGGAAGTTTGTAATGTGGTTTTGTGGAAAATCTAAAAATACTATGTGTCTATCTATCCTGCCTTCTTTCACGCATTCCCTTCTTATTATTCTGAGCTCATGTTGCAAAGACAAGTCTGGTCATATACTATTCAAGTTTAAGTTCCTACATTTGTTAATAATCTTGATTTGTTTTAAGACTCTTTAAAAGTAAACTTAGTGTCAGGATGTCTAAAAGTTTGGAGCATAGAGTGTTATTATTTCCGTGTCTGCAAATTTAGTAAAAATGGAAACTAAGGCAATTTTCATACGCAGCAGGTCATAATGCTCAATTCAGATTTTTGCTGAAATCTGTTTGATGTTTGTCTTTTTTTTTTTTTTTTTTTTTTTTTTTACTTCTGCTGGGATTGTTCCTTCTAATTAACACTTATGTGTGAACAGTTTACCGTCATGCGATTAACTAAAGCTTCACAATCACAATATTCTGTTTCTGTGACACAAGAAAACATTTCCAAACGTCGATAGGCTCCGCCCCCATCCACATCACCAGCATGTCAGAGTTTTTACCTCATCTGGCTTCCTTTTCTTTGTGACTGAAACACTTTGCTGCTGCTCTGTCTCACTGTTTTTCCCTCTAAATATCATGTTCTAGCAGAGGATGACACTTGCTAGACGTTTCTATAAATGAACTCCAGGTGCAAAAAAAAAAAAAAAGTGCCAAAATCCCTTGAAATAAGCTGGTATTCATGCAGCCAACCCCCCTTCTTGCATGCGCTGAGGCCTCACTCTTTCTCCTCACATCAACACGTTCGCTGGATGACGGCCTAGGCTTTGGGATTTATGCAACATCTCTAGTGATTTATGGGGAGGGCGGCAGTTTACAGGCTCTGCAGAGGTGTAGGATGTTTCATACAGAGTTTCGCTTCAAATAAAAGCCTTTTCTCTTTTTTTTTTTGACAAGTCATTCATTCTTGAAAGATTAAATCACAACCAGAGACGGTTTGTAGGAGGATGAAAAGCTGGAACCAACGGATGCTTTGTCGTCATTTACAAATAGAAACATTTTAATTTTTATTTGAAAACCTGTTTTTTTTATTATTATTATTTAGGTCAGCTGTAGAAAAAGGCAGCACTTGCAGATGAGGACTAGGGCCGTTGAAAAGAAAAAAAAAATCAGACTTTTTTTTTTCTCAGAATTTTTACTTTAATCTCAGAATTCTGACTTTAATCTTCTGAGATTAAAGTCAGAATTCTGAGATTAAAGTAATTTTTTTCAGTGGCTCTAATCCTCTTCGGTGGTAACCTCTGGTTCAATGGACCGATATTTCCAAGTTGCCAAGGTCTACTGATTTTAGTGAACTGCCATAATACAAAGTTAACAGATCAATTTAAGAGCAACCAAACCACGACTGGCTGGAGGTGATGAAGAAAATGCAGGAGTTTAAAAACCTGCCTGCTTCTGTTCAATAAATATGTTCAAAACATTTCTAACAGGGATTTACACAACAATGGTGAGCAAATTACATACATGTTTGCGATGCAACAAGTAAGCATTCTACCAAACTTAAACACTTTAGTTATTTTGTATTGTTTTGTATTGGCTTTGGCTAGTTTTTCCTAGGTGTGTCTCATAATCACCACTGAGCGAGCACTGCTGCAAAACAAGATGCTATTTTTTTGTAAAAACATTCCACACACAAAAGAAACAACAATAATTCAAATGTAAACACTAACAAGTCATCTGGAAAATTCACTTATTGAATGATTTTCTACTTCTATTTTGTTCTCCACTGCTTCTGAAAACACCCACATAGCCAGTTTTTGGTAATAGGTTTGGTGTCTGGAAAATTAGATGTCAAAAACTTCCCATTCGTTGGGTCAGAATAGACATTACAGCAACCTCACCCAAATTCCAGCATGTTTAGTGAGCTGGTTTTATCATTGTATGCGCTATACAATGGCTGCTTTAAAAAAACAAGTGCTTTGTTGTTGCCTTACCATCCAGAAACTATACTTGCAGTATTCTTGTTGGTTGTGCAGGAGGCTCCACTTCTGTTTTTCAAAGATGTACGGTTGTATGATTGGGCATCTGTTTGTAGCCATTTTCACATGAGAGTACAAACATTAAGTTAAGGAGTCGTGGCCACCAGCAGCTTATTTAAATTTAAAGAGACAAAGGCCCCAAAATGTCTCATTCTGACAGGAGTTCAAAATAGACAGAACTGACCAGACTGGAAGCTCGTTATCTAAGAATAATTTTCTGCATAAGATATAATTAACAGGTTCTGTGTAGCCCATAGACATATCCTAACCCATTGAAGGAATAATAGATCACCTTTAAACTCCAGCTCTTGGTAGCAATAATTCATTATGAAAAAGAATCAACAACCTATTTACACTTTGGTAAATGTGGCATTATTGTTATGTTGCCACCCAAACCAATTCTGCAATAGTGAAAACATTTTTTGTTGATGTATTTAAATCTACAACATTTTGCTCCGTTCTTATTGTTTAAACTGGGTTAAAATGCAATACCTTTATACCTTTAAATACCTTTAAAATGCAATAATACACTAAGTCTTCATAAACTGAACATCTGCCTGGCAACAGGATCAGCATTACCCAAATCAGATGCTGCGATTGGTTATCTCTGAACTCTGACATGATATTGATGTTTAGGAAGACAATTCACTGACAGCAGAAGAATTTTGCTTGAATTACGTCAGGAACATGAAGATAACAAAATTGTTATCCTCTGGTATTAGTAAAATACAGTGTAGCTTTTTGTGGGGTGATAAGTCATGATGTACTGCTATGACATTTTCTGTACATAGATAAAAAATTGTTCATTCTTTTTGATTATGTCTAAAAATAATCCTATTCAAGCACTGAAATCACTTAAGAAAAATAGATATTTATCTAATTTTTCTAAATATTTCTCAGTGCTTATTTAAATTTTCCATCTAATTATAATGTATAACATGATGTTTCCTTTATTTGTTGAAGCATTTCCACTACATTGTATGCTGTGTTTTGAAAAGTGAGTGTGCTTTCATTTAATTCTGCTGCAGCTCAATCTGACCTCCTTTCTTTGTGCCTCAAACGTCTGCCTTCCTCCCTGGACTCATGCATATTCATCCCTCTGCTCTCTGCACATGTGCTAGCACAGTTAAAATGTCTGTGATTAACTCCTCCAGACCGGATCAGCAGAGGAATGTCTCACTCAGTTCATTATAATTATTTTATCCAGTTTTGAGCAGATTCAGCTGTTTAATGATTTATTTCCATGTGTGTGACTCTGTTTTTACAGATGTATATATGTAAAATTCCACAATAAAATTATCTGCTACCCCAGTATTGTACAATATACGCATTTTGAAATATTAAATAAATTGATACTTATTTGAAATATTCTAATGAAACTTTGGGGTCAATCCTAGTATCTTGAGTTTCTCTTAGATGGAGGTGCACTAAGTTTTTTAATTCCTTAGTGTCAAAATTTTCTTTAAAATAAAAAAATAATAAAGATAAATGGTTTTCAACCGGTAAAGCCGAGGAGGGTCCTAATATATGGAAAGCCTGGATGTTCTGGACTTTGAACGATGTGTCTCAGAGTTAGTTGGAGACTTTATGAACTCGGACAGCATAGAAATTCCTCTTACTCTGCAGAAAAAACAAACGATGTTTCCCTCATTAAGTCTGTATTAGGTTTCACCCAGAGCCACGGGTGTAAAGCAAGTTTCTGTTGACTAAACAGAATGCAGGGCTCCAGAACATAGGTCGCCGTTTTGTTCGGTATGTGAGGTACAGGCAGCCAGCGCCGGTTTGCCCTCTGGTTTTTTGGCGAGACTGAGTCTGCGTGATTTGGCCTCTGCCGTCTGCTGGAGAGGAAACAGGGCTTTGGATTTGTTGTTGGATCCAAACAGCTGATCCCCTACATGTCTGCCTGTCCTCAAATGCCCTTTAATCTTAACTGAAAACAAGTTGATATTCATCATGTAGTGTAATTTGGAAAGTGTTATGTGATGGTGCAGTTTGAGATTTTCATGCTGAGCACATCTTCAGCTAGATCAGCAATGCTTAAATTTTAAATCCAGCTGGTTTGTATGTGTAGGGCAGAGCTGTGTCTCCCTGCAGAGTGGATTCTTACCGAGGCCTCCGGTGAGAAAACACACGAGGATAGGTGAAGTAGAGATGCTTTGTGCTGTTTCTCTGTGTTCACCCATTCACTGTGCACGCCGGTACAGAGAGTGCACCTTGAGGCTTGTATTTGTGCATCCATGTGCAGCTGTGATGGTGTTTGATGATTGGTGCTTTTGTTCTGAGCCTTTTAAAGCTCCTTGTTTTTCTTGCAGTGGATTTAGACGCTGGTGAAATGGTGGGATGCATTTTTAACATTAAATTTTTTAGCAAAGCAGAAAGAGATAAAAAAAAAAAAAAAAAAGCCTTTTTTTCCTTCAGAAATTGTGTCAGATTTGCTGCTACATTTTGTATTGTGCTGATAATAACTGAGCCAATATTAAACTACGATGCAAACACACACAAAGGGCGAAACAAACTGCAAACCCATAAATGATAAGAAACAGAAAAAAAATAAGAAACAGAAAAACCCTGCAAAAATTGTAGCAATCATACAAAATGGAAGTGAAAGGGAAAATACAGTGAACCCTCGTTTTTCGCGGGGATTACGTTCCAAAAAGAACTCGTGAAATCCGTGAAGTAATAACCTTAATTTTTTTTTACAATTATTATACAATGAAATACTCCATAACACATTGAAACCAAAGAACAAAACTTTTTTGCAGGCCCAAGCATTTGTTTAACAAATAAAAGTACTGTATAAATGTTTTATTTGTTTGTTTGTTTGTTTTTTACAAATAACTACTGTACTGTAAAATAATTTTAATCATCAATATGAACTGAAGGTTTCAAATAGCAGAGATCAGCACCGCCCCACTGTGACTCGAGTCATTGGATTAGAATGAGAAAAAATGAAAAATGATTATAAAAAAATACAAAGTACAGCAGGACAAATAGTGACTCACATGTATTTCTGACTGACCATTCTGACTTCGCTCTGTAGCGTTTTTTTTTCTTCTAAAGCCCACGGTGCAGGTGTGTTTTTTCAAGAGAACAACATAGTTATAGGTAGTTGGTGACAGTCTTTTTTCTTCTGGTGAAAAAGATTCTTATAAACCAACATGCCACCATCGATTATGTTTGAGTAGCATGTCCAGAATTTTAACTTTCTCTGCGATAGTTAGCATTTTCCTCTGCCTTTTGGGCCCGACTGCATGTACCTTTGTCTGTGCAGAACGTTTTGTCAACATTATTGGTTTTAGAGAAACTTAAAATTGCAAGAAAATTTGCAAACTTAAATTTGGAAAGCTGTACATATTAAACCATAATGTTATTGACACACATGTAGAGAAGAAGCACAGAGACTGTCAGCCAATCCTGACGCAGAACACAATGCACTGTGGAAGAAAAAAAAAACTGCTCAAAAAACCCACGAAGCAGCGAGACCGTGAAAGGTGAACCGTGCCATAGCGAGGGTTCACTGTATTGCAAATGGCAAAAACAGTAAATACTAAATACAGTAAATACTATGCTGCCAACTCACTTACTCCAACTCACTTACTCCACAGAACAGAAGTGCTTCAAATCTTTGTTGTTTGCAACATTTTACCTTATGCTTCTATTTCTCATTTTTCAGAAAAATAAAAGCGAAACTGCCAAACAAATGCTTAAAAGTGAATAGTAAAATAAAACAGAAAATCTGAAGTCAAAATAAATAACCATAGAACATAACTAATAAACATACAGTACATTTACGTGAATTTACAGGTTACATTGCCTTTATTCTTACAAGTTAGAACATTCTCTGTTCTGTCTCACAGGTATTTAAAGATAACATTTACAACGAATATGCAATGTGCTGCTGCAGTTTTAAGCAGTTTCAAGTTTATTGTGCTTTACGTTCTAAACATTGCAGTATAGAAACCTAAATCAAGGACAGAGTGAGAGCAGAGAGACAAACGGTGACGGTAGCTTGGCCTGCACTGTGCTGAGTTCAGCACTAAGTTCTGCCTTATTGGTGTGTGAATGTGAGGAGGGGGTGAATACGAGACACAGGGGCAGGTTTGGTTTGTCACTTACTGTCTCTGTCTTGTTGGATGCAAGCATCTCTTCCCTCGTCTCATCATGCGTTTCCATCAGACTGCTAAAACAAACTGTTTAATTTTTTAGGAGGATCTTCTTATGTGGGATCTTCCATGTTGGCTAGAAATAGATACATGAAGATTTTTCAGCATATCTTTTGACAGTTAATTTTTAGTATGTGAACAATACTTTTCTGATTTAGTGTTTGCACATTTAGAGAAAGTTGTTAAAACTTGGACCTCTCTATGGAACCCAACAAAGCAAGTCAATGTATTATTAATTTTCATCCATTTTTTTTTTTTATATTTGTCAAATTAAGTGGTGGCTTGTTTATAGGTTTAGTTTGTAATGATTGTTAAAAGTGCAACCGTTATATTCAAGATGACCATTTTAGTGACAAACATTTTATTTTTGTAAGGGCTCTGGTTTTCCTTTTATATGATTTTTTTTATAAATGGTTATGAAGAAATCACAGCATAGCACAAGTAACTAGCATTGTTAGAAATAGTTTCTTGCTATGTTGTTTGGACTTTAACACCATCCACTGCATTTAGATTTAGGATTGTTTGTGGGACTTGAAATTACACTCTGAGGTGGACAAATATTTATCTGATTTTTACAATTTTAAAGAAAAGTTACATAAAATTGAAAAAAAAGTTACCATTTATTTGAAAAATAGCTCATTGAGTTAATTTACACAAGAACTGATTTTTTTTTACTTTTACAAGGATTAGTCAATAAATACCAGAAATACTTCAGGTTTGAGGAAAAATTCTTTAGTATCATTAGCAACATTAGCGCAATTGAAATAAGCCTATAGTAGTTTGCTAATTCAAACTCTAGTCAATACTATACTAAAACTGTTGCCAACTTAGCAGTTTGGTCTCTATACTTAGGAATTTTCTTTACTTAACTTTTTTGATTTCTGAATTATGAGCTTTTGCCTTCAGCAACATCAACCCTCTTAGTAGCATCTATTGTTTGGACTGTTGGCTGTAACCTTTACTGTGAAGTACTGTCAACATTTCAGCTTTAGCCTGTAGTGTTAGTGCCTAGAACTACAAGCATTAGCATTGTCTCTTGTACTATTAGAATTTACACTTTGTGGCTGTATTTTTGTACACAATTACTTGCTCTTAGCATTATACATGCAACTAGCTGTTGCTAGTTGTTGCTGTTGCTATCATTTGTAGTGATAGCTGTCACCACATTAAGGTCAGTAGCACTTGGTTTTGGCACCCTTGATGCCTGCCAATTGCCTCAGGGGTTTTTTGATTGTTATTAAATGTTAGCATTAGCCTTTAGCACAACTAATTCCAATCTTGGTTTTTGGTCTTATTTTGTTTGTTTCACACAAAACACTTTGACTCATTTGAATAACAACTGAAAAACACAGACAAGATGTGAACATTATGTCAAAAGGATATAAATATATTCATGTACATTCCAGCACATTTACCCAAATGGGTGGCCAATGAAAAGGTCAAATAAAATAAAAGTTTTTATAACATACAAGACCAGTAATTATATTTAGTCATTAATGTATTTTTTAAATTCACTCTTGATTTTGGTGGAATCAGACCTGCCATATAAGAAATGTTTTTGCAACACTTGAGGAACCATATTAATCTAATTCTTCCTGTAAGGCTATCTGCAGGAGCTGAATTTGTTTAATAGTTCTGTCCTACAGTTTAAAGCACAGAGGAAAGTCGTGATCCTCTCTCAGCAGCAGTGGGGCATTTTCTCCCCTGGTTATCTGTTTTTAAGAAATCAGCCTGATGCTGTGCAGTTTTACGAGCTTGAATGTTATTTTGTACAGTTTTTGAGAACTTCTAACTATTGCAGCAGAGAGTAATTTATATCTAGCTTAATCTCTTGTCTGTTTTTGTTGTTGTTTTTGTAATTTCTGCTCCCATTTTATTTTTTTTAAATGAGGTTTGTGTGAGCAAGTAATTGTGTCCCAGAGCCCCTGAGAGCCCCACAAGGTGTGGAGGCCTTTAAAACAGGTCTTAAGACTTACCTTTTTAAACAGGCCTTTTAGATTTTTTTTTTCTTTTTCTTTTTTCCGGTACTTTAAATTTTTAGATTTAATGTTAATCTTGGCACCACTTGGTGTGAGATGTATTATTGTATGTTTTAAGCTCTACAATTTATTTTTGTCCCTGTAGCACTTTGAGATTTATTTGAAATATAAGGTGCGTTACAAATAAAATTTATTATTATTATTATTATTATTATTATTATTATTATTATTATTATTATTATTATTATTATTCTCTATCCTCTGAGGGACGTTAGAGGTTAATTGTTCAGATCAAAGTGAGAACCAGTAACAGTCTTCATCTGAAACTCCTTTCTGCTTTCGCACATCACACGTTGTTCTCAGACCATCTGGGTGCTGTTAGGGAACCGCTAACCCTGCTGCTCTCTCTCCTAAGGCCGACAACTTAACACTCTCACACGCCATCGACTCTCAAAGAGATACTTTTTTTTTTTTTTTTTTTTAGTTTTTAGTCTTGTTTTGTTTGCTTTTTTCCCACCACTCATTAGAAAACAGATGGAGTAGCAACTTTTGGAGTTTTTCACTTTAAGTTTGTCTCTCCTGGCGTGTGGAGGATTACAAGTAGGCCAAGCTTGAAATCAATGAGCCACTTGAAGAAAATGTCATGGCTCAAGTGCCATTTCTGGAATACCAGAAGAAATCATCAGTTTGATGTGATCATCAAACTGAGCTAAACAATTATAAGTTTAACCTATTTTTTAATCTAATATACTGTTTATAATGTTGAATAATTTAATTTTGCTGTCTTAGCTATTGTCTTAATCTGAACAAAACAGCTCAGAGCAAAATAAAGGAGAATAAAAATTCTCTTGAATTGTTTGAAAGGTTTTCTGCCTTTATTTGACTGATCATCAAATAACTTAAAGGAGGAGGATTATGTAAAATCCACTTTTTTGAGCTTTACATAATGTTATAACTTTATTTGCTCATCAAAAACATACCTGTCGCTTTGATTATTTTGTGCATGTTTGAGAAATCCTTTAATCTCCATGGCAACCATTCAGTTGTACAAAATGGCTGCAGCTTCCAGGTTTCTGACCCTCTGCTTTGCAGGTCTCACTCCTCCCTCTTCTTCTCTCTAAGTCAGCTCCTTCAGACTAGCCAGCAGCAACTAGCAAACACCTTTTGGAACTTCACATCTGCTGAGCTCGTAATACGAGCTACTTCTCAGTGCAACGCTGGTAAAAGTGTCATTAAAGGCTTAACGACACTTTAACAAGTGTTGTCCTTTCATCATGTTGTGATGACTTCTTAAAGGATTATTTTCAGAAACAGCAGGACTTTTTAACAAGATAGAAGCCCAATTTAAGGACATTCATTTGCAAGTTTCTTTTGAGTCATATTTGATATAGCCTACAGCATTTTCTTACTTAGGTACTTTGGAGTTGTTATTTAGGTCAGCTGTAGAATTGTACTTTAAAATGGCTCTATACGCCTGGAAAATACATCTTGCCCCTTTAATCCATTTGTAGATGTATGCAAAGGCTCACAAAGCTCTGAAACTGAAAAATCTGACATTAATGAAATATACACCTTCAAAATCCCACTGGACCCAAAAGAAGCAGCATTGCCTATTATGGTCTTGGTTCTTTAACTTAGCTTCATCTTATCATCTTGTTGGCACATGAACTCCCAACCCACAGACAGAGATTATGTGTTTTTTTTTTTTTTTTTTACTTTGACTAAGTCAGAAGCTGGAGCTGCTCAGGAAAATGCTGTTATGTAAAATGTAAAGCTTACTCTGCAGTCTGTTACAGTTTGTACCCAATTTCCTGCAGCAACACACAACAGGATGCGACTTTATGTAAATCTCTTATCTGTTTCTCATTACAGCTGCCAAGAGTTTAGTTTTTATCCACAAGCAGGACAGCATTAATTTTGAAAAGACCAACTTTCATCTGAGAGATTCTGTTCTTTTTGATGAAAACCAGGACATTCTTGGTGGTTTGGAGGAAGGCTCAGTTGTGTTTTCTGGTGTTGGGTGTCTGGCAGAGAGGGGATGAAAATAGGCTGAAGCTATCAACTCTAAAATCTAAAAACAGAAACTGGTGAGCAGATCAGGGCAAATGAAATGGAAGTGACTTTTTTAGATTCACTGCAGGATAATGTCAGATTTAAAGAAGACAAATAGGGCTGAAAAATTTATCATAAGGATTCGATTTATTGAAATAATTGTCAACTAATTTAGAAATTTTAACAAGCATATAAATTGAAAAAAAGGACAATTTTCTGAAAAAACAACATTCAGTAATTAAGAAAAAACTGTACAAAAATGTATATTTTGCATTAGATAAACAAAGATTCAAAACAAAAACACTTTCACTGTAATTATGTTCTACCCAGAACTCAAGTAGTTTTAGCTCCAGCTAGTTACAATTCTACAAAAAATTGCATCTTCTATTAAACACCTCTTTCTATCCAATTACTAATTGTTTAATCCAAATAATAAGTCAACAGATCAGCTATACACTGTGTTGATATTAAGCCAAACAGAAAAAGCTGATATTTTGACATGTTGATGTTAGGAGGATCTGTTTAGCTGTAGAAGTTTCTTTTGCTATAAATGGTCAGTTTTCTACTCACTTCTGCGTTGCTGACTTTTCAAAACTTAGAGTTGATTTCCCAAACTTTACCAAAAGTTACAAGCTGATCAACTGCAAGAACTCAAGAACTTTTGTGGACTGAGTTTCGTCATGAGGTTTTCTTTCAAGTTGGTACTTTCTCTTCTCTTTCTGGAACTTACAGGTTGCTTTTTAGATCTTGTTGCCATACTGAAACATGAAGGTTAATTTTCTGGAACTTGAAGTGTTCTCTCATAAGCCAAGCTTATGACTTTCTGGAAGAAGTCACTTTGTGGAGCTAAAAGCTAACTGTGTGAAGTATATTTTTTATGTCTGGCATTTAGAGACTTTCCTGGAACATGAAGGCTTTAGATATTATTGGGTATATTTTTAGAGCTTAGAGTGCTTTTAGGTTACCAGCTTTAGTATATCAAACCAGAAAGGTGTGAACTCATCAACCCTATTTTAAAATTTTTCCTCTGGCTTCCAGTAAAACTGAGAATAAATGTTAAAATCCTACTCCCTGCCTTTTAAGCTTTAAATTACCTGGCTGCTCGTTGTGTTGCTGACATTCTAACGAATACCAAGCACATTCTTCTATGTTTTCCTTTAAAAAGCTGTAATCTCGATTACTCTTATTTTTGTCCTAACACCTCTTCACACCCACATATTTTCTAAAATGTAATGAAAAAAGAATCTGTTTACTGTACAAGTACCCAAATGCTTTCATCAGAGCTGAAAATAGGAAATTGATGATTATTTCACCGTGCAAATGTGTTCTGGATGCAATCGGCAGTGTGAAAACTCAGATGTAAATTATAGAAACGGTGCACTACCAGCAGCAGCTTCTGTGACAGATGCTTCAGCAGAGAGACTATACATATCCTCTGACTGATAAAAATAATCCTATGGAATGGCAGCTGTAATTGAAAACAGATAAGTGGGAAATGATGATAAAGAAATGGGTCTTTTGTGTCTTGTTGACTGCATCAGTGGTTTCTATCTAACCTATCTCAGGCTTAGAGGTCCAACAGGATTTAGACAGATAGAGGAGATAACACTGCATTAAAACCACAAAGAGATCATTTTGAACTGGACAACAAAAAATTCACTTAAAACAAGCTTTTTAAAAACCATCTTCCATTTCCTCCAGTTTTAAAGTTTAGCAAAATGTTAAGAAGTTAATAACTACACCGTGTTCCAAATTAATATGCAAATTGGATTTAAGTGTCATAAAGATTAAAGTCTTTGTTGTGCTATTAAATTTATAGATGTGTGTCAGGGCTCTTGTATATATTTTATATACACCATAGCAGTTAGCTAAACAGGCTATAGAGACGTTTTATAGCATTCTAAAAATAGAATAGAACTAATTAATCCCATGCATACACTAAAAATTATAGTATTATAAAATAGCTAGCTAAATAGTCTAGGCTAGTTTTGTTTCATTTTAAAAGTGGATCAAATATTTGATTAAATAATCATAAAGTATTGACATTATACATTCTAATTAGCATATGGCTTAGCATATGTGTGGTGGCATTCTATTAACGGATTAATTTATTGTTTAATTAATTATACCCTGAAATAATAAACCCCACAGATGCACAGTCAAGTTAGTCTGCATTTTATTATGAATTATTCAATTGAAGAATCTATTACAAACGAAGAAACTACATTCACACATGCTAACTGGCGTGTGGCAATGTGCAGCTAAGTTTTGTAGCATTTTTAAAAGAATTGTTTTGCACTAGAATTCTATGTTTGAATGTAATTTGAAGGAAAGAGGATGGAAAAAGAAGAGGGAGAAATGCAGAGAATTGGACTTAAAATGTTACATCGAGCCCAATTCTACACATGATGCAGCTCTACCAACTAAAATGGAAGTGATATCACTACATATGCTAATTAGCGTGTGAGTAAGTTAAGGTACATCTAATGGCATCCTAAAACTGTATAGATAAATTCACCATAAACTGAAGTAAATTAAGGTTATACTTCATTTTAATTAAAATAAATATCTGTGTGTTGCCAGTAATAACAGCTGTGTTTGTCTTTGTGTAAGACAACTAGACCTTAACTGGTTGTGTGCATTACTGACAACATCAAGCAGTTCTTTGCAGTAAGGTCCAGCAGCCTAATCATTCATAAATTGGACTAAATTTGCTATTTGGTTTCTAATATGTGTCTAGTCTATTAATTTTTTTCTTTTTGCAAAAACTGCCATATATTTCTTTAATAACTGCAACCATAATTGCAAACACCCCATAGATAACTCATAACATCATTCATCCATCCATCCATTATCTGTTCACCCTTATCCCTAATGGGGTCGCGAGGTGCTGGTGCCTATCTCCAGCTGCGTTCTGGGCGAGAGGTGGGGTACACCCTGGACAGTTTGTCACATCATAACACCATTATAGGGGGTAAAAAAATGAGAGATTATTCTATGTTATTATTCATTTCTGTATTTTGTCTATCATTTCTTTCACATTTCAAACTTATCCAACCATGGATTCTCTGTGGTACATACAGTAGTTACACAATGTTGCCTCTCGTATGTTTCGCTGTCTTCGCCTCACCAACAAACTAACATCAGAACGTTACAACCTGGCACAGCACCTTTGCCTCTCAGTGGGAGTCTGACAGAAATAGACTGCAGTGACGCTGCCTCCTGCAGCCACATTCTCTTATTACTTGTGATTTCTGTGGCATTCGGTACCTGTTCGAGGGAATTTATTGCTGCAGCGCTCTATTTAATGCTTTGTGACAGTTCCATCAGCACTTTTGAGTAGAAATGTCAAAAAAAGCTCCAAAATATGCTATTTAAGACTGGAAAACTTTGTTTAATTTAATAATGTGAGTTGCTGCAGAATGACAAAAGCAAAAAATTGACTTTAATTGTCTTTCATTCTATTAGGTGTTGTTTTAGTTCAACAACACACATTTACCCAAAATATCAATGGAAAAACTTCATTCAAAGCATTTATTCTAAAAATGTTCTCACATTGATAAGCAGAGACCAAATTAGTGTACTGAAAAAACTGAGTTAGTTGAATATCCTGAGCATAACTCTTGTAGTTTCTTAACTGGTGAGAAAAGTTTTCTCCCTTTATATTCTTTTTAAATAATGACATAAAGTTGATGAGAATACAGAAGAAGCGACTCAGCAAATATTATTTTGCAGACTCATGGTGCTTTTGAACTTTGGGAGAAGATTCTCTGCAGACTTTCTGGAATTTAATTTTAAAATGACACTAATCACTATATGTAGTACTTTCGCACTGAAAGTTAGCCATTTTTTCTTTTTCTTTTCGCATATATAAAATCTCTGTAAGGCACAGATCTTGAATCAAGCTCATTTTACATCATTATATTACACAGAAGTTTTTCTTTAATTATATTAATTAACTTAATAGTTTTTTCATAGTTTGGCCTGGGTGCAACTTATACTCCGGAATGACTTATGTGTGAAATTATTAAAACATTATTATATCATATTACAAGTTATTTTCACACTAAACCGCAAGAGGGCGCTCTAGGCCTGTGTGGATAATGTGTGTGGTAGAAGCACCGCATCTTCTACCTCTAGAGTTAGCTGAGTTGTTTAAAAAGAACACCGAGGATGAAGTTTTCATTGCGTTTAGTGATTTGGAGTGGCACGGGTGGTTAGGTAAACTTGTTAGCATGTTATTTATGCTATAGTTATCTGAATAACTCTTAAGATGTTATGTTAACGTACCAGGCCCGTCCTCAGTTTGTTGTTTGTCATGTGATGTTAGCGTACCGTACAATTATTCAGCCTGTTGTTACCTATATTCTATTTTTATTTTAAATTGCCTTTCAAAATGACATGTCTGTACTTGGTGTTGAATTTTATCAAATAAATTTCCCTCAAAAATGCGACTTATATTCCAGAGTGACTTTTAGTCCGGAAAATACAGTAATCATGTTCATTAATACTAAGGAACTATTGACTTAAAACAAGCTATTATCTCTTGTTGAAAAGTTACGTGTTAGTTTTATCTTATTTCAAGTGTACTATGATTTTTGCCCTATAAACTAGACCAAAAATACTTAGTCAGAGTTTGTGTTTTTGCAGTGTAATGTTAGAAAGTTCTGGATTAGCGTTAAGGCTTTTGAGATGATCAGTATTTTACTTTGTGAATAAATTATGACTTTCTACCATTAGCTTTTACATGCAGCAGAATTCGCAATACCTTTAAAAAACTGGAGCAAATGGGGGCATTTCTTGGACTATTTTCAGCAGCAACTGGATCCATATTTGATGCTCCATTCTGAATATTTGGGGCAGCAGGACACACTTCTGTAGGAATGGAAACAAACAGAAACTGTTGTGTGTAGCATTAAGGTTTACCTAAAAGCTTACAGCTAAAATAAGATGTAAATATAATTTTATTTGAATAATCTTTACCGATGATTGAAAATTCCAACAACCATTATAAAAATAGCACTTGAACTGCAGGATTTTTCCCGTTCTACTTTCTCTGTTGCACATCACGCTGGAGAGCCGATGAGCACATGTTGGATTTTGTGCGGCAACATGTTTTCACATCTCCGTGGACCAGTCCCAGACGATAAGACTGCATTATTTAGACCCCCTTGTTGTCATCTTATGCCCTTTATACGTACATAAATGTGTCACATTGAGTCAATCAGAAAACTCTTCATGTGTGTCATATAGCACACATACATTCTGATCATGGGTAGAAATCACGCCCATCCCCCTCACGCAGCACATGTTGTCCTGTATGTTACAACAGAGCAGCATTTCAGAGCAATAAAATCTGGATGTTTAACTGGGACAAAGTTGAAATAATCATTCTCTGTTTTTGAGGTCAAAAGTTGAAATTATTTACCTGAGTCCATTTGTGCAATAGAAGGACCATTACTTATTGCTAGTAGCTTAATTTCAACATTTTTAAAGGAAATAATTCTCTAGTTGCTTCATGTTTTAATAAAAATTGTTGTTTAAATGTACTTTAATGGAATATAAGAGACAGTTCAGGGTCATTTGGACTAGCATTGCATTACCGTTTCTTTTTAGATCTATCAGCTAACAGGAAATTAGCAAACAACAAATTTGCATATGAGGGACATAACCATTTTGCTTCTTATAAGGTTGTGTTTACACTTGATAATCCAGTAGGCTTGCTTTGATTGGAGAACAGAATTGCAGAATTTGTTACATTTTCAGCAGCTGCACTGTCAAACCAACCAAACCCTTTGGTAAACCTGTTCCCCTCCTCAACTGTGGTAGCGCTGCTTCAAGAACCATTGAAAGAAACGAGACAAAAACCTCTGAAGAAAACACTGATCGCAACTTCTTTCTTCAAAAATACAGTGGCGTAAGGTTTTAGCCAACCAAGACTAAGGTTGTAAGGTTTGTGTGCTTTTGTTGTCTGTATCTGTTTGCTTTCTTGTCTCTTCCATTATGAATGATCCCATTTAATTTGAAGGCCACTGTATATGTCAGTTGCAAGTACAGCTCAGAAAACACCATCACACACATATGAAACAGACACACTGTGTGCCACAAAATCCCACATTACTCGTGTCAAGGTACTCTTGAACCGGTCTGTTTCACTTTCTTAAAAAATATTGAACTTTTTCAATGATATTCCGACTTTTGGGGATAAACTTCTTGAAATGTTTGCAAAGAACTTGGAAGTCCAGGGACAAATGGTGAGCTTCCTTTAAAAGAGGCAGATACTAGTGAAAAAAATGAGATGTGCTCTGTGGGACTCTTATAACTGGCAGCAAATCACTGAATTATGGTGTTGCTAGATGTGCTCCAGATGTCCTAAAATACCAAATACATATGTTTCACTCATTCATTGCAAAATTATTGGAGTCAGGAGAAACTATAGATTCTGATTTCCTCATTTTTCTACATCTGTTTGTGATTTCAACTTTTTCCTGCTATTTCTGCAGGGAGTATCGGGTTTACTAACCTTATTTATACTTTTCTGACTGCACAGAACCCAGCCACCATTCTAATGCAGTTTAACGGGCCAGTGTGCCACGTCCTCTTTCACTTTTATTTGTGGTCATGAGACAGTTTAGCTCCAGGAACTTTATATTTACAGCAATTTTATTTCTTGGTTATTTTTAATAGTATGACTTTCATACACAAATAGGTAATTGCATGGTGAATTATATCAGATGTTTCTTCAGATGCGAGTTCCACTGCATTATTGCCGCATAGTAGTGATAAACATTCCAACCATGGAAGCATCAAATCTTGTCACACTCTCTTTCATGTGAAAGAAATATGACTCTAGTGGGTTTTGTTTCTGTTTTTGCAATTCAAGATACGTGATCTGATATGGAAAAATCCCAATGCTGATAGAAAGTTTTCTATTGATTTAATAAATAGAAAATCAATAACGAACTGCCTTTAACGAACTGCCTGTTGCTTCTACTGCTATCTAGTTGTCAAGGTGGAAATAGTACTCCTCTTTGAGCCAGCCAGTCTAATATCTGGTGAAATACTGTATGTTTATTTGCACCAACTGGAATGGAATTTGTTTTCATTACAGACAAATAATTAAAAGAACAATAATAGAAAACATTGAACACCACATAAAGAATTTCACACTAAAATGTTAATTTAAAAACAGATTACCACAGTTTCTGCACATCCCAGGTTCTCAGGAAGGTGGTTATGGAACAGAGGGGCAAAGAAACTAAAAGTTGTCTGTCCTTGATTAGTTCTGATCCCATGAACATACACCCTCGAGATCATCAGGGTGTATGATGATCTCGAGGGTGTATGACTCATACCTGACGAGCGACTCTGTACAGTATTCAGCCTAAACACAATTCAGTTTATTTTTTGTCAGTAACAACATTTTAAACATCCATTTTTAAAAATTTGAGTGGAGTGAAGTGATTTGACAACACATGTGTTATGATCCAATGGCAATGCTTTTAGGATGGTAATTGACTGATATAGTAGTAGGCTTGATGTGAATGTTAAAATAAAGGTCTTAGGCTTTATTTTAGGACACCAGTCCTGTTTGGTCCACTTTCATCAAACTGTAGTTGGCTTGTTTTGAAAGTCCAATTCATTTGGGAAGGTGTGAATGCACAACAGTACTCTGAGAACCAAAAAAGCGAACACTGGTCCACCTACAAACTAAAGCCTCTGTTCGGTTGAAGTGGACTCTGGCCCAGTTTGAATACCAAACAGACTGGAGACCGCTCCAGAAGATGGAAGTGAACTATAGCGCTGGGAATTCTGGGTAAATACAAAGGAAAAAACATGCAGGTCTAGCTGTAGTGGGAGAAATGGCTGGTGGTCTTTTGCCAAAGGCAGAAGAGAAATCCTACAACCACTAAAATCTGATGCCACTCCATTTATACTTCCATTTCATAAAGAAGGAAGTGGTGTTCAGTGTCTTTTTCCTTAGTTAAAGCTGTCAGGCTAGATTCAAACACTGAACTAGAGGGTGCATTTAGACATTATGGCTGAGAAAGAAACCTTGAGTAACTTCCTATGTGATATTTACTTGCGCTGATTTAAATAGTAAATGATGAAAGATAGCTGTTTTGTTCTTGTAAATGGCCTTAGGACTATAGCAACATTTCTGCTTTGCCGTTTTGCCATATTTCACTTAAAACTTTAACTAATCCATTATAGTGTTGTAATATATTCTACACTGTCATGGTGTGTGTCTTAAAAAGTGTGTATGTTTTTTATCTGCTGATGTAGCGGTTGTCCCGCTTTCACTTATATGTGGTGAAATGATTTGTTTAATATAACTCATTGTTTCCATATTTTGGCCCTTGACTTCCTGTAATGTTTCTTCCAAGACTACATTCCAGTTATTGTACAATTGCATAGTTTTGGTCAGTCACTTTGCTCACAACTCAAATCTTCCAGCTCTATCTATCCTGGTTTGATGGGATGAGAGGAGTAAAGCAAGAGCACTGTCGGCTTTTGGCCAGCTGCAATCCAAAATAAATTCAATGGTTGGAACCAGCCACTGCAGCACCACATAGTTTCAATATTTAATTACAAGGTTCTGTTTTTCACTCATGACTCCACCAAGGAAGAGAAACTGTTTAAACTTTTTTTTATTAACCATAAGTACAAATATGACATCTCTAGGCATTTGGAAGATGTTCCTACAATCACGTTTTTGGTTCTTAAAGATGAAGAAGATGTCCTTAAGAAGACAGCAGAAATCTCTTTACTACTGTAAACGGATTTTCTTTACAATAGTAAAGAAAATTTCCTTGTGTTGGACCTCTACCAGAGACCGTCCTTCCTCTTCCTCACTCTCAACAATTACAGACGTAAAGACAGAAAATAAACAGGATCTGGCCTGTAAGGAACAGAGCGCTGCCATCTGTCTGCAAGGAAAACAGCATGTTGGGACCCCATGGGGAGTTCTGGCACCGAGCTCAGCCTGGGTCTGATGACAGCTTTTTATCTGTAGTAACTAAAAACATGTGTTTTTGTCATTACGTAGAGCCGACTCCTATCTCTAACAGGCGTTTCTGTTGAGACTGACTGTGGGAAAACAAACTCCTCCTTTTATTCAGAAGAAAAAACTGTCTCTTTGACCTCCTCCTCCCATCCCCGTCTGAGTATCTGTCTGCAGACTCGATGTCCCTACTGGCCGAGTTTTGTCTGACTCACTCTTTGCACTCCTGCTAAAAACATCTTGACACACATTCTCTTTTTCTGGCCACAAACTCTTCATCCTATAATCTACCATACTCTGTCCTGTTGTGGGAATACCAAGGGTTTTCCTTCCCCCAGCAGGGATGAATTATTGCCTCATGTCTGCTGGCAACTCTAGTTGAAATCAAGGAATGTCTTGATGAAAACGTTAGTTTTTAAAGTATGTCATCTTTCTCCACAGGCAGCTGAAAATAAGATATCTTGACAGGTTTCATGAGGGCAGGTGCCAATCTGTCCGTATTGGCAGTTTGGAGGTGTAAATGGATCTGATCGCAAATGATCAGAATGTTCTTCAAACTAAACATGTTGATCCTGCTGGACAAATACAGAAAAATGTGTTTGTGTTTGCAAAAGAAATTTGTATGTAGAAATTAATGCAGATGATTGCTTGGTTTGATGCATTGGGTAGGAAGAAACACTATTTGCTGGATGTCTATGAGTTTTGCACATCATGTCCATCTATGAGACTACCTAGGTCTCAGTGCAATAAACGTGAACCCTGGTGCAGTTTGAATGCATTTGTGAATGTCAAGTGGACTGGAGCTGCGACAGACTGGCGACCTGTTCAGGGTGACCCCGCCTCTCGCCTGGAACACAGCTGGAGATAGGCACCAGCAACTCCCAACCCCATTAGGGACAAGGGTGAACAGAAAATGGATGGATGGAAGTGGACTGGAGACCACTCCAAAAACAGGAAGCGAATAAAGGTAGTTTTCAAGCCTAGACTTGATTTAATTGGAGACCAAAATTGCAACATCTGTTACACTTTCAGCTGGGCGCTGCACCAAGAATGACTGAGGGAAACAACACCTTTGAAGAAGATAGAGCGCTACTTCCTTCTTCAAAAAAATATGAACAAAATGGAGTGGAGTCAGATTTGAGCAGTTTTAGGATTTAAAGTGTTTAAGCTTTTCAGTTGTAGAGGTTTTTTCACTTGAGAGGGGGTTAGAGAACAGATTTTAGATATCTATTAGAGATTCAACAAGTTTATGGTTCATTGAATCTTATGAGAAAAATATGAGACAATAATGGTCAAATTCTTTTGTTTTAAATCATTATTGATTAATAAATATGTTGCACATTTACGTAGAACTCTTGATTTTAATGCTAATGTTTACCCTTTGTCCTTATTGATTTAATAGGCTCTTTACTGCTGACCTAGTTTTTATTATTTTCTGACAACCAGACAGGTTAAACTATTTCAGTTTTTATCTTTTGTTTTCCTGAGGTTAACTCTTCAACATTAACGTATATTGGCATTACGTTAATGTCTTGCAATAAAATCAGTAGTCCTCAGTCTCTTTGCTGGATGAATAAAATGCTGAAAGGCTGATTCAGGACAGATATTGTAATCTTTTAGTGGTTCCTCCCACACAGCAGGCAGCGCCGTATCTAAATGATCCGCCCACATTTACCCAGGGAGGCATAGCAGCTCATTTCTGCATTTTCTTTAGAGCTTAGCCAATGCTGCTCCATTTATGAAGTACATAGCAATTTTTCCCAAGGCAGAGATGATTGTATTCCTGTCACCATATAAGTCATTTTTGATTCCTTTTGCCATTCATTTTCATATTTATTTCCTCTGACTGTCGAGTAAACATGCTGTCAGGCTTGTGCTTGATTGATTTGTTGGGAGAAGCTGTTTCATGCCTTCGAATTTCTAGTGTGGAGATATAATAAAGCAAACTTTAAACCAGTAAAATGTAAGAATGCAGAATTATTGAGAATGAGGAAGAGAATCATCAGTTTGCCTTACTTAGATGTTCAATTTGATTATTATTCATTTGTAATTCCAGTTTAATAGACATTAGGAAACTGATTGTTCAAATGGGTGATAATTCAAAATAATTTATATTAGTTTTTGATTGATATTTAGTCGGTATCGATCAATTTGACTCAAATTGAGTCAAATTGCTTTTGCGATGTAGAGAAGATAATTAAACAAACATTAAAATACTTTTGTCTAATTGTTAAAAGTGCTTAACGTAATTTCTTTATTTATCAAATCAGTTAACAGAAGAAAATGTTTTTGTCATCTCAATCATTTATTTTTTTAAACTTTCCTTTTGGTTGGTCAAAAATTTTATCTTTTGAGTATTTTCAATGCTTTTGTTATATAAAGCTGCTTCAGTTTTCTTTGTTTTTTTTTAAATAAATAATTTCAGACTAACAGAACTGAAGCAATTCCAATTTTATTTATTTTGCCTTCCATTGTTATCAGTTCAGGATTTATGTTATAAAATGGCAGAATGTAGGTGCAACAGTTAAGTCTTATGGTTTTGAAGATGTACTGCAGTTTTAAAAATAAGTTTGATTTTTAAAACTTGATACTGTGGCTTAAATTAATTTTAAATACATATCACAAGAAATAAAGTATTTTCCTTTTTAAAGTAGATGGGAGCAGCGTGGCCTATCCCCTATCTGTCAGTCAGTTGAAATCCTACTTTTCATGGAGAAACTTATGTTAAAAGGTGCTAACAAGTCATTAAAATTCTAAAATACTTTTCAATCCAAGAGGAGAAGTTAAATGTTGTAACTTATGCATTTTCATCAAGTACTTCTAGTTGGTGATGGCAGGAAGGATCTCCTGCAGAGGTCCGTGTTGCACAGAATCTGAGGACGACTCTGACTGAAGACGCTGTTGTTGTATGTTTGTCTCATAATAAGAATTTTCAGGTTTGTCTGTAATTTACTTGATTTTATAGTCAGTGATGACTGATGGGTCATCAGTCAGTTTGTTTTGGTACCAGAACATGGTAGGATTTTTTTGTCTTCGGTTTCTTTGACAGTGGTGTCCTCTCCATGTGGCTGCCACACTGCGCCACAGTCTGTAGCCTCAAAACCTTCCTTCAGCTTCCTTCAGGCTCCTTCAGCTTCTCGCCACTACTTTCTCACAGTTCTCATTTTTACCAGTTGCCTCTGAACAAGGCTTTTATATTCTGAGCAGTGAAAAATGAGCTGAAACTCGGTCTTTCCAGATCAGGTCTTACTTTGGAGATGCATGAATTCTTAACTTTTGCATAAAATAAATCCAACATCTTGTTTTCTTCAGTAGAGCTGCTGACAAACTGTTGAAATATTGGAAGTGTAGCTGAGAGTGAAGACTGATTAAATTCATCAGAGATTGCCACACACACATTGGGTTGTTGATCATCATCATAGCATTTGAGATTCAAATACAAAACAGAAATGAAATAAAATTAAAGAAGTATTTTGAATCTAGAGTGTTAATGCAGGATGCTAATGTTCATTTTCTTTCTTCTCTTCCATGTTCATTCTGCTGCTGTTTCATCCATTCAGGTAAGAAACAGTTCTCCTTTTTTGTTTCCAGAATACCTAACATGTATAGGTTTCCAGGTGGAACTAAAACTTGTTGAAACTCCATAACATCCAAGATCGATAAAGTTCTGCTGGGGGCGTGGAGCTGTTCTGGAATGTTCTGGGATCATCTTGATCAGATTCTGATCTCCAATTTGTTTTGTGACCATTTCAGACAGTTTTTGGTGATTATCTAAGGAAAGTTTGTTTCAACTCTTTTCTTTGGGGTTAATTTGAGGGTTTTTGACCTGGAGGTGTATGGGTGATGCCATCGAACTCCATTTCCTGCTTCTAACTACAGGCTGTTGACCTTATTTAAGCTGCCATTCAAACACACCGTGATCTGAAGGTATTAATAACCTCATTATCCAGCAGCAGTTGCTCCTCCTCAGGTCATCTAAAATATAAATAACTTCACAGCAATAATAAATATTTATCCAAAACATCTTTAACAGTCAACAGATTAAATTGTTTTTGTGTATTTTTCAGATTTTGTTTTGTTCTCTTCTGCAGCGCTGCATCTTTAAACTGCAGTTCTGCTGCACAGCATCAATCCAAAGAAACATCTACACCCATTTTTAGGTTTTGTGCCTTTATTAGTCTCTTTTTCTGGCTCTTAAAGATGCATTCAAGAGCCCTGCTGTAAACTCTGAGAGCTATGATTATCATTAAAATTAATCAGATAAGAGCTACAAATGTATTGCTGTACAATTTGAGCTGTTCACAAGCAAATGGGTTTAACTAAAGCAACACTTCCTGGATAATACATTGATAGGACTGCTTACTTTTATTAAAAAGTTAATAGATTTAACTTATTTAGGCAAACCTTGTATATTATGTTGATAATTTACTCACTGACCGACAGACAAGTGTTTGTTAATTATGTCATATATGCAGTGACATGATGAAATTCAGTTTTTTCCATACACTAAAATTAGATTTTTCTTTTGTTATGGATTGTTTTATGTTATTTTCTGACCACCAAGAATACAGTCAGTAAATCCTCTATTGTTTAAGAAGAGACCTGTACAGAGTGCTGTACCCACCAGATTAATGGAAAGTTAAATGGAACATAAAAGGTGCACAAACAGATAACTGCCTCCATAAGCACTGCAAAAACACAAAACCAACTAGTATTTTTTAAATCAATATTAAGGAATTATTTTAAAGCAAACTCCTGGATATTGCAATGTTGGTTTTATCTTTTCTTCAAGTGTATTAAGCTATTTGTGGTAAAAACTAAATAAAAAAATACTTGGTAAGATTTTGTGTTTCTGTACTGAAGGGATGTTGAATCAAACCCTGTTCAACGTGCAACTGGAATCTGTGTTTTAAGATCGTTCCTTCAAAATTCCCAAGCTATCTCTTGATGACGCAAAATTTACACCTGAACTGTGAGCATCTTCATGATACCAACCTATCTATGCAAAGTGATAAGAAAAATACAGATATGCCTCACTTTAATGAATAAATACATAAAATAGGATCTTTTCTTCACCTTTACCTTGTTTTGATAAATGTCCAAGGCCTCAGTTCAGCATTCGTCCATCAAGGAGCTTCTTTATTAGATCATCACTTCTAATTCCTAGAAAGCCGAGAACATCCATGTCTTTGGTTGTTTGTCTCCTTCGGTCAACAGTGCAGTTCCTGGTGTTCAGGTCTTATCATAAACAAAGCTAACCGGGTTAAAAGGGAAGGCCGGCATCGAAGGAGCCAATCAATAACGTTTAGCGGCCGACCAACGGGGTGATGAGGTGGGAGATGTCATCCAGGGCAGGCAGAGGGGCTGAGAGATAACACAGTTTACAGGGAAGCAAGCATCACCCTAAATGATTTTCAGAAAAGTTCATTTTCTGACCACAGCAGACCATCAGTTATGTGTCACACTAAACTCCCGCATGGCTAACTTAGTAACCTTGTAAGATATCTTTTAAAAACTAAAGTAAAATACATAAATACTTTATTTATAAGCAGTAAATTACAAAGAAAGTGTTGAATTCAAATACTGTAGTCTTGATATTAGCAATAGCACATTTTAAAAGCAATGTTAATATGAAGCCCTCTATCTTTACAAAAGATTTCAACTATTGGTTAAAATGTCTGTTCACAGGGGTTTCTGCATCGACACCAGTGAATAAATAGACACCAACATCGTTTTATAAAAACACTTTTTATCCAGCTTGTTTCATTAGAACTGAACTGCAGCCGAGGCTGGAATACAGAAAGCCACACATTGTTTGAATAAAAATAAAATCAAAGCAGCGACAACTTAGTCTTTTTAGAGCGCAGATTTTAAAAGCTTTATGAAAAAACACCATAAAATTAACAACAAATGAGACTACATCAATGCAAAAGGAGTAAACAAGTCAGTTAGGAAGTAGGAAGCAATCAGGAGCTGCTGATCAAAAGTATTGATTAACTGATCAACATCATTGTGACCACTTCTATTAAAGCGGTGGATGAGCGTTGTTTTGATTTTTGGTGTTTTGCTGATCTATGATCTGGAGTTTTTAATTACAAAATGCCAGAGAGGACAGACGAGGGAAACAGTGTCAGGCTGTGTTCACATGAGATCCATACCTGACTTCCTAAAGCCAGTCTCAACGGCCCGGTTCTGATCCGTTCATCGTTCAAAAATATGATCTGTGCCACTTCCACATGTGGAACCAGGAGAGATATCTGATTGTTTTCAAAGCATCTGCAGACAGAACAGTCATGTTGAATTTTGTCCGACTTTTAACTAAATGGTGCAAGTTATGGGTCATAATTCTGCATCGGCAGAAGGCAGGCACATTTAGTCTGGACATAAACAATGCCTGAAAATAAATTATAATTAACTTATGAAAGAAGTCTGTCACATCACAATCCACCACTCTTGGGTCTGACTACACATCCAAACAGAGTTCTCGACAGAAATTGCAATTAATGCTCCACAAAATGTTGTTGCTATTAGTTATGCTTTTTAAAAAAATTAATTTCCTTCGTCTTGTTGTGATGTGACGATACTATGTGCTCCAACTGCTCAACAACTTTAAAATCAACGTGTAGACGGCGGCATTTATTATTACTTCCATGAACAATGCACTGCTGTGCGACGTTGGTGTTCTTCTTCTGCACATGCAGGTTGCTTTGAGGTTGCAAACCGTTCACGCAGATGCCTGATTGCGGTCGAATTTTGTATGAACGACCAAAAAACAAAAACAAAAATTTAAGCAGCCATTTTTAAACATTGAGTTGGGTCATGTCCAACTTCAGCTTATCTGGATTTAATTAGGTCCTAAAACATTTTATTCTGAGCAGACTAAAATCATAATCTGAGAATGATTTTGTGGAAAGAAAAAACCTGTAATGAACAATGTTTTTCAACTCCCATTGACATATCCTAACCTGTTCAAGGAAGCACAACAGATCACCTTTAAAGAAACAGGAGCAACAGGCTGTAATTCAGACCTGGACCTCATCATTCTCTCAGGTGTGTTGACCACCAACAGGTGCTCTGCACATCAGTGACAACCTCACATCCACACACATGGTAGGTGACACACATTGCTGCCTAAAGGCGGAGTGTCACAGCTAATTGGAGAGTGGATGTTGTGAAGTGTGACAGGCTCCACGGTGGGCCGTGTGCCACAGAGCCTCAGTTCAGCAGTAAATTACAGCTCTTCACCGTTTACGTCACCTCGAGAAAAACTACCCAAGGAGATAACAGCCAGCAGGAGACGGAGGCGGACAGAGAACGTCCCTCCTGACGGACGTCTCCGTCTTGTTGTTCTGCATTGAGCACCTCAAACCTGTTTGTAGCTCCGCCTTCATGTCAGGTCTGATCAGTTCAGGGCAGCCTCTTTTCACTTTTAGTTATACATAGAAATATTGATGTCCAAGGACTCAACAGCTAGAAGACAGCTTAACTGCTGCTCTGGCTTTGCAGCAGTTAAGGATGGAGAAACCTCTGTACCTCTTTCCGTTGTCATTTAGTTTGGATATTGTCTACAGAGTTTTCTGAAGTATTTGTTTGAAATAATACATATTTCAAACACATACAAATTTAATTTGTTTTTCCTTCAACAGTTGCAAACTCTGTTTGAATAATCTTGGTGCCAAAATAAAGCCAAACACTTCAGCGACTCCATCAAAATGTAAATATCACAGCAGCTGCTCCAGTTTCAGGGAAAATGAGGATGGAACATAAAATAATTTGGATTTTTTTTTTCGTCCCATGCTAGAATTATTTTTGCTTTGCATTATATATACCTTTTAGAAATATCATTAGTAAAGCTACACCCTTTTGAGAACCATTGATCTATGAGTCTGACATTTCTGTGGATATCGAACATGCCTGTAGATATTTGTTCATTGATCATAAAATTGGGCAAATTGGAATTACAAAAACATATTTGCTTAACGGAAACATGACAATTTTTGATATTAATTTTTTGTGCATCGGCTCCTAGAATGATGTTTTTATTTGGCAGTATCAAAATTTGTTTATTTCACAAACTAGCAATGGAAATACTTTTTCCATCACACAAGTCATGTGGCAATCAACCGGATGTTACTACTGAAGGAAAAGACGAAGAAGTTGACAGGAAGTGGTAGGAGGAGGATGGTGTGCCATGTTTTTTGTTGCGTCAAAGAACTTCCCATGTGATTTTAATTTAATTTCTTACTTAATGGAAACACCACAATTCCGAAATTGTGTGTTTTAAACATTTCGACGTCGACAAAGTTTTGCATACATTTGTAACTTATGTTTAACTGAGACGAGGCACAGAAACATGTGAAGGTACCCCAGTACCGAGGTGGAGGGGCTTAACCACGGAGCTGTAGGGGGAGAGTAGTATAAGAAGCCGGCCGAAGACACATTCCCCAGTTTATTAAATCTACACACATAACAAACAATCCTTCCTTGTTTGGAGCCGAATTGTTGCCTGTAGGGGGGCAGGAGGGCTCAAAATCTGGGGACACTATGATTCATCAGAATTCATGACAAAATCCTTCATTCTTTTAGAGAAACTGTGACATATCAAATCCATGATTCTCCATTAAGCTGAAGAAGATCTCTACAAAGCGGTAGGAGGGTGAATGTGGAGCACCCGTCATCCATTAAAAATAACCTTCCTATGCATTTGGACTCTTCTGTTTCATTATGCACCTACCTCCTACACAGGCTCCTTGTGGGTTGGTGTCTGAGCCACTTTAGACATAAATAACTGAGAGTGGTTCATATTGACCAAAGCATTCATTCACCTGCAGCCTGATGAGCTCATGGTGGTCATCGCTCCACATCACACTGGAGTTATTATTGTGGAAAAAGTGGTGACTCGTCTTATTCAAAGAAAGCACAAGAACTTAACTACCAATAAAGTGATTTGCAAAGTAGTCATTGATTCTTTTGACAACTAATCAATTATTCTGACAATTATTTGATTAATCTATTAATCGGATAAAAAATGGTGCATGCTGTAGATTTGTCATTTAACCACTTAAATGTATTTTATAAAATATTAATAATACATTAAAGATGCAAATGAACAAGTGATTTATTTCCTTCTTAAAGAAAACAAACATTGCATTGCCTAAAATGCAATAACATGTAATTCTTTTAGAGTTATTACTTACTAGATTATTTCGAGTAAGGATGCATCTGCAGCTTGAAAATATTTCAAACATCAACATGAGAAAAGCTATAATTCTTTCTGCTTGACTTAAAATCAACACAGTGTAGACCTGATGTGTTTTATTTTTTGGATTAATTGATTAATAATTGGATAGTAACAGGTGCTTAAGAGATTTTGTTTACAAAGTTTGAACCAGCAATCTAACAATATGCAACTTGTTAGATTCACAAGTTTCAGGGAGTTTTATGGGTAGAACAGATTTACAGACAAATGTTTATTTATTTATTTTTTTATTATTTTAAATGCAAAATATATAAATACTGCTGTGAAGTTCTTCTGTCAGCAAGTGGCCTTATTTCACTCAAGTTATATTCAAGTTAACTATGAATTGATTACTCAATTAGTTGACTATTATTTCAATATTCAATTCATCACAATGAATTTGAATAATCGTCCAGCCCACTTGGAAAGGTTGGGTATATATATGAAATGATTTGCTTTCAGATATCATGTTGCTGATTTTAGCAACATGATAGCGGGGCTACAAAATGAGGAAATGACTTGGCAAATTGGTGAATTGAGCTGCAGCCATTTTGTTACAGTTTTGGTACATTTTAATTGAACTGCTTTCTTCACTTTAATCAGGTTCATTCTACTCTTGACTAAGTCTTGACTTGGACTGCTTTAATTTATGGTCTGCTTTGTTACAACAAAACTCCATGAAATCAGTGCAAAACATACTTACAGCAATATGAGCTCAGCTTCAGTTCTATTGCATCAGTCAGTCCGTTCTAAAGTTATTGGGTTTTTTTTTAAACCAGCTTTGACTGTTAGAAAACAAACTTCTCAGTCCAATGATCTCTTTTTTCATCCACAGTAAAGTCGTCTTTGAACAAACAGGGCCGTCAGTCCATAGAGGGCTAGATATCCAGCTCTAAAATTCCTATTAGTCACTCCACAGAATGCCAGACATTTTGTTCTGGCAAATGTGACAAATCAAACCGTCAAGCTGGAATGCACACAAACTCAAACTTTATAAGGCTATCCTTTTCTTTCACTTGCCAAGTTGATCTGATTTTACAGTTTCATGTTCATCACCAATTCAACTTAAACCAATAATTCTCAGAAAGGAGAATTATTTTTGTTCATTCTTTGTGTTTAGGGATGAGATCATTCTTCTGATGACTGTATGGTCTTTGAAAACTCCCCCTACCAGTGTGTGTTTGTGGACTGTGATGGCTGACTGGAGCATGACATCATTTCACAGGAGGGGGGAAAGCACAGGAAGTGTCATTACTGTGGTGAAAGTTGGGTCGCAGTGTTCACACCTCTGAAGAAACTTATGTGTGTATCTGAAGCCTCCACACAAGGAAGAACTGTTATTAATATTTAATATTTGGACAGCAGATTTTAAACTGCACTACAGTCCTATGAAGATTTTCTAAGGATTTGTTTGGTCCAACAGACGCAAAAAAATAAATGTCTTTTGTAAATATGATGCTCTGAGAGAAGCTTTTTTATGATCTTTACTGTTGGTGAAGGGTTGGTTTTAAAAACAATTACATTAAAAAGTAATATAATAAAATGTTTAAATAAGCCTTCAAAGAGAGACCAGAGTGGAGTGGTGAAAGGTAAAAATAAGTAAAATGATTAAAAATGAGAAATAAAATAATGACCTAATTCTAATAGTCTTAAAAACCTGGGAAAATTTAAAGAAAAGTAAACTTGACCAAATAAACAAAGATACCATGAAATAATTTCCCATTAAATATTATGTAGCAAAAACTTAAAAAAAATATATATATATATATATATATATATATATATATATATATATATATATATATATATAAATGTATATATACATTTATATATATAAATGTATACAGAAAAATGAAGCATGAAGAAGTTTTGTTCTGATACTTTCTATTTTCTTTTATATTTTGAGGGAATATATTTGTTTTCTAATCTTTCAATTTATTTATTTGTTCATACTTATTTTGGCATCTCTTGGATTCCGTACAGCTAAATGTGAACAGCGTCATCTACTCAGATGTGCTGCAATTTGCTTGATTGTGAGAACGTCATGTGACCTACTTCACATCCAGTCTCGGTGTGAAGCGCTAGCTGTGTGTGGGCATAATGAGTGAGCGCCTGTGTGCAGTGTTTTGATGTTCGGGCCACTGTGGCAATGGGATGAGGGGCTTCTCTGACTGCTGACCCACTCTGGGAGTAAGGGGGCTCCATCACCACTCATAAGGGGGGTCTCTGTGTGTGTTCCCCTTTGAAATCCTGTCTTTTTGTTTCTAGTCTCTGCCACACAGGAGGGTCTGTTCGCGGCTTCAACACACGATCACGTAGAGCCACAGGATGTAAAGAGACAGGAGGAAAACATTTAAAATCAGGAAGTGAAACAGCTGCACATTTATAGACTTCCTTGTTAAAGAAATGAAGGTAGCGTTTCTAAAAACAACAAAATCCAATGTTGTTCATTTTAGAATGAATAAAAGAAACAGAACCTTCAGAGGTCTTCAGTGCTGGGTTTTTAAAAAATATTTTTTCTCCATAATATTTAAAATGATTTGGAATAATGTTTTTATCACTGTCTACCTCTTGTGTCTTGGTTGTTTCAGCATTAAACAAAGCACCATTTTCATAAGAACTGGGAAAATATCATCACTGCGTTAAGAAATGTAAAATACTTTAAATACCAATTTTTGTACCAATGTTAAGGTGCTACATTTCAGTATTTGTGTGAATTTCATTTTTTGTTTGCAGTGTTTTTCTGTTAGTTTTTGTGTTTGTATTTTGAACTTTGTGTCATTCACGTGTTTGCAGTGCGTTTTGAAGTTTGCTGTGAGTTTCTGCTTGTAGTTGTCGCCACTGTAATATATTATAAACCATGAAGCTATTAATTTGTTATTTTATTTTAAAAAATGCATTAGTAGGTTTCCTAAAAATATTGCTGATGTTAAGAATCCAACATTGTGTATCATCTCTTCTCAAGAGCTCTGCTAGAAATTGTTACATATCTATTGTCATGTCTTCATTAAATGTCTTTCCTTAAGCTCCTGATGTTAGATTAGGAAAAAGATTTTAGGAAAAAATATAAGCCGATGATGCATAAATGGAAATGAAAAACAAAGAATAGGATGTACAAAAGCAACACAAAAAAACACCAATTCAGCTAAAATGTTGTTTTAGGCCAGATGCTTTAAATTATTTGTTGTAGGTTAAATATGGTTCTATGCTTTTATTGTTTCAGTCTGAACTCAATAAACTTAAAGGTTTAAGGAAAAGAATAGTTCCATAATCTGCAGAGAAAAGGAGACGATCTAAACAATAACTGGTAAGGTAGCTCTCCAACTATAGATACAATATTCCCCTAGTACTGGAAAATGGGAGTTTTATTAGAGGAAGTGGGGAGGATGTCTGAAGGACGTTTTGCAGCAGGAATGTTGGGAATGATGTTTGACATTTCTGTGCAGTACCGAGGGTTTAGCTGTTCCATCAGCGCGGCGGTCTCCAGTGGCTGTTTTAGCAACTCTTAATATCCGAGGTGAGGACAGATAGATGCATTCTGGCAGTGTCTGGAAGGTTTGATATGCAGTTTATCTAAGAAACAGAAAAAGCTGCTAAAAAACTCAGAGGTTTGTTTTTCTGCTTCTCTGCAGACCACCAAGTCCCAGATGAACATGTCTATCAGCAGTCTAGATGTTTTCTCTGGTGTTTACACTTTCATGGCAGTGGCCCAACATTGTTCTGGACCCTGCATGGGTCGGTGCTGAGATGTGCGTGGTGCAGAGCCGACCCAGGCTCCACAGCCACAGGAAGTCCATTGTGAGGCCTGAAACAGACGAAGCTGGGCTGTGAGAGCTGCTCAGGCAGGACTGACCTGTAAAATAGTCCTTCACTGACTATTGGAGGCATTCTGGCCTTAAACACACGTCTTCATAATAAAATCAGCTTCACGAAGAGCACGCTTGATAGTTTCACCAGAATACACTTATGTGTTTTCATAAGAGAAAACAAACTTGGTTTCTTTTGTTTGTCAGGTTGAAAAACTCTGTTTGAATTTTTACTGGTTTGAATACCAGATGAGTGTAATGGAGTCTATTTTCTTGTGTGTTTTGGTTGAGTTAGGGAACAGTGTTGCTTGGTGGAGGTGCAACAGCACACATCAGTGATTGTTTAGTACGTAGTTATTGAAAATTTTCAATTTCATTACTTGTTCGGTTTTGATTTAAAAATAGTTGCATGTCATCAGTAAACATTTACACTAGAAAGCTTCAGCGGTAATGTTAGTGGATGCTTTTGTTTCCTTTGTTGAATCTTAACCTTCATGACTTCCTGTTGTGCTTTAGCAAAATCAAACTAACCTGAAGTAAATTTTTACTGTCCCAGTACAAACGTCCTTGATATTAGCCTATTTTTACAATTTAGCTATTGATGCAGAAAATATGGGACTGAAACTAGATGTTTGGTTTTTTTTTTTAAAATGGAGCCAAAGACAATATGGAAACCAGTCAGAGAGGCAACCAGGAAGTCAAATATTGTTTAGGAAGGCAAGATGCCCCTTCCTCCAAATAAAACCCCCAGGTCTGGCTAAAGCCACAACAGTCTGGGAGAATACGCTGAATCAAAGATTCAACTAGAAATACCTAGAGCTGCATTTAGCAAAAAACAAACAAACAAAAAACACAGAACATCATAAAAAAATTCCCCAAGCCCTTAGTGAAACATAGTTGTATATTTCTTTGTATACAATTGGGGGTTTTGTTCTTGTGGAGTGGAGTGAATGACCAGTCAGTTTTGACCCCAAACCTTCTAGTCTGCTAGAAGGATGCAACAATGTGAGTCCAACCATAGTCATATTGTGCTTTGATGAAAAGCTCCCAATTTTTACAGTTTTAATTATTCTTGAGCATGCAGCTTGGAAATGCTTTAATAACTTTGCCTCTGTCTTTTTGTCATTGGGACCTCAGCTGATGTCCAGTTATTGGATTTCATGGAGACATTTCAGTTCCAGCCTGGGTTCCAACTTAACCAGCTCATCTGTCTGTATGTATTCATTATTCAGAAAAATAAATCTATCTCGTCCTTCGATTTAAAGAAAACAACTCGTTATGCGCAGGAGGCTGAATGCTGAATGTTAAATAAGATCCTGGAAACAATGCTGTCTCTCTGCAGCACATTCACAGAAACAATGAATTGTGTTATTGTGTGAGATGTCTGTCCTGCTGAGTCAACCAGTCCTCCATTCTGGGAGTAAGACACCCTGGTCCACATCCCTGGAGAGCTGATTAGGGACTCAGCAAGTGATGGTGATGTGTCCTAAGGGCCCAGTACGACTGAAACAGAGACTAGTCCTGCTGACTAAGTTGCTGTGACAGACTCTGGACCCACAGCTGAGACTGTTTTGACTTCCCTGTCCTTCTACAACACTCTGCTTTTCCCCACAAGGCAGCGTCTGATGACTTCCAGGACAAACGGAAAGTAATTAGGTCTTGGATGAGAAAAAACACTTTAAGTTTTACATGAAACCTTTAGGCAATATGCAAATAAAAAATAAAGTAACATATTTCCCAAAAGTTGAAATGACTTTTGATTTATAGATGGTCTTCCTTTTTCTTAATTTTAAAAACTATCCCTTTTAATCTGAGCCTATGGCTTTTTTAAAAACTGTTGACTAACTTTTTTTTTTTTTTCAAAGCAGTTGTCACAGTTTCCAATCTTGTAATGTATGCTGGGTAAAACTAAAGACATATTATGTGGGTCAAAATTGAGGAAATGAATGCATTTTGTGCAACATGAAGTCTGAGGTCAGTATTCACAGTGTTCAGCTGCATCATGACCAGGGACACTAAATGTCTGTGACGTCACCATATTGTATGCTTAAGAGATTGATTTCAGTCATTTTAATATATTGGTGTCAGTCCTGTAAATAAGATTAACAACAGAGGTTTATTTTCATATTGTTGTGTTTTGGGCAGAGGTCCATCATGTGGTATATGTTTAAGAATTTGACAGTGATAGTGGTGCAGCACAGGATTGTTCAACAAAAGCATGGTATGTAGATTTGACTTAGACTTGACTCACAAATTTCAAATTTGACCTGGATTACAATATTAGGACTTGATGTTTGACCTGGATTTATTTCTCAAAGTCTTATTTGACATGAAACCTCAAACCCTTGTATTTGACACAAAAGTTACAAAAGACTTGTGACTTCACTTGTCATTTTCTCTCAGAGACATGAGACTTTTTGTGAGACTTACCCCTCAAATGACTTGTGATTTCACATTTAGTGACTGTGTTATATTTCCACATTTGTTTTCACAAGGTTTTCTTGTTTATTTCTTCCCACTGATGTCTTGCCATGCAGAAATGAAATTCGGAAAAGTTCAGGTTCAGGAAGTCCTGCTTCCTGCTTGTCTTATGACGAGTCTTCCCTATTTTCCAACAGGTTGACTGTAGCTCTACATTTAGTTAGACTGAATCCATCCATGGCGCCTGAAATATGTCTGAAACAGAAGTGAAACCAGTTGTTTGTGTAGACGCTGAAGCTAATTCCCCATTATTTCTACTGGTATTTAAACTTCTCACTTTCATTGTGTTTCTGTTGATAGACTTCCGGCCCATCCTCCGTATAACCGATCTGTATAGCTGGTAATCTCTTCATTTATCTAGCCTATGGACCCAAATACTTTGTGTTTTGTTCTAATTTGGACAGAAAATCAGCTCAGACAGCCTTTTCTCCAGATTCAGATCTGCAAAAATCCCTCTGCCCAAAAATGGAAGTAGATTTCTCTTGGTCAAGTTAAGAGCCTGATGGTTTGCTGAACCAAATTTTTGAGTATAAATGGAAAATGTTCCCTCAATGATATCATCGCCTCAGCAGCTTCTAGTTTGGGAAGATTACTTTCCATCGGGTGGAGGCATTTTAACCACAACTATGCAGAATTTTTAGTGATGCATGGTGGGAGAGATGAGGAGGAGGCGTACAGTTTCAGCTAAAAAACAGGCAGAAGTAGAAGGAATATTCACTCATTTATCATGTTTTATTATGGTTCTGCAGAGAAACCTTGTTTGGTGTTTCAGGCTCATACAGACCCTCTGGAGTCAATAGTTTCAAAGTGAAATGTGCAAATATTCCTGGAAATTATGCAGTGTTATTCTGTAGTGAGTCTGTTTCTGCAGTTAGGCCACATCTGTTTTCACTGGGGGGGCAGATTTACTGACATCTCTGCTCTGAATCATCACGCTGCCTCGTCTCATTGCTGGTTAAAGGCCTGATCGTGTTAACATGAGTTCTGTTTGAAACGTGGCTGCTGGGTAAATCTCTCTTAAGCTTTTATTTTTTGTTCTGCAGGAGGTTATATCTATTCTGTTTGCATATTTTTTAAAAATTGTTTATTTTAAACAATTATGTGAAGAAATGTTTGTTCCTCTTGGTTTTCTTCCCATTTTCCCGCATCCCAGCCTAGAAGTTGAATGTTTTTAAAGGCTTGTCTGTGATAAACTAACACAAAATAGTGGATAAATGTGAAGAGGAAGGAAAGTGATTCATGATGCAAATAAATTCCCAAGTGTATTTGGAGTCCATGATATGAAACCACCTTTCTCTGTAAATACTTTGGGGTATTGTCCATTTTTATCCATTCTTCTGTGCAAAATATCAGAGACAGACTGGATGGAGATGGAGTTAAATTTCAGGTTTTGACACAGATTCTCAGTTCGATTTTGGTCTGGACTTCACAATGTAAAATTTAACCTGGTGCTCGAGGATTGTTGTCTTTCAAAGGCAGATATAATTTGAACTAAAATAAGCACATTAGCATTAGCTGCTGGTAAATTGCTTTAGGGTTAGCGCAACAATTTTTTTTTGTTAGCAGTACGGTCAACTATCATTTTGCTTTCATTTCACAAGTTTGCTTCTGTGTTGCTATTAAATTTTAATAAAAGAGGGACGAGTTCAAGATGTGTACAAACTTTTCAAAAGGGTCACCTCAGAACCACCTCAACGGATATCGGAACCACACCCAGGAGCCCCAAGAACCACATGGGCATTTATTATTTAAAAAAAATTATAATAATTTTCTTTTTTAAATTTTAAATTATGTTTGAATAATTGTGTTCATTTCTTTTTGTAAGTAAGTTTGATAACTTTATTTTAAAAATAAAAATAAAATAGTTTCTCTTTCATTATAGAATAAAATCATGTTAATAATTTATGCTAAATAGACAAATTTGTTTCATGTAGCTTTTGTATCTTCAAACAAGGTTTGTTTACCTGGACCAAGGCAAAATGGATATCTGGGTCACAAAGGATCCCTGACCTCACATGTGTCACAAAATAGAATATATAAACCACCACCTGTTCATCAGGCTGCCCTCAGGTGGCACCAACATACTACTACCATTTCTCCTGCTTTTCTTGCATATATACTTTTATTTTGAAGCTGATTAGTTGCAACAGGCTTCAATAAAAAAACCGAGGGTGCATGTTCAAAGGTTGCATCTTCATCGTTCCACATTGGCTGTTACATTTTGTCCAAAATCCTATCTATATCCTAACATTCCAGAAATTTTCACACTGCCTGACCTTTAGCATGCTGAATTGTATCTTAAGAGCTTCTTGTGCCTTTGTGTGACTGTGTGGGCAACACTTCTCACAAATGGAAAAGCTTCAAAGCAGCATTTACCTCCTGAGAGAGGGCATTAGTGAGCTGCTCCACCTACACGGCTGGATCCGCGGTGAGCGGACTCGCATCCTGCTCAGACTCTGCTGCATTAGTGACCCGCGCTGGAATCTGCTGCTGTTTTACTTTTACATCCACACATCAGTCATTCCCAGATTCCAGCTCTCTTTCCCGACAGCAGAGCCAGTCATTCCCTCTGAATGATGATCCACTACTCTCTGTTCTCATTGTCTGACTCATTTTTAGCTCATTAAATCACCATGAAGGATTCTGTCTCTGTAAATCAGGCTACAAAATCCAACCACAGAAATAACAACCCCTATCAAAGTATTTAAAGAGGACTTGTTGTACATGTTTTTGTACTTCTATTTGGGTTTCTAATGCTGTTAGAGACACCCCAAGCATAAAAACATACCAAACCGTTTTTTGGCAATAGGTTATTTGTTTGGTGTCGAAAAAAAACCGAGCCATTTCACAAACCTTCTGAGTGTAACTTCACAAATCAGCAGGATCTGCCACTCACCTAGCAACCCCAGCGAAGTCCAATCTGTCTCTGAACAGCTGGTAAGCTGGTCACCTAAAACCAAAATTATGGACAACCAAAACCAAACATAAAAGCAGAAATATAAAAATGGCCTAATAAATAAATAATAATTAAAAATAATTCTAAAAAGAAGAACTTTTCTTTATGTCTTATAATTTATTTGGCATTCATATTTATTATTTCAGCTTATTTCCAACAAATGACATTTTTACGCTCATAATTAAAATCTTTTGTTTTTAGAAATGTCGTGTTTTCTTTTACTTACAGATGCATTTGTGTCTCAAATTATTTTTTCCCCACACTTACTATTATTTAAATTTTTTCTTTTTACGTTTTTCTGTCTCCTCTTTTTACTTCACCACATGTATCTCTGCCTCATTATGCAAATGATTAGGGCCGGTGTCTCAAGACTTCAACTTCTTCCTGTTGGTTGGGTAGTATCACACTACTCTTAGCCAAAACCTATGAATCTACAAAATGCATATATAAATTAAAATTAATTGGTGCATTTCAAGTGTATTGATTTATTTATTGAAACTTCTATATGTTTCTGCTTTTATTTTTAATTATGTCAGTTTTGGAACTATGTATACAATGGTTATTAGAAAAGACAAGTGTTTAGTTGTTGACTTATCATTCAGAAACTGCTTGCATTCTTGTTGGTTGTACAGGAGGCTTCACTTGTGCTTTTCAAAGATGTAAGGTTGTATAATTGCATCTTTGTTTGCGGCCATTTTCTCATGCATTTGTAAACGTTGAATTGTGGGGGAGTGGCCAGCAGCAACTTATTTGGATTTAAAGTGGCAGAGCCATAAAACAGCTCATTCTGAAAAGAGCTCAAAATAGGCAAAACTGAGCAGATTAAAATCTTATTTTCTAAGAATGATTTTGCCCAAAATATATTTTGTGTAACCCATAGACCTATCCTAACCTGTTAAAGGAAGCATAGGTCACCTTTAAACATCACCCTCCTCTTCTCTCTCTGTTTCTTTGCTCTCAGTCTGAGTTGATGACTCGACTAAATGAGACTTGCAGCCGGTGTCTCTGACGTTTCATCTCCACTGAGTCTGTAGGAGAGCTGACCGAAGCTGAGAACTCACTGCCTGGTTTTGTAACATCATCCATTCGACTTGTGTCCAAGAGGCCCAAAGGGAATTTCTTTTTTTTCCCCCCATTTTGAGTCATTTAAGCTCACTGGAACTGTCTTGGACTGTGCTGCTCCTCTGATCCTGCAAACTTATGAGCTTGGCCAATTTACATTCCTCATAGCAGCTGATCCATTTCATAGTTGAAAGATTGTAAAACTGATTTAAAGGAAAGAAATTCTCAGCCAGAATGCATCCAAAAAAAGCAATCTTTTGTGCTTGTGAAGAAGGAATTAATGATGTGCACGAGAAAGCAGACTTAGGTCCAAACAGTGTCTTGGCCTGTTTTGTTGAGTGTTCTAATTGAAAAAACAAACTCGGCTTTAGGATTGGAAATATGGGTCTGCAGTAAACCAATGTAGACAAGCTTCTGATGATTTATTTGTAGTGTAAAAATCAGACAATAAATTTATCTCCTCCCATCCATCCATTGACTATACCAGGGGTCTGAAACCTGTGGCTCTTTAGATTGTCTACTGTGGCTCCTAATAACTTTGGCAAATAATTATTAAGAATTTATTTTGTAAATTATCTCATTAATAAATGCAGATTAGTAGATCTTTATACTACTTGTTTTTGTAAGTTCATTTTTTTACTTTATTTTGCAAGCAATGCACTTCTTAAAATAAATTCTATAAAATTCAAAAGTTACATTTAAGAAAATGTATTCATGTACTGAAAAGTTTGATAATTTTCCCAGAGTAAGTTGATTTTTTTCATTTAAAAATCTTTTAATAGACATTGTAACAAAATGCTATTTTATTTTGAAGAGTGATGTAGTGGTTGAGGCTCTGTTAGACTGAATACTACTCAAGACCAAAGTTGCGACACTTGTTACATTTTCAGCTGGTGAGGCCCACTTTCACACTGCACTGTGTCAAATGACATAAGCCCTTTAAAAAACCTCTTCCTCTCCTTGCCTGTGGTGGCGCTGCACCAGGGAACCACTGAAGGAAACGACATGAAAATCTCTGAAGAAGACACAGAGCGCAACTCCCTCCTTTATTAAATGTAAACAAAAATACATTGGTGTCAGATTTTAGTGGTTGTGGGATTTTTATTATGTCTTTGATAAAACACCATGGACCATCTCTCCTGCTGGTGCTGGACTCTTGCATTTGTTTTGGTTGTTTTTATACTATACTGTAGTTTTTACTTTTACTTGAGTAATTTTATTGTGAACTGTCACTTCTCCTACTTGAATAAAATTTCTGTGTACCATACCCATTGTGAGTAAACTTTGCTCAATAAAGAGCAAACTTGTTAAACCAACAATTCACCAACTGACAATTACTTTGGTCAGTTGGTGACCAATTATTTACTCAGGACTTGACCAGTCTTTTTACCAAATATTTTTTTTATGTTTGAGTACTTTCTTGGACAGGTTCTTTTGACTTTTACTGGAATAAAAATGAAGTAGAGCTACTCTTACTTGAGTACATTTTCTGGGTGCCCAGTTCTACCAAATAAGAAATCTTGACTGAAATGAGAAAACTACAAGCGAAATGTTCGGCCTTTTGATTCTTTGGCATTATGACCAACAAACTTTAACTTTTCACAATTTTTATTACTACACTCTGGAAACAAATGGTGGAAATCAAAAAAATTCATATACTCTGCGTTTATCCAGCATCAGCGTGCTTACCTGTTTTTCTCATGAACATGACACCACAATATTTCAGTGAAGGACCTGCAGGGTTTTCATTCTGGTTAGACTCATAAATTGTTACACACCTGTCCTTTCACCCTCTTTGCGTCTTTACATTATTTCCCTTCAGGTCACAGACTGCTGCTACCGAGATAATGACAGGGGGATGCTGTCTGGTTGCCATGGTTCTGCTCCCTGTAGGGGTGTTAGTGTGTACCAGAGGGGGGTTGGGATTGATTTGTCTTGGCAACGGTTTTATTGAACAGCAGATTCTCTCTCCTGCCAGACAAAACGGCTTTTTGTTTCTAAATCCGAGGTAGGGAGGGAAAAGCATTCAGCTGACATCAGACTAACATACAGAATCGGCATGAAGAGCAAATAAACCAGAGCTGGGAAGAAACAAGTTGAATTGGTCGTCATTTTCCCACAAAATTATGTTGAATTTTTAGTATATGAGTCTGTTGCACAGACAGTGTCGGTCGAGATGACATGGACATGTCAAATGTAGTATTCATCACTGTTTGATTTTTAATCATTTTTTAAAATTCTAATTTATGATTTCTTTCTTTTTTCTTTTTTTTTTTTTTTTTTTTGCTTTTCTACTAAAGAAATTACAAATGACAGAAAATGTTTTCAAAAAGTGACTTTTATTTCAATAATCTCTTCTGTGAGTTGTACATCAGAGTGTCAAGGCCAGACTATGAGAATTTTTGTTTATTTTTAGTCATAATATTAACACAGTGAAAAACTATTTCACCAGACGAACAACTTAAAAATACAAGAAAAAAAAAAACTTTTTAATGAGAAAGATCAGTTTGTGTCGTCCTTTCTTTTAAATACACCTGTGGATTTCCCAATATGTTTCAAAGCCCTGCTTCTGATAATTTGATACTGATGTGTTAAAAGACAAAGTATTACCTTATCTGAAACAAATACCAGAGTATAACTTCACAAGGTGCCCATAGTTCATGTATTAACATCCCTGAACTGCACTGATGAAAAATAATCCAAATTATTCAAAAATTAAATTTCCAAAAACCAAGAATTTTATATTTTTTTAAACATATAAAGTCTGCATTTATATTGAAAACTATTTGTTCAGAGCTATAAAAGGCTGAATTGACCTTTGTGTGTATTTGGAATAAAATGTAGTTGCTCTGCTCAGTGAAAGTGCCTGTTAGAGACGAGAGTTTAGCCCTGATTGGATGAGTAGCGCTCTGTTAAAAACATTCTGGATGGAGCTTGATTAGTTGATGAACTCAGCCCTCCTCTGTCTTCATTATTCAACTCCTATTTCATTGTTCCATCTTGACATTTTTTCCACTTTTCTCTGCAATTCTTTTCTTCCTCTCAAGAGGTGTCCTCTCTTTTTCAACTCATCTTCCTCCTCAGCTGCTTTCAGACAAACACACTCCGAGCAGTTTCTAGGTCATGAGGACTTTAAATGAATAATAAGCTGCTGTCTGCTTTAAAGAGAATTATTTATAGACAGAGATTCATGCTCTGTCACCATCTCAGTCCTAAACTCTTCCGTCTTTTGTCTCAGGCTGTTTTTGTTTGTCATCTCTTCATTTCCTAACAGCCTGTTTGTTTCTGCCTGTGGGTCTCTTCTGTTGCCTCTCATTCTTCTGTAACTGTTGTAGTAATAATAACGGCAGATACAAACCGCATGTGTTGATGGATAAACACTCAGTGTAAGTGTTGTTCAAGCCAGTCTTTGATCTTTTGTCTTCCAGCTTTCTCACTCATTTTCTGTACATTTTAAGAACATCTCAACTCCTACCTCAATTAATGAGCTAATGTCGTGCTGACAAATGGCAGCTAACTTTCTAAAGAATACATTACAGTTTGCATTATGTTGCTCCCAGCTTTTTGTTACAAATGCAAGTTTTGTTCTCATATTTTTTGTGGGTGGGAAATGGGGCGTGGGGCTTGTAAAGTTAATCCCAGAATCCTGTGGTGTAGAAACTACTGAATTAATCTTTTGACATAAGTTAAGCTAATAAACTTATTTGCTCATTAATGTTAACAATGAGCAAAAACAATCAATACAGCAGTACATACAACTACTAAATTGAACTCCATACATGAAGGTTTCTGAGGAAAAATGTTAAAGAATTAGTTGCTAAATAGCTAACACAATTAGCATAAACAACCAAAACAGTCGCTGAACAAATTGGTATTAGGCTAAGCTAATAGATGGCTATAAAAAAAAAAAGAAAACAAAAATCAAAGCACTTGCCCACCAGATGCTAATTTAGTCCAATAGGCTACAAAGGAGCCAATTTATCAAAAAATACTGAAATACTCTCAACAAGCTGAACTGTCAATCAGCTTTAGCATAATTTAAAATCTGTGAAGCTATGGAAACAAAAAAGTAGGATTGTAGCTCCAATTAGGTGATTCTTAAACATCTAGAATCTTCTCTGTCACATGCATAAAGACTCCACATTTTATTCAGGCCAGGATTTCAGTGGATACTTTATATAAAACCTTTCAGAAAGCTTTTGGTGATGTTTTCAAGACAGTCTGGCTTCAGGGCTGTGACTATTTCTGATTAAGGTCCAGCCATTCTTCCTTGTTTTTCTCTTGGTCAGCTTTCTTTTTGCACTACAATCAGGCAAGTAGGCAATCCAAATTACTGGTGAGTTGTTGTGTCGTCTGCCTAATTTAACCCCAGAATGATAAATCATGTTGACTCCAAGATGTCTGTTTCATTACCCTAACAGGAGTAAATGCAGCTGAGCGTAGGGCAAAGTTTTCTGCTGACATCATAATGAGAGAGGAAAACAAGAGAGAGACAAAAGCTGCAAAGTGATTCTGCAGAAACAGGATGGAGGGAGGCGAGCTGAGATCAGCAGGAAGTCAGAGTATGACCAAACTAAAGCTTCAGGCTCACACAGTGTGAGGTTGGCTGATAATCCTCACACAGAAGCACATGGCATGCAGTTTAATACTCTATACTTCAATTCAAACTCTATACTTTTCTAGAACCTCTCGTGGAGGCCATATCAGCAGGGAGAGGTTGATCTGCAAAAGAATCAAAGACTAAATCTGATTTTTTTAAATTAAGATTCTTTAAATGACAAACATTTGATTAATTAAAATATAGTATAGAACAGACAGCAGTAATAGGCAGTAATTGATCAAATTGAAGAAAACTGACTTTAGATCATGTTTACATCACAGAGCTATACAAAGAATGGGTTACAAGATTGTTTACAGCAACACGAAGGAGCAAGTGATATGAAAAAGATGTAAAAATGTTCAGAAAGGAAAGGGTGTTTTAATGTATTAAGGTCACTCTTACTTAGCTGGTGAATAATGTATTTTTTGTAGATGCTTTGACTAACATCAAGTTGTATTTTAATCACATTTTTACTTTAATCACTCTTCGTTTTTTCTATCCATATTGTATTTGAACTGGGTTTTGATATCTGTAGTTTTGATTTGAAATTGTGGTTGTACTGTACCTGTCAGTCTTGGCCAGGTCTCTCATGTCAAGAGATTCACACCTGCTTACATAAAGGTCACATATGTACACACAATGGGAGGTAGATGTGAGGTTTCGATGTCAGGTCTCTCATTTCAATTCCAGGATGCGTTTAATGTACTGTCTCCTTCTGATGGACCTAAGAAGATATTTATCAAATGAAAATCATGTTTATCCAATTTTATTCTGACATCAGCCACAGATTTTCAACAATTTCTTGAATATGTCTGGATGAAGTAAAAATTTCAAAGTTTTACTCTTCTTTTAACTCAACATACATAAACAAATGTGTTGACTGTTTCTACCTCTTTTGTGTTTTTATCAGGAAGTTGCTGATTAGTTCAGTGATTTACTGTAACCGCTGTGTTTCTAATGAATCTTTGCCTAATCACCAGCCCCTCTCTGTATTTCAACAGGGCCTTGTACACCTATGAGGATGAGAGTAATGACCTGACACTGGCTGCATCCGGAGGTACGCTTTTCCATCTCTTTTATTTCCCCTCACTCATGTGGTCTCTGCTGGGACTTCCTCAGGAGGAACGCATCGCTGTTGTAATTTCCATGTTTTAAATGGAAAATTAGACGCGAGGCAGTAAAGCTGATGAGCTCTCCAGGTTCTTCACCGAAACGTCAAACATTACCAAATATTTCTGACCTAGTTTCTAGTGCAGTTATCTTAAAATAAGACAAAACTAGCTTATAAATAACTTTAAAGCAAGATATAGATGCTTGTTTTAAGTATTGATTAAAAAGTATTAGTTTCACTGGCAGATTATTTCACTTGAAACATTTTCCCATGTTTTCTCCTAATTCCACCAGACACTAAACCAAAAATACTTGGTAAAATTTTGTTTTTGTAGTGCACTGCTGCTAACAGACCAAGGCTTCTTCTTTATATTTGATTCATTCTCGACTCACGATGCCATGTTCACACTGCAACTGTTGTGTGAATGGTTCCTCATAAATTAGCAAATGTGCATATGGACCAAATGCTTCAATACCAAAGGAGAGAAAACTGCTGAAGCTTGGGTTTGCTATAAAATGTTCCACAACAGTTACAAATAGATCACAGAAAGCAGATTTGTTATGTTACATTTACGCAGCTATATTTGCTTTCAGCCTGAAAAGAAGCTCCTGCTTTTGTTTGTGTTACACAACAGTGCCTTTCTGCGCAGTTATAGAGAAGAATTACCTCATATTATCCTGCTTTCAGTAATATTTAGATTCTGTAAACTCCAGCTGTGTCTGTGCCAAGAGCGTAGAGAGAGCACAAGTAAATACAATACGAACACAAACATTTGGAAGAGACCTAAAGTTAAACCAGAACCAGGAAGTTCAGCTATCTGCTTCAACCTGCAGGGGGCAACCTGTTGAATCATACCCAAAGAGCTAGAGTTTTTATATACTTGACACATTACAAAGCAAACCTCACTGTGTTTTACTGGGATTCTATGTGACAAATCAACACTAAGTAGTGCAAAGCAGAAGGAGAATCATACAAATCTCTCCTCAAAATGCGGCTCTTTGTTTTAAATAATCCAGGTCATACCGCCAAGCATTTGGGGGTTTCAGCAACTTTGCATATCTTCAGCTTGGATTGGATGGAGAACATCTGTAAACATGAATGTTAAAAGTATTGACAGAGATTCTCAACTGAATTTTGGTCTGGACTTTGAACCATACTTAAAAAGTCTTAAATTGATCCAATTTTAATGTAAGATCTTAAAATGTCTTATTATCTTTTTTAAAAAGTAAGTTTATGTTAATTTTGTCTTGACAGAGCAATTTCATCCCGTCAATTCCATGTTGTTGTTTTAGTGAGACTTTTCTGTCAGGCGAAATTGTGATGTCTTCATGGCATTCTGTGACTTGAGGCAGTTTAAGCTAGCTGCTAATTTACCTAGCTCTCTCATTTTTTGTGTCTAACATGGGTGGATGCAAATTTAGTGCCTGTAAGACGGACGAAGTTTGTACATTTCTGTGGAGACATACGTCTTACATTCATAATGCTCTGAAAAAGGTCTGAAATTTGAGTTGGTGAAACCTGGTGGTGGTAACTTGTTGGAGCAACTCTATTGAGTTTATTTCATTTGGTTGAATCATTGCATGTTGTGGACCTTCCACAGAGCTAGTGTGGAAGGTCCAAAGAGTCACTTGCAGCTCTGGAGCATCAGGTTGCAGATGCCTGAGCAAGAGGAATCAAAAGTCTCTCCTCTGTTCTGTCCTGCAGGAGGAGGTCTGGCAGAGATCACACTGACCTTCGACAACAGCAGTGTGATGTACGGCTTCTGCAGCCTGAAGGAGCCCACTGCCGCTCTGCCACGATACATCCTCATCAACTGGGTGAGTCGCTGTTTCAGGGGGAGAGAAGAGGGGAAGAGAGGCAGAAATATCCTTCGGTGTGTTGAAAGATGCATGTCCAGGTCAGAAGGACTCGCAGCACATTTTTAATTTGGTAGCTTATCTTTCAGGGATTGATCGAAACATAATCCAGTGCACAGCTGCTGCAGATCTGATGGATTGATTCATCAAGGTGTTGTCATGCTTTCACAATAATCTAGATTTAAATATGTGTGATTGCTCTACTTGATTTTAAATACATAGAAAACAAAAAGCTAAGAGTGTCCAAACAAGAATCAGTAAAACACGCTTTTGTTTAGATTTTTCTTGGAAATCACAATTTTTAAATGTCTGGAGATGGAAACAGGCAGTTCGATGGTGACAAATGAAAAAGCAACTACACTACTTTCTTGAGTTTGTTTGTGTGTTTTATCTTTTTATCCAGTTCAAGAATTCATCTCTAAACTGAACAAGATTGAGGCAGCTCTTTTACAGGCCTGAAAACTTTAATAACAGTGAATATATCACTAATTACGTCACAGGTTTTTGATGCTGATTGTGTTAAACACTTAGTGAAGTGATAAATGTAGCTTAATGAGTTTTAAGTCTCACTACATTGATAAAGAGAAGTTATACAATTATGCACCCACTTATTATAAATGGATTTTCATCCTTTGGGTTTGTTTGTAGACTTATTCAATAAAGTGAAACAATAAACATCCAGTAAGGTTATTGTTTTATCCAGAGTAGAGAAAATGTGACACTAGTGAAAGTGTGTTGTTTATGTATTTGATGTTGGTGTTTTAATTAGCCAAATATCAACTTTTTGATAATTAGTCCAAATTGAGAGACATAAATCAACTATAAAACATAGGTGACAAAAAAAGAAAACATGAATAATTTGTGAAGTCGAGCTCATTCTTTCACAGTGAAAGTCTCAGTAAAGTGTGTTAAGAGCATTTGAATGCAGTTGGACTCCTGAGAGCTTAAAGATGAATGTTTTACTTTGTGGACCTGACAGCAGCGGGGGCTCACTGAACAAGTACATAATGACAGAGTGCAAAATGACAGAGAAAGAAGAAAAGAAAGAAAGAAGGAAAGAAAGAAAGGAAGAAAGCTTATGTTTAATTGCTGCCTGTTTTTTTTTTTTTTTCTTTTTTTGGTTTGTTCCCAGGACCCAATCTGCAGAGGTGAGCGGAAAAAAATTTCACCCAGAGATCCTTTCACTAATGCAGCAAATAGTGATTGAAAGAGTCAGACAGGAAGACATTTGGTGGTTAATTGAGCCTGGGATTGCAGCCATTGGTATTTTTCATCATCAAGCAGCAGAAACAGCCACAAGAGCAACAGACCGAGTTCAAATGAGCCAAGCCAGTCTGTACTGGGCCAGAAGGGGGAATTAAAGTTCTTAAATTAAACTTTCCAGCTGTATTTTTGTCTGATCCTGGCACAAAGACATAAAATTTAGATAAATTGTTATGAATGTAGATGAGATGAGCCTGCCTTTTTCCATCTAATTGGTGCTCGCTGTGTTTTCTTTGTCCTGGTATGAATGAGCTGTGATTAGTAAAGTACATTTAGTCTGTTATAATAAAAACTATTTCAGTAACTGAGACGCACACAAATGAAAAAAAATACCAATCGAGAGCAAAACAAGGCTCAAGCTGCTGTTGAATGCGGTCACTAAAAATTGAAAATTAATGAGTAATTCTGAAAGAAAAAAAACAATATTCAAATTAAAATATTGAGTGCAGCTGGGGTCTAACTTTTTTATATTGGTTCTTTGGCCAACATCATCTTTATTAAACAACACTGCAGTTTTTTGTATAACTGCAACTATAAAAATCTTTGTGTGTCACCTTTGACCCCTGGTATATTTTTTAAATACAAGATGGTGCATAATGCTGGTGCAGTGTCAGTCACTCATGAGATTACAATTTTAAGTGCTTAGGTTGAAGGCAAATGTAATTTCTTTGTTTCTCAAAGACTCTCATCCAAAAGGTTTTTTGGGTCAAGTCAAAGATTTATGTCCAAGAAACAAGTGAATCCAGTTTTACTGAAGCTGTAATAAATTACAGATCATATTTTAGGCCCAGAGTCAGATTTGGTGTAATAACGTTTCCCATTAGGGTTTTGCTTTTGGGCACACAGAGAAAACTTTGTAGTTGTCCTACATCCATGCATTCCTCTGCAAAACAGCCGATATACATCAATGTTTATTCCCCTATTCGTCTTTTATTTCTTACTTCATCTGCTGGATAGTCAACCTGAACTTAAAACTTACAATTATCGGCCACTCAGTGATAATATTAGTTTGAGTTTCTGGGAAAGTTTGGCCAGTGTATTGGATAACAGCTGCCATCCCTTTTCTTCCTCATTCTGATGCTCACATTAAAGAATTGATGTCTAAATTTGAGTTCATGAAACATAATTTGATCGTTAACAAGTTTTGTTAGCAAGCAATCAAACCGGTGTACCAAATAAAGTGGGCAAACAAAATGGAGACTTTGTTTTTAACACTTTGTTTAAGGTTTCCAATGGTTGGAATCACTTGCTACTGTTTGATCTTTTATTTTGTTATAATTATTCCATTTTTCCCACAGACGTTTGTGAGACTGAGAAAAGACACATTTTGCTAAACACAAATTTCTAGTATTGTTTAATCTCCATGTGTACATCTTCATATCACCTCCCAGCTGTCGGACTCACTTTCTTTTTTTATGCTTGCAGAAAACTTTACTTCAGTTCACTGTATGTGGTGCTGAATTTGTATTTTAAAACTAGACGTGAAGCCTTTCTGAAGCCTGTGATGTTGCCTACATTAAACACCGAAAACATAAAAATGTTGACATTCGTTGACACCAGAAGATTCTAATACACACAGTTCAAATTTTACCATGGACACCCAGTATAGGCTGGGATTAGGTGCAATTCTTTAAGAAATGTTGTAGTTTTGTAGGTTTATTATATCAACTTTTTATAAAAATCTTCATTTAATCTAAAATATATTCATAAATGTGTTGATATTAAAAGGAATAAGATGGGACTATTAGTATTTTCACCAATAAATTGAAATCCAGAATGTGTGTTGTACAGTTTGATCTCTCCAGACGACTTCTGTCCTCACTTTAGTTTGATTAATTGACAACCAGTAATTTCCTAAGGCCAATAAGTATCTACCATAAGTACCAAAACCAAGTATTGGGGTGTCACTCAACCCTTGCTTTTGGTCTCATTGTTTAAAGCTAATCAATGTTTCTCTCTTTCTGTGGCAGGTGGGAGAAGACGTTCCAGATGCCAGGAAGTGTGCTTGTGCCAGCCACGTTGCCACCATTGCAGACTTCTTCCAGGTTAGAACTGCAAACTTACATGAGCAACATAACCCATAAGAATATGTAACGTCATAGTCATCTTCCATTAGTGTAACTGCTTTAAACATGCAGCCTGAATTAAGAAAATACATTATAGCTTATGGTACAACAAATATTCATGGAAAAGCTTAAAAAGTATGAATATTTTTACAAGACACTATGTCAGAGGTCTGCAACCTTTGTAACTATCTTTTGAAAATAACAGCCAAAATAAACTTTTTTAAAGCCACAAATGTCACATAACTTTTTGGAAAAATATAACTTTATAGACAAGTGTCTACTTCAGGACATTTCTTATCATTTTTAAAGAACCAGCATTTTCTTTCTAGGATTTTAAATAAAGAAAATGGTTAAAATGTAAAAGCCACTTGCGGCTCCTGACGTGCAGGTTGCAGGGCATCAGTTATTTAGTGAATCAACCGGTTGGTGAGTTTTCTTTATATATGAACTGGGCGGACTGCAAGGGAAGCTGGCTCAAAGATTAAAATATTGATCCAGTAGTCAGTCAATGCACAGAAGGCTGCAGTGGCATCCTCTTCCACATTTTTATTCAAACAATTAACTGATTTGGATTTTTTTTTTCTTTTCATCAAACATATGGCTTCCATCTGGATGGATTCAGAACATTTTTCTTCTGCAAAATGTCCAAGTCAATTTAGACAAGACCTGAAGGTTTTCATGAAACCTTTGGCAGTGAAAGGAGCTTCATCACATTAAAACCTGTAGGAGGATCAAAGAGGAGGAACAAGTGTGTGTGACAAATTGCATCTCTTTTTAAAGCAATCGCTTGGTGCTGAGAGCATGGAGATGGTGTTGTGTGTGCAGGAAAACATACAAAGCATTTGTTTCCCTCCTGCACACCTGGCTGAGTGTATTTTAGGATTTATAGAGCAGATAAAAAGATGGAGATTAAAGCAGAGGTGATGTTTTATTTATATGGGTTTTTTTCTAGCAGCTGAGCTGAGTGTGTGTTGGAGTGTCATTACTCTAAGTGGCAGCTTTCTCTCCCACACAGAGCCAACTTCATCGCACCGACAGGGTTTTAAATAGCCCTTTTAGGGATCCACATATTGTGTTTCTATCACATTAGAGGGCACTGCAGCAACTGAGATTAATTTCATCCAGCCCCAAAAAATAATCTTACATGATTGGTTGTGTTAAACGGGAACATTAGCAAACATACAGTATAAAACTGTGAAAGTGCTGGTTTTCCTACAGGCCTGATGTCTCTGTTAGGTGTTTGGTATTCCTGATCCAAGGATAGTCCCGTCTGTTGAGGCAGTATCTATTCTGTACCATTCAAGATATAACTTTCATATTCTAAAACAACTCCACTCTAAATCTAGGAGTTTGAGCAAGCTGTTTATATATTTTGATTACGCTTCAATTTTGCCACTGTTGTATCTTTTTTACTTCAAGCAATTCAATTCTTTGTTGTCATACTAACACCATTACATGTATTCAGCCACCGGCCTGCCGTATCATCCTGAAACATCAGCTCAAGACGATCACTCATCATCCATCATGTCTGTACAGTGGTAGAGTCTTTTGGTTCATACAGTTAGTGGAGTCCCAGAAAGCAAAAGCAAAGGTTTAGCAGTATGCGATGTCATCATTCCAATTCAGATCAGAAAATTTTTATTGCTGAAAAAAGAAAATGAAATGAGACTGTTTTTATAACAGTCTCACGATTAGCTCTCAAATAAATATATTGTTGCAATTAACTTATTAATAGGGGTTTCCAGGAAAACCATTCAGACTAATTTTGAATAGCAGTTAATTGGAGTTACTGTTAGCTTAACCTACAGTGTTAACTTCAGTAGCTGCTGGGTGATTCTCTGAATTCAGTACATTTTGGGTTCTCAGGTTACTAAAAATATACCACAAAAAATTGTGTTTTTGAACAATGCATATATTGAAGGACTCTTTGAACCTCCAAGAAAACATGTCTCCCACCTTATGCATAAAATACCAAACATTAATAAGAACTTCTTTGTCACTAAGGTTGCTTTAAATTCAACCCGGTAACGGGACGATTTCATTCCTCTATCAGTATAAGTCAATAACATAATTAAACAAATTCTTCCAGTCCCTTGATTAAAATAACTAATTGTAAGTATATTTTATTTGATTCTGGATCATAATAATTAGACAGATAACTAGAATATAGCAACTTGATGTAAAAGCAATTTTTATGAATCATGGAAATACACTTTAAAATAAATATTAAATCAGGCTTTTTTTATGTTTTTGAGTCATTCTTTAAACTTTGCATATAACCCAAAAAATATTAGTTTAATATTTGCTGTTATTATTTTTAAAAAAAATCATAAGGTATCAAGTAATGGGGTTGAACCCAGTGTAAAAGTTGATCAGTTGAACATTCTGGCTGGCTTAACAACAGTCCAACGTTCAACCCCGTAACAAAACCACTGTTTATGTAACAGGGTTGAAGATTTTCACTAAAAGTTGCCATAAAGTCCACATTAGCTGGGGTTTAGAGCAACATATGATATGATGAAAACAAGAAATGTGTTTCAAAGACAAATCTTTACTACAATATTTTGTTTGATTCATTAATAGGCAGAAAAATTGGAATATTTCTCACATTTAGGAGAAAGTTATATAGAACTAAATAGCAGCAAACAGACAGACTGTTGATACCACATCTTGTTTATTTAAAAAAAATTAAATTAATGATTTTCCAACTTCTTTCATCTCTGTTTACTTCAGGGTGTGGAGGTTACCGTCAATGCCAGCAGCTTGGATGACATAGATGCGTCAGCCATTGGTCAACGGCTAACAAATGGGACAGCAGCGGTGGCGAGCCCAGTTCTGAGCCGCCTGAAAACCCGAGATGAAGAGCACGGAGATGTGGTACATAAACAGGAACAACATAAAATGAAGTCAGAATTTATTTTAGTTTCGACATTTTTATTACAATAAAGTTTTTATTTGAAAATGTATTTCTTCAGTTTTTATTTTTATTCACTTGAATTTGTACACCTGTTCATAAATTTCATTTGTTAAGAAATTTAAATATATAAACCTTCTACTTTAAAAGTAAGAAGAAATGTTGGGGTTTTATATGATAAAAGTAGAACTCAACTTCAGAATGAGAGTTCAAAGTTGATTTGCTTTTTTGATTACATGACTAGTTGACAAATATGTATCCGTGCATCATTCCTGTTGCAGGGCACAGTGTACCAGAAGACTAATGCAGAGGTGGAGATGAAGAAAATCAATAGAGAGGAGTTTTGGGAACAAGCCAAGGTACACACTGAACCTAATACAAGGAGAGGAGGAGAAAAATGCAAAAGGAAAATGTCAGGAAAAGAGTTTAGTTTTCCTTTTTATTTTCAAGTGATACCTATGATTTATTATAATAACAGGATTATTCAAAAATTTGAATGTTACTCATAGTTTTTCATTTCAAAACATATTTTAGGCATGATTAGAGCAGAAGCCTGTAGAGGTTTCATAATGTGAATTTAGGATTTTTCTTCTCTTTGTTTTTGTGGACTGGGTGTCAGTTTTTTTTTCTTACCAGATAAATCAAATCTGTAATGACTGATATGGAAACCTGGAGATTACCTTTTTTATTTTCTTCCTGCAATAATCTCTTTGATATTTTTCATTATCATGGTGATCCTCCGGCTGTTTGGGTTCATTTTCCTGTCCAATAAGTTTTGAATTTGCTAAAAAAAGAACAGCTTCTTTCCAAGTTTGTTAATCTGAACTTAGATTAAACCTGATTGTCATTTATTTATTTTTTGCCTTGCCTTCAAGAGTTGCTATTTTTTAATTTAGTTGTGCTTTCTTGAAAAATGACAATAAAAGGAATTCTGAATTCTGTAACAAAACAATGCATCTGTAGGTGCTAGGCTAAGCCAAGGTGTCATGTGTAGCTAACAGAATAGCATAAACATGCCAAGCAGTAATTTGTAACTGTTTATTCACCACTCTTTGTTTAGCTGCTTTCTGAGCAGTTTGATAAGAGTTAGATAAAGCAGAATGTAAGAAAAAACATTTTGTCACCTGCAGCTGCTAAACTAAGTTAACAAGTTAAAAATATTTAACTATTACTAACAGTAGCACTGTTGCTTTGCAGCTAGAAGGTCCTGGGTTCGATTCCCGGCCCGGGGTCTTTCTGTATGGAGTTTGCATGTTCTCCCTGTGCATTCTGGGTTCTCTCCGGGTTCTCCGGCTTCCTCCCACAGTCCAAAAACATGACTGTCAGGTTAATTGGTCTCTCTAAATTTTCCCTAGGTGTGTGTGTGTGCATGGTTGTTTGTCCTGTCTGTCTCTGTGTTGCCCTGCGACAGACTGGTGACCTGTCCAGGGTGACCCCACCTCTCGCCCAGAACGTTAGCTGGAGTAAGGCACCGGCACCCCTCCTGACCCTACTAGGGACAGGGGTGTTAGAAAATGGATGGATGTATGGATGGATGGATGGATTGCTAACAGTTGAATTTAATATTTCTGTTAAAATATCACATGTGCTATGATAAATCTAAAAACGTTAAACAGCTAGAAATACTATAAATCAAAATCATAAGACGTGGTCAAATTAAGATCTATCCTGATGAGTCTACAATAGTTCTTGTGAATCCCAGTGAAGCTGGTGTTGAAAAGAAGTGAGAAGCAAAGTCATTGGTTGGTGATCCTGCGGCTGTTTTACTGGTGGCAAGTTTAGATGAAATACAAAATGACAATATGAATCATGGAGCCGCCGGTTGTTCAACAAATGTACCCTTCAAATGAAAGAGAGACTTTAAAGTCGAACATGAAAATGTATTCAGAAAAAAAAATCTTTGTTAATCAAAAAGGATGTGATTAGTTTTTATGAGTATTTTAGAGAAAAAGTAAAGAACAATTTACTGCATTTTAAGCGGAGCTCTTTGCCCGAACATATTTAAGCTGTTGGAAAAAGCATTGTTTCAATGTTTGTGCAAGTAATGTAATGCCAAATAGAACAAAATTCATATCATAGAGTAGAAGTAGAAGCTCATTTTTGGGAATTAATAGAACTGACATTAGAGTTGCAGAACAACTGAAATATTTCCCTAGTTTTGGGTCATTTACCTTTAGAAGATATGACCTGTGTATATTTTCATATTTTGCTATTTTGTTATGATTAGCAATGCTTTGGTTGGCTGGCTATGTGTTGGTAGCATCTCCCCTCGGTGAGATTTAGGGTAGAAAAAACTTTAAATGTTTTTCATCAGGGGTTTCTGAACAGAACATTTTCTTTTCCAGCAGCCAGTTCATACAGTGGTAAAGTAGCTGACTAAACATGCTGGAGCTCAACTTGGTTTCCTAGGTTACAGGTGGAGCTCTGCTGGGATTATATGGTTAGGGGCAGTCCCTGTTGATTTGTGTTGTTGCATTCAGAAGGTTTTTGAAACTGCTCATTTTCCAGAAACCAAAAATTATTAACTTATTACCAAAAAAACAGCTTGGTAGATTTTTTTAAAGCTCATGGTCTGTTTTTAGAAGCAGCAGAGACCAAAGTGGAAGTACAAACATGCAAAATGGAAATTTTGCATAATAGGTTTACTATAACCTATTATGCCTATTTTTCTCTTTTGTGTCATTTATTTGTCTTTTGTTTGGTTTGGATTAGGAAACAGCTTCCCTTTTTTAAGATTTAGAAAATAATGCTAAAGTTTTCCATGTTGCTGAGTCATTGTGGCGTAGAATAAACTATAATTTATGAAAGACAGTGAAGCTGAGCTTTCCATCTTGCATAATGTTAGGCTTACTGGTTAGGTTAGGTAAGAGGTCTCTCAGTGAAGAGTTAAGAATCAGAACTTCAAATATCTTCTAACTGTTTTGGTTATGATGACATAACATAGACTGTGTTATAAATTATATCAAATAAAGTAATCTATAAAATGCTGCTTTCCAAACAGGACTTTTATTCTTCTTTATTTGCTTATTTTTATACAGATTGCTTAGGCTTAGCTGCCAGGTTTGGCGATAAATTTAAAGTTACAATGGTCTTCCTTCAATTTTAAGCATCAAATATGTGAGATTATCACAACATTGGGCTTTTGAAAGTAAAATTATTTGTTCTGATGTCAGTTATTATTGGAAACTGGTGCCAAATGAGGTGCCAGCTCTTTCTGCTTCCACCTGCTGAATCCCAAAAAACAAGAAACAGAATGTTACTGCAGGAACTGGACCAAAAAACTCTGTGACGCAAGAACTGCTTAAATCCTGGTCACTGTGCTCTCCAGCGTGAAGAGGAGATGAGGAAGGAGGAGGAGCGAAAGAAGGCAGCGGAGGAGCGGCAGCGCTTCGAGGAGGAGCGGATGGAGCTGGAGAGGAAGGAGCAGGAGAACAGAGAGAGGAGGTACCGCGAGAGAGAGAGGCAGATCGAGGAGCACAGGTGGGCGTCCAACTAGAATCCTCTCCACATTCCAGAAAAAATCTGCTTCAGGGAATAATCTTTTTAATCTTACAAATAAGAAATATAGCAATATAAATATACCAATCAAGAATCCTAAATCATCAGCTTTTATTTAACCAGGAGAAAAGCTCCTTGATATCAGAAATCTCTTATAGGTGTCCTGGCAAGTGGCAGCAACACAATTGCAGCAGCAAAACAACAACACACAAACTGTTTCTCCTACGTCATTTAAAGAATAAAATTCATTTAGATGGTAGTGCAAAATTAAAATGTTTAAGTTTTAACTTGGGATTCTCTTTTTGTTTATTTGTCATGTGCAGATTTAGTGGTGTAGAAAAGACCTAGTCTTACACTATTATCATCTGCATTTATTTTTATTTTTATTTATTTTATCTGAACAGGAAGAAGATGCAGGAGGAAGAGGAGGCCAAAGAGAGGCTGCGGAGCCAGACCACCGTAGTGAGTCGTGTCATATAACTTTATCATCATCACTTATGGTTGCATTAACAATCAGTTATTAAATCAGTTGTCTGCTTTGTGATCTTTTGATGCCCAAGTAATGTTTTTAGATCTGCAACTGAAATTAGCAGTCATCCAATATAGAAACTAATTAGGGACACAATGTTTGTTTGAAGCATTTGTGAAACTTTATTCAAAAAGAGGAAAATGGAGAGGGGTTTGTCATAAACTTCAGAGTAAATTTATACTAAATAAAATCATCTTTCTGAGTGTAAGTACTGAAGGGTTTGATTCCTTTTAGAATTAAATTAATTTTAATAAATAATATTTCTTTAAAAACTTTGAATTAAATAACTGCAGATCAGTGTTTTAACTTCTAAGTTCAATTTCTTGGGTTAAAGTGTAATGGGCTCTAATTAAGCTTTAAAATGATTCTCTTGGTTTTTACTTTCACATTAATTGAATTTGGACCAAAACTTTTTTTATGGCAGCCATATTTATTCAAGGATTGCTTTAGAACCAATTCTGTCATCTTTTGCATTTTGTAGTCTACACTCATACTAAAGAGCGCTATGTGGCATCTACTGACCTCTACTGGTAATAGTATGTATTTGTTCCTGTCTTTATTTCACATTTGGTGAAAAATACACATCTTCTTTTGTTTTTTCCAGGCGTCTGAACCGAGCATCGAGGACCTGAACCTGGACAAGAAGGAGTCTGAGGTAGAGGTCAGTTTGATGAAAAACCTGAGCTCACAAATTGCAGCAGCAAATCCATTCAAAGGAGGGAAGATGAAATCTCAAAGCACTAACAGAAACTGAGCTGAATAATCTTCACTGCTGTAGTTTAAAGCTCTAGGATTTCTTTAAAACATTAGCAGGCAGTTACTCCAAAGAAACATTACCCAGTGGTTCTGTTTTACTTCCCACTTGTGGTTATTCACTGCATTTTAACTTTTTCCAGGAGGCGAAGGCCATCATCGCCCAGCGATCTGGGAACCCTAGAGAGTTTTTCAAGCAGAAGGAGAGAGCAATGACCATCAGTGTGGACACCTCACCCGTCTCCATCCACAGGAGCGGTAAACATTTTGTTGTCCCTCTTTTCATTGAATGTGACCTATTATGCAATCTTGAAAAGGTTATGAGAGGTTTGTGTCAAACTTTTGAGAAACAGAGAAAATGTTAAGGAGTTTTTTTTTGGTTGTGAGCCAAAAATCATAAAAATAAACTCGACCGGGGCCAAAGTTCAAGAAAATAAAGAAACAAACACCTGAAATACATCACTCTGTGTATTTTTTAAATTGAAATAAATGAAGTTCACAGTGATATTCTAATTTGCAGGAATGTGTCTGTACAAAACATCCATACAGCTCATTTCCTTTGACATAAAGTCTTTGTTACATTGAAGTGTAAACGGCTTGTCGGACGGAATCAACAACATGAAACAATCTCATCGACGACCTGCTTGACCAGAGCTAATTAAATGAATTTCAGTTAGTTAGTTAGACAAACATTTTTGCAGTGCAGGGCAGCATAAACTATGCATATGCGGTCTAATATCCACACATCCACACACAGAAGCTGTCAAACTTTCCTGCTTTGCCTGTCTGTCGTCATCCTGTTTATAGCGTTTATTACACTAATCGCTTTTCTTTCTGTCTTTTTCTCCTTTTATCTATCCTTTTTTGTGTCCATCCTTACTTCTATCTAATTTGAATCTCTCAACTCTGGGTTTTCTCCTTGTTGGGCTTGGACACACCCCAATAAACCTTTTACCTCCTGACTTCCTCTTCTCTTCCTCTCTGCCATCTTTTTGTCTCGTCACACCTGGTCCGTCGCTTCATGTCCATGTTTTCTTGTCTGTGGCCTCATGTTGGACTGTGTGTGTGTGGCCACTGTGTGTTGCCCTGACCACCAGGCCGCTTGGACAGCCCATTCTTGAAGCAGCAGCACAGTCCCAGCACCCCCAGTACAGCCACCCCACCCCGGGGCGTGTCGCCCCTCCGCACCCCGCCACATGCACGGAAGCAGCCCTCCGCTGCAGCCGGTAGGTACAGCAGGAGCCAGAAAAAGAGGAAATAAAAAGATTGTTGTCCTCAACCACCCTGGCACTAAGAACAAAATGAGATTAAAACAGGCGGTAATTACAGCACCTTCCTGTTTCCAAAATACAAATCAATAAAAGCTTGGAAATATTTTAAATTGCAAATGAGACCCAAATATGTTTCAATTTGAGCTTTTCCAAATGTTTACCTCCCAGCGTGAGAGTATCATTTAGACCAGTAGTGTCCAAAGTGTAGTGCAGGGCTCTTTGTAGCCTTTAGACTGATGTGGTGCGGTCCTTCTCCAGCACAGAAACAAAAAATAGTCTGAAATCCTGGGAATTTAGATTATTTCACATTTGAGCTAGCATAATAGCATCCCTCAAGCTTTTAGTGTGTGGACCAATCACAATGTCCAAAAGAATGCAGAGAGGCAAGCAGCCAATCAGTCACAATCTCATGCATCATTGACAAGAACATGTTTAAATGTTTTTCTATTTTTGGCAATGTATTTGCAAAGTTATAGGAGCAACAGGTTGATCAATCTGTCTAGTGGTTTTGAATTTTTCTAGACAATGTTAAAAGAAGTTGGTAAGGTGCAATTGTCCGAAGTTTTTCACAAACACTGGTAAATAAGTTTTTTTTCTTTGAAGAATGAAATCATTTTGTTATTGCCTAAAAGTGAGGATTTTTTTTCTATTGGGGCAAAAAATCCTTTGAAAGCTTTGGATCTGGTATTATTTATATGTCTATTTCCTTGAAAAATAAAATTAGACTTATATTTGCCTAATTGAAATACGACATGCTTATGGTAAGCAGAAAGAAAAAAAATAATATATTGCCTTCCACTTTTTCACTTTTTTTTTTTTTTTTGGGTGCCCAAAAGATGGTTTTTCAGCCCACATCGGAAAATGTTTTTGGACACCACTAACTTAGTTTCAAAATATATATCCTGCAAAAATGAACAAATCTTAAATCTGATGCACCAACAATAGGATATTTTACAGGTGAGAAGGTCGAGATTAGAAACGAAAGGAGAATCCTTTAGATCTGGGGGAGCCAGTTGAGGTAGCGCAGGCATCTGGTTTGGTTGCCACTAAGAGTGAGTCGGTAAGCTCCCACTGACTGTAGACTCAGAGGATAACTGTGAAATGTTTCTCAGCTAGCCTGGGAACATCTTCTGCTCTTTCCTACTGGAATGAAATAATTTATGATCAAATTATTTATTATTTGGTCAGAAAAAAACTTGACTGAATTAAACTGGTTCTAACCTGTTGACTATAATGTCTTCAGTGGAAGCCAAGTCATCCTTTGGAGCTGTAAACTTTATGGATTTATGGATTTTTGTGATTCAGTGGATGTCGTCATCATGCTTTTGATGTGGTCCAGTCTGATGTTAAACTAAGCTATAAATGTTTCTGTTTTATGGTGGTTCTGGTTTGATTTTGAAAAACAATTGTAATGTTTAATTCACTTTCTGATTTTTTTGTTTGTTTTAATCATACGCGGCTGATGATTGTGGACTCTGTCACCTTTCTGCTAACACATCCTTTAAAACCCATTCCTGCTGCTGCCTTTTATCCTGACCGACCAATTGACCTGTGAGTTTTTTTGTTTTAAATCATGTTGTCAGTCGTCTCCAGCTTGTTGACAGTGGAACTCGTGGGTTTTCTTGGAGGTTTATGTAGTTTTTGTGTGAATGTCAACATAAAGACCACAGTGGTGATTGTTTTTTGCCATCTTTCAACTTATGACTACAGAGTTTCTGTTGACCACTTTCCACATTACAACAAATGGAGTTTAGCATAACAACAAATGTACTTTATCGGAAAATGGCCAACAATAATGTAGTTAATGAAATGGCAGATAATTTACCAGGACAGAACATGAAATGAAGAAAAAAATTAAGGACATCCTTATTACTTATAAAGAAGGCATGATTGGATTTGGTTTAGCATAAAGTTATTTGATCATCTGAAGATTTTACTTTTTAGTCCAATTAGATTTATCTTATTATTTTTGAACATGTTCTGCCATTTTATTGTATTCCTTCATTAGCAGTTCATTGTGTTGATGGTGAACTCTTGTTAGGAAACATCTGAGAAACATCTTGGTTTTAATGTGTGACAGCTGATACTGTGATGATGTTGCTGTCAGAGTTCCGACACACCATGACAAAAAACTGACACCATCTACTTTTTTCATTTTTCATATCGAAAGCTTGACTGCTGATCCAAAAATTGTAGTAAAGTTTATTTTTTAATTTTAGAAGCACTCTTAGAATTTGGAAATTTGAACATGAAAAAGTCTAATTTGGATGAAAAGTGTGTCGGAACACTGGAATTCAATTAAAATGTACAGTGGTGAAACTAATTTCTGTCAATGATTTGTAGGATTATTTACATTGTGTACATAGTGATTAACTTAAAATCAACTGGACGTCTTTGTTCATGAAGATGATTCACCTCGCAGCCAAAGCTTTTCCTCAGTACTGACCATGAGTTGAAGTTGTTACGTTTATAGTTTATTTCAGAAATAAATAGACTAATGGACTAGTTAAGACCAGTAATAGAAGTGAAAGTCATGCCATCACTGGTTCTATGGTGTGTTCTGTTCCATGTTTGTGCCGTTGTCACTTGACAATCAAGAAATGTCTCCTAATAGCATGTGAGTTGTTTTGGTCACATGTCTTGAACTGTCTATGTTAGGTTAAGTGTAAGTGACAAACGCAGACTGCAGTGTAGGTGTTCAAAAGATGGAACTTTAATAATCCAGGCATTGTCACCTAGCAACAGGTAAGCTGCTTTGGTAACTTTTTGGTAAAAATAATGGGGGTTTTTTACCAAAAAAGTCTTTCATTACCCTCATGAACCTCAAGTCTTGTTCAGAACTGGTGAATTATTTTGGATGAGAGGTGAAACATCTTCAAAAATCAACAGAGGAAATCTAGTTGACTTAAATCTTGAATGCTTTGAGTCTTAAATCTTATGGATTTTTTGCAATATTATCAAGTAACAAAAGCTAAAATCTTTTTCCTGATTAGTAATAAAAAAGCACCTTGATGTTCTAACTTGGGGGCGCTTTATTATCAAGGAGGAATCACATAAGGTTTCTCTGTGAATGAGGAGCCATTCCGTCATCATGCTTCATCATGTTTAATTCAGCTCAGAAATGCTTCATTTGAATATGTTTTCAGAACTTGACTTCTCAGTGGGAAAGTTCATGGAAACAAAGTAGTCTGTGAATTATATGAATTTGTTTTTGTCCGTGTTTTTCTTTTTTGCAGACGACAATGATGATGAAGTGAGCATAGAGCGCAACATGGCCGCCATTTCACCCATTCCTAAAATAGTCACTACACCAATCAAAGAGGACTTTAACAGGGAGGAGGAAGACCACAGAGAAGATGAGTGGGGTACGAAGAAACATCTCTATTCTGAAATGACGCATAAATTTACTCCTAGTCAAAGATGGTTCAGCCAGTGAAACGTCTGTCCTGTTTGGAGCTCAATTATTAGGAAAACCATTTAAAGAATGGAAATGACACAGAAAGCTTGAGTGTACCTGGCTAGACTGTTTTTCCACAGCAGCAGTGTAGACATTATTATTTTTGAAACTTTTTATGCATTCTTTTATGCGTACAATTTGTCTATCAAAATGTGAACATCTACTCAGTGTGGTTTCTTCTACTTTACAGTTTCCTGTCAAATCATCCTAAAGTACACAGCAGATCAGGGATTTCTTTAATCTGCAAGATTTCAACTCAAAACTCACTTAAATGTTATAAGAATTTGCATGTCGGACAACCAGAAAATATTCCTACTGTCAGCTGTAAGAATTGATCTAAAATGATAAAACATTTAGATGTTTTATGATTTACAAGATTTTCCTAAATTAAAGGCAAGTCAAACTAGGCTGACAACAGAATGTTTAGTCCAAGTTTCCTATGTAGACTGTCTTTGTAGCAGAAGATCACTCCATTCTTTTTCTGTTTTTCAATAAGTGGCCATACATCCATTCAGCACATTAAATATGTATTTTTTCTTGAGAAAAAATTTGTATTTTGTTTATGTACGTGTAGCATAAACAACACGTACATAAACATATGTTTATGTACATAAATGTACGTTGTGATTACAGATCACCTATATATGAAAATGTCTTTCTGTTTTACTGACATTGATTCCATATAACTGTAATTTTCTATTGGTTTTTTTATATGTATAGATAGATTTATGAAAGGAGGTTGAGCACAGTCCAGTTCTACTTTTGTCATGCACATATATGAAGTTTACAATTTTTTTAATTGTAAACTTAAAAAACAGAAATAGAAACATTTTCAAGCAAACAGGCTGGTTGTCAAGGTAAAGGCACCACTTCATAAAGGCTTTGTAGGTGTAAATGTTTTTGTGTTCAAAAGTGATCCTTAAAATGACTTATCCACTTTGAAAACCAAGGGAAAGGCTAATTCAGACTTATTTATGTTTGACATCTTCAATATTTGTAGGTTTTCTGGGTCTAATATGTACTGTTTACATGGCATAACTGTAATTACTAATAAAAAAAACAATTGAGGAAGAGGATATTTTGTCTAGTAGTAATTATGATTTTATTTCCTCCAGATTCGGTGCCAAAGGAGGAACAGAAACGGCCCGTCCAGGAGTCCACATCCACCAAGCCTGTGCAGAGCGTCGCACCGCAGGCCCGTGAACCCTCCGGTGTTTCTGCATGGGACTCCGGGACAGACAACCTGGTTGACCTGTGGGACAGCAGCTCCGCCCCCACTGTCAACCCCATTCCCTCCACCCATTCATCCAATCTAGTTGACCTGATGGGAGACAGCGATGTTCTCCATGACGACGTCCCACCCAGCATGGCCGCCGGTAGCGGCAGGCCTCAACCCCTTCTCAGCTTTGACGAGATGATGGATGGGAGTTTCTGCTCAGGCACCGGCGCCGAAGACGACCCCACCAGTCTGGTGGATGTGACGGGGTCCGACCAGATGACCCTCAGCTACCAACATGCACTGCAGCACGCTTCTGGGGAGGGACGGGACTCGGATGATGGGCAGCTGCTGATGACCAATGGGGAGACGCTGCTGAAAGAAGGAACTCAGGTTAGACGGCTTCGAGCTCCTGATGATTGTCTACAATTTTTTGTCATTATTATGTTTTGTCTTCTATTTTTCCTTCCTCTCATTTGTTTTTAAGGCAAGTGAGGGCTATTTCAGCCAATCACAGGAGGAAGAATTTGGCCAATCAGAGGAGTCAACAGCTAAGCCAGCGCCTGTCTTTTATAACAAGCCTCCAGGTTAGGACAGTCTTTTCATCTTACCAGTGTTCACAATATGACAGTTTATATTTCATGGATGGATGGATGGATGGATGGATGGATGGATCTCCAGCTGTTTCTTGGCTTATCTTATACCCCATTTGTCCTTTCTTATTTCTATCTCAGTCGCAGCTACATTGTTTGTCAGAAGTTATTATTCTGCAGAGAATAAAACCAGCTTCTGTTCTTGTATCTGCTCAGAGATTGACATCACGTGCTGGGACACGGATCCTGTGGTTGACGAGGACGACGACTAACCCGCTGCTCTGACATCACCGTTGTACCCGGAGGAAGTAGGAACCGAGCTTCATGAAGAAACAGATTTCTTTCTTTTCTAAAAAAGAGCAAACAAACAAAAAAAGTAATAACTAAAGGTCTTGCATTAAAACTCTTTCAGTATAATCTTTTAGAGGAAGCAGTAGCCACCATTTGAGTTGAAAAGGCTCACATCTGATCTGTTTTCTGTGTTTATTTATTTTGATTTTTTTTGTTTGTTTGTTTCTATGCAGATGTTTTAGCCTGGATCGAGGGGTTTTATTTGTATACATGATTATTTCACGTAGCGCACTGCTGCATTAGAGACAATGAAGCTGAGTGTGTGGCCGGCGGCCCACACTCTTAGTTTGTAGTGCTTTAATAATACCTAAACAAAACAAAAAAAAAAAAAAAAATCCAGCGGATGAAAACAGCTGCCATGTTTATCTTCACTCTCTTCTTTTCTCCTTCCTTCATACCTGAACATAATCACTTCTGCAGCTCAGTTAATCATGTATTTAGACTTCACCTTCATGGAGCAAAAGTTATTTATTCGGGTGTATCTGAACTGAAAATCCTTTGAACAAGTCTGTGGCGCCGTTTAGTTCATCTTTTTCACTCCTTTTGTATGATTTTAAAACTGAGTTCAACATTAAAAGGCTTTTTTTCTGTCCCAGTGCATTTTTATGCTTCTTCTGCCTCCTTGTGGTTGAACTGGAGCCTCATCATCAGCCCTGAGATTCATTCAAATTTACCACTTATATATTTACACAAACAAAACAGTTTAGATAAATATACTGTACATAGTTTTAACATTTTTTAAAAGAGCATAGAAATGCAATACATTTCTTCTGTTAAAGTGTCTCCAGTAGACAAAAATCTAAGTTTCTGTCCCAGGGCAGGATGCCTTTTTTAAATCTAGTTTTTAATATTAATCTTAAAGCTCAGCTCAATTTTATCTTGTTTTTTTTTATTTACAGTTTTTGCCTTTGTATTAATCTGCAGGAGACCAGATGTCCTGGATTTGCCTCCAAATTACTTAAACCTTTCCTTGTTTTGTTTTGCCAATCAAACTTCCTTATATTAATTCTATTAGGAATATACATCTTATGTAATAAATTTATATAAAGTCAGAGAGACTGAAGTTTGACACTTAGAAAATCCTAATATAAAGTGTGGTTGCTATGGTGATTCCCTTTATTCTGGGAGTAGCAGATGGAGAAAAACAGAAACAGACACAATTTTAAGCATCAAACAAATGTTTTTTGCTTCAATATGAGTTATGAGTTTTGTCCCAAGAAATTGGTAGACAAGCCTTCTCGCCATCTCTATCAATTTTTATGTGTCTGCAGTGTTTTATGTTGGAGATATGACAGGTTTTTCAAGGAAGATTCATAGCTAGAACATAGTGAGAGTTATATTGAACCTAATCTGAGATTAGTAGGGATTTGATGGATAACTGTAGCAGCAATAACAATGTGAATAACATCTGGTGAAAGGAGACAAAATTACTTATAATTTGCATAAATTATAAGTAAACTGTATAAACTGTACATGCGGCAATAAAAATAAGAGCTTGAAACTAATATAAAGTAAAACATATTTTAATATTTCACAGGGTCAGGGATTAGAGTGTGTGACATCCTCACAGAGTAGGACAATCATGAAACATTAACTGCAATTAATGTGAAAATAAAAGGTGTGAAAATATTAATTCAGTTAGGTAAAATCCAGCTTTCGTGATCCATCTAAATACTGAAGTGTGTCTCTGACATAAAGTATGCTTGGGCATACTGAGCTAAACAGTAATATGTCTGACATTTAGGTCAGTCCTTAACCTAAATTTTATTCTATGTGTTTTTTTCTGCTAATTTGAATATACTGTTTATAATCTAGACTTATTTCAAGCCAAACATGTCATGTGTGTTGGTTATGAATTTTATCAACACTTTGGAAGAAGTAGTAAACTGATGACAGAAACCAAATGTTGTGAAAAGGTAATGGCTTAGTAACATAAAGTGTCATTCAGTCCTTAGCTTAATATATTCTGTAAATTTCTCCTAAAACATCTATTCACAATGCTAACCAAGAAAATTGTTACTTTATTTTTTAAGAAAACCACTAGTTTTGACAAACTTCTTTTTGCCTTCAGTTGGAATAACAAACAGCACAGCAGCAGCCTTGTGTTTGTTGTTTCTGGTGTATCACATGGCCCAGTCCTCGGTCTTTGGTTGAGTCCCACACTTGATTTTTAAAATTGTTTCTTTCAGAAGAAGAAAATGTAGATAAACTAAAGAAATTGAGTAAATGAGCACCATGTTTGTGTAAAAAACTAAATTCTGACACTTCCCTGACATCTGGTACTCAAAGCAGCTTGAAGTATATAATAATAATAAGTATATAAAAGAAAGAAAAATCATTGTTGCCCCACATCTGCTAATATATTGTTTTGTGCCAAGACAAAGGGACCGCCTCAGTATTTTATCAGTTTGGTTGCTAAGCAATAACTAGTTTGGTTGCTGTGGAAACTGGGTTTAAGGCGGGGCTTGTGGAAGCTGTATGTGTTTTTAATAACCTGTCAATATGTGTGATAGAATCGATTTTCAGGTCCCCTTTTTTGGATTTTGGCACAACAGTGTTGATCTGTTTGCTGTACATCCCTGTAGACAATAAAAAAGCAATAAGAGCAGCTTTGTGTGAGTGTGTGGTTATGTGTAGATGTCCACAGCATGTTCCCATTGTAGACTAATATTAAAGTGATAGAAATGCTGGTGAAAACAGCACTTATTGAACTTTTATCTATTATCTTTTATAAACAGCTAACATGTTTTTTGACAACTGACAAATCAAAGTCACCATTTTACATAGTAATTACAATATTGTCAAACATTTATTAAAAAAATCTTTATTGAACAAAAAGTGTACAAGACAATCAGGTTTTGCATTAAAGTACACCACATCAAAAGCAAAGACAAGATATGATGTATAAAGAACTCTTTGTGATACATTCCAAAGATAAATTTAAGCAAAATAAAGTGAAATGCACAATTTAATGAATGGAGATACAATAATACTGATTCTTAAAGAAAAGAGAGAAGAAAAATCACGGACAATAAAACAAAATAAAATGCTAAAAAAAAACATCAGGTTTCGGGAAAATCTTTTTTGCAATTGGAAAGAAACTTGTTGCTCTTTTTATTATAAATCAATGACATAAACACAAATAAAATAACACCATTCTTATGTCACGTGTTAAAAAACTTAAACCCTGCTCAATTTTCTCCAGTCTGCAATTCTGTTAGCTCAGGTTTGCAGACCAAAGAGTTTCGTTCATCATGTGAAAAATGTATTTTCCGCTCATGTCGCAAACTATTGATTCTGATTCAGTCCTAGTTTATTCATAATTTCCATCCAAGCAACCCAACTTCATTAAAATCTCTTAAATGTTGCTATTCATCAACACTTTTTGATTATTTTTTTTTCAGTGTCAATAGATGTGAAACTTCTCACATGTCCCAGTTTTAGACTTTGTTTCCCCTCAGGCTTCTTTTCTAAACATTTCTGAACTGAAGTAGTTGCTGCAAGTCCCAGCGCTACCACCGGGTGTCGCCTTTGTCTTTACTTTAGAACAAACAAGCCAATTGGGGAAAATGTAAAACTTCAGCTAAGTCCATGCCTTCAGCAAACAATAGTTTTTCAAATGCCGAGGGTTCATAGAATAAAGGGGCTGTTTTTGAACAAGCTACGCTACAATCTGCAATGAACTTCAAACTGGGAAGGAGATTCACCTTCCAGCAGGATAAGTCAGATTTATGCATATAGAACAGGCAGAGTGACGGAATGCATTAAATTGAAGGATGTTTGTGTTTGAATGGTCTAGTCAAAGACCACACCTATATCTAACTGAGAATCTGTGGCGAGACCTGAAGACATATCTTCACGGATGATTTAGATGTTTTTGCACGAAGAATAAGTAAAAATGCAAAGCCAGACCAGACAAGAAAACATGGAGTGGAAAATGAGTCAGTTGTTGCCTGAATTAGCAAGATCATCATCAGACCTGAGGGAACCAAAACTTTCAGGTGAGAGGGAGCAACAAGAAAACATTAAGCTTCTCTTTCAACAAGCTCAATGAGAGAAGAATCTGCATTTACTTCAATCCAATTACAAAATAAGTGCAGTCCTGTTCTGGCAAATTACAACCCAGTCCAACTCAGAGGACATCCCTTTCTCAGTTGTTGTCATAGTGATGTGGTATTAGGCATGGGCGAGACTGTTACTTTACAACATGTAAATACTGCTGAACAGGTTTCCAGGCAACTTGCAGTCTCACAGATGCCATCCCAGACTGGATGCAGAGAGTCGGGTCATGGCTGATACTGAAAGAACTTCTGCATTTGTTTCCTACAGTTGTTTTAGTGGAAATGTTTGTGTAGAAGGACTCACACTGCCAGACTGTCAAAGAAACATTATCATCTCTACTGCAAATAATGTTTCAGTGAAGCTTTTATCACTTTCTGATTTTAATATTCCTTCCCATGTTTTCTGAAACTGAGGACATGAAGAGATGAATACTGTCAGGTGTTACTTCATCTTGTTCCTTCTGTAGTTCTGCAAAGTCTGGTTGTTCTCTAACAACTCCTGCATTTCATATCACTGCCTTTATGTAAATAACAAAGGTAGCACTCATCCTTTTGTGGGTTAGGGGAAAGCGTGAAGTTGCAGTGTTGTAATACAATAAATACATAGCTTGGTAAATCAATGTTTATATATGAAATTTAAATCATTTAAATTAAAGATGCACCAATTCAATATTAATATTGGTATAAGGCCCGATATTGAAAACAATTTTAGATTAGGTATTGGTGACAATGTGCCTAATCCATAGGGGCAGATCTATTCAGTATAATTCTATGCGTTGTGCTCTGAGCAATATTATGTTTTATTATTTTACATTATGTTTAACATTTCTTAGTTCACTTTCTAAACTATTTGAAAGATGGTTTGTTGAAGTTTATTTTTCCATGTTTGACCAACGTAGTCAGTCTATTCTTAGGTTCAGTTTCTTTATTATTTATTTTACTTTGGCTGCTGTACTCCTGAATTCAGCTCTGTTCTGTATCAGTATCACCCAATACTAAAGCATCCGAAGTGAAAAGAGAATCAGTGCATCACTAATTTAAATCTGTCGGTTCGTTAGATATATACCAAATAATAAAATGGTGAAAATAATTAATTAAAATGTGTGTTACATGTTAACCTCACATAATTATTTTACATTTCCACTGCTATAGTTGCTCATAAATCTATTTCAGCAGTCATAATAGCTGTTCCAAGTGACAATTGGTAAATCAGTAGATTTACCAACTACTCATTGGTAAATCTGAACAGTGATAAAGCTGCAGAGCAAACACTTTGCCTACACTTGTACTACACTCTACAAAAAATTTATTTGTTGGAAAATACATATTTTTTTTCTATTTCTTTTGATCACTTTTAGGAACAACTACTGATAGGTACAACCTGTGCAATCAGTTTTTCTACCCAGTTTTTCAGGTTTGGCATCATCTGGTGCAAAAGTGTCTTTGTTTTTGAAGTCATAATGGTAAATATTGGGGCTTTTTATGTTGGCTAACCATGGCTGAATTTAGGCCTCCACCTCAAATATGAAAACAAACAAATCCAGGACAAATGAAAACATCCTGATATAGAGAGCAGGAGTATGTGCTGCTCCCCTCCAGAGACCCTTTGTTACTTAAGAGGACATTTGTAGTTGCGGAAACACTCCTGAATGGTTTCTTTCTCTCTGTCTCTTTATATAACCTCAAAGGGTGAATCATCAAAGACTTTGTCTCTGTGGTGAAATGTGTCTCTAAGCTAATAAATTCACTTAGATTTTGTCAGTCTCCTCAAGGCCAGGAGATGTTGCTCTGAAGGTGTGAAAAGGTTGTGAATCATCAGGCTGAAGGTGCTGGTCTATTTCTTGCATGCAAATGAAAATATAACAAGTCCATTTGGTCCAAACACTCAGTAACTGCAAATTAAAAGACTGAACCCTACTGAGAACATAAAACATCCACACTGTAATTCAAAAGCAACACATTGGTGAGTTACACTGAGACACTGCCTGTTTGGACCTGCAGTAAAGCTTCATAGGAGAAGCTTTGCATAAGGAGGTCAAAGTCAATTGACATACATTCCTGCTCAATCCCGAAAACAAGTCAAGCAAGTTCAGCTTACAATGCTAATTGGTAAAAAAAAAAAAAAAGAAAAAAAAAAGTTCTTTTTAGAATAAAGCATGGTCCATTGTGTTATTCTCTTTGTAGCAATCCCTTATAATGTGCAAGTAAGCAACAACAGAGAGAAGAAAACCCTTTTAACAGAAAAAACGTCCAGCAGAGTGAAGCTTGTTTTAATGGAACAAAAGTGCTGCTTCACCAAGGTACATCATTTGTCTTGCAGCCACAAGGACACAATGACTGCATTAATATTCTGGTCAGAAATCACCAAATTCTTTATTTTCAGTTCCATTCTTATCCTCTTCAGAGTAGACAGTGTGTGAACCTAAGTCCTGGGGCTATAAGGCAAAGTGGTGCCCATTAATAGTATCCTACTGTTTAATAAGCCTTGGTCTGAAAACATCATGAACACCTTCAGTGTGGTTCCATCCCCATAAGTGTCTAACAAAGTTGGATAATTTCTATCCACAATTTGAATATAAATTGTGGGACTGATGGTTCTCCACAGTTCATCCGCTTGTGGAAAACACAGATCAGTCTCTGACTACACCACCTTTTTCACATATTCAGGGTGTTTTCACACCTCATCCTATAAACTTGGTTTGATTGGGATGCAATATTGCAACATTTGTTACAGTTTCAGCTGGTGTTTTTCTGGCACTAGTGGCCTTTCTTTGTAGGTCACTGTCCAGATCATCTCGGTCTTGTCTAATGGTTTCTTTGCTCAACCAAATTTGGTTGCACTCTAAGGCTGTTTGCAAGTATGAAATGGAAACATAAAGGTATGAAGTGATATTTGAATACAAATTGACAAACTGAGTCTTTCATTTTAACTTTGGAAAGTACTGATTATTGTAACATTAATGAAAAAAAAATGATTTAGGCGATTTATAATTGCATTTAACACATTCATTTGTGTACTACTTCCAGAAAATGTCTGCGTGTTGAATGACAAAATGTCACTTTAATCAACAACATGCTTCCATCTCCACATTCTGCTCACTGTTACTTTGTCATAATAACTGTCTCTGATATTATTATGATTGAGCCTCTTCACCCTGATAAAAACTTTATTACGAGCATCATTTTGCGGCAGCGGGACACGATGAGGGGTTGAGAGCGTGTGACATTTAAACAAATTGCTCTGTTTGTTGCTTACAGGCTGAGACTGTGAAGTCAAATATAGCTTTGTAGTCTAGAATTTGCCCATCATTGCTGATGATCAGTTTAAAGGGCAAACCAACAGGGGATTCCTCTGTTGTAGGTTAGAAAAGTTCACCTGAACGCCTCTTTTATTTGTGCCAGAAACTTTAAAAGTTGCTTCACCTCAGGTGGTGCTTTTTAGGATGGATTTTTTTTTTTATGCACCACTATTTACTTTTACCCAAAGTTAAAAGGTCAGGAGGATGAATGTGGAAGTAAAGCTGTGTTTTTGTTCCTCACATAAAAAATAAATCCCATGTTTTCTTTCTGTTCAAACACACATGAATCAAATGAAAGTCTTGTTACCAAGGCATTTGCAGAGCTTCAGGTTTAGTTTCCATCCTTCATCCATTGTTATTCATGTACTCCATAATTACAAACTTTTCAAAATGTTGCATCACTTTATCCATTTATTGACCAAATATTGAGAGATTTTATGAGTTTGCATGTCTTGGATATGAAACAAAATATACGTTTCCATATTTGGGTAGCCAATCATTGATTAGAGTCAATCAAGGAAAAACTTGTTGATTTGGATAGCTCGCTAATTGATTTATGCTTTTTTGTATTTAGTTCTATTAAAAGAAGTGCATATAGTCACTTTTCCCTTTGTTGCTCTCCAGACAACGAGAAGAAACGTTGGTGAGAATGTTTTATTACACAAGAAAAAAGGCATTCTGACAATTTTTCAAAGATTGTCTTTCATGGCTGTTCATGAAAATGGTCCTTTTTGTATCAGAGATCCAGCAGACGTCATGTCATTAAAAAAACAAACCTCTACTGACTGTTGAGACAGACTGAAAATGACAACGCAGTTACAAAACAACAATCTAGGTTCACTTGATTCTGATCGCTTGTTCTCCATTCTTAGAAGAAACTCGGCCTTCTGTTTGGTGTCACACGATGTCTGGGTCCCACCGAAGGTCACCGTGTGCTCTTCTCCTACGCCTTAATTCTCACAGTACTTGAGCGGATGCAAGCTGTGAGCCGAGTGATACAAAGAAAATCAGAGCAGATAAAGGAAACACGCAGTTCTCCGGAGTCATGGCAACAGCAGGTTGGTACAATGGGTGGCTCTGAGACAGAAGCAGAGATCAGGGATGAATGAGAGAGGAGGTGGAGATGGAAATAAAGACCAGGGGAGGTTGGATTTGCAGCTTGTCTGTTGCCCATCTTTACCTCGTTATGGCTTCTTCTTCTCTCCTCCTCTGCACATCCAAAGTTCTTCAACTCTGTCAGCCTCAAAAGTGATGGCAGAGCACTGCTGTAGCTCTACAACTGTAGCTGTGTTTAATTACAAATATGTGCAAAACTGTCAATAGCAGAATATTGACAATATTGACAATTTTGCAATTGTGTTGTTTCCATTAAGTAAGAAGCACAATTGAAATCACATATTAGTAAATTTGTTCACTCAATAAGTTATTAAATATTTGTTGCTCCATGATCTTCCAATTACTTTCTGTTATTATCGTCTTCATGTTTAGCACTAGTGGCAACATCCAGATGTTGATTGTGACTCATGTAATGCCAAAAAAAGTTTCCATTGCAGTTTTGCTAAATAAACCAATTTTGATATGGCCAAAACCCCACTTCATCCTAACGGCAAAACTTTTTATTGAAAACAAGTTTTTTTTTTTCAAAATTGGTGTATTTCCCTAAAGCTAATTTATTTTCCAAATGTCGAATTTCAGAATGATATAATCAATGGAAGCACAGTACATTAGCTCTGTAAACTAAGTAAGTGCACTCCCGAGTTCATTTGCAGTTCCTCTTCCTGGCTGATATGATGCTCCCAGTAGGGATCCAGGCTCAGACTCCAGGCTCAGACTGCAGTGCTGCGACCCAGCAAAGGGAAGGCGGTTGGCATCCCGCAGCTGGGCTCCAGACTTCTCAGTCTATGAACCCCCTGAATACCATGAAACCCTCCGTGAAATCCCCGCATGCTCCCCTGAAGTCCCTGTATTTCACTTTGCATACTCTCATAATGTGTCCTAGACTCCCTGCGTGGCATGGTCGCCATGGCGGCGGCAGTGGCCGCCTGAAGCGAGCGCGCCCCCGGTGGGGTCAGGCTGTTGTTCAGGTCCATGTTGGACAGGAGATGACCCAACGAGTCCCAGCGCTGAGATGAAGGCAGGCGGATCAGCGAGGAGTAACCCCTGTCAGGGAACACGGTGGCCACTGGGGGCTTGCTGGTCTCGGATATGACGACTGGAGGCAGGTTGGGACTTTCCCTGGAAGGCAGCGGTGCTCCCCGGAGTGGGCCGGGCTTCAGGTACGTCCCCCCTCGAGGGTCAGCCAAGACCTCGCTGTAGGGTGGAGGGGGGTCCTCCATCAGGACCGCTTCCTCATAGCAAGGTGGCTTCCCAAATACATCTGTGTCTGGAAGAGAGAAAAGACTGGATTAGAGAGGGATCAGGCATAAAATTTCTCAATATGGTTGCTACTGACAATTATTTTAGTAATCCATTACACTGAAGTTTAATCAAACATAAATATTTGGCACATTCTGCAGTTGTTTCATTTAACCACTTAAACTTATAGAATATTAGAAAAAGATTAAAAGATAAAAATAAATTAATTCAGATCCTTTAAACATTTTATTGACTGAAATGCAATAAATTTATTTTACTGAATGTTTTATAATTTGCAGCAAAGGATCCATCTACAACAAAAAATACCTCTAACATTAATATGTGAAAAGCTCAGCTCTTTCTGCTTGATTCAACATCAGTAGGGCTGATCTGGTGATTCTTTTTAATAACTGAATAGTAAAAGGTGCTTAATAAGATATATATATATATATATATATATATATATATTTTATTTTATTTTATTTTATTTTATTTTTTTTTACCAAATTATCAGTAACCCCCCAACCCCCATCCCCAGTAATTCAGTTTTTTCACTGAATTATTATTATGCTCAGTTATTTGCAGAATTCAGTAAAACCTGTAGTAGATAAATATGTGAAAAAAATATGTTCTACCAGTTTCATTTTTCTGGCCAATCATCGATATTTAAAAAGCATTAATTTGTTTCTGTGCTAAATAGCAGAAAGGTTGGCAAGTTGGCAGCAGTAGGCTGAGTATTGTGAAACGTAGCCCTCTCTCAAACCCTTGTGATTGAAGAAAACATCAGTGGATAAGTTTGGGTTCACATGTAAGTATCGACCAATCATCAATCACCCAAAATTAATGAAATGGATCGATCAATGGAGACACCCCAAAAACCCTTCCCATCCTTCCCTCCAAGGCCAAGTCCCTAAAGGAAACTGAAGAGCACATGGATCACTATTCTGAAGTGTTTGTGATATTTGGTCAAGTTCAATGAATTGGTGCTTTTAAATAAAAATTGGTGAATGGTTAAGATGAAAGCACAAAACTTAATGATGTTTGATAGATGATGAATACTTTGTGTTGTACCAAACATAAAAATGAAGTTCTGCTAATCCAAATTCAGAGGACTGCAAAGGACCCAGGGTTCCTGTTTGGAGATCAATTATTTAATATTTAAAATAATGGATTATTTAAAATGTCTTGTTGCCAGACATTTGAAATATATTTTTTCTGCTTTAAATTTTCCAAACACACTCCATGATTGCAAAATGAGAAGAGTTTTTCTGAGGTGGTAGAAAATGAAGCATTGCGTGCAAAGAGAACATGAGGCTGCAGTGACATCCGTCTGCAAACATGCTACGTTTTTTGGGAAGCCGATCAAAAACTTGTTGAATGCTGGGTTACACATGATCATCTGCAGCAACATAAACATTTGCTGCTCTGATCTCAAGCTCTTCCTAAGCCTCAAGATTTGTTCTTTTCAGAGAACCTGCAGCACATTGACAACAAACTGCTCATTTGTTCCCATTTGTCTCATCACTCTATAAATGCACCTCAGCTCTTCATATTCCTTTGGTCTGACTGTTTGTTTAGCAGTTTGTCATCCAGTATTTTCTGCGGCGCACACTCAGATATTCCCATGGCGGGAGCAAAATGCCAAAACAAACCCACACGATATGGAGGTGAGAACGCGAAGTTATGAAACGGCTCAGTGCTGATGATGGCTGAGCTCTCCACTTACTGCTCATGACTGACTAATACTGTTTAATATATAGAATGGAGTGTAGTGAATGAGTGACAGAGGCTGTGATTTCATATGCAGGGTTTTTGTCTGCGCTGAGAAGATTTTTGCAGAACTCTATCAGGATTTTTGTGTCATTGTTTTCACAGGTTAACAAAGTTTTTTTATGCTGTCCATGCCTTTGGGATATCACTCATTGTTTACTGGTCTTAATTTATTTTTGTTTGCTTGAGCCAAGTTGGATCTTTTCTTCCTGCTTCCACACTGTAAGTCCTGGCAAGGAGTGACAATGTGTAACATGGAGTTTAAAAACTCTCAGGTGTTTAACAAATTCTACAGTGCCACACTCATCAGCACCCCTGCTGGTAAGTCTTTGTGCAGCCCCAGTAGGACAGCACTTAGTCTGGTCCTGGAACATTTCACATGGTGAGAGCACACAAAGAGAGGAATCCTTGGGTAGTTCACTTCTCACAATGTCTCTAAACTGTAGAGTTTTATGCACTATTCTTTTCAGCTCAGCTCAAGGGTTTTCTGCAGGATTTTAGTGTGTGGAGTCAGATGGACATAGAAGAAGGCTGATTATTGTACCTGAGCTGTGGTTGAAGCTTCAATGAAGTCATTTGCAAAGGTGGCTTCAACTGTGTACTGCCTAAAATTTAAATGAAGGTCTGAAACTCATGCAAAATTATTTTTCCTTTATTTTATTTCGCCAAATGTCAGTTAAGATTGGAGTCTAAAATGATGCTGCAACTCATCATCTATCTGGATGTTGTAATGGTTGACTTCAACAAACCCATTTAAAGGGGCGGCATTACATATTTTTCCAGGCACATGTTGCCATTTTACAGCACAATAAACTAACTATGTTACCTTATAAAAAATTATGTCCATATTAATTTTGACTTAAAATAAATTTGAGTTCACCTTGAATTTGGGCTGTCCTACAAAGAGCTACTTCTCATTAAAGAAGTAGCTACAAACACATGCTAATTAGCAAACACAGTTAGCACTTGTTTGCTAATTGCTGCTGGCTATTCTGAATGAGCTAAGTGGGGCTTTGAGGCAATCAACAATTTAGTCTCAATAGGCCACATCAATCTGAATTTTCAACTTTATCTGCAATCAGAAAACAACACATGAAACAAAGACAACATTTTAAAGGGATATATTCTTTTGAATGAGTCTGATTTTTGTGAAACTTTGGGAACCAAACATGAGGATAAATCGCAGCAGCTTCAACCCACATGAGTTCTCTCAGGACCTGTGCACGGTTATTGTACACCCAAGCATCATGGTTGGAAACTAACAGCTGTTTGCTGAACTGTTGCCATGGAGCTGGGTGTATTTATGGATGCAAATGTGTTTTGTGTGTGTTTGTGTACCTGGCTGCAGTCCATCACCTCCCCCGTCAGGGCTGACAGACACCTACAGGAACCCAGCCTCATTGTTTTTCATGTCGAACGTGCCGCGGCGAACAATACGAGCAGCTGCCACGAAGGCTTGAAATAAACATCAGCATGGAGACATCAGCAGCACCGACGTCAAGGTGGACGTTTGTGTCCACAGGGACAATCACAGATTTACTCTGATGGACAGATGATGGCAATCTCTAGGAGCTACTGTTAATAACACAACCTCGTCTTATTGTTTGTGTCTCTGTGAAGTAGAGCTGCAACTAAGATTATTTTAGTAATTGATTATTCTCATTGCTAATTAATTAAACACACAAACAACAACAAAAAAAACTGGCACATTCTGCATATTTTTCATTTAACCAATAAAGCCTTTTTTGTACACTGTTAGAAATACATTAAATAATTGTTTTTCAAAGAAATATTTTGTTGCCTGAAATGCTATAATGTAGCATTCCAGCTGTGTACACTTAATCATTTGTAGCAAAGGATGCATCTCCAGATACAAATATCATTCCATCATGTGAAAAGCTCAACTTTGCTTGATTTAACATCCAACCTGCTGACAATTGTTTTGGATTAGCAAAAGGAGCTTAATAGATTTTTAACACATTTTGAGCCGAGTGGAGCTAAAACTGCCACTTGATGAGAATATATTTTGATATATATTTATATCAATGACGCTGACCATTGTAGTGTCATTTACAACCGAGGTTCTTCAGTTAGAGGCTTTTTCAGAGCTGCTGTAATACAGACTGCCACAGGAGATCCTTCCTGCCCACAGCCATGAGCATCTATGAAGAAGAACCTTGGAAAGTTTGAGTTGCATTTAAATCCCCTTTGGGATTAATAAGTGTTTTTTTAATTTGATTTGAAAAGGTTGAAATCGGCATAGCAACCACTGTTTTAGCGACACTCTTCCATTACTAAACAGCTTCTTCTTTCTTATATTCTTCCATCATGAATTCACTTCCACAAGGCAGCAGGAAGTTGGTTTGCTCTCTGTTTTCAGGCAGCAGCTGCATGCTTTTAAATTTAGATTTTTTTTTTCATCTTTTTCTTCTTTTTTTTAATGTTTTTTCCTCATTTCCATTTCCTTTGCGTTTTGAAGGACTCTACAGTCCAATAACTTCTGTTGTCTTAATCTCTGTAAGGAAAATCACAACTTCCTTCTCTTCTTCCTTCCCCTGCTGGCCGATTAAATATTAAACTGTGAGGGCATTAATATATTTCTTTGCTGATTTAAACCAGCTCACTGGAGCCTTGAACATCAGCGCTGAAATGATTTACAGAGGAACAAGAAGCCTAATTTCCTCAGAGGTGCAGATTTCCCTCTTCCCCCTGAAACATTTGAGATCAGAGCATCTCCACAGCTCTCTTTTATTCACGTTATCTACGACTGAATTGTGCAGCTTTATTCCTGCTGCTGCCTGGTTACTGGAGCTCTTCATCAGTCTGCCTTGTGAGCAAGACTCCAGCCTTTTGTTTTATCCTCTTTGTGATTCTCTGCTCATTACACGCCTCTGACAGGAGTTTCTTTAAGTGTCTCATTTCCTTTTTCTCTTCTTGTTTTGTTAGTATCATCCAGAGTTCCAAAAGGATAAGTAAGACTTATTTTATCAGTCTGTTTATTTCTGTTTTGCTCTGTAGATGACCATTAATTCATCAGTATTTAACATATATTTTGTCCAGTGGCAAAGTATGCTGAATGATTAATGATAAATGTATAAGTTGCTTCGTATTTAATGCTGTACACCAGCTGTTCAATTATTTTGCTACATCTCTGCATTTTATTTTCTGGATTCTTTGTACGCAAGACTGCTTAGGGTCGTGGATTTTTAAGGCTGAATTCCTTTTGAGAAACAGAGTTTTTACCTTTAATAGGAAGGGGAAGGTAAAGCGGCGCCTAAATCTCATGAATAAATTTAGATTAAAAAGCTGCACAGTTCTGCTTTAGGCTGGCAGGGAAAAGGAACGTCTGAGGATTTTAATTTTCTAGGAGATTGGCTACTTACTGCTCATGATTTTGGTGTGTGAAGGAGGGGAAATATTCCTATGAATTGCACTGTTTGTTTCAAAGCACCTTAAAATGACATTTGTTTTCAATTGGTTCAAATTTCAGCAGCCAAGAAGGTTTTCACTGAGAGAATAATAAAATGTTTGAGAGGTTTCAGTGGTGACACTGGTGCAAATCTGCTCTGCTGACTCTCTGGTACCTCCTACATCAAATTGGGGTTCTGATCAATGTTGTCACTCATTCTGTAAAAGGTCAGCATCCACAGCCAAGGCCCTCGACTTGGTTGCAGTTGTCATAATGACGTCCTACGGGGGGCCTGAAAGTTTAATCTTAAAGAGGCTGATGTGAACTGACGGTAAACTGGAAATGTAAGGTTTGCGGGTGAAATTCTGACCTTGTCCTCAGATAAATACACTTAGCAAAGGTTTTCAAACCGCTCGTTAGGACATTTTGTCTCGTTACAAACACAACTTTTATGTGATAGTTTTATAACATTTCCACACATAAAAATGTTAGAAACATAGCCTCCATTTGCATTCAACTGTCTTTTAAAGGGGCACTGTTATGTATATTCCAGGGACATAAGTGCCATTTTATAGCATGATCAAGTAACTAAGTAATGGCACCTTCAGTTGATATAAAAATGCTTTAAACATCAAACACAACTTTAAATAAATTTGCAATTTAATGACTTAAATGGGGTCTCTGTCTCTTTAAGAAGCTTCTACTCTTTCCGAACCCTCACTTTCAGAACGTCATCACAACATTCCTCTATTAACAATTTAGCAATTTTCTTTTACCAGTGTTTTACTGAGAATTAGTTTGTATGATGAGCTCAGCAGATGGGCAGTTCCACCAGCTGTTTTCTAATTCCTGCCACTAGTCTAGAGGAGCTGATTGGGAGAGTTGTGGGAGAGGGAAGACCTGCAAGGCAGCCATCTTAATGCTTGTAGGAGGCACAAGCATTAAGGCCCCTCCAATTGGTTGTAAGTCACCAGACAGTATTTCTCAAACATGCATGAAATAATCAAAGCAACCCTCTATGCCCTGCAAACTTCCTGCTTTAGTAGCAGTCTCCATTTTGCTTGGCGTTCACATATGCATTTGAACCGCACCAGAGTTTACTTCAACCAATCCAAGACCCAAGCTTATTGGCAGACCAGAGTTCACTTTTTTTGCATTTACAACTAGTGAAGCAAACCAGACTTTCCAGACAAATTAACTAGAGTTCAAGTAATGTGGATAAACAAGGCTGATGTGGATAAACAAGGCTGGTGTGAATCCAGCCTAAGAGAGCTGTGCTGAAACAAATTTCTGGACATAAAACATTGCTTTTAAGTTCTCACTCATGCCACTCAGTGAAACATTACCTGGCATGCTGACCCAGTTGGCTTGTGGCATCGGATGAGGAACCGGCAGAGCGACGGGCGCCACCAGCATCTGAGAAGGGCACATCTGCGGAGGTGGCTCCCTCTGCACCTGCGGAGGCTGCACCGGTGGCGGCGCCGATGGGTATCCGGCAGGATGAGCAGAAAGTGGCTCCATCTCCACGGCCCGCAAACATTGTTCTCTGAGTCTGTCCTCTCTGTGCCGCTTCAGCCGGCGCTGTAAAAAGCTGCAGAAGCAGCACAGCATGACGATGAGGGCCCAGACCAACCAGAAGCCGGCGAAACAGGCCAGGAAGGTGTAGGTGCCCTGGGACATCACCATGGCGGTGACAAAAAGAGTAGTGACTTCTCCACCCCAGGAGATAAAAAAATGTTTTTAGGAGATAAAAAATGTTCTTCAAAAATTTTCTTCACAACAATGAAAGGGAGAACAGACCATACAAGTTCATAAAGCTTGAGACAGATTTAAAAATACCCCAAACGTTACATGTTTGAAGACTGATATAAGTCAAAGTATCAAATTAAAAATAAGGACGAATGTTTGTGACGGACATTATTATAACAGCTAAAAACAATAAATGTTATAGTTTTAAATGTGTTAACAGTTTATCAAATTCTTAAAAGCAGTCAAGGTTTATGTTGCTGTCCTCAAAATTCTGCTATTTCATAGGGTTACAACTAACCATTAGTAATTGATTACCTGGACGATTAATCAGATTTTTAAAAATTGCATATTTTTAAGATCTTTAAGCATATTTAAGCCTTTTTTATGTAATATTAGAAATGGATTAAAAATGCGAATCAACAAATTCACTTCTTTTTTAAATAAGAAAATAAAGATTTTATTGCCTAAAACAGCAAACAGCTTGATGACATGCAATTGAACTATTTCTTTGCATTAACTGATTATTAACTGAATAGCAAAGGAGCTTAAGAGATCTTGTTCTTTACAAAATTTGAACCAGGTGAAGCCTGAACTGAGCCACTGGAGGAGTTCTGTGTAGAACATATTTACAAAGGATTTTTGTCCTAAATGCAAATGTGTATATTTTAACAGTTTTGGCTTAATTACTAAAAATGCTGTTTATGCAAATAGCCTTTTTCTATACTGAATACTCCACTTAATGAAAAATCAATTACTACATGAGTTGCTCGGTTAATCGTGATTAAAACGATTAATCGTTTCAGTTGAACTATTTCTAAAGAATCAAAGACAAAAATCTGTCTTTTCCTCCTCTTTTCCGCAGCAAACATCCACTTAAAGCCCCCACGGCGCTCCGCTGGATCCACACGACTGAAAACATTTTCCTGTCAGAGAAAAAACAAATGGTCTTCTTTCAGGTTGTGATCTTTGGAGGGTTGAATGGAGGCGACATCCAATCAGAAGCGGCAAAACCCACAGAAGTGATGCCTTCATCGGCACGCAGCCCAACAGCTGGTCCCTTCAGGGAGTTGGGGCTCCCCCCAGCACTGTCGGGAAGCCGAATTCCTCCCCCTTAGATCCCAGCGGGACTCTTGATTCTCCCAGCGCTCTGCGAACAGAAACAGACATTTCTGATATAGCGAGGACTAGAGGCAGACCGTTTAGTTGCTGGCATCAGATTCATGCCCACAAAGGAGCTTTGAGATAAAATATCCAAAGTGAAGGAGGTTACTGTAAGCTTACGTCTCAAAATTATGAGGTTGAAGTATTACTTTTAGGTTAAAAACAAATCTGGGTTCTGTCTGGGTACCTCAACTTCCTCCCAGAGTTCAAAAACACAACTGTTGACTGACTGATTGTTGCTTGCCTTGCATGTTTCTGTGTAGCATCGTGTTATAATGTTGTGACCAGCATTAAACTGGTCACAACATTATAACATGATATAAAGCTCAAAAAAGTCGATTTTACACAATACTGCCCCTTTAAGGGAAACACAGATCAAAATGGCAACATTTGCTGCGGTTTGCTTTCACACTGTCAAACAGACCAAACAATTTGAATAACCTGTTCCCCACCCTCACCTGAACCAAGAACCACTGAAGGAAACAACATGAAAACCTCTGAACAAGACACTGAGTGCAACATTCCTTATCATATGAACACAAATGGAGTGGCGTCAGACTTTAGCCACTGTAGGATTTCTCTTTTGCATTTGGCACAAGACCATCATTTCTCCCGGTAGCGCTGGACTCTTGTGCTTGTTTTTGTTTTATTTTATTTTATTTTTTATTTCAGAGTGTCCTGCGCTGTAGTCCATTTCCTGCTTGTGAACGGGGTTACAGTCTGTTTGATTAATCGATTAACCCTTAGGAATGAGTGTTGCTTGCCTTGTGTGTTTCTGTGTTGCCATGGATTGAACGGGCGATCTGTATGGTGCGTACCCCACCTCCAGCAGGAGATGGGCACCAGCAACCATGCAAGGGGAAGTGGATATTGACAACAAATGGATAAACGTTGTTTAAGCCATAAAAGCACAAAACTAAATGTAATAAACAACAGCAAATCCTGAGATTTCTGTCCTGTTTCTCCACAGTGATTCACAGACTCTTCTGTTCAGTTTAAGGATTAATTCTAAGCACTGAAGTTCCCGCAGGGCTCCATGTCAACAACCCCAAACAAACCTCCGTCTGTCCAGATCTGACTTTCTGTGGAGATGGCTGTGTTAACATTTGTTTCAGATATTTTTACACCAAACTCTTTGTGTGTCTGTCTGGTTTCTGGGAAGCGTTTAGTATAGGTTAGTCACTCTAGCAACAACCTATTGAGTAACTTGTGCAGTAGCAGTTTTGCCACTGTGTCTCATAACTGCTTAAAAATAAAAATGGAGTGAAAGGAAAAAATAAGTAAAACATCTCAAAAGGAAGATTGATAAAACAGTTTATCACAGTTAACAGTTTAACAAATAACTATCAATAATTATTGATATTGACTGATAGGAAATGCTTATCAGTCGAATCATTTTCTTAATAACTTACACGTTTTTTCTGCTATATTGTCCAAAACTAGTTAGAAATGTATATATATGGGTGCTGTGGTGGTGCAGGTGCACAGAACGACCCATGCATTGATGCAATTGATGGCCAGTGGTCGCAGGTTTGATTCCCGGCCTGGTGACATTTGCTGCAGGTCTTCCCCCTGTTTCCTGTCAAATTACTTTCAAATAAAGGCCACAAGAGCCAACAAAATCTTTAAAAGAAGAAATGTGTATATATATATCTGTTCCACAAATTTGTATCTTGTGAGCCTTTGTCACAAGATAGTTTTCTGTGAACTTTGACCTGAAGTGGAATTAAACCATGCCAAAATAAAACAGAAAAAAAAATAAACATGTACATGTTAGACAATGTTTTCTTTCAGCCCAAAGAAAGCCTGATATAAATTATTTTATTTTAGGTGTTACTAGATGAGGTTAGTCAGAGCAGTGCACACCAATGCTCACAGCCTGTTCACTGTCATGTTGTACTCATTACTGCTGCAGCAGTGCAGGCTCAGGTCTGTGTGCCAGTGGCATGTTGTTAAAACAATAAAAAAAAGTCATTTTGTTAGAATTTAAAAAGTATTTTTTCAGACGTAAGTGCCTCTGATCAAATTAGTAGACCTGGCATTGTTTTGGGTTTTTTTCCCACCAGTGTGTGGATGCTGTCATATCCTATATCTTTTTTTTTTCCCAGCAGCCCGTTACTCAGTGATGTGCTGCTGATGTTAATGAGTCATGTGCTTACTTGTAACTTGTAACTTATTGCCTGAAAGCCAAACAAAGGCATGTGATATATACTGTATCCAATGGAAACTCTAGAAAATTGGCATACGATAGAGACCTGCAGTCCATCAGCTAACTGTGACAATGCTTGCTGATGACTTAATTGGCCGACATCAAAACAGAAAAAGCGGGAAGCAGTGTGGTTGAGAATGCAAGGGAAGAGGTTGTTTAAAAGGCAGGTAAAAAAACATCAATTATTTGGACCTGGTTCAGGTTTAACCTCTTGGTGCAACGCTCAGGAGGAGTGTGACATCACGGTCAGACAGCAGGGAAGCGAGGGGTAAACGCGCACGTGAGGTCAGTGCGACCCCTGCCTGGATATGACGACTTGTTCCTGGTTTTGCCACTACATTTTGACTGATCTCAGAAGATATCTGCTTAAATTTACCTTTAAAAATAATCTGTTTGACTATTTATGGAGAATTAAAAAGACACAGCAGGGTTGCAAGGAGCTGCAGAGACTATCAGTGTATGTGTTGTCCTATTGCTGGTGTCCTGAGTGAAGGTTAAGCTGAAAATGTGACATTTCAACAGTCTGAACACATTCATCTAACTGAAGTGTTTTCCTCTCTGGACTGGACTCTTCCACTGTATTACAGATTCATTTATAGCAGGAGTGGAAGTGTTGGTGTCATTGCCCATCCCTGCAGCATCCCTAAGGACTCGTACGGCGGTGCCCGTTGTACTTTACAAAAATTGTGACTCATCCTGTGAGGTCGAACTGCCGCTGGTATTTCAATCTGTAGGTGCTGATGTGGAACGGAGCTTCTGTTTATTTCCTCTATAACCCAAAGCGTTCTACATTGTAAATGTGCAGCAAAACCGCAGCTAAGCCACATGCTGAGGCTATTTATACCAGCCTTGTGTCCCCCTTTACCTGATGTATCTCAAGTGAACTGATAGAGACTTGATTTTTCAGAGATGGGAAGGGTTAAAGGGGGTAACATAAATGTTTTGGTGGTTCCTCTGTATATCTGCTTGAAATAACAGGACCATTTAGCACACATGTAAAATCCTTTCAACAGATCAGAGAAGCTACTGCTCCCTCTACATTCATTAGCACCTCTGGTGAAAATGTGAAAAATGCCACTAAACTCATTCATAGCAGAATAGTTTAGAAAAATTAATCATTTTATGTTGAGGACATTAATACATTTTTGATGTAACCATAAGTTCTGGATCGACAAAACACCCAGGTGTGGACCAATTGACAATATCTGGCACTGTACTTAACAGAGGTGCTTTTTCAATATTCATTCTTTGTTTCTCCAGGTCTGCCTGGACTGTACCAAGTTGATACTTAAACATCACACAAGGACTTTTGAAAACACATTTCTTTTATTCTGAACATTGTGGCTCAGAGTTCCTTGGACTGTTGTACCATACCCTGCTGCATTCATTTTAAAAGGTTTTAAATAATAACTAGGTTTTTTTTTTTTCCAGTTTTGCTGAACATGGGACTAGCTAATATTTCAATTAAAATGTAAAGTAACATATTCAATCAATTTTAGCACCACATCTCTGTGAAAGCATACTTTTACACTGCTGTCATGTTTTAGAAGTACTTCCTGCAGTGTTGGTTGTCATGTCCTGCAGTTGGCAGGACATGACAGTCTTCAAGTGTTCAAACTCTTTGAACACTTGAAGACTAAACAATGAATTCAAATTACTCATCTTGAAGAATCTTATTTTCGCCCCTCCTCTTCACAGACGAGTTCAGCTAAGAACTCGTCTGTTCTTAGCTGCCCAGAGTGACCCCACCTGTCGCCTGAAACGTTTGCTGTAGATAGGCACCAGCACCCTCCCACTAGGGACAAGGATGTTAGAAATGGATGGATGGATGGATGGATGGTGGATGGATGGGGATGGAGGTGGATGGATGGTGGATGGATGGATGGATGGATGGATGGATGGATGGATGGATGGATGGATGACTGTTACCAAGATATATCAGAAAAACAATGTATATTAGTGAAAGAAATCAATTAAATTAACTACTTTGACTGATCTCAGAAGATATCTGCTTAAATTTACCTTTAAAAATAATCTGTTTGACTATTTATGGAGAATTAAAAAGACACAGCAGGGTTGCAAGGAGCTGCAGAGACTATCAGTGTATTGTTGTCCTATTGCTGGTGTCCTGAGTGAAGGTTAAACTGAAAATGTGACATTTCAACAGTCTGAACACATTCATCTAACTGAAGTGTTTTCCTCTCTGGACTGGACTCTTCCACTGTATTACAGATTCATTTATAGCAGGAGTGGAAGTGTTGGTGTCATTGCCCATCCCTGCAGCATCCCTAAGGACCGTACGGCGGTGCCCGTTGTACTTTACAAAAATTGTGACTCATCCTGTGAGGTCGAACTGCCGCTGGTATTTCAATCTGTAGGTGCTGATGTGGAACGGAGCTTCTGTTTATTTCCTCTATAACCCAAAGCGTTCTACACTCGTAAATGTGCAGCAAAACCGCAGCTAAGCCACATGCTGAGGCTATTTATACCAGCCTTGTGTCCCCCTTTACCTGATGTATCTCAAGTGAACTGATAGAGACTTGATTTTTCAGAGATGGGAAGGGTTAAAGGGGGTAACATAAATGTTTTGGTGGTTCCTCTGTATATCTGCTTGAAATAACAGGACCATTTAGCACACATGTAAAATCCTTTCAACAGATCAGAGAAGCTACTGCTCCCTCTACATTCATTAGCACCTCTGGTGAAAATGTGAAAAATGCCACTAAACTCATTCATAGCAGAATAGTTTAGAAAAATTAATCATTTTATGTTGAGGACATTAATACATTTTTGATGTAACCATAAGTTCTGGATCGACAAAACACCCAGGTGTGGACCAATTGACAATATCTGGCACTGTACTTAACAGAGGTGCTTTTTCAATATTCATTCTTTGTTTCTCCAGGTCTGCCTGGACTGTACCAAGTTGATACTTAAACATCACACAAGGACTTTTGAAAACACATTTCTTTTATTCTGAACATTGTGGCTCAGAGTTCCTTGGACTGTTGTACCATACCCTGCTGCATTCATTTTAAAAGGTTTTAAATAATAACTAGGTTTTTTTTTTTTCCAGTTTTGCTGAACATGGGACTAGCTAATATTTCAATTAAAATGTAAAGTAACATATTCAATCAATTTTAGCACCACATCTCTGTGAAAGCATACTTTTACACTGCTGTCATGTTTTAGAAGTACTTCCTGCAGTGTTGGTTGTCATGTCCTGCAGTTGGCAGGACATGACAGTCTTCAAGTGTTCAAACTCTTTGAACACTTGAAGACTAAACAATGAATTCAAATTACTCATCTTGAAGAATCTTATTTTCGCCCCTCCTCTTCACAGACGAGTTCAGCTAAGAACTCGTCTGTTCTTAGCTGCCCAGAGTGACCCCACCTGTCGCCTGAAACGTTTGCTGTAGATAGGCACCAGCACCCCTCCCACTAGGGACAAGGATGTTAGAAAATGGATGGATGGATGGATGGATGGATGGATGGATGGATGGATGGATGGATGGATGGATGGATGGATGGATGGATGGATGGATGGATGGATGGATGGATGGATGGATGGATGGATGGATGGATGGATGGATGGATGGATGGATGACTGATTACCAAGATATATCAGAAAAACAATGTATATTAGTGAAAGAAATCAATTAAATTAACTACTTTGACTGATCTCAGAAGATATCTGCTTAAATTTACCTTTAAAAATAATCTGTTTGACTATTTATGGAGAATTAAAAAGACACAGCAGGGTTGCAAGGAGCTGCAGAGACTATCAGTGTATGTGTTGTCCTATTGCTGGTGTCCTGAGTGAAGGTTAAACTGAAAATGTGACATTTCAACAGTCTGAACACATTCATCTAACTGAAGTGTTTTCCTCTCTGGACTGGACTCTTCCACTGTATTACAGATTCATTTATAGCAGGAGTGGAAGTGTTGGTGTCATTGCCCATCCCTGCAGCATCCCTAAGGACTCGTACGGCGGTGCCCGTTGTACTTTACAAAAATTGTGACTCATCCTGTGAGGTCGAACTGCCGCTGGTATTTCAATCTGTAGGTGCTGATGTGGAACGGAGCTTCTGTTTATTTCCTCTATAACCCAAAGCGTTCTACACTCGTAAATGTGCAGCAAAACCGCAGCTAAGCCACATGCTGAGGCTATTTATACCAGCCTTGTGTCCCCCTTTACCTGATGTATCTCAAGTGAACTGATAGAGACTTGATTTTTCAGAGCAACAGTAAGAGTTAAAGGGTGTTTTGGTGGCTCCACTGTATATCTGCTTGAAATAACAAGACCGTTTTATAAGGTGTATCAAATACTTTCAACTAATCAAAGGAAGTTGAAAGTATCCTCTTTCATACTGGCTATAGAATTAGTCGGAAACTATTTAATTTTAAACGTAAATAGTTTAAAAACATTTAAAACATTGGTTTTAAGAAGTAAAATTTTGAGTATTACATGTACTACAAATTATTTGTTTATTTCCATTTTTCTGTATTTGTATTTCAAATATTGCATAACATTTATACAACATTGGTCAAATGAAAAATATCCTACTTTTTTTTTTTATCTGATTGGTCGATTAATCTTTAGATTAATAGAACAATTTAATAGAATAATTCTTATTAAAATAATCGTTAGATGCAGCCCATCTGAATTATTTTTGTGCCTTCCTCTAAACTTATTTGACCTGATCGCCTCTCCCTTTTTTAAAAACAAATGTTTAAAAAAACAGGCACATTTCTTTAGAGAATTCTTCAGAATGTTCCTCACTTTGTTGAATGGCTAATATCAGCATTACTGCCTCCTGCTGGTCAGGGATGTGTATTTCTGGATGTTTTCTTTTCTCTCACGTTGCTCATAAAAATACCAGTTAAAAAACAATTCTACATCTGTTTTAGAAGGATATTAATATCACATTGATTGCTTGGGATTGTAAAACCACATGAGTGAAATTAGTGCATCAACAAGTCTTGTTTCTACGAACAGAGCTTCACATGTCAGCCAGGATTCAAAACCAGAAGTCTCTTTGTTTTAAGATGAATCCTTACCTGAAGCCTCTAGGCCACAGGCCGTCACAGTAGTCAAATTTCACTTAAAGTTTGGGATTATAATTACAAGATCCATGTTGTTTAGGAATGCAGGCAGTGAAGAAATATGCCAAATATATATGGCAGGTCTCTCAGTGTCATTTCCTGGACTCTTTTTGAAATCTTTCATTTTCGTGAGTTTTCACGGTTTTAAAACCCTGAATCTTTTCTGGATCTCCTAAACAAAAACAATAAAGTTAGATTGTGTTTTATTTTGAGTTTATATATACAGACCCAGCTGAATATAAACTAACTGAAATCTTAAGCTTAGTGTTTGTTTATAAATAAGCTAAACTACCAGAAATTTGATGTAACTTGTAGCTGACCCAAAGTATGAGGAAACTAAGCCCAAACCATCCGGGATGTTCCATAAATGCTTGAATTTTAACACAAACCATAGAGCTAAAATATTTTGTTTATAAATAAGGTTTATGAAATCCCTGGAAGTGCTTGAATTTCAATAAAGTGTTTTCAAGGTTTGATTTCTGTATAAAGTAGGGCTGCAACTAACAGTTATTTTAGTAATCAGTTAATCTATTAATTGTTTTAAAGATGAATAAGAAAAAGAATTGGCACAATCTGCAAATATTTCAGTTAGCATTTTAAGATTCTTTTATACAATGTTACAAAAACATTAAGAAAATGCTAGTTAACCATTTAATTCCTTTTTTAAAAATAACAAAATAAACACTTTGTTGCCTAAAGTACAGTAACGTGGCACTCCTTCTGTCTATGCTTAATCATTTACAGTTTTTTTTTTTCTTTTTACCTAAAATGATAAATGTATATATTTTTGCACAGCTTTGGCCTAATGACTGTCCTGAGTATGCTCTTTAGGCAAACTGCCTTTCTTAGAGTCTGTATGTTCTAGTTAACTATGAACTAGATTAACTACATTAGTTGATGATTATTTCAAGAATAGACTAATCATGATTGATCATCCTTGAAAGTGCTTGATATTCTATCTGCAGTTTTCTAATAAAGTTGTAACAATTCTTTTAGGAGAAAGGACTCCTTACAGAAAGTCAAGTGATTATTTATATTGCATCTAAGTATTTAGTTTGAGCAGGAAGACAATTTACCTGAACACAAACTGATTTGTTCAATTTATTTGTTTGTAATGAACATTTATCATACTCAGTGAGTTATTGATCTCTGTAAATGAAAATAGGTGGGCTTTTGTTTTATACATTAAAGTGATCGAATTTGGGATTTTTTTGTTAAATTTGTTTTGTTCTCAGAAACAAATGTGGTGTGAGAGAAAATTTACCAAATTTTGTTATATTTTAGCTTACTTTATGCCTGCTATGTAGAATATCACAAGACATTATTAATAACAGAAATAAATTATGTCATTTAAGTGAATTGAAACTGGTGACTAAAAACGATACAAATAAACTAAAGAAGACAAAGTGTGGTGCCGTAAAAGTTTGAAAACTAACTTTGGAAATATTTCAAGGGTGCTTGAATTTTAATGTAGGGAATTGTACAAATCCTGTTAAGAGTACGAATGCTACTAAAAAAAAAAACTCAGCATAGATTAATTTAAATATTTTTGAATTGCTTAAAATCCATCTGAGCAAACAAAAACTATTTATTAATAATTGCCTTTAAGCTTTTAAACTGAAAGCAATCAATCGCTGACTTTCCTAGCCACTGTATCCAAATAAAAACACAGTCAGTGGTGGTTATGAACAGGAAGTGGGCCCCAAATCAGATTCTGCCTAAGGCTCCATTCAACCTCAGATCAGCCCTGCCCATAAATCATATTTGATGTGGCATAAAATCATTCTTCAGTCAGCCCGCTTGAGTTTTGTACATTATGTAACCCTCTGAGACGCCTTTCAGCGTCTCTTCTTCACCTGTCATCGTGACACTGAGAGCAAACACGATGGTGAGCCGGTCTGTTGATGAGGCAGCTCAGGTAATAAACCTCCTGTTACTGTAGATAAACTCACCTTCAATCCCTCCGCTGCTCTCGACGGAGTAAACCACTCAACTCATTCCATGGCGGCGAACTTTATGCCCCAAAATTTCCACAAACACGCTGGGCAAAAATGAAAAAGAAAAAAATAAAAATAATGCGTCCTCCCAGCGAAGACGGCTCAGTGTCTGTGAGGTTATTCCAGCGGCTGCTCTCTGACCGTCACCCCGGGGACAGGTGCGCGATCCGCGGCTCCGCTTCTGGTCGGCACGTCCGTATCAACACGCAGCTTTAAGGTTCACCTTGCCAGCAGGACTCCTCCCCTGCCTCTGCTTCCTCCAGGCTGTCCACTCCTCTCTCATCAATGTTTCGTGACTCTGACTTTCTGCCTGCCTGCTGGATGGGAATACAAATCAAACCGCCAGCAGAGGGTTTTCCAAGGACGCACGAACTGACTGAGCAGCACCAGAGGCGCAGGATGGTTTAGGTTCATATATCAGCTGATTGGTCCCTTGGTACGTGTCTCCATCACTCCTGGGCAAAGCTTTTACTATTGCTAACAACTCATTTAATGAACAATATAATAGCGATTCAAGGAAAAACAACAATAAAATAGTTCAGAACTGAAGCTGCTTTGTCTTGATAAAGTTATGGAGTCATCTTATTTTTATTTTTAGAAAATACAGTTATGGAAACTATTGTATAATTAAATTAAAATATTAATAAATTCGAAATAAATAATATGCATGTTAGTATTAATAAAGGCAAATAATTACAAAAATAATTACTATTTTATGGAAAATAGTTTATTTTACACTCAGTTTATGGTGAATCAATATTGCGATCTAGTCACAACGGTTTTATTATAATATTATTAATAATACGGATAAAATAAGAAATAAAAAAGAAATAATCAATTATTATTAATGATCATTCTAAGAAAAAAATTAAAAAGAAAAAATAAGAAACTATAAATAATAAGCTAAAAAGAAGTTAAAAATAAGGGGGAAAATAATAATCTAATAAATGATAAAATAGTTTTAAGAACTGAACAGTCTTTATTAGATTAAATTTTAGAATTTTATTTTTTAGGGGAAACTATGATTGTAAAAGATGAAAAAAAGTTAGAAGTATTATTTATTATTTATTATTATTGTCTGTTATTTAGCAATAACAAACTATAATAATTCTTACGAATAGTAGTTTCTATATAAATGTCATGGAAATATTACAATAAGGTCACATCTGCTAGTCATGTCATATGAAATGTTTGTGAACTCTCACCAAAAGAACTATTTGGGTTACATGTACGAGGTTGGAAGGTTGTTTTCCACAGCTGCATCAGGACCAGATCGTCTTGCTCCTTGTTTTTCATTCCTTATCATTGTATAAAACTTACATGTTGTCTCTGGCTGTCAGAGCCTTGCATCCAGACTGCCTTGACTATTGATTGTCTCATGAGCTCTCTGAGTTGTGCACAATTCATGAATAAACCTGATTGAGTGATTTTACCTGAACAGTGCTTGGAAATACTTTTTTTCCACAACAATAAATAAATGAATAAATAACATGGTTGTTTTATTTAAAAGCCAATCATTCTGGCTTTTTACTGATGGAGTTATGGAGCCGTTGTTTTTAGTAGAAAGAAAATAACTTATGGATTCACTAAATCGTAAAACGGCAGAGAAGATAAATCAACACATTATTGGCATTTCTTACAAATATCAATCAACATTAAGAAAACAAAATATCTGCTCCAGTCAGTATCAGGGAGATGTCAATAGTAAGATGATCGTTTCCAGTGTCCTGGTTTTTAAAGTCCAGACCGCTAAGGCTGGTATTAGAACCCAGAACTCAAAATAATTTCTTCAAAATAGAACAAAACACTAAATTACATCCATGACCAGGTCAATCCTGCAAATCTGATCTGTCAGCTGCTATTTAATGAAACTAGGATCATGCTGGATGAGGAATATATCTCATTGGTAAATGGCATTCCTAATATAACGTCAGCGTCCCGATAAGCAGTAGGATAAGTAAAGTACTAACCACAATGTTCTTGGTTCATCACTCCATATTTATTTTTCTGAACTCTGAGTGTTTCCATAAATGTTTATGGAGTCAAAGATTATATATCTTTGACTTGATCTGGAATCAAAACCTCCCACTCTTTACAATAATGTTCTTTAATTTATTAAGTATCTCAAAGTGTTTACTGTAAGATAAGTAATGTTATAGCTCTCTTCAACTCTTATCTATGCTTTTTGTGAAATACTTTATCATCTACAACCTTTATGGGTTCCTTAAAGTAAAGGATTATAAATAACTTCAAGCTTCTTAGTGATAATGAATAAAATCTTTATATACATGTGAGGCTCTGGTGAGTCCAGCAGTTAACGTCCAAACTGGTCCAGTGCAGGTGACTGAAGTTGGTTTAATCACCTGATCTCAGTTTACCAGCAGCTAATTTGACTTTCAAACATCTCCAGTAGGCAGCATTCAAATTGTGATAATGTGGGTCGTATCTGCAGGGGCCAATCGATTCTCTTGGTAAAGCATGTTGAATAAAATGCTGCTTTTTGATGTATTTATAGGGTAATGTTTTCTTTTTTTTTTTTTGCGACAATTGTGTGGGTGGGTAGGAGTAGTCAGTATGTTACCTTTAGTAGAAAGCAGACAGAGAGGGAAGAATTATCACTGAGGACACAAGCTGACAGCTATTAAAGTTTTACCCAACAACTACTCACCAGAAAGATGAAAGCTATTAACTTAACCCAGAGACAGTTCTGCATAGGAGACAGAAGTGGAATCTCTCAGAGCTTGCAGCATTAGATGCATTTCCATTACAAAGCTTTGTCGACATTCTGCTAAACCATTTCGCAATTGTGGTGTTTCCATTGAATAAGAAGCGCAATTAAAATCATACACAAATAAGTTTGTTCCCATGATAAGTTATTAAAAAACCCTCAGACTATTTCATTTTCTCCTTTGTGGAAACATCAGAGCTAACATGATCAGCTGTTGGTCATGTTACTCATGCAATGCGATTAAAGTGTTTCCAGTGCAAATTTGAGAAATAAACCAATTTTTTTTATTTGCTGTGTACATTTGCTCCATTAAGCAAAGGTATTTTCTAAATCTCAAATGAACTCCTTTCATTAAAATTATATGTTTAATGAAAGGAGTATAGGATTAGGTAAATTTTAATTTAGCTGATTATTCTTACATTTGACTTGAAATTTGGATGACCCATGTCTTCTGCGTCACGGGTAGGGCTGGCCAATAAATCAATAACTATGTATCGCAATAGACACGTGATCAATATGAAAAGGCTTTAGCTGTTCAACCTCTCACAGCCAGATAAACAAGCGTGGTGGCATCAACTAACTTACTCACTCTTTGGTTTCCTGGGAACTTCCTACATTTATTTGGTTACGTAGGATAATTGAGTAACTTGCACTCAGTTTTAAGTTTTGTCACTGAGCCTCATAAAGTATTGGACTAGAGTGAAAACTGTGCATAACACAGGAAAGGTCAGACGAACAGTTTGGCAGTATTAAAAAATATATATTTTTATCTATCAACAATTATTCATATCGACTGTTATGAAACGCTTCATGGTTACTTTCAGCACTAGTAATGGTAAAGTAATCAAGCCTTTCTAATGGCTTCTGAAAGCTACAGATGTGAAGCTAACAGTAGCTTCTGAAGCTAGCAGCTACTCAGACCCAAAACCTAGCTAAAACTCAAGTTTTCACAAAGAGCAAGGACATTTTGAGGGACAATTTCCTCAAAGTGTTTGTGTTTTTAAATAGTAACGATGGAAGAGACTTGTAAAAAGGTCGGCTGCTCATTTAAATATACAAATATTCCCAATTAAATGAAAAAACAAGGGCATAAAGTTAACTCCAACAGTCTTCAAACTATTTTCTTCTTATAACTGTTCTCACTGATTATTACAGCCAAAAAGCTTCTACCATTTATTTTGTGCATTTTATTTTATATCTAGAGACTTTGTCATGGCTCTCTGCTCTGTGTTTAATGATACTGAGCTTTGGTACCCATTAGCAGTATTAGTTTCTGTAATATGAACATGTATACACTGTGGTGTCTTTGCAGCAGCGCCAGCTTCTGAGAAATTATTTACATAGTCACTGCAGGAGTGCATTAGCTCCAAAATACAGTCGAGTTGGACTGAGTGTCCTGGATACTGAACTGTTGACAGGAAAAGACTTTCTGACACTGAAATATGTTGGATAAATTTAACTGAGTTTGATATGAAGAGATTGTTGCTCTCAAGAAATGACACATCACTGTTATCACATGTTTGAAACATACTGTACTACAGATTATTAATAAGCAGCAATTTTTTTGCTGTAGAGTTTCAGAAGTTCTTCTGATAAATGATTGGCTATCATGTTTATTTCCCAGGAGGCTTTGCAGCAGCTCCTGAGCAGGATGAAGGTAGTGGATATTGCTACTGGCATTCGGAGATGGGAGGTAATAAACTAATCCTTTGGTAATACACATTAACTATCATTAACATTGACTATCATTAGCATTGTTGAGCCAGCTATTATTTTTTGCTGCTGCTGTTTATTTTTTTACTATCTTTTAGTAAAATGGTTTATCCTGGTAATAAAAACTCTAACCAGTAAATTCAAGCATACGAATGGTACAAAGATCTGTCACACCTCTTGATTTATCTTGAATGATTTTAATCAGAAATCAGTGCAGTTTCTCAGTCAGTAATGTCTCTTCTCAGGTTTATGTTGAGTCTCCATGGCAAATAACTGTCCCACAGTCCAACGGGTGTCGACTTCTTCATTAATGCAGTCGTGTCCAGAGAAACGAGATGTAGGTTTTGTTATATTTCCAAATTTTGTTATACATAGGTTTTGTTATATTAGTTGTTTTAATTGTTAAAATTTTGCAGATTAAAAACCTTTTACTGGTATTTACACTGTTGAAATTATGTGAAAAACATCTCATTTGTTTAGAAGAAAGCTCTAAAATGTGTTTCTCTAGTGAACGTTTGTGACTCATTTCTTTCCCCTTTTGACTTGGCTTTTTTTTTTCTAGATTTTTAATATATTTATACGATATTGGAAGAAGAAGTGCTGATGTAACCTGGTTCCACCTTAACTACCTATGAGTAGCTAATAAAACATAAAGCCTGTTTGATGTCCAAAACATGGACTTCGCTGGTGGGAAGTTTTAAGGATTTTAAATTTTGAATTCATTGTGAATTTAATTCAAAATTCATGTAAACATTTTTAATTATAATTGTAGTCATTTTTGTCAATTTAAGAAAATTAATGTGTTAATAGAGACCCTGGTCCAAGCGCTGTTTCTTGCCTTTACAGGACATTACGTCCAACAGAGTTTGAATCTGACTGGTTTCAAGTTTCAATTGGAAATCTCTAATAAATGTCAACAGGATTCTGAGGGTGATCTATTACTAAAGCTTCCTGTTTTGCAGGAAACAGAATGGAAACAGATTTTTTTTTTTTTTAATGTAACAAAATTCTTTTTTAATCGATTTTTCTGTAAGTTAGTAGCCAGGTTAACTGTGTAGTGAATGACGCTTCAGGCTCATTGCAAACATCAGACGTTTTATGACCATTACTGGGAATCGTTTGTGATTCTTTCTAACAACATCAGAGTTTTTTCTCTGTTTTATTCACGGTCGTTTCCCCTCCAGCTGAGACGAGAAGCAACGTAGTAGCAGTTCATTTTCAGGCTGACAGCGATTCTAAAAATGTTCTGAGCCATTTCTGGTTCCCAGCAGGTGGAGCGAAGCTCCGAGTGGAAACTGCTCTGAAGTGGTTTTATAGCTGACGTGGCCCCACTGATAGGAGTCCACCTACACAGAGGAGTGGGTTTATGTGGAGCTGCAGGAGTCAGATTGCAAACTGGTTTTAATCCTAAAGACCTGAGCTTAGAGACGGGTCCGACACTTTGATCCAGACTGAAATACCTCAACATGACAGCTGTTTATGAAGAACATGAATATAATTAAAACCTTAAAATCCTGAAAGTATAAAGCATAAATTTAGAGTTGCAAATAATGATTGTTCTATTAATGTATTATTCAGTTGAATGTTCTAATAAGCAACCCAACAATCAAATTTAAAAATTCACATTTTGCAGGTTTTTCATTTAACCACTCATTATTTAGTGGTGAATAATTATTTCATTATTTATAATATTAGAAATGCACAAAAAAGCTAACAAAATAAACATGTTATTGCCTACAGTGTAAGAACATAGCATTCTGTACACTTGATCATTTGTAGCAAAGAATTCATCTACATGGTAGAGCTCAACCTGATCTGATGACTTTTTTTTTTTTTATTCAAAACTGAATTGGTCCATATTTGCTGACTGTCTGTTTTTAGTGTGAATGAGACCTGTCTTAGGAAGTGTGGGGAATAATAGCGTTTCGTAGAAAGAGTTAGAAGGTCGACGCACAGGCTCACAGCCAATAACAGTTATAATGATCCCAGAAGATGACGGCATAATGAGCAAAGTAATAAAGAAGGAATTATACGGGTACTAACAGAATATTTAGAAAATAAGATCATAGTCCTGGGTTTAACAGGGCAAGCTGTACTGATTCACACTAAATGGCACTGTTGGGATGCAATTATTTCTGTATCTTATTTTTAGAAGTAGTGTCAGCATATTGATGATCTCTTTACTGTCTTTTGAAGAACAAAAAGAAATAATAATTAAAAATTGGACCAGGTAAGTATATAAAGATAATTTGGGAGACATACATGAGCATCCTGGTTCAGTAGGACTGAAACGATTAATCAGATTAACTGTGATGAAAGAATTTTTGAAATGATAGTCAACTAATTTAGCAATGGATTAATCATTAACTGGAGTATACAGACTCAAAAAGGCAACACACTCAGAGCAGTAACTAAGCCAAAATTATACAAATAATAATATATTCATTTCTCATTAAAAATAAAGAAAAACTTGTGTCTGTGTGTTCGAACCCCTCAAGTGGCAGTTTTATCTTCACCAGGTTAAAATTCGATTTTTTTAATTAATTTTGAGCATTTTTTTTCTATCTAATTAATAATCAGTTAATCTAAAAAATAATGAACATGTTAGCCCTACAGTGTCCAGATATGAAGTTGAGGAAACATGGTTGAGGTTTTTATATACTGGTGTTACAGGTAATTTTGTTTTAGCTGCAGATCACAAATGATCAAGCATACACAAAAGGAACATTAAGTTACTGCATTTTATGCAACAAAATGTTTATTTATCATTTTAAAAAGCCACAGAATTATTCATTTGCATCATTTAATGCATTTCAAGTATTGTATAAAAAAGTATTAAATGAAAAATCAGCAGAATGTGCCAATTTGTTTTTATCTGATTACTCATCAGAATAACCAATCGATTACTAAAATAATCATTAATTGCAAACAGTAAATGTGTTGTGATAATAATGAATTAATTACCGTAAACCTCCATCATCTCCACATGTTGACAGTTATTTTATTACATCTAAAAAAGTAAATGGTTTTTGAAACATGTCTTCTTGGTGGTGCTGATGGTAAAGTCTCTTTCATCTTTTTGTTGTTGTTGTTTATTTGTTCATTCCTGCTTGCATTTATCAGTATTCGAGATCGGTTCATCCTGTCCAAGGCTATTCTGACTCAGAAAAACCTGACCAGTGAGCAACACCGCAGAGTGGCGTGGGTTGTGACCCAGCAGGCGGGACAAAGTGTCAGAAAGAACAAGGAAGGAGAAAAGGAGACAAGGAGCGAGCAGCGGCCAGAGGGGTCCAAGGTGACGTAGCTGCTCCGAGGTTACGGGACGAAGTGACTTTAAACTGACTGCAGCAGACTACTCAATGCTGAGAAATGTGTGTGTGGGTGGAAGTGTGCGAGCATGACGTCCGATCCAAAAATGACACAGCGACACACAGTGGAGGTCTTTGTGATGGATGTTCAATAAAAATGCGTCTCATGCACAAAGTTCAGCCTTGATTCAGTCTGAAAACGAGCTGATTCATCGTAGATATGAAGCATTAAGTTACATATTTACTAGAGTCTTCTCATTTATACAACCTGATATGGACGTTTCAGTAAATGTTTATGTATGTTATAAAACAGTTCACGTCTTTTTCATTTCTACTCACATCTAAATGTTTCATTTCATTAAAGAAATGATAAGATTAGACAAAAGAAACTGAGTACATGCAGTATTCATACAGGAGCTTGAAATCCTTTAAATGCTTGAATTTTAATTTGTTGGTTTCAAGGTTTGAAAAGTGGCTGGTTTCTGTATAAAGTCCTTGGAAGAACTTGATATTCAAACTGTACTGTTTGTAATAAAATGCAATGAAACATTTGATTAAACGCTTAAATGTGAAAATTATTATTCACAGTTGAAACTAAATATTTTCATATACCTAATAAAAAAAGACATTTTTGTCTCTCTGTCAGAAGTTAAGTAAGGCAAAATTTTTCTTGCTTTAGGAAGGTTATAAAAAATATTTATACTTGCTGAAAACTAGAAAATGTAGCATAACATTTTTAGAGATTTTTTTGTAACTGTTTGTTTTTCAACGACATTGACCTGTGTATTTGAAACAGAGGTTGGCTTATATTTGTTATGTTAAACAATGTTATTGAAATTGTTTTTATTTTTTTATTTTTCATTTTTGAATTGTTCTGAAAGCACAACGGTGTATGAGGTGTGTGTGAGAGAGACATTTGAAAACATTACATTTTGCTTTTTGTGGTTTACCTTGCTCCTGCTGTAGCATGTCATCAGAAGACATTATTAGCAACAGCAATGAATGATATGATATAATAGCTAATTGAAACTGTCTTTTTAGTTGTATCTTTATCTTTGTTTTTAGAGTGAGGTACTGGAAAAGTTTGAAACTTACCTTGAAAATGTTAGAAAAGTGCTTGAATTTTCCGGTGGGAAAAGCCGTTTTTGTAACGGTGATTTGCATTCTGGGATTCAGAGTTTTCACCAACCTCCTGTGTGGTCTCTGTATGTAGTCCGGTAGTTCATACAGAGACCTTGTTTTCTATAGCTAGGCCCAACTTATGATTTAAGTATCTGGTTTCATTCATGTAAAATATATTTTAAAACTTGGCTTTTCTTTACAACTTTAAATGGACAAAGAATATTTTACTTGGTTGGAAAATTGCATATTCTCTCCACAAAACTGACGGGATACTTTGGATGGTTCATGTTACTGGCAGTGAGAAGCCTCCTCCCTGCTGGTTGAATTCCCACATTCTCCTCAAAGCTCCCGTCCCGACAGGTGAAGGGGTGGGCCTCCTCTCAACCTCCTCCGCCTCGCTTCATTTTGATCTTCTTCATAATGGAAGAGTCCGTCATCAGGAAAAACAACCTGCAATCAGCTCCATTGTTGCCATCATGATTCATGATGATGATTCAAACTCTCAGTGTAACACAACAACAGAGAGATAAAGACAAATACAGTAAACGGTGATGAATGATGGCTTTATTATAGACTTTAAGGTTTGTGTAGGAGACACTATCAGTGGGCATCTACTTTTATACTTTTATCTTCCTTTTGTGTTGAATTGAACTATTGGAACAAATAGTTTGCTTCAGTCTAACAATAACTGGTTTAAAATTGTTAGCTCACTCATTCTCTCCAAATCATCTACTCTAGACGCGTTTTCTGATGTATTTTTGTTATGTTTACATGTCTGTATAACATTATAATGCATCTTGGCTCCAAAACACTGAAATCAATAAATAGTAAACAACCAGGCCTCTACGACATTCAAAAACATTACAGTTGAAACCAGTTTAGATACACCAAACAAAAACAAACAAGCATCTTTTTTTCTTAATGTCTGAAGTGAAATCAACCAAATGCTTCTATTTATTTGTTCGCTAAATGAGAAAGAAAATGTATCAGGGATATATTTATTAATATCTTCAAATTCAGACGTTTACCGACAGAAATCTGCGTTTATCTCTGAACCACCTTTTGTTGATTAACCTGCCTTGACATAACTATTGGACCAGCTTTCTTTTTTGACAGTGGGTATGAAAGGCCAGGACATGCAAATAAACAGAAGAAAGCCTGAATAATTGCCTTACTTTAGTGCTATTGAAGAAACTGCTGCAACGTAATACCAAAGAAGTGTGCTGAGACAGAAATTACACCTAATTACCCATCATTTGTAAATAATGATGGGTATAAATAAGGAATACAGGGGTTCCCCCAGATAACGTTGTGGCAATGGCGCTAGGGCGCTCACCCAGATGACTGCCCCCTTTACTTCAAAATATGTTTTGAAGTAAAAAATATTTTTAAAGTCGACAGAAAATTAGAAAATATCACTCCGTAATTATGTGTTATTGGAAGACATTACTAACAATACCACGTATAAAGTTTTTTAAAAAGGAAATACAATTAAATTAAATATAAAGTTTTTGCAATCATCCTAATAAATCCTAATGCAAAGTGGCAAAAACTTTTTGGTCCTGTATCCTTGACATGTCACTTTATTCGCAGAAGTTGTTAGCATGTAGAGGGGGGCAAACAGGCAGTATTTATGGAGTTTTAGTGAATAACAACATAGCTGATGTCAGTCTTCCTAAATGTTCGCATATTGACCATACTATGATGCCGTTGTTCTTTCAAATGTTAGACGGAAGAGATTCTAATCTGTTTAATCTGTAAAATAAAAAAAGCATATAGTAAATTAACAAACTATGCTTAGCCTGGTGGGAATGCAAGTAAAGCCTGGTGGCCTGCCAGGCTTATGATACATTGGGGGATAATCTAATCTTCATCCCGGCCGCTTCACACTCAAAATGCTCCAGTGAAAGCTATAGATCAAGATCTGGTGCGATCAATAGGAGCATATCATCTGAAAAAAACCCAGAGATTTGATCTCAGTGATGTAGCAAGCTTTGAAAAGTGCAGGGGATGGGAATTAACCGGAAAGGGATTGTGGCAGAGGATCATGAAGTGTTCAAGCTCAAGAAATGGAGCAACAATACCTGAAATGCACAGAAAAATGTTCAATTACATATTATTAGGCTACAAAATTCAAGCATAGTTTTGTTTTGTAAATTCTGTCATATCCTGGAATATTTTTAACTGTTGGTTGGGATTGGCTCTTCTTCATCCAAGGAAAACGCTGATTGGATCAATCAATTTATCCTTAGCTGACGGTGTTGTTCGTTTTATGTTAGGTGGTTGCTTGCGTGTTAACAACGTACTTTCAATGCAAGACACATAAAATTCCACATCTTTTTGGCCTTCTTGGTGTTCCATACATGAGGAGCAGGAACACCAGATACAAATTTAGCAATGGTGTGTGACATATAAACGCTTCAGACCACAAATTATTGTCTGCTTATAAAGATAGATGCACTCACATCAGTTTCATTGCACATTTGCCACAGAAATTCAGTTTCTGTCTCCCTGCTACAGAAAGAGGAAAAAAGTCAACCACATGGACAGTCAGAGGTATCTCATTTTAATAGCTTACAAACAAACACCATGTTCTTTGAGGGTTTCCTAGCAGAGGAATGTCAATGTCTGTTCAGAGTAACCGCAGTCTGAGGATTAGACCAGGATGTCTCAGTCATTATTCCAGCTTCAGAATGACTTGTGATTGGATGAGGATGATGTGGAGGAGTCTCTTTACAGAGGCACAACAAGAGGTTAAATGTCTATCGAATAATATTGGTGCTATTTGTTTAAGACAGAGGAAAATAACAGCAAATCCATTTGAAAATGTTAGAAGGAATTCCAGATATAGAGTGGTTTATAGTGGTTACAGTGGAAATAAACAATAGATTAAAGAATAGAAAAAGATTAATGACTAATGGATCAGTGAAGGCACATTTGATTCAAACATCTCCTAAGTTTTCCAGTCAGAAAGGGACCAAAAAAATGCACAATTATTCAACTTAGACTACTACAATATAAATCCATATCTACATGGTAGGACTAGACAGAAAATTAAAAGGTTTGAATTTAATCCAAACTGTAACAATAGAAAAGATCAGGAATTTCAAACAATAATTTGAATAATTTTCTGGTAAAGCCAACTCATTTGGTTTAGATCGGCATTTCTTTAACTTATTCTTGTTTTTTTGTTTAATAAATAATGACAGCATGGAATGTGTTGTTTTCTGAACTTGAGATCAGACTAAAATAATTTATATCTCATTTATATCTTTGTGTTGTAGGACAACACAAGGTAAGGTTGAAGAGTAATGAAAAGGATACATATATATAGTTCTTATGAATACATCCCCCTTAACTCATAAAATCCAACACAACCAACTCATTTAAGAAACACCAAATTAGTTAATAGTCCACCTGTGTGCAATTTAATCAAGTGGCAATCATTAAGAACAAAATATCTTTTGCAAGAGGAAAAAATTTGTTCTTTTTAAAGTGAAGAGAACCATGTGTCATGTTCAGAGTTGGTTGGTTTATCACAAAATCCCAATAAAATACTCTCCAGTTTGTAGCTGTAACATATCGAATTGTGAGAAAGTTCAAAAGGTGTGAATATTTTTTTGCAAAGAACTGTATCATGTTTAAAAAAAAAACATTTTGAAATTTCATTGAATGTCTTGGAAAGGATCTCGCTCATTCTGGTGTTTTAAGATGAATTCAAGTTGTCTACCAACAAGCTGCAAGGAATGAACCATTGCTGTGGTTGTTTCTTATAAAACCACTTTGATTTACAAGAAAAGGCACAAGTCTGAATGCACCTCTGTAAAACGATGAGTTTATCTGGAACTGCTCCGAAACGAGGAGCCGATTGTCTCAACAAGGAAGAAAAAATAAAATATGCAGAAGCAGATTTGTACATGAGGGAAAAATGTTGAAGCAGACAAAACCAGTAAAAAAAGACAAAAAAAAAAAAAAACAGAGCAGGGATGTGGAGGGCATGTGTGGTCACAGTTCATGGGCTTAAAGTCACTGACTTTCCCCTCAACGTGGGAACGAGAGAGGAACGTCCAGTCCTCCCTGAGTAATCACTGCCACTGTGTCCTAAAGCAAGGCACTTCTACAGCAGGAGCTGCTCGGCAGCAGCGGACGAAAGCAAACTTCCCCTGGACAATAAAAGTCAAACCACAATAGTTTTCTGTCCATCTGTGTTTCCAGTTGGAAAAGCGTCCACAGCAGAGTTTTCACACTTTTAAATAAATTCAAACATTATGACTATGTTGAAAATATACATTCTGGGAACGTTGTGCAAAAGTTGTAAACAAAACATATTTCATATGGGTGGGTGGGGGTGTGTTCACAGCCTGGTGGGCTCGTCATCGCTGTCGCTGCAGTTACCACAGCAGTCCTGCAGGGGGAGACAGAGAGAGTACAGAAACTGAGAACCCATCCGATTGAACAGGGAAGAAACAATGACTGTAGTTGGCTGACTATATTTTAACTAAGGAAAACAATACTGAGACATTCTGGTGCGTTTCTGTCACCTCAGTCTCTGATTGGCTGTCTATCACATTCAATAGGCTATATTCTTGTTTGTTCTTGGACAACCCCCTCACACACTGTGACATCGGCTTAAAACAATCCAACATGTTGAATATATAAGATATTAGATCAAAGCGATCCCCAAACTGGAATAAAAATCTGCCAGTGAAGTCGGCATAAGAAAACCCAGCTCACTGCACAGAGTTGAAAGCAAGCAAGTAGTAACAGTGGAAAGGAACCACTCCCTTTTAACAAAAAGAAACTTCAGGCAGCAAGACCGGCCATTTAGGTGTTGCAGACTAGAAGAAGGTGTAAATGCTCAAATATTGCAAATTCTGGAATAAATGTGCTGTTGTTCAAGAAGTGAAAATCAAAAAACTGATGGGTAAAATGTTAAAATCAATGTCTACTGTGGCAAATATGAGATTAAGCGTGTCAGTTTAATCAAAATCAATGTAAACACACTTTTCCTTACTCATCCAAGCCTTAATAATGATTAAAAGTAATCTCGTTATTTACTTTTCTAAACTTTTAAGGCTTCTCACCTGCCGGCCGAAGAGCCGTTGCAGCAGTCCCTGTTTGGGTGTCGGGGTCGGCTGTCCTCTCCAGTCCAGGTCTGGAGGAATGGCGCCGTCCTCATAAAACACATTCAGCTCAGAGAAACACTCCGTCTCAATCATCTGTACAAAACAAAGCACAAAAATGTCTGGAAATATAATTTTAGATAAATGTTTTGCTAACTGTAGCAAACAAGCATATGAAACTGAGCCGATCCTTTCATTAGATCCACCTGCTGTCATCCATTAAAATGATGTTTATTTGTTGTTGTTTTTTTTATATGTACAAAGAATACTTAAAATGTGAAGCTTAATGTTAAAACCTTTGCTTTACATATTAAGGGCAGTGCGTGGAAGTATAACTTTATTGTTATTCCCACTCCTTATCAACCTACATAGTCTTAATATCTATATTTATTTAGGATTTAATAGTTAACCCAATGCTATAGTATCTACTTAATTTTAATGACTGTTTCTTTAAATTTCACCCAAAAAACCAAACTAGCATTAATAATAAAACACACACAATAATTAAGTAAAACTATTACATATATCCAGCAATAATAATATGTTTACGTTCTAGTTTGAACAGTTTTATGTTTGGATGTTGTCTAAGTTCAATATTCAAATTATTCCGCAGTTTCACGGCACTTATTAATACACAAAAGCATTTTCTAGTAGTTGTGAATCTGAATAGGTTAAACTGTGATTCTCACTATATCTTAGAAATTTGTTTCTGCAGGTTTTTAACAGTTTCTGAGTGTTTTCTGCTAATTCTTTCTTTTTAGCTTTATAAAGAATTGGAACTGTCTGCCATTTTACTGTGTCAATGAACTTTAATACTTTAGATTTTGCAAATACCATGCTAGTGTTTTCTCACACACTGTAAATGTATTATTCTTATTGATTAATGTTAGTGGTTGTTAGTGGAGCCACACAAAGATTCAGCCGACTGAGCAGCCAGATGGGTATATGTTGTTGTTTGTAGTAATTTTGGCCATTGTTTAACACTTTGTAGATGCTTCGGAGTATTTTGTTGTTTATTTATGTCCAAACTAACAAGCAAGAAAAGAAAAAGAAGAGCTTTGGTCAATGTTAATAAGAAAAATCTCACCCTCTCCTCATGTCACACTGTGCTGGTTGTTTCATTCTGCAGTGTCATTTCTCATATGCAGCAGGGAGAAGGGTTTTTTGCATCTGGCTCATAAGATGGGAAAATATATTTTCCCCCCTCTTCTCTGGCTTTATTCAAACGTATAAAAATGTTGTTTTAGATTAGTTTATTTGAATTGCTTTTATTTATTTATACTGTTGTCTTGATGGAAAATAATCTTTACTTTTTTACTTTTTTTTTTTTTATTTAAACAATTTTTGTTTAAATTGGCCTCAACAACTGTTGACAAAATGGGATATTTCTCCTACATATCCAGAAAACCACATGAGGAATATTTAGGATAGAGCTGCTCTCTACTTTAAGACCAAGTCAAAAAGCCTCTGAATTTAATTCAGTTTATAACAATATCGCCAACTATTGGCAGAGTGTGCACATGACCATTTCTTGTATTTCTCATTTGGACTGAGCCAATTTTATTCCAGAATGAAAGTAAAAATATCTTATGAAAATATTGATTTGATGTAAACATGTTAACGAGACACAAGCTGTGCATTAGGTTCTCCAAACTTTGAAGGTTATTCATGTTAGTAAATCTGTAGGTGATCCAAAAACAACAACAAAACTATTTTCTACTGAACTATGCTGGTGAAAAATCAATCTTTCAACAGTTTCCTCATCATTGTGGTGAGTGCTGTTTTGACCTCATTCTGCCAGGGGATGGAGACGCTTCCTGTCGACACTTTGCTGTAGAACGACTCGTCTTTTGGGTCCAGCTCCACGCCCTTTACCGTAGAGAACTGCTCGATGTCCAGCACATCTTTAGCATAAATAGCCTGAGGCTAAAAGCATAAACATGGACAGACATGGCAGCATTAACACATATGACAGCAGAGTTTAGACACAAACAGTCTGAAGATGTGAATAACAAAAGAAAATCCCTGTGCAGAACTTAAAATTTACTTTGGAACGATATTAGGTCTCAAAACAACGTTAATTTTACATTTTAATCTCTCCTGAGCTTCTGCGACATTCGGATTCAAACAGTTTAATTAACTCCAGTTCCTGTGTCTATTTAAAGAGCTTCTCACTGGAAGTTTCTCCTTCTGTTATATTATTAGCCTGATCTCATCTAAAATCACTGACAGTGATGATAAATGAGACAAGCATTTCAGAAAAATACTTTGTTAAACCACAACAAAGTTCTGCTAATTTACAAAAAAATTTCAATAAAGTGTTTTGTAAATTAATTTGTACGATTTGAAATGAAAACAAACACTGAAGCAAACCAATCAACATAACTCAATGTGTTGTGCAGTTTGTCTCCAAAGAATCAGAGGAAAGTTCTTGTTTCAGTATTGAAGGCTACATTCAAAAAGAAGGTATTGATGCTCAATTCAGATTTTTCTACTTTTTATTTTTTTTGCATACGGTTCATATTTGTAATTAAACCCAGCTTTTGTGAGAGTGGTTTGTGACCTCAAACGACCCACAATCGCAGAAGAAGACTGACATCACAGAGCAGCACTCTAGTAATAATGAATGGAGTCACCTATGGATCAATTTTTAACATTTATTCAGCAATGGCAGCCTACAGTTTTGTCACAAAATCGTAACAAAACATCGGAAGCAAAGAAAAAGACAGCACAACTAAAGCAATGTCGCTTTGTGAAGCCTTGACGCAACTTCTGCATAGAGGTCTGTTTGGATGTGTAGTCAGAGCCACAAATGGGGGGTAGTGATGTGATGCACTTCAATGACTCAGACTTTGTAATTTCCTAATTACAATTTTTACACATTGTTTACATTCAGGTTTACCGTGTCTGGATTCTTCTGGTGCAGAAATATGACACGTCTCATATCAATGACAAAAAAAGTCAGATAAAATGACTGTTCAGATTGCAGACACTTTTAAAATTATTGGATATGTATCTGATTTAGTGCCATATGTGGTGACTCAAATCAGTATTTTGGAGTTGAAGATTGAAATTAGGCTGTTCAGACTGTGGTGAAAAAGTCGCACATGGATCTCATATCGGCATGAAAAGCGGATTTATCTGATGTGTGGACATAACCTTATGTTCCTCAAGAAGAACTGGAAAGTGTCACTTTAGGATAATTTTACTTAGAAATCTTAAGCATCAATGCTTTTAAATGTCTGAGAAAAATTATCTTTACTTGTAAAAAAAATTTTTTTTAATTTTCAAAATATTACAGAAATCCTGGAGAAAATGCTCCGAAGTGAAATGAAGAAAAAGTCAAATAGACTCAAAACACAGTACAGCTCTGTGAAAAGAAAGAGATGCCAGAGGAGAGTTATGTACTGTTAAAGGTTTTATTCTACCCCATACTATTCAAAGACCAAAAATTGATGAAAAACTGTCTTCAGACTGATATGAAGTTTACTAATGATTGTTAAATATTATGTTTTTCATATTCATTGTAACAGATGAATCCTCCTCGTCCTAAAGCAGGTGATCCAATCATATACCTCGCCAATAATAGCAACTCGGCACTTTTGAGCCCAATGCTTCTGAAAGTCTCATGTCTGAATACAAGTTCATCAATTACTTGTTCAATATGTTAATTAGTGACATTAATTAAAGATACTCTCCTGAAACTGAGCGAAACCAAGGACCAAAGCTAAAGAAAAAAAAGAAGAATAAAAGTAATCTTCATTCAGAACAACTTTATATTTTCCTGCTCCAAATATTTGCAGTAATTCTGATGGACTTACGTCAGGGATGAAGGGTGGTTGTAGCATGCCGGCCTCCAGCCGTTTGAAGTTGATAGGGCGGAAGATTGGGTGACCTTTGACCTCAGAAGCCCCGCCCCCAAGGGAGCCCAGCCTCTTTGTGGGATCTTTGGCCAGCAGCTGAGGAGTTTACAAAATCAAGCATTTCAAAAAGTCTCCACATGTGTAGTAAACATAAAAAAACTCTTTTTAAAATAAAAACCTGAAACCTTAGCTTTATAAACACTGCAATTAAAAGGATCAATAGCAGAGTCCAGAATAGAAGTATGAAATGAAATGAAGGGAAAATGGAAATCTTACCATTTTACAGATTGACTTGGCCTCTTCAGAAAACTTACTGGAGTATTCCTCCTGTACCTCCTTGACCAGCCGCTCCACTTCCTCCCTTTTGATCTTCTTCTTCCTCTGCTGAAATGGCGACTGGCCCTCGATCATCTCATACAGCAGGCAGCCCAGCGCCCACCAGTCGGGGCTGAAGGTGTACCGCTCGTTCATCACCACCTCCGGGGCTGAACGACATGAGGACGAAAACTGCTAAAGCTGTGGTAATGCAAGAAACTTGAGAAGAAGAGTCTGACAGATATATATATATATATATATAATTTTATTAAACTTTATTAAACTTTGGCTGCAAACATTTGGTCAAATCAACATGGAAATGGTTCAGCAGAAACAAAATAAACAAACAAAATAGCAGACAAATAAAATGGACACTGAAATCTCTAAATAATACCGTTTTTAAAAAATGGGGCAGTTGAGACCCCTGCACTACACTGAAGACTTTTGTCATTCAGTCTTTGGTAGAAAGAGATAGAGACATGAAACAGACAATGATGCAAATAGAAATTATGGAGCTTATATTAATTTATTATGCAATTAATTAATTTACTATTTATTGTGACAGGTGTCACAATAAATACCTGTACCTGTACACACCATAAAAATTGGACTTTTAAACATTTTTTGGTATTGGTACAATAACTGAAAAGATACTTTTCAAAGTAAAAGTATCTCTTTTACTTCAAAAAAGAGAAGTAAAACACTTCACTTTCAACCTCAACACTCGAAGGTGTTGAGGTTGCAGTATCTTGGATAAATGTCAATAAACAAATAAACAATTTTGCTTTCCGAATCTGAAAATTTGGAAAAATCGATAGGTTTTTGCAAAGAGACATAATTAAAAATGTGTTGCGTACTCAACAATTAAAATGAAACAAAAAGTACAGGAGTAAACATACTCACTCACCCATGTATCCAACTGTCCCCACCCGGCCCTTGATGGTATCTCCGTCTGGCACACGGATGGCCAGACCCAGGTCTGATATTCTGATATGACCTAAAGACAAAAACAAGGAAACAGGACAGAGACACTGACTTAGGCATGTATTATCAAAATAATAATTGCTTTAAGTAACACTTTTTTCCCCCTATTTAAGCTCGGGTTTATTATCTCAACTATAACTTTGTAAGTAGACATGCATACATAAGTAATTTGTTCTTATGGCTGTGGTATAATTTATATAATTTAATAGTTAAATGAAAGCAGCACTTATTTTAATACTTCAATTACTTAATATTTCACATAAACTAATGTCTGATCTTGTTTTTATGCATGTCAAAACAGAGACTTCTTTAAATTAAATTTTTAATACCAGATCTCACATCAGTGCTGATAGAATCAGATCGCCCTCTGGTGTTCAACAGCAGAAAATGTACTTCACAATCATCTAACATCAAAATCATGTGTATTCTGGGAAAAGTTACCATGTAAGAAATTTGTTTTAGAATAGTTTTATTAAAAGTGAAATAGGCTCGTTTATATTCAAAAACAGCAAATGAAAAAAGAACAGAGACATTTTGTCTTAAATTAATTTAAACCATTTTTGTTCAAATAAGAAATTGAAGTTATTAGAACTCTTACAAATAACTATTGCAAAAAACAAGTTTGTATTTGCTGTTATAACCTCAAAACTGTTATCTTTTAGGAATTATTTTTGCCCATTAAAACCCATTAAAATTATCTGAAAAAAGGTGACGTCTCCATTTTAAGAAGTATAAAAATAACTTTTAGCATCTTGATCCGTGGATTACAGCTCAATTTACATGACACGAATGCTCTCTGTTAGTCTATCACAATATAGAAGAGAACCTGTTGGTCAGACTCACCGTGGTCATCTAGCAGGATGTTTTCTGGCTTCAGATCCCTGAGTGACAGAATAAAAAAATGCATCCACAGAGTCAGAGAGGGGACGAATGAATAAGATGAAGTTGACTTTTAGTTTTTAATGGAGTTCACCTGTAGACGATCCGCTCTCGGTGCAGGTCCTCCAGACCGCAGCAGATCTCTGCAGCATAAAACACGGCTCTCCTCTCATCAAAGCCTGCCTCTCCCATGTGGTAGATGTGAAACTTGAGGTCTCCGCCGTTCATCAATGTCAGCACGAGACACAGCGCATCTTTCGTTTCGTAGGCATACGCTAAACTTACCTGGACAGAAACCAACTCTGATTTAGAGATTATGTCACATGGAAACTTTCATAGTTTAGTGGACCATAAAGGACAACTGAAACTTAACCATGAATTACATTTTAAAAATCATATCTTCCAACCATGATTGACAAAAGAACAGAGAAAATTGAAGCTATAAAGTACACAAAATTAAAAAAACAAAAACTAAACAGCTTAAGTGCGAGCAAAACATCTAGTGATAATACTAATGATGTATATAAACACAAACAGTGGTTTTGTTACGGGGTTGAACGTTGGACTGTTGTTAAGCCAGCCAAAATGTTCAACCCCGTTACAGTCTGATCAACTTTTACACTGGGTTCAACCCCATTACTTCATACATTGTTATGATTTTTTTTACAATAACAGCAAATATTAAACTAATATTTTTTGGGATATATTCAATGTTTAAAGAATGATTCAAAAACATAAAAAAGCCTGATTTAATATTTATTTTAAAGTGTATTTTCATAATTTATGAAAATCGCTTTTACATCAAGTTGCTGTATTCTAGTTATCTGTCTAATTATTATGATCCAGAATCAAATAAAACATACTTACAATTTGTTATTTTAATCAAGGGACTGGAAGAATTTGTTTAATTATGTTATTGACTTATACTGATAGAGGAATGAAATCGTCCCGTTACCGGGTTGAATTTAAAGCAACCTCAGTGACAAAGAAGTTCTTATTAACTTCTCTGTTTAATAAGAACAAAGAAGTTCTTATTAACTTCTTTGTCACTAAGTTACCAAATGCACCTGATGCATTTGGTATTTTATGCATAAGGTGGGAGACATGTTTTCTTGGAGGTTCAAAGAGTCCTTCAATATATGCATTGTTCAAAAACACAATTTTTTGTGGTATATTTTTAGCAACCTGAGAACCCAAAATGTACTGAATTCAGAGAATCACCCACCTAAGTAATTTAAACATTTTTTTAGCTAACTCAATGCAAACTAACAGCTAATGCCGAAGCAAGAGCTAAAAGAAAGTAAACAGAAAACAAAATTCCCCAAAAAACGAAAATCATGTTTCTTACATCATTAAATAAATAGCTCTCAAATAGCAAACGTTGTAGGCAGCACTCTGAAGGCTAAAGTTAAAATGCATCTAACTGCGAACCTAAATTCATGGATAGCTTACAGTGAAGTTAAGGCATTTGCTAAACATCTTTCACAAATGAAAAATAACATAACACAGATAGAATACAAAGTCAAGCATATAATCAAAATACTAAAGCTAAAAATACCAAGAAATTATAATTGCGCTGCTAATGGTGCAGATATCTAACAGAAAGCTAAAGTTACAAAGACTGCTGATCATTCACCTGCAGCTGAAAATGGGTAACGTAAAAGGGAAGCAGCAACAGAAAATTAACTTAAAGAGAAACTGAGAAGAAAATGAGACTAACTATAAGTTGAGACTTAATTGAACTGTATAAGTCCTTAGAAATCAGCTAATCATACAGCTAATGTCATAGATGTCTAACTGACTGCTAATTACAAAGCTCAGGCTGTGGAAGATTAAATAAGAAGTGTGAGCATAAAATAACTGAATCAAAGTAGAAAAAAAAATATATATATATGTATGTATGTATGTAGATAGACAGATAGCTTAAGTAGACAAGCTGAAATATGAATTCATAAATAGCAAGCAAAGACGATTTAGACAACTCTTAGCGAAAAATGTACTTTCAGATTTTGTAACTTTTGCACATTTAAACAAAATTCAACTCAGCAAGTTGTGATCTTTTCTAGTGTTTGTTTTTTATTGTTGTTTTTGTTTAATTAAAACAACAGTATTTTAATTTATAATATAGAAAGAATAGGGAAAATGGTAGTAAGAAAACCTTTAAGGCCATGTTTTGTTTATTTTTTCCAGTTCAAAGCCCTCTGTGTCTCTGAACATAACTGTTGCTGTAGTAACTTCATTTTGCCTCAGTGTGGCAGTATTTTACTGCATGAATAACAGGGTTATTCAGAGACACTTACAACAAATCTGCTGTTGACTTTCTCCAGAATCTGCTTCTCATTGAGCGCCATCGACTCTCCTTTCCTCTTCTTTATCCTCTTCTTTTCCAGCTTTTTGCAGGCATACATTTTCCCCGTGGCCCGTACCTGACACGCACATACCTGTGAGCAATGGAAAGAAAAGCAAGAAATCTATTAGACTAAGCAGAATCAAAAGCATTAATTAAAAAGCACAGGTTTGATTGGTTGCTTTGGGGCTGGCAGGTATTTATGTTACCACAACAATGCCACGCAGGAAAAACAACCACAATTGCCATAAAGAAGCTACTGTTATCATCTAACAACTTTAGTTTGACCCAAACTGAGTAATGAAACTGGGCAATGATTCACCACAATCCTAAATATTTGCTACCATTTGCAGCACAGAAGCCAACACAGAAGCTTAACCCTGACCCCTGTGTCTTTTCATGTCCCTCATTGTCTCATGACCCAATGCTCTTACATTTAATCTGCTATCACCCTGGGACCAGCATGGAATCAAAAAGACCTCTGCTTATTACACAAATATGCTACACAGAGATGCCATTCATCAGAGTCCAATAGGATTCAGACATCAGTGGTGGAGTTCCTCTTTTCAGATGCCAATGACAAGATTTGGTTAGAAGTGCTGCACCTCCCTGCACATTTATCTAAACAAGAAAACATTTTGGGACCAGCAAGAGACAAAATTTTGGCTGCTTTGCTTTTAATTTAAAATATAAAACATACTCATACTGAATAGAAATATAGAAATTAGGGACTTAAAAAACAGCATTTTCCTTTTCTGTATAATTCAACATGCAGGGAAGAAATATGGTGCAAAATACTTTGTGTTTGACCCAAATCTAGTAGAAAACAGTCAGTACTCACCTCCCCGAAACCTCCTTTTCCTAAAACTCTGTACTGTCTGAACGTGTTTTTAGTCACCGGCTGCCTGTTGGACAAAGATAGACAATTACTTATATTACACAAGTAGTATGCAACAGTGGATCCCAGGTATTTGTGGCATTAGAGGCCACATCTACCTACAAATAGGCATTTGAAACCCCCTCTAAAATGTTTAGAACCGCCTATTTTAATAGTTAAAACAATAAATATACCATACTACGCATAAAAATGGCACTACAGCAGAAGCTAACATCCACAGTCTACCTTATCTCCGCTCTTGGGTGTTTAGCCAATCAACGTCAAGAACTTCTAGATTGGCTGGTTTGCAAATGCCAGCCAATAGCATGTCAAGTCGCATTGTCTGAGTATCTGACCTCACAACGCTGCATTTTCTTGTAAAAACTTTAGATTTACTCTATGAAAAGAAAGCTGCAACTAGGCAAGCTTTCCAGAAATTACTTGAAATCACTCACCAGAGAAAATATCATAAATGGGCGGTGGTACCACGGTGTAGTGTTTTCGCTTTGCTTGAGATTGTCAAAAGAAAACTTTAGAGTTGTTGCTGCCAAGGGTTGGCAAAAACTGTTTCTTGTATTTATGTATGTTACCTTTGTGTGCTAATAAAACTCCTTTGATCATCCGAAACATTTAGGTGTGACCAAATAAGCAAAAACAGGAGAAATCTGTGGGGGGTTCAGATGCTTTTCCCTGGACAGTATGTTCTAATTATTCAGAGCAAAGTTCACCTTAATGATCAAATCTGAAGTCAGAACTGGAAACTCAAAGGGTGAGGTTTAGACTTTCATACTGTTTTATCATCTATATCAGCCTTAGAAGAGTTTAGTTGCTCTACAACCAGTTAAGAGTTTTGTTCGTTTGTTTATTATTTCTGGCAGAAATCCTCACAGGTAAACATCTCTCCTCTGCTTAGCTGTGGTTTCCCTTCAGTGATGATGAAGTATTTCTGAAAACATGCTGATACATGAGTCAGTGTAATTGTGGGTAATAGTTTGTGGACCCAGGCAGCTACAGAGTGTGCACATCAAACATTCAGCTCTTGAGCTACAACATGTGATTCTGTGTTAGGTTTTATGAACTGCATCCGTCAGCAAAAGCTTTAATTATTAGAGTTTCTAATAAAGCAGAAGAATGACCAAACATACAATTTAATGTTGCAATTTAAAAAAGTTTTTTTTATTATTTTTTACTTTGATTTTGCCAGGTAATTTATTTTCACTAGCTTTGATATATTTTTTTAAATGATCAGAATTTGCAACGTTTGTAACATTTTTTTAGATAACCTAATTTCACAAAACTCCTAATCTTTTGTATTACCATTTATTTTTGTTGAATACTCATGTAAATCACTGGTGTTTTACATATGACCCATTATTGGTCTGGTAAGGGGGTCTTTAAGAATACATATATTGAATTATCAAGGGCTACTTTTGTAACCTTTGCCTACAAGGGGTAAGCATGTGTTTGTTGATGCTAACAGGCTAGCCTTCCAACTATTATTGTTCAGTTGAAGCTAAGTTTAACCTAGTCTCTATCCTAGATCTATTCCTCCTTTGAATTCATATTGTTTTATTTCAGCTACCAGGCAGAATCAAACTAAAGGAAAGAAACAGTCAGAAAACAGGCAGCCCACATTAATGTTCAGCCTTAGAACAGACTGTTCTAAGACAGACTGCACTGTATTGGACAAACTGTAAAGAATTTGCACTGTGCTTCAGTATGAAAGTCAAGATAGCTTTCCTATTGTGTCTGGCCTCGCTCTATAATCAGAATTTCTTTGTGGATGACATGCTGCAGAGCCCTACCTTTCTGCAATACCTAAACTTGTAAATGTTGATTATTGTAAATGCAAATGTCAAAAACCCAGATACAGTATTTGAGAGATTCATCATCTATTGCTCTTTGGGAATCACCTTGTTATAGTTAAAATGAGAAAGAGTTAAAAAGTCTGTCCTCTGTGGGATATTTAACTCCTCTAATTCTGATCTCAGTAGGAAAAGAGTGAGATTCTCACTCCACTTCAAGGATCAGTTTTTCATGGAGGCATCTTGTTCAAGAGACCTGCAGATGATAAAGTGATTGGGGTTTAGCTCGATTAGAGATCCTTACTCTGTGGTAAAGAATTAGCAGAGCTGAAAGGTGAAATTCTTGATTATTTGGGGTATGAATCATGACTAAAAAACAAGATCCCTGATTCAAGCAGCTAAAAAGAGTGGCTTGGCTCACACTTAGAGACCAAGTAGAGCTGCTGATCCTCTGCATCTGAAGCAATCAGTACTGGAGGTCAGAGATGCATCCAGGTGAACTCCCTTTGAAGGTTTTCCAGATCTCTGTGAAGTGTCTATATATCCCTTATGGGAAGCTGGGGTGAGAAGACAGATGTCTGCTACCTGTAGGCTGGCCATTCCCTTTCAATGCAATTTTGCTTGATTCCTCAGGATATATCTCATGCATGCCAACCAGCTTAGAAGTTGTGAACAATGTTGAGTTTCTCCACTGCCATTGTAGTTTTAACAATGGCAGTGGAGGAAGTAAATATAGCCATTCTGTGTTGGCCATGCTTCCAAATACTGAGCAATTAATATCAAAATAAGTGGAATGTTTAAGACATTTTATTACTGGCACAGTTGGTCCTACTCCTTGTGAGATGCTGAAATGCTCAGAACTCTCTGGAGGAACCATGTAGACCTCCTCAAAAGGAAACAACTTTGGATCAATCAGAAGGAGCTGATCAGTGACCCTCGGTGTAGCAATTGTGATGTTTACTTTTTGGACATAATAACGATATGATTCCACTTCTACAAAGCAGAAGTAAAAAGACTTATTTCATGGTCATCTGAAGCAGGTTGTCCATTACAGTGGAAATCTCCACATCTCTATGGTTCTTGTTGTAAGACAATGGAAAGCTTCTGATGTAAAGAAACAAAACTTGTCTTTTTTAGAGGCTGCTGGAAACAAGAAGCCAAACGAGCAAAGTTCAACTTATTTTTTCTAGTAAGTTGTCTTTGGTTGAGATCTGTGGTAAAAGATGAGACATTCCTCTGAACATGTTCAGGTACTGGTCTAAGACTGAGCAAATAAAAACTTGTGGATCGCTGTTGATCAAAACCAATTGCTGAACATCTGGAAGCACCAACAAATCTCTCGGTCCATATGTTTTAAAATTTAAATTTCACGCTTGGTTTGAATCTTGATTGGATTCATGAAGACAAATGATTCTCTTAATCAACATCAGCCACGAATCTGGTTCCTCCTGGGATCATCCTTCCCACTTCATCCTCCTCTAGACCAGTTTGATCATTCAAGCAGGTGAATGAACAGGTCTCTGGGGTTTGCGCTCATTAACACCATGAGTCATTTACTAATTAAGCAAGCCTGGGATTGGGAAACTGCTGCTTGTTAGCAAGTGTTTTTTCTGTTTGTTTTGTTTTCTATTCTGATGCCTGTGAAGCTCTTCAGGTTTAAACTGCAGCATTAAAGCTTTCGGTTGCCAACCAGAATCAGATTTTAGTTATAGTCCAGAAACATGTTTAGTCTTGCTGGATACACTTGGTAAAACCAACACAACAATGAGGTAAGGCACAACTATAACTGGATTTTTGTCATTACAGTAAGTCCTATAGCCTCAATCCAGACTGTTAGCTTTCAGGTGTCACTGGATATCTGGAGTCACCTGTTTTCAGATCAGTGATGTCTTAGTGTTTTAAGATTTCTTACAACTCTTGTTCTCAACACCTGAAACTCAAAAAATGATTTGTTTGTCCTTCAACCCACAAGAGTCATTAGTAATTGCTGCACAGTTGGAAACCCCAAAGGAATAACACAAGGAAAGATGGTCTTTGTGTTGTATTTGGCTGCAGACCAACAGACTGCAGAATAAGCAGGTGCCCAGTTGGATCATGACCAACAGATGACCTGAGACATAAGCCAGTGAAACAAGCTACTTTTGTAGAAAATGGTGAGGAGATTGGAGAAGAATCAATTTTAGGCTGTGAATTGGGGGATTCAAAACATATTTGGAGATTTTCTCCTTCTCCAACTAGAAGGAGAACCTCAAAGAGAACAAGGACTTACTTGGGGAACTGTACATTCACTAACCACTTTATTGGGTACACCTGTTAACATAGCCTCCAAATCAGCCAATCACATGGCAGCAACATTTTGGCATCTAGACTCAACATAGACATTATGCAAATCAGCCTCAGAGTGGAGATGAAAAGAAATTTAAAGCCCTTTCTCCATTGTCAAGTCTTGCTCTAGCCAGTTAATCAGTTAATGTCTGGTTCGGCTCTAGCCAAGTTGGGTGTGTCTGCGTTTGCAGTGTGTTCCTCTCTGGGTATGAATTTGGCCAGGAACATGGGCTGTGGTTGCACGTGTGCTCTTGGGCGGCCAGTTTATTCAAAATATCTTGGTATACTTGCTGTTGCAGTTGCCCATTTCAGTTTGCAATGTATGTGCTCTTCAGCCACAATTGATAAAAAGGTTTACACCTGAACGGTTGACCATGAAATCATCTATTTGGATCCAGGAAAAGCTCCCTGACTGGAAAGAAACACTCATTTTACCATTTCCTTGTTTGTTTATTTTTTGACCTCCTTATAGTTACAGTATGGGATTCCACCAACTGATTTCAATATCTTATCCAAATTAAATGCTAAAAAAACTCAACTGAACCTGAGACCATCCATCCCTCCCAAGGGACTCTGAGGCCAGAAATTATTTTTAAAAATGTTTTTGGAGACTTTTGAATCTAACAATATTGTTTTTTATCGAGATTTAAACCTGGCTTAATGAACTGTGTAATACTCATCAGTTAACTCGTTCATCTTTTTGAAGAAGTTTGGTTTGTATGTTTGTGTGTCTAAGCCTGTGTACTATTCAGCCTGTTACACGCATATATGTAATTGTTTTGCCATGTTATTAATAATTTTCGCCTTATTTTATATTTTATATAAACCAAAAGCCCCTGCAAAACTGAGTAGTAGTTTTTGCTGTAGAGCCTTCTGCAGGCAGGGAATGAGATTAAATTACATTAAATTTAGGCAACAAATTCACAATTAGTCAAGGTAAGCAAAGAGATCTGGAGAAATTAATCAGATCTGTTAATAAACTGACATGGGAGAAGTATTAAAATGCAAAACATTGGCATCAGCCTGATGCATTAAATATTGAGCCACTTATTATTAACAAAATTATTTAGTGACAATAAAGTTATTCGTGGCTTATAGATAGATTTAATTCAGAATGTGCATTTGGTGAATCTGAATAAATTCACTTGTAATGAAGCTAGTTATTTAACTATTATATATTTACTTCCGCCTAATTGATGAATTTTGAATATAAAATAAAGTTTGGAAAAACTCATATTTTTCTAAAGTTTTCTTTTCGCCTATTTTTCCATATGTGGAAAGTACTGAAAAATACATTCAGGATTTTTTTTCCTCCATTTTCCTTAAAGGTCATTGCAGCTGGTAGTTTTAAACTTGCTTTTTTAAAATGTTTTTAATTACAAATCAGATTGAGTAGGATTATTTTAGGTGTCTTGCATAGACACATAATTGAATAATAACCCAACCTGCTGAATCCCTTTATTATTGGTAAAAGTAAAGGAGAACCATCTGCTGCAACAATAGGAGGAACTCTTACTGCCAAAGCTTAACAGAAAAGTGAATGCTTTCCATTAGGCAATTTCCAACTTGTCTTTTGAAATGTGTCATGGTGGTGTTGTTGTAACCCAGAGGAGAACAGGAAGCTGTGAGGCAACTTTCTCTGAGCGTGTTGCTACTCGTACCATGTTTGGGAAAGAAAAAAACAGTTAGAAAGCCTTACCTCTCCAGCCACTTCCACTGCAGAAACCTGTTGAAGTACATGCTGTCAAGGTAGTCAGCGAAAGGCGCCACGCTCAGGTAGTCATGTATCAATCTGAAAGAAAGAAAAAAAACAACAAAAAAACAAATTGAGAGGTAGTGAATTCAACTTTTCTTTAGGTTGCTGGTTTTAGACTTAATCGCCTGAAACCAGGAATTTCCTGAAGGGTAAAAATAATTAAAATGGATTAAAGTGAAATGAAACCTGTTGGATTAAGAGTTAATTGCCATCTGAGAAATAGGCCACACTTTGGGATCATTTTACCTTTTGTTTGATTTTCTGTTCATACTTTTAAGTTCCTTCAAATACAACATCAGATTATATAAATTCACTCATTCACATTAACTAATATTTGGTGCATTTCTTCTTAATTTTGAGTTTGTCTTACAATTTGCTCCCTTTAGTGTTAGAAAAACTCAAACAAAATTTGACCAAATCTTGACTGAACTGGTTATAATCTGATAATTGGAGGCGAAACATCACATGTTGTTTCTGCAATTAATGAAGAGACAACCCAGCCCTTTCTGAAGCTCCATAACTCAGCAGTACTTTGGAGGAGAAATGCCACTCAGTTTAAGTGAGTCACAGGAAGTTCATCTTTACCTGACTGAATTAGGTAACCAGTTTTTACACATCACAGTTTTAGATTTTACATATTTTCTCCAGGAAATGTTCAGTTCAGAGAGGGATGATGTCACACTACATTTTTTAAACATTCAGAAATGTTTTAATTTTAAATACCATTGTTGTACAGTTTATACATACAATTTTAGAGCTTTCTGTCTACTTTTCCCCAGTGTGTCTCTAACTGCTATCAGATGTTTGCTTTTATGTAAAATTTTTTAGAACTGCACAGAGATCACACCAAAACTTTTGATTCATTCCCTCAATATTAAAGTTTGTCTTTTCTTTTTCAATTGAAATTGAATGGTCTATTTAACCCATCATGTCTCTAACACATAAAACACTTCAGCCACAATAAGAGTTAGATGTGAGGCCAGACAGTCCGGGCATAGTGAAAACTGTAAGACATCTAATCTCTAAACTCTGTTTCCATGTTTGGTCATCTGATTAGAAAATACAGCTGTGGGTTCTGTTGTTCCTCCCCTGCAGAAAAGGAGGGAATCACCATAGCAACTTCTGATTTTTTTTTAGTGGAGACTTTGGGATTTTTAAAAGCGTTCTAAATTTTGTACCAAATAATTTTTAGATAGTAAGTAAGTAACGTTTATTTATAAAGCTCTTTTCACAAACATAAAATCACAAAGCCCCTTCAGTTTTTTACCGTGTACGTGGAACAACCAAAAAAATTGTAACTGTCTTAACAAAAAAACATTGAAAGCAAGCAGACATAAATTATTGTTGTTTTCATTCTTATAAATGCAACATAATCTACAATTAGAAATTTTGAGTAAAATGTTTATAGTTTCCTTTATTGAAAAACATTCCATACACATTGTGGCTTTTGTAAAATTCTCTAATTTATTTTATTATTTTTTTTAATCATTTCCAAAACCTGGTTGCAATTTTATTTATTTATTTTTTTTACTTTTGTGTCTCTACTGGTTTCAGTAAATGATCATACCTTCCTCCAATCAGTCATCAACTTGTGATCAATCATTTTTCATTCTCTGCTAATCCCTTAACTATAACTTTTCCCAATCGTCTGCATTCCAGCTGATCCTGGTTCAACGTTGGACTTTTTTCTTTTTTTTTTTTTTACAGCAAAAAGACATTATAAACATCTAAACAAGAAGTAATTCCAAGAACTGAGATCAAATTATGAACATTGTAAATACATTTCATGTGAGACAGCTTCATTCAGCATGAGTAATTGATGGCTTGAGTTGTAATGAAAAAATGTGATTCTCACTTGGCATTTGGAGTCATGGGATTCTCAGATGTAATGGAATTTATAGACCACACACACATTAAAGGAGTTTAGGTGAATCTTTAGAAACAGCAAGTTTAGTTATTTTGGTCTTTGTGGATGGTGGCTGTTTATCTGGTTGCTGATATAAATTCTCTAAATTGATTTCTACAATGCCGAGTGTCGATGTAAAAGAAATAAGAATATAGGTTTGAAGTTAAGCCTGTCGCAATAAACAATCAATTAATCGCATAATGAGAAAAAATGAGTTTGATCATTTCCATTCTGACAAATATTTTTTGAGGGCAATTTTATTTACAGATACTTTATAATCTATTTTATTTATGGTTTGGGTCATGTGTGGTTTTTATTTACTGTTTTTGGTTGGTGTGTTTTATTCTGAATATTTAAAATCTCTTCCATTTCCAGTGTTAAGTGTTCTTTACAAAACTAAAGTTTATTCATCTTTGACAGTGAGAATTTTCATTTTTATGCCATTATCAAAAGATTACATGAGAAACATCTCAAAACAATATTATTATTTATAGCAGTAATTTCGGGGACAATGTGTCATCCAGAAAACTTGTCATTGTGTCAGCACTGTTTGAAGTTAAACTGACTTTTATTTTTCTATGTTGTATTTTTTTAATGAATTAGGATCAATTTTCAAAATTTGATATCAGGTTTTCATTGGAACATTGGTGTATCGTTTAATCTGTGAATACTTTTGCCATAAGAAGGATTTCAGAAGTATCCACAGGTCAAAAGTTAAACTTTTTGTTAAAGGCTATTAAAAATCTATGTGCATCTTTATTCAAATGTTTTTGTCCTTAAAGGTCAAACTGCTTGCTACACACTGATTTTCAAGTCAAATTACAGTTTTGTCATTATTTTAATAAACAATCAGGAAAAAGTGATATCCTACACATTTCCTGAATATTGACACAAAGTTAATATTCAAGTCTCTAAAACTGCTGTTCATGTTTTCAGGTTTTAGATACAGAAAAAAATGTTTCCAAACATTCAGAAAATTATTTTCAAAAAGTTCTTTGATTCTGTATTGACAAAGCCGACAGCAGCCTTTGCATAAACAAATGATTCCCTCTGACATCATGTGTGATGTCAGAGGAACAGCAAATACTCCAGCAGTATTTACTGATCTGGCTCGGTCAGAAGATGATGTTTCGGTGACACGACGCACAGAGCCCAAGCCATGAATTTTTAACTGTTACACCCAAATGAAAGAAGTTTCTTCTTTTCTTTCCATCCGTGTTTTTTCCTGCATATTAAAGACTTTAAGTTTGGTTAACGGCTTCTCTTAAGCACAAGAGCGTAGCGTCACATGCAGGTCAACAGTGTTGAGCCAGAGTTGATTAAAACTTTATTGAGCGTGCTCAGGGTTGTTAACCCCTTTTTTTCTCTTAATGAATAAAAATAATTTTAGAAAAACCTGCTAATCTATCTATTAAAATCAGTTTGATGACCTCAAACTGTATGTAACTTAGATTTAGTTTAAGAAACTATGTTTTATGCACAGTAGACCCCTGTCTATTCACAGACTCAACTCTTCATGGATGTTTTGTGAGAAATAATTGCAGATTATTTGAAGATATGTCTTTCATAGAGTGCATTTAAATATTAAATCCAAGGTACGAAACTTAAATATCAAGGCACAATGCTATTCAATATGCTACTGGCTACCTGGCTGTATACCAAAGGAAGACTACAGATGTTAGCTTCTGCCATAGTGCTAAGATGATTTCACTGAGCGTATTAATGCATATCAAGGAATATTTTATGTTTGGACTATTACGTTTGGCAGTTATAAGCATTTTGAGAGGTGTCTCAAGTATTTGTAGATTTCAACTATTCACTGGCTCTGTGATGGACCGGCAATCTGTCCAGGGTGAAGCCTACCTCTCGTCATTGACCACTGGAACTGGGCACCAGCACCCCTCCTGACCTCACTAGGGACAAGAGTGTATGATAATACATGGATGGAACTATTCACTGGTGGTTATGTTCCCTCATCGAAACAAATGTTCATAAAAAATAATAACATGTATGGAAAGGCAACAGTCAAAGGACATATCTCTGGGGGACACCAATAGCTACAGTCATTAATCTGAAAGCAAAACCTTCTGCCTGTATGTAGTGTTCTGTTTAACAAGCTCGCAAACAGTCTGATCAAATGTCAGTAATAGTTTTAGGGTTTCTCAGATACATTTTCCAGATGAATTTTAATATTTTTTATATTTCACAAACCAATTGGTTACCTGGTTTTGTTTTGTAATGAAAGTGGGTGCAGAAAATATCTCCAGACATGATTATCTTTCTAGGAAATAATTGTCACATTTTTGCTAATAAGTAAACAATTCCCAGTTGCTTCAACATTCACTGTGACCTTACTTGGTACAGTCCTTGAAAAGCTCTTTGCAGGCATCCTGCTGCAGCCTCTCTGTACACTGAGTCATCATGGCTGCCTCCACCTCAGAAACATGGTTCTCTGACTGCAGAAAAATACAAACAAGTGAGATTTACAACAACAAAAAAATTGCTGTCAATCAGCTGCAGGAGATTCTCATTGACACTGAAAACTTCTGTAAGTTCAGACTCATCTGAAAATACAAAAACAGAAACAAATCATGGTCAGCAAAGAAATGTAACTCTGTTTATGACAACAAATATGTTATTTAGATTACTTTTTATTCATAACCATAACCATGTTGTTAGACTAGAGCTGTTTGTGGTGGCAGAAAAAAAGAGGATGTGATTGGTTTTTACTTGAACACATTTCAGATTTTGTTTCTCCTTTTAAGCAATACAAAAAAATCTGGACAAATATTTAATCTGTAGCCCTGTCAGAGTTTAGTTATAGAAACTAAACACCAATAATTAGTAATACTATTTATAAATCACATTACCTTCTCACTTAAGCTTACCGTTTCTAAAGTCATCTTATTTAATAATTATTTTGAATTAATAGTAGACTTTTTCATTTATATTTTTAGACTTTTCAGAATTTATCCATTTGAATATTAATTAATACAATTTAAATTATTAAAGAACAGAATGTCTGTTATTTGGTCAGCCTAAATAAAGTGATAGAATTAATAATAATATTACACATGTTAAAAGTTAGCATTTGTCAATAAAAACTATTTCTGAACATTAAAATTTATTTAATTGATAAATTATGCAGATAATTTATCTGCATAATAAATTATAATTAAATTATTTAACCAAAACTAAATTATTTATTTAGGTTTGGTTAAAACTAATTTCAAAAGCAATTATAAATGAGTGGTATGACACTTTAGTGAAAAACAGTCAAAATTATTTTCCAACAATCTGTGCAAAAATTTGTTTAAAAAAAAAAATCATTAATTTAACATCCAAAAATCTCCCCCCAAAAAACATCACTGAATGTCAGGCAAATTAACAGCAAAATACATGCAAGTTTATTGACTTACAGTTTTTAATGCATCTAAAATCAAACATTGAATGTTGGTTTGTTTTATGTTAACAGATTTTTTTATACTGTTACAAATGTTAAATTTTGATTTAAGGAATCAAAACCTCAAGGGCATACCTTTGGGTTGAAGTATTTGTCGATGAGCTCCTGTCCGCACTCCTTCCTCTTCTCGTCTGGAGTCACCTCATACTCTGCCTGTAAAAGTTTGCAAGGAGTTTGACATTTAGTGGTGTTGGAGTAAAAGATGAGAATTAGAGCTTCAAGGGTTGACATTTTGCAAGATCAAATTAGATTTTAAGGAATCATTTGCTCAAAAGCAAAGAATTACAGCACTAAATGTGGTCTGCAGAGCTCAGGATGTTAATGTGGTTCAGTCACAAACTGAAAATTAGCCCAGTCCTCCTTAATGCAACTTTGCCATACGTTTACATTTGGAAACACGCAAAAGCAAACAAATCCCAGCCCAGTGGAAGTTGTTTTTCAGGCAGCACTTTACATCTTTAAATCTTAAATTTTTCATAATTTCACTTTAAAGAGTGCACAAATTTGCATCATTCCCAAATTGACACAACCATACTGCCAGTTTTGTTCATCTTGATCGGTTTCCAAATATTTACGATAAAATTCCTACTGCGCTTTGAATGTCATCGCCACAAACTTTTGATTTTCCTCATCCACACTTGAAAGGATTGTATCTCCTCTGTCGACCTGCAGTAAGATGAGCCTGAATGGAAACATCCAAAGTGCTTCCTCTCACTGGGAGTGCTGGTAAATGCGTGCTGAGTGACAGCAGAGCCTGTTCAGATCCGACTCTGCCTCTCCATCTCGCCGTTCTCCTAGAGAAGAGCCTGGAAGCGGTTGGATGGGTAGAAATAATTGCCCGCTGGAAAGCTGCAAAGCCATTTGGACGAGTAAGTGAGTCAGAATGGAGCCGGCTGAAAGGGGGACTGATAAGGTCTTCATTAGCCGTTGCATGTTGTCAGATTGGACCATGGTTCTGAAAAAAGCCTAGCTTCCTCTCATTTTTCTGTGACGTCAGCAAAACCCCAAAGTAGCTGTGAAAACAATACTTTTCCATGAGAATGAGAACATGGAAAAGACGTCAAAGCAAAGCTGTCAAAGTCCATCCGAGTTAAGAGTTGGGAATTAGAGGGGAAACTAAATGCATAGTTTGTTTCTGCAGCATGGGAAGTATGGAACGCTGACTCACAGACACTGTTTGCTCCACGAAGTGAAGAGTTCCTGTATTTCATTAAACACACATTAAACTCCACTTCCTGAGGCTCTCAGCAAGCTTTGAGTGCTTCATTCAGGCATTTCAGGATAATTAAAGCTTCCTGCATCGAGGCAAACATGAGAACAAGGTTTTATTTTCAGCTGCGTATGTCCTTTAATAAAGTATAAAACAAGCACATTTTCTCAGAGTCACTTCTGATGCTGGGTTCTACTTGTCTTTATGGATTACAATGACATATATGTAATCTAATCATGCACTGATACCTGTCTATGCCACGCATTGGGATATTTAGTGAGCAAGAACAATTGCTCACTAAATAGGAACACTAGCTGGGAATACCAGGACTTTCATTTCCTCCTCTTTTTAAATTCAGTAACAGGAACAGAGGAATTCTGCAAAGAAACACCAAACTCCGTAATACCTATACATAGGGTATTACCTTAACATAAAATCCTAATACCCTAAAAAAAATTCTTTGTTTTGAAGATCACATCCAAATGTATTTGTCTCTTGCAGCTGATAATGGGATTGTCAAGGATTGTCTCAAAATTATAACAAGATTAAGTAACTGTGTCTTGTGAAGCATTGACTTCAACTTCTGTAGAGAAGGCTGGTGGGTGTCTAGTGAGAGCCAGTAGTGGTGTTTCAAGGACTCATAATCATCATTTTCAGCCATTGTTTACATCTGGATTTACTGTGTCTGACTTCTTCTGGTGCAGAATTATGATGTAATGTCTCACAGCAATGATCTAAAATCAGGCAAAAAAGGGACAAAACCGATCTGACTCCAAATGCTTTGAAAACAATCAAAAACATCCAATTCCATACCATATATGGGAGTGGCTCAAATCTGATATTTCTTGGGGGTGAAAAGATTGGAATTGGGCTGTTCAGACTGCAGTAAAAAAAGTATCATATTGGTTGCATAAGCAAAAAAAAAAAAAGTCAGATTAGGGTTGCATTCACCTTCTGTGTGAACATAGCCTTTGACACCCACAGATCCAAACTAACCCCAAAAGGTAACTGAGTCTTTTCTGTGGTGGCTCCTAGCTTGGGAACTTCCTGCCTTTGGAAATCAGAACTAAAGAAAAAGCAAACTAATAAAAATACCTGCTAAAATCAAATACATTTATTTAGCTTCAAGTTGAGTATGACATCAGTGTTTGTATTTTGCTAGTGTGTTGATCTTTTATTGGGTTGGTTAACCGTAGTTGTTTTTAGATCAATTATAGAAGTAAAGCTGACTTGATACCTTTAAATACCTTAAAGTGTGAATCTTCTAAGGAACAGGACAAACACAAACCAATCATACAAATGTCTCACCACAGCATCCAGGAACTTGACGCAGCGTCTCAGCTCCGGTCGGGTGTCGCAGAACTGTCTGAACAGTAACCGTCCGATGGGCTGCCGCTCACACAAGCTGCTGTAGTCTTTCTCTGCACAAACACCAAAGGGACGAAGGTTACAAACAACTCACGACACATCATACACACTAAACGTCAGAGTTTTTCACCAATATCTTGTTGAAAACATTAGAAGACTGAGATTTCTTGCTGTAGCAAAAATCCAACATAATCAAAACAAAAATAAATGGAAAGCATCGTTGACACTCTCAAAGAGAAACTTTACGTTTCATGATTTTTCTCCAAATTTCTTTGTGGTTGATAATAGCTGCAGGTGGTATGAACCTGTCACAATGAGTGATATCAGTTCATTGGCTCAAACCCCAACAGTCAGTGCATGGTGATTTTAAAACATAAACATATTTAGTCAACAAAATGGTGATTGTGGCTCTTTGTGTGTGACTGTAAAAGTTTCTATTCAAACTATGTTTTCTCAACTGGACTGTCTCTCAAGGTGTTGATCAACAGTTCTCTTGGCTTTCTGAAGTTTCTATAGATTTTTTTAAATTATTTTTTGTATACCTTGACTGATTTTAAGTCTTCTGCCCAGTTCTAGTAGATTTCAGACATGTTTTTCTACGATTTTTGGACAATCTAGACTGCTGTGTGACATAGGAAGTAAAAGATTCCAGCTTAAACATGTAGGATGCTGTGTTTCTTTAAATACCAGATATTGGTTAGCACAGGAAATTATTTTGAGTTAAGGCTATTTTTAGATTCTAAGTTTCAAATGTAGTCAAACAGAGATGTGAATATCATCTTAGTTTAACCCATATGTTAGCCCTTTTGTCCATTCATTTTTTCCGTGTCTGACATTTTTTTCCCCATTTCCTTCTGTACACAAATCCACACTGAAGCCTAAAAACAAAAAAATTATAAAAAGTTTCCATGACATTCATTCAAGTCTTCCTTTTTCCTCTTATGTTTATTTCATATTAAACTTAATAAGCATTCAATGTCCCTGTATGTGAGACTGAAGGTGTATGTAAACATTATCACAGATCTATGCAAATATATCACATCTGTTATACAGCAGATCCTATCTGAGTCCCGTTTTACCACAATGCTGATAACTTTACATATTGCAAGTTTGGTGGTTTGGATTATGCTCATTTCCTTTTGCCCATTTGGGTGTGAGATGACAAGCATGTGAACCTCTGTTAAGGAACTTAATAACCAACCAAAAACCAATTATCAGTTTCTCCATTGGTTTTGCTATTTTTTTAATGAAGAAAAAACATTTTCTTGTGCTCCAACACCCTCAAAACAGCATGTTGGTTGATGCGCTGCAAAGGAAAACTAGTTATTATTTTCTGTTTCAACCCAGAAAGGCTGACTGTCTTGCAACTTAAACACAAACTGGATGTCGACAGCTAAGCACACTGCAAATCTTATTGACAACAGTAACTCCTGTCGATGAATGATAATATCCCCCCTCATCAACCAAAATGCTATCCTTTATTGGGATTCAGTTGTGTTTTTCTCATAAATTCCAGACTTTTTAAAGTCTTTCTAGATATCAAATGAATGAAATTTCTCAGGGTTTTGTGTTTGGACCAGCATGTTCTGCTCTTATTATTTAGCTATGTGGAATGCACTATGTAGATGATATCATCTAAGCTAATCCATAAAATAAGCAAAGTTAATCCCCAGATAAATTACAACAAATATTGACTGTCTTTTAGTCACTGGCGTACCTGGAATCCATTTGTCTCACAGATTTCTGCTTATTTTTCTGAAAATAAGCAGAAACCTGGTTTCCGATTCCCGTGCTTTGGGCCAGCGTTCTGGGTCTTTTAGATGAACCAAAACTGGTACAGCTGTTCTAAATGTAAAGTTATTGTTCATGCCTTTGGAAATCACAATAATTATCCACTAGATATGTGGATGTGCAGCTATAAGATCTTTTTTTTCCCCTTAATACACATATGATATTCAATAACACTTATTAATAAAGTAAACAGATTATCGGGAATACTAAATTGCTTAGCTATATCACCACTCCATCATACCACAAATCTAAACCAGAAGTTTTGTTTCAGATCTTTGGAGATTCCAGCAGGTTTTGTACTTTGCCACTACTTCACAAAATATCTAAATTCTTTGAATCTCACAACATTGTAGATTTTCCTTCCTTGCTATGCAGAGGATACTCAGTTTTCAATAGAGGAACTAGTCTAGAGGAAATACAACTAGTCTGTTAGGAACATTATCAAACATCCTGTCTTGTCCGTTGAAGCACAAAACCTCTAAACCACCTTTAAAGGGACTCTTGAGAGGATCTGAGAAAAGTCGTGTCAAGTCTTTTTAAATTCAGAGGACAAGCAAGGAGCAAAACATTTGAAAATGAAGGAAGAACTGCAACTAGTCTCTAAGGCAGACACAATTATTCAACTATAATCTCACACATCGTTTCATGGAAACTTTATTTTAGTTGTTGGAAGTCAAGTTGTTTGGGTTCATGTGTGTTGAACTAAACCTCAAGGAGAAAAAGATTTGCATTGGAGATGCAGACAGATGCAAAGCAGCAAAATATATTTTACTCACAAATAAATGTTTCAGTCAGGACCATTCCTTCCCATAAAGCAGCTTAAATGTATCTCTGCAATCCATATATCACAGCTCGAAGGAAAACCCAACAATAGGGAGGAAACCCCACTGCAATACTTTTTCCATACAATAAAGAAAACATTCAATTCTGTCGGGTTTATTTCATCTTTTAAACAAAACATATGCTCCTGAAGATAGGGTTCTTTAAGATCCATCTATAATTTACAAATTAATGGGGAATCAATAATCTCAAAAGCAATCTTAAAATGAAGCCCCATTATGAACATTATAAAGGAAAATATTTTACATAATTAGCCTCACTGTTAAGGGTTGAGTATATGAGTTTTTTGGTGTTCTGTTTTTCATAACTTTGCATTTCTGGATCAGAGATGAGATTTCTTCAGTTTGTCTTCACATTATTTGTTGTGTTGGTTTAATTTTATACAGTTCTCTTGTATCACATCTGTTCCATGAGTTGTTTTTGTTGGTTTTGATTTCTCGCGTCTGAACATAATGAGTTGATCATCACACCTGTTTCACATCTAGTCATTTAGAACCTTTTGCTCTTCTTTGGTCATAAACTCAATTTTGTAAATAGGTTTAGATTAATCTAATCAAATCCTTCTTGATAACTACTCATATAAATCGTGAAAAGATCCATCTAGGAACTCGGCTGTTTGATTAAGGGTTCTAACGTAACAGAATTAAGGAACGCACAGACATTTAGCATAATTCTTACCTGATCACAAATATTTGGCTAAACCTTTCCCATCATTTTTTTCCCACTGCTTCTCATCTGAGTTCAGATGAGTATTTAAACAGGCCCCAGAAGGCTGGACTTCTGAATTGGCATTTTTGATACATTTACCAGTTTTTCACACAATTGAAAGTTTCAGTTTTTACAATTTTTATATTTTACATTTACATCTTAAAGTGTGATGCCACACAATCCAGAGTTAAACTCCAAGAATCATTTTACGTCATCCTACCCCAAGATTTACTGCCAGAGATTTTAGTTCTTGTCAAATTTCAGCAACTCATAGTGAATTAAGTTACCAAAAAATTAAGAATGTCAGTTTTATTAAATACATCCACACACTAAGTGAAACATTGTGATTAAATACACACAGACTGATGTTAAGCCTTTATTTCTGTTACTTATAATGATGTTCTGCTTGCAGCTAATGAAAAAACGAAAATAGATTACATCAAATTGCACTACTTAAAACAGAAATGTCTGAATGTAAAATATGTTCAATACCTGCATATATGTCCTTTTTAAAACATTTTTTAAAATTTAGTTTATTAGTTAAGTTTGATAATGTGGAATGTTGCCTATGACTGAAAATCGCTATAGCAATCAGCCACTCAGCATGTTTACTAGGTCTTCCTCATAAAAAATTAATCCCTGTTTCTATAAAACCTTCAGACATGCTCATTCCAAACTTCAATAATTAAAGTTCATTAAACCTTTAAAGAAATGAGAAATGATTTTGAAACTGCTGTTTGAATTTTTTATCATGATAAAGTTCATGGAAGCAGTTCAGAATTTGTAATTCTTGTTTTTCTTTAATTATGCTGGGTTCAAACTGGACCAATTTAACTTTATTGTCAATTATATTAAAATAACCTTAGATTCCACTGCAAAGGCCTGACAGTGGGTAAGTGTTAGGAGTCTGCATCATAATTTTTCCATCTCTCCCTGATGCAGTCATTAAAGAAAACTCAGCTGGAGCATCACTTACATTTCTTTCCTGAAGCATCTATTGAGTCATTTCCCCTCAATGATCTTATAACTTGTGCTTATCCACATAACGTCTTGTTTTCCCTTTCTCTTCTAACTGTTTTCTGCTCTAGTTGTCTTCATCATCTTTGTTCTCCTCTCCTTACTCTCATTATCCCTCATACGTTCCACCTACGTCCTGTTGCAAAGTGAGCTGAAAGGTCAACTAGAAAGGAAGCAACGGCTAGAGAAACAATGACAGTCTGAGAAGAACCAGGGAAATTAAACAGAAAGCCAAAAACTGCTGAATACATGGATGGTTAGTCAGAAAATATGTGCAACTCTAACATTTCTAGTTAATAGTCCACTTTGTTCTAGATAATTCTATAAACCATGGTTTTCTTCCTGATAATTAGCTTCAGTATACATCATAAAGCTGCTCAGTCAGTCCCACATTAAGTCCTCATGCATGAAATATGACACTCATTGGTTCCGGAATCTATCTGTTTGTGATTTCTCAAAAGATCAGTGCAGGTGTGATGTTCACAAAAAGAAGCTCCAGAATTGGAAGAACTGACACAGAATTCAAACAAAGAGGCTGCTGCCCAGCACCTGTTGGCTCTGAGGGCCTCATGGTCGCCACGGTGAATGATATCATGCCAGTTGTTTGAAATCAGATCAAGGCTTTTGCAGTTCCTCTCTTATGTAAATCAATTTAGAGAATCTGCTGGGCACATAAAAGCTTTCTGCAGCTCAAATGGACCAAAGGACTGAACCTAACAGCTCTTAGGGGTGGAGTAGATTTTATTTTATTCACCTCGATGATCAAATGATCTGCAAACGCTGACACAATGTTCATGTTTGAGTTTTCTCATTAAAAATTAAAAATTTTGAAATTAAAGGAAATGTACTTATTTAATTAATTAACTAATGCCTTTTTCATTAGTCAGCCGATTTTCAAAATGTGAGAGATGATAAAAAATCTTTGATCTTACAGTGTGTGGTGTCAAGCCTCATGGGAATTACAACACACCACACACAATCCAGTTTCACTCACAACGTTCAGCTGTTACACAGGAAATGTCTCAAAACCCCTAGAGACCAAATGCAAGTTTCAGACTAAACAAAAGAAGCAATGGTGATGGTTTGTGATTAATTTTCAGCAAAAAATCTCCGAACATCTTTCTGGTGCGCCATGGCAATTGTTTTGTGTTCTGTATTTTGGATTCCACTCCATGCCTCTGGATGGCTACACATCACATTTGACAGGCTGCATTCTCATTGGTCCTCAGAACAACACATACACCACAATATCACCCAAGATAATCCAACATGTTTAAATGCTGTTCAAGAAGAAAACCTAATACAATACATAGCAGGTCAGGTTTTTGGTAGTGGTGTTTGAAAATTGAACTGTACTTTGTTTTAATCCACTACACCGTACAGTTAACTGGAAATGATTCCAGCCAAACAGTAAAATCTGTCATAGGGAAGTTGGTTAAAATGGAAGTAGTGTACAACGGCTGTGTACAGAAGTCGGGTGTATAGATAGGTCAAACCTGCTGACCAAGTAAGCTAATGTTTATGTTGTTATGCTAAGGCTAATGTCCAGAGATTAGAATGGGATTCTTAAATTTTGCAGTAAAGCAGAGCAGTAAAATACACAAGCACTACATTAACATTTTCCCATTATCTTCATTAAAAATGCACAGCATATATAGTTTTATATACAAGGTTGGTCTAACTAGCCAACCGAGCAACCTGAACCTAATGTTTGGATTTTGGGGTTAATGTTCATGACTAAAAAATTTATTATTTTTTCATTTTCTGTTTTTTTAGTCTTGTTAAAATCACCAAATCACTATCTTAAAATTGTGTCACTTTAGTTTACAGAGGTATGGTTGCCGACCAAGCAGACTGATGTTAATGTTTGCATGCTTAAGCTGAAGTCCCCATGGTTGTAATTACTAGATTTAAAAATGCTGAAGCACTGTTCCCACTGCCTAGTTCAGGTAGGCAGAGTGCTCAGAGGTTGTACTATACATTAGTCAGACTCGATAGTGTTAATATTGGTATTCTGAAACTTAGTCCTCAACTAATGTCATTTTGAGTCTTGTTAAACTGGAACCACTGTTCTACATGTAGAGTTATCGTTCATGCTGTCATGCTAAAACTACTGCCCTCAACTAATCAGGTGAGTCGAAGCCTATCATATGGGCTAGGATTAGTAGATTTAGTGAGTTTGGTCTTTTGTGGCTGAAGTCTAACAGTGGAATAATTCTGGTTGTTTTTAAGTTAATTTTGATTGCTATCCATGTACATTTGTGTTAATCATGTTATTGTTTGAGAGAACTAGAAACCATTAACAGTCAAATTCTGATCCACAGCCATCATTGACATCCACTTAGTTCTAACTCCCAAAAGTATATAAAGATCCATTCTTTCCTTCAAAAAACTATTTTCAACTTGAGAAGAAAGAGAAAGCTACTAAGGGCAAATGTCACAAGGCTTCTGCATGAAATCTCAACCAATTTCATTTTAATTTGCACCCAAAACAGACTCAAAGGCACCAAGGAGAAACATTCCACTGTTATAAGAATGCATTTGTTCAAATTTGTTGTAAATGACTGTGTAAACGCTTCAGGACATGCCGCAGACCTTTCACGGGGTTTAGGATGTTTAATTTTCACTAGGCAATAACAAAACGCCAAGCTTATCACATGCAAATTGAATTAAAGTGCTCCACTTGATGTGATTTGTGAATGAATGAATAAATAAATGACTGGCCAAGAAAATTCACAATAGCAGTTTTTCTTTTCTTGGTCTAAACTCTCATCATTTCTAAAATAAAGGGTAAATATAACCTACTACTGTTTCCTTTTCTAATGTTTTGCTTTGCTTCTTTAATAAAAACATTTGACAAATTAACAGAAATTTCAGACTGAAAGAGGTAAATTCACATAAAATTTGGTTTTGACTAAATAATGAAATTTATAAAAGTACATTTATAAACATGATTAGAAAAATCTTGTATAACCCAGCTCAGTTTATTATGATATGTTTTATCTCCCATGTTTGTTTTGAAATAGTGTAGACAGAATCAGCCAGTGACTGAACTATGCTAACTGCTGCAGACTGAAGAGATGGAACTCTCTTTCCTCAAAATTTGGTCAACAATTTCGGAAAAATAAAACTCATCTAAGGAATATGTAGAATATCAATAGTCCATGTTATCAGTCATCATGGTGATTTGTGGCAGTCCTGAAGCTTTGGGTGTGAAGAATAAATACTGTAGTTCAAAAGAGATCCAGATTTATTTTTGCACATTTTGTATTTTGATGTTAAAACCTAATAAAAATAAATAAATAAATAAAAAATAAAAAAAATAAAAAAGAGATCCAGATTAAAACCAGGCCTGATCAACCTGCAAGATTTTAGCTGCTACGGTAATTGGTGTTACTTTACCCTTTGGTTATTTTAAGTCAAAAGAGTTTTTCTTTGTTTGTTTTTTTTTGCCCCCAACTCTTCCCCTCGGGTTAGCATTAGCTATAACTCAGGAAGGCCCTCAAGAAGTAGCGAGACCAGCAAATCTTTGATCAAACTTAAACCTTTAACATTTTTCATAACGTTTTTCATAACATTCTCTCTCTTAGTTTCAGTAGTAGGATTATTGTTTTTTTAATTGTCATCATGCAAGTCTGACTTAGTAAATCAGAAGAAACTGGATCTTATTATGAAACAGGCTCAATATTTCCTCCTCAGCAGTTTCACACGTGAGGTGAATTTTCTGCAAGGGTTTTGAATCTCAGAGCAAAATCTGGCTTTCTCTCATTTTCTGTCACTATAAACAAAATCAACCCCATGTTTTGACATAAGATAACCAAATTACATTCTGAAGCAACTAAAGATCTGTTTTCATAAAGTTACGGTCCTGTTTTTTTTTTAGTAATGTGTCTGAAGTTCCTAGTTTAAACTTAGTTTAAAGTCTGAGCCACAGGATGTTTCTTAACAAATGAGGAAAATCTATGGCACAGCGGGAACAAGACATCATTGTGCAATAAACAGAAGTAGGCTATTGTTTTTAGGCTGATATGTTTTAATCTGTGATTGCAAGATTAGTTAGTTCTTTTTCTGGCAGAAAAGAACAAGTTGATTCTGATTAACAAAGAAGTCATCTTTCTGCCATCTTTCTACATGGTTCTTGTTGCATTTAAAATATTGACAGCTTCTGGTAACTCACTTGTGCGCAACCTTTTCATGTGAAAGACTGTTTCTATCTCCGAGACAAGTCATTTGAAAACACGTTTTTCTTTCTTTCGTTTTTTTTTTTTTTTTCTTTCACTGCTACAACTTCCTGCCTCTGTGGGAACAAGTTCATGTTGACTCATTCAAATTAGAGCTTGCAGCATATTAATAGAAACCTTCTGGAGGAGAAGCTGCAAAGAGATAGTTTCAGCTTATTTGTTTTTATTAATATTTTGTTTCTTTCAACTAAATAGAAAAAAAAGTAAAACTTGACAGTTTCTCAGTGATTGTGACTATGCTCATGTCAGAATGTAGCTAAGACCCTCTTTACTGTATGTAGGGGTATCTAATATGTAACGAAAGCTCCTGCTGTTTGGTTACAAACCTTAAGACCTTTATTGAAGTTCTTTATTAGGGTAATTCCTTCAGTGAGCCTTGAAAAAAAAAGACTTTACATCTCATCTGTGTAGAAGCTGAACAAGTACAGTACAGAAAATAATCTTTTCTCCCAGATTTAATTGAACTATTGTCTGTCTGTCGCCACAGTACTCCTCGAGGCAAACCAGTTTTATCACAGGTCATAATCTGCCTAGCCTTCCTGCCTCTTTTTCCTCCCAACAAAAAGGCCTGTGTGTTTGCTCTGTTGCTTTGGGCGTTATGTATGGATGTATACGGCACACCAAATGAAACCCCAAAGCTGGTAAAACAAATGAAGGGGAACTCTCCTGTGATAGGCGTCACGGTTCACACCATGCCAACATCACATGTTCTTTAGGAGAGACAACAACACAACATGGGGCAAATACTCCCATACATACTGTTTGGATTAACATGTTAGAGATAAACCTCAAAGGACAAGAGCATAATATAACAAGGTACAGGTAAATTTAAAAATGCTGGTTAATAATTTTGTGAACACTGACTAAATAATCTAAATGAAAATGATTGTAAAGACTCTGTTTCCACCTCATTTTCACAGCTAACACAGTTCAAGCATACTTAAAGCAATAAATTTCTTCAGAACTAGGTTAAAAATAAAAACAGAGGAACAAGGCCATCAGTATATGGTATACAAGTTTATCACTGGAACTGTTTAAATAAATGTGAACCGGAGACAGAAATAGAGAAACAAGTGACCCTGATGATGTTTGTTTCTTCAAAAAACAGCCCAAAGGAGCTCAAATCAACAGCTTCCTCAGAAGACACTCAATCCTCTCTTTGTTTTACCAACAACAAACCTCACTGCTGCTTTAGTTACTAGTACATGTAATAGATTACTGCTGCCACATTCAGAGGCTCAGAGGAACAATAGTTATTTGGAATGAGTGTTAGCTGTAGGAACAGCTAGTGGTATGACTACATGCAGTTCCTTCAAACTAAATATAATATAAATATAAATGTTTGCATTTTTAAAATATTCATTTTTAAAAATGTGGCCTGAGAAACTAAAGTACCAAGTGGACATGGGGTTGAATGGCCAAGATTGCTCCTCCTGTTTTTCAGTATTCCACATTGCAGAAATTCACTCAAAATCAACAGATGACTGCGACAGACTGGCGACCTGTGCAGGGTGACCCCGCCTCTCGCCCGGAACGTAGCTGGAGATCAGCACCAGCAACTCCCGACCCCATTAGGGACAAGGGTGGAAGAAAATGGATGGATGGATGGATGGATCAACAGATGACTACATTTTTTCACACTATTTCTTTCTTCTGCTACACTGCTGCTTCATTTTGCTTGAAGTCAACTCAAGGTGTGTGATCGAGATGGTGAGTAACAAAAAGGCTCTTGTTAACTTGAGGAGCTATTAGCTTGAGACAGAGTAGCTATTAGCTTCAGTGAAGCCTTGGAGTCGTTAGTTGGACCCTGGGTAGCAGTTAGTTTAAAAGTCTGTAAAAAGCAGCTGTCCTGAATAGCTATGATGGTTAGCCGGTTACATGCAGTACCCGGCTTTTTTTTGTATGTTATAAAGAAAGCAACTTTGCAAAGGCAGCAGTCTGCTTCCTCTTTCTGCTGTGCCCACAGTTTCCTCTGTGGTATGTTTTAAAGATGTTTTTCTTGTTTTAACGTATGAATTCAGTGTCATAATGCAGATAAACACTGAATGGGGCAAAAGTTGGCGCAGAAGCAGCTTGTTGAGGACCAGTTTTTTAGCTGAAACCTCTATGTCAAAGCTAAAATCCTAATTTCTGTCTGTCAAAGTTTGGCTTTGATAATTGATGACTCAGTTCCTCTAAGACTGCACTGCTTCCAAGCTTGATTTGAGTTTATCCCTGACCGATTCATAAAGCAGAGATGCCTGTAAAGTAGTAACACCTGAAGTATGGTGTTCCCATTTTGTCACATTACAACCACAAACCTTAACCTAATTTACTGAGATTTTGTGTGATTGACCAACACAGGAAAGTCAACGACTGTAAAGCGGAAGGACAATAATGCATATTTTTGAGTTGTCCTATTTCACACCACATATGGACGAGTCATAAATCTCTTTTTTTGTGAGGACGAAAATATCTGAATATATGTTCAAACTGTCATAAAAAAGTCAGCTATAGGTTGCATATAGGCAAACAAAATCTGATTGATCACATTTGGTGGGTCTGTGAACATAGCTTAACACAAAGGTTTTTTTATTCAGAAGGAATTTGGATGTAATTACATAGAATTTGGAGAATCTAGAACCACTACTAGGGGTCCCATGTTGTAGCATTATGTATGGAGAAATTGAGTTATCTGGCAGTAACCAAAGCAACCAATAGTCAACAAGAACAATGTGGAACACCACAACCTGGTAATGCTTTAGAATGTGTTGGCAAGCAATTCTGTCTACTGAGACTTCACTGACTGTTTTGACTGACTGTTGGATGTTTTGGTACAGCAGACCTGTCTTGGATCTGATAAAAGGTCATTTTCAGGCCAACTATTTTCAGGTTGGCCTGAAAATGGTTTCAAAGGCATTCGACTCAACTGGTACATAAAGAGGACAGAGATGAAGAGCCCTGCAGGGTAAGATGCAGACAGAGAAGACCAGCCAGCTTTACCTGTGGTCTGTCGCAACTCCTCGCACAAACTTATGTGGGGGAACTGCAGCATCTGCTTCCATTTCTTGCTTTTTCCTTTTCTGTTGCCGCCACCTCCTAAGTAGAAAAAATAAACAAAACATAAAATTGGTTATTTTTTAACTGAACACAATGAAAATGGAGACAAACAAACAGCACACTTTCACTTTTAAGCTTCTCACCAAGCACTAATATTTCAGTAAGAGTGAAGCATACTGTTAGCTCAGGCATTAAATCTAATTTCCGAAGCACAACACTGTGATAAAGATATAAATTCATAGCTTTTTTAAAAAAAATTCCAATCTTTAATAAATATTAACTTGAGAGATAAAGGTGTTTTTTTATCTTTTGGTTAATAGCTTTTAGGTCACAAGATCAATTGTTACTTTCAGGCTTCCGGTGCGTCTTAGCTTGTGACGAGGTTTAAACTGTGGTAGCCCTCCAGGGAATGAATGGCCTGAAACACGGTGGGAACCAGAGAAGACGGCGGAAGTTCCTGTCCTTTCTGCGTTGATGTTCTGCCTGTGACTCTTTTAACAGCGTTTCTGGTGCAAGTTCACTCACCACAAAGCAAGAAGCGGGACATGAACTGACACGACGCTCTCTGTGCTACTTCAGTTTTGAGATTGTTTCAAGTCTCTGCAGGCTCATTTTGTTTTGGTGAGATTAAAAGGAAGCAGCCAGGATTTTACATTTTAAGGCTCTTCCAGTTTTATTCTTTCTCTGTCTTATTTTTAACTAAAATGACAACTTCTCTTAAGGGATAGAAAGACAATAATCATCCATGTTCACAATTGTTTTGTTAACAGTATTACATATCAACCCTGTGCTGATAGAGAAATATTACAGTTAAGTTGGGGCTGCACAGTAGATTATCAACATGTTTTCAACCTGATGGAAAGAACATATGAAGCTTGGGGGAGTACAACTTTCATGTGAAGCGTCGTATAAATACCCCATCTGACTTTAAAATTGAAGAAACATTTTGATGAAACTTAAAACCCAAACTGCCATAGTAGGTTAGTAGATTCATGTCTGCAGGGTTGAAGACTTCACATGAAGACGTTTTCCCACATTACTGTCCCTCCTGTCTACTTATACTTTCAATTCTAACCACAACCCACAAAAATAACAGAAAATTGTTCCACTTTCTGGAGTGAGTTTTAAAGTTTTTCTGTTTCTACTAGAAGTTAGCTCACTGATTTCATTAGCTCCGTTTCCATTGACCATAAGATGATATTATTAAATAATAGTAAAACAAATACTTATTCATAGTACATTTCTTCTTTTCTACTGTTGTTTACAAATCTATCTTCCTGTTCACACTTACTTTGGACCAAAAAGTCATGGTCCAGAACCTTGTGTGCAAAGTATGTATTGATAGCATAAAGTTGTTTTGCAGCAGCAACTTCAAGACGTGTTTATTTCAGCACTTCTCTGATGTGGAGAGAAATCAATGCAACGCTCCAGGATTTGGGTATTCAAATACTACCAAGCAGCTGCTGTGCTTAAAAAAATCAATTATTGTCATAGATACACTGCAAACAAGATGTTTAGTGCATGTGTCCAGGAAACAGAAGATAATATCAGTCACAGATAAGCAGATTGATGAATAATGTCTGCAGTGTGCTCAAGTGGCCATGTAAATGAAGACAAACGGGGGGCAAAGCCAGCCTGCAATGAAGACTGAGATCAGCCACAAACACAAAGTTTTACATAAGTTTCAAAAATAATAATTAGAGGTGTAGCTGTCTGCTTGGTCAGTATTATATCAATATTATTAACTACAGGGACGATATGGCTAAACTATTACAAAACAAATGGTTTGCAAAACTCCAACCCTCTGCAGGTTTAAGTTAACACATGCAGTCACTGCCTTTTGTGATGTTTCCAATAGCATCCTAGCAACTAATGGTGAGTTGGTAAATGTCTAGATTGATGGTTTAGCTGGTTAGTAGCTCATCTACGAATATACAGTTACCGGAGACTCTCTAAAACTCCTGAAAACTACCTATTTGAAAGGTTCAAACACCAAATATACCTCAATATTCATTAATATGCACAGTAGAAACTAAGCTAAGCACTAGCGCAGAAGCTAACATCAACACTCATTCAGAACTCAACTTGAAGACAGACCGCTTATGTTTGCACACTCTTCTGCACTTGAGGGAGATTTGACAGGAAACTCAAAGTCATACGGGTGCAGTAGACAATCTGGGTAAAAGTAAACATCATTTTGCTGTATAAACCTTACATTGAGAGAATAAACTATGGCAGATTTAAAAGGCCATGCTCTGAGTCATTTTTTTTATTTGTCCTTTATTTAAGCAAGTTGTCTCGTTGAGATCCAAGACCCCATTTACAAGAGACCTGTTTTCATAAAATAAAAATAAATTAAAAATAAAATCAAACGTAAAAATTACAAAAAAAAGTAGAAAAAGAAACGATGTAAAAACATGTGTTAACTACTTTTTTGTAGCAGTTTATTTTAAGACCTAATATATTTCTAATCTTAAGTTTGGATTGAAAGTTGTTTCAACTTTTCCTGGTCCTTGAGGAAAATGTTTGTATATTTTTGAGTCCTATGGTTGATTTTGTAAACAACCTGAGGCTTTATCTACATTTGTCTTTACATTGTTTGTTCAATTATAGTTGCACCCTATAAATGTAAGGTAAAACAGTTTTGCCCTGGACGTATCCCATCAGGATATAAACTTCTTTATAAACTTCTTTAGATCTTTATTCCATATTCCCATTCCTAACATGTAACTGTGCTTATGTTTTATACAAAAATTGCCCCCTTTTTTTTTTCTTTTTTTTACCAAAACTAAAATACTTGAGGTTTGTGCTTAACCGTCAAACATCTGCAGCCATTATCTAATGCTTTTAAGTGTTTTCTTGCCCTGATATTGGAAGCTCTCACAGCCAGAGAGCAGAAATGTGAGTAACCAGAAATCATGAAGCGTGATACGAACCCTGAAGGCGTTGATGTTTTCAGTTGTGGCTTCATGTGTGTCTTCCTGTGAGCCGTCGCAACAGAGCTTTCCTTTGTGTCTGTGGTCTCAGTTCAACGTGATACATTATCTAAAAAATTGCCAGCAGTAGGAAGCTTTTTTTTTTGTAAGTCAATCTCATTTCAGAGGATGTGGTCGGCAACATTGTAGACAGTAGAAAGTACAACACTGTCAAGATCTCTACAGTCCATAACTTTTCGAGTCCAATAAATACAAATGTGTTTTTGGTGTCTAACAATAACTTTCCTTTGGCTGAAACGGGAACCCTGTAACTTTCTCTGTAAATACTTCCTCCAACTGTTTGTTTGGGCAAAAGCCTCCAGGAAATGAATATTATTTTATGCAGAGACGGCAAAAATGCAATGATCACAACTCCCTTGTACGATTTCACAATGAATAAAGATAGTGAGTGTTCAAAAGCTGTAAACGAGAAGGTGCCTCATTTGGAAATAGTAGAAAACAGGAGGTATAACTCACACGCATTTTAGAAAACTCAAAACATTTTGAACATTTGTGGTCGTTCTGGATCAGATCAGTTACACATAGTCCCATTTCGTACCCACGCATTACCATTTTGTCCCTTCTTACTTCCATTTTGTACCTAAGTAAATTAATATTGTTTTTAGTACACTTTGGAAATAAATAGAATATTTTTCGCCTATAGTTTACGCCCTGTATCCTATTATTTTCTCTTCAGATACAACCAAAATAGCTTTAAGTGGCTTCTTCCTACTAAGTTTTATTTATTTAACCAAATTTTCTTGCAGTAAAATATGAATAGAAAGTAGAATGTCACTTAAATCACAATTTGTCAGGTACAAATTGGTGAAATTGCCACCAAACATTCTAAAATGTTCTGTATGGTGTATAAAAACAACTTTTCATGCATATTTGAGCTATTGTTCAGGTGTAAAATATGGATTCTTATCAAATTGAATAAAAAGGCATGCAAATGATGTGTCTAAGACATGAACAGTCAAAGTATTTGGTCTTCCTTGCTTTCCATAGACTCTGTAGTCGGTATGAATTGATGCATAGTCAGTTCGAAACTTCAGGTGGCAGAATGCTACATTTCATATCAGCAAAGTTAGATGCAGAACTGTCATTTCATACCCTTGTTGTTTTGGTAAAGTAGTGAAATGACCAACATTTGCAACAAAGAGTCCATATGAGCAACACATTGAAGACATGAAAAGACAAGTTTTGAGTTGACCTAGCTTTCCATAGTCCTCCATTTGGGGACAAATTAATGCCAGTAGGAAACATCCTGAGACAAAAAGCTATTCAACTGACTTGGTCGAATAGCAAAAAAGTCAGAAATTTTTGAGTCTGTGGAGATGAAAAACTCTGAACAAACATAATGGTGAGTATTATGTTTGTTCTTTCATCTTTAGGCAAGTGAAAGAAAATGGTTCTTTCATTGAAAGAACCCTTTTCTGAACAGTTAACATTTACAGTTCTATAGTGACAAATGATGTTTTTACAAACTTTGAAGCTAATATTTTTGCGCTTAAAGCTGTGCAGACTAACCAGATGGCAGGCTAATTTATTAGAAAGAATTTTATAAACCTGAAAAGTTTACTTTATGACAGAAAAACATTTTCAGTTTATCCAAATGCCTTTGCTAATTTAGGTCAATGGAGTGACATCATCAGCCCCGACAGAAATCAGTCATGTCTGAATTGATGTCTGGTCGTTATAAAATAGGGACAGATGTGCCATGTATTTATGAATTTTTCTACACAAAGTAAATGTCTATTTTTGGAATTTATTTTAGTACAGGACATCTAAAATAATCAAAAGAAAACGCTATCAGATTTCAGTGGTTGGAGGATATCTCTTTTGACTTTGGTAAAAGACTACGAGCCATTTCTAGACTCATGCATTTGTTTTGTTTGTAGTTACCCAGAATTTAGTAAACTTCCTGCTTTTGCAGCACCCTCTGGTCTGCTTGGCATTCACACATTCAGTCAAACTGCACCAGAGTTCTCTTCAACCGAACTCAGACCTAGGTTTTTGTTATTCGGACCAGAATTCACTTTTTTGGTCCATGTCAGACTTTGATTGCACATTCACAACTCTCCAAATGACCTGGAATTTCTAGCCAAACAAACTGGTGTCTGATTAAAATGAATTAAACAGGGTTGGTGTGAATGCAGCCTAAGATTATATCGCTGATTATATCGCAGCACAGTTTAACAGGATTATCAAGAGCTTCAAGGTGAAGAAGGCTTCAGGATGTCCAACAGTATCCAGCCAACTGCAGAATCATCTTCTACTCATTCAGGCTGCCACCAATGCAAACATCAGTGGTGCATCTGTAAACAAACTCAGACAATGACTTTTGGACAAGAAAAGTGTCAAAAACAGGCAACATCTTCGGGATTTAAAAATAATGGAGATCAGAAAACAGGTGAAAAGTTATTGTCTCGTATGAATCCTCCTTCTGACTATGTCCAGAGAATAGATGGGAGCTATCATGACGACTCAGGTGTGGAGCTGCCTTAGCTTCCTGCCCAAAAACACTGCTATGAATAAAAATGTAGATTGAGCCATCCTCCAGGAACAATTTCTTCCAATAATCCAGGGACGATTTGGTAAAAATTGCTATATTTTTAGCATAATTGAGCACAAGGTGAAGGTCTTAAAGTGGCACAAAGATGTCTGGGAGAAAGGAAACAAAAGGCACTGCAAAGTTTTCAGGCCAGACAAACTTTGACTTTCAGCCTCATTGAAAAGGACAGAAGCTCTGTTTTTGCCTCCCGTTTTACCCTTCTTGTTCGCATGCTTCATCAGACCGCAGAGCCCATTTCCCTTTTTCCATGTCATACAAGAAACATTCCCACATTTGCAATCTGCTGCTGTAAAGAGCCAAATCTTTGCAACGGTTTTCTTCCTGTCACTGTACTTCCTGTGTGGTTTCTGCATTGTACAAGAAGGTCAATGGTGCCTCTTTAGAGACAAAAAAAACAACAAAACAGCTGATTAACCAAGCAGTGTTTAAATTTCATAAGTAAGGATGCATGGAGTCATTTTGAAACTAAATTAAGCAACAGTTATTGCCTTTTGGCCTTGATAATGGCAGCACAGAATCCTAAAAAGAAGAATTTGCATTTTATTTGCATTTAGTGTGTGGTTCCTTGTTGTGAGGTCTATAATGTTTGACACCTTATAAAAACACCATATTTAAGTCAGTCCTATCGTGCTGGAAAGGAGGTAACTTATGCTACAGTCCATCTTATGAGACCAATCCAGTGAGTCTTTTGTCATTCATTTTAGTGAGCACCAACTGTTTATGAAACAAAAATGTTTTTATTCAATTTTAATAAAACTGTATTTTTTGTTTTATTTTTTTCAGAAAAACTAAGTAAAACTCAGATCAATCATTTTTTTCTTGGCCCTTCAGGGTGAATTACAAGCAAAACCTGCTACCATTGTCTCTGTGTTTTCGTTCTTGCAGAAAATACCCCTGGGCCAGAGCTTCCAGTTAGCTTGGTTTCTTTTAAAAACATGTATAGAGTTTTTACTGGTACTAAATTAATATTCTTTTGTTGTTGTTGTTGTCATTGAAAGTAACCTTGGCCCAGTCTTTCTCCTTAGTTTTGTTTATTATAAAAACATTTATAGATTTTTTGCTGGTAATAAATTAGTATGTTTTCGTTTTGTTTCGGTGGTAGAAAGCATCTCTGCTTCTCTTTTGACGTTTCAAAAAAAAATTATGGAGCCTATAAGTGCTAAATTAGTATATTCTGTTTTCTTTCAAATAGAAAGTACCAATAGCCAGTGTGAATCTTTACTTCTCTTTCTTAAATAGCTATGAAGCTATTACTGGTACATATTTTGTATATTCTTTTAGCTTTTGTCATAGAAGGTACCTTTAGTTTAGTGCTTCTCTTTAGTCATCTCTTTCTTTAAAAAAAAAACATTGATGGAGATATTACTGTTACAAATCTTTGATTTTTGTCATAGAAAGTACCCCAGGCCCTGCCCTTCTCTTTTTAGCGACTCATTCTTAAAATAAGTTGTTGATGGAGTAATTTGTGTTTTTCAGTTAAAGTATCCATTGCTTAGGGTTTCTGTGTGTTTGCTGCACCTCATTTCTAAAGGGAGTCATTGATGAAGCCATTAGGGTTTTTGCCTCTTTTTTGCAGAAAGTGCTCTATCCCAGTTCTATTTATCTGTCCATCGTAGTTGATTTTCATATCTTTCTTCAGATGTAAGATGTTCAAAAGGAAGAACAGCATTAAAATGAAACTAAACACTTAGCTTTAATACGTTTAATAATACTATATATATATATATATTATATCTATATCTATATCTATATACATATATATAGATATAGATATAGATATATATCTATATCTATAGATATATCTCTCTCTATCTATATATATATAGAGAGATATATCTATCTATATATATATATAGATATATATATATCTATAGATATATATATCTATATATATTTATATATATATATAGATATATATATAGATCTATATATATATAGATATATATATAGATATAGATATATATATCTATATCTATATATATATATCTATATAGATATAGATATTTATATATCTATATCTATAGATATAGATATCTATCTCTATAGATATATCTATATCTATATCTATAGATATATCTATAGATATAGATATATGGAGTCACTCTGAAAACATCTAAATTAGAAAACATTTTAACTCAACACTTGAATCAGCTGGTGCTGAGCATCCATTACTGGGAAAAATGGAGAGAAAAAGGAAACTCATCAAGAGGAAATTACATGCTAACAGAATTACAGGAAAGTATTTAAAGGTCACAAACAATGTTTTCTTCATAATGTTGGCCACATTATTATTAAATTTTCTTAACTCAAGTAACTAGAAAATAAATCACTCTATGAGGAGACAAAGATAACAGAAGCATCCAAACCACAAAAATACTTCAGAGTAAAAAGACCAGATTTCAAATTGCTGAGCAGTTGTTGGTCCAGTGAAACTACACCAGGATGAACATGAACTGCAACTGAATAATGTCCGATTCTACTTCAGAGGTCAGCTGTTCTGGTATCTGGAGCTGAACTGTTCATGACAACAACGACTTCATTGAGCTTTAAAACCAGAGAGTTCCCCCTTTAATAGACTAAAGCATGCTAATATATAGAAGTAGATTCTACAAGCTGAACAAATTGACTTCACGTCACAAACTGCACTCACACTCAAGAGGTCTGGTGAAACTCAGGGATGCTTAAAGGAGGTCAGAGGTCACAGGGACCAATATTCTGTCTGTTTCAAGAACTAAACAGACGCGGACTGTGTTGCTCATTTTCCCCTATCCAACCTAGAGACTGCATCGCAATAAATTAGGAAATCACTAAAAAGTTTACTTAACTAATATAAATTCTTCAGACACATCATAATGTTTTGAGTGTTTATTTCTATTAATTGTGAAGTACTGCTAGTGAAAACCTGAAATTAAGCTTCTCAGAAAATTGCGAATAATATTACATAAAACCAGTAAAAAATAGATTAATACGCTTTTGTCCAGACAACAAACATCGACACCCTCACCATATAACGTCAGCAACATAATTGCTGAAGAAACCCACTGCACAAAGTGCTACTTATAAGCATATTGAAAGTTAAGTGGAAGGAAAAATTCAGAAATGTGTATACAGTTTCAGCAGTCAATATGACTGGAAAAGCACTATCTATCTTCAGTTTATTTACCACTTAATAGTCCAGGGGTTTTAAATGCCTGAACAACAACAAAGCCATTTTCTCCTTATCCCAGACAGGTCATCACTGATGTGTCCTGTTCAGGAGTTGTTTAACATGGGATGCATTAGCTGTGTCCCATGTAATGAATTTGTCTGTGTGGTAGCTCACTGAGCATTGACTGTAGCCAAAGTCCAAACCTTGTAAAATCTTATTAATTTTGCATGAAAACCTTTTACCTTCCACTCAACTTTTCATTAATATATTTAATAGACCAATAAGCTTCTGTGGGTTATTCTTCCTCTGTAAGTTCTCACTGAACTTTTCCTTTTTCCCCAAAACTGAATAACGTCTTTAAGGAAAAGACATTTCCTTGCCAGACACTATGACCAGCTACAGAATCCACTTATACTTCAGTCCAACCCTGATCTCCAACAAAAATACATTAAATTGCACCGCTCACTGCGACAGGATGTTGGAGGAGCTCTGTTACATGCGCTCTGATTTCCTCTGGTTCTAGATGATGTGCCCCTGGAAGGATACATGCTTCTTTTTTCTTTTGGACAGTTGAAATATTGCGTAAACATGACAACAAGGAGTTGTTTTCACAATTGGGAGAAGCTAATTGACATCTCAAAAGCTCAAATACCTGAACTGAGAAGCAGCAAAAGCAGATCAGATGGATTAGCGACACTCACAGCTGACGGTGTCATTCAAGACATGTTACTATTAAATTTTGTCTCTGCTGCACGGAAATAGAGATGTTAACTTGTCATTACAGTCATAACACTGTCATACAGCAACAGTCTTCAATCAGAAGCCTCTACAGATTCGTTGCAAGACTGACTGCTACTGGAAATCCATTCTGCTCACAGTACTACCATCCACAATGACTCTATAAGTTACTTGATATAATTTTTTTAGATGGAAATTATTTTCTGTTTCTAAGTTAAAGAAATGCACCAGGATCTATCAAATATGCGAGTTTAACTTTTTGAATTGAATCACTGAACTTTTTACATGGATTTCAAAACCATCTGTAAAAAAGGGTCGCCTTGCGTTTAAACCAAATGTGCGCACAAAGCGAAAAGGCGCAGCTCCACATTCTCTGCCTCAACATCCTGTTTCGCAAACTAGAAACGATGCTGCAAAGGGAGGAGAAAAAAAAATGCGCCGCTGCAGATTCACTCCACAGCTGCAGCGTCTTCCGGACTTATCCACAGTATTGTTACTGCAACTACTTTGTTTTTAGTACTCGGTTATTGACAGTTTCCTGAAGCACAACCCCCTCAGAGTTTATCTGGCAGTAAAAACAAGTCATATCCTCCTCATATTTAGAGCAGCTTTGACAGCAAGGCGATGAGGAAGTGCACCAACTCCTCCTCTAACCCCCAAGTCTGGGGCATCAACCCGGCGGTAGGACCGGGGCTGTCTCCAAACGAGACCCGGAGAGAGTTGTAGTCAACCCGGCCACTAACATCCTTACCTTCCCGTGCTTTGAGCAACACGGTGTTGGCGACAATGTTCTCCAGCTCCATGTCGATGCCGAGCCGGCTTCCAGCAGCAGCAGCTCCTGGTGATCCACCCCCCTCCCGGTAGGTTGTAGTTCCTGTACACCGTCCGCCACCTCCGCCCACCGTTCAGTCAACGAGGAAAACCCGAAACCTGTCTTTGCTTCCCACAACCCCCGTGAAGAGCCCCTCCCCTCCTCTTCCTCCTCCCGTTTCTCCTCCTCCTCTCCGCCCTGCTGCTGATGTCAGAGAGGAGCAAAAATACAAGAGCTCTCACTCTGTTGTCTATTTTTACCGCTTGACTAAAACATAAAAGTCACGACAGACCTCTTACTCTGACCAATTTTCCTTTTCGGGCTCAAAATTATTATCTTCAAAACCCAATTTAAAAGTTGTCTAACGCTCCGTTCCAGTTACCGGGGAAATGGGAACTCGGGGTTTGACGTAACATCCGACGTTACAGCGTTCTAGTTTAAAAAAAAAAGTCGGAATTTCAACAGGCCACTCTTTTAGGCCAGAGGTGGGTAGAATACACAAAAATGAATAATAATTAACAGTAAGAGGCAATATTAGCTAACTAGCTTATAAATTTTTAGGGATCATATTGTTAGTGATATTTGTTGGAAAAATATTGATTTTTACCGAAAAAATACTTAATAAGATTCGAGAAGATTTCGTATGTTATCCTAGTCAAATATCTAGATTTTGCGTGTTAATTCTGCCATAACTCTGAGGAAACCATCACTCATCTTTTCTGGGGCCGCTCTTCTATTCAAATGCTTTGAAAATATATATATATATTTTGGTTTATAAAAGGAAAAAAGGAAACAGACATATCGTTCAACTCTAAAACAATATATGTGGGTTTTTTTTCTGTATGAACACACAAAATAAGAAAGTCTTTGTCATATTAATACTATTAGTATGAATAATAGCAACATTTAATATCCATAGCTGTAAAATATCAAGCTAAAATTCATCTTTAATGGCTTCTTTGCTATTAGAGCAAAGAAGCCATTGTATTATTACAAATATTTTTCACATTTGTCTTATTTTAAGTATTTAAGCTCTATCACTTTGTACTAAATTCATAATCTAATCTGAAAACCTTTTTATTTCTCATTTTCCTCTTTGTAATCTTTGTTCTCTTTTCTGCCTTAGGCCTCAAAATACCACAGACAATAGGCCTAAAAGTGCATTTAAAAAAGTTACTCAAGTATATGTACCAAAGTAAATTTAAATAGTTACTCTTACACATTTTACCTTGCAAAACAAACATGTTTCCACCTCATCCTACTACTGTTGATATGAGGACTGGCCTTATTGAAAAGGGAAGTTGGCCTTACAAGTCATAACTGGAGGTAGTCTTAGTGTGAAATCTGACTTTGGAGTAGTTACATACTTCCTGGTCAAACTGAAGTATGACCACTTCCTGGTGGCCAAAAGGATCTTATTCGGCTTCATTAATGCAATCTAATAATATTTTAGTTCTGAGTTATTGGTGTACTGTATAAGAATTAAAAAAAAAAAACATAGTTGTGTGATTACATTCCAAAATTGGTCGTATATCAAAATATTAAATATTTTTCTATAAAGGAATAATCAGTTTCCAAACCGTTCCGACTGCTCGGTTCTATTATATTCCATAACAATATATCCATTAATTAAAAAACTATTACCATCATGAATTTTATTGACACAAGTTTGAATAATCAGGTATATTAAATCATCAAATGGGTTTGTTTGTGAAGCTGACTCTGATTGAGGTACATCGCTCATCCTGCAGGAAGTGGATTTTCCTGCCCCGGTCAATAAAGTTAGGACCACAGTGCATTAAAGTTGCATTAGGAATGCCATTCATTGTTTTGTCATTCATTTTGATAATAGAATAGATTGGGCAGAGAGTTGAAAGTTATTGATCGGCTTCTATAATTATCCCCCCTGGTTCCTTAAAGGGGTTGAACTCAGCAGAAAATACAAAAAATAATTTAATACATCAGAAAATGTTTTAGACCATGCTGAATCAGTTCTTTAAAAAATATGTTTTAAGACGAGCTGCCATTTCTAAAACAAGTTTTAACTCAGTCTGACATCTAGAGGGTAAAATTAGCAGCTGCAAATGTCACTTAGCATAAAATAACTCGTATGAGCAGTTTATTTTCATCTATCCCTTAGAGCTAAAGCTTTTCCAGAGAAGTGCATCATGAGTTATGATTTCTGACAGGATCTTGTGGACTTTTGTGCTGTGTGTGACTCGGATAAAGTGGACACAAAGGATGTATACTTTTCCAACTTTTCAGACAATAAAAGCATATAATGGAAAAAGAACATGAAAAATTTCAACAAAATATCAACAATGTGCTATTTTTGTCCTGAAAATCAGACATGAAAATCAAATTTCAATGACTCATTTGGTTTTGGAAAATATGCTTTTTGCCGTTATTATTGTACAATTACATAAATTACATTAAAATGAATCACTAGTCAATTGAGTAAAATACTTTCCAGGAAATATCAAAATTTTATTTTGATTTCGAGTAATTGTACATATGAACCAAGATTAACTTCGGTTCTACCAAATGTCTGATTTGTTTTGAAATAATAACTTTTTTAATTTTCAAAATGTATTGCTTTACTTTTTTAGGTAGTCTTTATAATAAAAATATTTATTCATTTTATTCGCTTGGTTTTATATTTTACTTTTTATATTACATTTTCTTATTTAAAAAAGTGTAAGAAAAACGTGAGAAGGCGTGGCTTCTAGTCACATGACCGGGGCGACGCAAGCACGTGCTTCCTGTTTCCAGCAGCACGTTCTACGTACCTCACTAGTTCAGTGCTGCTCCGTCTCAGCTCTGAAGCAATTTTCACATTTTAAAAATGCCGAAAACCAAACAGTCGAAGAGAAGAAAGCGGTTCGACTACAACACGGACCGGAAGAAGCTGAAGAAGAAGTTTCTAAAGAAGGCCAACCCGAGGATTGAACAGTGAGTTCCGAACCATTCGGCTGTTAGCTAGCAGCAGGGTTCGTAACAGGTTGTTAAAATGTGTTTTTACTATTTTATTCTCAACACTCGTGGTCTAATCGCTTGTTGAGACCTTTAGAAACACGTGAAATGTCGCTGTAGGGTAAAATATCGGGTTATTTCACAGTTTTTACGGTCTGTATCGGACCTGCTCTGGTTTTAAACCTGAAACCTAGAGGTCAAATCTGGACCGATGGATCCCAGGATTCATACTCTAGTGAAACTTTCATAACGAATGTGTTTTAATAAATTTACATAAAGTCGAAATAGCTTATTCCATTTATTCAGGTGACATTAGTATGTTTTATAGACGGAATAAAAACACGTACTGACACCTGTATAGATTTTAGTTGTTAATTTTGATGATTACTGTCTTAAAGTCCTAATTTCAGTTAATTGGAAAATTAGAATGTCTTAAGAAAAAAACAACAACAAAAAAGTAATTACTAAAGATGTTTGTTAACGTAGGGTTAGGGTTAGTTAGTGCTGTATCCGAGTATGTTATTAGAAAAGTGTGATAGAAACAATAGTGATAATTTCAGCCTTGAGATTATTCAAATTTTATTCTCGTATTATTCTGGTAATATTAAGATTTTATTTTTGTATTATTTTGACCTTATACTCATAATGTTTTGACTGTCGTTACTTTATTCTATCATTATTATGGTTGTATTCTGATGTTACAACTTTAATGTATTATTTTTGACTTGTGCAATATATTTGTTGTAATATTTTGACTTCTCATCTTATGAATTTACTTTCTTAATGGGTTTTTGTCATACAACACTATTCTCATAATATAACTTTATTCTTGTATTATTTCAGCTTTATTCTGGTAATATTTTCATGTTATTTAGACTTACTCCTGTTTTTCTTGTAATATTATCTCTATTATTTTTTTTAGCCTGTCCCTAATTCTCTGTCATAAATAACTGTCATTTATAGAACAAAAATAGATCTGACCCGGGTTTTGTGCCAAACAAATTCAATTAAAAAGAGCGGAAATCTTGTAAAAATATTTAATTGTCACTTGATTTATCTGCTGCTTTTTGTTGTCTTTCGTTTGTTTTGTAAATAAATTCGGGGATGTGTGGGAAGGATTTTGTCGTTCCTGTGTCTTCAATATTTCCTCTCTTTTTCAGTGCTCAGATCAGGAATGCCTGGGACAACAACAAATCTATGGCCAGGAACCTGCAGGAGATGGGTCTGTCGTTTGATCCCAACCGGACTCTGCCCATAAAGAAACAGACAGTAAGGAGAACAGCTGGGCTTAAATGAGACACAAAGATTTTGTTTTCAAGAAAAAACAAAATCAAGTAAACAGAAACTTGAGTGATTAAAAGCTGAATACAATGTTATCTGTTCCTAAGCAAAGAGCCTCCAGTTAATATCCCGTTATTCCGTGATGCTGCAGTTCAGATTTAGGCCAGGAGGGGGCGGTAGAGGGCCGGTTATGAAGCTCAAATCAAACGTTTGTAAATGTCAGCTTATTTAAAGCTGAACTCACAATATACTCAAGGGGGATCAGGGAAAATATGTTACACCATTTAATCTGACAAGAAAATAAATATCCAACCACTTAATATAAATTTTGTTTGATTTTTAGCAACAATGATTTATTCAAAAACCACAATACTAAGAAATAATAATAATTATTCCTTTAAATAGACCAGTAACCAAAAATCCCTCCAAAATAATTCTAGGTTAGATTTAAATCACTCAGTTTATGTCATAAAAAAAAATAATAATAATAATTCAATGTTCAAAAATTCCCGTTCTTTTTTTATGAAAATAATGTCCGCAAATGAGTTCCATATCCTCAAAAACAAAACAAAGTCCTGGAAGTATTTCTCCGTTTTAATCCAAAGTCCCAGTCCAAAATGAAAAATCCAAAATGTACAGCCCCCCCCTCAAAAAGATAAGAAAAAAAGAGTGGTACCACCAAAAATCCCCAAAAAGAAAAGTAAAGTCCAGATCTCACCGGGAGCGTCTTCCTTCCCCCTCAGTGGCATCTTATTGCACCAGGCGGCGTTTCCTGGGTACAAGCTCTAATCCAGGTTCTAAAACGTATGATCTGTGTTGCTTGCGCAAACTTTGATTGCTGTTTTATGTCTTTTCTTTGATATTTTGTACTTGATTTAAACATTCAGTCAAGTCTCCCGCTGCACAGATCTGACGGTGTGCATCTCCCTCTCCAGTTGCGCCGACGCACATGACCCTTTTTATTTATTAAATTCAACCGTCTCTAAAACCAGCATGATGCTGCCCAAAATCAGTTTTAAACAGAGGAAGTTCATTTAACAATGAAATAACAGTAACTGTTCTACAAAACAGTTTGATACATTTATTCTTCAATGTAGTAACTCAGAGTAAAAACAAACACAGTGATTATGTTACACGTTGAACCTTAAACTGCCCATATTTGCTTTGCTTGCTAAAATGAATATTTTCAAGCTGAAATTTTTTAACTCTCTTTTTTAAATCCTTCTGAAGATAAGTTCAGACTTTTTAAAAATGCTTTTTCATTCCTCAGAGTTTAAATAGATCAGCAGTTTTGTCTGCTGCTGTTTGGTAATCTGAGCTGTGACTTGTAAGGGCGATTTAAAAAAAATATTTGTATGTAGATTGTTTACTGACAGATTTTATATATATATGTTTTGTGGAGCACTTTATAATTTTAAAGCCTGTGATATGTGCTTTACAAATAAATTTTACTTACTTCCTGTGTTTGTGTTTGTTCCTGCAGCTCCTCAAAGGAGACACCGATGACAGAAAACCTGCCCACATCGTCACCAAACCTTACATCCTCACCAGTGAGTTTCTGAATCTTCATCATGGACTTTTCTAGGGCTGAAAAAATTCAACGTGATGAATCAATTATTGAAATAATCATCATCTAATTTGGTAATTGATTGTTAACTGAAATATACAGACTTTAAAAAAAACATATTCAGAGAAGTACTTAAGCCAAAACTTAACATAATATATTTAATATAAAAACACCCTTGTCTGTAAAAATGTTTTCCCCAGAACTCCTCAAGTGGCATTGTCTTATGTTCACTAAGTTCAAATTCACTACAAGAATGCTATATTATTACATCTTATGCAATAAAATGTTTATTTTCTTGTTTGAAGAAAGAACTTTGTTTATTTACAACTTTTAATGTATTTAAAGGAAATAAATGTTGAATGTGCCAAATCTTTTTATCCAATTAATTGTCAGAATAATTGTTTAATAAAATAATCATTAGTCGCAGCCTCACTTTTGTGAATTAATTCAAGAATTGTAATGGAAAATTACAATTAAATTAACCATTAAAGTCATTAACTAAACACTGGAAACTAGAAGTAAACAGATAAAGCTGTGTGAGGTTTAAATAACTGTTCTGAGGCTGCTTTACATCAAATTTGACCATAAATTAATATTTCTGCTCCAAAGGCTCAAATGATTGAAATGTTGTTTGGTTTGCTTGGTCACCATCAGAGCTGCAGGAGGAGGCCAGTCTTCAGGAGAAGGACTCAAAGACGTTGTCGTCCGACCTGATTGAATACGTCCAGCACATGATCCGAGAACACAAGGACAACTACAAGGTGACGGTTCGAACAGAAACGGTAGCTGGAAATAATAAGTTCAGCACAAGCTGAACTTATTATTTCATTTATTCTGTGCTTTTAAACTTTGGAACTCCGGAAAAACAAAGAAGTGTGACAGTATGTTTTACAACCAGGCTTTATTTCCTGTTGCTTCTACCTAAAGGAGTCGTGTCCAAGCTGTCCGCTACTTGGCCCAAAATGACCAAGCTGAGAGAACCAGAGGGCCACAATTTGACAATATTTTTAATAAAGCAGTCAAATTTTTCTACAAAAGGATTCTGTACGCCATTGTTGATTGTCTTGCATACTTGCTGAATTGGAAGACAGGTATATATTTTCCAAGATGTTTTTGTCCTCATTTTTCTTTTATTTTTATCTTGGGCAGTTCTGTCTGTTTTTATCAAAGTGTATTCAATGAAAGCAGCGTCATAGTCGATACCTTGTCAAGTACTTAAAAATATGTTTACGATCGTCTTTGTTTGTAAAAATCTCTTGCTATCCTTTCGTACTGAGGGGCCAAACAAAATCCTGCAGAGGGCCGAAAATTTTGACATCCAGTGGCCCAAAGGCTTGTCTTCACTCAATCCTTTTCTGTTCTTTTCCATAAATGTGACGCATAAATAACATCCACAAACAGCGATAAACGACAGTCGTATTTTGTCATTTCATATTTTTGCGATTATATATTTAAATTGAGTCCAATTGCTCATAAACTTTAGGCTTTTATCTATTGTGTGGAGCCACTGCCATGTAGGACTAAAGATGTTTCATAACCAACGGCCATGCAGCTTTCAAATAGATTTTCATCAGTGGTTCTGCGTCTGCATTCTCTGGAAGCATCAGCATTTCTTTGTATTGAAGTCTTTTCACAGAAAGACTTTCATCCTTGACTCTGAACCCTGATGAGCTGTGGCTGATTGTGCCTTGCAACACAGTGTCCCTGATCAAACAAGCTGAAAAACACACTTTTATATTTAAGGCTTTAAACGGTGCCACAAGATGTAGAGTTTGTTTCTATGAGATCTGAAATCACAGCTGAGTTTAAGAACGGCAGTCAGATTTCTCTGACCTTCTTGGTTGTCTTTTGTCTTCAAAATGTGACTAAACCCCATATAAAAGCTAAACCCCACCCCAGAAAAATGTGAAAAAAATTTCTCCAAACTGGGTGGAGCTAAGAGACATAGAGAGGCGTGGCCGAGCAGTTGATGGGCGGGGCAGTGGTCAGGAATAAAGAGGCACTGTTGCCAACTTTTCCACTTGGTCATTTTATTTGACTTTTCAGACCCATCAGCAACTTTTTATATATTAAAAAAAACTAATGGACAAATCAATTTTTTGTGTAACTGGAGACTTTTGATGTCGAACTGAACAAATTGACACAAAAATATCAAAATTGTACAGCATCATATAGAACCCTACACAACCCTTTGAGACGGTTAATTGGCAAAAATAAGTTAATTTTGTAGGATTTATTTAAAATCTGAACGTCTTGGAGTCCTTCAGGGTTTGTTGAAGGCAAACTGATCGTCTGACTCTAATCTGGGCAGAAACAAAATGTTTTTTTTTTGTTTGTTTGTTTTTTCTGAGAGAAACAAACAGTTCAAAAATGAGAGACAGTTCAGCTCTCAATAATGAGCAAAAGAGAACAATCTTGTCTTAGTTTATTGATAATTTGTTGTATTTCAGAATAAAATAAATCCTCCTCCAGACTCAGAGTGTCTAAAAATGCTATGTTATATATGTTATTCGCGTATTCTAGATTTTGTTTCTCATTTTTAGAGAAAAATAAGAAAATCTACTGGTGCAGATTTTTAAATGTGGATGTATTTATAGTGACACTTAATTTTTTTCAGTATTTTTTCTGTGTATCCCAGCTGCCAACCATCATTGACAAATTGACTGTCCTGTTTTTGTTTGATGACAATAAAATAAGTCTAAATCTAAACATCAGAGTTTGAATTAAGAACTCATAATGAGGAGGAAGCTGTTGCACTGCGCTGTGAAAACCTTTTGACCCCCTTAATAATTTTCTTTTCTGTCACATTTAAATGTTTAAAATAGACAACAATTAGCCCCTAATACTACATGATGCTTTCACTTTTTTACAGACCTTACTACTACCATCACCCTGCTCTATGTTGTCTCTCACCTTCTATTTAAAGAAATGTATTTATATGGTCTTGGTTTGGAATTGAGCTAGAATATATAACCAGGTTGATCTGGGTTTTTTTTAACCTTTGTTCAATCAAATTGTCATTTCAAACCTCCGTTTTGCGTTTGTCCAGGTGGTTTCTGAGTGTGAAAACTTCCTTCTTCATCGTCCCTCTTTGTGTCACTCCTGCAGGCGATGGCTCGAGATGAGAAGAACTACTACCAGGACACACCCAAACAGATCAAGAGAAAAATCAACGAGTACAAGCGCTGCCACCTGCAGCACTACGAAGCCTTTGTCAGTTCGCTCGCTGCTCCGGAGGCCATGGATCAGTAGAGCCTTCAGGTCTGGGACTGAACACCAGAGCCACACAGCCCGCTGTTTGTTGGAAAATCTGATAAACAAGCAGATGTTTTCTCTGTTTGTAGTTTTTCTATTTTGTTCTTGCTTCTTAAAAACTGTTTTTTTAATTTATCATAAACGGCTCAAAACCCATTGGCTCGTCAACATGAGTATCTACATTTTCAGTTGTGGTTTGGTCATTACAGTATTTTCAGGAAACCAAACCTTGAAGGATCCAGCAATGAACCGAAAACAACTAAGAGTGGAAGAAATTTTTACTGCCGTTTGAGATCAACTTGAGTTGTTTCCAGATGTGGTAGTCTGGTAGAGTCGGTTCAGTTGGGGACCAAAATGACAACATGTTACATTTTCATCTGATCATCTGATTTTCATTTCATCTCACCAGTGGTGGCGCTGCACCAAGAACCACTGATGGAAACCACTTGGTGTTCACATATGTATTCGAACCACACCAGAGTTCACTACAACTGAACCGACACCAAGGTTTTTAGGCGTACTAGAGTTACCTTTTTTGGGTATATCAATTAAATCACAACAGGGTTGATGTGAATGCAGCCTAAAACTCACAACTAGAGTTTTAGTCTGTAGTCGTGAGTTACAGACTAAAACTCTGAAACTCACGGATGAATCTGCAGTTTAAGGATGCAGATTCAGCCTTTGCTACAAATGAAGCGTTCACTGAAGGAATGCTAACTTTCATTTTAAGGACTCTATCTATTCTTAGATAGAGTATCTATTCTTAGATAGAGTATCTATTCTTAGATAGAGTATCTATTCTTAGATAGAGTATCTATCTAAGAATAGATACTCTGGATCTCTGTTTTCTCACTGCCAAACTCCTCGCCACCAGCAAAGGACCTCATACCGTCACTGGTTTTGGATTCATAAAAACTTCACACAAAGAGGAGGAATAATTGTTAATGAAGTTTATTAACTCAGGTCCAGATGTTTCTTAAGCAGAACACAGTGGCAACCCAAAACGTATCACCAAGGCAACAAAGGAAGAAGTTGATGGAGTGACCATTTCCTCAGTCAAGACTTGAGCTTTAAAAGAGACATTTCTTTGGATGGAAGAATTTAAAGTTCCTCCAGAGATCTAGGTCATGTCTTGATACGAGGTCAATTTAATTAATGTTGTGAATAAATTTTTTACTTTTATCTAACATGTCTTCAAGATTTTCTTTTTGTTCAGATCAGTTTGAGAGTAAATATTTAATCTGCCTGCTCTCTACATGTCTAAAAGCTGTTAGTCTGCAGTTAATGAACCTGAATCATCATCTTATTAATACAGAACACTACCACTGAAAATATTTAAACAATCAGTTATTGAAATAATAGATTAATCATTAACTGGAATATATAGACTCAAAAATCTGCAATAATGAATCTGCAGATTCATTATTGACTACAAATGAAGCATTCAATGAAGGAATGCTAACTTTAATTTTAAGAAATTAAAGTTTATTATTTGAAAAAGCAATTTGTATTTTTATGCCTTTGTAATGTTTTAAAAATTCCTTAAGTGGTTAAATGACAAATATGCAAAGTGAAAATTTTGTATTTTATCAATCATTAGAATGATTGATTCCTAAGATAATTGTTAGTTGGAGCCCAAAGTTATGCAGATTTTCAAGAACTAAGATTTTAAACTTATTGTTCAAAAGTCTGAAATTGAGTTTTTAAAACTTTGATGCTTTAAAATATTAAATGCTCCCATGATGAACAGTCAGAGGCATAATTCACATAGAGGTGCAGATATCAAGACATTTCCAGTTCTGATCCTGCAGGAAAATGCTTTGTGATTAACTTAGGAACTAGATAATATACCCTGACTGGCTGTAATGTCACCAATCATCCACAGAAATCCCTCTGACATAGCAGCTGTACAAGATGGAGGGTTTTGTTTGTTTATGAGCTCTCGTCCTGACTGCGTCACGTTTTTCCCTCTCCCAGTAAAAACACTGACATTTGTCTAAGAAAGCACTTCCTGCTCAACCGGTCGGTGAACTTTGCCCCAGGCCAGGTATGTTGGCGTACAGGTTTATCAACTCGTGTTTGCATTGATCTGGTCTGTCAGCAGACGGAAGAAAAGTTGTTTTCCAGCTGCTTCACAAGATAACGTGCCACTTGCTGAGGCTTGTAGATCTTTATGCAACCAAACTTGTTCTCTGGTCTCTCTTTCTCAGATGTTTACTTGGCTGGATAATTTCATGTTGTACTGACGGGAAACACATATTTTCTCATCGAACTACTGCAGATGTTTCCATTCCTATTTTAAGAGTAGAGACCCTTCGTGTTTAAATAATTACCCCCTTAATTCAGACTCTGTTGGCTGAAGTAGGTGAATTTTGTTTGTAATTGAATTGAAATACATTTTACCAATTTATACCACGTAAAACTCTTTAATCAGGCTTTGTTATTGTCGAGTAACTTGATTTGACTACTATTCCTCAGACATGTAAAAATGAATGAGTACCAAGCACCAGATATTTGATCATAATTTTAAAGAGGTAAAGCCATTCAGCTGTCATAAGTGAATAAGAATGGTGTGAAAGGTGGTTTTGTTTATGTTGTTAACTAAGAATAAGCACTAGAATAAGCAATTCTAGTGGGTCAGACGTCTACTGATAAAACTCATAAACATTTAAAATCAATAATTTAAGGTAAATAATCAGTGTTCCACATGGACCTAATCTAAACCCTGTTTTTTTTTGTCTGCTTTTATTAATATTTTACAGCAACAAAACCGAAGGGAAATGGATGGTTTGTATTATGTATCCAGTTTCCTTTATAGAAATTTAAATTCTCTTATTAGAGAAAAGGAAAATTCAAAGTTTAAAAATTTGTGTACATGGATTGATTTTCTTGTCACTTAGATGTCTTTGATTGCTTCCTGTGTTCTACTCTGATCATGTGGGAAGTAATGGAATCATTGTTAAATTACCCGACGTGTTCCTCATCATCTTTCAAGGACAATTTAATAGCAACTCATTTCATCTACACCTTGTTCCAAATTATTATGCAAATTGGATTCATAACAAAGATGGCTTTGTACAGATAAAGGCATAATGAGGAAGGTTTCAGTTAGACACATTCATCGTATTAAGAGAGCAGCTGTTAAAATGCCCTTACAAAGCAGCAAACAGTTATTTGAAGCTGTTGCTGCCTCTGGAACCTCAAGGTGGAGGATCCTCCAGAGGCTTGTTGTGCATGAACCTACTGTTGGGCCCCTAACCAGCTCACAAACAGAAACAGTCGCAGTGGGCTCAGCCAAACATGAAGATTCATTTTTTAATAGACTTGTTCACTGATGATCACTGTGCAGCCCTGGATGGTCCAGATGGACGCAGTATGGATTGTGGTGGACGGCCACCACATCCAACAGGCTGTGACGTCAACAAAGAGGTGGTGGAGTCATGCTTGGGCCCAATCATGAAAGAGAGAGAGACTGGTCGGGCCCTTCGATCCCTGAAGTGTGACAATGACCTCAGCAAAGTATTGATTCTGACTGATCACTTTCTTCATGGTTCAAAAAGAGCCGTACCTTCAGCAGCAAAATCATCTTCATGCATGACAATTCACCATCTCATGCTGCAAGAAATACTACTGTGTCACTGGCTGATATGGGAATAAAAGGGAAGAAATTCATGGTGTGGTCACCATCCTCCTCTGACCTCTGACCCTATTGAGAACCTTTGGAGTTTCCTCAAGCAGAAGATCTGAGGGTGGGATGCAGTTCATATCAAACAGCAGCTCTGGGAAGGTTTTCTAACATGCTGGGAAGAAATTCAAGCAGAAACTTTTCACAAACTCACAAGTTGAAGATCAAGAATTGTGCAGGTGACATCAAAGAAGGTCCAATGTTAACATGTAACTGTCTGCTAAGATGTTTTTGATTGAAATAGCTTTTGATTTTAATACATGTGACCACTTATTGTGCACAATCAAAGAATGACCATTTGCAGTTCTTTATAATCCATAAAATGTTTAGAAAATCTGCTGTGCATAATAATTTGGAACAGTGCATTTTGAGTTTTTTATTTTTGAAAAAAATATTGTTCTGAAGGGGAGATTTGTTCAGTAAAATTTGATTTATACTGAAATAGTTCAAGATTGTAATCCTGCCTTGGTCCTTTTTTTAGACTTTTTTTTGACAGTTTCCTAAAGAATTAAAATGATCTTAAGTCATTCAAACTATTTTATTTACACAGTCAACAGAAAAGAAAAGATTTAAACTAGGATACAATCAAATTTCTTTAGACTAAAACATGTAATCAGCACAACATATAGAAAACAAATGCAAGGAAAAAACAAATAAATGTAAAATCCTTTCTTAGCCACAAATTACATTTTAGATGTCAGATTAAAGTTACAGCAACGCTTTACCTAATATATCAATTCAAACTCAATTGTTTGAAAGAGAAGGTCTCTTTGTTGCAGAAAATACTGAAAATTTGACAATTTATTACTGATTGTCTTCATTAAGAACATGTTTTATATTCATTATTATTTTAAGCATAACTCAGTAAACACAAAAAAGTCTAATTTACTTTCCAGCAAACACTAAATTGTAAAAAAAAAAAAAAAAAAAAAAAACTTGTACAAACATAAATTGTGTCAAAACTCCAGAAAAATGATAAAACAATCATTTTGAGTTTAAAACAGTATTTACAGATAATTGTTTTCCCTATAGTGTGTAATAATATTCCATAATAAATCAAAGTGGGTATCTGGTTCATTTTCAAAAGCTCTCAGCTAAAAGGCAAAATATGCTAAAATGAATATTCAGGAACTTTTTATCAAACACCTCTTGACCTTCTACTAAATTTGTGAATTAGCTCTGTTCTCTTTGCATATATATATACCAGGCTAACTAATGCTGGGAAATTACAAAGTTAAGAATATTATGTAATACAAACAGTTAAAGTCACTGGAAATACATTTAGTTTCCCCTTAAATACAATCGCCAACAGAAAACTGTCTTTATACTACACCAAGGCTGTTGTATAAAGTGTCATAGGCCTCCATTTTTCATCTCCATCAATAAAATATCAACACAGGAGTCAGTAATTATCCCCTTAGGAAATCATTTCACAGAGTTTGTGTCATTCGTCAATCTACAGGAGAATGAACACTTTAATCTCTTATCTGTGCATAAAAACATCAACAAGAAACCAACAAAAAAATATGTGCGCAGCTTCAGATGAAATGTTACAGTGTCTTGGTTAAAAACAACTAAGTTTTAGTAAACCTGGGACAGTTTGACCTGATTTCATCAAAACTTCATCCACCTTTTCCACATTTTGTGTTCCTCCTCTTCTCCTGTTTGTATGAAAGCTCCATGGTGGTGGAAGATTTTCTGTCTGTCACCTCCTCGTCTGGCACAGACCTCTCACCAAACAGGAAAAGGGGTGAACCATGTTCTTATAGGCTCTATTTCTGGCTCATTTAGCCCATGTCCATGTGAGATCAGACGAGCTGTAGGATGAGGTCCTGGACGGTGTCCAGACCTTGGCAGGCCTTCCTCTTGGCTTCCTCGGAGTCCAGCTGGGCAGCGAGGAGGAACAGCTTCCTGTCATCAGTCACGATGTCCAGAGACAAGGCTTTGTGGAGTTCTGCCACACTCAAGGCGTTCAGTTTATCCTGTGGCAATAGAACATGAAAAGAGCATTTTTAAAACAAGGTGTCCATGCATCCTTAAAAAGTCGTAAATTTATGTATTTAAAATCAAGGCTTTAAAATGTCTTAAATTAATAATAAAAAAAATAAAAAATAATTAAAATCAAAAAATAGAAAAGGTAAGTTGACCTTAAATACGGTAATCACAAATCTTACATTTTGTGGTGGCATGACTATTTCCTTGTATTTTCTGCATAGTCTTTTTTTTATAATGTAATTGGATTGAAGAATTTGAAAATTCAAATGTGTTTTGGAGGAATTTCAATCAACCTTTAGGTCATTTTCACTGGCCATTAATACCTAAAATGATTTAAATCATCAATTTTATCAGATAACCTTAAACAAAGGGAAGAACACAAATCGTAACCATGGTATCAGTATATATAACTTCATGTTCAATGTATTAATGGTGGCTGCTGTTTTTGTTCAAGCTCATCTCCATGAAAGCAGTGATTGCAGTATAGCCCTCCTACAGAGAACATTAAAGCCGTTGTTTCTGCCTTAGTTCTATTAACCGCCTCAACACACAGGTTCTTATTGTAATTTGACGGAATGTGATAAAAGGCAGAGAAGAACATTCTGAATGAACCTGACAGTCTTCTGAATGCTTTATTTAGCTGTTTTTGACTTAAATGACTCAACAGTTCCATTGTGTATTTTGATGAGCAAATTTCCAACCTTACTAAAAAACAATCTTGTACAGATTTCATAAGTTTTGAGGATATATTCTGTTTGACTTTATTCACCTCATTAATTTTCCAGATGAAAGCAGAGGTGGAACAGTGTGTTAAACTCACCTGTAGAGCTTTAGAAAATGTTAAACGCCACATTCTGCCTGAGCTTCAGCTGCTGTGCATCATTACGGATCATTGTGCAGTTTGAGTTGAATTCATTTTAAGCTCATTATACTGTCAGTCCACAGCAGCGAGAGGATGAAAGCTCTGCTGCTCCGATGTTAGATGTGATAAATATTCCTTCCTCTCTCCAGGAGTCATGCATAATTCCAGAAGTGGAGCACGGAGTGAAGAAATATGAGCGGAGGAGGAAGTGTAGGCATGTTTATTTCAGGAGGTGAGTTATTTCTGCAGGACAGCTAAAGAGGAAATTACTTTCACCTGCTTTACTGGTTTTACATGCATTTTTTAGCTTCTTGTGTTATTAATTGCCGTCCTTTTATTAGTAAGGAAAATGACTAAATTTACTCTGTCTAGTCCTGATTTTGTCACTTTTTAAAAAAAAAGACAAGACCTTGTGCCAAAGAGTAGCCCAACCGATTCATTTTGGGTCGTTTTCAGTGTTTCAGTGTGGATTGAAACATTTCTGAAAATGGTCACGTGTGAACGCAGATGTCTCCAAAACTGACAACCTGTTTTAGAAAGAATGTTCCCACGTAGACAAGGCCCAAGGCCCTGTACATACAGAGAGGAGCACAGTATATTTTTGTAAACGAATAAGAAAAAAACTGTGCATCAACCTGACAGGATGCAGCACCACAGAAAATGTTGTAGTATGTGTGCCAGGCCATTCGCAGATATAGAGAAGTGTTCACCACCAACACTGTTATTCCACTTGAAAACAACAGTCTGTCTTGTAATTTACCTGCTTGTTTCCCAAGACAACAACAGGCAGCTGTGGCTCCACTCTCAGGAGGCGGTGCAGTTCAGCCTTAGCCAATGGGAGGCGGCTCCTGTCCGACGAGTCCACCACATAGACTAGAATATGGGTCCGTCTCAGGTAGTCCCCCCAGTACCGCCGCAGGTCCTCTCCACCACCAACTACAGAGAAGAAACCTTTTTAACGTTATGCTGATGACTCTCATTTCTACAAGTCCGACGAATCCAATCAGTTAATCAGACTCCAAGCACATCTTTGTCTCATAAAACCATGGAAAATAAAGAAAAGGAAGGTTTCAGTGGCATAGTCAAAGTATGGACTCAAATAGTTCAACCATTAGTTTTAGGGCATAATTACTTTTCACTTAGATTGTAATATCTTTTTTTGTCTCTAATAAATCAAACCATGATTTAAACCTACTTTTTCTATTTACTCTGTTTATCTTTGTCAAAAATTAATTAATTTGATATTCTGAAACATTTAAGTGACAAAAAAGCTCCTTTGAGAGAGAAGAATATTTCTGCTGCATCTCTCATCCAGCTCCTACAGGGCTTTTCCTCTGCCGTTTCTGTCAACATCCTTTACCGCTTCGGGTCCCACTTTAATAAATAAATGGGCAGTTTGACAAGCAGAACTTGATTAGCTCCTATAAACAAATTGGCCACAGATTTATTCCATTTTCGTTGCAAGAAAAATGAGATCCGATTTTCAATAAAGGAGGAAACGAGCTGAGGCGGCATCCTCATGGGAAATTGGTTTGTAGAGGAAGATTTGAAGGGAAATTCCTCTGTCTTTATGTAATATCTTGTTTTCCTACAGAAGATTAGCCTTAAGACTCCAGTGTTCCACGTTTGATTGACTCTTTTTTTCTTCTCCTTTCCAGAAGAAACTGCGTAGGTTTAATTGGGTACACCTGTCATTTATTCTTGTTCAGCTTTGTTGAATCTATTTACAGAAACAGAGCGCAGTCATTCGTCATTTTTTAAACATAACATCCTTAAAGCCTTAAATTAATTTAAGAACACATCCTGACAGTGCTCCTCTAACAACCCTGTAACAAAGTTTTTACCAGCAGTTCACTGATAATAATGAACTTTGCAGATGCTCAGTTCCACCAGGTGTTTGCTAATTTCTGCTAGCTAGTCTGAAGGAGCCAAGTGTCACAGGGGGAGGAATTCAGTGATGCAGAAGCTTAGAAGCTTAGAAATTGTAGCTCTGATGAGGAGCTGCACCTTGAAGGCAGAGCTAAGTCTACTCAGGCATTTTGCACAGCTGAATAGTTGCCATGGAGATTAAAGTATTTCTCAAACATGCATGAAAGAATTAAAGCAACACTCCAGGTATGGTTTTGATGAAGGAATAACTTCATTGCATGATGTAAATCTCTGAAAAGTCAATTTTACATAATAAGTCTTTTATGTTTAAAACGAGAATCTTTGATTTTGCACATAATGTTTGAGTTTTTTAAAAAGAAATGAAGGGGAAAACCCCTCCTGAGCTCATTAGGGACAAGGGTATACAGAAAAGGGAAAAACTAACATCTTGTAAAACCAACATTTTGTTGAGCCACAGACGTCTGTTATACTTAAAACAGAGTAACAGTTAATGTTGACATCTAGCTATTGCTTTATTAAGTGTTTTGTTTCATTCACACCATATTAGCATTATTTTTTGGTTAATATGGTTAAAATAGAATTTAGGAAAATAAAAAATAAAAAAGTTGAATTAAGATAATAATGAAATGGATGTCATAGGCCCCTACAAAAGACATATTCATCAGAAAAATAAAGAATAGAACAATCTTCGGAGCCTCCAAACAACCTTAGCCCGTAGTCTAAGGTTTTTAGACTAAGAAAGTCTTTAGAAAGTCGGTCTCTTTCTAAAGTCTAGCTTTGGAATGAACTGACTCCAGCAGGTCAAACTGCCGCCGCATGCTGCAGTACTCCATACACATCCCAACGTCACAGATTCAGATTCAGATTCAAGCGAAGCAAAGTTTCACATCAACTGGAAGCTCTGATGTCTGCAGACGCTCTGCGGTCAAACCCATCTCTCTTCACACGCTGCCAGCCATGACTTTTGGTCCCCACCAGCGAGCATCAATTAGACGAGGTTGCTAGGAGACTGGGGCAGTCATGTACCTCAGACTGATGTGATCTGGCAGCCGTAAATACCTGCTAACCAGAGGCGATGTGGAGTCTGGACGCGCCTTTCAGCTGGGCGCTCTCATTAGGATGCACACCCACACGTGCAACATGCAGCATATGACTGTGAAGGAGGTGGGAGTATTTGTGATGATGAAGGTCTCTGCAGCAGCTTGGCAAGCCTTGTAGTCACCCAGGGAGATGGTTAGAGTCCGCCTCGGCTGCAGAAGTTCAGCTTGTTCCTGCTGGTTGTTTGTTGTGTGGGCTTTGGCAGCCTGTGCTTCATTGCAGAACAAACGCTAGGCGGAAAATTCATGGATTATTACGAGTCTGTTTGGATGTTTATGGGATCTCCCAGCTCTGACTTTATGCCTGGAATTGGATCTAAAGTTCAGCTAATGTGAACTTTGACACATTTCTTGTATCTGACTTTGCTTCCTCTAAGACGTTTCCAGTCTGCTGTGTATTGTAAACTGTTATCTGGGCGCGGTTTGCACGTTTGACTCATTGAAGGACGCCAACTCTCATTCATTATTCTCCACGTTTCATGAGTTTTAAATCTGAACTTGTCTTTAAAGAATCAGAAAACCTAAACCGAAAACGCAGAGTAAAGATTTTAGCCAAAATGGTGACTGAACTATGGCTGAAATGATTAATTATGATTTTTAAAGTAATAAATAAATAACATAGTAATTGATTAATCATTAACTGGCGTATACAGAGTGAAAGAGGCAATTTGCTAAAGAAAAAAACCCCAAAATATTGAGAGCAGTAATTTCGCCAGAACTGTATATAAATATATACAATATAGATATTGTATATATATAAATATAACTGTATATAAATATTTTTTTGCATTTAAGATGAAAAATATTTTCTGTCTCTTGTATTTTCTACTCATGACTCCTGAAGTGACATAGTTTTAGTTTCACCCAGTTCAAATTCTGGAAAATAAAAGGTTCCTATTTAGCACCGTTTGGTACCAAATTATTAATTGGTTAATCCATTAGCTGTACACTGTTTTAGCAGGACATCATGTGCTGTAAATGACTAGTGTCACTAAAGGAATGCTGTTTCTCCATTTTAGGTTATAAGATGCTTATTTTCTTATTTAAAAAAGGAATTATATTATTTGTTGCATCTTCAATAGGTTAGGCCAGGTCTACGGGCTAGACAAAACATGTTCATTAATTTGTTTTTGCACAAAATTATTTTTCATTATGAAATTTGAATCTGGTCAGTTTTGCCTATTTGAGCTCCTTCCAGAATGAGCTGCTGGCTGCGCCCCACAACTCAATGTTTATTACACTCGCAAATGAAAATGGCTGAAAACAGCTGCATAATTATACAACTGTACAACTTTGAAAAGCATTAGCAGAGCCTCCTGCACAACCAACAAGAATGCAACAAGTGGTTTCTGGAAGGAAAGTCAACAACAAAACACTTGTCTTTTCCAGGAGCCATTGTACAGCACATACAACCAAATGCGCTGCCTCCACTTGGGTTGCTAGGTAACAGGGCAGGGGTTGGAAGGTAATGGCAAGGTGTCTGGTGATTTGTGACTTTATACTATGGAGATTTTTGAAAAGGCTAATTTTCCAGATACAAAAACAAATAAAGTTATTGTCAAAAGGCTGGATGTTTTTCCAAGAGAGTGTTCTGTTTTTAGAAGCAGTAGAATCCCAAATGGAAGAAAAAAAACATGAAAATGTAGATTTTGCATAACATGGCCTCTTTAACAAGCAAAACCATTCAAAGTTTTGAAATTACAGTTCCAGTTCTTACTCTATTGGTTTAATTAAATGAATTCATATTTAGGTTTTTGTTGAGTTGGTACATCAAGGTTTCTGATGATTTTTGTTTTTAAAAATTGTATTTTTTGGCCCACAAGTACTTTTGAGATGACAATTTTGACCCACATGACCAAAGGTTTGAACAGCCCTGCTCTAATGCATCATTTGAAGGTGAGAACTTCTATTCAGGTTGCAGGATTCCCTCCAATATGAACCACCTCCCAATTTGCCTCTGCATCGGTGTCACATACACAATGCTCTGACATTTGCCGCTCAGCCTCTGAAGCGCTCTGAGTGGGTGGCGGCGTGGGCTTCTCTCACTGAGATGAGAAACTGATTAGATGTTCAGATCATGAATAAATCAGTTGCAGAGCATGACGCACTCCTCAAACTCAATCTCAGGCCTCAGGATTTCATGCTCCCATCATTACTGAATGGAGTCATTATTTTATTTCTACTGCCTTTCAGTACGACTACATTTTTCAGGCTTTAAAATGCTGTTTGAGAATTAGACTTAGCCTAACTGGGGCTGTTTTAGTCGTTGATCAAATAAAGGCCCCCGCTGTTCAGAACCGAGGGGTAATTTCTGCCTTTCATGCTCTTAAAACTGAAATCCACACAGAACGGGATGAAAGGAGACCTACTCTCCAGAAAGTCGAGCTGACAGCTGGGGGCATCCAGGCTCATGAAGTTGAAGCCGCGGGTGGGCCGGCATCGGCCCCTTTTGGCCGCTGACTCCCCGGGGGTCAAACCCTGCAGCATGCTGCTCTTCCCGGCTCCATCTAGGCCCAGAACCAGAACCTGCCGCTTCTCGCGCTCCTCTTCCTCCTGTGGGCGGAGTTGGAGAAATCAGATTAAACATGTTCATTAGTAAACCCCCGAGCACGGGGGTTTATGGTGGGGAAAGATGAGATTAAAATCTTAGTGTTTGAATATGAACGTTAGGCTTTTCAAATCATGGCAGAAGGACTGATAGATGGATGGACGGATGGATGGACAGACGGATGGATGGATGGATGGATGGATGGATGGATGGACGGACGGACGGATGGATGGACAGACGGAGGAATGGATGGATGGATGGGTCATTGGAACATCAACTTAGACACAAATTCTCAGTTTTTCTGGAGTTTGGGTTGTTCCAACACCTGGATTTGCTTTGATCTAAATTCTTTACAACAACAACAATAATAATAATAATAATAATAATAATAATAATAATATGCAGTTCTAAGCATTTAGAGGGCAACTCATGTATTCACAGATGTTTTCCTTGTGATTTTTGTGGTCTGGGTTCTCAAACCCTGTGAATACCACAGAGTCACGGTATTTATTGGTGTGAATATTTTTACAAAACCAATGTACTATGAACTATGGACACATAACATCAACTGTCCAACCGTAACCTTTATTTTATGGTTGGAAAAAATAAAGGTTTATTTTAGGCAAGTAAAAGTTTGTTTTACTTTGTAGGTATATAATTGCCAATAACAACGTTAATAACAGCTTCCATGTTCATATTAACATTGTCAACTGTGCTGAGTTTGTTCACAAACTGCATTAGTTTTCTCCACAGTCCTAACAAAGATAACTGACTCAGACAGGATCATCATTTATGCATCAATATGCATCTATTACACACTCTGTAACATTTTATTTCACTTTAACGATCAGAAGTTTGAATCAGCAGAGAGCAGATTCATGTTTTACCAGCATTGCACTGATAAATGTGCTGATTGAACACCAGGAGTCCTCTCCTTTTTAGGAACCCAAACAAGCTTTGGTTTAATTCCAGCTGTCAGTTAAAGTTAATTACTAATTCATATCAGCTGTTTTAGAGCCAAAACTCATCAGCTCTCATTAGAAACAGTTCCTCACTTAGCTGCTGCATGATTAATCTTGATATCTTTAAAATTTGTACATGTTTTTAAGAAATTCACAATGAAACGGCTGAAGCTGCTGCAGTTTAAAGCGTTCTGATCCATGGATGGTAGTTTGAATGTTTAATGTCTGCTTAGTGCTGCTGGGGAACAACAGGTTCATAAGCGTTCAATGCTTGGCTCTGTGTATTCCTGGTTGAGTTGGAGATAAATTCCACACCCTGACTGCGCAGAAATCTCGCCAACGCTGCTGAGGCTGCAGCGACGTCTCCTTGGGTCTGCATGGACTTTATTATTCCAGCTCGATTTTTAATCCCTGATTAAATAGTTTTAGCTAAAACGTAATATTTGTATAATTGTAGTAAACTTTCTTGACGTTTACTACAACATCCCAGTTGTAGTAAACGTCTACGCTGATTAAGCCTAGACGTTTACTAGCCTGACTTAATCAGCGATTAATCAGCGATTAATCAGCGATTAAGTCAGGCTAATCTTTTGTTTGCCTTATTTCCTCTTGAATTACCTAAATTATTTGTATTTGCTACATGAAAGAATAACTAGAGAAACATTGGTTAATTTACAAGTTTACACAATTTTATTTGGATAAATTATAGAATTTCCAACAAAATTGAAACCAGTGCTTTGCCAAAACATGTTTTGGCTGTGCCAAAACATTGTCCTTAAAGGTGATGTATTATGCTTCCTTTAACAAGTTAGTATAGATCTATGGTCTATACTAAACATGTTCATTACATTTTGTACAAAATAATTCTTATACAATGAGATATCTGGTCAGTTCTGGCCAGTTTGAGTCTCTTTCACAATGAGCTATTAGGTTCTCTTGTCTCTTTAAATCCAAATAAGATCCTGCTCAGAAATACAGCTACACCCCACCTGCAACTTAACATGTGAAAATGGCTGCAAGGAGATGCAGCCATTTTTTAGAGTTTTGTGCCTCTGGTACGGCACATACCCACCAGTGAATGGGAGCGTTCAATATGTCAGAACTTATTCTGCAAATGTGTTTCCATCTCCACTTTCTCACTATTTTTTTGAAAAGCCAAAAATCACCTCCAGTAAATGTAATAGTTCTTATTTATATCAGATGTTGATATCATCTCAAAACACTTTTCTCCTTTTTGAACGCTTTGATGTTTGGACATTTTTATGGTTTTTGTATCCTTTTCTTGAATTGTTTGAACAAATGAATCTTCAGGTAACACAAAGATGAACCAGACTTTTGGAGTTGTGGATTTCCAAAACATGTCACACAAGGAGGAGGTGTTGCCTTTAAAATACATCTAAATACATAAATTGCTCATCTTTCTGGTATTCAGCAAATAGAAATCATTTTGATAATCCTGAATGAAGAAATGGTAAACATTCAAACTGCCTGCATGGGTTCTGCCACATTGTGTATTATAAAATCTCAGTTTGCTCAGACTTCTGCAAAATGAGAAAACATGCTGATGAGGCAGTTTTATTTTTAAGTTTTGCTTCAGCTGAACAAACCTTTCCGCTGGAAGATAACAGCTAAGATTATAATCTGAAGCTTTTTCAGCACAAAATCCATTGATTGGCTCAGAGTTTATTCTGAGTGGAGCATGTTGTTTGGAAGTCGAGGGCTGATGAAACATGAAAATTGTTGCAGCAGAGTGCTGATCTGAAGGACGGGCTCCAACCACCTTGGGTCTTTGCAGATATTGGGACTGGTGCTTATTAAGTTTATTTCTCTAGAAAATCCAGTATTTTTTCATTTTTCCAAGCTCATTTTTATTTTTCCCCACTGATGCAAACCTGGAAAAAGCATGTTAAAACAAATTCCAGACTTTTGATTTTACTTAGGGGGATCAGAGTACAAGGGTATTAGTACGAAATTATTAATTTGGTAATCAATTATTCTGAAGATTAATCAATTAATTTGATAGAAAAATTATCATATTCTGCAGATTTTTCATTTAACTTAAGCCTTTTTATACAATTTTAGAAATTCATTAAAATATGCAAATAAATAATTAATTTCCTTTTATAAATAAAATATAAACATTTTACTGTCTAAAATGCAATTATGATCTTTCATTGAACGCTTGATAATTTGTAGTAAAGGATGAATCTGCATCTAAAAAATACTCATAACAATATATGAAAAGCTTGGCGCTTTTTGCTTGATTTATCATTACATTTTAAGGCTGATATGTTGGTTATTTTTTGGATTGACCAACTGGATAGCAAAGGGTGCTTCATAGAATTTTTCTCTCTTTTACAGAATTTGAACTGGGTGAAGTTAAAACTATGCTATGTGAGTAGAACATATTCAAAGACAAAGAAAGGTTTCTTCTTAGATGAAAAATGTAGATTTTCTTTTTTCTTTTCTTTTTTTTTTTTTTACAGTTTTGGCTTAATTGCTGCTCTCTGAGTGTGATGTTCTTTTAGGAATATGGCCCTATCATGAGTCTGTATATTCCTGTTAACCTAAGTACACCTTGGACTTATAAGAATCTTTTATTGTGTTATAACCTCAACCTCTAACATATTTGAAGAGGACTTAATGTGGTAAACATGGTGCATAATTATGAAGTGGTAGAATATACAAGATAGGTGTTTTTCTATGTGAGTTTGTGGAGGTGTTTGTGATGGTTTATGATGAAGTCTGTGGCTGCAGTTGGGAAAAACACTCGCCTAAGGTGGACAGAAGTCAGAAATGTGAAAAATGCAGTCCAGTCAGATGGGTCAACCTGTCCTCTGTCAACTGTCCAAGCTGTTATCTTGCATATTCAGTTTTTTTTTTAAGTTACTTTTTTCCATTTTAATATCTAAGTTAAGGTCATGATGGGTGTGTAATCTACACAAATTCCACACTGCCATCTTTAACCCTGCAAGTCTGTTCGTCCTCCGTCTCCTTGGAACATTTCAGCTCCAGGAACAAAAACACAGCCCCATGTGGGGTCTCTGCCAGCCAGCATTATCCTCTGAAAATGGACTGATACATTCAGAGATGAAAAAACAAGATTAGAGACATGCAAATACATTTTACTGGGAGATTCACGCCAAAGTTCATTAAGGAAGACTGACATTTCTCTGCATCTTTTAATATATTTCTAATTTTGTATTTCACAATGAACAAATAACATGTTAATTTTCTTATTTAAAAGAAGGAATTTGTTTGTGATAAGATTCTTTGGATCATCCATCCAGAGTACATCCAACCATTCCACCCATCCCTTTGTCTAATCCAACTGATTATCTAACTCTGCAAACAGATTAGGCATCCATCTATGCATTTGTCCTTCCAATGGCCCCTTCATCCATCCATCCATCCATTTGTCCATGTATCCATCTCTACTTCCATCCATCTTTCAATCCGTTCATCCAATTGTTCATCTATCAGTGTGTTTGTCCATAAAACTCTGTCCCTCTATCCCTCCCTTAATATCTATCTAGTCACCCCTCTATCGTATCAAACTTTCCACCTGTCTGTGTATTTGTCTTCCCAATTCATCATTCTTCACCCAACTTTCCATCAATTTGACTCTCTGCCTCTGTCCTCTACTCATCATTTCCCTCCATTTCATTGACATTATCATCACAATCATCACTGTTTCAGTTGCCTTCCTCCTCCACTAAAGTTGTCTTCATCATCACTTATCATATTTAAATTATCTTCACAATCACCGACAGGATTATGAAGATAATCACAATCCTGATTGTGATTATGTGACGGTGGTTAGGTATTTATCATCATCTTCCTAACAACATGCCACTTTGTAATTGCCAGAAGCCTTCTCCTCCTCCTCTTCATCATCATCATTCTTAGCATTCTTGTTGTTTCCAGTTGTAACCTTCATTATTCAGGGATCGGGATTCTGCGGCGTTTTTTTTTAAAACAAAACAATAAAAATATCGCCTGAAATAACTTGAGCAGCTCTCTTTTAATTACTAAAGAATTACATCAGAACATCTCACCTCTGTGATGGTGCAGTAAGCCGCCTGTGGGGACCATACGCGCCGCTTGTAGAAGTAGTTGAGGGCGATGAAGAGAGCGGAGCCCAGGGCGGCCACGGCGGCGGTCAAGGCGATGGAGATATGCCGGAGGAGAACCATGTGTGAGGTGGGCAGAACCGGAACCAAAGACCGGTGGACGGGAGTCTGCTCGTGGAGCTTCCTGCTCTTTCAGGTTCCGCTGCCCTACTGACTACAGGGGACCGCTCTCTCTCTCTATCGCTCTCTCTCTCTCCCTCTCTCTCCCTCCCTCTCTCTCTATCTCTGCTTTTGTTTACGAGAAGCGCGTGAAAGAATATGGAAATTTGGTGCGTTCGAGTGTGGCTCGGAAACGGCGAGCGTCTTCTGGTTAAAGCGGAATCAAAGCAGTCAGAGCTTTCCGTTGAAACTTAGTGAATAATGTTTTTATTTATTGGAGTATTAAAGGTTTATTTATTTGTGTTATAACTTTGGCTGATATTTTCTATGCATTTTAAAGCCCACTCACTTTCACTGACAAATATAATTCAAATTCTTGATATAATTATTTTTTATGAATGAAATATGTTTAGTTAAATAATATGAGGAATATTTATATTCAATAAATAAAGGAATTACACATACTTCTTCACTACATTATTACGACGGAGAACGACGGCAAAAAAAAAAAAAAAAAAAAAAAATTAGGAAAATAAATAATAAATAAATAAAATTACGAGAATAAGTGCGAGAATAAAGTAGAAATAATATGAGACTATGGCATTATGAGAATTACTTCATATTACGACTTTATTCTCCAAATATATTTTATTTTCATATTATTACAAGTTGCATTAATTTGACTTTATTCTCGTAGGCTACGACTATATTATCGTAATATTGTTATTTTATTGTCAAACTGTCACATTACTCTCGTAATATTATGACTATATTTTCTTGTAATGATTTTATGTTCGTAATACGACTTTAGTTTCAAAATGTTCACATGTGCATATCCTAAAAAAGTTCAATATTTTTTTTCAATTTGATATATTATGAATAGATATATTGAATGTATATCTAAAAACGTGCGTATTTTTAGATATACAATCATAATATAACTACCTTTGATATTTTATTAATAACTTGAGTTTTCAGTGATGAAAAAGTTTCCATTGGGATGAAGGAATCTGCCACATACATGTGCTCAAGTAAAAATATCCTACAGAACATGAATGCATCATAACCACCACGATGTCAGTGAAAGGATGTGAATGTTTACAAATTTGATTTGAAGCGCTATCTTAAATTAAATAGGACATCAGTTTCGATTTCAAACTGAGGTTGGACTGATTAAGGTTTTTCCACCTGCATGGGGCACTCTAAACTGCCTTTGGATGGCGGAGTTAGAGCGCCATCTAAAGGCAGTTTCGTACTTCACATGGAAATGTGTCAGCCTTTAACTTTTAAAGACTGACTTTTAAATTTAATGTTTTTAGTGTCTGACCTTAAACAATACGAGGAGTGTTAAAGAGTTGAACCTATGGTTTTAAATATCATATCTGAATTAGTATCGTTCAGGGTAAATCGTTTATGCTTTTATAAGACTTAAAAATGAGGTAAAAGAAGAAGAAGGAGAAGAAGGAGAAGAAGAAGAAGAAGAAGAAGAGAAGAAGAAGAAAGAAGAAGAAGAGAAGAAGAAGAAGAAGAAGAAGAAGAAGAAGAAGAAGAAAAGAGCTGATTTTAATGAGAGTTTCTTCTCATGTAAATTTTTATGTGGAGAAAATCCTCAGGGAAAGTGGGGTTTGAATACTGCGATACTACATTTGCTCAGCAGGGAGCACTGCTGGCCTGATGCAGACGTGACGATGAGTGGACTGAGGTAAAAAAAAAAATTAAGAAAACAAAACAAAAACATTCTCCCCAGAGTGACCAGGTTTGATGAGGATAATGAAAATAATCAACGCACGATGGACAATATTTAAAAGTTGTATTTTTCCAAAAATGGGATAAAATCCAATAATTAATGTCGAGGTGTTTTTTGTTGTTGTTGTTATTGTCATATCTTATTATTCTTTCATTATAATATTTTTCTAATTTCTGATGTTTATTCATTTATTTTTGCATGATTTTGGTTGTGGTTTATTTATTTATTATTATTATTATTATTATTATTATTATTATTATTATTATACAATCTTACTACAATCTTACTACAGCATAAGTTAAGAAGAACTGAAGCATCTGCTGAAGCAAATCTGTAAAAGACATTTTAAGAAAAATTTCAGAATTATTTATTTAGCAGCTGTTCAGAAATTATACATAAAATTAATTGAAAAAAAATAAAATGATAATAACAATAAAATCTCTAAAATGATTCACATGTATTTGTGTGCTTTTGAAGTCATTGTGTCTTTAAATACACATGTTTATAAGTTTTTTGTGAATCTACAATTACAGTACACAAGTAAAAATAAACAAATGTTAAAGAATATTTTCAAAATAATTTAAATTATATACTCCAGTACCTTATCTTTATTACTACACCAAAATTGTTGCTGTTGCATAATTTTGTAAATACTTCACATTAAATACTGTGAAGTATTACATGTGTAAATACTTCACACGTCAATTTCTAAAAGATTTTAAAGTTATACAACTTAACAACAAAACGAGTTTTTTTTTTGAAAATGCGTTTTCAATACATATTAAAATATAGATATCATAGTATAATAAATTAGAACAACATTTTTAGCCAATTGAAAAATGTGTTCAAATTAAAGAGATAATTAAAATATATAGACATAAAAAATAGCTTAATTTAAATAACAATGAAAAAATTGGACCTTAAAAAATAGAAGAAGTAACATTAATACCCCTGTTTGGTTTCAAAGCAGATAAATCGAAATAATTAATACATTAATAGAACACAACAACAACAAAAACAACACAATAAAAGTCCAATTTAAAATGTACATTTTTCCCATTCAACAAAATTCTATTTTCTCATCACTTAAAAAAATCTTTATATTTTATGTTGCTAATTTAAAAAAATAATTGAATGTTTTAAAATTAGGTTCAATAATAACGGACTGCACAGGGGAGCATTTTTACAGGATGTTTTATTTTTATGGGCTGTATTAATCAACAGGTGTTTTATTTTGAAACCGGAAGCAGTAGGTAGTGAACGCCGCTAGCTTTATCGCAGTGCACCGAAGTAATCGGGACTGAGGGAAAGACTTTACCGCCGCAGCTCCCATCCGTTTCCTCTCACTTAGAGCGGAGACTTTAACTGGACAAGCGGGAAGTTTGCGCCGGATTTACGGGGTTTAAGCCGTGGAGATTCTCGGTACTTCTTTGTGACACGTTCGGGGCGGCTCGGAGTATCTGTCCCCCCACCTCCCTCCTCCGCTGGCTGCTAGCCTCGGTTACCGCTGATCAACATGGTGGCCTGCTGGTGAGGAGAACCCCGGAGCTCCGTGAAGGGGAACTTTCAGTAACTCCATCCGCAGCCCGAACTGTTTGCGGCGGCAGACACCAAGGCTCCGGAGACTCTACCTTCCCGGTGGTGGTTTTATCCGCGTGTTTTCTGTGGTTTCTGTGGCTCAAACGGCGGTTTTGTTGCCGTTAAAAGAGCGTGTTCTGTGAACCGTGGGTAATTGGAGTTAACCTGAAAAAGTTCCCACCAGACCGCCTGAAAGTTTCCCGACACGTTTGAAACCACACAGGAAAACCGCGAAGGATTAATTTAAGCATTTTTATTTTTATTTTCTTTAATGACGGAGACTGATTATTTGGTGAGCAAGTGCAACCTCTTGGACCATTTCCATCCTCTGAAATCCTTCTCATTTTTAAGGTTCTCTTTCTGTGGATTATTATTCTGGATTATGGCATAATCCGAACCGCAGCAGGCCTGCTGATTTGGAAGTAAAGATCTGCTTTTTGTTGATGTTGATGATTATGATAATGGTGGTGATGACAGAGAAAAGCGATGGTGTCCCTTCCTTATGATTCTGCCTAGAGAAGAGTTCATTACATGGAGACTCGCCTGACATGCCGAGGAAGGAGTTGCCACTACCACACGGTTGGGAGGAAGCCAAAGACTTTGATGGGAAAATTTACTACATCAACCACATTGAAAAGACCACCAGCTGGATCGACCCTAGAGACAGGTAGGACAGGGGTTTCTGACCTTTGACCTCATACAGGTGGCCCTCAGCCCCTGATAAGTTCAGAGAAAAATACCTAATTCTATCAATCCCAAACCTTATTTCTCCTGAAATGCACTCCTAATCTCTTATTCAGTAGTTCTCAGACTTTATGGAGAGATTTTAAGTTTTCACCCATTTCCAGTTCAGTTTTCTATTAATCACGTTGCAGCCACAAATTCCAGTATATTTAATTGAAATTTTATGTGATAGTGATATGATGAGATTATATGGCCTAATCAAAGTTCATGAGATTCTGTGGCTCTCCAGCCAATCTGAACACAGAGAACAACTTTGTTTTGACCTGTTGCATAAAATACTAACACATGACAATGAATAATGTATTGAAACATGACAATATGTGAAGAAAACTCAAAGTATGTGAATATGTGTACCAGCAGCCTGACACACAGGGTCAATTTATTCCAATTTTTTTTAACATAATTCATGAACCAGTTTATTTAGTACCTTAGCAATCAAAATTGGAACAAAATAAAGTGGAAGGGATCATAAACTAACCAAAAAATATACAACAGCCTGAATTATAGGTTTAAAATTGATGCGAAATTAGAATAATTTTAATACAATTGAGCCAGAGATGGAAAACGATGTGAATGAAGCCTTAAAAAGTTGTAAATTTACTGCAACTGCAAAAATAGGGATATAAATTACAGAATAAGGGGATAGCAAATACTGATGATGGAGACGCAAAGTGGCAAAAAAGAATATAAACAGTTTCTAACCAAAATAGTTCAAGTTGACACTTTATGAGCTGGATGTATTTTTTTAACTTCCACATGATGCTAAGAAATTCAAGGTTTTCAATTACTTTTTAAGAATTACAATATGTTTCTAGGACAAATGTAATTTTTTTTTCTTCCCACAAATTTACATTACATTTCTCTTTTCTGTTTTTTCACCTCCATTTCCCTGCTTCTGCAACATATTTTCTCGTTGGGTCTGGATACCAACACATTCAGTTTGGTATGAGTTTGAATTGAAAATGTTAAAAAGAAATGTAAATATCAGGCAGCAGAAGTCTATCAACAACTTATTTTATAGGTTGTTTTTTATTGATTTGATGTTGACTTTTGCCCTTCAGTTCCTGCAGTTTGTGCTTTAACAGAGATGTTTGACATTTACTTTTCCTGCTAAAGTGTCATCATTTGTTTCCTGCTGAGCTCAACCCAGTTGTTGGTTTTTATCGTGTCACATTTCTGCACTCTACATTTCACTGAAGAGCGCATAATCAAAGAACTGCACGCTGATAGAGACGTCTTCTGTCTGAATCAGGATGCAGACATAATGTAACTGGGACAAAGTATTCAGAGGAGTGGCTGTAAATTCAGAATCTGTTTGGACATGCTAAATAAAAACAGTTTGTGCTGGAGAGGAACTAATATTTGGTGTTAAAATACAAATAATTGTTTTGGTCAGATCAGACTGAATGTAAAAGAATGATCAAGTCTTGAAGGGAAACTTGAAAGCAATACAACAGTTGAAAGCCTCTTCTAAAAATAAATATTGGATTTATGAAAGTTTAATTGCACCTCCTTCCATAGTTATTGATAGTAGGTATTTATTTGTGTTGTACGATATATTGGCATAAAGATCAGTATTATTAGTCTATGTTTATCTTTCTTAACTTATCATTATCGGCCTAATAAGGAAAACTGGGAGAAACTAAGACTTGTTTATTTCTATGTTGTTTCATAATGTCATTATGAAATGATAGTTTTTAACAAAAAACAAATGTGCCATATTTATTAGCATTCCTAATAACTTGTATAAAATAAATGTGACTGAGGTATTTTCACAATTTGCATGCTAATTCTCTGAGTTGATCAAAATGTCTACAACCTTTTAATTAGTAATCCTATAAATATGTGACAGTAGAGGCTCCCCCTAATTAATTGACACTCATCAAAATGGGAAAGACAGGAGAACATCCTGTTTAAGGAAGGCAGATGCTTGTTGGTTTTTGTAAGTCGGGAAATGGCTACAAGAAAATATCTGCATGGTAAGGTATTTACCATTTGCAAGTTTAAATGGAGCCATGTGCTATAGCACAGGAGTGTCGCTTTTCCAACACATTAGGCATTTTGTGCTGATTCCAGAGTCAGAAATTGTGTCAAAAACTGAGGACTGCCTTTAGGGGGGTCTTTGTTGTGCTTTCTGGATAGCTAAAAAAGTCACATTACTACTGGTTTTGGTGCAACGTAACATTTTATTTGTTGTTTTGCTAGTCATATTACAAATGTGTCAAATTTACCGAAAACTCATCAGATGTTTTGGTGAATGAGTTTTATTAGAGCTGGAGGCTGAACAACAGAGATCTTTGTCCTTCCTGTTGAGGTTGAGACACATTTTTTTCCTACTGGTTTTGCTTTAACCACAATTTCTTCTTTTCCCTCCAACTTGACCGGTTATTTAAGACCCCTCAGACTTTGGCACCAAATCCCTTTAATGGCTTACGTTTGGAATTTTGAAGAACTATAAGCTGATTTCTGCCTTTATCGTGTAATGATTTATTCAAAGATGAGACTTTATCCCTCTGTCACTGCAGATGTTTCGCCTTGTTGGCTTTTAAGTCTACCGTGGAGAGTCATCTCTGCAAAAATCATGATTCCATCTTCCTTTACGATAAATGGTTTTAGCTTGTTCTGGGTTTGTTTAGTTTGTGTGAGCATTTAGGTATCTATATATTGTTGTTTCATTATATATATATATATACAGTACACAGTTTATACCTAAGGGTGATTTGGACTAATGAACCTAACAGCCATATTTTTGCACTTGGGAAGAAGTCCTAATATCCAGAGAGAACCCATGTTTGCTCTGGGAGAATGTGCAGCTGTATATACATTAAACCCATGTAATCGGTAATGGTGGGGTTCAAACCCAGGACTTTAAAGCTGCAAGGCAGTAAGTTGTAATATTACGTCAACAACCCAATGAACTAAAAGCTTCCAAATATGTCTATCTTATGAAGATGAGCAGCCGAGGTTGCGGATATGAGCTGCTGGGTTTAAGGGGAAGATGGCAACAAATTGATGGATTATATTCAGCTTATTTCTGGTTTTAGAAAGTTTAGTAAAATTAAGTAAGACTAAAAACTATTTATAATAAACAAGTGAAATCAGTGGCCTCACTTGGATTTATTAATAAAAACCTTTGTTTCAGAGAACCAAAGGTTTACAGCAGTTAGAAACTTTTCATTTTTAAATGGGCGCAAAAAGAAAATTTTAAAGAATGGCTCTGCAACTACTGTTCAAAAATCCACCAGAAACCAACAACATTGTTTAAGTCATGTTAAGTTTTGTTTAAGTTTTAGAACAGAGCTGCCTGCGATGATTGGTGCAGGAACTTGTATTTGTTCTTTTGACTTTTTTCTGTTGGTTCCAACCTTCGATCAGTGAAGTTCCAGCACATACCCCACTGGTTTGTGTTGTAGTCCATGTCAGAAAAAAGTCGGAATCAGAGTGTATGTCGTAGAAAATTGGAAAATGCTACCGTTCAGGAAAATGAAGCGTTTCTGTTTGCTTGCATAACAGACGAGACTGGAGATGCAATACTGACCACACCAGAGTTCTCTTCAACTGAACCGAGGTCTAGGTTTTAGGTGGCCCAGAGTTCACTTATTTGGTTCACATCAGAGTTCGATTGCACATTCAAACCTTCACAAACAAACCAGACTTTCAAGACAAACAAACTAAAGTTTGATTAAAATGGACTGGTGTGAATGGACCCTTAGTCCTTCAGTGATTGTTTATAGCAAGGTCTTCCATAAGTCTGTTTTAAAGAGCACACTTTGTTCTTCCATTATCGCATCAAACCTAAAAATGCTCAACAACCTGAAAAGAAGTCCGGTTCTGGTTTTGTTCTGGGGATGAGTGGAACCTCTGGAGAAGAGGATTCTTCATAAACCGAAACCCAATGTTATTTTAACCAGAGTTTCTTCACTCAGCAACTTCTTCACAACCACTGTAATATGAATGTCTACAGGAGTTCTGTAAATAACTTCTTGAACCTTTGACAATATGAATTACAACAATATTTATTTCCCTCATGAGGTTACAAAGTTCCCCTCTGCGTATTATAAGCCTGGCGGGCCACCAGGCTTTATTTTCCCCTTTGCCAGGCTGGGCATTGATTGCTTTTTTGAAGATTTTTTTGGTAATGTTTGGCTTTTTAAAGCCTTTATAGTTGGTGTTTATGTATTGCTAATAATGTTTTCCAACATCACGTAATTACCTAGAGACATTTTAAAATTTTCTGTCAACTTTAAACATCTTTTAACTTTAAAAATGTTGAACTGAATCGAATTTAAACGAATACTGCACGTAATACGCTAGTTAAATCTTTAAGATTTTTATTTATACAAGTTTTAGAAGCAGGTAAACTGAGCAACTGTTGTTTGATGCCAGAGTTTCTGTTGCCTTTTTGTCATTTTAAACCATCACTCTCCATCTGTCTGTGTTTAGTTTAAGTCTAAAAGCGACATCGGGTCGGATTCAGGTTTTTCCTCATTCAGCTCCACGTTTCCAGCTCAGACACGGCGGAGGGTAAAAACCTCCGGCAGAGAAACAAACACGCATTCCTGAAACACACAACGCCAAGGAGCGAGCAGTGTGCGGCCTCGCCGACCAGAGAGCTCGATTCATATGAAATCCCTTTCACTGCCTGCCAAGGTGCACAGGGTCAAAGTGCGGCATGAGGCCCTGCAAACCGTTAGCTGCTGCTGTGGCAGGCTGATTTATTCTTTGCTCTAATTTATTAATTGATTATTAATTTCTGATTGATCCTGTTTGCATGTGTACTCTGCAGCTATCTGCGTTGCAGACGCCCGCATCAGATTTATCTTGTCCTGCACTGAGTGCTTTAACAAAGCACAGCTATAGCAGCTCAGATGCATGTTGTGAAAACACTTACTCGATGGATGAAAGCAGATTATAGAAAATATTACCATGTTTGGAGCTGTTGCATTCCAGAAACAATAAGGGTTATTTTCTTGGCTGAAGATTCTGTGTTTACTCCTATTTAGTGTAAGCAGAGGATGCAGGTTAAATCTGCAGCGCGCAAAAGGAACAATCAAAGCAAGAAGTGCAACTAGGTGAAAATCACGGCCTAGAATGTGAAAGTGTTTTCAACATTAAATGTCTACATCTTGCAGAAGATTTCCTCAACAATGTACAGATGTGTTATTAAGGAAATTATGGGAAATAAAACATGCAACTGGAACACAAATGAGGTGGAGATAAAGGAAATCACAATGTCGCCCAGCTCAACAATGCCTGGGCGATAAATTGATTGATTGATTGATTGATTGAATTCTCTGTTTCTTAAGATTGAGTTTTTGAAACATCTGTACTTTTTTCCTTTTTTTTCAGTGCTCTCCTTTGGTTTTCATAATTTAGTGGGCAAGCAACGCTGTGACTGAATATTGGGGCCAGGCCAAGGTTTATTTATTTAAACTATGAGAACAAAGTCATAATATTATCAGAATACAGTGGTGTGACAATCCTCAAAATATGAGAATAAAATCATATTACCAGAAAAGAGTTGTAATTTTATGAGAATAAAGTATTAATTTAATGAGAGCTGCTGAATGAAAAATAGAAATTTAAATAAGCGTCTTGTAAATATATACTTTAATATTACTTTTACAGATTATCCTTAATACCTAATATAAATACTTAGTCATATTATTATTAGTTGCAGGACACTGAAATGATCTAAGAATGAACTTCATGGACTGAACTGATCATGCCAGATCTCTTCTACCGAAGCTTTTTCTCATTAAAATGACTTTTTCTTCATAATTTTAATAATTTTTTGTGGTAAAATTGCATCTTTAGATTACTAATATGACTATGGTCCTGTGGTCCAGAGTAGTGATCCAGCGTTTTCGGTAAGATCATGCATGACTTAGTTTTTCACACGGATTTAATGTGATATTTTGAGTCAGAGTTTTGCTGCCTTGGAATGAAGAAGCAACATCAGGTCAGATTGCTGGAATGTTTTCCTCTGGTAGACTTAGCTGTGCTTACTGGAAAAATGCAACATGTTGGACCAGTTTTTTGTTCACTTGTGGAGGGAGAGAAAAAACCCCGCCGTTGTTCGTAAAGACACATTTGGAAATGTTAGGAATCCTCTTTCTCTGTTGGGCCTGGTTTCTACCTCAGCCGCCCGCTGAACTTTCCATATTTCTGAAGGGATTGAAGACATGAAGAGTTGAGAAGATGGAGCTAGCTGAATGACGGGATGGTTTGAATTCCCTGTGGCAGTCGGCTGAAACCCTCCCATCACTGTCCGCTAACAGGAATGAAGACGGGCCGCCCGCCTTTTGTCCCAGACGTGGCTTTGAAAAGAGGAGGAACATGCTGCAGATATCTGATGGCCTTCATTTGAATACCTGCAGCTCTCTAAACTGAGAGAGCTTTTCTCACTTCTTTTACTATTCTTCCCATCAAACATTTTCCATCTGAAAACAAATCCACCTTTCATTAATGATTGAAACACTTTCTGAGGCTCACTCTGCATACCGAGAACTCCGCTGAACATTACAGAGACGAATTAAAGCTGGTTATAAATTCCTCTGTGCGGCATCATGAGCAGCAGGGCTGTCGTCAGGCGACAGGAATGCCGTCGCTCAGATAAGACTCAGCAGAAAGGCTGCGGCAGGTCTTTGCTTTCACCATCTCAATGCCAGTTATTCATGCTGGATTGTCCCATGAGTGTTTGTTTGTGTGAATGTTTTACAGTTGGACCTTGAGCTGCTGTGAAATGCGGTTTGAAGCAGCTGCGACTCCAAGGTATTTGGGCTGAGTCACCGCTCGGCTATGCGGCTCACCTCCTTGGGTGTTTTTACTGGAGCGGTTTGCATTGTGGAGCCGAGGAACACCTGGGAGGTGGAGGTTTATTTATAGAAAGAAATAAAACCCCTCCAGGTTTTCTGCAAGTTGACTTTTTTTTTTCTTTTTGCTGACAAAATGTCACAGAAGTTGTCCATTAACCAACTTTTCCTCTTGGTATTCAGTGTCCACAAATGCTAAAGAATGCCAAAACCAGCTTAGCTTCAGAAAAACGGCCAGTTTGAAGCAAAAAAGCTGAAAATATGAGATGAAATCTTCTCACCAGTTTAAGGAAAGTTCTTTGCAAATAAATTCATCTTAGTATTTTTTTTTATTGCACACACTTTCATGTATTTCATTGAGATTTTTACATGGTGGGTCAGAAAAGAGAGATGTGGTATGTCTAAGAGGAAGTGAAAGTATAAATGACTAGAAAATTTGATCACAAATTACAATCTGAAAAGTGTGGTGTGCATTTGTTTTTAAGCCAGTGGAGTCATTTCATCTCTACCAGCTTTGCACATTTGAACTTCTTAACTATTGTTTAGAATTTGTGAACAGATTCTTGACTGGATTTAGGTCTGGACTTTGTCTAGGCCATTCTAGCACGTGGATATACTTGCATCCATCATTCCATTGTAGCTCCTCTCTAGTCTCTAAAAGTGTTTCTACCAGCATCATCCACTATTTATCATCGCTGATCAGCTGCCTTGTCTCTTTTGTTGAAAAGCTTGGCCAACAACATGATGCTGCCATCATCATGTTTCATGTTCCACAACTTTCTCTTTGTCCTTCCTTTGTTTGTTCCGTGTTTTAACTGTTGAAAAATCAGTTGTAAATTCATATTGAACTTTTGTTTTTCTACTTTAAAATGAACCAGAAAGGACTGAAAACTCTGGAAAAGCAGTACAGACTGCTAATTTGTCTGTATGCAATATGCGTAATGCAAAAAAACTGCCTGCACTACAATAAGTGTGGAGTAATTATGATATTTATGGATTGTATAATGCATTCAGGATTTCAGGTGTGTAATATTTAATCAATGCAGCATGAAAAGTTCTCGTAGGTAAAGAGGTAGTTTGGTGGTAATTTAGTCAGGAAGCTATAACTATGTTGTTCATAAAATAGTAATTCTTTTTCAAAAGGTGAGTTTTTAGTCTTGATTTAAAGGACTCAGTGTTTCGGCATCTTTGCAGTTCTCTGGAAGTTCCTCCCAGACTTCGGCAGCATAGAAACTGAATGCTGCTTCCCCATATCTGGCTCTGGAGACGCTTAGTGGCAAAAAAACTATTGCCACTAAGAGTTTGCAAAGGAAGAAACACAACCATTTAAAAGGCTGTCGCTTGTTTAACTTTTATAGATTCAGATAGAACATGTATAACAAAAGTCAAAAATCACAGCAAGTGAATCCAGGATTAGAAAAGTGCATTTTATAATTGTTTTGCAATGTTGTCGGAGGAAGAGATATTTCAGAGAAAATGTCCTTGATGACACCAAGCTCTGCTAATCTGACTGAGCCTGAGCTGCTTTACCAACATGAACATGTAAAATGTCAGCATCTTGATGAGCAAAACTAACAGCAAACACCTGAGATGAAGGTTAAAATTTTTAATAGTTTATATATTGTACAATAATGCACTATTTATCGCCACTGTGTCAAATAAAACTCCCATTAATACTACTGTAGACTGACATATTGTAAGGACTTGTACTGTTAATTAGCACTGCAATGATTAATTGAAATAATCGTGATTAATTATTGAAATGGTTGTCAACGAATTTAGTAATCAACTAATCGTTAACTGACCTATTCAGACTAAAAAAAAGGCAATTTACTGAAAAAACCCAACATACTCAGAGCAGTATTTAAACCAGAATAGTACAAAATATTATGCATTTTGCTTTTAACATAAATATAACTTGTTTTCCCCAAAACTTGTCAACTGGCCTGGTTTTCACAAAAGGAATGTTGTATAAATTGCATTTTAGTCAATAAAAAAATTATTGTATTTAAATTATTTGCTTAGTTGCATCTTTTAATGCATTTCTCATATATAAAAAGGTTTGAGTGGTTAAATGACAAAATCTACAGAATGTGCCTATTTTTAAAAATCAAATTGATCGATGAATCATCAAAATAATTGCAAAAATAGTCAATTACTAAAAGAATTGTTAGCTCCAGCCCTATTATTAATATATAGTGGTGATTTGAGTTTTAACATAAAGCTGTTGCTTTTCATCTCCATCAGTTCTGGTGAATTTCAGCACCGCGGTGCAGTCGTATCAGGGGTTGCTATGGAAACCTCCAGGCGTTACGTCAGTATCACTTGTGGAATTCCAGGGGCCAGTTTCCTCCTATTGTGTCCCCCCACTTTTGCCCCTCACCCGCTTTTTCTCCTTCCACCTCCCCCCTCAGAAGAGAATGGAGGACTCAGAGAAACAACAGACGGTCGGATCCGCCTGCCCCCAGAATCCTCTCCTCACAGACACAGTTAGCCTGAGACACGTGTTTCATTTGACTCAGACTTTTAGAATAACACCACTGCTGCTTCTGCTGTTTTCATATGTCTCAGATTTCTGTTAATTAACCAGAAAAAATCTTAACTCCTGAGTATAAAAGGGTAATTTGTTGCTTTTTTGGATGGATGAATTGTGTCGACATCATACAGGAGCTGCTTGGTTTAAGTTCCATCCCAATTGATACCAGATCTGTGATGGTTTGGGGAATAAAGGAGACAGAAAGCATGGAGGGAATGTGTCTGAGGCTTTGTACACACATAGTCAAGGTTTTATAAAAATAAAGTAGAAAAGATTTTATTCACATGAACCCACACAAATATGCCCGAGTGTTGTTTTAAATATGCTAATACTTATGTCAGCCAAACAGAATGTTTCAAAAAAACCATGAATCCTGTTATGAACTAAACCTGCCACCAATCATTATTTTATTAATTTGTGTTGACAGATGGATTGGTTGCACTACTTTTGAAAAGCATATTAGAACTAGGGTTGCAGCTAATGATTGTTTTAGTTATTGATTATTTTTGTTGATTAATCATTAATAGATTTCAAAAAACTCCCCACATTCTGCAGATTTTTCATTTCACCCATTTTATGCAATAATAGAAATACATAAAAAAATGCAAATAAGAGCATAACTCATGTCCTCTTTGTAATCAGATTATAAATTTTTTTACTTAAAATGCCAATACTTTGCATTGCCAATACAATGCAAAAAAAAAAAAAAAGCGTACTTTTTTTTAGAGTACGCTTGATTACTTGGAGCAGAGGACGCATCTGCAGATAAAAAATACTTCTACGATCAGCAGGTGAAGATCTCAACCCTTTCTGCTCGACTGAACATCCACACAATGTAGGGCTGGTCTGGTGATTACTTTTTGGATTAACCAATTAATAACGGGATTGCCAAAGGTGCTTGATATGAGATTGCTTCTAAAGAATTTGAATTAGTTAAAGTTATGCCACTTGAGAAATTTTGTGTAAAAATATAGACAAAAAAGGTTTATTACATTTTTTATCTTGATTAATGCAATCTATCATTGCAGCGCTGAAAAGTATAGATTTTTGTACCATTTTGGCTTAATTACTTCTCCGTGTGGGTTGTATTTTTTTTAGAAAATGCCCCTTTTAAGAGACCTGATACCCCACTTGATTTCTAAATTAATTGGCAATTCATCACGATTAATCCGATTAATTGTTTCAGTCTTAGATCATCCCAAACAGTTGGGGATGGTTTGGGGAATAAAAGAGATGGAAAGCACAGAGAGAATGTGTCCGAGTTTGTCTGTCATGTCATTGAAGTTCTGAATCTGTTCGTTTTCAGGCAGACAAAGCCTCTGACGTTCGCTGACTGCATCGGAGATGAGCTGCCTGTGGGCTGGGAGGAAGCTTACGACCCCGTCGTCGGAGCGTACTATGTCGACCACAACAACAGTGAGTCGGCATTCTGGCACCTTGACCACCTGTTTCACCTGAATCAGACAGGTGTGAACCGTTTTACTTGATTTGCCCTCAGAGCGGACCCAGCTGGAGGACCCACGGGCCCAGTGGCAGCGGGAGCAGGAGGCCATGCTCCGAGACTACCTGGCTGTGGCCCGGGATGCACTCAGCGCGCAGAAGGAGATCTACCAGGTGAAGGAGCAGCGGCTGCAGCTGGCGCAGCAGGAGTACCGGCAGCTCAACGATGCCTGGAGGGACAAGTCCACATCACAGACGAGCCGTGAGTCAGAGCCCAACATCAGCTTAGCTTCAGGTGTCTCCTGTGAGGAGGAGGAGAGGTGGAAGAACAATCAGACGGTTTGATTTTCAGTAGGGCTGAAACGATTAATCGTAGTTAATTGTGATTAATCAATTATTGAAGTAAATGTCAGTTGGAGCAAAAGTTATCAGTTGCCAACTGATAACATTTACTTGATCAGAAATTATTGTTCTCTTCTTTTTAGGTGAGCAATAATTTATTTGCTTTCATTTTCTAATTTTTAGACTTGTAGGATTTATTTGGCTACTTTTGTATAAAATGTTTGTGTTTTGCCACTTATTTTGTTTTCTTGTAATTTTTGAACATTTTAGTTATATTATAAAGAAGTATATATTTCAAATTATTTCTTTTATTCTTTCCCCTATTTTTACTTCTTATTTCCTTATTTATCATGTCTATTACTCATTTATTTGTATTTATGTAGTTTGTACTTTTTCATTTTTTTCCTGTTAAATGTTTATTTGTTATTGTAAATAATTCATTCATGCTATTTTTTAGTAATGTAAACTGTAAGTACTGTATATCTTTTTAACTTGTTTCTTTTCCTCTTGCAGTAAATTCCCGGTCGTCCTCATCCAGCAAGTATGACCCAGATATCCTCAAAGCAGAAATCGCCACAGCCAAAAGTCGAGTAAGAATCGCTGCATCGTGTTCTTGAAGTCACATTTACATTTGGACAGTTATGTCTGCATAGATTGATCATCAAATCCTGATGCTGGAGAGTCTGGAAATAGATCATGGTTGGATTGGGACCAGTTTAAACCGGCCACATGAGGAATAAATGACTTTGCTAGAAAGGTTGATGTGAGCAGGGATTGCTGTAATGTAGAAGGTGTTTCCATCTCTGACGGGTTTGTTCTGTGTCAGGTGAACAAGCTGAAGCGGGACTTGGCCTGTATGAAGCAGGAGCTGCAGTACAAAGAGCAAGGCTTCGAGACGCTCATAGAGTAAGTGTTATTAAGGCTCTACAGTTGGCAGATGTTTTTGAAGCAAGATATGTAAAACTGGATATGAAAAAGCTAGCACAATTTAATCGGGTTTCTGGTGATTAATCAATTATGGAAATAATCGTGAACTAGTTCAGTAATGGATTAATCGTTAACTGGAGTGTACAGACTTGGAAAAAGGCCATCAGACATTTTGAAACGACTGTTCATCAGTTCAGACTTACAGATGTGTAGGCCTACCTGGTAATGTTCTGTAATTTGCATGAATAAGACTTTTTTTTTCTGGGATAGGCAGATGTATTGCTTATTGTAACAATAACCAATACATCAATTATTTGCTCAGTAAATTAAAATGACCATGATAATTTTCAAAACAAAGAGATATTTCTCTTCAATAATTAAAAATCTATCATCCTGCCTACATTTGACACATAGTATGAAGTAGTTAGTTTGCTCTGTCTGCCACTTTTGCCTGTTTTCCATATCGAAGATAATGCTTTTTTATGCGTTTTAGTTTTCTGAGTCTTCTTAATCCATTTTAATTATTTTTGTTTCAGTTTTTACATTTAAAATGAAATGTTTTACAGTTCCAGTAATAAAAATTCTTTAGAAATGAAAGTGTTTTTGATCTTTGAGTGGGCATATTTGCATTAACAAGCCATTATTACTAGTATTATAGGAGTTGAAAATAGTCTCAAAATGATTGTTTCTGGGAGAATTTATTGTCCAGCAAAATGTGTTACTTTGACAGGCTTGGTGCAAAGCACCAAAACTGACTCCAGCCCAGGGGCCCTTAGTCTTCTAGATCCGACGCTGGCTGTGGAATACTTTCACGACTGTGAAGTGTGCTCTGAGTCTTTTTCTCTGCAAAGAAAGACTGTATTACAAACAACCTTAGTCTAAAACATAGGATTTCTGTCCCATGGACGGGACTGAAGAGACAAAATGGAAAAACTTTCGCTTGTTGGAGTTTGAACCGGCACGTGTTGACGGACCTTAAAATAGGTGGGAAATTGTCAACGAGCCAATTCAGGTGAACTGCTGCTTATCTCCTCAGTTATTGCTCCTGGGTTATCTCACATTCCATCCGACCATTAAACATTATAATGCCTCCATAAACACCTGAGCAGAGCCGCAGCTCAGGAATGTGGTTTGGAAAGGAAACACCTCGGCTTCACGGTCTCCCACTGCAGCAGCTTTGAAAGCACTGGAGCCTTTCCTCTTCCTTTTTTTTTTTCTTCTTTTTTTTTTTGTGCTGCTTGGACACTGAATTGAGAAGGAATGCTGCGCTGTTTGCCTTGCCTCCTGCAGCACAGTGAGTGTGTCAGGAGGATTAAAGAGCAGCGGTTGGACGGCATTCCTACATGGCTTTCCTCTCCCGTTGCAGTGTCGGCTCGCATTGGGTGACCAATCGCCATTTGAAGAAGTGGAATGTCAACAGAGAGCGAGAGATGTGACTTCTGGGGAAAAAAAGGGAATAAAATCCCTATATTAAAGTTTCTTTTGCAATACTTCCAATTAAAAGAGAAGTTGGAATGTGTTTTTAAAAACTGTAGATATGTTTTCAAAGACAAAAAAAATGAGCCATGTAAGTGAAAATGTGTCTCATGCAGTTTTCAGTCCATGTTTGAGGACGACTTTAAGGGGATTAGTTGCTCCCTGTTACAGACCAGTACCTCCCTCCTTCACTTCCTCATTCTTTTTTTTTTTGTTTCTCCCTTGCTGTGTCTCTCATTCAGCCCAAAACTCCCTCCCCTCGTCCTTCTCTGGAAGAATGTGGAAGGGCCGGTTATTCAGATGAACTCATGACTTGTTCATGTTGAGCTTTACGTAGCAGCTGCTGCTCCTGCAGTTTTCTCAGATGATTGTTTACTGCAACATAAACAATAAAACAAATACAAAGCTGAAGCAAAACAAATCACAAGCTATGACTAATAACATTATATATGTCATAAAGTGTACTGTTCTCAGTCTTTCTGAGCTGACTGAGTGCAGTTTGGAGTTCGTTTTACAGCATAATCACTGGTCAAGATAAAAGACAAAACTATACACAAGAGCAACAAAAAAGACAAACAAACTGAACAGTAGGGAGAGATTCTTGATTAATTAAAAATATATAGAACAAAGTGACCCTTTATATTCATATTTGGATTTGGATCATTGATGTGAATGTAGACGGTTTTGTTTAATGTTCTTCTTCTTCCTGTCCTCTAGGATTAATCAGAAAGTATCCAACAGCCCCTCCGGCTACAAGCTGCAGGACGCGCAGGCCATCCTCAATGAGGTCCGCTCCATTCGAGACGCCATCAGCTCCGGAGAGAAGGAGAAGCAGGAGCTCATGCAGGTAATATCGACTTGAAGCTTGAGTGAACACAAATACAGAAACAGCAGGATGACACCTTTTTGTTTGCATTAGAGCCGGTTTAACACAGAGTTAGCTTTACTTTTCCTGCTGGAGCCAGATAAGGAAGGTGTGCTGTGTCCTATTTTCCCTTGTAAAGCCATTGTTTATTTTTGTGAGCTCAAATATTGTGTTCCCAAACACCAAGGTTCTCTAAGTATGAACACACAAATGGAAACCTGTTTCTTTTTGTCCTCCTTTCTGAAGCATCAGTCCAGAATGGAGGAAAAAATGAAACAGTTTAAAGATAAACTTGATTACACGTTGGTTTACACAAATCCCCAAAACAAGCCATGTTGTTTTTGGGTTTTGTGCTTTTACAATGCTTGAAACCAAGAGACATTATAGAGCTGGTGAATTTCTGGAGTCCAGCGGGGGTTTTTTTCTACAGCTCACCCCTATAGACTGTGTTAGCAATGGGAAACATTAAGTTTAATCTCTGCTGGATGGGTTGGAAGGGAGGGCAACAACTTAATTATTGTAACAGAGTATGAAATAAAAAATGCTTTAACTGTGTTTTTTCTCTTTGAGGAGTCTGTAACTGTATAACCTGTAAGTTTGGTAAAAATGTTTGTTTTTTTTAACTTGTGGTTTGTTTTCACTCAATCAGTGATGGACTCACTTATCCTAATAACCTAATAGTGAAGCAAAGTTTTCATTTAACCTTTTAGCATTTTTGCAAACTTGGAAAATGTTTAGCAGGCTTAGCTTCAGCTAAATACTTTTTTCCAGATTAAATTTAAAGCGTTTATTTACTTGTTTGTTTAGTAAGCTATCCATTGGATAAATTTCAACATCTATGTTGAAGGTTTGGTTGTTGACTGTTAAGAGGTCTTCAAGTAGTCACATGTTTATATTCATGCTTTTATTTTGAAGTTGATGAAGACTGAGTAAGAGGTTCTTCTTTCTCTCCTGACGTTCTCCACCTGCGATGCGCGGCAGCAAATATTGTTCTGTATCCAGAACGCATCGATCCCTGTAGTTTTAACAGAAAGCAGTGTTAGCTTTAGCGTTAGCCTTAGCACAACTAACTTTTTAATTCGTGGTGCCCACCACTGCACTCACTGTTATATATTATTTAATATTATACGACTTCAATGAAAGTTTAATTTATTATTGGCCTTTTTAAATCCATCTTCAGCAGACGTGTAAATAAGTCTGGAGGGTTCTTTAAATTGATTTCCAGCCATTAGCTGTTTCCACTTCATCACAGGTCCTCCATCGTGTTTAACAGTGGGTATGAGATGCTTTTTCACTTTTTTTTGTCCTCTGCAGCAAAGGTTGACGCCAAATCTCCATGACAACAGTACTTCTTCCTTCTCCTCCATCAGTTTAACTTTGATGTGTTCAGGCTTTGCTGTGGTGCTCATGTGAACACTGATATACTGGAGATTTCAGCGTGGTCAGGTCAGGCTGATGAGAACTGTTGATCAGAAAAAATTGAGAAATAAAATATTTAAAGCATCTGTGTCACACTGCAGGTGTGTGTGATGTAGATGCGCCCATAGTTTTAAGACGGAGGGATTTATCGCTGCAAAAGTCTCAGATGGAGCAACTGCTCCCAGGTAAGGGAGTGTGAAGCTGCCTCTGGTTGGTTTTATGAACAGCACTAAAGCAGATTTAGTAACTTATTAGCCAAGGCTGCAGGGAGGCGGCAGTAGGTGCTTTAATGCCTTGCCTTCGTCCTTCTGTTGACCGCCCGTCAAGTTCGTGAAAGAAAAAGTGGGAGAAGCTCAGATTGGCTGATGACTTGAACGATCTCAGGAATGGTTTGTTGCATTGAGCCGACGGTGATAAACTGAAGTGTTTGGATTTTTGTGACCTGAAATTCCAACAAGTTTTAAATATTTCAGGTGTCATCCTGCAGGAACCTCCTCCTATCTGCAGCAAGCTGAACATAGATCTCATCTTTCTGTCTGTGCTTTGCTGCATTTGAGGTTCGTCCTGGTCAGAAGGAGATGCAGTTATGTCTGGAGGAGTTTTAAGTGTTCCTCTGAGTCTCAGTAGTTCATATTCATTCTGCTGCTGCTGTCTGCAGTGGAGGCTGAAAACACTCATCTTTAGCATCTTTTAGATGCCAACCCAGACTGAAAACGGTACAATCCAGACAGGCTTCACACACTTGGGGAACTGAATAAACATGAATCGCTGGACACCTGCTTGGACACATTATGCTGTGTGTTAACTTTGACATAAAATTGAGTTGTGGAGTTTGAAAAGCTGCAGCACTATATTCAAAAGCTCAGACAGAATAACTGTTGACTATACTGACGATTAATCAGATTTTTAAAAACATTTTACAGATTTTTAATTTAACATCTTAGCCTTTTTTATACAATATTAAAAATGCATTCAAAGACATAAACAAAATTCAGTTTTTTTTTTGTTTTTGTTTGTTTTTTAAATAAGAACAATTTTAGTGCATAAAATGCAGTAACATAACATTCCTTTGCTGAATTTGAACTGGGTGAAGCAAAGAACTGGGATTTGAGGAGTTCAGAGATGGCATTTTTATCAAAATCTATAGATATGTTGTACAATTTTGGCTTAATTACTGCTCTGAGTGTGTTGTTCTTTCAGCAGATATCCTTGTTTGATTCTGGATATGCCAGTTAATAATTAATCGATTACTAAATTAGCTGACAATTATTTAAAAAATGTATTAATCACTATTAATATAATTAATATTATATTAATATAATATTAATATTATCACTATTAATCACTAGTCACTATTAATATAATTAATATTAATAGTGATTGATAGTCTTATAGCAGCAAAACAAACGTCAAAATTACACGTTAAAGTCTGAGTAAGAAAATTATATTTTTGTATCTTGGTTATGCTGTCAACTCACAAAACGTGCATGAAAATTTTATATTTTTAGTCCAGTTGCTAAAAAGAAATTGCACATTAAATCAGTAAAAATTTTACTGTGTAAGATTTTATGCAAATATGGAACTATTTTGGTTTTGATTTTATGCAAAACTGATCAAACTGAATTGATCAGTTTTGTGACTAATTTCCAGTCTGTGTTTAGTTAATCTCTGACCTGCACAGTGTAACAGCAAACACTTGGTTTTACTACGAAAATACAAAATGGTTCAGATGCAGCAGAATGATGTCTGGTTGCAGCTCCACTCTGAAGTTTTCGATGGATTTTCGAGCAGAAGGACTTGGAAGCTGCATTTGCATTCTCCTTTATGCATGTGGAAGCACTGCAGTGTTAACCTGTCATATCTGCATGACTGCAGATCAGATTAAAGTTGCATGATGGGACTTGGAGTCAGCTGATGAAGCTAAATTTACACATTTACAAGGAAACTGATCAACTTTCTGTGATCCGTTGATGATGATCAGCGGCTGCTCCGTTTCAAAGATGTGACGTGCTTCTCCTTCCTCGCAGCCATTTAGGCTGAAAGTATCACAACGAGGAGAGAAGAGCCACTCAATAATGCATGATCTGCCGTCTGCAGCTGGCAGCTCAGACTGCAGGTCTGTCTCTGTGTTTCTGCAGCATGTTTGTGGCAGTCATTGTGAAACATTTCATTTTACTTGATTTAATGTCAGAAGCAGCTGCAGAGAAAGAGCGAAATAAGAAAGAAACACCAGTGTGGGTTAGAAAACTGTCGTTAGCGCTTCTGTAGTTTGTTTTGACTACTATATAACTATTGATCCTTATTCTAATAAACACGAGAGATTTTTACAGGCTAGAATCAGCAAAATAATCCCAATTTTTATGATAGATACACAGATGTAACAGAGCCATTAATAAGAGTTTGAAAGAAACATGTTCAGTTCACTTTATTTATATAGTTCCCATTAAAAGCAGGTCAGCTTAAGGCATTAATTCATGTATGTATTCCGTAGTTATCAAACACTTGATTAAGCAGTTTTTTATTCAAATTAGTTTAAAAGGTTTCTATCTAAAATAACCCGGTAGATTACATTGTGCCATCGACTTCCAGCAGCCAACCACTTAACTTCACAGTAATTCCTCATCCTCAGCATGCATGTAGTGACAGTGGCGAGAAAAAACTCTCCTGGCTCAGTACAAGCCGACAGACAGAGCAGAGACACAAAAAATAAACGGACGAACTGATGTAGGAGTAGTTTAAATGTTAACGAAAAGTAAAAACTGCCGTTAGTTTCTTGCATTGTTTTGGTGTGGAGGTTCGCAGCCAAATGTTAAGCGGCCAGGAAGAGGATCAGTGCCTCCAAATGTGATCATTTTTAGCTTTTAACAGCCCCAACCGGTCAGTCAACCATCTTTATCGATCATTGGGCTCATCAGCAACAACTCTCACAGAAACACCCTTCTTTATGGAAGTAGTTACTGAGAGAATTAGAGTTGAAACTTTTCTCAGTGAGGTCTACACCTGTTGCAGCTGGTTAAAAGGAGGCATGTCTGCAGTTCAAAATGTTCTTTTGCATCTGTAAGGTTTAAAACCAGAATAAAAACCAGACAAACAGGTATTTTACAGAGTTTGTTTGGTTTTTTTCTTCATCTTTTACTCCTTCATGTGGTTCTTGTTTCTCTGCCTTCTGGCTGCAGCCGCTGTTGCTGTCCCGCCCTGACTCGTCTTCGTGTGTCTCCCCTGTTTTCCTCAGAAACTGGCCGTGTTGAAGGACAGCTTCCGGCTGGATTCTGGTTCCCAACAGGAGCTGTGGGGCAGCAGTCCGTCACTCGCCAACTCCGAGACTTCCATCCCTCACCTCTACACTGACGTCGGATCCCAAACTGACCTCCCAGCTGAGGTTAGTGCCAGAACAAAATGTCTTACAATAAAGGAAGGTTGCTGGGAAGTGCTATCTTGCCATTTCTTTTGCAACTTTTTTCAAAAACCTTTAACGTATGTAAATTTCTCAAACTGCAGAATTTGGACCTAAAATAAAATAAACAAAAAAAAAAACAATTCATTTGCCTTTCAGTGTTTGGGCCAACTTACACGACATCTTAGTCACAAGAATATGATTATAGCTAATTAAAATTTTTGGTTAAAGCTAAAAAGAAATTGAATTTGATGATTTTCTAAGTATTGGAGAAAGATGGAAAAATAAACAAAAAAAGTCAAAAGTTCTGGATTTAATTTTTTAGTCCACTTTGTAACTTTTTTAAAATGAGAATTTATTGAAAAACACATTCATGTTGCTTTGCTTGTGTGTCATTATTTACTGTGTTTTTACTTTCAAAAATAAAAAACTCGGGCCCTTTTAGTAGCTAGACCTTTCTAGTTGTGGATTTTTTTTTTCTTTCATTTTTGTAAAGTTAAGTTACATGCAAATGAATCTTTTGGCCTGTGTTTGAAACACTGTGTGTGGAGGAAAACCCACTTTCACCACATCTGGTGGTAGCAGGATCATGTTGGATGTGGGTGTTTTCTAAATGCAGAGCAAGGCTTGTGTCTGGGGTCTCAATAGAATTGTTCAGACTAGAAATAAGTTGGAAATATGAGTTTTAGCTATTTTGTTGAGAAGAATATGCTAAACTGTTGATCTCTGGCTATTTCCAGAGTTTTATTTGTTAAGTATCATTTTCCCCCCAAAATACATCAAATGTTTGTTGTTGCAATGTGGCAAAATGTGAAAAAGTATGAACACAGTTGCGGAACCTTGCATGAAGAAAACTCTGAGTGCTCATTATGTTTCTTTCTTTGGTTTTTCAAACCAGTTTACGACCAGCAGCAACAAACTGGCAGAGAAAGTTCGTCTGAGCCTGAAGTACGATGAGGCAAAGAGAAGGTAATGGGTTTGATCTGAAAGCTGAAACTTCAATCTGTCATTTAGATGCAGCTAAAAGATTTACCCCAACATTGGATCTCACTGTCAACCAGACGTTGAATGAAATTATTCACTGTTAGCATGAATGCAATAACTTTCACAATAAAAGCTTTTTTAATGGTTGTTATAAATATCCATATCAGTAAGATATATTTTTGTTGAATTTCAATTATTTCCCATATTTATGTTTATAGACTAGCTGTGAAATTGTTTTAGACACTGAGAAGATAGAATGTCTTTAATTTGGAGGGATTTTCTCCAAATTAATTTGGAGGGATTTTCTCCAAGTCGACTGTCCTGTCGTTTTTCTGAAGGATCGCCAGCATCGAGGTGCAGATCGCCAAACTGGACAGCGAGGCGTGGCCGGGGCTGCTGGACCCGGAGCGGGACCGCCTCATCCTCATCAACGAGAAGGAGGAGCTGCTGAAAGAGCTGCAGTACGCCAGCCCACGGAAGCGGCTGCAGCCCAATGATGCCGAGAAGCTGGAGACAGAGAAGAAACGCCTGGAGAGAGACCTGCAGGCTGCCAGAGACAACCAGAGCAAGGCGCTGTCCGAAAGGCGAGTGGACCACTGGGAAATATCAATAATCTTACCGCTTAGACGCGTTAGCCCTTCATTTTAGATTTTCCTGAATTTTCTGCTGTATTTTAAAGTTTTTTAGGGTGTTAACACATCTCATAGTCCAGTAGACTCGGTTTGATTGGAACCAAAGTTGGAACATTTGTTACATTTTCAGGTTGTGCACTTTGTCAAACAAACCAAACTCTTTGAAAAACCTCTTCCCCTCCTCGCCTGTGGTGGAGCTACAGCAAGAACCACTGAAAGAAACATGAAAACCTCTGAAGAAGAAACCAAGCGCAACTTTCTTCTCTACAAAATATGAACGAAAATGAAGTAGCATCCGATTTTATTCTCGGATTTTTCTTTCCTTAAGTTAAAAAAAACCTCACAAGCCATTCGTCCTGCTAGTGTTAGCCTCGCTCATTTGTTTTGATTGCATTTACCCAGAATGCCTTGCGCTTTAGTCATCTCATCCTGCATGAATTGCAAATAGCGTTCATCTGCACTGTAAAAACACCAACTCCTACAGGGTATGCTTATCCAGTTTCTAGTGCTAATCTCTTAGTACACTTGAAGTAAGACAAAACTGACTTTACAAGTAACTCTTCAGCAAGAAACAGGAGCTTGTTTTAAGTAAATCCCACTTAAATATTGATGAGAAAGTAGAATAATTTACTTCTAGCAAGAGATGAAGTGAAATTAGTACTGAAACTAGTTTTTATTTATTTTTTATCAATATTAAGGAAAGGTTGACTTAAAACAAGCTGACAAGTCACTTCAATTATTTTTGTCGGATTCAAGTGTACTAACTTATCTGCAGTAGAAACAAACCAAACAACTTTGTAAATTGTTGTCTTTTTGCAGTGTGGGCCAGCTTTTCTGGAGAGCCAAATATGTACTGTAGTGAAGGGCCAGCCAAAGTTATTCCAAGGACCACAAATGACCCCTGGACACCGCTGCCTTATGCACAGTTGGAAACATTAATAATATTTCTGTTCGGAATGAGGGAAATCATGAAGCCGTACGGCTTCAATGTCTTCAAAGCCTCTGTCCTCCTCTCAGATTATCTTGCTCCGTCGCTCCCCATCTTCCTCCCTTCCCATCTAACCTGTCTTTGTGCCTGAACACCAGCAGATCCCTTCACCCCTCTTCTTCCTCCCTGACAGGACCGCCGTTGTTCGCACTCCAGGTCAGACTCTACCTGAGCTCCGCGTCTCTTTGTGTTCCTGAAACTCGAGAGGCGGCCGGGCAGAAAGGACCCCTTGTAGTCGTCGTACAAACGCGCCCGTTCAGACAGGCAGCCGTAGGGTTCTAAAGACGCGGCGCCGCTGGGCTCCATGAACGTCAAGTTCTCTGAGCAGAGTCCTTCACTGTCTGGGAAACACAGGGAAAACTGCTGGAATTTCATTTCAGGATAGAAAAATTAAAAATAAAAAACTTTCTGTTTCCTGACTGTAATCTTTGTCCTGGGTTTTCATTTTACCCTCTTTCACTACTTCCTGTTTTCCTTATATTTTATTTCCTTTCCTTTCTTGTGGCACTTTTTCTTCATTCCTTGCCTTCCTTTCATTCTTTCTTTTTTCTTGTGTCCTGCCTCTCTTCTTTTGTGTCATTCTTCTTTCCTCCTCTTTCTGTCTTCCCTTTCTTATTTTCTGTATCTTTCTTCTTAACTTATTTCCTACATCTTCCTTTTCATTCCTTCCCATCTAACCTTTCTTGTGTCCTTTTTTCTTTCTTTCATCTTTTCATTATTTCCTTCTTTCTTTTCTTTTTCTTTTCTTCTCTTTATTTTTATTGATAACGTAAATGTCTGGGATAATGCACAAGATTAATAAATAATAGTAAATTCAAAATATTATGATGTCCTGTATTACATTAGACCCAAAAAGGAAACAGATGTTTTTTTTTAGAGATGAACATCATACTTGACACTAAATATGCTGAACTTTTTATTTGTAAAATTAAATAACAAAATCTTAATTTAAGATAACCTCTCCATTTAAATTATGAGATTTGGAGAAAAGATGCCTTGATTTTAGATATTTTAAAATAAAAAATAAGTTAAACTCATTTCATTTCCAGTGTGTTTCCAATCAATGCCAGATTAAAGGGAAAAATCTTAGATTATCATCATTATTATTATTATGTGGGCTTTTATAAATTGCTGTAGTAGTCCTGGGTTTCTGATGCGAAGCTGGCGAAATCCAGAAGTTGGCGAAACGTTAATCCAGAAGTTGGCGAAACGTTTTGTTTTTTTCAAACATGTCTGTGGTTTCAGGTTGCGACTCCACTGCAAGAGGAGCGAGTTGGTGCGGGAGCTGGAGGAGACGGTTCGACTGGCCACATCTCTGCAGACGCAGCTGAGGAGGTTGGTTCTTCTCCTCTACCAAAATGTTCATAATGAAAAAATAAACACACCTGACGCTGGTGCCCAGAGCAGAACCCTCCATGATGACGAAGGAGTCAAAAACATTTTGGGTTTTAACCTGGTCCAAACTTTATTTCTCTTCCTTCCAAGCAATCTGGAGATCTATGAAAGTAGCTTTCTTTTTTTTCCCCTTTTTTAAAAATTTTTGCTGAAAAGCAACTCTCAGTAATTAGTTGCATTTCCATCACAAATGTGTGCAAAACGTTTTTAAAATATTGTGCTATTGTCAAAAAAAAAATTCAAACATGGACATTTATTGCATTGTGTATTATTTATTATGAAAAATATCTTGTGATAAAATTTCCAGTTACAAAAATGACTAAAATGTTATTTTGACTATTTTCTCCTGTTTATTTTCAAGAGAGCATAAAAAAAACGCTTAATTTTTATTTCAAGATATCATGAAAATAGTCATAGGCTTACGTGAATAAAGTCGTAAAGTCACATTACAATTTCTCATAATTATTATTCTTTGAATTTTATTTTTTATTTTAATTTTTTTCTGTTTTTTTTCTCCGAAGAGTTTTTGCGGCGCTAGTGGTTAGTATTTTTGACAGTGGGCAGACAGGAAGGAGGGCAAAGGTCGCTGGGATCGGGAGTCGAACCCGATCCCGGGTATTCCTCCTTACTCCTTACTCCTTATTCCTCAACGCAGCGTCCGCGTTGAGGAATAAGGGGGCGTGGGGCGTGCTAACCCCTTGTGCCACCACAGCACACCACGGAATTTTATTTTTTCACATTTGTAGTTTTTTTTTAGGAACTGATACTTTGTCATATAATAGAATTAAAAAAAACATTGTGATAAAACACCATATCACCCATTGGATGTGAACTGAAACATTTCATTACTAATCATCATCTTCAGAAATATTTCATATTTTTATTGTTTCCCCCCTCAGCTTGTCGGCCAGCACTCTGTCCTGCTCGTCTGGCAGCAGCCGCGGCTCGCTGGCGTCCAGCCGCGGCTCACTGGCCACCACATCCAGCCTTGGCTCCACCTCCTCCCTCAGCTTCATCGAACTCTACCTGGAGCAGCCCGAGCTGGCCGACCCGGACCTGCGCAGCAAGCTGGACAGCCTCCTGCAGGACGGCGGCCCGGTCGGCTACCGGCCTTCTAGCTCCATCACCACCATCCACGAGCACGAGGTGGTGATGGGCTGCGGCCGGCGCGGTGCCGAGCGGAACGATGATGCCGGGCCCGGCGGCGCCGAGTCTTCCCGGGTCCAGGCCCTCAGGCTGTCTGAAACGCCGCGCTCCATGAACTCGTTGTCTCCGCGCTCATCTCTGTCGTCGCTGTCGCCGCCATGCTCGCCGCTGGTTTCGGACACCACTTTCCTGTCAGGGGAGGCGGGGCCCGGCGGGGTTGGACTGGACCTTGAGCTGCGCAGCAGGCTGGCAGAGCTGGAACTGGATCCCGAGGAGCAGCGGAGAGAGCAGCTGGAGGACAAGCAGAACCTCAATAATGTCCTTGGAGACGAGGGCAAAGGTCAGCCATTTACCCAGAACACTGTGCCTCTTCCTGGTTAATGGTTCAATAGAAAGTCAGCCTGTCAACATTAATGTTACCGTTTAAAAATTGTAATGCGTCAATATTATAATATAACATAGTGCACATTATTACCATTTTTGACCTAAAAGCCTGTCTCCTGCAGAGGGTTACCTAGTTTAGGGGTTCCCAAACTTTTCCGTGCCGTGTCCCGTCAGAGCTGGATCACATCTGAATAATGAAAAGTAAGAAGGAACTGCACAGCTCTGAGACTTCAGGGCCAATCTTCACCTCCTGTGTTACAAAGATATTAGAGAAAATGCTTCAGCTTCACTGGAAAGCAGAATACCAGGAATCCTGAGTCAGCTAGTGATAAGAAATCTAAACCGTGAGTGAGATGGAGGGGTTGGATTTCAGCTTTTTCCTAATAGAGCTTTAACCTTTTCCTTCTGCTGCTTCCTATTGTGGACAGTTTTCCTTGTTTCACAGTTGCACTGCTGAAAGTTCCTCAGTTTACCTTCTGCTTCCTTCATTTCTGACCGTAAAGCAGGTTTATTAGCAGTTTTATCATTGCAGAAAAATTAGACACTCTCTGTGGCGGGACAAAACAAATGTGGTTTTATTTTGTTAAATTAAAAAAAAAAATAGAGTATCACATTTGTTGTTTGATCTGTAAACATCAGAGTGGGTCAGATGGAGATTGAAGCAGCCTGTCAGAGGCAGAACGTGACTCCTGTCAGAGCCGCAGGTGAAAGGTGGACCTGGTGTCTGGTTTCTGGTTCGGTCTCCGTTGCTGCTGCCAGAGCTCAGCTCATTGCTCATTATACATGCAGGACTTTCTCACTGACCTCCTGTTGTTCAACTAGGACAAATAAAACAAGTCGATGCAATGTTTCACTATTAGGGATGCTGCAATTTGAATATTTTACAAACTCTAAATGTAGCTACAATAGTAATAATGTGAATGATAATAATATTGGTAGTAATTAGCAGCAGAAGTAATGGTAATAATTGGAATAGTAATAACTAATAATTATCATATGATAATAGAAGTGGTAATAATAATAGTAATAACAGTAATAGTTGTAATGATAACAATACTGTTAGCAGTAATAATTAGAATAGTAATAATATAGATTGATTTATTACTATATTTAGTGTTTTATCATTTTTAGCCAAAGTGTTAGAGGTCCAAAGAGCCGCTAGTGGCTCCAGGATGCAGACCCCTTGTCTAAACAATGAACATTTAACTTTATGTGCTTTTTTCTTTATGAAAAGTGGTCATCAAAATTGACAGTAATAATATTCTTTACATTTAAAATAGTCTCTGCTGCTTAAATACAATCTGTGGTTTTGATGCATTTTATGAGCTCTAGCTTTAGTAAAACCTGTTAGAAAGTGAGTTAAAAAGCAGCACAAAACTAATGAAAAAGACATTCAGGAAGCCTGGAGATTTGCCGCCTGGTCGCATTGTACACTGTTTTATTTTTCTTTGTCGTAACTGTTGAATTTAGGTGCTCAGATTCGAGGGGTGGGCCAAAGAAAATGGGCGTGACCTCAGCTGTATCCGATGAGTCAGTGGCCGGTGATAGTGGAGTTTACGAACCCTCAGAACGCAAGTATGTTTCCTTTTCATTTTCCTTTCTGCATTGTTTCTTTATTTTTATGTGCACTGAAAGTGCAGAATGTAACTTTTATTAAATAAATCTTCTTACATATTTATTAGAACTGTCACCAAGTCGTGACCATTTATGAGACTGATAATCTGTGAACAGATTGACCTCCTCCACCTGCCCTCTGAGCTACTATTGCCATCTAAAGAAATGCAACACTCGCAAACAAAAACAACCAATCAGAGCCAGAAGGAGGGTCTTAGCGCTGTCAGTCATCCTCATGTACTCCCTGCTCTGTTTGCTAACAGTGGAGAAATATCATCAGCGGCAATGTTAACTAGCAGTGCCACACGGAAGGGTGATTGACAACACCAAGACCTAAGGCCCGCCTCCTGGCCCTGATTGGTTGTTTCTAGTTAGCATTGGAAGAATAGGAGCTTGTGGTTTGGTTTTTTTTAACAAATATGTAAAAAATATATAGTTTTAATATGTTACATACCGTAGCTTTAAAGCCAGTTTTTTGTAAAGAAAGGTGTATATGTTTTCTGTCTTGCTGGTTCTTCTCCAGGCCGGGCCTCCCTACAGAACTCGTCCTGAGCTCCTATGAGGACCGGTCTGTGTCCGGCTGCTCCCAGGTCCAGCTCGGCTTCCGCTACGAATCCAGAGAACAACGCTTTATCGTCTCTATCATACAGCTGTCCAACTGCAGTGCCCTCTTTATGCCGGCTGATCAGAAAATGTATGAACTAATTTCTGCCATCATGAATCCTGTGTTAAATGAAAGAACAAACGGTGACCCAAGATGTTTCCTGCAGCCACGTCCGTGTGGCGGTGCTGCCGCCCGTTCAGGCCACCCGCTGCCTCTTCCGAACACGAGGCCTGCTCCCTCAGGACGTGCTGGCCATCAACGAGGTGTTCGGTATGCAGACGTCACACAACGGATTGCGGCAGAAGACCCTCAGGGTTGACATCTGTAACACCAGCAAGTCGGGCCATGAGGAGTGTCTGGTAGGTCCCTGTTCAGCTCTTATTTATGGAATTTTTAAAGTCTTAAATATGTTTCTCAGCATGAGAGCTGAAGAATTTGAGCAGGAAATCTTCTGATTGTTTTTCTTCTCCTTCAGGCCGGAGCCCAGATCAGCCTGGCTGATGTCAGCTGTTCAGAGGAGCGATGCACCAAGTGGTACAACCTGCTGAGTCGCCTCCACATGTCTGAGATTAACAACAAGGACAAGGAAACAAGAGCACAAGGCAGCTGTGGCAGGGTAACTACAGAGGAACTGACACCGAGTGCAGATTCTTAGAATTAACAGCTTGTCCAATCAGATTTATCAGCAGTAGCTCGCTATAATTGGTTTTTCTGCCCACTTTATTGGTTATTTATGAGATTGTTTTGTTTCAGACACACGAAGGAGTCCAGCCTGCTGAGGCTGATAAATGGTATGTTTTCCAACCTTTCCTTACATGTGTCTTGCTCCGCTCTGTGTGTGTTGAACCACACAGAATCATGTAATAGAAACTCAAAGTGTGGCAAAATTATAGGTAACCTACCATCCAAAACAGTTTTCTGTTACTTGATTCATTGTGTATTTCTGTTGAGGTATTAACAGACTATAGAACGACATGGTGACAAACCATAAATCAACATTATTTCTTTAATTGAGACTACTTTAATAATTGAACCTATGAAACAGTTAGACTTTAAAAGTGAAAAATCTTCATTTGTGTTCTTTGTTTGAAATAGACAAACATAAGACATACGTCACTGGTTTGGTCTTACAGTTTTATAGAGCATAATTTTAAATAATGAAACAAGAATCTTATTTTGAAAGCTCTACTTAGAAAATATAAACTGGTCCCTTCTTGAACAGTGTTTGATGTCCATTTGTTATTTTAAACCTGATCTAGTGCTAATCCAACATATGTAAACCCAGATCTCTTAAGCTTACAAAAGAGGATTAGGGCCATTGGAAAAGAAAAAAGAAACTTTAATCTCAGAAATTTGACTTTTTTTCTGAAAATGTTGACTGGAATCTCAGGACTCTGTTTTTCTCAAAATGTTGACTTTAATCCCAGAATTCTGACTTTTCTTTCAACATTTAATCTCAGAACTCAGACTTTAATCTCAGAATCATGTCTGCTGGTTGTGTTAAAGTTTTCAAACATAAACAGCTCCCAAAGTTCATGTCGGTTTTCAAACTTCCATTCCTGGAGATGTGACAATGCAAAAATACATTTCTGGTCTAAGTTTTTACCAAGCAGTCCTTGATTCTTCTGTTGATCATCAGGCAAGGCAATCCTCTTGAGGTAGACATGTCTGATGAAGAGGAAGAAGAAAACGATGAGGAGGGTGTGGAAACTCAGGATGAAGAGGAAGAGTTTTACCCTGACAACAGTCAATGGGTTGGAGAAAAAGAGGAGAATGAAGAGGAGCATAAAGTGGCAAAATCCACTTTGATGGCACCCATCACTGAGAAGGTAGCTGCTTTTATTTCTACCTTTTGAGCAAGAAGACAAGTTGGTAGATGAGTCCTGGTCTTACCTGTCTTGTATTATTATCTTCCAGGTCAACAAAGAGACAAGCATTGACAATCTGTCAGCATGTCCTCAGTGGTCAGTGGTTCGACCCAAGGAGCGCCGACCTGACTTCCACCAGCAGAACCCCTTTATGAGGGGCAACACCATCATCCGCTCCAAGACTTTCTCCCCTGGACCTCAGAGCCAGTACATATGCAGGGTAACTAACAGCCTTTACCATCAGCTGAAAGAAAAAAAGCTTTGCTACAGTTGTGTCTTTAATCTAACGGTTTCATTCTGCAGATTAATCGCAGCGACAGCGACAGCTCCACACTCTCCAAGAAGTCTCCGTTTGTTAGAAATGCCTCAGAAAGACGCAGCGTGCGCATGAAAAGGGTAGGCAGAGGGAATCCTTTTCATTCATGTAGTCATCTCTGTTTAAACTGCGGTTTACTAAGCATATTGTGGTGCCAGTCCAGGAATATTTGGGCTGTTTGGAGTTTTTCTGTTTGATGATATTGACCACTCTGACAAAACTTATAGAATAATTGCAAAACATCTCAGATAAGCATTTAGAAGTACCATAGAAACATAAATAGGTGGATATTTAACTGCAGTTTACATCCTTTAAAATACATCTTATGTTTAACCCCTTAACTGACTGCGTCCCATCCATGGGACAAATCTAGGTTTTGGGGGGTGGGGGGTTGCATACCACAAGAAGGGGGAGGAGCTCTGACTGTACACTAACCACCTCTCCATCCATCCCTCCCCTGCTCTGACGGTGGCGGCAACCTGCTAAAAGTTTCCCGCATTCTCAAATCCAAAACTTGAGATATGCTATTTTATTTATATAATTATAAGCAATTTCCACTATGTGTAATAATGTGTCTATCTGAGGATTCCTCTGGTCATTATCTTTCATTCGAGCCCTCATTGATGACTGTGAAGCACTGGGGAGTTACAGTCATTTGAAGTTTGTATATCAAGTGTTGTCCAAGTGTGCCATTTGGAGACGCCAAATGGAGACTCCAAATGGCACACTTGGACAACACCTGTACATCCTCAAAAATAAACATGTCCAAAATGACATGTTTCTTTTTGTGCCATCTTGAAATCCATGAGCAGAATACTTTATTCTGCAGATTTATTGTTTTTTTTCCAGTCCACACATTCAACACTCAATGTGCATTTACAAGAAATAAAAATGAAAAATCTGGTTGAAGCAACATTTTACAATTTCTCTTGTGTTACAATCATAATAGCTACAAACTACTTACAGTTGAAGTATTTTTGACTGAAAAAGTAGAACATTTTGCTTATCATCTTCATAAAGAGACCAAGCTTTTGCATGTACTTCAAATTGTTCAAGAACAGCAGCTGATTTAATTTGGGTATACTTTTTCAGCCTTTTTTGGTGATTTTGGTACCGTCAGTTAAGGGGTTAAGGAAGAAATAAATCATCCTTTTTATTACTGGCATCGTCTCCTCTATGTCTTTGGGGGCTCGTCCGGAATGATGAAAGCATTTTCTATTAAAAAAATGTACTTGTCATTTAAAATGAGAATTTCTGGCTTCAACTCCTTGGCGCTGCAGTTTCCAAAATTTCACCTTAGAGCACCCCTCCCCACAACTCCATCACTAAGCTCCTTCAGACTAACCAGCAGCAATTAGCTAACGCGTGGTGAAACTGTGGTGAAACTGCGCATCAGCTGAGCTCTTTATATGAACTACTTCTCAGTGCAATGCTGGTAAAAGCATTGCTAAAGGGTTAATAGAGGAGCCATGTTGTGAGTGTTGGAAAGAGCAGGAGTTTCTCAAAGAAACACAGTCCCAATTTCAAGGTGTTAAATTAGAAAGACAAATTTTTTGTGTCATATTTCATATGTAGCATTTTTATGACAACAGAAGCTGTAAAATGTCACCATATGGCTGTAAAACCCATAATGCTGCCTCTTTAAGGATTTCTGTCTGTCCTCTCGGCAGCCTGCAGTGCAGGTGAAAGGTCTGGACGGTCTCCTCCGCACTGCCCTGGACCTGGAGCTGGACCTGCAGGTGTCTCGGACACGGCAGGCCCGGCTGACCCAGGAGCTGCGGGTTCTGCGGGAGCTGAAGATGCAACTGGAGAAGGCAAGGCAGCAGGGACAGAGGGAGCTGCCTGCCTGGGTCCAAGAGGACGAACGCTTCCGTCTGCTCCTCAAACAGGCTGAGAAACAAGTTAGAAAACCCACCAGACAGGAGAACGATCCCACTAAGGGAACTGCAGTTTCAACGTCTTCTCTGTTTCAGACTCGAGAGGAGCAGCTGCAGGAGAAACGGGTAGAGAAGATGATGAAGGCAGCAGCCAAGGACGTCCACAAGATCAGAGGACAGAGTCGAAAGGAGCTCTGTGAGATCCAGACCTTTAGGTAGGAGATCAGGTCCCAGTTATTTCCCGTATTGTTTGTATGATAAGTCAGAGTTTTTTCATAGTTTGTCTGGTCCTGGGACAGGTGTGACTTTTTCTTCTTTATGATGCACTTTTTGACTTTTGTGACTTATATTCCAAAGCGATTTAGTCTGGAAAATATAATAATTTTATTAGGACATAGAGAAGTAATATAATAAATGCAATGATTTAAAGTGCACACTTATTACTTAGCATGTATTTTATTAGGTTATTCATTGAAATTCTTAATTTATTTAGATTTATTTATTTATTTGTTTTGATTGTATTGTTAATTTTACTTTTTTTATTCAAATTTTATAAATTTATTTAGATATTTTTTATTTAGGTTCTTTATTTCTTTTGTTTTTATTTATTTTTGATTACCTATTTATTTATTTTGCCCTTGTATTTATTTATTATTATAACATTTTTTATTTTAGGTTTTTATTTATTTTATTCTGATTTTTTTTTTTTTTACTAGACTGTTATAAAATTGATTTATTTAGATTTTTATTTTGTTTCGATCTTTTTGTTATTTAGCTTATATACTTATGTATTTAAATGTACTATTTATTATCAAGAAATCTAAATTACAGTGAAGCTGTGTCTGGCTGAGTGTAAAAGTTAGACTTTATTTTGCCATCAGCAGATTATGGATGTAATCAAAAATCTAAAATATGTTACAATCTGCTTTTGTAACAGATTATATTTTCTGTTTATTTTCCAGAGAGAAGATTGCGTTTTTGACACGAGCAAAGACCAGCATCCCGGACCTGCCGGCCGACGACGTGTAGAGAAGCATTTCAAAGTATCTTTCCCCTCTGAACCTGTTGCCCCCCGCCCCACAGGGTGAACTCTCGCTGGTGTCGTGAACAGTTAAAAACACATTGGACACAAAAAAAGACCACTAAAAACGGTGAAGAAACACATGAGAAGTGCAGCTCAGCACTTCTCATGTGGATAGTCTGTACATGTAAGATGGCTCTGGAGCTCCTCCATCTTTATTTGCTGTTTTGTTTCTGTTACTAACCAACTGGTTTTATTTGTTTGAAGTCATTCCAGGAAAAAAAAATCTCAGACTTTTATACTAAACTCACGAATAATGTACATAAGTAGCGCAAAATTAAATCAATAATGGTACTAGACTTCAGTTTACGCTGATGACGAATCAAAACAAATCTGAAAAATATTTCATATTCACACTTTATTTTTAGAGCATTTAGAAAATTGTATATGCAAACACACAAGCACAGTGTTTCTTTTTTGTTTTTATTATGTTTTTGCTGCAGGCGTGAAGAAAACATCTGCCTTCTGCTCGGTGCATCTTGTTTATGCTAAGTGAGAATTTTAATCCTTTTGCCCCCAAAACTACAATTCCCAAGGTGCATTTTAGCAAGAAACATCCTGGCGCAAGATCTAAAGTTTCTCTTAAGTAGCATTTTAACTGTTGTTTGGTCTTTGTGAGCTCCTGATAGTTTGTTGTAGAGTTGTTGCTAAGAGGGATCCGATTTTAGGTATCAGAAGAGGTTTTTCACACTGAATTCAGTTTAAGGCCTGAATATTGTTTTTCTATGATAACTGTTATAAACATGCAATTTTTCAAAGCGGAACAGCTCCTAACACGTAGGTGCTGCATTCATCTTTGGGCAAAAGAGAGGTGGTAATTTTATTGGCAAAAATTACTTAGGACATTACTTTAGGAATGTGACAATATTCATTCAAACTTTTACAGTTAAAACAATTAAATCAAAATTTGAACGTGGGTTTTGTAAAATATTCAGTGAAAGCAGCAAGTTTCTCTAATTTGGAAGTCCCAGTGTTGTGGTATTGAAGTAGACTTGAATCCTCAAACACCTGCAATTACCATATTTGTCCACAGGTGTCGCCAAATTATATGGATTAAAACTCATTTCTTCAGTAGAATCTGCCATTTTAACTTAAAACAAGCAGCATTTTAGATGATTGTAGAACATTATTCCTACGTTACAGACACACTCTTGGAAAAACAAGCCTTTTGTCAATTCAATTATCTAACCAGCTCAGCAAAATGTAGAAACAACACTAACTCACTAACACTCAGGTAGTTTATTGGATAGTCTGCACTTTATAAAACTTTAGGAGAAAAAAAACACAAAAAGAACCTTGATCTGAGGTTTTCTAGAAGCCTCTTCTTCATGCTGGATGATTATTGATTGTTGAAACATGCAGGAAGTGAAGAACAGAATTTATTTTTGATGACTGTGAATTGTACGTTTGTTCACAAGAGAAAAAAATCTTCCAGTCAGCCTATAGGGATATAAAGGTTTCTCTTTAGAGACTCCTGGTTTCTTTCTGACTGATTTTGTTTTGGTTTCGTTTTATCAGTCTTAACTTTCGATTTCATCCTGCCATGTTTCCCTACTGTAACTGGAGTATTTATATACACATCACTCTGATGTGTTTTATAACTGGAAGTAAAAATGTTTTTGCACCAATGTAATAAACATATCACCTTTTTATTTTTTCTGGCCCTAACTGAGTTTCAAATGAACTATTAAGCGCCTCTTTACTGCAGCTCTTTCAGCTTGTTTAGGTTTTACGGCCCATACCGTTAGGGTTTTTGATCTCTTTATTGGTTGCCTGTTTTAGTGTTTACACAAAAATTAAAGGCATAATTAAGGACGTTTTGTTGTTGTTGTGGGGTTCTTCAGAGTATTTATCGGGAATGACTGGTGGCTTTTTTTTCTGCAGAAGGCAAAAACTTAGCTGAAGTGTTTGAGGAAAGATGGTCATGCTTCAATCAATTGAATGGATGGATTAATGGATGTGAGAGTGACTGATTTAATTATACTTGTATATTTGAAAGGGCTATGCACATGAATTAACATTTGCAACAGGTACAGATGCAAATATGCCAGATTCAGTAGAATTTTCTAAAAATTTTTCCATTGTCCCTGAGCAGGTAACATTTTACAAATTCAGTTAAAACACTAATTCATGTACACATAAATGAAAAGTCAAATGATGCAGTAGCATAAAGTAAATGGTATAAAATGGTTGGTGCTGAGTGCATTTTGCAATTTGATTGGATGGATGGCTGGATGGATGGATAGATGAAAGGATAGATGGAAAATTGTAGATGGATAGATGATAAATGGGATGGATGGTAAATTAGATGGAAGAATGGTCGATTGGATGGATGATAAATTGGATGGTTGAATTGTAAATTGATTGATTGGATTGATGGGTGGTGAATTCAGTTAATGTCCTATCCTAAATAGACATGATCTTGAGAGATTTTGTCTGTTTTCTAGAAACTCACTTCAGTTAAGTCATTCTGCAGGTCCTGAGCCTATAACTGCTCTACATATCCTTCCTTTAATCAACCACAGCTTTCTCTCCAGCGAAGGAACAGCCTAACATCTACTAGAATCTACTGCTAGTGGACCCAAATACTGTCTGCTGTCCTATAGAGGTGAACAGACCCTGGTCTGTTTTAAAACTTCATGTCTTGCTGCTACAGTCATTCCAGATGTTTTCCTCTGATCCCTGCTTTTAGATGAACCTCATTGAAGAATTGGAAAGATATTTAGATTCTGTAAATGTTTTCAGTTCATATTAGAACTAAAATATTTCCACTCCATTGTGATGAAATTCAGAGGTGTTAAATGTCTTTATTCAGTAGATAAATCCTATTCCTTCTCACAGAAAAATAAGACCTTATCCTTGTCTTCCTCACTGAACACCATGGCATGAACTTTAACATTTTCTTTTTTTGTTTAGCCACAAAGAGGTTAGTTTTCTGAATATGGTCAGTGTCATATAGCACATAAATGAACCTATAAACCATAAACAGACTTATAACTGAACCAGGATGAAGGAATGTCGGCTTTCCCAAGGAATCACAGTAAATCATGTAGCTTTTGTATAATTGCAACTTTTTTCGGTCTCTCATTTGATTATGATTTTGTTTTCCAATAGTCCGTATTATGGCTGCTGATGAACCAGGTGACGTGTTTGCTGACGACTATGACAACCATATGGCGTGTATTTATTGCACTTTTGTGATTTGGGTGTGCTTTTTTTTTCCCTCCAGTTTTTTTTTTTTTTAATCAAAAGTCCAGAAAAAGCTGTGAATTTTATTCTCAGACACTGTAACTGTTGATAAGAGTTGTAAATATTTCACCAGCACAAGAAAACGAAGATGGCAGACAAAACACAAACACTATGTTTTGTAGTTTCACAACAAAAATAAAAAATAATAAAAAAAATTTCTCTTATAAGTGAAGTTGTTGTGTTTTTAATTATTGACTGCATATTAAGAGCTGGCACAGACTTAAAAAGATCATGTTTGGTTTGTTTCCTGTTTTGTTTCAAAAATGACAAAGCAGAATACCAATGTCTCAATGATATTCCATATGTACAGAGAGAAGGAATTTAGAGTTGTGAACGAACAAATGTTTTGTTCTGCATGGTTGCTGACATTGATTCTTTATATGGAAGAAAATATTTATTTTAATAGGAAATAGAACATAAAGAAAATAAAAAAATCTGTAGATATAACTATAAAGTAGGTGAAAGAAGCAAATATTTGAGAAAATAAATCAATATTATTAAAAAAACCTAAGTGAAAAAAATAAATATGTAGAATTTGAAAATGCAAATTAATAATCGAGTGAAATTTGACAGTAACAAAATACAGAATATGGAAAATATGAAACAAACAAATTACTAAAATTAAGATTGAAAATTAAATGGAAAATCTCTTATTAATGACATTCAATTAATGCTGTGAAAATGTGTAAGTTGGGTAAGGTCTTCTTTTTGTGTGCAATATTTATCACAGTGATTACTTCATCAAGTAATTTATTTATTTCTGTTTATTGACAATTTTGACAGGATCAATTTTCCGAATAGTTAGGCACCGTAGCTGATAATGAAAAGCTAAGATCCCTGATTACTTGAGATCTCTTTTTAAGCTCCCGTATAACTGCCCACAGTGTGCTTTAATGTGCTTTGGCACAGCCAATCAGCACCAATGGAAAGTAAACTCTGCTGAACAAATGCCAGCCAGTCAGTAGACTGTGAAGTAGCTTCTAGGTGTTATGCCGAGACACGCATGACACCGGAAGTCAAGGACTTAAAAACATAAAAACTAACCTGCAAAGTAAAACATTTAAATTTAAGGTCATAATAAAACATACTTATGGTTATTTACAGTAACCCTTTCCAGACTGATACAGTGCATGCTTTTTTAATGAAATTTAAGATTCATAGTTTAGTTATGTCTTACTTCAGGTTGTGAATGTTTTTGATGTTTTTTTGTTTTGTTTTGTTTTTTTCTTTTCAGTTTTATATCTGTTGCAGAGACATGAACCATGCGTTGCTGACGGAGCATCCCATTCCGGTCCTGCAGGTGGCACTGCACAAATGTAACAAACCTCTATCAAAGACAACGAATGTAAGTCCTGAACTTCTGGTTTGTTTCATCAGACACGAGATTGTGCTTCCTATCGGCAGCATATTCTTCCCCAAGCTTTTCAGAGAGATGGGAGACCCAGTGACTGAGTACACAGCCCGGCTTCAGCACCAGGTGAGCCGCCGGTGTATCATTACAGCCATAGACATAAAGAGTTGCTGAGGTTTTTAATAGCGAGGCTGAACGCTGTAGAAGAACGTTAAACTGTCCAAGACACGCCAAACTTTCTACAAAAAACATTCAATTGAACGATTTTCTGTTGATATGCAGAACATGTAGTTTAATAAAAGTTTTCTTTCACAATTTACAAGTAAGCAGACTTGAGTTTTGAATTCGGCTTGTACCCTAAATATAATATAATTTATATTATATAGATATAATATAAATATAAATGTCCTTTTTATGGTGAAAATTATTACTTTACTTTCTCTTTATTCACCCTCGTTCTACTGTCGAAGTAGTGAAACAATAAATAGTTCTGCAATATTACCAAGTTTAATCTTACATTATTTATTTGCCGAATTTATCACAATGTGATATTAAAGTTTATCTTATAGGAATGTGGGCCAAAGTCCAGTACGCGTTATTTTAATTGCATTAAGCACAGGAGTTATTGTTGCTTTCATTTTGAAGTTAAAATCACTTTTTATTAGAAGGCCCTTGGCGCCATCTGCTGGAGGTAGCAGAATTGTAACATTTTTATGTGAAGTAAAAACTGGATTTTTCTGTTAGATAATCAAAAACAGAAAAACAAATACGATTCTAAATTGTTTTTTTTAACCCACGATGTAATGTAACTTTTTCTAATATTTCTAATCCAAACTTTTTTTTTTGTTTTAACTCTGACTTGAAAATGTTCTAAAAACCTTTTTAACAATATTTTCAGTGAGCTTCATTCTTATTGAGTTTAATTCCTTTTAGTAAATTTGAACATGTATTAATTATGGCACGCTTACAACAAAATCAAACATAAGGCAAAAACAGATAAAGGTACCAACTGAACTCAAATTTTTATCTGATTGTTTATTCCAATAACTGACGGAGAGAAAATAACTTTTGGTTTCACTCTGACCAAGTTAGAGTTTTATTCAGTGGTGGAGCCAACCAGAAGTTTTTGTTGCACTATAGGTATATCACAGATATGGTCTGTGTCAAAGGTTTTGCTTTGTCTTGCAGAAATATTGATACTTTCTTGGTCATTTTTGCGAGGATACAGCTGCAAACTTTAATGTTAATTGGATTTTATATGATGCACCTATTTTGGACAGCTGTCCAAAGCTGTCCAAAACAGACTTTGTTTTGGACAAAGCCTGTTTTGTCCAAAACAAGTAGAGCATTATTCAGAGAAGTGGCTCAGGTGTGTCTGGAGGAGCTACAGTAGGAATGGGCAAGTTCATCCATTTTTTTGGAATATCTGGATTGTTTTTTTCACCAAAGCACTACTTGTGCTTCCTTAGCTCAGAGTGACGTCAACAGGGCCAAAACCATTGTCTTTTTTGACAAACCTGTTTAACAGCTTATATTTATTTAAACTTTGAGTTCCTGTTAACTCTGTGACTGATTATTAGGGCCAGGTTAAGATTTTTTTTTTTTTTTATTTATTTTTTTATTACAAGAATAAAGCCTTAATATTACAAGAATTCAGACAATAAAGTCAAAATAATACAGAAATAAAATGTTATTACCAGAATATTTGTTATTGGTTTTACAGATACGGAAGCACTTTTAACACATCAGCATCATATTATCAGTAGCAGAACTTTGAAACAATCATGTAGACAAAGTCTAATTGAAGAAAGAACCACAGACTAAACTGGTTACATCAGATATTGATAATTGTCTCATTAAAATGTGGAATTTTAAGACATTCTCCTTGTAAAATTTATTATGACTATATCTTTTCAATAATAAAATTTTGTTACCTGCCCTCATAGTTCCATTTTACAACTCAGTACAATTTTGTTTCATTTACAGTTTTCTTTTCTATTTTCCCAAAAGGAGTGCGAGATCCAAAGTTTGTCTGCAGAGATCGAGAGTCTTAAAAAGTCTCAGAGCTGTGAGCCGTCACAGCGTCTGGAGGATCTGCGGGAGGAAAACGCCAGACTGAAGTACCGCCTCAACGTCATGAAGAGGGTGAGTGGCGGCTGGCGTTCCCGTCTGGCTTCAGGAGGGCAGGACAATGAATCAACTTTATAGATTACTCAGATTTAGGATTTTTGAAGATTTAATGTTTAGAAAATGTGTTTTGTTTTTTTAATTATTCATTTATGTGTTTTCACTAAAGCTCTTCTTGACTTTTCATTGCTCAGAATGATGTCATCTTGGTCAACAAATGTCCTTTACAGCTTTTAATTTATCACGAAATTCGCACAGAATGTACTTAACACGTACATCTCACAGAAGGGATGGCTGAAATATCTACTTTTTGGAAATACTTTTTGTCATTTCTAATTTATTTTTTAGAAAAGAAAGGAAAAACTTACCTATTAAAATCAGAAATTGTATCTGACATTAAAAAAATTAGATTTTTTTCTTGAAGTCATGTTGTCATTTAAGTAATGGTGGCGTTGTTTTCCTCAGAGTCTTCAGGAGGAGACGCCACATTGCGGTAAATCCATGTTGAACATCAACCAGCGGCTGCAGGATGTTTTCGGCGAGGCCATCAGGGCTTCCTTCCCTGACCTCGACAACCCGCCACTCGTCGTCACGCCCAACCAGCAGGCCAAGTTTGGAGATTACCAGTGCAACAGCGCTATGGGCATGGCTCAGGTGTGTCTCTAATGTTTCTTCTTCAAACGTCTCGTTCATCACGCCACTGGGAGCAGAGGACGCAGAAGAAACGGCGCTACCCAACCTTGTTTCAAAACAGAAAAAGTGCATTTTCCATCCCACACCAGACTTTGTTGGGACCATTTCTCTTTTCCGTTGTGATATGCTATTTCTGTTTCTGTATCAATGGCCCATGATGACCAGTGGCGCCCTCTGTTTATGGCAGCCAAAACTACATCACTAAGAGAAAGCCTAAGTGAATGTTATTAGCTAATTGATTGGAACTAATCTCAATGGAATGAATCATTAATTGGCATTTCTTGTCCCAATATTTACAATCTATTAAATACAGATCCTTTCTGACTGTTTCCTCTCAGATGCTGAAAGTGAAGGGGACAAAGGTAAACCCAAGGGAAATCGCTGAGAAGATTGTCCAGAATCTGCCAGATAACGAACTCATCCAGAGGACGGAGATCGCTGGACCAGGTAGGAGCTCAATCTGAGATCAGAACCTCTCTGAGTTTAACGCTTTCAAACACACTTCTTTTTATTTAAGATTTAAAACTCTTCATCAAATTTTCTGTTGCTCTTTTCCAATTATTCCAATTATTAATTTTTTTCGGATAAGGGAATTGTTGAATCTGTTTTAATATTTCTTCTTAATAATTTAAATGCCATAACAAATATTTAAAACTTTTAAATAATGTATTAATATTGTAATAGCAGAAATATAATAATTATATTAAATTCTTTACTGCTGTAACAAATTAATGAAATAAATTAGTACTTTCCTTTAACTATAAACATTTTGTGTATTAAAAAAAAAATTAAAAGAAAAATTGAAATAGTAATTTTCAATGGAATTTGCTATATTATTATTTTATATCTTTTTATATAATATTGTGTTTTGTTGATGTAAATTTATTAAAAAACGTTTTGAAAATTAAACAGGAAAATAAATGAAACGCTAGAAAAAAATCTGTTAATGGTTGTATAATCATTTCAGTCTCTATTTTATTCTGAAGTTGCTCAATTTTAACATATTCCTTAAATTAAAGAATTGCAAAAATAAATATTAAAGAATAATTTGTCTGGTTGTTACTCCAAATTTTCACTTTAAAAAAATATTTTTAAAATCTGTACATTCAGCTTTCCTTTAAAACCAGAAGCTTTTTGTTCAGCGGTTTGTTTTCGCTGTGGCCTCATTCCTTTGCTTTGCTGTCCAGGATTCATCAACATCCATCTGAAGAAAACGTTTGTGTCCAAACTGTTGACCAGCCTGTTGCTCAATGGCGTCCAACCGCCGCCGCTCGCCACCAGGAAGAGGGTTTGTCTACAGAATAAAACTTTACTGTTTTCTTGCTTTTGTTTTTTTAAGTTTTAGTTTTATGCTTTACAATGTTACCAGGCTTTTATTCAATTAAATTATAAAAACTCATTTATTCATATAGCATATGCAGCTAACATCAACACCGATGATTTGACTTTTTTTTTTTTTTTTTTTTTTTTTTTTTGGAAGGAGCTTAATAAAATGTAACCAAGTTAAGCTAAAACTGACACTTGAGGAGTTCTGGGTAGAACATATCGACAGTCAGGCTTTTGTTTTTAATTTACTGAAAAATCTTTATATTTTTTGTACAGTTTTAGACTAATTATTGTTCTGAGTATGTTGTTCTTCCAACAGTTGGCAGTTTTTTGGGTTTTTATATTCCAGTTAATCAATTAGATTAAACGATTACTTCAATTAACACTTAATCACGATTAAGCAGATAAATTGTTTCAGCCCTATTCCAAAATGTAAATACTTCCATCTACATAGCATCCAAAACTAGAGGGAATAATTTCCCAAACTAAACGACTCAAATAAAAAAAGAACAAAATAAATGACTAAAATCAGAACAAATGAGAACTAACAAAGGTGATATCAGTTTGTCATTTTTGTCGTCTTGTTGCCTAGGTGATCGTGGATTTTTCCTCGCCCAACATTGCCAAGGAGATGCATGTGGGTCACCTTCGCTCCACCATCATTGGTGACAGCATGTGTCGGCTGTTTGAGTTTCTGGGCTACGACGTCCTCAGGTCAGAGTTAAACTCCTCCAGCCTCTGCAATCCGGATCATAGCAACTCCTGGAAATGCCTCTATTGTTGCTGTTGTTTGTCACACTGTTTGTTGACGTCGGCAGGCTGAACCACGTCGGCGACTGGGGGACCCAGTTTGGGATGCTCATAGCTCACCTGCAGGACAAATTTCCAGACTACCTGACAGTGTCTCCTCCCATTGGTGACCTGCAGATATTTTACAAGGTCAGTTCATAGGATCATGGTTATTTCAGCTCATTAAAATATTTAAGGGTGTACCAATTACAGTTTATTGGCCGATCACTGATCTTTTGAAGCCCACCCTTTTGATCTGATTTTGGCTGATACCAAATCTTTTTTTTTGTCCTTTATGCTATTATCCTTGGATAGGTTAAAATAGGTCTATTACATTTGTTTATTACATTTTTTTTCACAAAATCATTCTTCATTTTAGTCTGCTCACTTCTGCCTATTTGGAGTTCTGTTCAGAATCAGAAATTTTAGGGCTGCTGTCACTTTAAATCCAAATCAGCTGCATATAGCTACACCCCCAATCTTAACATTTACACTGTCATGTTCAATTTGGTACATCACTTGGAAATTCAAGGTTGAAGTTCATGAAGACTAGGAGTTTGCCCTAGATGGACACTTATTGTAATTTTCTATAATGTGATTTTCAAACTTTTATCTTTAACAGAAAGTTCTTGTTGTTGAGAATAAATAAAAAACTTAGGGTAACACTTTATTTGACAGAGCGTGCATAAGACTGACATGACACTGTCAGAAACATGAAGGAGTCTTTATGAAAGTCTGACTGTTGTCATGAAATATGATTCAGTAAATAATGACACTTTTAATGTAAAATTGCTCTAAAAGTTGCATTTAAAGTCCATTAAAAGTGCCAACTTTGCATTAAAGTGTCAATATTTACCAAATGACACTTCATGACAACAGTCATAGACATTCATAAAGACTCCTTTGTGTTCATGATAGTTATGTTTATGACAGTGTCATAAACACCCTCTGTCAGAAAGTGTTATCTCAACTTTTTCTAAAACATGGATCTGCAATCTTTACAATGCAAAGAGGAGGATTTTGCTTTCAGTACCGCTTAATAAAACTTTAGAGCTTTTATATCTTCTGCAGGAAATGTTGTCATTCTCAAATAACCACAATTTTATTTATATTTTTTAGTTTAAAATATTGCTGGTACTTTTGGTGACAACCGATGCAAATATTCAATCAAAAAACATTTGTCATCATATCTATGTTTAAAAATAATATGCAGTGGTTTAAAAATTATTTTTACCCATGTTATCAAGGCTCTGCAGGTTACAGATCCCTGGTTTAGAATAATGGAAACAAAAATAAATAATTGAAAAAGTAAGGGAAATCTGAAAGTAAAAATAAATAAATGTAAAAAAAAAAATTTCTTTCTTCTCCTTTTTGTCCACCAGGAGTCAAAGAAGCGCTTTGACGAGGACGAGGAGTTCAAGAAACGGGCGCACCAATGTGTTGTCAGGCTGCAGAGCAAAGAACCCGACTTCATCAAAGCCTGGAAGATGATCTGTGACGTTTCCAGGAGAGGTGGGCTTTTACATGACACTGAAAAAGAGACATACTTATGTTTAAGTCATAGGATTATGAGAATGAAGTCAGGTTAGAAAAATAAAGACGCAATATTACCTTAAGAAAGTTTTAAAATTATGAGAAATAAGTTGTTTTAAAGGGAAAAAAGCTTCAATAGTTATCAATAATCTGACATGATCAGCTCAGTAAGTCTGACACAGTCATTTCAAAGTCTTGCTGTTAATATTTTGATGCTGATGTTCTTTGTAAAACTGACACCAAACTGTGATGTCACAAGATTCTCAACACTCCATGACATACATTTTACAATTTTATTCTGGTAATTTTATGACATTATTCTCACATTTTTACGACTTAATTCTCACATTTTTATGACTTTCTTTTCTTAATATTATAACTTTATACTCCTATTTTCACAACTTTATTCTCATAGTTTTACACCTTTACTTTTGTATTTTTCCAAATATTTCCTGGTAATATTATGACTATTTTCTTTTTGTTCTAATTTATTCTCTTATTATTGTTACTTCATTCTTGTAATGTCAGAAAACAAAATTTTCCTAGTCTGGCCCTAATATCCAATCATATATTTTAACCTGTAAACTTCTTTTCATGTTTTGTTATTCTTCTTTTCGTGTCTTTTTAAAAAAGATATTGACTTAGCTTTTTCCTACATTTCAATTTAATCATTAAAATAATTTTTTACTGTTCAATCTATTCCTTATTAAAGATGTTAGTGGAAAAAAGGTGACATAATAAGATGTTTGAAGTAAATAAAATAATAAACTGAGTTTATAAATAACTCTAAAGTGGAATAAACGTGTTGGGATTGATTGATGTGATGATTCCAGAGTTTCAGAAGGTCTACGACTGTTTGGACATCCAGATTGTCGAGAGAGGAGAGTCGTTTTACCAGAACCGGATGACCCAGGTGGTGAAAGAGTTTGAGGACAAAGGTGAGACTCAAAGCTTGATTTTATTCTGGTTATATTATGACTGAATTCTGCTGATCTTACGACTTTATTCTGGTAATACCCATCTTTGATCTTTCTGCAGTTTATTTTGTAATCTGACACAGAGTTGTTTAACCTCCTGTTTTTCAGCAGCTGTTATGGATCAACTGATTGTATGGATAGATGATATATAGATAGAGTTTTTATTTTACTATTTTTTATAGCATCTGTTTGTTCATCATGCTATGATCGTTCACAAAAAGAATAAAACAGGAGAAAATCAGTAAATAAATCGAACAATAGATGAATAATGCTTTGACAACATGACAATATGCCAACATTTGAAGCCACCACCAGGAGGTGCTATTATCATAAATATCTGGTCTTGGGTATTTTTACAGCGTTATTATAGTCCAACTTCCTCATTACTGTCTTAATGTCTAACCTCATTCCTCCACCTTCCTGCTGCCGTTATTTCCTGCTCAGGTCTGGTTGAGCTGGACGAAGGCCGGAAGATCGTCTTTGTTTCAGGTCAGTCCATCCCGCTCACCATCGTCAAGTCGGACGGCGGCTACACCTATGACACGTCAGATCTGGCAGCACTGCGTCAGCGGCTCTTCGAGGAGAAGGCTGACATAGTCATCTACGTTGTGGACAGCGGCCAGGTGAGGATTTATACGACTTCTGACCTCCTCCAGCCGTCAGACTGCCACATTTCTGCCATTTTGTTTCAAGCTGCAGTGACTTCAGATTGTCTTCCGTTGTCTGCGTGGTTTCTCCCCCAGGGGACGCACTTTCAGGTGGTTTTCGCTGCAGGACAGATGATCGGTTGGTATGACCCCCAAGTGACCCGGGTGGAGCACGCCGGCTTTGGAGTGGTGCTGGGAGAGGACAAGTGAGTCTTAACCCAATTCATGAATGGGTCGTTTGAAGAAACATGGAAGAGTTTATGTGTTTTGTTGAAATTGAACCTGCTGAGTGGTGAAGAACTATTGGTTCCCCTCAGTTAACCAGTTTTAGTATCAAGAAATTAATTTTCAGCAGGAGGGGAAAACAAACCCAAACCAGATTGTTACATTTATTACTCACAGATGCACTGGACATATACAACTGAAACCAAAAGTACACCTTTTCTTTCAGTGTAGCTACGTGTCCATTACAAATATGCACAAGACTTTGCTGATATTCCACTGTTGAAAAAACACAAAATTGCAATAGCGGTGTTTACATAAAATAAAGTTTAAGTTTAAATCTTTAAAAATCATCATCCACCTACTGTTGTCGATCACATGACTCATGTGATGTGATTAATTGCTTACAAAATTAAAGTTTGTTATTTGAGAGTGCAAACTTGCAGTATTATGCCTTTGCCAATATGTTCTTGAAAACATATTGCTAAATATGTTTTCAAACAACAACAAGTGCAGTTGATCCAGAACGCTGCTGCTCGGGTTCTCACTAAAACAAGGATGATCAAGCGCATCACTTCATTTTTAAAGTCCATACACTGGCTTCATGTTGCTCAGAGATTAGACTTTAAAATGCTGCTGTTAGTTCATAAATCACTGAATGGTTTAGCACCACAAACCACTGCTTTTAAAACATAATCAATGAAACATTAATCAATAGTCTGATATGTAACCATGGCACTTGACAAAATGTAACGTTTCTATTATTGACTGTGTGTTCTATGACTTTGTATTTTGTGTTTTTATGATGTAAGGCACTTTGAAATGCCTTGTTGCTGAAATGCACTATGCAAATAAAATTGGATTTGATAATTTGTGGGACAATGAATCATCCAGTAAAGTTTGTTACCTTGACAAGCTCAGTCCCATCTCACTCTCTTTTTTATAGCTTTCATCCTTCTGTCTGTTTTATTTTGTTTTTCTTGTGCAGGGTGTTTATTTTTTTGTTGTTTTGGCCCCAGGAAGAAATTTAAGACCCGATCTGGAGACACAGTGAGGCTGATGGACCTATTGGAAGAGGGACTGAAGAGATCTATGGACAAACTGAAAGAGAAGGAGCGAGACAAGGTGAGACAACCGACATCAAGATCTGATTTCTACACTGCTGCAAGTTGGGAATCTGAGTTTTTTTATTGTGGAGTTTTATAATCATATGCATTTGGCTCATCTGTTTTAATAATTTTGTTGATTTTTATTCTTAAAAATGTTGATTTTGTTATTTTTATGTTTTTCAGTTTTATTCATAGTTGTTTTTGATAGTTTACACCTGTAGAAGTTGTCTTTATTATTCCTCCAGCTGTTCTTTTTCTTCATATCATTTATTGGATGTTCCTCCTTTAGAATAATAACTCAAACCTCTCTTCTCTGCGGTAACAATGCTGTTATTTCAGCTCGTATTATAACAGTTTTTTTTTTTGTTTTTTTTATCAATGTTTAGTGTCAGATGTTAAATCTTTGATAAGCAGTCATTAAGTGAGCACCGGGACACCGTCCAGCTCGTTATTTCTGCCTCCGGATCGCTCCGAGGCAGGTTTTCACGGTAATGACCCGCTCACTCTGCGGTAACCGTTAATTCTTTGCGCTGAGTCAAACCACAGGACTCAAACCAAACCAGAACTTTAGGTTTTATCCGCTGAGCTCAACCCGACTTCAACACGCTTTGGATTCTTTTTCTCCCTGCTTTTTTCTTCCTGAACTCACAGCTGCACAGATGTTGCTTTCCGCATCAACTTGTCTCTTCATTAGATCTCTGTGGTGGGAGTCGCAAATTTCGCCCAACATGTGGGTAAGAAGCTGGAAACCTTAGTTGTGCAATTGCTGGTGAAGTTAACTTTCTCTTCTATTTTCAGGGGAACTGCCTAACCTGCAGTTTTAAATCATATCTCTTAATCTTTATGTACATTTTTTCCTCTTGTGTTACTTTTCTCTCAGACCAAAGTGTGACTCGAGGAGGGAGGGTGAGGCTACCGCTAACTAGCATATGCTAGATGGTTAGTGTTTTTGTATCTGTCACAGTTGAGGGCAAATTTATTGCCAGTTGGCTGGATGATGATGTTTTTTGCCATGTAAAGCTAGCATGGCTTTTACCTGTCAGAGCTTGGAAATAAATTCAAACTGGAAAAAGTTCTCGTTTTACTGATATACAAGATTTATCTAATTAAAAAGAAGATATCTACTAGATTAAGTAAGAAGGTCGTAACAGTAAAATATGTTTTACTTTATTTTTTAGGCCACTTTATTCAAACTAGGTCGTTTGTCTAAAAAGTTAGGGTCTTTTCGGGAGGTGTGAATGCATAGTCAAACTGAAGTCTGTCTACAAACCTCGTTTCGGTTTGGTTGAAGTGAACTAGTGCAGGTCGAAAGCACATATGAACACCAAGAGGACCGGGCAACGCTCGGAAAGCTAAAGCGCAGAGATTTCTGGGTAAATACAACCAAAACAAACATGCAAGTCTAGCGCTAGCTGGAGAGGTGACTTGTCGTCTTCTGCCAAAAACAAAAGGGAAATACTACAACCGCCAAAATCTGATATGTTATTTATGTTTACATTTTGTTAAGAAGGAAGTTTGTTGTCTTTTTCAGAGTTTTTGTGTTGGTTCTCAGTGCAGCAGGCGAGGGAGTGTCGTGGAAAAAAAATATTTCCAAGCACTGTTCAGGTAAAATCACTCAATCAGGTTTATTCATGAATTGTGCACAACTCAGAGAGCTCATGAGACAATCAATAGTCAAGGCAGTCTGGATGCAAGGCTCTGACAGCCAGAGACAACATGTAAGTTTTATACAATGATAAGGAATGAAAAACAAGGAGCAAGACGATCTGGTCCTGATGCAGCTGTGGAAAACAACCTTCCAACCTCGTACATGTAACCCAAATAGTTCTTTTGGTGAGAGTTCACAAACATTTCATATGACATGACTAGCAGATGTGGCTTTATTGTAATATTTTCCATGACAGGGGGTAACATGTTTCTCAATTAGTTTGGTTTGTTTGGGAGAGTGTAATTTGAATGCAAACTGCACCTGCTGAAAATGTAACAAATGTTGCAATTTTGGACCCCAACTGGAGTTTACTGGACCAACTGGAGTTTACTGGTGTGAAGAAGCATGTTGACAAGGAGAGTCAGAGAGAACACTTTATGCCTTTTTGAGAAATTCAGTTTCTGCTGTGCTGGATGGAAGCAGCAGGATTCCCTCAAAAGTTCCCCATGTTTCTAGATTGTTTTTTTTCCCGTCTTTAATATCATTCACGGTGAAAAAAATCTCTCAAAACAAAAATCTTGACTTGCTGAAACATACAGTTTCCCTGAGACCAGACCGGATGCTACGACGAGGAAATCAGTGCAGCTGACTTTCTTATTTTACCTGAATCTGGCATACAAACTAAATCTATATCAGTGGTATTTATTGTGTCAATTAATTGTAGACCGCTGCAAGTTTCTTAGGAAAAGATTAAATGGAAAGAAAAACTCCTGGATTTGAGTTTAAACCCACCTGACGTTCCTGTTTTTTCATGCGAGAAGCTGTGTCGTCCTATAGTGGATATGAAAACCTGTGAATGTGTCGCTGTGCCTCTAAAGCACAATAAATCACATCTCCCAGGATGCTGTGACCTGCTGACTGAAGGACAAACCTTTAGTGGTTTATAAAATCTGAGTCTGCTTATTGAATTCCTCTGAAGAGAGAACTCTCAGGGACTCAAATCCCTGGAAAAACTTTGATTAAAGTTTCTTTTACAAAAAAAAAGTGAAGCTTCGACAAAGATGAGCTGGTGTTTGTATATTTTTATAAGTAAACTAACTTTCTTTGCGATGGACTGGCGACCTGAGGAGGTTGTATCCCGCCTCTTGCCCGTTGACAGCTGGAGATAGGCACCAGCACTTCACCCCTCCCCCTGACCACAATGGGAAAAGGGTGTAAAAAAATGGATGGATGGAAAATAACTTTCTGGTTTGAAATGGGAAGGAAAGTTGGTGGAGGTTAATTAATGGATACAACCTTAGACTTTCTGGAATAATTTGTCCAAAGTGTTGCTATTGGTTTAAGTGAATGGAAAACATATAAAAAATTTTATTAGAAAAAGCTTTTTTTTTATTATTTTTGTTTCTTTCTCATATACTGATTTGTGATTTGTACTTTAAAATATACTGATATACATATTGAGTGTTGTAATATATCAGAAGTAACTTCTTCTGGAGAATTACATTTTTTTCTTCCCATAACTAAAGATTATAATGTCTATGAAAAGTATTCACCTCCTTTGATGCGTTTACATTTGTATTACTTTACAAATCAGTCATGATTATACAAAATTTGACTTCAAAAAATTAAAGAAAAATTCAAGTGTAACAACCCTGTGTGAAAGCAAAAACTCCACCTCTGGCAAATGTAGAAGTGTAGAATTTACACTGAGTGTGTCCAGGTTTGGGGATGAGAGGAAGGGGAAAGTGGGGCTGTGGTCAGGATGCTAAAAGCATTTTTACTATATTATAAACTTTAATATATGTAGTGACTATTCAGACCTCTTTACCAACTTTTTAGCAAAAAATAAAAAAATAGTGAAAATTCTACCAACTCTTTATTTTATGTGTTTTGCACAGTATTATGGTGACAACAATGTTATACTGAACTCATGGTGTCATGTGCCACCGTGAGCAACTCCTTTTTCCTAAACCCTGCATAAAGTCGGACATAGGTGTCCATCCATGTATTGTTGTAACAAATGGGAGCTTGAGCTGCCTGTGTAGCCTTCTACCGATATTGTGCAGTTCTGGTTCAGGATTCAATGAAATGATTGAATATACTTTTGGACATATTATCTATTGATATTGATCACACCTATGGCTATATAAATTGCTGTTGAGGCCTAACAGAAACATAAAGATAGAACCCTAAATTGCTGGACAATTACTGATCTTTCAAAAGCCAATTTTGATTTTGGTCTATGCTGATTTAAAATTTGTTTTTTAAATCATTTTTTTGTCTGAAAAGTCACTAAGTGGCGTCTTTAACGCAAACGTGCAGACATGACCTGGTGAGCAGCTCTGTCAGTTGACCCTCTTTAATGGCAGAGCAAAAAGGGACAGTGGCTGATTTTCATACCTTTGAGGAGGTAAATAAGATTGGATTGCAGCCACTACACCTCAGTTGAAGTATCTTCAAAGCATTTGTTGTGAATTTGTGTATTTATACTTCAAAAAGAAAATGAAGATGAAGAGATTGTAGGAAACCAGAGAATCTCAAGGAAGAACGTTGATATAAATGGAGCTGCAGCAGTGTCAACAGTGCAGACGTAGGTTCTCAGTGTCTGCAGTCAGTTTTAATGAGCTTCAGTTAGCAGATGGTAGACATGGGCACTGACCCAGGCAGCGAGCAGACTGCCGGGCGAGGTGGGCCTGCAGGGAAACCGTGCTGGCATCAGTCCCCATGCAAGTTTCTTCCCAACATCAGAATCTGTTCAGCAGAAAGTTGCTGAGTGTTGTTGTCGCTGCATACAGAGCTCCAGGTAGCACCCAACCAGGTGCCTGTTTTTTCCACCCCTGTTAGTTTTTGTTTAGATGAAAACACCTGAACATCAGACGGAAACACAAGATTGGAAATGATCTCATCCGATAAAACTGAGAACTGCAGGAATGAAAATGAAACTTGGAGCTGTGTTGGTTTGCAACCTTGGTGAGACCTTGAAAGAAAGATTAACCCTGGATCCATGAGCCCTGAGCAGAACCCATTATGAGACACACCTCTGGGCTTCTTTTGATTGATTTATGAAAGGCAGCGGCAGCTAAAGACCAGGTCATCTGTCCATCTGTGTTCTGAAAAGAGCTTTATCATAGAAGAGATAAAGATGTTGAGTTTGCATCAAAATTTAAATCCACTAAGGGAAAAAACTATTAGTCAAAGAATTTAAAGTACATTATGACTATAAATTTAAAGTATTTGTGCCATCTTGAACACCTTTTGGTTCTTATGGAATCTGACCATCTATCCAGTTTACCTTCTATCAGTCAAATTTACTTTCACTCTGTCCTCCATCCAATTTTTTTGTCAAACCATAGAAATCATATATATTTCCTTTTACTTGTTCTTTTTCTGGTGGATGTTTTCCAGAAGGACCACCATGGTTGTAACGGAGAACACATGTTTGGACTAAAATTGATAGTTTCTTATTGCTAATGGTGGGAACAACTAACTGAAAAGTTAGGTTTGTTAACCACTAATTCACTAAAGAATGTTAGCTCTTGCTAATGTTGCTAACATTCTTAGCTATTTAGCTATTGTTAAATTGCTAAACATACTAAAAAATGTATTTCTGCCTGTTTGTCCAATCTACCTTCAATATTTTTGTCTAATCTATCTTTTATATGTCCGTCCTTCCATATTATCATCTGTCCATTCAGTCGTCCTGTCTATCTTCAATCTATCTGTCCGTCCATCTAATTTCACTTTCGTATGCCCACAACTGTCCAGTTTATCTTGAATCAGTCTGTCCTTTACATCACATTCTTCTTTGTCCATTTTAACTTCCATCTGTTTGTCCATCTTACCTTGCTAACGATTCTCTATCTTGTTGCCCTAGATACTTCACCTTCTGTCCATCCATCCAGTTTTCATTTTGTCTGTCTGTCCAATTTACATTTTTTCAATTTGTATACATCAATGATTATTTTCTGAGTCTCTCTTCCTTTCATGTTTAATTTGATGACCTGTCTCTTACCTTGTCCTGATTTGTCCTGTTAATTCTTGTCTTGTCGAGTCACATGGTCTCCTCAGTCTATGTTCTGCTCGACTGCAGGTTTTTATTTCCTGCTGCTCTCATTTTAATCCCTCTCTTTACTCCCTAAGGAGTCAGAACCAGATTAGCTGGTTTAATCTCTGCCTCGGGTTCAGTAAACTAATGATGGAAGTTAAACTCAGCTCACTGCTTTGACTCTTAGTGGGTGAAACTGTCTTCAGTTATTACAGTCTGATGAAGGCTGTCCATTTATTGTTGATTGTGGACTTATTTTGTCAGGTGCTGACTCCAGAAGAGCTGGTTAAAGCCCAGAGAGCCGTTGCTTTTGGCTGCATCAAATACGCTGACCTGTCTCACAACCGCATCAACGACTACGTCTTTTCCTTCGACAAGATGCTGGACGACCGGGGCAACACGGCGGCCTACCTGCTCTACGCCTTCACCCGCATCAGGTACAATCCCACCACTTCTTTCAGCATCTGTAGCTTACAGCAAAAAAAGCGAAGAGGAGGAGAGACGTTGAAAACTGGTGAAATACAGATCATTTAAGGTGCTGTAAGATTTGTACACCCTAATTTTATGATCAAATGAAATCTTTGCATTTTAATCCTGTATAACAGTTTTTTGTTACCGCTCTAAGCAAATAAAACATCTCAAGTTGGGAAGTATTGAAGGATCCCTGCTGCTGGTACTTCCAGCTTGGGATTTGCCAATCCCTCTCCTTGGTGGCAGCCAACCTGCGCAGCTCTTCCAGGAATCCTGCCATTTCCTGGTTGAGTTTCACACCTGGAAGCAAGAACCTTAAAGAGTTCTTGCTTCAACAGTGTTTGGACGGAACTTCAATTTCTCCCAACCCAAACAGACTCCAGAGCTATTTCAACCCTGCTGCTACTTGGACACTATTAAAGTAGTCGACGTAAAGCTTTATTTCGAAATGCTACTCTCCTGTAGCATTTCGATAAACCCCATATCAACACACCTTCTTGTTTTATCAAGAAATCCAAAAGTTTAGGAAGTAAAATCTTGAACTTTCTCCTCTCTGTCCGGTTGGAAAACCTCCCACATCTACCTTCATTACCCATAATCCTGTGCCAGAGGATTAGTCTTTGGGGCGTTCCTTATCCCTGCCGTATCGAGCGTCGCCTCTTCTTCCTCTCCATCCTCCCTGGAGGACTTAGAATCTGGATGGCAGCGTGCCCGGCAGAGATTGATTATCTAGTTTTTTATTTTTTCCTGCAAGGAGTCTCACTTCAGAGGATTTGTCAATCAATAGCTCACTCACTGTGGGTGGCTGACCCCCTCCTGAGTCACAGGAAGTGAGACATAAAGGTTGAAGTCCTTTAACCTGATCAGAAGTTGCACTTTTTATTGTTTTAAACAAGATTAGAAAGAGGAAACCTCTTTAAAGATCTGGCTTTTAAGTGTTTAAACAGTGAATCAGTTTGGTAACTGTGGTAAGTTTTTCTTTATAGTTTAGTTTTATCTTGTTGTGACTAGGGATGCACCAATAAGGATATGCCCGCTGATATTGTTATTTAATATTAATATTGCTTGTATTGCCAATAACCTGTATTACACATTTTACATGTCTTTCACTGTCCTTTCCTTTTGACACTTTAAAAAAAAATTACTGTACTTAGGAAAATATTGGTTGTTAATATCAGGCCCAGTTTTATTTATCGGACCGATATGTGAAAAAATTACTAATATCAGCCGATGCCCATTTTAGTTCCGATATTGTGCATCCCTAGTTTAGAATTTTTGTCTAATTCAGTTAGTTTTTAGTGTGTTTGCTCCTTTTTATTAGTTATTATTAGTTAAATGTATATAATAAATAACCAACTGACTCTGGTGTCTTCTCTCAACTTTTTCTGTCTTCATTTTGTGGATTAAAAGCCACCAGCAGGAGTACAGACAGCTGATGTAAACTGTGAGGGAAAAACAATTAAGTTTCACAGTTTGAAAGGCTAAAACATCGTAAACACAAAACAAACGATATTATAAGAATGTGTTAGTTTTCCAAATGCACCATATAGTTCCAGTGATAGAGTTTTCACCATTGATTAATGTTTTATTTATTTCAGCGTAGTAAGATGTTTTCTCAACTTCATTATTTCATTAGTTTTAAGGAAGTGTTTTAACCTTGCAGTGAATGGATGTATATATATTTATCTTTTGATGTCCTGTCAGGTCCATCGCCCGTCTGGCCAACCTGGACGAGGCCACGCTCAGGAAGGCTGCAGAGACCACGGAGATCCTGCTGGACCACGACAAGGAGTGGAAGCTGGGGAAGTGCATCCTGCGCTTCCCGGAGATCCTGCAGAAGATCCTGGACGACCTGCTGCTGCACACGCTGTGCGACTACCTGTATGAGCTCGCCACCACCTTCACTGAGTTCTATGACAGCTGCTACTGCGTGGAGAAGGACCGGCAGACAGGTGAGCCTCCAAGACAGAAACGGGTGCTTGAAATCCTTGAAAATTCTTGGATTTCAATTAGGCGTTCTCAAGGTTTGAAAGATGCTTGATATTCAAACTGCACAGTTTTACAATAAAGTGCATTCTAACGTTGAAACCATTTATTTTTTACACTTAATAAAAAGACACAGACACTTTTTTCAGTCTGAACTAAATCAGACAAAACTTTTCTTGTTTTAGGACAGTTCTAATCATTAAAATAATTTCTATATGCTGAATGCCAGAAAATGCAAGAAGAGCAATTTTTTAGATTTAAAAAAATTTTTTTTGTAAATTTCTTGCGCCATTCAGGTGTGTAAAGTGTGAGAGGCACAGACAATTTTGTTACATTTTAGTTTACCATGTCCCTGCTCTAGAATATATTAAGACATTATTAACAGTAATAAATATTATATCATTAAATTAATTTGTATTTTTATCTGTACATGGTGCTGGAAAAGTTTGAAAATCTACCTTGAAAATGCTTGACTTTTACCATAGGAAAAGTGTACAAACCCTGAGAAAGCTAAGGAATACAACAGAGTGGAAACCTCTGGAAGTTAACTGTTTCCCAGGTTAAAATATGTATGGAAACTGATTTGTTTCCAGGCTTCATTCCATTTCAAAGTGTCCAGGGCAGTTTACTCACCTGATTGTCCTGTAGTCTCGGTTCAGTTCAGGACTGGAATTGCAACCTTTGTTACATCTTCAGATGCTGTAGTTTGCTGCAGCATCTGCACTGTCACAACGAACCAGACCTTTTGACAAACCTGTTCCCTCCCTCGCCTGTGGGGGCGCTGCACCAATAAGTACTGAAGGAAAAAAATCTGAAAACCTCTGAAGACACTGAGCACAACTTCCTTCCTCAGGAAAACTAAACAAAAATGGAGTAGCATCAGATTTTAGTGAATTTCTCTTTTGTATCTGGTAAAAGGCCACAAGCCTTATCTCTCTCACTAGTGTATTTGTTTTGGTTGAATTTACCCAGAATTCCTTGCGCTATAATCCCTTTCCTGCTTTTGGAGTTTATTTCAACCAAGTGTAGGTGGACCAGAGTTCACTTGTTTGGTTCACTTCAGAGTTTGATTACACATTCACACCCCCACAAACAAACCACACTAGAGTTCAGTTGAAGTGAACTAAACAGGTCTGGTGTGAACACACTCATAATTTTGTATGAATTTATACATCCGTCCATCCCTTTGTTTTTCCATTAGTCAATCATTGACCATCTATCAAACTGTCCATCTGTCCCTTTAATCTGTCCAATGCAGCTTTCTATTCATTTATTCATCAATCACCCATCTGTCCAAATACATCATTCAGTCCATCCATCTGTCCATATGTCTGTCCTTCTCAATATTCAGAAAACTATTGGACCTAAGAAATGTGCAGAAAACTTGTAATCCATTTGTTACCATTGATGGATTAATATTTAGTCATCGAAGGAATTTTCACTCACTGGTTAAACACTTGGTTCGTTTGTGTTTCTCTACCTCAGAAGAGATATTCATGATTTAAGATTTGATTTTGTTCATAAGAGGTTTTCCCTTTCTTCCTGCTTTTCTCAGCCCTAAAATGTAAAATAAACCTGTGGGAAAACTTTTCAGTACAATTTACTTAACAACCTGTTAGCATATACATGCTGACTAAAGAATGACAGTGCAGAAAACCAGCATGTTTTTTTCTGCTTTTTGCAGCATCTCCTCTTACATTTATTACATTTTCATCATACTTTTTTCCCAAGAAATCTAAAAGTGTCGATTTAAATATAAAAAAATGACAACAAAAATGGAAAAGTCTGGAATTTTTTTCAAATCGTGGCAGCGTTTTTGGTAGTTTTAATACTTAAGTACAGAAAAGCAATTGCAGCTCTACAGATCTCTGTCCTCTACAGCTCAGCTGTTTAGTTTTAAAAATAGATGTTTTAGTGTTCTGGAAGTGAGTCTGCAGATTAGCGGGATGTCTCACTCTGATGGGGTTTCAACTAAAAGCAGCGCGCCGTATGTTAGTCCTCCTTCCTGGAAGTGTTTTATCCCTGCCGTGCTGGAGTGTGAGCACTTCAGGCTTAGAGCTGATTTATTATGCTAATTCTCCACACACAAGCTGTAACTCCAGTAGAAGTTCATTGTGAAAATTTTCTTATTTGAAAGCAATTACTATGCTTTTACATTAAAGATGAGCATAAAGTATGCTTTATTTCAGGGCATACGTCTGGGCAGAAGCCTGACTTTTAAATCAAGTTGCAAAATATCAAATGAACAAAACACAAAATACTGAACTGCTTAAAAAAAAGCTGAACTAAAATTTCACAATAACAAATTTTGCTGGATGATAAATTGTCCCAGAAGTTATTGTGATAAATTGTAATTTTGTTGCTGAGACCATTTCCAAGCAATACATTGGAAATAATGTAAGTCCACCTTTTCACAGATTGATAAAGTTTAATTCATAATGAATATTTAACACTGGTACTGGAAGATACTTTAAAAATGCAAAATTAATAAACACCCACAGCAACAGATAAGATTCTCTAAACAAAATTACCCTTAAAAAATGGACCAGTGTGTCAGACAGAAGCCTTTTGTCATCCAGACTTTGAATTTATCATGCTATTTATTGATTTATTGTTTGATTTATTGGTTTAAACTTGAAGTATGACAGTTATGAAATTTGTCTCCTTTCTGCATATTCAACTAGAGACGATCTGTTTGTTTGGATTCCCTCTGGTAATTCCTGGGAAGCACCAATGTGTGTAAAATCTAAACTTTTTCCTCTTTGCTGTCTTTTTTCCTCATCCGGCGCCATCTTCCCTCGTTCACATTAATGCGTCGTCTTGTTTGTATAAATTACAGACAGAGCTTGCTGTCCGCTGCCATCCATGCCTCTTTAACGAGCGCTCTGCCTAATGCAGCTTGTGCTGCTCGTTACGGACCGCCGGGTTTCTGCTCCGTCACGTGGTTCCGAGCCGATGGGCTGGACGCTCGTTGTGCTCTGGATGTTTGGGTCACTGATTTTGATTTGCTGTTGACTAAAGAGAGCGTCGTTAAATCTGACTTCTGGCCTCTGATCATTTGTTGGTGCCTCAACATTGGTCTCATTTAGTATCTACCAAACATTTGACTTCATTTCTGCTCTCCACCTCTGATCATGTCTTGTTTCAGAGAACATTCATGCAACAGCTTTAAGACAATCTGTTGGGATTTTTTTCTCCATGACTCATTTTACCCTTGTCTTAGGAAAAGGAAAATGTGCAAATAAACAGATAAAGTTTGTTAAAAACTAAATCTGGAAGTTTTTAGCCAAAAATGCAACTGAAATAATCTTCTTGCTCAAATCTCATAATTATATTATAATATGTGTAATCAAAAACCAGAACCCTCTGTATATTAAATAAATCAAGTAATAAAAAGGAATCATCTTCCTTTTTCTGTTTTTTTTTTTTTTTTTTTAAGTTTCCATCCGTAATGCTAACTTACATTTCCAGTCAATCGCCATTAAGCCTGTGTTAATTTTGAGCTTTTGTTAATTATTTCATAACTGAACAACATACAAATTACAGTTCCGTTATATTAGTTTTGATTTATTATTTTGTCTTGACTTGTTGGTTACTTTTTTTTTTTGGCTACTCAAACAAAAAAGCAGCAATTATTCTTTCTGGTTTTGGATGCTGTGCAATGCAAAGGAATTTTGCTCTTAGACCCAAAATTATGGAAAAGTTAGAAAGTATGATTAAAAATGTGACTTGGTTTAACCTAATATCAATACAAATTATAACTATTATGAGTTCTAATTTTTAACCCTTAAAATGGGTTAAAGTTTAAACTCTAAATTAAACAGAGTTGTGGAGTGGTTCAAACTGAGTCAAAAACTGGTTTTTTCCCCCTTTTCTTTTAATGGGTCAAGTTTTGAAAAAACAGATTACTTGATGGCATATCAGATGAAAAGCTGAATAATGAATTTGTTTCTCTGTCTGTAGGTGAGGTGAATAAGATCAACATGTGGAGGATGCTGCTGTGTGAAGCCACCGCCTCCATCATGGCCAAATGCTTTGACATCCTGGGCCTCAACCCAGTCCAGAGGATGTGACCCCATCTTCCTCCCACTTCAGCTGAAACTAGAGGAGCTCTCAATCAGTACTACACAGGACTGCCATTTCTGACAAAATCTTTCAAATCAGAGGGAAAATGTTAAGTTTGATTCATTAAATATCATCTCATTTGAAGGATCATTTTTTAAAATAAAGAGCCATTCTGAAACTGAATCTTTTCCCCCTTTTTTTTTGCTGTTTATCTGAAACTTTCTGCAGAAGGAAAAGAAATAACTGAACTATCAATTTTAAAAGTGTCTCACTCTTCCTCTCATATCAGGTGTGAAGAGGAGGAAAAATTCACAGATTGTGGCTCATTCAGTACCAATTTGCCCCTTGAGTTAACATCTGGATAATTACATCCAGCCCCAAAGGGAATACTTTAACACCTGGGGAAACTGAAGGGTCACCAACTCCTGCCCACATTAAGCTAAACAAACAGAGCTACCATGTTTTATTTTTGGTTTCAACCCCTGGTGTAACTGCAGAGGCACCATTACCTAGAGGGGTCAGACAGTCATTTACACCTCTGCTCTGAAGTTAGCTTCTAGTTGGGTTCCACAGTAAAGAGTTATTGACAATATTTGATCAACTCTTGTTTGGTGTCTAATTTGGTTCAAACCTGATTTAATCTGTGTTGATTTAAAAAAGGTAAATTTAAGACCACCTTTAAATTAGGTAAGGTGTAATATCCATCCAAACTTTTCCTGGTTTTACTTGTCAGGTATCAACCAAAGTGAGAATTCTGAATCAACTTCTAGAAAGAGATGCTATTAAGGGCTATTTTTTCATAATTTGGACGTCAATATCAGAATACTAACTTATACTATACAATAATGCAAATTGGGGGACTAACCTGCTTCACTGATAGATGTGAGTTGTGCAAGTGGAAGACTAAGTTTCTGAAGGAACATGTTAGATTCATCTTTTCTCTTTTCTTACTGATTAAACTATGTGACCGATTCTTATAATTTGTTTCCCTAATCAGTACAAAAACACTACAATCTTTCCCAATAGGATACTGTGTCAACCACAGCCACTACGGCTTCTTCCAAATAATCTAAATTTGTTGTAGTGAACTGTGTTCCAGTCGGATGATTATTTGTGTTGCGCAACACTCATTTCCCTCAATAAGATGTTGATAAAAGCTAAGTGCTATTAGCAACTATGTGGGAAGATGGCAGGCAACAGAAGCGCTGCCAATAAAGAGATAAAAAGTGTTGAACGATTGGATTACATTAAACTAAATAGAAAAGATAACGCAGCTCAGTGCATCAGGCCGTTACACATTAGCAGGTCCTCAAAGGAAACCTCCACTACATGCAAGGAGCTAATTCATGACCGCCAACAGGTGATGTTTTTATTCATTTTGCAAAATGCTTTGTGTTCTAACAATCACAGATACAATTAGGTGATTGTTAGAACAGAATCTGGCCTGTTATATGTGTAGAAAAAAAATACAATTTGGCTAACACATGTACTTGCTGATCAAAAAGAGTGACAAGAAAAAATAATCAGAAATATTTTATAATAAAGTATTTCATACTTCCATCTTGAGACTAAAAGTGATGCTTGAATGGTTTTGCATTGTAAACTCACATCTTGTTGAAAATGAACTGAATTGTTCTTAGCATTCTGTCTTTCATACATTTCTTTTACCAGGTTATCTTATAAGTAACTACTACAGAACGTGAAACTTTTTAAAATTTGATAACTTAATTAATCATCATAAAATTACCGGATTACTAAAATAATCATTGACAACAGCCCTAATCTTGATTAGAAAGTGCCCAGAATTTATTGATCACATTCTTTTGTTTTGAAATCTGTCTAAAGTAGTTGTTACTTTGTCTTCTTTTCTTTACTTCATTTCCAAAACTTACTTTTTCCATCATCTACAAACTTTAGCATTAGAAAATGTTTGTGTGTAGACGGTCTGCACAGAGGGGCCTAAATGAATTACTATGAATTGTTTGCATCCATTTAAGCTAATTGCTTTTTCCAGTACCGTTCTCCCAGCCCACTCTGCATCCCAGTCTCTGATGTACAGAAACTTGTGTTTGACTCGGGATGCGTTTCAGATTTTTAAAAAAGAAAAAAAATCAGTTTTCCTCCTTCAGGACTTTTGTGAGTACCGATGCTTTGTTAGCAGAACTTCATAATGTGAAGCAGACAATCCCATAGCAAATCAATTATAAATCACAGGCACTCTGAGGCTGCCTGGAAGACACTAATTGTTCAGTCTGCTTCTGCCACCTGACAGTGTTACACTTCCACTCATATTAAAGTTGCATGAAGCCATGATTCAGAAGTCACACCCTTGTTGTTTAGAGTTCTTCAGGCTCATGAAATATCCACAGCACCATATGTCCCAGGACCTTATAGCTCATCTCAGGACCTTTAGCAGCTTCATGTAACATTGACTGGGCTTTCAAAGAGCGATGCTGGCTTTTAATCAGTCTCTTCTTGTCGATGTGTTTGATGACATCTGCTTCAATACAGACTGTAGAAGAACCACATTGCTGGTACTGTTGGACCCCTGCACAGCATTCGACACTAGCTGTGTTTCTATTGGCCATATAAATGCACAAATTGGAAACACAAATAAAGGTTCTTAATGGAAAAGGCAAATTTGAAACTCATGGGCTTTTTCTTATATATTTTTGCACTAGGATGAGATAGTTTTTTGGCTTTATTGAAATTGGTGTGTTTACAGAACTGGAATGGAAGCACCTTTCTCGCATCACATGAGTCGTGTGATCAACAACCACATGCTGGAAAAGACGAAGAAGACAACAGGAAGCAGTATGAGGACCGTGGTGCTGCGTGTGATTTTAACTTCTTATTTGCATCTGGGGAACTTTTTATTTTTTTACAGAACATTGACAAAGTTCTGCACACACAGAAACACTAAAGATATGCAATTATATGTTCAATGGAAATGCAGCAGTGTCTTCACAAGTCTGCCTAAACCCAGAACGCTGCTGCTCGGGTTCTCACTAAAACCAGGATGATGGAGCACATCACCTTCCACTGGAGCTCAGGATAGATTTTAAAATGCATCCAGTTTATAAATCACTGAATGGTTTAGCACAAAAATACATAAAAAATCTATTCTGCTATCGACCTTCCAGACCTCTGAGGTCTTCCGGTTCTGGTCTACTCTTCCTCCCCAGAACCAGAACCAAACATGAAGAAGCAGCATTCAGCTTCTATGCACCACAAATCTGGAACAAACATCGATTTCCCTTAAATCAAGACTTAAAACCACCTTTTTAGAGTTGCTTTGGATTAATAACTGGAACATTCTAGTCTGGATTCCAACTTTTCACTACTTCTCTTCATTTTCCCATCGTAATGTAATGTTTTTATGTTCTGTACATGTAAACTTGACTTTTCTTTGCTGCAGTTTGATGTTTCAGGAGGAAGATGGCAGTGGCTCTTTGTTACCTCATGTGGAGGCAGAAACTGAGTGGATGTTGGCTGAGATGAGGAGGATGCAGCTCTCTGGGACCTCCTGGTGGTGTGTGTGAGAGCAGGAGGTAAACACAAATATTCTCTCATAAATGGATTGACTTTATATGAACAAGTTTTCTTAAAGGTCAAGCAGCTTGTGCAAATATCAAAGCAGCTTTCTGTTGATCCTTCAGGAAACATTTTATCTGATGGCCAGAAGGGGGCGACGTCATGTAGAGTGTGATTCTAAATGTAGAGTCTGCATTTCACAACAAATGGCAACATTTTACACATTTTGTAGTTATAGGTTCACTGAAGATTTTTACCGTCTGTCAAGTTACAACCAACACAAAGTAGGGCAGAATTATCCAGTATAAAGTTGACCATATATATTTTTTGAAAATTTTAAAAATATTAAAAATGATGCAAACAATTTGTCACCTCCCTAAAATAATGGCCTAAGTGATGTTTGCCAAACGTGTTTTCTGTTTTGACATTAAAAGGGAGTTATTTTGACAAAGATTACCCAACAAAAAACAAAAAACCTGCCGTTTTATTAGCAAAAGATGTTTTAGGGGAGAGAGAGAGAAAACACTTTTGGCAAAAAAAGAAAAAAACACAAATGTTTTTGCCAAAAATGGCCGTTATTTTAGGAATCTGACATATTTTGTATTAGACCCTTTTATTCTGATATCCATCAATAAAATTTATTGCAACCAGTCAGCTCCACACTGTTAAAAAAGCCTTGAAGTGTCTTAAATTCATTTATCATAGGTCTGATCTGCTGTTATCTGTGGCTGTGCTAACTGGCTTTAGCACTAGTGGGAGGCTAGTGCTAAAGCCAGTTTGCCAGTTTAGCTAGTGCTAAACTGGCTAGTTTAGCTAAACTGGCCAGTTTAGCTAGTGCTAAACTGGCCAGTTTAGCCAGTGCATGCTCTCTATGTTATAGTTGGTGAAACGACTATAACATAGAGAGCAAAGGGGAGATGGTTAGCATGATTGATTGACAACGCTAAGTCCCTCCTCCAGGCTCTGACTGGCCGTTTATCACTGAGTGATGGACAGACGAGCTCAGTTTTCTTTCTTTTTTCTTTCATATAAAATATGTATATTTTTATGTATATAAAATATACACAACCAGCTTTAAGTTTAAAACAAAGTCTTTCTACCACCAGGTGGCGCTGACCTTTTTCTATGTTCATGCAAAGCCATAATCTTTCTGAACTTATTGCACATTTCTCTTCATTCTAAAACCTGACTTGGCTATGAAGCTAATTTATTTGTGTTTGTGTGTGTGTAGGTGTGTATGTGTGTGCGCTTCTAAGCCGATTCTATTTTATTCAAGTGATTAGTTTTTAGCCTTCGAGAGTGGCTGAAGTCTAGATTTATAGTTTCATTTGGACAATATCTGTTTAAAATATTCAAAATGTTCTGTAACTTTCTCACAGCTGAAATAAAACTTTTTCATCGGCTGCTGATGCTTCACCTCGGTTCAGCCTCGGTTCTCATGGTTCTTAACTAGATTCAGCAGCACATCTCAGAAATTAAACACCCGCACTCTTTTACTGGAATTAGCCTGAATCATCTCCCCTCCTCACTGTTTGGAGCAGTCACCACCACCAGGACCTTCTCACCGGCTTCCTCCCTAACATCTCACTCTAAGCGATTATGGTTTCTCTTGCAGATAAATGAAAAATGTAAATATGTTTTATGTAAACGACAGAAGTGGGTGTAGAGCAGGAGCAACGTAAAGACGTCTGCGCTCTGCCAGACGTATTAATCTCCTTCTCTTCAGCGACGCAGCGTGGCAGCTCGTCTTCACTCCTCCTGCTGTTTTCCTCCGGCTTCCTCTGAAATTACCGTCAGTAATCTGTTTGGCATCCGGTCTCAGAGGGGAGAAAAAAACCCCAACAAAACAAAACAAGATGCAGGTCTCAGAGAGAAATAAACATTTTAATCAGCGGTTTGGCACTGATGAAGTTAGACCTCTTTTTTTTCTGGAGGTTTAAACAAAAACATCTGGATTTAAGTTAAATAATCAGAGATAGAGTAAAATGGTTCAGGCACGACGCAGAAACTGTCCGTCACTCACAAAGAGCAACAAAATGTTTGGAGATATTTAGCTTTGCCTGAACATAAAAATCTGTAATCAATACATCAACTCCCAGACACCATAACACTGGTCTGGTTCAAACATCCAGTTTAAACTAAGGCTGCGTTCACACAGCAGGGCTCGGTGCTTAGGTTTGATTTTTACAATGTCAATCAGACTTCGAGGTGAACCAGGTGTGTAGAATGTGACACTGTTTATGGAAGTAATAATAGATAATTTATTGATTGATTTTAAAGTTTATTCACCACTAAGAGCCGACAGATCTGAATTGACTACAGGTTTTTTTTTCTGTAGTCAATACAGAAAAAACTGTTTTGATTATAGAAAAACTATGAGCAGTGATCAGATCACAGCGATCTGATCTGTTGACTACAACCCGTCAATAATCAGACAGCAAAATGTGCTTTCTAGAAGGTTTTTTTTTTTTTTTTTTTTTTTTACAGAATTTAAACAAGGTGAAGCTACAGCTAGGCCACTTGAGTTCCGGGTAAAACATGTTTACAGATCAAAGTCGCTCTTTCTTATCTTAAATGCAAAATATTTTTTTGATCAGTTTTGTTTTAATTACTGCTCTAAGTGTTCTTTCAGAAATTTACCATTTTCAGAAAATCTATACATTTTAGTCAAATGTATTGACTAACCCTCGTCTGTCTGGATGTGACATAAGATGCCAGAGTTTGGGACTGGGATTTTCTATAAGTTTATCATTTTAGTTTTCCACCGTTGTTTACATGCAGAATTGTGACTCATGACCAATCAGACTGCAGATCAAAAAACAATCAGATATATGTCTGCTATAGTTATGGAAATAGCACAAATCAGATTGTTCTTTTTTTTTTTTTTTTTGGTGAAAACGTTGCATCACCTGCTATGTGAACGTAGCCTTAGCTGAGGAGGGAAACCTGATCCAGGATCTTTGCTTTAGTCCTGAATCACCGCTGCAGACGCTCCAGGACGTCACAGAGTGATTCTTTTATTTCCCTTCTCCATCCCAGCATTACTCACAAACAAAATTTTAAATAATTAGTCTGCCTGGATCTAGTTTGTTTCACACCAGGAACACCAAACACTCAAGTCTTTTTCTTCACTGGTGATCAACACTGTCGCTTTTCTTTCTTTCGAGTCTCTTAGCTCTGCTGTTTGTTGTGGTTGTTGGTTTGATTTCCCTGAAGCCAAACATCTGGGGGATTAAATGTCTGTTTCCTGCAGTTATTTGTCCTCATTTCCTGTCTTTGTCCAGGCAGCTGAGGTATTTCCCCTGCTTCTTACTTTGCCTCCAGGAAGTGGTTTCAGCAACCTCCAAAACATTTCAGGGGAACTTTGTTACTCCATGTCCTGATAATGGAGGCACTTGGATGCGTAGAAGAGGAAAATGCGACAGACTCATATTTTAGTTTCCTTGTAGTCGGTTCTGAAGGAATCTCTGACCGCCAACAAACCCGAGACCAGGAGGTGTCCGCTGACCTTCTTGTGCCAGTCCGGAGACCGTCCCCTGAAACAAAAGACGAGTTCTGAAGTGGATTTCCTTTGGGGTCTTTCACAGCAACAACAACATTCTATAGTTCTAAAGCTCAGAAACATAACGCCTAAAAATAAAACCTTTCACAAAGAAAATTCTCCAAAAAAAGCCCCAACATGATCTAGGAGATCCATTATGGGAAGACAGGTTCCAACAAATGTTGCAACCTATAATGCATCACAATAACATAATCAGGCCTGTCATGATAACAAATTCTATGTCATTTATGTCACATAAAATCCAACAACTATTTTCCCACCATTACTGCTGGTCTGATGCCTCCAGTGACTGCCTGCAGTTACCTGGTGTCAGTGCGACAGAGGTGAGTCAGTCGGGTCCTGATGGCCCCTGTGGGCTCCAGCAGGTAAAGGCAGCAGTGGACCTGGACCCTGACTCCATCCGCCTGGACCTCAGGAACCTCAGTTGACATGGAGGACAGGTACACAGGCCCACAGGACGGATCTGCTTGCCAGGTTCTGATCAGAAGAAGATTATGATTCAGAATGTGCGATCTAGAGTTTATGAGAGTTGTCACGTCTCTGCCTACATATTTATCTATATGTAGGCAAAGCTAAAGATTTAGCTGCTCAACGTCTCACTGTGAGCTAAGTAAGGTTGGTAGCATCAACTAATTCACTAACTCTTTTGGTTAGTGAAGGTACTCTTTGTTATTGGTTGCTCAATAACATGTTGACGAACTTGTGCAGCAGTAGTTTAAGGTTTGCCTCATAACTCTTTAAAAATAAAAAAAACAGAGTGGAGAGAAAACTGTGGTTAAAACGGGAACGGTCACCAGTTCCCGTTTTACCAGTATTTTAGATATTTAAAACAAATGTATTCAATAATTATCAATTACTGGTATGTATCTCTATATATGTATAGCCTAATATGATATACAACTATATTGTGATACGTCTTTCAGTCATGTTGTCCAACTTTACATCAGAGAAATAGAACTTTCAAAATAAATATGATTTTATCAATCAATCAAATTACATCAGTGTGACAAGATGTTGAAAATTAATTAACTGTAAGATGTACTAATCGAATGAAGATAAAGCTTTTTATTAAGTTTGTTAATGGGTAGTTTTATCAATACCAAAATGAAAATGAGTATGATACCCCTGTCCTTTAAAGTTTAAATGTGAAAGATGAAAGATTATTTTTTATTTTACACAAGACTTTGTGATCTTGAAGACTGCTTTGGAAATCTGCAAAGAACTTCACATTTATTTATTTTTCTGACAAACACACATAAAAAGGGCTTTGAAAAGGTAAATCCTCAAAAAGTTTGGAGATTTTTTTCTTTATTCATTATTAAAATTTCAGTATTTCGAAATTTCACGGCAACATTAAGAAAAACTAAAATAAAATTACGAGGATAGTCATATTATGAATGAGGTGATATTATGACTTTATTCTTGTATTATTGTGACTATTTTAGAAGTTTTATATTAAGTGACCGTCAGTTTTATTAACTCATAACTGACCGTAATACTACGTCTTATGGTGAAGCCGATCTTGTGTTAAAATGGCCTGCAATAGAGTGTTTTGTTTGTTTTTTAGGTGTTTAATTTTTTTTTTTTTTTTTTTTTCCAAAGACATTTGCTCAACACGACCATTGTGATTCTCCATTTTCCCCCATTGTGGAGTAATGTAAAGTTTATGTAAGTTGTCATGAAGACAGGGAACAGGAAGCGGCGTTCAGTGATGTTGTCTGACCACAAATGTTTTCATGTCTCCTCTGACTGCAGGCTGTGTTTAAACTTTCATCAACCCTCTGAAACAAAAACGCTCTGTTTCATTTCACTCAAACCGACGCTTCGAGGGTGCGGTGACTCGTCCGTCCTAGCCGCTCCGTGGAGCTGGTTTGCCTCATTACCTGAGCAGCAGGGTCTCCTGCGGGGGCTGCGAGCCCAGTGCGTGGCCCCGGCCCTGCAGCGTGTAGCGGTACACCTCGGCGTCCTTGGAAAGAGCGCGGACGACTGCGGCCTGGCGCAGGTTTGCCTCCCACAGTGGCTGCTCCCGCAGCAGCCGCTGCAGCAGCTCCTGCTGCGGCGCAGCCACTTCCACAGAGCCTCGCCACGTCCAAAGTGGGCAGCCATCGCTCATCTGAGGACCAACACAGAGCAGGAGTCATCGCCATGTCAACACATTATCACTTGATACATATATGTACAAAAAAAAAAAAAAAAAACTGCAAAATTTGTGGTGTTTGGAAATTAAAAATTATTTATTAGAGACATATCAAAAATATATGATGGTACAATTATAAGATTTTTAGGGAATTTATTTATTTATTGACCATAAATCAACTTTGAGACAACATATTGAAGGGGCAGTGTGATACATGTTTTAGGCACATACTGCCATTTTATAATACAATCAAGTAAGAGCCTTCAGTTATAAAATTGCTGCATGTATTAAATATGACTTAAAAGGAATGTGACTTTGTAATTTAACGCCACATAATCATGAAATTGGGCCTCTGTCTCTTTAAGATACAGTTGGAACTTCAGGTATTTAAAACATGACCTAAATAAACTCTCAAAAGTCATTTTTCAAATTTGAATATTCTCCATAATATTTGATTGATGTATTTCTTTTTGTTTGTTGGTTTATGTTGTTTTGATCTTCTTTGTACCAAGTCAAGTGTTCTAAAAGACACTTTAAATAAAATGTATAATTCAGGGATGAAATGATTAATCATAATTAATGGATTATTCAAATAATTGTCAACTAATTTACTAACTGATTAATCGTTAACTGGAGTATAGAAACTCTAAAAAAGCTTGATCTTTTCACAGATTATCCATGGCATATTACTCTCATGACATGACAGTTTTAACAAATATGTAAAAGCATATTTGAAAAATATTAAGAAAAAATTATTTCCCACACACTCTCCTCAGGAGAGTGCTGTCGACTTGAAGTTTCACAATGTGTTTGATAATGGCTGCTGCCACTAGTCTGGAGGAGCCTTTGTCCTTGTATTGCTATGGCCTCCTCCTGTCTGCTCACCTTCTTGTAGGCCAGCTCCACGTCCCGCGGGGCCGGATGGTTCTCCCAGCCTCCGCTCTTGTCCTGAGCGTCGCTCAGCAGCTGCAGCGTTCTCTGCTGCAGACGGTTTCTTCTCTCCTCCAGATCCTCATCGCCTCCTTCAGACCAATCCTCTATTAAACTCTGCCCAGGCCAAAACTCCGGAAGCTGCAGAATGCATTGAGTTTATTCAGAAACGTTTCTGTTGTAAAATAGAATTGAATTTCTCTTTTGGGACTGAAGAGTACCTGGAAAAGTCTGTGTGCCTCTGTGATCATGACAGATAGTCCCTGAGTGGCAGCAAGGTTCTCACTGAGGTCGCGCTGGTCCGGTCGACCCAGACTGTACTTCCTGTGACCCGATCTACAGCAACAATACAGAACCTTGCTGTTCAATGTGGTTCTGGATCAAAGTTTGAAAACTTACATTGAAAATGCCTGGAAAGTGCTCAAATTTTTCTGTGAGAAACGTGTATGAACCTTAGCGTTTCAACCAGAACCAGGCTTTAAATTTGTACTTTGGAAAACATTCATGTTGAATCTTGTTTATGTGAACAAAATTCTGTTTGGTTTTTATTGGTTTATCAGTTTCATCATGACAAATAACAGCTGCACTAAACCAGCTGGGAGGCAGCTGCTGGTGAGGCACAAAATAGAAAGAGAGGAAAAGGTGGAGTTGAAAAACCAGGAAGGAAAACTACAGAGCTGGAAAAGGGAGGTGACTAAAGGGTGAAGAGGAAGTCAGATATGCGGAGAAGGATGAAGGTGGAAAGGGAAACAAATTCTATTTGTTATATTTATTCTTCAGTGCTTATATAATTCAAAGTATTGCATAAAAGGTACAGAAAGAAAATTTAACAAGCCTTTTAATTTCAAAAGAACACATTAGGTAGCAATACATTTTTAATGTTCAAGTTTAAAAGCACTGATTTTATTGACAAAGAAATTAACCAACTCGATCCTGAAGCTGTTGGAACTAACAAAGCAGATTCCACAGTTCCTTTATTGTTTTAAACATAAGTCTTTAATGCCTTAATTTATTACAACTTGTACAAAATTACTTCTTTCTGTAAATCAGACATTTAATTAATTAGAGATTACTCAGTTGAATATTGCATTTCAAATGGAAGTAAATTTAGGTATGATGCTAATTAGATCCAGGAGGCACTTATGGAATGAAACAGACTCTTCGATCTCAGTATAGATTGAAAATGCTCTAGATAGTTTGCCATCTGTTGCTAAGTGACTCATGATGACGATGGTAGACGGCTGGTGACAAACTTTACCCAGAATACACTTGGAGACAATATGGACGATCCACTTGTAATTTTGTATGTCGTAAAGTTAAATGTGAATAAAACCAGTCATGTAGCACAACATTTTATTCAATATTTTACACCCACTATGTCACTAAAATCAGTCGATTTTGTAACGTTCTTTGCAACTATGAGTCAACAATGACTGGGGCAGCCTACTATATAATCTACTGGTGCACCATGCTGGATACATCTTACTCAACAGGAGAGGGCCCACCTTCTCCAGCTCTCATCAGACGTCATAAAGGGTTGGATCCCTGAAGTCATATTCTGCCTCCCATCTGGGCCCCCTGAAACCCCCCAGCCTAGAGATCCCCCTGATGCTCCGCCCCTGCATACCTGATCACTTACACTCCTGATGAATTGTCTAAAAATTAACAAAGAGCATGGAGGGATTTCTTTATTTAAATTGGTTACTTCTTCTGGGGGATACACAGTGAGGGTATCGTAATTTTAGTCTTTACATGTTTATAAGAGTGATATTCTGTTGTCCTTCCATGGAAGCATACAGCAAATAGACAGACATTAAAACACCTCAATATAAGTTGCTGCTTTGACGTGATCACAGCACTGCCAAAACATAGGCACAAAAATCCTCAATAAAACATAAAGTATTTGAAAATCAGACAGCAGACAAGTGAATCACAGCACCGTCATCAGCCGGTGTGACACTGAACAGATGTGGTGAAGCTACCAGTAGCAGAAGCTTGGAGCTGCGGCAACAAGCTAACACTGAAGAGAAGAAGAGCTTCCATCAATACAGTTGCAGCCAATCATGTTTTAATGATACACAATTCCATTTTTAGCAAGTAACTCAAAGTCTAAACTGGTATTGTTGTGCATATAAGGTGTAAAGTTTACCTTTGAGCAAACGCCCCCGAAAGAATGTCTTTTTGAAAAAAATTTCCACCAGCGTCCCCTGAACGCCCCCCGGGGGCCAGTACCGCCCCCATTTGAGAAACGCTAATTTACAGCTTGTTTTTCAGGGAATCAAAACAGACATCAATATTTGAACACTAGGAAGCTGCTAACCTACTCACCACCAGTAAGCCTAACTGAATATCTGCATTTCCCCCGTCGTTAGCTCTCTCTGTTTTCTATCATTCCCTCTGTAACTCAAAGACCATGACTGGCACATATTCCTCTCATATCCAGATGGAAATTTGTCAAGGTTATATAATTTTCTCTCTCGGTGTGATCTGAAAGCCAACAGCTTTGTATTTGAAGCACTGAGGTCAGTGTTAGAGCTGGACTTGGTCCAGATTTGATACTGCCCATGGGAGTGGAGCCGCTCACAAACAGAACCTCCTTCTGACGCAACAGAAGCAGAAAAAAGAATCTGGTTTATGTCACTGAATAAGAGCTAAAGGTTAATATACGCACTTTAAACAGTGAAAAAGCAAAAATCCAAACAGGATGTGAGGCCTAAAGAACAAAAATACTTTTTCTTTTGGATAGAATTAACTTGTTAATTAGTAACTCACCAATTTGTAATTTAACATTTGTTTCAAATTCATATCACAGGTGGGTAATAATAAACTTAAGGTGAAAAATGAACATTTTGTTGACCTGAGAAAAAAACTCTGAGTTCCTCTCATCTTCTGTTTAATGTTAAGACAAAACTGAAGCAACAGCAAACAGCAGAGCTACTATATAAATGTTGGGACTTATGTAACAGGACAATGTGGGCCAGAGCCCCCATCCCAAGAGGGGGCTCTCTGCAGACTCAAAGTTTCTAAAGCGTAAGCAATGATTGTCTAGTTCCAGCAGCAGAAATATTTCAGAAATTTACAAAAATCCCCTGCAGTGACTGTTAAGAAGTTGGGAAAAAATGTTGTTAAGAGTGCAATTTCTTTATCTCTAGGCATATTTAAATAACATTATTTTATAAATTATGTAGTTTTTAAAATCTTTAAATTATTATATTAGGGCTATACTAAGAAAAAAAATATAAAAAATAAAATTAGGAGAATAAAGTCATAATATTACAAGAACAAAGTAGTAGTTATAATTACTATTCTCGTAATTGTGTTTATTTTTATTTTTTATTTCTTAGCATGTCTCTAATACTCCATCATAGTTTTTAATTACTTATGTCAGTTTCACATCATTTCAGTAACCAAAACTATTTAGTTTTTAATGTAATAGCAAAATATAAACATTTAGCCCTACTTACTTGTAAACATCTCTGAAAAAGCACTACCATTAGCTATTACAACATATCTGTTGATGCTTTTATTTTGAAATGTAACCAGATGTTCTCTGTTAGGAGAGGTGGAAGGAGAAGTTATGGAGCGGACCAGGTAACACAACCTGCCTGCTGTACTTAGTTTCTCGTAAAACTACATAAATAAAGGAAAGTCCGATGCCACAGAAGTAAACTAGCGATATTTAAAAAAATAAAAAGTTTGCGCTGTGCACCAGAATGACAGCAGAGCCGGTGTTCTGTTCTTTAAACCCAGCAGCTGGGTTTGCTCACCTGGCTGTGTTGGACTCCCTCTTTATGGTGTTGAGGTGAAAGAGAGACGGCGCCAGGCAGACCGCCACGTTGGTGGGGGTCATCTGATTCTCGTCAACACAGGCTGCGACGTCTCGCAGGAAGAACAGCAACGTCCGCAGCGCCTCCCTGTTCTCATCAGGAAGGAGCAATATGGCCGCCTGAGCTGCAACCAGCTGCTGGTCCTTCGGAAAGTCTGGAAGCAAAACAGCTTCGATTTGTACATCGTACAAATTACAAAGTTACTTTGTCCAATTTGTTTGTCACAAGGGCCAAATCACATATCATATTTTGATTTTTTTTTTATTTAACAATATTTCATCTTATTCTGACAATGACTTTACTCGAGAAATTTCTAATATATTTTTTTAGATTTAGCAGATTAAAGCAAATGTAAGAGCAGAGCTTGTTATAGAAGCCTGCTGCTATAAAACAAGTTGTTCGCTGTTCAGCATCACCTTTTTGGAGGAAGCAGAAAGTATTTGGAAATATATTGACAACCCATTGGACTATTGGAATAACCTGCTGCAGCTACCCTTATAGAGACTGATGCAAACAGTTGACATATCATACTGAAAGCACCAATGTTGCCCTCTGTGGTCAGAGTTATGCCAAATAATGGCTAAGCTAGCTAATTTGCATGCTGGTATTATATCTTCAGTTAACCAGAAAATCCAGTTGAAATCAAAAATCTTATTTACAAGGGAGACCTGACCAAGACAAAAGCCACAGAAATAACACACCTGTTTATTATATATTGAAATCAACAATCCCTACTTATTTTACAAACACAGACAATAATCTCTACCTTTAATCCTGCTTCACAGCACATCACCTGTGTTTCAAAAACTGGATCTTATTCTCTTGCGACATAAATAAGCAAAGCATTTGGTTCTCATGCTAAACAAGATCCAAAATAAACAAAAAGTCAAGTTAAAAACGTTTCTGCTCACATTGGTAAATGTGGAGGAAGGTTTCACAGAGTTTGCTGGTGAATATGGGTTCAGGCAGGTCTCTGAAGTACTGCTTCACCATGTCGGCAACATCGAAGGCTGACTGACCCTCGAATGAAAATCCGTCTGGATCCGACTCAATCATTTCACGCAGGAACTGGATACGAGATTTCACCCCAGGCTTCCGGAAAAGACCCAACTGATGGAAACAAAACATTGGGAAAACAACAAGAATCTTACTGTTTTAATTTGCACACTTCCATTAAATTACTAATATTTCCATATTGTGCTTTTGATAAATTTGAACACATTTAGCGTACTTAGCTTACCCTCAATTAATTCTTCTGAATAAATTCTAAAGAGTTAATTATTTGGCTGTTTTGCAAACTTTCATTGAATAAAGTTCAACATGCATATTGAAGTTGGTAATCTAATGTTAACTAAAGTTGTTAGATGTTTATAGTGATGCTCTTATTTTGAAGCAGTTTCCTCTGCTCCTAGGGCTTCAACTAATTATTACTTTTAATCTATCAATTATTTTGATGACTAATTGGATAAAAAATTAGCACAGTTGTCATGTAACTTTTTTTATACATTAGAAATATGTTACGATATGCAAACAAATCTAATTCCCTTTTTAAAATAAGAAAATAAACCTTTCATGGTCTTAAAAGCAATAACAGCATTTCCTTCAGTAAATGCTTGATCAATGGATGCTTCTATAGCTAATAAATACTTCTAAACAATACTTTTAAGTTCAGCCCTTTCTAAATGACTTATCAGTACATAGTAGAGCTAATCTGCTGATTATTTTTGGATTAATCAATTAGTAATTGGAAAGCAAAATGTACTTAATTGGAACATTATTTTATGTTTTTTTTTTCAGAATTTGAACCAGATGAAGCTGAAACTAGGCTACTTGAGTTTTGGGTGAAACATATTTACTGACAAAGGTTTTTGTTTTATCTTAAATGAATAATGTAAATATTTTTTGTACAGTTTAATTTCTCTTCTTCTATTAATTGGCCTTTTTTGAGGTAATTAACCGATTACTAAATTAATTGATTATTTCAAGAAACATACAGGAACAAAAAACAGACAGTAGAGAACAAGTTATACACATAAATGCAATATCTAAAAATTATGAAATGTGTATATTATGTCAGAATTAAACTGATGCTCAAGGGTTGTAGTCTTTCATTAGACGTAATTTGAATTGAATTGCTTTCACAGCAGCTATTTGTGTTGGTGTGTTGCTTCAGCCAAACTGAGTTTTATGATTTGTGCTTTGAGGTTAGCGGTGCCCAGTTCTCCATTCTTTGTTCTGACAAAGCAGTGGGGAAATAATTGAAGAGGTTTTGCTAAAACAATATAACTCAAAACCTTGTTGAAACTGTTTACTGGTGACCTAAACTCGTCTTCGGCATTTACCTGGTCCAAACACTCGGTCTTCAGGTAGACCAGTGCTCTGAGGATGCAGGGAGGAAGTGGTTCTCCTGACTCCTGGACACTGACGAGCAGAGGAACCCCGAACACCTGCCGACCTTTCACCTCTGCTGTCGTCTTGGTCTTCGTCAGAGTTTTGGGAACAGTCCTGCAAAATCCAGAGACCCCATGAGACCCTGTAATCCTCGCATGTGAACAAGAAAGCAGTCCAACAGTGTGTACATGTGCACGGGGAAAAGTTATGGAAATTAATGGGGACTGAGAAGCTGTTTGGAAAATGATCTGGGAATTTGTAATCTCTTTAAGTCAAGTAAAAAAAAAAAAAAAAAAGCTCAGCTTGGCAGCCTGTTGGATCCATTTCCTTCTGAAGGAAAAGCCAAAATAAACATTTTTTTGGTTACATAACTCCCCAGTGATCGCTGACACGTGTGTGTCGCTCTAATCAGCACTGGAGGAAAAACATGGACATTTATCAAAGAGACTAGGATTTCTGAATGACTTCATGGAATTGGGCAGATCTGGTCCACGTTTTCGCTGGTGAGTATTCCCCACAGCTTCCTAAATTATTAATCAAAAACACACCATTATGATTTGTTAAAACAGCCCAAAAGAAACGAAAGATTTCTTCTGTTGTCAGCTCTTTCTCCGAAGCACCGTCTCGCTGCTGCTCCCTCCGGTTCTTTTATGACATCCAAGCGTGGCTCTCGGAAACAAATGAGCTATTCTGAGGAAAAGTGCCTCAGAGTGCCACACTTTGTCCCAATCAGCAGTTAATTGTTGAATTTTTAATCATTAAGTTCTCACTTTGGGATCGGTGATTACGCTGAAATCATAACACTTGAATAGATTGTTCAACCATTGAGATTCCCCCCTCCTCCTTTTCTGCAGGAACATTAAGCTAAAGAGTGCTGAAGGGACACTTTTTATTATTAATGTTTTCATTTTCCACTTTAATTACTTTTCGATTCAACTGTCATTTAATTTAAGTCCAAAAATTAGAAGTACGGCCATAAATCTTCTGCTTGTTGATATAAAAAATGCAATTAACTTAACTTCCTGTCTTTAAGTAAACAAAGGGAGAATGCTTGTTTACTAAATATTCTTTATGTCTTTTGTTTATTTTTCGACTGATTAAAATAGATAAGAGTTCTAGAAATCACCAAAAATGTCAATATTGCTATGTGGGATTATGAAAAGCCTTTTTATTTTTGCAATCTTGGTAAAGATCAAGATAATATGAATATAAATATAATAAATATATCAATTGAAACCCGTTAGGTCAGTTAACAATTTCCAGCTATTCGTGGCGTAGCTGTGGTCACTTGTGAATAAGTGGAGTCTGCTGTAGTTTTATAACGTTCTTTCTATATCTACATGGTGGATAAAATTAAACTGACAATGGGAAACTGTTTAGTTACTTTTTTTTTTTACAAACGATTCAAAATGCTTAAATTTTCTTTGTAGCTTATCCAGGCAGAAAGTTGTACAACATGAACAAAATGTAGCTTTGTCTCTGTTTTCAGTCTGTGCTCAGCTTATAGAAACAGCAGCAGGGGTTTGAAATTATGTGTGAGTGTACTGAATGTAATCATAGAGTTTATTTCCCAAAATAAATAAATATTTGGCCATAAACTGCCAAGACTTTGATTGATAGGTTTAATAGATAGCATGCTAACTAGCAAGAAATTAGCTTATCTTGGCTAAAACTTATTAAAGCATCATATTTTAACTGCTTAAATTTGTCTTCTATCCCATTTTTTAAGTCTCAGTGTAAATATGCAGAACTATGATAGCTGATGGTTGTAATTTTTTTAGATAGCTTACCTGTCATTTCCAATCTCCATGCTAACTAGGCTAGGCTAATGTCTATAAAAAGCATTATAATCCACATCTTTACCTTAGTTTCATAAAAATCCTCTGTTTTTTTTAACAATTCACATTTAAATTTATACTTATTGGCTGGTTAATATGTTAGAAAATTATTTTGCTACACGTAATGATTTTTTAATCATAATTTTGGTTTCTCACACTATAAGAATAGAGATGTTGGAACATTTTCATGTAATCCATTTTGAGACAGAGGAATAACATGTCAAAATTTTATTGAGGAAAAATAAGTTTTACTTTGTTGTACCTGTAAAACCCTGCTGTTTTTCTCAATAAATTGTTCCTTAATGTCTTCTTTAGAGGACATGATTTCTCTAAAAGCCTTATTGTCCAATAAAGTTGACAATATAAAACAGAAGTGATGTAAAGGAGCCAAATCATTTTTATTTTCCTGCCTTTTTCCTCCATCTCCTTCCAAACACACGTCTGATCCTGAAAATTAAAGACGAATATCTATGAGAAGTAATTTCAGCTAGAATTTCTGTTTAAATGCTCTTTCCCACATTGAGCTTTATCTCATTGAGCGTAACACTCTGTGCAAAAATCTAATTGGTTTTCTTCTAAAGCATAAAGCAAGCAGGTTGTGTGTTTACACAAGTGTTCTGCAAAACAAACATGTAGAGTTTGTGGATGTTTATTTAATATTAATAAGAATAAAATTGTCTTTATTGTGTAGGAGGCAAAACACAAATCTCATTAAATCCACAAATTGTCACTTTAGTGCAGAATAAACAGGGAGGAGAAGTGATGTGAGCTCTGGAAGCTCTTTATTAAAATAAACATGAATTTCTCTCCCTAACGTTTCATCCTTTATCACTTTGCCATTCTGTGCTTTCATCATATGTACATAATTTGTTCATTTCTGTTTATTTTTACAAATAAAAGCTGAGGAAAACCCAAAATAAAGTTAATCAGTAAATGAGGCTCCTGCAAAAAATAAATTGAAAATGTTAAGTTGTGGCCTACATTATTGTAGGAAAGAGTCCCGACTTGACTTTATACAGTGCCGCGAAATATTACTTTTTGCTTATTTGACACAGTTAAATGTACAATTTTAAATACAGCAGAAAATAAAGCAGTTTTCAAATTATGGTGTTACGGTTTTACAAAGAGGAAAAAAATGATCAAACTCAACCTGGAATTATGTGAAAAATCATGACTCAAACTATGATTTAACACCTTTGTGGAGCCCAGTTCAGTTTCACTCACTGATCGCTGAAGGATCTGTACAGCCAAGAAATCCCTTAAACATATCATGTCTGACAGCATGAAGTAGGCTAAAGATCTCCAAAAGTAACACGTTGTGACTCAAAACTCAGGTTAGGTTTCTAGACTTGAACGTGAGAAAGGTCTGGATTGCAAATGTGAAACAATGAGGTGGTAAAAAATAAAGAAACCATAAAGTTGTGCAGTGAAAGCAGCAGCAGTTGGAGGTAAAGAGCAACACAAAGCCTGTCAGGCTTCAACTGTCCTGCTTTTCATTCGCTTTGAGCTGCATGCCGTGTAGCGCCGCATGAGGATGAGGGCCTTTTGCATGGATTTGTGAGTGGTACCCACTGTGGAAAGTTGAGTAAAGTTTTTACTTCTCTAGCATTGGCACAGGTGCTGTCAAAGCAAGACTGCCTGGCGGACGGACAGACAGCAGCTGCCGCGTAAAACATCACCCACATCTCACTCTGACAACGGTAAAATACAGAACGCCGCTGGGCTGTTTCATACAACAGCAGGATCCACACAATAATATGTGAATGCTACACAGCTTTAAAGGAGCAGTCAGTATCATGTAAAATTGACTATTTTTGAGTGTTACATCACGATGTAATGTTATTTCCTCATCAAAAACATACATATAGTGTTGCATTGATTCTTTCATGCATGTTTGAGAAATCCTGTAATCTCCATGGCAACCATTCAGCTGGGCAAAACTCCTAGGAGGACCTACCCCCTTCCCACTCCCCTTCAAGACGCAGCTCCTTTTTTCGGAGCAGCAGTTCACAAGCTTCCAAGCTTCTGCTTCACAGAACAGCCCTCACCTGCTCCTTCAGACTAGCCAGCAGTAATTAGCAAACACCCGATGGAACAACACGTCTGCTGAGCTCATTGTAGGAGCTACTTCACAGTAAAATGCTTGTAAAAACATTGTTAAATGCTAAACAGAGGAGCCAGGTTGTGATGACTTCCTGAAGGTGGAGTTTCACAAAGAAAGACAAAGGCCCCATTTCAAGACATTACATCAGGAAATACATTTATTTTAAGTCATATTTGATTATACAGCAATTGTAAAAAAAACTGATGGTAACATAATTTACTTGATAATGCGATAAGATGTTACCATGTGACTGGAAAACACATAATACTGCCTGCCCCTTTAACTTCAGCTAAATGTGTAAAGTTGGACAAACCGATATCTCCAAGTTTGTTCTTCAACACTAAAATTGGTTCCTGTTCTGGTTCCTGTACTGGTTGTGTTCCTCTTTGAACTTTTTGTTATTTGTTTGACTCTTGTCGATATTTTTCTCTCCCCTGAGTTGCACTCGCCTCAGAATTTCAATCAGCTGCCCCTCCACCTGCCAGGTGTGAAATAAAACATTTCTCACAGCTGCCACTTGCAAAATTTCATGAATCAGAACAGCTCCAGCTCCGGCACATGGAAAGCAGTTTCTTCTTCTTGATGTTCTGGGTTTTTTTCCAACCCCGGCACCTGAGTTATGAATAATGAATGACTGTCTGCCTGAAATATTTACCCTCCACCCGCCCACCTGCCCTCCTTCAGACAGTTGTTTGCTTGAAGAAGTTTCTCCACACAGCTGTGGGTCTCAAACACCAACCTGCCAACTCCACCCCCCTACCCATTTGTTTTTCCATGCATGAAATCCCCCACCCCGCCTTATCGGGCCTTACCAGCTCCATCCCTGCTTGCTGGATGGGGAATATTTGTCCATCAGTGCGGTGAGTTTGAGCAAAGACAGCTTCTGGAGCCGGAGGATCTGGGAGGCGGACTGGATCTCCAGACCCAGAGATCCAGTCAGGTAGGCTCGGTTCTGCTGCCTGGACCGGCTCAGCCTGTGGGACACACAGCATGGCTCTCAGACCAAAAAGGCACCAAAAAACTACAAAACTGAACTGTTTTACTCAGCCTTGAGAAACATACTTTAGTTTTTGTTTTAAGTTTTAAGAAACCTTACTGTTTTTTATTAAACTTATATTAATAAATAAAATTTAAATAAAATAAACATTTATAATTATACACATGGCGTTTGTCAAAAATATTTATTCTATTTTAGACAAATTTGGTCATATACGGCAGTCATCCCCAAACCCCGGGCCGCGGACCAATTGGTACCGGGCTGCACAAGAGATAATCAAATATTTTCGTTTTATGTATCATCTGAATCTGGAGGATCTTTTATTTTGTAAATCCTTTAACCAGATTCTCTCGGTTACGTCTTACGTGCCAACATTGAGCCACAAGCAGCAAAATGAGTAAGAAACAAATCAGATGTCTTTGGAAAGTTTCTTTGCGAAGACAAAGAGACAGGAGAATGGATTTATCCCGGTAGGTGATTCCCACATTCCAAGCTGCTCTGCATGATATAGTGACCGGCTTGCTAATGAGAGAATGAAGGTTCAAACTGCTTCGCCACGTAGAGACCGAGCACCCTGTGCATAAGAAACACTTCAGGTGTCATTGTCTCTCATCACTCCCAGACATGAGAAACCAGCTCAGGGCTCCCATTGATTTGTCGTTATCGAGAGTTAAAATTTTCATGAAAATAAAAGGTTTGTTTTTGTGGCACATCTGTTTTTTATTTGCTGTTACCATAGCAACCAGAGTCAGAGAGCGTTAAGGCAGTGGTCAAGGCGAGATGAGAGGAGTAGAGCTTGTGAGTTTTAGGTCTGGATCACACGCCACGATTTAAGAATTGTCAGACGATTTTCCAAACTTCTGTGACCACAGACGACATGAACCGATAAAAGTCTAACAGGTTCGGTTGGTTTATGTGGCTGAACACACGGTGATAAAAAGGTTGGGGACCACTGAATTTGAAGAAGCCTGAACTGTTCCTAACTGTTCATTAAGACCCACTGCTCTGCAGTTTGTTTGGGTTCGTTTATTGTCTTTTATTTATTGCAAAGGGCCAGAAGCTGCACTAATGTGAACCACTGACTTGAATTTCTCTCGTTAGAATAAAAACAGAGAACCTGAGTGTGAAGTCAATCAACTGGACTTGAGACGAACAAAGACGGGAAAGAACCAGGACTGAGTGTATGTTTGTACTGAAGATCATTTAGCCTGCATTTAGCCACGTACAATTTTGGCTTCGTTGCTACATTGACTCATTAATTTAGATTCTTTGAATTTAACTAATGAGATTTGAAGAATCTCATTAATTTTTTAATTGTTGAAGAATTAATTGAAAAATGAATGAAGCAAATAAGTTTGTCTGTGTACTCCAGTTAACAATTAAATCGATTACTAAATGAGTTGACAATTATTTGAATAACAGATTAATTATGATTCTATAGATACTAAAGTATCCTGCAAGTGATTTTTCAGTAAATCCAGATGGATTTTTTCAGATTAAACTAACCTCCTCTTGGGTTGTGGTGATCCACTCATCTCCGACACATCAGTTACTTTCTCAGAGCAGTCCTCTTCCTCTTCTTCTTCCTCCTCTGGATGCTGCACCTCCAGGTGGATGTGGCTAGGGGAGGCGGGGCAGGGAGATCCGTGGGCTGGTGAGTCATGTGAGGAAGAGGAGGAACCTCTCTGACATTCGTCCTCCGAGATGTTTTCCGACCAGGAGACGACAAGTTGTTGGAGGTCACTGATTCGCTCCAGAACGCCGTCAAGAGCGGAGAAAACATCTTCACCTGCCAGCAGTGGACTCACCTGTGAGAAAAAGCAGGTTTGAATTATTTCCCATCAATATGCTTGGGGGAAATAAAAGGAATATCCTGATAACCTCAGTAATATTTCATAACTGCTCTCTCCTCCCATTGCTGCCAAATTTTTATCAAGCATCCTTCCAAGCGGCCTCTTTCATAATTCAGAAACCAATTTGAAGAGATTGATGAAAGTTGTCAGGAAAAAAAAAGCTCCCAACTCCATAAGGAGTCAAATTTAGCTGAGTCAATATCCATGATTGAATTACTGCAGTTAGTGTGGAGTTTCATTTAAAGGGTTTCTTTAAAAACGCAGCAGGAGAGCCAAAGGGTGGAAAAGTATATTCTCGCTTCACTTCATTCGTTCCAGATCCGGATGGAGAGCGGATCTCATATTTATCAGCTGCATGGAAAATTGACCCCAGATCTCCAACTGAGAGGAAGCAAAGACCTAGCAGAGTTCTTTGGGAAATGAGTTTGTTGGTATGCCATTATAAGGTTCAAATAGGTCAAATATCATGTGTTTATACAGAAATTACTCACCTAAACTGAAAGTCCTTCTTATTGGAAATGGGAAAGGGGAAATAATCTAATAAAATATATATTTTTTAAATAATACTTAATTGTTTTTCTAAGAAAATCACTCAGATCTGCTGCTTCTTGTTGGACTTGTCACAGTGAATATATTTTATTGTAAAAAGTAAGCTAGTTTACCACAACCATAACACGTCAAATATCAGCAACCGAACTGTAACTGCAGAGCTTAGCTTTTGGTAGCAACACATCAGAATTGATTTGTACAGCCCAATCCAGCGGATGGGAAATCTTTTGGGAAATGGTTCTCCCTCATTTTAATTCAAGGGTGCTCAAGGTGGGGCCCCAGGGCCCAAAATTTCAAGTTTTAAATTAAAATCTACTTGTGTGCACCCAACCCGCTTTTAAGAGCTGTATTAAAACTTGACTAAGCACAGCAAGTGTTTTCAAATGAAGACCGACCTCAATCCTGTTTTTATTGCTGAGGACAGACATCGACTCCAAATGGGAAAACAAACTGGTTTCCCTTCATATAACAGGGAAAACATGCGAAAATCATTTGTACTTGTTCAGTGCGTTCCCTGCCTGTGCCCTCAAGAAAAGGCAGGGATAAAACATAGCAACCAATGAATCTGGGATTCCAGAGGCTCTAGTTTTTTCATGACTCAGCAGATTTTTCGTTCTAATGGTGCAAAAATTGAATGACATGCTTCATTTTTGACGCATGCATTTTTCCGTCCGTGCAGCTGACGGACAAGAGCTTCAAGTTCAATGCATGTGCACTTGATAGACATTTGCTCAAGCTGTAGCGTTTCGCACATCCGGGTTACATTCAAAGCCTAGATGCTCGAAATGCGCCTCCACATAGACTTTGAATGTAAACCACATGTGCAAAACGCTCAAAATACCTTGAGACTATTCCATCACAGCTGACAAAATCCTGGAAAATGTCTCATATTCTACGTTAAACACAATAATTTGTGGAATTTCAACTTTTTGAAACTCTGAGACTCACCTCTGACTCCTCACTGATTCTCTCCGCATCACTTCCGCTCCCACCACCTTCCCCCTCAGACAGCTGTGCGTCATGAGGCACGTTGTCATAGACACTGAGCCGGTGATCCAGCGCGCCGGTACGTCCCGAGGACGCCGACGAAGATGCTGGACTTTGGTCTCCACCAGCTAGAGACGATGCGCCCCGTCTGCTCCCGTGCCGCGCCCTGTAGCCATGGAAACTGCCGGTCCGCCAGTTGACACAGTTGCTGTCGATGATTGGGGAGAGGATGTGTTTGTGGGCGAGGGAGGTGGGGAAAGTCCCTGGTTTGTGTCCATGGGGGACCTGGAAGATCAGTCTGTCATGGCTGCTGTTATTGTTGTTGACCTGGTTCTTGAAGACCTGAGAGGGTCCAAAAGAGAATTGAGAAGGTTGTGAATCAAATGAATCACCTGGTACCATGTTTAAGTCTTAACAGAAATTGTGGTTGTTTTAAAGAATTGTGACGGGCTGGTTTCCTTTGACATACAGTTCAGACATACAGCAGTTCGCTGGAGTCTGAACCAGGAGGGATTTGCGCCACTAAACCGCCCTTTTGATAGGCAGGCGCAGCAAAGCATAGATTAACCCTGGCTTCAAGACAAGACAGTACACTGACACTCTTAATTCATGGATGCATACAATCAATGTTTCGACAGATTTGTACCGGACCTACAAACTCAACACGTGAGTAAAGTTTTGGCAGAGGCTACATGTCAGTTTTAGCTTGCAGATAAAACCTTTTTTAGCTAAGCTAAGTTTGCTAGATTAGCAGTAAATACTACAGCAAATACCACTGATATTTATCCTACAATTGCACAGAGGTAGTTAGAGTACTCAAAAGTAGAGTACTCAAACTACCAGATGTCAACAAAGTTTCCAGAAGTGTGACTCTCAAAGGTAATGCAAATAAATAAATAATTATTTATTATTAAATAAATAGCAGAAAACATCCTGTTGGCTGTAGTTTATTAAAATGTCCTAGACATTTTAATAAACAAAAAATAAAACCATAATGGATCTGACCTCAGTATCCGTCTGGTTCCGGTCACTTTGTATCCCAACTCCACTGTTGGAGCGTTTGCAATTGGCTCTGACCCGGGTGACGGGGCTGGGCGTGCTGACGGTGCTGCTGTTTTCTGATTGACTGGCGCTGCTGCTCCCGCTGCTCATGGTGTGAGAAGATGAGGGCGATGAAGATGAGTGGCTGCTGGGCTGGACCTGCAGACTAGAGACAGAGAGGAAGGACAGGTCATTCAGCAACAGTTCTGACTCCAGTTCAGGTTGCCTTCAGAAATCATTGTCTCACTTTGACGTGCGCATCTGCCGGTACATCCTCTCTCTGTGTCGGACCAGAACTGGCCCACTGACGTCACGACGGGTCCCAAAATGGCCGCCTGCTGCCCCTCTCAGCCTCAGCTTCTCCATCTTTCTCAGCAGAGTGGTGCACTTTTTCCTTGGTGGTTTTTCTCTGAAGCACACCTCTGCTTCCAGACTTACAGTGGACGACCCTCCATTGGGGGATGGAGGGCCGCTGTAGGACGTGTCCAGCGACTGCGTTCTGTTGGCAGAGGAGCAGCGGGAGGAGCTCCGGCTCATTGAGACCAGCTCCCTGTGAGCGTCGTGGCGCTCGCTGTCTGTGCTGCTGGAGCTGTGGACAGAGCAGACGTCCTGATGGTCATCGGGTGTCTCCTCAGAGGAGTTGATGCGCCGCCACTGCTGGGTTCTCTGGTCATAGGTCCAGTTCCGGCTGATGGCGCAATAGTCCTCCTCTTCCCAGTCTTCTCCCTATAGAGAGACAGACTGTTCATTCTTTGCTTCTAGCATCCAAAACACATTTTAGCTGTTTTTTTCCTCTAAGTTTCAGTTTTTCTTCCAACACTCACCCTGTGTTTGGATCTCCAAAGTTCCAACTTGATTTCCATGCACTTATTTAAGGTCATCAGCCGCCTGGAAGCAATAGAAGAATTAAGGCTTACTGGATGAGCTGCACAAAGTATCCAGTTCATAGTTGTCGCCAACGACAGACTGCTGTTTGATCAAATTGGAATAAAAATGGCTGGTGTGAATACACTCTTAAACTGTCAGACCAATAAAAACAGGAGTTCTTATAAAATAAATGGATGATTTTTTACCTGCATAGTGAATCGAGAGAATCTTTATCCAGGAAGCTGTGATCCTCTCTCGCAGCCTCAGTATCGATGGGGAACCTGCAGTCTGACATACAAACAACAACAAAAGCTCACCTGAGTGGAAAACTGAATATCACCCTCACTTTAAGGCACAGGTCCAGATTTACCTTTAAATAACTGAACATATTGAGGGAAGCCAGCGGCTCGCAGCCAATCACAGGCCTCCTTGGCTTCAATCTCTGCAAACACAAAGCAAATAGTTTAATTAGAGACTAAACTAAATATTTGCTCTCAATCAGTCTGCTGGAGGGGATGTTTTGTTGTTGGCATTTAGAACGGAGACAAAGTAACTTAATATTTATCTACGCCTTAAAAGAAGACACTGTGATATCTGCTGAGAGGTAAAACGGAGTCTCCTCTTTACCTTATTATGATTATGTGGTTATTAGCGCTGCAAAGTTTATTTCAATAAATGGGTTATTCTATCAATTATTAGGATGATTAATCAGTTATTTGGGAAAAAACTGGCAGAGTGTAGATTTTTCATTTAACCGTTAAGCCTTTTTTATACAATATTATAAATATATTAAAGGAATAATTAAATTACCTTTTTAAATGAGAAAATAAAGATTTTATTGCCTAAATTACAATAACATAGCAATCCTTTATGAATCATTGATCATTTGTAGATTACTTGAGTAATTTTTGAACTAACCAATGAATAATTAAAAGGCAAAATGTGGGAAATAAATTTCATTTATTGCAGAATTTGAACCATGTGAAGCTAAAACTTTACTATTTATTATTCTAATGACTATGAGTTTAGTAAACTAATAGTTAGAATATTTCACTTTTTTATTAATATTCAGGTCAGTTTTAGTTAAAACCTGAAAATTTGTCTTTCTTCCTTATCCACAAAACTTCATTTGATTCTAAGATATAAAATAATAAAATTTATTTTTATTATTTTGTGAACACATCATAAATACGTTGACTCAAAGTTAGCTGTTTTCTGAAGGAACAGAACAACCGAAACCAATTCTACTTTTCTTCACACAAAACAATCATCCTCTAATGAGGACAGAGGATAAAAAGGTCGACACCTGAAGAACGGAAAAGTTTAAACAGAAAAGAGATTCCCTATTAGCTTGAAGCGCTCGGGACGTTTTTTTCCAGGTCTTTTAACCTATTTGTTGCTCTCCCTGAAATATTAAACCTGCTGTTGAAAGAGAGGAAAAAGCCGAGGGCAGTTCTTGTTTTTCATATTCAGACAGCATGAAATGTAGCAGATATTAGTCCTTAGCAGAAAAAACCAGCATGTTCTGTGTTACAAATTTGTTCCTCAAACTCTTGAGTTTGGCTGGGCAACATGACTTCCAAATAAAATCTCAGATTTTCCAAATACCAGATTCCATTTTAATCAATTTTTTAAAAATTATTTAAATTAATTAATTTATTTTTCTTTTACATTTTTTCATTTTCAAAAACAGAAATAACAAAAAACAAAAATACGTTTAAAAATGGCTTCTATCATGCCTTCTGTGAGCCATATATTGTAATATCAGGCCCATTCCAGGCTACAAAAATGATGTATAGGAATTTTGACAAATTTTTCAATAATCAATTCATACAATACAATTATTTATTTTGATTATTTTCTTCAGCCCTTGACAAATTCATTACAAAAGTAATGAATCTGACAATATTTCAGTTGTTTATTTCTGTTAAGTTTAGTGATTATGGCTTGCAGCTACTAAATGTACCGTTTTGCAGATAAACCATTACTGAGTGCCGTAGGAAAACGTTTTGAAGCAATCTGGTGATTTCATTTTCCAGCAGGATTTGTAACCTGACCACCCTGCTGATGTAGCAAAACAACTGCAGTATCTCTGGGATTGATGAAGAGTATTATGACAAGGAAGATGAGAGAAACCCAAGTCAATCATACAAATGAGCCAATAGAAAAACACAACTTCAACAACAGGTTGATTTCAATTCATTATCACATGACATCATAGATTAGTGTTAACATTAACATATAAAATATAATTATTATTTCAATTACACAGATCAAATGTCAATTGAGCCATTAGGAATAATAAATATTCATTACATTGAAACAATATCCAACCAGCATAAGGTTAAACAAAACAAAGCATCTTTCCAAACTTCTAAATTTGAAAAATTTACAAGGAAATTTTTAAAAAATCTTCTCACGTTTGGCATTTAGCAAATAGACATACATTTGGTAATTCTAACTACTCTAAAGCTAGAGAAGTTTGGGCTGATTTAAAAATCAGTGAGAAAAACAAATGCTTGTCTTTTTATTATCTTTAAATATCTGGTTTAAACTGTCAATCATATTTTCCAAATTTATACTTTTAATCAAACATTACATTGCACTGTATTACAAAACTGTGCTGTTTCAATATCAAGCACTTTCACTTTGAAAGTGATTGATTTCTGTGCAAACTGTACAAAACCTGTGAGATGACCTTCTATTTACTTCCACATTTTCTAGGTTAGCAAATTAAACTTTTGAACACTTAGTCTCAAGTCGGTTTATCCCTGAAGATTTAGAAGACTTATAATTATACTGTTCAAATTTTAATTAAATCAGCCCATTTAATAATCGTGTGTTGTCTAACCAGGTCTTAGACACAACATCGGAGCAGCCAGACGAGTCTCCCATGATTTATTAGAATTTAAGCCCTAAGAAAGAAACAACTTTGAATAATAAAACAGGTCTCTGTAGGTAGAAACTCATTTCAGTGAAATAATTAACAAACAATGGATTAAAAAAGGACACAAATATTCCCTGAGAACCAAGCAGGTAATGAGGAGCAAGTTTCTGGATTTAGGAATAATCCTAATCCATGTCTGACCCAATTAGTGATGAACACAACATTCCAGACCGTCAGAAACAACAATAGCCATTTCTATTTCTATTCAGTTTGGTGAAAAACCTCAACACTTTCTCTGCTCCACATTTACGTAAGTGATGGTATCTGCCAAGCCTCTTAAACAACTTTGTCTCTGAGGAAGTTGTGATTCAGTCCGCCTGGATGCCAGATAAGAGACATTGCCGCCCGATAAGGACGGCTCCGCCCGGCCGCAGCAGGAAGCTGAACGCCATGTGTGTGGAAACAGACAGAAATGGCGGGCGGCGGGGTTACGCAATGCGCAATGGGGCGTTTGTGTCTGGGTGTTCATGTAGCTCACACTGCAAAAACACAAAATTCTGCAAAGTATTTTTGAGTACACTTGAGTACACTTTCAGCAAGATGTAGGAGTGTGTTTTAAGTACCATAAATAATTTCTCAATATCATTAGTGAAATAATCTGCCAATTTCACTCGCAAGACATTTTTCCCATTTTATAAGAGAAATAATCTGCCAATTGAACTAGTGCTTTTTTTTTAAATCAATATTTTAAAAAATGCTTTTATTTTGCACTAGCAAACAGACCATTTTGTATCCACATACAAAATGGTTTGTACTTGAAAAAAGTGCTCGATTTTTTTGTAATAATATCCATAGTAATAGCTAATAAAAGATAGAATAGAACATTTAAAATGTAAACATCTGATCATGTGTTCAATTTAAAACATTCAAACACAATCTTATATTGTAGCATCACAGTCATCAAAAATACTCCACACAAGGTGTAAATAATAAGATAAAGTATTTTCAGTCTCCCAGTCTCTGTTGTGCTTAACTTTTAATGATGTTTTGCTGTTAGGGAGAAAATCAATAAATCCGGCATATTTAACAACAGTCTGAGGTACAATGACTGCATGTCCTAAACTGGACATGGTCTGAGCTCCATAGGCCCGATCCCAGAGATATTTCGTTCCTGAAGCACCAAACAAGGTTTTCCTCCCCCTTTTAAAAGGTTTCTATGAATGTGCTATTTTAGTCCAGTCAGTCTGGAACTGAAGTTGTTATAATGAGTCACGACAGATGAGCGTGTGAGGTACCGACCAGGATAAAAATAAAAATCATCCACTGGTTACAGATAATACTGCAATGCTTTCATACAAGCTTAAGACGATCTCAGATAACTGAGAATAGTTCAGAAAGGATGTTGTGTTCATTATATAGAGAAAACAAACAAGGATTAAAAAAAATCCCCGTCTGGGTCAACTTTTACGGAAGGTTAATGGAAACTTCTTTGAAAGAAAAGAGGAGATACAGGAGGTTATGCAAAATATTGACTGTTATTTAAATGATGTGCCAAATGATGGCGTCCCTCGCTGTAATTAATTACCTCAGAGTGAAACAATTAAACTCTAACCTAAAGAAAAGCATGACTACAAAAGACTGGAAAGCTATGAACACCAGCTCAGACATTCTTCACTGTAAACTTCAACCTCAATAAATAAAGCTGGAGTTTCGGAAACTTGACAGAAAATGTTTTCTGTTCATCATTCCATTCAGAACCTATGAAGTGGATCACAGCAAGGCTTTATTAGCTGTGTTTAAGTCATTAAAACAATGGGAACACAAAGTTACTGCTCATTTCTACAACGGAACCAGCAAAGTAACTTTTTCGAATTGCTTCAAGATGACAATTCAACCAAATCTGAAGACACTTCTAAATATTTGTTAAACTTTTGGTTTCGTATTTAACTGTTGAAAAGTTTTGATACATCAATACATGCGTGAGTGTAAATCCCGAAACTTTAATAAGATGGACGTTATGGATTAAAGAAATTTGTCTTGAAGGGATTGCTGCCACTGCTAGTGGTTTTCCTATATTTGTTGTACGGTTGTGTCTCAATTACTGCTCTGTGTCTGTTGTTTGTTCAGCAATTGGCATGTTTTAGAGTTTGCATAATTTAGTTAACGATTATTCAATTACTAAATTAGTTGATGATGATTTCAATAATTGATTAATTGTTTCAGGCCTAGTTTGATTTGTTTCATTACAGAACCCACACACGTTCTTCTCGTCTCTCCCTCAGCTGGCGGGTTTTGCCAGATTAGCTCATAGTCATTCCTGAACACTGTTGCCCTCTGTTGCTAACAACACTGTCAGTCCTGACCCTCTGCACCAGCAGAAAGACAACTTTCCTTAGTTTGGATAAACGTACTCCCGTTACTGAGAAACTATTTGGAGGGATAGCAGCGGCTTTTTATAGAAACAAGCTAGAAAGCTTGTCTGATATGAAGTCAAAGCAAAGCTTAAGTACAGCAAGATTAAATTTCCTCGATTTAATTGTTCATAATTTTAATTGTTTTTTGTTTTCATGTTTAGTGATTGTTTCTCTCTCCTGGTGATCTTAAAAGCTGAGTTTGGTGTGACATCTGGCTCACCTGAATGAATGAACTTCTGCCTCCACAATTATTGCAACCAAGTTTAAAAATCTTACATTTCCCTTTGATAAGGGCAGTCAATGCCCAAAAATCAAGCCTTCATTTGACTAAAATTAGCTATTTCTATGCGAAGGAGCTTAAAAACCCTCACAGAGTTTGGTCATTATTATTATTTCAAGTGTACTAAAATATTTGCACCAGAAACTAAGAAATACTTTTGGTGATTTGATATTTTTGCAATGATTAAGCAAAACCATGCTGCCTCCCCCAGACATCACAGTCACGATGGTACAAGCCAGATGATTATTATGGATAAAACATTTCCACTGTAGCTTCATCAAACCACAGGACAAAGAGTTTTGTCCCGGTGTGCATTTGTAAACTGCAATCTGACTTTTCATGTTTCTTTTGGAGTTGTGGCTTCTTTCTTACTGAGCGGCCTTTCAGCCCAAGTCAGTACTGAAGACATTTCACTGTGGAAAGTGATCCTGTTTTACCAGATGCAGCCAGAATTTAGTCAGCAATGCCTCCTGTTAGGACATCACTGCGGTGCATCATATGGAAGAAAAACAGGCCTACAGCAACATGGGTCCTCCACCATACTAAGTATATGCTTCGGTCTTGAAATTGGACCATTCTTAGCTCGTGTGTTGAGGATAAGGATATAAGGATTACGACACCAGTGCCTCTGGATGTGATACAAACCAAGACTTGGAACATTTTTGAATTTTGTATATATTAGTTTCCATTATGTAAGCAATAAAAAACTAAACTATGCAGAAAATGGAGAGTTATTATTTTCCAAGCTATTGTATGCTAATGATTTGCCATTTACACAAGTAAATATTTTGTCCTTATAGGACCTGAGTCTTTCTCACTAATTAGTTTCATTTTCTTTGAGTAGCAGAAAATTGCAAAGCTTAGCTTCGCTAAACTGGACAACCAATAAATATTTGTTTTCCTTTGGCTGTGATAAAACCTGAAACATCCAGGGACGCCTCTTCATCGTGACAAAACGCTTTATGGTTTGCAGAGTATATGCCAGGATTTATTAGGCTGTGTTTTCCTCTCAGATACTTCCTAGTAATAACTACTTTCTTTGGACCATCTGTTATGCTGATAATGAACCAAAAACTTCAGTTCTTCATCTTGGTGTTTAATGAACTGCATGCGCTTTTTAATGGAATAGCTTGATGCTCATTAACTATTAAGTTGAAAAAAATAAAAATGTCCTCTGTTGGTCTGACAATACTTTTAAATGAATTATGATTAATTTAACTTTGAAGATGGATGAGGCAATATTTTTTCTGAGACGACTTGCTGGACCTTGTTTTAGGAAACTTTATAAATCCACTGGGTAATTTTGATTTTACTGAAGATAGAAAAATCTTTTACTGTTACAACTCTCTATAAAAGGCACTAATATGTTTTCACAGAAAAGCTTTCATCCAGTCTTTATTGTTCATGACTGACATAAAGACTGGTCTATTATACGTTCTTGAACAGGTTAGGATAGGCTATACAAAACATATTTATGACATTTTCTGCACAAAATCATTCCTAGAAAATGAATGATTTTCAGCCTGGTCAGTTTTGACTTTTAGAGTTCCTTTCAGAGTGAACTGTTTTACCATGCTCCCCAACTTTTCACATTACAGCTACACATGACAACAGCTTCAAACAGATGTGCAAGTATACAACCATACCTCTTTGAAAAGCAAAAGTGAAGTTTGATACAAAATGAACAGGGATGCAGTAAGTGGTTTCTGGATAGAAAGCCACTTTGTACCAGCAGCCTTTGTACAAGGCATACAGCAGTAGAAGCAGCTATGCTGGAGCTCAGCTTGGGTTGCTTGGTAACGGGCTGGGCTTGGTTAGTGTTGCAAGGCAACAGTGCAGTGGCCGTTGATTATTAGGTTTTTCTGACACAAAAAATACTTTTTTGACAAAACAGCAATTTCTTTTAGTGTTTGGACTATTTTTAGAAGCAGTGAACCAAAATGGAAGTACAAACATTGCAAATATTGTGACAATCCACCTTTCATACAAAAAAGCTACCACAGCTATTCCTAAGACAAACAATTATCCATCCATCCATTTTCTAACATCCTTGTCCCTAGAGGGGTTGGGAGGTGCTGGTGTCTATCTCCAGCTAACGTTCCAGGGGTCACCTTGGACAGGTCACCAGTGTGTCACAGGGCAACACAGAGGCAGACGGGACAAACAACCATGCAAACACACTCTCAGGAGAATTCTAAGGAAACAAGATGGGAGGAGTAACTCAATGACTTTTAATTATCCAGTTTCTTTGGTAGAAAGAAATAGACAAAAACAAACAAGCATTCAACTGGAAATGAGTTTGAAAAACTTATTTGAATTTATCATACGACGAAATGATTTATTATTTATCACGACAGTCCTACCTGAGATTCGTAATTCCTGCAAACACTGAAGGTCCACTATACCAGTTTTTATGGAAGGTAAACGTCCACAACATTGGCCATCATGATAAACATTCCATGTTCAAACTCCAATGTGCTCCAGTAGATGCATTTCCAATGACCGTATCATTGCGAAATTTGACATTTCAAAAATAAATTTGTTTAATGGAAACATAGCAAAACCGCCAAGTAAACCATGAGTCACAAAGTCAACAACCGGATGTTGCCACTAACTACGAAGAAGACGATAACAGGAAATAGTTGGAGATTCACTGCGTGCCATGGTCTTTAATGACTTATCATGTGAACAAACTTATTCACATGTGATTTTAATTGCGTTCCTTTTTTAATGACACTGCAACTGCATAACTGTGGTTTTTTGACTGGAATATTGACAAAGTTTTGCACACATTTGTAACAGAAGTGCAGCTAGTATCATTTCAATCAGTTCAGATATTTACAGCAACTCATGAAGCAAAAAGCTGACCGAAAGATTTCCCCAATGAAAAAGATTCCAATCACTGGATTTAACCCTTTCATGCATCCATTTTTTTATTTTCTTAAGGTAGGAACATTTTTTTTTGTAAAAAACATATATATATATATATATATATATATATATATTTTTTTTTTAGGTGATCAATTGTAATTTTATCTAAATACAAAGTTGTTATTTGAAAAAATACATCAGTAGTATTGTTCTTTAGGGGTTATCTGATGTGACAATATTTTTTTTATCTGTAAGAGTCATCTACAGTCGAAGGAGGGACGGGGTCGGTTGGCATGCTTATTTGTCTGTCCGCCATATTGGATTTAACAAAAGTAATTTCTTGCATTTGCAGGTGATGGCCAGGAGTTGACAATGTATTTTATGATCCATTATTGTCCACTTCAGTGGTCTGTGTGCATTTATAACATAAAAGTCCACAAGAAGCAGAAGAAAATGGCTTTTAGATAGCTAGCTATCCACTGTCATGACCACTGTACATGAAAGGGTTAAAATCATCTAAAAATACAGAACAAAGTCTTCTTAAAATTTGCATTTTAAAGAGACCCACACACATTCAGCCTGAATCCTACACTCTCACTGCCCATGAAAAACATTTTATTCCAGCGGAGTTCAAAGCTGCAGCCTTCGTATTTCTAGGCCTACAACCTTCAAACAATCACGTTCCTCACATTGTTGTGTCTCATGAATCAAAAGTCATGTTATGCCACAAATACCAATTCAAGAGTCTTAAGTTCATCATAAGTTTTTAAATTTAAATCAGCCCTTTAAAGCTCAATCAGCTACTCGTTACAGCCAATCGTCTCCTTAATGAGGACCGTCAAGCAGTAATTAATTTTTAATTGCCATCAATGAAGCAATGTGATGAAGGATTTTATGTCCTTGCATCATTCACATACTCACTTTTGATCAACATTGTCTTTTCTGAAGGAAATTCAACAGGTTTCCATGTCCAGTACGAATAAAAGTCAAAGTTTATAAGACATTAAATCCGAATGGGGAAATAAATCCAGAGATGTCAGAGACAGTAAATTCCAGTTGCGCCGCTCATGTTGGGCATCATGTTAATGAAATCATTGTTGAAGATTTTCCCCTTTTCTCTACCACTCCCCTTCCTCTGGCCTGGACTGGACCATCTGAGCCTTGGAAGAGGGTTGGGAGGGGGGAACTTCCTAAAAATAACCAAATAGAGCGCTTCAGTGGACATGTGAGAGGTTGCCTGAGGAGACTGGGAATACTTTCAAACTGAGACATGAAGAAAAGTTTGGGAGATAAAATCTGTGAAATGTTGTTGACTCTGAGCAATTAATGAATCCCAGAATGACCGGGACTTGGTACAGGAATGACCTCTGGTTGGGCAGAACCTGGACGTTTTTATGTTGTCTCTTCAAAATAAACAGTCAGGGTCTATAAACTTTAATTTGTACAGTCAGTGAGTGTGATTAGAAACATAGCAGCCATTGTACAATAAATAATAAAGAAACTGAAACGGACAAAAACGTTGGTTGACTACATTGATAAACATTTAAAAATAAACTGCAACAAAGTTTCTTTAAAATGGTTTAGAAAGTAGAATTAGGAATGATAAATAAAATGTAAAATAAATAAAGCATGACGTCACTCAGAGTGCAAACCATAGAATTAGACAGAGCAGATCTGCCCCTACGTATCAGGCAAACTGTTGCAATACCCAATCTAAAATTTTTATCAAATTTTAATCCTGATCGCTGCATCAGGATTGGATCGCTGCATCTTTACAACCAAGTTAAGTTTTCAAAGTTTTCTAACACCACACTTTGGAGATAAAAACAAAATAAATTAAATGGAAATGATGAAACTCATTTTAATTTATCATGCGACTGATTGACTTATTGTTGATGATTAATGTCTGGTGACGGTATTTTATATTCTACAACACGGACAAGGTCAAGGTTTTGAAAAGTCTTGGACACACACACACACACGCACACACACTACATACTGCAAGAGACTGGTTCAAGAGAACACTGACAAAAATATCTCCAATTTTGAGTAAGTTAGTTAGCATATAAGACAAAAAAAAGACAAGCCAATATTTATTTCAATCATACAGATCAATAACTCATTACTCTATTAGGAATAATAAAGATTCACTATATTAAAACAATTCAAACAAATCGTGTTAATATAAATTGTCTTCATGCCCAAATTAAATGAATAAACACAATTACAAAGAAAGCTGTGAAATTTTTTTGTCTTTTTAAAAAAAAATTTATATATATATTTTTTACCAAAAATGTTCCGTCTACTTTTTCTGGCATTTAGCAAACAGAAATTGCTTTTGTAATTCCAACTGACATAAGAGAAGATAGATTTAAGTCCTGATTTCACTTCAGACAGTTAGAAAAAAAAAATCTTTTTATCAGGTGTGTAAAAATATGTGATTTCAACTATAAATGTTTTCCAAATTTATGCTTCAAATCAAATGTTGGTTTTCACTTTATTACTAAACTGTGCAGTTTGAATATCAAGGACTTTCAAGCACTTTACAAACCTTGAAGACACCCAATAGAAATTCAAGCATGTTCAAAGATTTTTAAACATTGGTGCAAAAGCTGCAAGAGTTCAATGCAACGTAAGAACTTTAAACGGACAAAATAATCCAACTTTCTGCATCTGAACGAGAGGGATGAGGGCTTCCCATTTTCTAATACAGGATTAATCCTCAAGGTTTCACCTCAACTTGGACTGAGGAACACTTTCACCAGTAATGGTCTTTCATCTGACTCGTAGGTGTCTGATTATGGGATTTTAAATGGGCATACCTCCCCCTGCGAGGAGCGGAGAGCGGTCTGTAGGATGCACCAAATTAACTCACAAGTGGAGGAGCAAAAGGAGGGAGTATGTAAACAATTAATGGGGTAACAGAAAAAGAGGTTAAAACTTTCCATCTCCTCCCTGATGGGAGCTCAGAAATCTCACAAAGCTGGCTGATTGACAAAAAAAACATGTTTAAGGAGTCATATTTCATAAAAAACATCCAAACTCGAACAGCAGGGTGTCTCTGAATAAGTTTATTCAAATGTTTACTCTCAGATTTTCCATTTATAATTTATAAAAACATCTGGGATTTTTGACAGAACCAGTAGTTCAGAGAAACAGTGTGCACACACAGATCTGAGATAAGTTTTTTTTATGAAACATTCTATCTTTTGCAAACATTGGGATCACAGAGTTGTGCTTAAGTGTGATGCATTTTAAAAAAAAATCAAATATTAAACTGTGTCCACCTGAGTGTAAATTTAGCTCTTAAGGCATCCAAGGTTTGGCAGGGAATAAAATTAAACAAACAGCATTGTGAAAACCAAAGGGTCAGGGAGGAAGTTCTGGAGAAGATGAGACCAGATATTTGGTGCACAAATTACATCCTTAGCTTTAAACATCTCACAGAGAATCCATGTGAGGACAGATGGACAGCTGCAAACTGACAGGCCTGGGAAAGAGCTGGTTGGTCAGATTTGTACCATCTGACTCATGGGTTATATTTAAGTGACTTACTATGGAAAATTAAAAGTATGCTTTTATTCTTCCATTTGGTTCTCAATTGGTTCTAAAACTTGTTGCATTCTTGTTGGTTGTGCAGCAGGTTCTACTTCTGCTTTTCAAAAATGTATGGCTGTATAACTGCGTATGTGTTTGCAGCCATTTTCACATGTGAGTGTGAAGTCGAGTGGGGCGTGGCCAGCAGCTTACTTGGATTCAAAGCAACAAGAGGCCCTAAATCAGATGATCTGAAAGAAGCAGATTTAGGGAAAGAATCAGATTCTGGACTTTCAGAAATCCTGTGGGGCTCAAGCCCAGTTTAGTAAAATAATAAACCACAGGTCTGGATTGGATATTTTGCAGCTGGTCAAACACAATAGTTAAAAATAAGAACCAATGTTGCATTCCAGAGGCTGACCTGTTGTTCTGCCAACACAAAGGCTCTTCTGTCTCTCTCGGAGCGCTACAGAAAAGTGCATTTCCTCTTCCCAAGCCACAGCCTGTCGAGCAGCAGCAGAGGAAGAGTCCAACAATACTCCCAGCGGATGGGAGTCGGTGTGTGTGTATAGGTGTGTGTGTATTGTGGTGTTTGTCGGCAAAGCAGCTTCAGCAGGAGAGGATTTGTTTACACTCAAAGCTTCGGCCCGCTGCACGTTCACAGCTGCCTGTATGTATGCTGCCTGTGTGTTTGGGCTCCAAGTTGGCGTGTGTGAACGTGTCTGGGTGTGTGTGTGTATGTGTGTCGTCTGAATCAAGCTTCAGAGGCTCTGGTCCTGGTATTTCCGATGCAGCAGGAAAGGAAACACTCCTAAGCTGTGCTTCTCTTAATGCTAAAATCTAAAAGACCTGATACTGAATTGAAACATTTTTTAAATGTCTTGAAACATTAATATAGAGTTCATTTACTGAAGATAAAACAAATAAAAAACCAAGTTTACCCTCACAAGTGACAGAAAAACTAGAACAGAACCAGGGGTCACAGGTCAGAGCAAAGGGTCAAACAGGGTTCACTTGGACTACAGTTGTAATCAGATGTTTGTTCCTGTCAGCAGATAACAAAAACCCTCTAAAGCTAATATAATTCACTGACTCATTTAAAAACATCTAGAGGTTCGTCACACAGAGTGACGGATTTCCACTGTTTATCACAGCAAATTAAACTCTAAAAATGACCCCAGATTCAATTTATCTGAAAATATTATGTTTAAAAATATTGTTGAAAGCGATGTTGAGTTATGAAAAAATTCTCTTTTTTTCTAAGCATGTTACCAAAAAGAAGCCCAACAGATTTACTTTCACAAGTGGAGCATTGCAGCTTTCTCTATAATGCTTCTGTTGATATATAGAAAATAAACTATTAGAAGCACTTTGTGCTTCCTTCTATGGACTTATGGTGTTTTTCACTCCTCATAGTCTAATGGACTCTGTTCTATTGGAGATCAAAATTGCGACATTTTTTTATATTTTCTCCTGGTGCGGTTCACTTTCACACTGCAGTGTGTCAAACGAACCACACTCTGAATAACCTGATCATCTCCTCACTAATGGTGGCGCTGCATCAAGAATCACTGAAGGAAACACAACAAAAACTTCTGGAGAAGACACTGACCGCAACTTCTGACTTCACAAAATGTAACCAAAATGGAGCAGCGTCAGATTTCAGTGGTTGTAGGATTTCTCTTTTGTGGTTGGCAAAAGACCACAAGCTATTTCTCCCACCAGCACTAGATGTGTGTTTGTTTTCTGTAGTCCGCATCCTGCTCTTGGAGCGGAGTCCCGTCCGCTTGGTATTCACATATGCTTTTGAACTGCACTGGAGTTCACTACAACTGAACTGAGACCTGGGTTTGCAGGTGGATCAGAGTGTGATTTCAGCATTCACATCATCCCAAATGAACCAGAGTGAATGACACACATGACTTGGTTCCACCCCACGATGCCAAAGGCACCAAAAGTTGGTACAATGATCATGGTTGTACTGTGTTTGGTTGACCAGCAAACTGTCCTGACAAGAACCTGTTGAGAATAAATAATTCTGTGTTTTCCTGCGATCTCTGTTAGCTAGTTACTAAGCTAAAGCTAAAAGAAATGACATGTTAGGAAATGCCCTGAAAGCTAAGATTACAGGATATGAGGAGCGAGGTAACGCCCTCTTTGGGGCGTAACTTAGATAGAAGTTACGCCCCTAAAGGTGGCAGATCATAATGGACCATTTATTAATGATTTCCATTAATAAATGGAAATCATGAATTCAACTCACTGACTCTTCTGTAACCTCATACATCAAGAACTCACCATGGAGAACAGATAATTCTCCACAAACCTCATAGAGAATCTATGGACTGTTGTCAAGCGGAAGATGAAAGAAGTAATGCTGAAGACGACCTGAAGGTCGCTATCAAAGTAACGTTGGCTTCCTGATCACCTCAGCAGAACCACAGACCCACATTTCCATTAAAATATATTTTATTCATCAAAATTAAAGGAAATAAACGCTAACATCTTCAGCTTCCTTTATCTTCAGTCTCCACACTGATTTTAGTCAGAGGATGAGGCCAAACGCTGCAACCAAAGCCAACAGTCCCAGTTGGTGCTTAACAGAACTTGGAGCCGAAACGGTGCTGAAAACCCGGTAATAGTCTCTTTCAGCAGGGTGCCAGGAGCTCGGCCGATCCATGGCATCGTCCCCAGCTTTTCATTCGCTGGCCAAAACAAAGCAACTCACAAGAAAACCTTTATTCGCAGCAGAATGTCAGTGAGTACAGTTCTGCTGCTCAGCTGGGATAAAATGACTGGTAAACTGTGTCAGCACAACTGCCAGGATATCTAGCAGGATACCTATTTACTTGTAGCAATTACAGCCAAAGTTTCAGTCGTCTAATCTTGCATATTTGCTGACCAAGCCGATGCACCGCATTAGCCTCCTCAATAAAGGCAACTGTTTTCCTCCTGTAATCCCAGTTTCACTAACAAACACATCCAGACGTTCACATTTGCCCCGATCTCATACTTTCGTCTCCGACTTATCGGCTGGTAATTCATCAAAAAGGAACCACAGCTGACAATATGGTAATGTTTGGGTCTTAGCATGGAAATGGGGATGAACTCCAGGAGAAGATAACTACATGGGAAGAAGAAAGCAATCCATCAAATAAATCCCCAACCAGCCTTTTCTGCTTGTTATGTCAACAACAGCGAAGAAGGAGTGGAATATTGCATCAAACATTTTCCTTCATTCAGTGAACTGGTTTCAAACTTTATATTAACCAATGTTTTTAGTTGTTCTTATTGTGTTTTTCTGTTAACTCATGAGTTAACATGTTATCTTAAAATACAAAGCTTGGAAGCAGGTGCTAAACAATTAAAGTTTTTTTTTTTTTTTTAAGGCTTCAGCTAATGATTATTTTAGTAATTATTTATGCTAACAATTAAATTAGATGGAAGCATTTTTATTAGAATTATTATTAGAATTACATTGAAAAAGAAAGTAATTTCTTTTTCAAAAGTGAAAATAAACATTTGAACTCATAAAATACAATAGAATTTCTCTAGTGAATGCTTGATCATTTGTAATACAGGATTTATCTGCAGCTAAAAAAAATACTTCTAACGTAATCCCAGCTCCTTTTCCTCGATTTAGGGCTAATCTGTTAATTATTTATTTTTTCAATTATCTGATTAATAATTGCATAGTAAAAGGTGCTTAAAGTGAAGCTCAGACTTTGCACATGAGGAGTTTGGGGTAAAATATGATAACAGACAGAGGTTTTCTATTATTTTGCAGACAAAATGTATACATTTTTTTCAGTTTTGGCTTAATTACTGCTCTGAATGTTCTGTCAGGAAAACTGCCTTTATTTACAGTCTGTATACTTTAGTTAATGATGAATTGATGATGAAATTAGTTGACAATTGTTTCAATAATTGATTAATCACAGCTAATCGTTTTAGCCCTAGTGTTTTTGTTCCACAGAAATGAGTTTATATCATTATAAAAATGCTAAAGTCAGACATTAGCTTGAGTAAGTAAAAACATGAAGTTCTCAAATGGTGATTTTATTTATTAATGGAAGAAAAACCAAAATGTTTGTGAAAATATATTTGTATGTTTCCAGAAATTACACATGAATGGTGATTATCCAGATTTCTGGTTCAGTTTCATTAGCCACAGCTGGGCCTAGTTAATGGATCTTTTTGACAACACGAAGCAGGCTAAAGATACAAAAAAGCAAAATATCGGAAAATTAATTGTCCCATATTTCCAATTCAATGCATATTTTAATAAATTTAAGTAATGAAAGGCCTTCACTTTAGATGCAAAAACTTAAGAATGCATAGAGTTCCTTACCTAAGTATGTGTTGACAGAAATACATTTAAAAATTGCAGGACAGCGGTCCTCAAGAGCTGGAGTTCCTTAATGTAAAAGCACGTAAAGCTACTGCTAAATCCTTGTAGACTTTTGGCAATTTCTGTGGATGGTTCTGCAACAAAAATGGGAGTAAAAAAACTTCAGTAGAGATTGAAAACCAAATAGTTTATCTTACTTATTTCATCCACTTTTAATGCAATCATCTTCAATATTATTATTTACGTGTTATAAATATTACATCCCAGGTGTCCTGTAAATAAACTCCATCTTGTTGCTCAATCAAGACTGGGTCCGTTTTATGGTAAATGTATGCTCCTGTTACAGGATCAGACGTTCCTGTCGGGAAATCCCACTGCAACACACATCCAATCAGGTCCATCCAACTTATTTGACTTAAAATGGAACAATGTGCTCCTTAACAAACCTCACCTTGAACAGTGGTGGAGTCTAATTCTGGCTCCAGCACAAAGAGTTCCCTCCAAAACAGCGGAACTATAGGGTCAAACAAAACCAGTGGTGATCAAATACTCAGTTAATAAAGGATATTAAAGTTGTATGTATAATTTTGACACTATTTGGATAATAGAAAACTCTCACCTTCAGTTACTTTAAAAATCATTGCAATTGTTAGTCGTATGATCATTCCACCCCACAAAAATGGGTAAAAAAAAAAAAAAAGAATAACCAAAACTGAATTTAAGATTAAACTTAATATTAACTTAAATTAGTAGCTGAAACATATTTTATTGGGTAGAAGAGAAAGACTGAGCTCTTTGGATGTAGTGAGGGTGAGGCTTAAACTAATGATTATTTTAGTAATCTAACATTCGATCAGTTATTGTCATCACTGATTGATTAAATTGAATTATAATTTCTTTTAATATATTCAAAGATGCAAATAAATAAATTTATTAATAAAGATCTTGGTGCCCAAAATCCAACAACATATCATTCCTTTGGTGAATTTGAACCAGAAGCTAAAACCAAGCTGGTCGGGTTTTGGGTAAAATGACAGACTAATGTGTTTTTATATCAGTGTAGATCAATACAGAGCAGGGGGAAGTTGTCAGACCGCGTGTTCACGCTACAGCAGGCGCATCATTGGTAACTTAAATGGAATCATTTCATTTGGTTGTTTATAACTAGTTACTGGGGCTGCAGTCTGTGCTTTTTGTCAATGTGGAGAAAAACCTTTGTGTATTTATCTACTTATTATGTGATGGAGCGATGTCTGTTCAGCTTGTTGATTATTAATAAAACTGAATACAAATTAAATTCAATTGAATATGTCATTCTAAATTTACAAATACAGACTGACAAAAATAGATTATGATGGGATTAATATTATTATTTTTTTTATATCAGTCAAAATGATGAGAATTTTAGAACAACCTATGACAACATAACTGATGAGAAATTCAGTTTACCTCATTGCATAATTACTAGGACCATTTTCATGATGAGCTACATGGAAAAAAGTAGGAATAAAAACCAATGCATCTGTATATACATATGTAAAAACATTCTGGAATCGAGGGAAAGACATGAAAAACTGACAGGACAAAGATGAGGAATGGAGCCATCGCCCTCTGTAGTGGCTGCCATCAGCTGGTATGTGATTCTGAAACTCATCTTAATGTTATATCTAAACTCAAACTGCAGAAGAAGGATAAAGTCAATAATAAGCAGACTTTTATTAAGCAGATTTGACATAAAAATTTTATTTGTGGAAAAATGTCCATCCAGAGTCTAAAAGACAAAAGGAACCTTCTATTAGTGGTTACTAGTAACTACTAACAGAAGGTTACTAGTTCAGTCTCCTTACAGACCTTAAAGGGAACATAATGTTCAAATTTTACTTTTTAAATATCTTTGTTCTTCCATCTGGGTTGTAAAAACAGCCCAAGCACTTAAAAGAGACATGCAGCCATTATTTGAAGATTAGTAAAAATAAGTTAATATTTTTTGGTGCCAAATGAAAAAAGACAAAACAAAATTCCTGAATGCTTAATCACAATGCGCAATTACGTTGCAACCCAAGCAGAGCTCCAGCATGTTTGGTCAGCCGGTTTTACCACTGTATGCACTGTGCTATCACTGCTATAAAAGCAAGTGTTTCATTGTTGACCTATTATTCAGAAAACACTTGCTACATTCTTGTTGGTTGTGCAGGAGGCTCAACTTCTGGATTTTAAAGGAGCTTATTTTGATTTAAAGTGACAAGAGGCCCTAAAATGGCTCATTCTGAAAGGAGCTCAAAATAGACAGACCTGAGCAGACTGGAATTGCAGCAAAATCATTCTTATCTAAGAATGATTTTGTGCAAAAAATAAGATGAACATGTTTTGTATAATCTGTTGACCTTTCCTAACCTGTTCAAGGAAGCATAATAGGTCACCTTTAACAACCTTACTGGCAGTAAGTCCAGTTATTCCCAGTTTATCCACAGACAGAAATCCCCCTCTTCTCCCTGCATGATCTCATGAGTGTCTGTGGGATTTCCTCTCTCTGTTCCCGTTCTGTCTCCTGTGAAAGTGTGTTGTGTTTGTGTGTCACACCGACACTCATTCTTCTGGAAGTTATTTTCTGAGCCGTCAAATTGACATTAAAAGCCTGCCTGCAAGAGCCGTTACCCCTTCCCTCCTCCTCCATTTATGGAAACTCAGTGTTTCTCAACTGCAATGTGATTAGTGAATGACATGAAATGTGAAGAGACGCTGAAAAGAAAAAAAAGAAGAAAGAAAGACACAGAGCGTGTCCTTTGCAGGCACACACAAGGAGGAGATGTATGTGAAGGTCTATTTTTTTAGCCAGGGAAGGATTTAATACAAACAGAAAAGCAGCTGGGTAACATTTCCTGCAGTGTACCAGAGTTAGTGACTAGAAGACATAAAAAATGTGGGTGTTTTAAAAAAGAGATGAATAAAATCTGTTGTCACTAAGTACAAGAATCAGAGTCTGAGAACTATCCACTCAGTGGCTGGATCAGATGAAGAATCTCTGATTTAGGTCACCGTAATCAGACAGCAGCCAATGATTTCAATTTAAAAGCTTTGATTGGCACATACTGCAATCAGGCATAACATTATGACCACTGACAGGTGATGAGAATAACGCTGGCTCAAGGTCAGGTTAAGTCTATTAAAAATGTTGTCTGGATGATAAATAGTCCCAGACATTATATTGATAAATGATATTGTTGTTTTGAGACCATTTCCAATTAATATAATGGTAATGGAATAAAAATGCAAGAACACACTCTCAAAGATTAATAAACTTTAAATTCTAATGGACTGGAACTGGGAGATATTTTAACATCCAAAATAGATAAAATGAACCATGAAGTCTCTGTAAACAAAAATGTCTTTCAAAAAATGGGCCAGTTGAGACCAATGCAATCGACTGTAGACTTTATTCATCCAGTTTTTGGTAGAAAACCTGAGAGAAAAAAGAAAAAGAAAAATCATTCAGAAGTAAATTATTGAGCTTGTTTTAATTTATCATGTTATTAATAATTTATTGCTTATAGGTTAGAATTGTGTCGCTCATTCTTTTTGTTGACACTTTCTTAATGCTGGGACAATTTTTGCTCTTGTGATGCACAACTGTCTTTTGTTTTGTTTTTTCAACCGTAGAGCAGGAGATTAGCATTTCAGAAGCTCAAATAAAACCTGAACTATGTTCACAAAACTCTTTAAGCAGCCATTTGTGTTTTATTTTTCTACTTTGTGGTGGAGGATTTATATCAACAGTTCACCTACCAACCTCCCACTCCATATTTCTACATATTTCAAGCAGAGGGTGTCACTCATCCTATTAAATACATAGTATTTATACATAGTAAGTATTAAATACATACTGTATTTAATTGTATTTAATGAAATATATTCTGTAATACATTACAAATTAAGTACTTCACTTATTTTATTTAATTTTTTCATCTTAGGTTTTTATTTCGCAACCTAAGAGGTTTCTGTGTTGTTATAATTTATAGATATGTCTAAGTTTAATAATGTGGGAAAACTACATGTTTTTGTTTTTTCAGTCAGTACAGTACTCAGAACTGCTGACACAAAATAATGTAAAAATGTCATGTTTTATAAACATTGTTATGGAAAGATGGTTGACCTTCTTTATACAAGAGAAAGCTCATCAATTATTCATTCGACATTGATAAGATCGATCAACGTTAGATTAGATGGACCTAAGGGAACCAATCAACTTTTTTACATTGAGGAACCCAGATGTGGAGGAACTGACTTTTGCTGTGGCCCTGATCCAGCTGGTCCCAATAAAACCAGTGCAAAGGCCAGACTAACCTAACTAAACAAGACACAAACAACTGTATTCATGTGTAAAAAGTGAAATTCACTCCCATTTCCTCCTATTTTGTTTCCATCGACAACTGAGAAGCAAAATCAGCACCTCCTTAAAGCTGCCTCAATCTGCAGGTGCAGGTCAGGTAACGTGATGGGTTTCTTCGCCTGTTTGCTAGAAAGAGCTGACTCGAGCTGGAAAGAACACGACCGGCTCGGCTGTTCCATAAATTTGCAGTAAAACAAAGGTAATGAGATAAAAAGCACTAAAATGCTCCTGAGAGTCGAGGAAAAGGGCAGAGTAATGTGAGGGTTCTCCGTCCATTAGTTACCTCATATAAAACTATTTAACAAAGCTTCCTGCGTCTCATTGTGCCACCAAGAGTTGTGGCTTTGTGATTAAAGCTGGAATGTTTCTTGGTCTGCATTCCTCACAGCCTCTTGTGGAAATGCGGTCTTCCTCATCTGAGGCTTTGTCACCGCAGCGTGACGGCAGGAAGTCTCCGCCCAGGACGTTACGATCCGCCGGATGATTCTGGACACGCCGTTCTGACCGCAGCGTCCACTTCAGGAAGTCCCTGTGTGATTAGCAGGTCCTTCATTGGGGGGCAGCGTTACTGCCGGTCAGCTCAACCAGGGTCATAACAGCATTGGGTGTTTCATCATAGCTCAATTTTATATTATTGTGACTTTTTGTTTGTCTAATTAAACTAGTTGTAGTTGGTTTTTAGAGTGGGTTTGCTAGTTTATTAGTATTGTTTAATTTTTGTTTAGTCTCATTAGTTATGAAAGTAGTTTTAGTTTTTTCATACATTGGTTCAGTTTTAGGTGCAGAATTCAAAAAGTTATTTTGTGATTATGTACACATCAACTGGGTATTGAATACTCAACAGAAGACACCTTTTTCAAAAAATGTATTCAGTTGTTGTTGAAGAACCAACCAACTGGTTTTTCTCCCAAGTTTGCTGTCGCAATTTTGCAGACCAGTGCAAATGGCGACAGGAAGACAACTGACAAACTGCTTGTGTGGAAAGAATATATACATTTCACAGCAGTTGAAATATTAATAGATCCACAAAACACACAAAAAAAGATTATTGCATCTATAATTTTAGTATGTTTTAGCTTGTTTTTATAAACTTACAATATAGTTCCAGTTAGTTATAATTTCTCCCCATTAGTTATGGTTTCTCATTTTCAGTTTTTGTTTGGCTTAGTTCACTATAACCACCTTGGTCTGAACTGGATAACATTGAGTCTGATCACCTGCTTCTTTATGAGATTTAAAGCCTGCGGAGGCCTGATACGGGCTCCTCATCAATACCAGTAACTGAACAACTGTTTCCCCAGCTGCTGAGTTTTTTGGCTGAGATCTTTATGTGATGAAACATTGCCTATGTGGACACTACTTTAGTTGGGATTCACTGCAAACTCCTGGTCTAATTTGCTGAATTTTTCAGCTGGACTGAAGCTTTTATTTAAAGGTGTTTTATTGAGATTTTATGTAACTCACTAACAAAACGTAGGACATACGTGTGAAAAAGAAGGAAAAGAAGACTACAAATAAAAACCTGGAGTATGGTGTACATTGTGTTAATAGGTGTGAATGGATGAAGGCGATGGATGGATGGACAGATGGTTGGACTGCTGAATGGATGAATGAATGATCGTTCATCCGTCCATGATTGATGACTCTGGACAGACAGTTGCATCCCATAATACTCCATAAAAGATGAATTTTCTTCACTCAGTGAAACCATCAAAATCAAACTGGAATTTTTGCCAAATCAAATTGGATCTGTGGTGCGTTTACTGAATAAAAAGTTATGGAATTCCTAAGTTTCAAATCAAACTGGTAAACCAGGCAACTCTTTGGTTCTTCACCAACCTGAACTAAACTCTTTAACAGCATCCAGACAGTGCTGATGTGTCTGTTTGTCAGAATCCATCAAAAATCAAACTGATCTATGTTAAAGCAGACATATCGTTAATCAAAATCCACATGCTTAGCCAGATAACATTTTAAAAAAAGAAACTCGACTCATATCTGGAGGCACAAAGGTGAAAACTGAACTCCTTCATTCCTCAAACTTGGCTGTCCTTCTGACAGGGGCCCAGCCAGCCTCTCCTGAGGCCCATAAACTTCTGATGGGAACAATGAGTGATGCCTCAGGAACAAGATTAAATTAGACTGCTGTGTTCTGGTGATTCATAGTCCACTCCTGAAGCGTTAACGGCCCGTTGTATTTAAGTCGCCAATGTTTAAGATACAGTTTCTAAAGCTGCTCTGAACCTGCTGCGGTTTTGTAAATTTTAGGGTTATAGGAGGGCTGGTGATGGGAGTCTGGCGTTCAGCCCAGAATGGGACTCTGTAGCACTTTGAGATGAGCTGGATCTACAGATGGTCGTTGACTCCTTCAATCGCAATGTCACTTTTAATACTTTCCCGTGTGATTTTAAACCCGTCTTTACTCAGCATCCCTGCTGCTTCTTTCATCTTTAGTAGAGTCCCAATTGAACCAAATCTACAGAATTACTAGGTGTGGAAACCACCATTAAAATACTGCCTTAAAGTCCCAGGTTGTTAAATATTCACAATGCTGATCTTACACAACCTTTCCCCAGACTTCCTCCTCTTTCCTGGACAAATTGCCATATAAATCTTTACTTGAACCCAAAGTAGAGCTGTAGAGTAAGGTGGCTATTGTTTGTTTGTTTGTTTATTAGAATCCCCATTAGTTATTACCTTGACAATGGCTACTTTTCCTGGAGTCAACATCATAAAAACATAATTATTACAAAAATAGCTACATACAGGTATTGTGCTATGCATCACAATATAATAACGATGCTTTGTAACTTTTGGCTTACATAGTTCTCAACCTTTAGCATAATAAATGCAACAAAAACAAGACTGAACACTAATGAAGTATGACCTGTTAGGTGAGTTTTTCTTTTATTTTTGCCTTGTGTTTAGGTATTAAACACTTTATGAAATCTCCAGTTCACTCTATGGTCTATTAAAATAGCTTGAGATTTTCACAAACTGTTTTCAAGTTTTCAGACACAATGTCAGTATTTAAAATATATGTCCCAAGATAATTTCCAGTATTAGCAGAGGTAATTTTAGGGACTCCACTCTAAGTAAAGACAGCCTACTACTAAGTGCTTGGTCATATTTCTGACTAATTTCTAACAGCATATGTCAGGCAATGCCTGGAGCTTTTTCCACTTTATATAGAGAAATCCCTGCGTGCTGCTGTCAATCTGCATGGATCACAGTGAACATAATGAGGCGCAGAGAGACTAATGAAAGCAGGGGAACTGAAATTTCCAGATCGCTGGAACAGTAAGTCCATTAATTGCCATCTTAATTGCCTCTGTGAGTCAGCACCCGAGCTTTGGGGCTAAAATCCCTCTGACATTTGCCTTTAATGCCAGACTTAATAATAAGAAATCTCACATACTGATGAGGAATCAATAACGTTTGCAAATGTGAGACCTTTAAAAAAGTTCAAAACTCCTGAGCAGAAAATACCTTCTAAATTAAACGTATTGCAATACAACAAAAAGATCAATGCTTATATTTTCACTGTAAACAGCTTTAGTCTTATACTTTCCAGTAGGCTTTGGTTCACTGGGGGTCCACAAGGAGTTAAAACACCTATTCCAACTGGTGTTAATGGCTGCAGATCTGAATGGTTTTGCACAAACCCAGGAGGAGAAAACTGCAATGAACAGCTGCTTAATTAAATAAATAATTCTGACAATTAATCAGTTAGAAAAAAGGCTTTTCATTTCACCACTTGTTTATTTTATGTAATATTAGACATACTCAAAAGAAGCCAAAATTACTTAATTCCTTTTTCAAATGACAAAATAAACATTTTATTGCCCAAAATGAAATAACATAGCGTTCCATTGGTGTATGCTTCATGTATCAAAGATGCATCTGCAGCTAAAAATACTTTCAACATGTGAAAAGCTCAGTCTTTTCTGTTTGACTTAACATCAATACAGTGTAGGGCCAAACTGTTCATTTTATTTATTTTTTCATTAAATTATTAATAATTGGATCGCAAAAGGTGCGTAGTAAACAGTTTTATACAGAACGGGAACTGGGTGAAACAAAAAAAACAAATGATCGGGTTTTCCACATTTTGGTTTACATTTCACAAAGAAGGAAGTAGCACTCATCTTCAGATGTTTTCGTATCGTTTTCTTCAGTTCTTGTTGCAGCTGCACCACAAGCAAGGGGGAAAGAGGTTTTCCAAATTTTCCAGGTTTTGGTTGGTTTAACGCAGTGCAGTATGAAAGCAAACCATAGCGGCTGGAAATGTAACAAAGGTTGCGTTGTTAGTCCACAATCAAACCAAATCTACTGAACCAGCAGGTGTAAAAACACCCTACAACTTTCTACATAGCTAAAAATATCCATCCATCCATCCATCCATCCATCCATCCATCCATCCATCCATCCATCCATCCATCCATCCATCCATTTACTGTTCACCCTCATCCCTAGTGGTGTCGGGAGGTGCTGGTGTCTCTCTCCAGCTACGTTCTGGGCGAGAGGCGGGGTTCACCCTGGACAAGTCGCCAGCCTGTCGCAGTAGCTAAAAATAGTGCTTAGCAATTTAGCATACATGCATGAACAGCATTAGCATAAGCATTGTTGCGCAACACTAATAATAGATACACCAAGGTTTCCTAAATAGTTTAACAGAATTTATTGTGAAAGTACATTTAACAAAGCTTTGAGGAGTTGTAGTGAATCGAGGTACCTGCATTTTTCAAGTAATCGTTCAGCATTAAGCAAAAGGACAAATTCTATGAATTAGCTATTGCTATGATGCAAAGATGGGACTGCTGTTTTGTTCAGTTTGTCTGTCAATGTGTGTCTGTCCTTACCAAATAAACTTAAATAAAACATCAAACAAGGCATCAGAACTTAATGCAGCAGGAATGCCACAAAGTGAAAAATGTTATAAACACATGAAAAGAAACCAGATGTGACAGAGGAGCACAGCTGATAGGGTTAGGGTTCAAATAATCTGAGGAAGCTTTTGTTAAGCAGCCTTTTATCCTCAATGTCCTGGGTGGAAAAGTTTTCTTCTGCGTTGTTTCAAGTTTAATCACTCATGTCCCCATGAGAACAAGCAGAAACACTGACATTCTCCCAGCTATTGAGACTTATGCTAGACTTTTATAACATCCTGTAAAATTTAAGCCAACAGCCAAATTCATTCAGGAAAGACTAGAAGGATGAACTTTTGCACTAATCTCCCAATAGATGATATGAAATATTCAATAATATTTTGTTCTTCATACTTCTTGAGCCACTGCTTGCACAACCTTTTGCAGATGCAGTCAATAAGGTTTTCTCCTCAAACTGCAGAACTCATCTGCTTAGTTACAGGGAGCAGAGACAAGGGTTCAAACCCTGGTCACATCATGCTGCCCGCTGATGTTACACGCACTGAAATTCTGAGAAATTCATGAAAGTCTAACGTATAAAGTAACTTGTCTATTATACATTGACAATATAAAACAAGTGGTTTAAGGTGAAAAAATATTAATTGTTTCTTTATTACGTTATTTCACTGTAAATTTCTTCTATCAGTGCTCTGATAAAATGCTATTGACTATTAGACTGAAAACGAATAATTTTGAGTGTTGTGTATGTTTTGATGAGCATGTTGAAGTGTGGCTGGAACAAATTATTTTAATTTCTATTAATTTGCATGAGAAGACGTTTATTCAAATATAAATTCAGAAGCTACAAACCTGGTGGAACAGACTGTATTTGTAGTGGGAGGTTCCACTGTAAATATTGAGATTTTTAAAAAAACTTTTTATTGAAGCGTAGCTTGAAGGTCAAATAAAGCTGCCATTTTGTTATGGTCTTGTGGATCAAGAAGACGTTTTTGTCTCTGACGTGTTAACTTACCGCTTTGCTAATTTGTACCCTATTTTATACATGTGAATTGCCATTTTGACCATACTTACTTCCATTTCACACATGTAAACAAAACTCTTAATGATAATGTGTTTTTTATGAACCAGATGAGTAAATAATCATAAACATGCTAAAATCTCAGGCAGCTTAATTAAAGTATGCATTATTTCCATTTCCATTTTCTCATCATTCACCAGTGATGAGTATAAAACTAGTAATACAAACCTTGAAAAGGAGCAAAAAATATTTATTTATATCTATAAAACAATGGCTGCTTTAGTATAAAATAGTTTGGTGTGTGACAGTCAAAGCTGAAATCTCAAAACAACTTCAAACTCTTCCCTCCCAAATCTTAAAGATCAGTGACTTCAACTTTCTTTTGCACCTCGTTATAGTTCCCTTCATAAACTAAAATATTTAGCATAAATTTAGCATCCAGGTGCCACAAGAGACTGAAGCCAGGGGCCAATTCTCAGAAGTTGCCTTCACTTCAGAACGAAGGCTTTGACAGAAAGGTCAGGCCACCTTCAGCTATTGAAAATCATTTGCTGCAAAAGATCATGACATTAAAGTTATGAGCAGAGAGGCCATAGGAGAGCAACGGCACTGAAGACGAGAAAAAGCTGTGGTGGCAAAGATGAACGGATGGTGGGAGGAGAGATTGACACCTGATGAGTGAGAATGATGGATGGGCGTCACCTGAAGATACATCAATCAGAGTCTGAATATGGAAGTGATATTGCTGCTGTTACATATTGATCCATGATTCTGTTGCCAAACATTATGACTACTAGCTTATATAAATCATATGGGGTTCGACTATACATTTATTTGATCAATTAATTGAATTTTTGCTTTTTTTATTTGGACTTTGATTTCAAGCCAACTCTATGATGGAATGTTGTATAGAAGATTTATTTTTATTTTCAAAAGTCATAAAATTACAAGAATACAGTCATACTACAAAGTCAAAATACACCGTGCTCCAAATTCATATGGAAATTGGATTTAAGTGTCATAAAGATGAATTCTTTTGTTGTGCTATTAAATTTATAGATGATATTGTGTGTCAGGGCTCTTTGAATCACTAGAATTAATTTCAGAGAGCTGGATTGATAAGTTTAGCTCAATTAAAGGAAATCTACTTAAGAAGGATGTTCCACTTTATTAAGAAAGCCACAGGTTTCAAGCAATATGGGAAAGAGAAAGAATTTCTGCTGATGAAAATCATCAGATAGTGTAGTGCCATATGACAAGATATAAAAACATTAGATATTTAATGAAAACTGAAGAGATTTATGGACCCATAAATCCATAAAGGCATAATGAGGAAGGTTTCTGTTAGACACATTCATCGTATTAAGAGAGCAGCTGTTAAAATGCCCTTACAAAGCAGCAAACAGTTATTTGAAGCTGTTGCTGCCTCTGGAACCTCAAGGTGGAGGATCCTCCAGAGGCTTGTTGTGCATGAACCTACTGTTGGGCCCCTAACCAGCTCACAAACAGAAACAGTCGCAGTGGGCCCAGCCAAACATGAAGATTCATTTTTGAATAGACTTGTTCACTGATGATCACTGTGCAGCCCTGGATGGTCCAGATGGACGCAGTAGTGGATTGGTGGTGGACGGCCACCACATCCCAACACGGCTGTGACGTCAACAAAGAGGTGGTGGAGTCATGCTTTGGCCCCAAATCATGGAAAGAGAGAGAGAGCTGGTCGGGCCCTTCAGAGTCCCTGAAGGTGTGACAATGACCTCAGCAAAGTATATTGATTTTCTGACTGATCACTTTCTTTCATGGTTCAAAAAGAGCCGTACCTTCAGCAGCAAAATCATCTTCATGCATGACAATTCACCATCTCATGCTGCAAGGAATACCACTGTGTCACTGGCTGATATGGGAATAAAAGGGAAGAAATTCATGGTGTGGTCACCATCCTCCTCTGACCTCTGACCCTATTGAGAACCTTTGGAGTTTCCTCAAGCAGAAGATCTGAGGGTGGGATGCAGTTCATATCAAACAGCAGCTCTGGGAAGGTTTTCTTCCCAGTAAAATGCTGGGAAAAACATGCTGGGAAAAAATTCAAGCAGAAACTTTTCACAAACTCACAAGTTGAAGATCAAGAATTGTGCAGGTGACATCAAAGAAGGTCCAATGTTAACATGTAACTGTCTGCTAAGATGTTTTTGATTGAAATAGCTTTTGATTTTAATACATGTGACCACTTAATGCTGCACAATCAAAGAATGACCGTTTGCAGTTCTTTATAATCCATAAAGTGTTTAGAAAATCTGCTGTGCATAATCCAACTGAAAGGATTCTTAAAATGATTTTTTTGTTGATGTGATAATGTTTTAGTTTTACTTTTCTTTGTGACGTTCTTATTTGTGCATGTATTGAACTTGACCTGCTTTCTAATAATGTGCTTTTTTCATTATGGAAGATCCTGATTTTGTAGAGAAAGGAAGGAGGAAATGTTAAATGTTTACGCTCCCCTAGCAGCACTGCAGCCAACACTTTGGCCATAAAATCCATTATCAGTACAGACTGAAATGGGGCCAACAGTTAGACACAGTGGATGACGGCTAATGGAAACTCAACAGTGCAACTGAGAACTATTTGAACTCTGCAGGTGAAAACATGAATAAACTTTGCATCTAACCAGACCTACCTTGTGTCAGCATTTTGATTAAAAAAAAAATTATTCTAATCTTTAATTTTAGATTAAAGATTAATCACATATGACCATGTATGAGCTCCTTTATTTTCACACAATGAAACATATTGATTCCTATCAGGACCATACCGTCACTGACCGAACAATGCCTGCAGACATGGCCAAAAGATTTTGTCATTGGCTAAATGTCTCTTTATGTTTCTATGTTGTACCAATAGAACTCAGAAATCTGACAACATTCAGACAACAGAGTTGCACCAGGTCTTTATCAAGATTTTACCTTGATATTAAATTACATTTTATTCAGCAGATGATGCTCCTGAGATGCATTGTTGATGGCCTTGAACCTGTCATAAAAATCTGTTACTTAGATGCATGTTAAAATATGTCAGATGAAGCTCTTGAAAGTGGTACTTTAAAACACAATATGATTTGTGAAACCATTCATAAACAGTAATAGGAAGTTATATTGTTATGTACAGATTAAATACTTTGAATGCATTCTTGCTCTATCCAGCCAAATAGATATTTGTATCTGGTGTTTGGGGAATGTAATCCTTTGGATTTGGTTTATCCTTCAGCATAAACTTCCAGATGCCTGAAGGTGCTTTGCTTATCTGTTCCAACAACAGCAAGTCAAAGTTCAACCATCACAGTTGAGCTAAGATACTTCAAACAAATTGGAAATACACAATTTGCTGTGGAAAATAATAAAACATGAGAGAGAGAGAGAGAGATTTCAAGCAACTCTGCTGTTGACATTCTGTCAAATCATGAGTGATGCTTTCAGGTAGGTACCGGATCTCAGGATTAGCCTGCAATGCATCGCTAAAGTGTTCACACCCCTCTTCCTAAAGACTCTAGCAACTACAGAATGGCTTTATTTAATGATAATTTGGCAGGAGAGAGAATCATGAACATGTTAAACATGGTTTCATTACTCAGATTTTTTATTTTACAGCAGCTCATTAATGGGAACAACCATCTGAACAGTTTAGCAAAGATACTTCAAACAAATAGGAAAATACACAATTTGCTGTGGAAAGTAAACTTTTACATGCTATTGCTAGGTTAACCGTAGCAATAATGGACATATTTTAAGGCGACCTATTATGCCAAACTGCATAATAGGCATAAAATGCAGAATGTTTATTGAGAGAGTAACAAAGATGTGTCACTGCCAACATAAAAAAAAAAACAAAAAAAAAAAAAAAACCACAAGAGCAGCAGTCTGCACATTGGGGGTTTTTATACTCTAAGCTTGAGGCAACAAGATGAGTGACATGTATTTAGCTGTCTCTGTGGACAGTTTTCAGAGTGCAGTAATGGACATCTCTTCTACTACAATGAAGAGACAGAGGGAAAAAAAAATCTAAAATGACAGAAAATCAATTTCTTAAAGAGGAAAGAAAACATGGGGACATCTGATTCTTAGCCGTGACTCTGGGATGAGCCTTCAACAGAAGTGTTATGCTGGCATCACATAGAGAAAAATAAACTTGTTCCCATTTGCCAGTGACAATATAGATGAATCTTTCACTTTTACAGCGAGTTGTTTGTGCAGCAAGTTGCTATAAAAAACAAACTGTTGTTGCAAATCATCACTCTTCACGCTCAGCACTCAGTAGGAAAATTTGGATCTGTTTTCTGAATGTCAACAACTCAGATTGAACTTTGATTGAAAGCACACAGCCGCCATGATTCTTAAGATGCCAAACATTTTGAAGAGCACTTCTACAGCAGGAGTTTCTTAAAATATAATTGCCCAAAACAAACAAGGAGTTTCATTGTTTCTTTTTTCTGCCTGAGGAAGATTTATTTCATCCCTTTTAAATCACAAGGTGTTGCACCGAACAACCATAAATAGCTCAACATTTTAATATTATAGAAAAACAACTCATGCAAAATCATGAGTTGTTTTGGCCATTTTCACTCACATGTGAAAATGGCTGCAAACAGATAAACAGTTACACAAGCGCACATCTTTGAAAAGCAGAAATGGAACCTCCTGTACAACCAACAAGTGGTTCTGAATGATGAGTCAACAGCAGCACACTTGTCATTGTACAGTGCATACAATGGTGCATACAGTCATTGTATGGCTGTATGACATACAATGTTATATACATATAACATTATTACATTATTATATATATATAACACATATAATACATGTGTCCCAGAACTCTGCTTGTAACAGTGCAGTGCCCGTCAAATGTGACTCAACAATTGGGAGGTTTTTGAAACTGCTTATTTTCTAGACAAAAAACATAAACAAATTACACAACATTGGTATTTATCAGGGAAGGTTATTTTTGGGACCATGTACTCAAGGGCATAAATCCCATCTCATTATAGAGGATAAACGTAAAATTTCTTAAGAGCAATTTTGGGGGGTCAGCGAGGTTCCATTGAAATGTAACGTAAAATGTGGTTTTAAAACTTTTTAAACCACATTCAAGCTGCAGGACCAAAAATGACTAGTAATGCACATCAAACATGTTTTATTCTCAGAAAGCAGCCTGCAGAGAAGTAAAACTAAAGTTCAAATGTTGCTTAGATCAGAGTTTTGTTCAGTCTGACTGACCTAATCTCTGCTACAACTTTACAAAAATGTAAGGTTCTAAATACAAAAGCTTTAATGAGGAATAAAATTCCTCATAAACATTGATTTATTGAAAAGACTCCCAATACAAGTTAAGGGCTATTTAAATTGTAACTTGTTAAGTTGCTTTATATTTAAGCCTATTTTAGTTTTGGCATGTCCTGGATGACTGAGAACAAATAAGTAGATAGAAAAGAATATCTGGGGAGTATCATAATTTAAACATAACACTTAAAGCACAAGAGCTTATATAGAAAAATATTCAGATTTTATTTTGTGTTTTTAAAGGCTCTATGTTGAACACAGTGAGAAATAAAGGCATAGCTTTCTTTTTTTCTATCTGTTTTCGCTTCTGTTCTCGGCTCCCAAACACAGAGCTGGTCCACTTGCTCAGCCGGGATTTACGCCCATGCATGTACTGATATACTCTCCTTTTAATAAATGAGAAAAATCCTGTTATGTGCATGTTATTCCTCTTCTATGCAGGAAAATTCAGATTTTTTTTTTTTAGCTGCAGTGAAGAGTAAATAAAAGATCATTAAATGTTAAACTTCAACCAAAAATACACACCTGTATGTCTGTAGTAAGGTTTCATATTTCACACCATGAATCATAACTCTGAAATAAAATCATAACGCTTTCATTGGCTTAAGCATAGAAAATCTGTTGCCTGAAGGCCTGAACATCTTGGCCAGTCTTCTGTTCAACATAAACTCGTCTTTGTGGCTCTGAGCAAATGTCGCAACACATTTGGTCTCAGTAGATTCCAAATCCAACATGCTCGTGAAAAGCCTCTCGGACTCTGATTGTGAGCTCGGCGAACAGCACGGTGGGATTTGACCCTGATGCTCTGTTTAGCCTCTAATGCTTCTTGTCCCAGGTGGGAAACCCTTGCACGGGTAAGACGAGTGACATGCGGCGAGGCCTCAGTGCTGAGCTGAGCCGCAGATCATCTGTGTCATCACACTCGGCTGAGTCGGAAATCTGATCAGGGCTGCTGGGACCTTTAATGATTTTCAGAGAGGGAAACGGTGTTTCTGTGTGTGTTTGAGCGTAGGAACATTAAAGGCCAGTCAAGAATTATATGGCAGTCGGATAATATTAGACTAGTTACTCCCTTATCACAAAAATGTTAAAGATCAATAAAACCTTATTTTTATCACAATAAAATTGTATTTGGTTTGTTTATAACCAGCAGTCTCTAATCCTTCTCTTTTTAAATCTTTTCAGTGCTACAAAATGCATTAAAAACATTCGAGTTTTAGTTTATGTTTCTCACTTTTATTCAGTGTTCAATAATTATTACATTTGTTTAGCATCAATGCTCCCTCATATCTTCTGATTTTAGTTGGCTTGGAGTTCTTAGGGTTTTTTTCAGCATTGTCTTTTTATGAGTAGAATATTTTTCCGCCTTGAGAAGTAAAACAGCTTAATAAATTTGACGCTTGCCAATCAGAAAGATGGCAATTAATATTTCATTAAGTTATTTGCCCTTATGTTTATAGTAATGTTTGAAAATATATTTTATGATAAAAAAACAGCCAATCAGACAGATCAGCATGACTTATTTTAATTCACTAATTTTAACTGATGTTTTATAATAATGATTGTAAAACAGATTGGATTTTGATTTAAAATAATACTCATAAAAAAGTTCATCTTTTTTAAATTTGCATTTTTCTGGTGTGTTCCCATGGGGGCTGCGGCCCAGTTTTGAAAAACACTGCCCTAATCTGGAAGACTTTTACACAACAAAACCAGCTCTGGTACTGTTGTTAAAGGAGCATTGTTGTGATCACGTACTGAAGGCAGAGTTTCAGAAAGAACAGGAGCTTCTTAAGAGGCAGAGGCCCAATTTAAAGGCAAGTCAAGTTTGATATACAGAGAATTTTTGGAACAATTGACAGTAGCCATACCTGTCAAGGCTCCCATTTTGCCCGGGAGACCACAGTATTTTACCCCTCTGTTCCGGCTTACTCCCATATTAACATTTTCCCGTAAATTTCCAGATTCAGAGTAATTCTGCCGCAAACCTCATCCAACAATAGCAGGCAAATATTTCTCAAGTACAAAACACTGAAGGTATGAAGTAACAGTTACTTGACTGTGCTATAATGTGGCACTATTTGTATAAAAACACATAATAGTGCTCCTTTAATAAGCCACAGCTCAATAAATGTAACCAATTTTATTACCCAAACAGAACTCCATGTTGAGTGTGGTTGGACTGGGCGGTTCATTAAAGACACCGGGTCACGCTCTTCCACATCCTCCTCACTTTTATTTATCCGTGCCACTGCAAGCTCAGTCTGGAACAGTCTCTCCCTCCCAGCGGCATGCTGTTTTTTCTCTGCACAAATGCTTTCCTTTCCCTTTCTGTGTGCGTTTAGATATTTAAAGCGTGCCTCCTTCATGCTTGTGCTGTCAGCTTTGCATTTGCTCGGCCCTCGGGGGGCCCTCGTACTGTACAAATACTGCAGATGCAATGAGAGGAAGAGAGCAGTGCAAAACAAAAACTTCCTGAGGGATGAAATCAAAAAGTGTAAAATAGTGCAACAAGTACATTTGTAGGAAGATAACATGTTGAAGCGATACACTGTGTTCTCAATTATTGTGCAAGTGATATTTTCTCAGGTTTTCTTAAATGGTCTAACCCTAACCTAACCCGTAGCCCAATTTGTGACACCAACTGAACAATAATCCCAAAAAACAGTTTCTGTGCTAATGGAGCAAAATCACCAGCCAATCACAAAAAGGTATTTAACTAAAGAGCTAAAACTTTCAGATATATTTATATATTTTTTGCCTTTTTCACAATGTATGTGTTTATATATTGTTAAAATGTCCAGTAACACATCAGCTAGTCATATTTTCAAATTTCCAATCAACTTGTAATGTTTAACAAGAGTGTCTCTTGTTTTCTAACAAGTTTTCTACATCCTGCAGTATGTTAGATGGTTGATTGTGTGAAAATACTCTTTGTCAAGAATGCTTTGTCTGGCTTCACTTATCCTGTGTGAATGCACCACATAAAAAGCAGACATTGGGGAGTAATTTATCACATGGATCCCCAGATTCATGATTATCCTGTGTGAATAACTCTTTATACTCTGGAAATTATTGTACCTCATCAGTTAATAAGATATCTTGGTTTACCAACATTCCTCTGATTCACCAGGTTCCAAGCTCTACATTTTGCCTGGTTGGCAGAATCTGGCCAGTTTTAAAACTTGGTCTGTTTATTGGCCCTGCAGCTCTTCATGACTTATCATCCACTTATCTTCTCGTCTTCTCAGACTGCAACTTCCCCGCCTTATCCGACCCGTCACCGGCCCATCGTCCCTCCCTCCCTCCCTTTATTCCACATCTTCTCTCCACTCTTATCTCCTCCTCCTTGGTGATCTGCCCCTCTTCGATTCGCTGTTTATCTCTCCTTCCCGTCGTGCCTGTGTTATGACCACCCTGATTTCACGCCCTCTCCACCTGCCACCCACCACCACCTCCTCTCTGATAACAGACCCAGGCGGCGTGATGGATTTCTGGACGGCCGGGAACTGTTTGCTCCGGGGGCCGCTGCGGCTCCGGATAATGCTGGATAAGCAGGTCGGCTGGAGTTGGTGTGTATGAGGAGAAAACAGCTGACAGAAGCAACGAGCAATGGAGGGGAGACTAAGCTTGGCCACCCAGCAATAAATGCATCTCTTATTTTTTATGCTTGCAGGACGATTGGGGAGATGAAGAGTAAGCCATTTTCATGTAAAAAGCTTAGAATAAAGAAAAGAAAAGTAGGTTTGATCTAAAGACTAACTTAATCTGACAAGTATGATGAATGAGCAGGAAATCCCACGGAGGAACTGTTGCAAAGAGAGTTTCCTCAGATGAAATTAAAAAAAATGATCCATGAAAATCGACGACGTAGGTTTACGGAAAAAAAAGTCAAAGTACCAAATTGGTAAAAGAAAACTCGATTTTCTAACAGTGCACATCAGGCCGTCCTGGAAGTTGTCTACAAAGAGTCTTCTTTAAAAATCACCCACAGAACTCATGTCGCTGCAGGCCGCGGATAACAAAAATCCACCCTCTAATGCCGTCTCTCGTTCTCCTGTGTCATCTCTCCGTTTTCGCTTCCGAAGACAAAAACATCTGCAGGCGGAAAACTGTCCACTGACGTCTGAAATTATGTGTCACATAGGAGGACGTCTCTCCAAAGACTCCAAAATGTGTTTTCAGACAGTTTGACACTTTCACAGCTCTCCTCCGCCGCAGAGGTAAAATACTGGATTCATAAGAGACGAAATCAAAATTAAGCAATAAAACACGAGATTGAAACAAATTTGGTGTCTAAATCAAACCAGAGGTTTTTCAGATGTTAGTTGACAACGCGGTGCAGCGCCTCTCGGGTTCTCTGGTCTGTTCTGCATCCACAGAACCAGAACCAAACATCCAGAAGCAAGATTTGGGTTCTATCCACCACAAACTTGGAACAAACTTCCAGAAAACTGAAAAAACAACCGACACACTGAGTTCCTTTAAATCGAGACCAAAAATCCACCTGTTTGCCTTTGATTGTTAATAAGTGGAACATTGATTAATTCAATTCTACAAGAGGAAAGTCATAATATTATGCAAGTAATATTATAAGAAGAAACTCAAAAATTATTGTAATATCACTTTTCTCATAATATTATAGATAGATAATTTTATTAGTCTCCACGAGGAGAAATTCATCTTGGAAGCAGGGGCAAAACTGCAATACAACAATAAAAAAAACCCTGCAAAGGGGCAGTGACCACAAATAAATACATAGGACATAATTTTTCTCATAATATTATGACTTTATTCTCAGAATTTCAGAACTTTATTCTAATTCAAATTTTTCTTAGTAAGGCCCTAATAGTCATAATGTTGTTACAGTAATGTTTTTTGTTGTTGTTGTTGCTGAAATGTGGTTCACAATAACTTGGCAAATAAAATATTGTCTAAAGATGTGAAAAGAAAACGTATCTCGTTACTAAAAGCAGTACTAATTAATAAATGTAATAATATTTATCTGGGGCAGCCATGATTTTTACATTTTGCATTAAAACTGGCAGCAATGTTTCCTGATTATATGTGTAGAAATGTGTTTTCAGTTGTTACTAAGTTCCTTTCTATAAATGAATAACCTTTATTAGAATCAAGGCCTGTGTTTTTTTGGAAGCTGTTTGTTGTCAGAGGTTGAAGAGTTGTTTTTTAGGTTTTTACCCTAAATCGCTATGGGGTGATTTTTATATTTTTTTAAGCCCAGTGAGCTGCTCACCATCTTGTGAAGAGGGGGAAAAAGTGTTTGTGTCATGGCTGCGAGGCACACGCTGTCAGAGCTGCAGAGCTCTTAATTTCGTCTGACTAGCCTGTCAACTCCTGCGGCTCAGACCGATTTCCGGTTCCAGCTGATTCCGCAAACATTTACAGCTCTGGACCCCCCCCCAGAAAAATATATGAAATAACTGGCTCAGACTCTGAGCGTTTTAGCCCCAAACCAGCCACAGACGTAGGAAAAGTTGCCTTTCTGAGGGGCGGGAGAAGAGTTGGAGCATATTTTAACTTTCAGCCAGCGGTGGCTGGAGATGCTCGTTTTAGGTCAGTCAATCTGTCACAGCTCACATGCCACTAATTAAAAATAAATACATTTAAAAAAAAAACTTTCAGGCGTTTTGCATCTCTGTCAATTAAACTCTACAGCCAATGCACACATGGACAAGTGTTGGAAGATTTAGCCTTTTTACTTGTGTGCTGTCAAACAACATCCTTCATTTTGTTAATGAAAGATCTGGAATACATTTTATGACAGTGTTTACAAAGACATTAGGATGGAAAAGGAGTCTGCCAGTGTTTCTCTAGACATGTAGCTTATCTGCTCTTTGAATTCACCACCAGGTCAGAGAGAATCCTCACTGCACACTGTAAAATTTCTTTGTAAAACCTCATTTTATTTATTTATTTTTTAATCTTTTTTGTCTAGGAGTTTCTTGCAGTATTGCAATTTTAATCTCATAGAGGTACAACTTCATTTTCGCAATATTACTATTTTGTGTTTTGTGAATCTCGTACTGTTACGACTTTATTCCTGAAATATTCCGACTTTATTCCCCTAATATTCCAACTTTATTTCCATATCATTACGACATGATTCTTGTGACATTGCTCCTTTATTCTCATAATAAAAAAATAAAATAAAAAATAACTGGCCCTAATTCACTGTCATATGGTTTCCACCCTGTTTTAAATAAAGTTATATCACTGATTTGAAATGCTGCAACACTTCTTGTTAGAGAAATATAACCGTGGGGGTTTAACTGGGATTTATTTTCCTGGAGGTTCTGTTTTAGGGCAGTGATGTGTCTGTGAACCACAAAATGGGACTGACACCATGTGACAAACTGCAAATAAAACAAAGCGACAGATGCCTCTGGCTTTTTCACCAATCAGTTGTTTTGGATGCAGCGGCCTGCACAGCGATCGCCACATCTAACGCTGGGCTTTTACCACCAAAGGAGAAAATAAAAAAGAACTCTGAAGTAAAATGTTTTGCTTTTCAAGATGAATAAATGTAAAACTCAAACAGATTGGTTTCTTCTCTCCTCCTCCGTCCGTCTCTGCAGGGACGTATGTGGAATTTACGGGGCCACAGCACAGAGTAATGAGGTCCCTGTTGGAAAACGGCGCTCACAAACTCGGACTCACCTCGATGATCCCCATCCTCCACGAGCTGGAGAAGCCGTGTCCGTCATTTGTGAGGTTCAGACCAGGTGAGTCAATGTTCTCTCTTCTCGTCAGAAAGTGGAAATGAGCCATGAGATCAGGGCTTCACATCGCATCAGGCTCACCTGAATGTTTAATTCTCCGCTCGGCCTGCGGGACGATGGCGGGGTGAGTGTTGGGACAGCTCGGGGTCGCCTGGGGCGGAAATCCACACCGCGGAACCGTGACTCACGGTGGAGGTTTCGCAGACGAGAGCACAGTAATTGGACGGCCAGGTTCGTCGTCCGTAACAGAAGCTGTTGCTTGACAGATGAGTCGTGGAGATGCAGCGATGCGGAGTGGAGACGTTAGCACCACAGCAGCTAATAGGCTCATCCTCATGCCCAGGAGCAGGGTGTCCACATTTTTTGTCACATGGGCCAAAATAGTCATATTAGAAGTACTAGAAAGCCTACAAAATGTCATTTTAAAATTTAGAATCAGTAAATTACATAGATTTTTTACAATAAACTTAGCATGCAATATTTTAATTGAGCATATAACGTTTTTTATAGGGGATGTGTAAATCATGGTACATCCTAAACTTAAGAATATTCTATGTCTACCTTATAAAATATAGTAAATTACTTTAAAACACTATAAAAAATGTAGTGTATTACCAGCAATTAGACCAGAATTTATTTTTAAGTGCGTACATAATACACATATTGTGGAGCAGTCACTTCTCCGGCTTGGACTAGAAGCAGCTACTATTCAGCAACACAAGAATGCATTCACACCAGCCCTGTTTAGTCTGTAACCTTCGGTTTATATGGGGAGGTGTAACTCTGATCCACCAAACAAAACTCGTTTTGGGTTCGGTTGAAGTGAACTACTGCTGCTGTTTGAATGCATTTGCAGTTGTCAAGTGCACCTGAGAAATCAAACATCAGGAAGGAGATTATAGCACAAAGCATTCTGGGTAAATGCAATCAAAAACAAACACACGTCTAGCAACAGCGAAAGAAATGGCTTGTGTTTTTTTTTTGCCACAGATAAAAAGAGATCCTACAACCATCAAAATCTGACGCTACTCCATTTTTGATTACATTCTGTGAAGAAGGGAGATGCACTCATTATGTTCAGAGAGTTTTGTGTTGTTTCCTTCAAAGGTTCCTGATCCAGCGCCACCACAGGCCAGGGGAGGAACAGGTTCTTAAACACAGTGCAGTGTTAAAGTGAAATGCATCAGCAGAAAATGCAACAAATGTTGCAATTTTGGTTTTCAATCAAACTGAGTCTACCTTTAAACACGCCTCTTGTCCAACACACACACACACACACACCAAGAGAGTGTTTCGTGTCGGATGGACGACAGTAACTATTCTTTGTTTCAGTTTGGAGGCCTGTCGGCCCCAAACACTTACAAATAAAAACTCAACATAGCTGAACGAAGGCCAAACTCGTCCATTGGCCGTCCATTACTCACTAATGGTTATGATGAAAATTTGGCTCAGACAGATTCCAGCCGGGCCGCATTCAGTCATTTTCTCCTGAATCCCCTCCATCTAAAGCTGCAGACGTTTTCAGACAATGATCGCAGCGATGATTACAGCACATATTATTCAAGACGGCTGCTTCCCTTCGAGATGGAGTAAAAATTCTCAAGAATGTCTGACGACTGGATATTTAAAGGCCGTTAAGTTGTCCAGGAACTGAACTGTCAATTTTATTCTTAACTGGAAGAAACCATCAAAGAATCAATCACTTGATAAAAATTTGTAAAAGAAGTCCTGATATCATAAAAGTATTTAGTTTCTATTGGATTTATGAGCATAATGATTAAAATAAGTATATAAAATGGCTGCAGTATAAAGATCAAAAAATTATCAAGAAAAGCCAAACATTTTACTTTTAAAATAATATATTTGTGCAATTGCATCATTCTGTGATTTGCATTGGATATTGCAGTTGATGAGGACTTTGCAAATTAAACTGGAAATAAATGTCAGTCTTTGCAAGAAGCTCCAATATTTATTATTAAGAAAAATCAACTGGGCGCACACATTGTTCAACCAGACATAAACCTGTACACAAATTTTGTTTTCAAACTCCACTGAAGTTTATTTTACACTTCAGGTTGCAACAAAACAAACTACAAATCATCTTTACATTGAAACATTTAGTATAACTTTTTTTTTCATCCATACCGCTTCCCGCGCCTCCCCTGCAATGGCACAGCGCCCCCCCAGGGGGTGCGCCCCACACTTTGGGAACCACTACTTTCACGTATGCTTGAACATTTGTAAAGAATACATCTGCTTAAGCAGATCTCACTGGGTTCTTGTGTTTTATGTTATTCCATCTCCATAAGATAAAAGCAAATAAGGAATTCATACTTGAACTGTTAAAGCCAAAAGTTGTGACTTATTCCTGTAGGATCTTACCGTTTTGCAGTTTTTTTCAGATGCATTTATGTCTCAATAGTAACATATGGTTGATAACTGAAGTATTGACAGAACTGATGTAGCTCAGATGTAGGTTGGCAGATGTATGGAGTAACAAAGGATTCCAGCTCTGAACCAGGTACCAAAAACCTGTAGCAAAAACAAAAAGCTGCAATCTGGAAACACAGGGCTCCATATGTTTCCTGTGCAAAGCTGCCAGTCAGTTTCTTCACATTACAAAATTGCATGAGGTTGTTTCTGGGAAAATTTGACCCAGAAACATAACATCGTCACTTCTGCATATTCCTGTCAGTCCCACTCATTTTAAGAGATGTTTAAAAGAGCAGAAGTTCCCCAAATTTATCTTCTTCACATAGCTCCATACTTCCACTGAATTTTAAGCTCCCAAGGGCAAACAAGTGAGGTAATGAAGCGCGACAACGATGGCTCAGCTTCCCTCGACTCCCAGCATCCCCCGAGCCTCACATTTAGCCAGCTAACTGCAAATGGAAAGTGGGCTAACTGCAAATTGAATGTCGCCTGGCAGAGGCGGCCGACGTGAGAGACCGAAGCAGGTACTTCCAAGAAAGAGGAAAAACGATAGAAAAAGATGACGGGGCAGTGTGTTTTTCTGAAGTCCCGAACAAAAAAAAAAATCTAAAGCATTTTTTGCTGGGAAGTTTCAAACTTCTTGGAATTCAGGGAATGTTTGTGGCTGCACAATACCGAAATCAACAGAAAAAGTAATAAAAAACAAACAAAAAGTTGTGTTTCTACCCATATTACAACTTTTTAAATTAACTTTCCATTCATGTAGTGAATGTGTTTACACCAAACCCTACAACAGTTACCACAACCAGTACAATCCCAACCTCCCAAGTGGAAATTTATAGAATACTTCATAAGCCTTGTTAGTTAATTTGTCTTATTTTTTATCTATCAATTTTATTCCTCTTTTAGATTTTTACACATATTCTAAAGAACAAACTAAATGTTGAAAAATTGTTTTAAAATGGAAAGAATGCTTAAAAAACCCCCCAAAAAACAAGTAAAACAATTTAGTATAACTTGACATTTAAAGGATAAATTATTAAGTATGCCTGCTAACAGAATAAAATCATGATTTATCAATTTAAATAGAACATTTAATAGACCATTAACTGGCCAAAGTGTCTTTATGATTTCTGTAATTTATTCATAAAACACAGGACTTACACAAGGATTTCTTCTTAAGTTTGACAGATTTAGAATTTTTTACTACAAAAATAATATGCACTGTTGGACTTGAAACCCAGTAAAAAACAAACAAACAAAAAACTGTGACCTTTCATTTTTGTTATGAATTACGTAAGAAATTGTGATTTATGAATATAAAAAGAAATTAATAATAATAATAAAAAAACAAATAGTTCCTTCCTTAACTTTATTTAAGGAAGGAACTAATGCTGCACTAATGTGCTGCACTAATGTGCAATGCAGCAACATTGAGGACAAGTCAAATATTGTGAAGGCATACAATCAGCATCTTAAGATTTTTATTATAAATTGCCTTTTGTTTCTGTCAACAACCTCCCAACAAGCAGAATGAAAAACACAGGGATTGAATCTCCGGTTTATCAACAACCAGCACCTTTAAACCTTGTGAAGGTATAAAAGAAAAGCAAAAAGCATCGGAGATACACAGGGGAAGCAGCAGGAGACGAGTAATCCTCAGCCTACAGTGTGACAGCACTCTGAAAGAGACCGCTGATCTGGATTAATTCAGGATTCGCAGTGTCAAGTTTACAGCTGCACAGATAAACACCATCTCCACCTTTTCTCTGCCCGTTTTGATGTGCCATAATCCTGCTATCCTCTCAGGAGACATCCCATAAAACCCACTCCTCGGTTTCATTTTGCCAGCCTAAAGAAAAATGACTTTACTGCCGACTGATAAGATGCTGAAATTTCCACAGCAATTAAAAAAGAACTGGATGATAAAAGCAGATTAGGAAGCGATCCAACTCACAAGCCAATGACAGATAGTTAAAGGACATCTTTTATAAATTTTCCACACTGTAAGACCAAATGAAACCTAATCTCACATAACACCTAAAATACACAGTGGAGCCAAAAACTATTCATACCCCTGGCAAAATTAGGTTTAAATCATTTTATCAATATGTGACTTTTTTAATCCGAAATTTGATCAGCCCAGGCAAAGCACAAACAATCATGGTCTAACTAGTGACTTAAAATTAGTTTATGACAAAACTCAATGGTTTAACTTGTTCACTTTGGAAAAACATTTAAATAAGTTTAATATTATTTCCTTGTGTCATTTTAGTTTACCTGGTTAACTAGGGGCGTTGAAGTGAAGAAAGACTTAATGTGCTGTTGTGAGCACTGTTGACAACCAAAGCTCGCGATATCATATTTGGAAATTGTGCTAAATTGTAATTGTGAACGGGGTGCTGTGGTGGTGAAGGGGTTAAGCACAACCCATATATGGAGGCCTTAGTCCTTGACGCAGCTCTCATTGCCCACTTTCCTGTCAATTCACTATCAAGTAAAGGTCACGAGAGCCAATAAAACTCCAAAAAAAAACATGTTATATATAAAAACATTTATTCATGATGGTGAATGTTCAGCATAGTTTGTTGAAACTATTTTTTAAATTTCTTTGCCTTTGAAAATATTCAGACAGTATGCAAATGTCACCCTTTTTTTTTTTTTTTTCCCCATATCAAAGTTTTTTAAAGAACGGCCTAATTCCAACTAATCGTTTTCAAAATGACTGTCATGTCACATCTGACTTTTATGTCATTGACATGAGGCATAACAAGTCATAATTCTGCACCAGAATCTCAATGTCAACAATCGATTGTTGATCAGAGATAACTTTCCAAAGTTTTGTGTAAAGAACAGATGTCTGCAAAGTAAAAATAAAGATTGTTGGTTTTAAACGGTGCCACAAAGAGATAAACGAATGCTATTCGCAATAAAAAATTTGTAATTAAACAATGACCATGTGGCAGGAATAACAATAAAGAAAAGGAGAAGCTGCTGTGTGCTCTCTTCAAATCACAATGACAGATGAAGCGGTAATATAGAAAAGTAAAGTTTCTCCTAGCAGCCTACAGGAGGTTCTTTGTGATGCAATTCAGCTGAAGTTGTGAGACGCTTGGGGACCACAGCCGAGGGCTTTCACTCAGACTCTGAGCTGTTTTTATTTCTGTCTGAGGGAATCTGTCTCCCACTCTGTCCTCCAGGCGAATAAGAATCTCAGGATCCCAGCAGACGTACCACTTGTGGCCAACAAACTCAGCTCATTCTGCAGACTGAGGAAACCGAGCAGGAAAACCGTAGGAAATAAGTATTTCTAATTGGTGTTAAAACTGCAGGATTAAAATGGAGCAACAGCATTGCAGTAGTAGTCTACAGTATTTACAATAGGGTGTTTGAAAAAGAACATACTACATATGAATAAAACTGTCAATTTATAGTATTTCAAATACTTATATGATAATAAAACCAAATAAGGTAAATTACGGTCAAATAAAGTATGTTTAGTAACTGTTGAACCCAGACGTTGTAAAACTGTCAGCAATATCATTTTTCTTCGGGATCAATAAAGCATTTTTTAATTTGAACTTCTATTGAACTGGAGCAGTAAGCTTCAGTGGGCGACTATGCATCTTGAAACTTCAGTGGGCTTCCTTTCATCCTATTTCATTCTCCTTTTATTATTTAGGAACTGTATTGTCCTCACTTTTAACCCAGAAAAGGAATTAGTCACTCTTTAGCTTATTTCTTTAGAAACTGTAGAGTACTCACTATTTAGACCAATATGGTGAGTATATTAGAAAGTTTTGATTAATTTATAGTTTATTATAAATTAATAATAAACTATAATAAACTATAAATATAAATTTTCTGGGTTGCTATCATAGCATGTTTTTCTTTCTCATTCTAATTTTTTTTCTCGTCCTATTTTATTTTTTTTTTACTTCAAAGTATATTAGAAAAATGTTTGCCTTTAGGGCCAACGCTTTATTTTTTTATTTTTGCCATTTCAGACATTTTATCCCAGATGAAAACCGCAGGAAATAAGTATTTCTAAAAATAATTAGAACGAAATTAGAATACAGAAAAAAATCTTCCAGAAAAGAAACATTTAGTTTTTATTATCACTTAGAAACAGTGGCGTACTCATTACTTTTGCAAATTAAGAGCATTCCTAGAAAGTCCTGAGAATACTACTATACTTATCTACCAACCCTGAGTAGGAGAATCTAATTTATATACTTTGGATCAAACATTATTAGCTTTTTCTTCTTTTGCTCTTAATGTGCTCCTTTGGTTTGCTATTTTAATTCCTGTAAAGCACTTTATATTGCTGAAAATGTGCTATATAAATAAAATTACCTTTACACTTAATTTGGTACATGATATTAAAATGACTTCAATAGTTTCTACTATCTAATAACTCTGAGCAAGTTGACTTGTTATCAACCTGTTACAGTTGAGAGTTTTCTCTCAAATTCTAATACTTCTTTGTGCAATTTCTTTGCTTAAACTTTGATCAAACTTAAAAAAAAAAAAAAAAAAAACCTTCCACATAACTTTGTAAGTCACAAGAGAAGCAAATGACACTGAAAACCCCTCAACACATCTGAAAAAAAAAAAAAAAACTGCTTACAGAGCTGGTGACCCTCCAGCTGAGAAATGAAGCTGGGAGCCGCTTTTGTTTTGAAGTTGCCACGCTGAGTCGCAGCGGCTTTATAAACACAGACTGAACCACAAACGTTCATCTTTGCCTGACTGGTCTGTTCCTTTTAAGGTCACGGCGCTTCCAGCTGTTCAAAGAGGGAGTCTGAGGTTCCTAAAAACTAAAACTACCTTTTCACTAACAGTGATGTGGCAAGAAAGTAGAGAGACAGAAATGATCATCTTTAATAAGACAAAACAAAGACCTACTTGTTAACCATTAATGTTTAATATTATTTAAGATATGCGCCAAGGGAGTGAGTTGCTTTCAGTTGTAAATTACCTACATACCTGTAGATGCATGTCAAACAGATGTTTAAAGTATTTTAAATCTGCAAATAAGGAATTAAAGGTCCAGAAGTCATCATAACTGTATGTATGAATGTAAACATTGTTCTCTTCTTACACTTTTATATGTAGAAATGGAAGAACAATTCAAACAACATTGTGATGACAATTCAGGATCCCTGCCAAAGGAATTAAAGCACACTTTCACACTCTTCTGCAGCCATTGTGATTTTTAGTGCACTGCCTGATCCACTACAAATACAATACACAAAAATGCTGAGTTTCACTAAAATTAATGAACTATAGATTTGAAAAGAAATACATTGTACAATGCTTATAAAATTACCCAGAATGCCCTGTGGTATAGACCACTTCCTGCTTTTAGAGAAGTCTCTGGTTTGCTTGGAATTGACATATACATTCAAAATGCACTGGAGTTCACTTCAGCCAAACTGAGACGCAGGTTTATAGGCAGACCAGAGTTTATAGGCAGACCAGAGTTTATAGGCAGACCAGAGTTTGCTTTTTTTGGTTTGCTTGTACATTCACACCACCACAAACGAACTAGAGATAGATTTTAGAAAGCATTTATAAGCATTTATAAGTGATGCTTTGAGTTAATATTTAAAAATTCAGAGTCAAATTTATTCCCTGCAGTTAGATTTATTGAACTGTTGTTTATTTTAATTTGGCTGTAAACCTTGTTTTGTGTTTAACTTCTTTCCGCTTTGCCATTCTTCAAGTTTGTTGTGTTTCTTGTCTGTGTTAATCTGGTTTTTTTTATAATGGCTTTAATGTTGCAGTGGAAAAAAAATGGAAATTCAGAGATAATTCAGTTTGCATCTTTGTTACACTTCTCCAGAGCATGACCTCTCTGGAAGTGTAAGATATTAAACAGACCATTTTAAAAAAGCTGTTTGATGGGAGAAAATGTATTTTCCATGACTGGCGCTTCCTCCCCCAGCAGCAAAGTAAACATGCAAACAGAAGAGAAAATGAGGTCTGTTCAGGGGCAACTGCATGCAAGGGGACCTGCTTCCGTCTGCCTCAACAATACAATGCTGCCGTGCCGAATTATCACAGCCAATTTACTGCCTACACCGTTATCATGCGTCCAACATGACTTTAAAAGAAATTAGATACAACAGACTTTTCCCCCCTAAGCAGTGAAATGGAAAGTTATTCAGACACAGATGCAAAAATGATGACTCCATCAAGGGAGTTTTCATAGAGATGAAAATGAACTGAATCTCACATTCATGTAGGTTCTGATGCTGAAGGAGGCAAACTCAGCATAAAGCAACAAAAAGCCAAGATCCAGACTTTCTGCAGGCATGGAAACGACCACACAAGCATGGATTTGGTTTCAACTCTGGCTTCAGCAGGAAGCACAACGATACATCCTGAAGGGATTCATTAAAACCAAACATCTTTATCTGCTGAGTACAATAGGATTTACTTTCACTGACGGAATAATTTTATTCACTTCCCTGCAGCTGAAGGTTTAAACGTTTGGTCTCCATCTCAAGATCAAGTATTCCTGCATTAAAACTAGTGGCGTGCCGATCGATTGGCCACCGATCATAATCAGACCATTTTCATAAAAAAGCATATGATCAGTAATCACCAATCACTGGCTCTTTTTGCTGATCACAAAAAAAAACCAAACAAAAAAAAACAACAAAAAACAATCACCTTCATCTTATACTTGGCAACCTACAGAAGCCAGTGTGCACCGTATCTACCCCTTTACAGCACAGTGCAGTAAAGCAAGGTCATGTGGAACTTTAACTGACAGTGAATGGGGAAGTTTGTGTATTGTGATAAAAGAATACCTCGGGGGTGAAGTACGTCAAAATGCATCAACACAACAAATTTAATGGCATTTAAAAGACAAGCACTTGACATAATATTAGTCTATCAAAGCTTACTGCAGTAAAAAAAAAAAAAAGCATCCAGAGTGGTCAGACAGCAGGTAAAGCAACTACCAACACCCATCTGGATGAGCATGACGGTCAGAAAGCAAATAATCCAAAAAATAATTCAAGTCATCGAGCTGGTGGTGTAACTCACTGGGTTCTGCTTTTGCTGTTGGTCTGCCACTACACGCTACTGAGACCAAATGTTTCACAGACGTAGCGGAATGGGAGCTCCAACAGACTGGACCTTCTCACACTGAACATCTCCTTAAAGCTGGAGCATGCAACTTAAACAAAGTTTTAACATGTATATTAAAACTTTCACTGTCCCAACATGAGATAGATATTCTGTGAATAAAAAAAAAGAAAAAAAGCTCCTCTGCCTCCTCCCAGTGATTTGCAGAATTAAACCACTCAGTGAGAAACAACCAATAAGAACCAGGAATAAACAGCCAGCCAGGCTCACATGCAGTTTTGATTTAGGAACATAGGATTTATTTATGCAACCTGCATTTGGTTTTGAACGAATGTTTTATTTTTTTACTTGATATAGGCAGTGTTGTAAGATTTATTTGACTATGTGTAATTTTAGGCTGTTGAATATTGACAATCACATATTGTATAACTGATAGCAGGTCTTTTTAACTGAATTGTGCTTACAAGTACTTTACATATTTTTTGGTACATTTTTGATTCCATTTTGCAAGATCACGTAGTAGCATTTATATCTAGAGAGAATCCAAAGCCAATCCATATGATTGGTATCGGTAATCAGCAGTGATCGGCCCTCATATCGATATCTGTATCGGTATCAGAACCTGATCAGAGCATCCCTATTTAAAACAAAGTTTAGAGGAATAATTGCAAGAACAAAAATCATAATTATGAGAATAAAAGCCGACTACAAGCATAAAAGTCAATTTTGAGTTTTTGTCAGTTTGAAAGTTGTAATTAAGTGAATAAATTATAAATTTGACTTAAAGTCATGATGACTTGTTTCAAAGTGAATTACAAATTTTAAAGTTATAATTGTGAATCTTATAAGTTGTAATGACAAGATTATAAATTGAGATTTATACAACAAAAACACACAAAATTTTAATATTTTACAGTATCCGTGTTCTCATCAGGACATCATGCAACATTAATTGACCGTCACTGGAGGACAGTCGGGGTTCAACACAATAATCTCTCAGTGGCAGCAGGTTGGACCAAGGTTGGACTGTCCCGATGCAGCTCTACCTTTCCACTTTGTCAGTTCTAACACTATTTATTAAAATATTGTAAATTCTTCAAAATTTAAAGCAATCAGAAAGTTTACTTTGTAAAAGTGCTAATAATAATCTTTGTGTTCGAGTTTGCTTTGTTCACGAATACATCTCCACAAATCATAACCAATTGCCAGTAGCCGCTTTAAACTCAGCCAGTTAAACTCCACTACCTGTCCCCTCGTCAGACATCACAAAATCTGCAATGAAACAGTCAGTGGGTTTGATGTGCCTAACAGGAAGAGAGGCTGCAAATCAGATTCTACTTAAAGCTGCAGAATGCCATTTTTAGGAACAATGTTTTTTTGTTTTGTTTTTTTTAAACATATTTATTAAAATATGTTTAAAAACATATAGTCACTATGTTATGACTCCTCCAGGCTCCGATTGGTTGTTTTTGACAGGGAATGGTGCATTTCTTCAGACTGCGATAGCAGCACAGGGAGGAGGAGAAGAGGTTACACTTCCTGTCTATTGTATTATACTCTCATGACAGAGTGACATTTTAGCAAATATGTAAAAACAATTTTTTTATTATCACTACATAATGCAGCTTTAACGTCGCCTTCAGACAAATGATTTCCTCTGTCAGTTTTAAAAATCAAGGATATTGAATTGCTACATCCATAATTTAAACAGACAAAACACATGAATACTACTCATCTTTACAACAGCAGATTTTACCTACACATCTATAGCCTCTTGTCTAACAAATAACATTCTGAATATAAACTTTGAAATTATGCTTTCACATTTCAATCCAAGAAGTATTGACAGAACCATCAGCTCGTTGATGCATTTGACCAGGTTAGTAAACTGCTGACTGAGTCACAGTGAAACACAATGAACGGCACCTCCAGCACACTGGATCACTTTGAAAAGGAAATGGAGTGAAAGGAGGAAAAATATATACTTTTTGCTGAAGCAAGGATCCCATATTCCATACACTTTATTGAATTGCTTTTGTTATGTTGGAGGAAATGTGTTTTAGCTGCTGCCAAAGAGAACAGAGGAGGAGGCCATCTGAGACTCACAAAAAAGACACAAAGTGACTGCTTTTCTCGTCTCCTCAAAGGAGATTTTCATAAAAGAACAAGGTGGCAGAAATCCAGGACAGCAGCGGAAAACTTTCACTGTTCTCTTGTAGCAAAGTCTAATAGTTAAGGAAATTAAACCTCAGTCTTCCAGAGAAAATCTGAGATTTACTCAGAGTTGTTACTGAAGTGCTGACAACATCCTTTAGCTGTTTATTTTTCTCTGGAAACAGTCTGTCCAGTTAAATCTGTCCAGTTAAGTCTACCGTTAAATATTTACTGATAATGTCATATGACACAAGAATTCGTATGCTTTTAGAGCAACAGCTCAGAAATGCTTTTCTTAGTCCGAAAAGGGAGTTTAAAATGATCCACTTGAAACACGACTCCGGGTGAAAACCAATTTATTGATGTTTCATATGTTGAAGAATTTTGGTTGTTTCTTTTTAGGATCTTTATGATGAGGATGCTGATATGTCAACTTAATGTGACAATCACGTAAAATTAAAGTTTGGGATCTTTGAAGATCCTTCAACTTACTAAGTTTAAAAGATGATTTTTGAAAAACATTCCAGTGCAGGAATATTTGGACACCCCTGGACCAAAATTGTCACTTGAAGGCCAAAAAAGTGTAATTTTTAATAACTCATACTAATGTTTCTTTTTTTTTTTTAACAACTAAGTAATGCATGGTAATCATTTAAATAAATGAAGTAGTCACACTTTTTTGCTGAAAAGAGATGTTACTCTTAAGGGTTTTGTAAGTTTGCCTTATCAAAAGATATATTTGTCAGGTGTTTTTTTGAGAAAATAGATGTAGTCAGTTCAGAACAATAAAAGCAGGATTTAGGCCACTCTGTGTTTGTAACAATTGCTATAGTGTCAAAAACCAAGCTTGGACCAGTTGTCAAAGCTTATATAGTAGATATGAATCAGTTGAACAGATTTTTAATTTCAATATAGCAACATAATAGTTGAAAAATACTCAATATGTAAGAAAGTTTAGGATGGATTTCTACTTAATTATTCAACTTTCACACCCAAAGACATAAAAATAAAGAAAAACAAACAGTTTTTCTAGGTAAAGGTTGTCCTTTCCATCTTAAGTAATTCTGTAAAAAAACAAGCAGCCTTGATAAAATAAATCATTAGAATCATGATGTGATCAATGGCGATATGAATGGCCACTCTGCAAAACAAAACAGTTTAATTGACCTGCAGCAGCATCAGAGCCATATTTTCTCTGTTTCTCATTTAGAACAGAAAAAAAAGAGTTTATTCTCATCTTCTGCTACCTGCAGATGGGATGTTTCTAAACCAAACTTGTGATGCACAAGATATCTGGGTCCAAAACCTTAAAATATTCATGATGTAAGAAAGAAATGTGCAGATTTGGAAAAAAATAACATTTTTAAATATTCTCTCTCTCAATGTTTGGGTGCAGAAACCTGGAATCAGAATCTATTTTTAAAGTAGCAGGATTTTTTTTATTTTTATTTTTTCCTTTTCACATCTGTTGATTTTTTCTCCCCATTTTAAATCAAAGTGCAGCCTGGATGTGAAAAGAAAAAAAAAAAGGAAAAGAAAAACTCATGCACACAGAAATCCCCTGAGTACGACGCATAAATGTTGTGAGAGGAATGACGAACAGAGAGCAGAGCAGAGAACAACAGATGCAGCAAGCTGGGATAAAATGCGAAAAGAAAACGCTAAAGTGAGAAGAGAAAAAAGATAGTAAGGAGGAACGGAGGGACAGCATGTGGTCGAAGCAATCAGGATGAGGTAATACTGCTGATGAAATCCAGACAACGATGAAGACAGACCTCCAGCCAATGAGTAGGAGCCAAGGGGAAAAATTATGAAATGTAGAATAAAAGCAGCAAAAGGAAAGAGCAAAAGCACATTTCTATCCTCTACTTTTGTAAGCTTTTATAGATGGGATGTTTGTTAAAAGTGATTTATTAAATACATTTTGTTTAGTCAACAAACCAAAAGAATTGTTCAAGAGCATCTTCAGTAGCCCACTACTGCACAAATAAGAATAATCCCACTGAAGTAGTACAGGTATTCAACAAAAAGGTAACCAGATGTAACCTGAGGAAGAAATGATCTTTATTGTTCTGACAGGTCCTACCTCAACATCCTCCACAGCAGAGTATTTGACTCCTATTTGTCCGTCTTAAGACAAACAAAGTGTGACACCAAGAAGTTCAGCTGTGGGTCAGTGAGGGAAACATCTTCCTTAGGGAGGATACAAAGTCTGAACTCCTGGGAGGGTAAAGGCTCCTTGTTTTCTTCCATCAGGTTTGGACACTGTGGTTCTTTCCCTCACACCGTAGAGAACACAAACTAAACCTTTCACTTTATCCTGATTATTCCTCTGTACAGTAAATTCATTTACACGCCACTTTATTTTCAGAAATTCTTATTTTTCTGGATAAGAGCAAAGGTGTTTTCACATCAAATAGTCTGCTGGACTCGGTTTGATTGGGGACTATAATTGCCACAATTGTTACATTTTCAGCAGGTGTGGTTCGCTTTCACACTGCACTGTCAAATAAGAGCAAATCCCTTCTTCACAAAATGTAAGCAAATATAGAGTGGCATCAGATTGTCACAGTTGTAGGATTTTTCTGGTCTGTCTCCTGCCAGCGCCAGAGTTGCATATTTATTTTGGTTGTATTTACCCAGAATGCCCTGCACAACAGTTTGCTTCCTGCTTTTAGAGCGGCCTCTGGTCCACTTGGGATTCACATTTGCATTCCAACCACACCAGAGTTCACTTCAACTGAACAGAGACCGAGGTCAGTAGAAGGACCAGAGTTCTCTTCCTTCAGACTGCCCAGGTCAGCTGTGGCTACTATCCAGTAGCTTGCCACCATCAGCATGTGAGTGCATATGTGAATGATTGACTGTCGTGTGAAGCACTTTGGGGTCCTCTGGACCTGACAAAGCGCTTTACAAGTATACAGACCATTTATCATTTCGGTCTGCATCACTTTAATTGGACATTCACACCTCCCCAAGCAAACTAGATTTTCCAGGCAAATGAAGTACAGCTCAGTTAGAGCTGGTATGTCACTTTCTATACTTATCCCAGTTTATCTGCTGATTGGTTCTTAACTTCTGCTTAAAAGTGACTGTTTAAGGAGAAAACTTTACGAAGAAATCAGCATCAGTAAGTCCCGAATGAAAATCTCCTTGTGCATATTTCCAGGCTGCTCAGCCTGTAAAGAAGTTTTTCTGTCTGGTTTTAATTTCAGCTTTGCACCTGGCAGCCAGTTTCTGCAAACTTTCACTCTGATCTGATGGTGATCTTTCTCTCAGGCATGAGGGAAAAAAAGTTTACAGAGTCCGTCTGGCACATGGCGTGTTTAGAAGAACCCTGCATGCATGATTCAAATACAGGGCCATATTTGGATTGTTAGTTATAAAATCATTTTATAGTAGCAATTATTAGTAGAGGCCGATGAAGAAGAGCAACTTTAGATGTTTCTGTGGCACAGTACTGACGGTTGAGGAAAAGTGGTCTACATACATTCAGGCCTCATCAAGACTGTTGATTTGTTTCAGCATTTGAATTTACAGATTTGGTTGCTGTGTGTAACAATGTCTGGGATCGCATTAACCAAATATTTTCCACTTTTGAAATTCCAGACCTCTACCAGACTAATCCATACACTCAAAGAAAATTCAAAAATAACTTTGCAGATGATACACAGCTCTACCTTACAATGTCACCAGGTGAGTCTGAAGCCAACCAAGCATGCTAAAAAGGAAAAAAACTTTACCATAACTTTCTACAGCTGAACAGAAACAAACTGAAGTTATTACTCTTGGGGTCATCACACAGCTTCAATAATTACAGCTAGAAACTAGCGATCAAGCCCAAAATCTGGATATAGTGATGGACTCAAATATGAACCTACAGAGACAGATACAATGCCGGTCCTCTAGATGTTGAAGAACATTTCTAGGATTAAAGGGCTAATGTTGCAGCAAGATCCACAGAAAAGCATTCAAGTGTTTGTCTTTAGTCTAATTGATTACTGCAACAGTGTCCTCACAGGTAGGCCTAAAAAACACATTCTCCTGCTGCAAACGATCCAGAACGTTGCTGCTCGCAGTCTCACTAAAATCATATCATCCCGCTAGCTCAGAGAACAGACTTTAAAATACCGTTTATAAATCATTGGATGGTTTAACACCACAATACATTAAAGATCTGCTGTTGTTGTATCAACCTTCCAGATCCTCTCAGGTCTCCTGGTTCTGGTCTACTCTTCATCCACAGAACCGGAACCAAACATGGAGAAGCAGCATTCAACTTCTATGCACCACAAATCTGGAACAGACTTCCTGAAAACTGTAAAACTGCTGAAAGACTTAAAATTTAAACTTAAATGTTTAGAGTTACCTTTGATTACTAATAACTTGAACATTGATCAACATATTTAATGTGGATTTGTTTGATGATGACATTTGACAAAATGTAACTTTTTTGCTTTATTGGTTATATATTGTTTTTTTTAATGACATAAAGCACTTTGAACTGCCTTGTTTCTGAAATGTACAATACAAATACACTTGACTTCTTTGTCTTGGTTAACCATCGGCACTGATGGGGAGCACCAGAAGAGACATACGGTCTTACTTATGTTTTCCAATTTAGTTAGGCAAGTTAACCTTTCAATCTCCTAACAGATTTGTGCATTTTTCAGAAAAAACAAACAATAAAACCAGCCTCAGAAAGGGTCCCTGCAGTTCCCTTGCTATATATTGGAAAAACCAGCAAGTGTTTCCCTCGGAGCTCCATTAAAGCCTGCTGTCCAGGAGTTACCTAGAGCTCGTCAGACGACCTGAGCTCCCAGATGAGAGCAGCATCTCCAGTGTTCATGGTGTGAAAAACATGCTGGGACTCCATGAAGTGAAAGCCTGCAGACTACCATTCTTCAGGTTATCCTCAGAAACCACATTAGGAGAAAACATTGTTATTCAGTGAGACATGAAACCAAAATCCATCACAGATACAGCTCAGAGGTTTGTGGTTCTTCTGAAGCCGTTTCACCACAGTTTGATGGACAGCAAGAAGCAGCAGCTGACTATAATCATGAAAAACTCTGTAAAAACTCTTTAGTAACAGTCTTTGAACGAGGATTCAAAGATATTTTACTAATGCAATGAAGAAAATAACAAAATAAATACCTACATTTAAACCTGCAAGTCAGAAACTTGTTAACTGGGAACACAGATCAGAAAAAGGCCATTTTCTGAAAGAACAATACATTCAGAGAAGTAACTTAGCTGTTCAAACAAATGTTCATTTTGCATTCAACATAAAAAAACATGTTGAATGTTTTTTTATGTTGAAAAAAAACATAAAATATGTAAATATTTTATGTAAATATATTTTTCTCCTCAAATGAGAAAAATATCTGTAAATATATTTTTCTCCTCAAATGACAACTTAAGCTTCACTTACTGTAAAAAAAAAAAAAAAAATTAAAATATATATATATATATATATATATATATATATATATATATGTATGTATTGTGGTATATATATATATATGTGGCTGACAGGCTGAAACCGGCAAAAATTGCGCTATTCCGTCTGGGTCCTTAGGCAAGACCCTTTGAGCTACTGCCTACCTCAGACCATGAGAGACATTGAGAAGCAAGGAAACATGCCGGCTCAGACGTCGCCCGGCCAAACAAGGTCTGCGTCAGGTGTTGGGGAACCAGAGCACCTTGACGATAAATGGGCTACTGGAACAAGACGGAAATGGGCGAGAGGTGAAAACTTGGATCTGTTGGAATGCTACTACTCAAGTAGCCCTAATCGGAGAGGCTATATACAAAGACTGAGGGAGGAATGGTTACTTCGACATCCCCAGTCTACACTAAGTGCTAAACAACTAGTAGCTCAGTGTTCCAACACCCGCAAACGGCAATTGCTGTCACAACTTGAGATTGACGAGGTACAACACAAATGCTACGGCAAAGAGGAGGAACCTGGATGTCAGGATAGGCGGGGCTTAACTACGAGCCCCCTCCTAGAGAGGGAGTGTGCAGCCACAATGAAGGAATCGGAGCTGAATAAGGCTGCAGCTGACCTGAGAGATAGGATCATGGCACGAATGACAACCAGACCTCCTCGGCGCCAATTACAACGGCCGAGTGAAGTACCATCAGAAAGCCTCATTGAAGATGTGAATGCAGCATTGAGAACGATCCCTAGCAACACCATAACGGAAACCAATGAGCTGATTTACAACTCAGCATCAGTGATCCTTGAGCTGCTTGGCTATAAGAGCAACCATGAGAGACAGTACCCACCATGGAAAAGATGGCTAGAGACTAAAATCAAGGTGACAAGGAGGGAATTGAGTCAACTATCAGAGCTCCATAGACGTGCAATGAAAGGACCAGTACCCAGGAAGTACAGCCAGATGCCCATACCTGAAGCACTCGAAACTGCCAAACAGAGGATCCAAGCCTTGGTCAGTCGCCTAAAGAGATACACAAGGAAAATGAAGCCAGAAGGATAAACCGGCTCTTCTCCACCCAACCAGCTAAAGTGTACTCTCAATGGCAGGGTAATAACAACAGAGCAGACCCACCAAGGCTGGAGACTGAACAATACTGGAAAGGCATATGGGAAAGGGAGGCGTCCAAAGGGAGGCGTCCAAGAAAGAGTCTCAGGTATGAAAAACTGGACAGCACCAGGGCCTGACATGATCCATGCCTACTGGCTAAAGAAGCTCACTGCCCTCCATGAGCGACTGGCAGCCCAAATGAACCAGCTGCTATAAAATGGGACTCACCCTGAATAGTTAACTGAAGGGCGCACAATCCTGATCCAGAAGGACCCATCAAAGGGCTCAGTCCCACCCAACTACCGACCAATAACCTGTCTCTCCACAACCTGGAAGCTCATGTCAGGCATCATAGCGGCTAAGATAAGCAGACACATGGATAAATACATGAGCACGGCACAGAAGGGCATTGGCGTAAATAGCAGAGGAGCCAAACACCAAATCCTTGTAGACCACACAGTTGCCAGAGACTGCAAAACCCAACACACCAACCTGTGCACGGCTTGGCTAGATTACAAGAAAGCCTATGACTCAATGCCACACACTTGGATCATTGAATGCTTAGAGATGTACAACATCAACAGGACCCTGAGAGCCTTCATTGCAAACTCGATGGGGCTGTGGAAAACCACCCTTGAAGCCAACTGCAAACCACTTGCACAAGTGTCCATCAAATGTGGCATATACCAAGGAGATGCTCTGTCCCCGCTGCTGTTCTGCATAGGCCTGAACCCCCTCAGCCAAATCATCAGCAAGACTGGCTACGGATACCGACTAAAGAATGGAGCCAACATCAGTCACCTCCTCTACATGGATGACATCAAGCTGTACGCCAAGAATGAGCGAGACATCGACTCACTGATCCACACCACCAGGATCTACAGCACAGACATTGGGATGTCATTCGGACTAGAGAAGTGTGGTCGGATGGTCACAAAGAGAGGGAAGGTCATTCGCACGGAAGGGGTCTCACTCCCAGAAGGAACAATAGCAGACATAGAGGACAGTTACAAGTACCTGGGAATACCACAAGCAAATGGCAACCTCGATGAGGTCACAAGGAAAACAGCCACAGCCAAATACCTCCAACGAATAAGGCAAGTCCTGAGAAGCCAGCTCAATGGCAAGAACAAGATCCAGGCAATAAACAGCTATGCCTTGCCAGTAATCAGATACCCTGCAGGAATAATTAGCTGGCCAAAGGAGGAGATACAGGCCACGGATGTTAAGACACGGAAATTACTAACAATGCATGGAGGGTTCCAGCCCAAATCCAGCACCCTGAGATTGTACACGAGCCGCAAGGAAGAAGGCAGAGGACTAGTGAGTGTGAGAACCACTGTCCAGGATGAAACATCCAAGAGCCATAGATACATCAGGGACAAAGCCTCATCACACAATGTGCTCAGTGAATGTCTCAGACAATGGGGAACAGAAGTTGAGGTGCTGGAGGTACCATCATGGGAGGACAAACCCCTACATGGGATGTACCACCGGCAAATAACTGAAGTGGCTGATATCAGAAAGTCCTACCAATGGCTGGAAAAAGCTGGACTCAAGGACAGCACAGAGGCCCTCATCCTGGCCACCCAGGAACAGGCCATAAACACCAGAGCAATAGAGGCCCAGATCTACCACACCAGACAAGACCCAAGGTGTAGATTGTGCAAGGAGGCCCCTGAGACAGTCCAGCACATAACAACAGGGTGCAAGATACTGGCAGGGAAAGAGTACATGGAACGACATAACCAAGTGGCAGGCATAGTGTACAGAAACATCTGTGCAGAATATGGACTGGAAGCCCCGAGATCAAAGTGGGAAACACCCCCAAAGGTGGTAGAGAATGGCCGAGCTAAGATCCTGTGGGACTTCCAGAACCAGACAGACAAAATGAACCAACCGGACATTGTCGTAGTGGATAAACAACAGAGGAAAGCCATTGTGGTGGATGTAGCAATACCGAGTGACTGCAACATCAGGAAAAAGGAGCACGAGAAACTGGAGAAATACCAGGGCCTCAGGGAGGAACTGGAGAGGGCCTGGAAGGTGAAGACCACAGTGGTGCCTGTGGTCATCGGGGCCCTCGGGGCAGTCACCCCCAAACTGGAGCACTGGGTACAACAGATCCCAGGAACAACATCAGACATCTCAGTCCAGAAATGTGCAGTTCTAGGCACAGCAAAGATACTGCGCAGAACCCTCAAGCTCCCAGAGCTTGAGGTAGAGGACCTCAAGCTCTGGTAGAGGACCCGAGCTCAGAGGATAAGAACCACCCGCGGTGGATGAGAAGGGAATTATTTATTTTTTTTATATATATTTAATTGTTTTTTCTATCCAATTAATTGGATGATAGAAAAAATAATCAACAGATGAGCCACACACTGTATCAAGTTGAGCAGAAAGCTCTGAGCTTTTCACATATTGATGTTCTGTGAATTTCTAAGCTGCTAATTCATTGTTTGCTACAAATGATCAAGGGTTCACTAAAGGAAAGCTGTGCTACAGCATTGTAGGGAATTAAACATCCAATTTTATATTAAGAAAGGAATTTAATTAGTTGTCTTAAAGTTCCTTTAATAATGTATAAAATGGTTTTATAAATATTTGCAGAATGATCCAGATTTTTTATCTGATCAATCAATAATCAATTAATCAATAGAATAATCAAAAATTAAGTGGTAGAATAATCAGTTACTTCAAGAACACTTAGTTGCAACTCTGTTAATTGAATTGCATAAAAAAGCATTAACGGTTCGATGAAAGTTTGCAGATTATGCAAGTTTTTTATCTGATTAATGCATTAATAATTCAATGCCAACACAAGATGACACAGTTGCTTTAACATGACAGAAACTTGGTGAAAGTTGTTCAAACTGAGATTTCGGAACTGCAGCAGCAACCCAACATACATATTTTGGTTAAAAAGCCGTAGAACAAAATTCATTTTTCTGAACAACTATTAACGTCAAGAGTTTCTCAAAAGTTTGTGGAAGCACATATGAGACACAAAGTAGACATTCTCAGTGGGTATCGTCTTCCTTCACTGGAAAAACAACAAACTTTCCAGACTCACCCCACAGCCGCCTCTCCCTCACAGTCCTCCAGAAACCATCCCAAGCCTTGTTGGTGGAGTCCTTCACATGCTCGCTGAGGGATCTCCTCAGTCGGGTTTTGACACCTGAGGTCTGAGCCATATTTCACATGTTGAAGCATCACATGACAACTGTGGAGAAGAACTTCCAACAGTTTCTAATCCATAAGGGAAGCGTCGGGCAGAGGGCTGTGCTGGACTTCAGCTCTGGACTTTAGCTGAAGCAAACCAAAGGAGGAAGACGAGCAGGCAGAGGGGCTGACACTTGATGCAGAAAGCCTGCATGCAATTTGTGAAAGAGCACTTTTCCTTCCCTCCCTCCCTTCCTCCATACAGCTGCTGACTCGGGCGGTTGAATGTGGGTGTTCATCTGATTTTATGAGGAGCAGTTTGGTTTTTTTCTCCTGAAGATGGAATAAAAATTAATCTCTATTCACAGTTTTAACACGTGAACATCTGCACACAAATTAAAAGTACATCCAGTGCTACCTTTAGGAGAACTTAAGTGAATCTTAGAGACATTTCGGATATGAGTCTTTTACACTGATCTGTCACAATTATCAGACAGGAAGGTGTATTATGAGAGAGGGGGAAGACATGTGGCAAAGGTCTTCGGACCGGGACTCGAACCCGCAACACCTGCGTCAAGGTCTAAGGCCTCCATACGTAGGTCACACTTTACCCTCCACTGCCAACACGCCCACACTGCAAGACTTGATGCCTGATTCCAACTTTTGGCTGAAATGGTACTTTTATTGTATTTTTTTCTCAGTTCAATTGGTTGTTCATGCCACCAACTGAACCCGACAGCAATCAGACTTCTGTCCGAACAGTTTATGTCCCCAAAGTGACCCACAGAAGAGCAATGCTGATGTCACACAACAGTATATTTTTTATGGAAGCAACAATGGATGGAGCCTTTTATGAATAAAAGTTTATTCAGCAATGGAGCCTACAGGGTCATCACAGGATCATAAGATGAAGGAAGAAAGAAAAAGCAGAATTAATAGAAAAATGCCCTTTGAGGAGCATCGACTGCACCTTCTGTAGAAAAGTCTCTCTGGATGTGTGGTCAGAGCCAGGAGTGGAGGGATTCTGATGTCATGCCCTTCAATAATACAGACTTCTTTCAGAATATTCACAATTCTAATTTTTTGTTTATGTCCTTATTTACCGCATCTGGCTTCTTCTGATGAAGAATTATGACCCGTATCTCATGTCAATGATGTAAAAGCCAGATAAAATACGACATGACCGTTGAGGCTGCAGTCAATGCAAAAGGTGCTCTTAGATTGTCTGGTAGCTTGAGGTCACAGTGAAACCAGGGTTATTATCTGAACTTTGTGGCATCTTTCAGGAAGATGACAAGAGACAGTTAGCACCATTACTCAGGGAGGCTCAGGCACTAGAAAACATCAGATTCAAAGTAGACAGAGTGTGTGAGAAGCTCTGATAAGCACATATTTGTTCTGTGTATGTGTTTGCGTGGGAAGTTATAGGATTTGGCCAGCCTCAAGAAAGGAAATGACATCTACTCTGGGTTAAGAGACTCCAGCAGAGCACACACACAAAACAAATGCACACGCGCAGTATAAACAAGAGCTCAAACAAATGTTCGCACAGAGGAACAGCCGCTCACATGACATGTTTCAGATCCCTGTCTGTGGAAACAAAACCTTGGCCTGAGCTAAATTAAAACTCTATAAGCCTTGGGATGATAAACTGCTGGTTCCAGATGACTTTAAGAGGCAGAAGATCTTGAGAATTAACTTTACTGATCTGAAGTGAAGACCCTGACCAGGATTAAGCTGGTAGATAGACCCCCTGCACCACCACACCACCCCAATAAAGTTTTCTTTCTCTCTATCTTGCTGGCTGGCTGGTCAAAACGACTGATTTAAACAACAGGACAGAGCATTAAATCTTTAAAACCATCTTTTTTTTTCTCAAACTCATCCAGAGTTCAGCCACATTTAAACCAAAGTCACCAGATATTAACATTGGGGAATATTGCCATTACCATTATAGATACAATGTTGATTCCTTACTGCTCAAATTTCCTCCATCATCTTAACACACTTATCATCATCATCATTTAGACCAAAGCCTCTAACACACTTCCTCTCCTGGGAAAAGCTTTAAATAAACACCGCAGATCACGACTGTCGGGAAACAGGCGAAGGACGAGGAACATAGAGAGATTGGGAAGGGATTTATGACTTAGGGTTGTCACATCATCAGAACATACAGGTAATAAAATAAGGAATTTAAAACAAAATGACTGAAAACCAAAATAATAAGCGCTCTCAGCTGACATTTTACTGTTGGATGGAGCAGCAGCTCTCCTGGGCAACATGGAGGCTTTCATACATTCCTTTTGTCCATTTATTTGGTTATAAAACCAAAGATACATCAAGCGCTAATTTGTGCGGCAGGAGTTTGAAGTAGTGTCGTCCGCAGTATGAGTCACACCACCAACAAAAGTGATTTACTTTATGTTTTATTGCTTTATCTTTAATAATAAACACAGAACCCGCTCACATCCTGTGAGAAAACCATCAGATATTTAAATACATGATGTTTTTAAAGAGAAAACAATAGTTCATAAACAAATGCAGTATTTACATAAGATTTTGATTAAAAGTTTATTTGATTTGGTTTTTCCAACTGATTGCATTTATTTTCTCCCATAACTCCAGCCCTGCTTCATTCCCTCCACTCTCCACTTCAGTTGTCTCTGCTCTCCCATAAGTCAGTTTAATGATCACGGAGCAGCTGTTATCTCCATCGACATGCAGCACGTCAGCAGCTAAAACGGTTTGAATTTTGCACTCTTGGTCTCCTGGGAAACAATTTTCCCTGGATTTGTTTCCTGTAGAATCCCTTGCTGCACTGCCATTCTAGTTTCCACTCTGAGGACAGCAAGGGAGAAGATTTTCAGTCTGTGATCATCTAGTCGGGTAGATCTTGGTGAAACTTTTAGCTGAATTTGAGATAAGGTGCATTACTAATAAAAATAATTTAAAAACTTTTTTTTCCCATGTTTGTGTTTCAATCAACTGCAGCAAACCACCAGCTATCACAAAGAATTTAAATGAACAGAGCTTAACTATATTGCAACATTATGAGACAGATAATATAAAAAAAACAGCAACAATAACAAAACACAAGCCTCTCTGTCTCTCCATGAAACAACCAAGAAACTAAAAACATCCAATCAGCAATTGGAGGCAATACTAAATTAGTTGAAGATTAAATAAGCGTTTAATCATAATTAATTCAAATAATTCAACTAATTGTTTCAAGTTTGAATACTATGTACTATAAAGTAGTTGACATATAATCCATAAACTGCAAACTAAAAAAATAGTTAAGTTACAGACTTACAGGTTTGACGTATTCAGAAATGTTAAAGTGAACAGCAGCAACAATTTCATAGAAATTCAGTGTCGTCTTACTCAACTGTAATTCAACTGTCCACATTAATACAATACACACAATACAATACCTGCTGCACCTCTATAATTAGACATCAGCCACCTGATGAGTGTAAGTCACTCAGCAACCAGAACATGAGCATGAGGCCAAGACCGCCAAGCTCTTCAACACATGCAGGTTTGCTCTTAAAGCAAAGCTCTTTCCCCTCATTAGTCTCTTGCTTCTATTTCCACAGTGTTTCAAGTGTTTGGAAACAAAACGAGAAACCTTCAATGCCACATTTCTGAATGTCTTTACTCTCTCCCAACAACTTCTCAGATAGCCATTAAAATATTTGCGATAGGAAGCAGCCTCTGCCTCCCCCCACGCTCCTCTCTGCTGGGAGGGCGATCGGAGACGTCTTCCACCACGTTTGTTTACCCTTCAAACAAGACCTAAATTACTTGCATTCCCAGCGGTGTTTCCAAAAGCAGGTAATTAAAATGGCACAGAGCTGCACAGCGCTTCAGGAAACATCTGAGTGAGGAGTGCAAGGCACGGCCTTACACGTGTTGACACGAACAGAAAAAGTGACTTAAAACAGTCAGCAGGTCCAATATCAGATCTTTGATGGCTTCAGATGCAACTCCAAGAATGTCATTCTTAAAAAATGTCCTGTAAATGGTAAACAAAGATACCATGATCAATATGTAACAGCAACTGTAGAAAAAAAAAAAATTCAAATTATGTAATTTGTACTGATGATGGAAAAAATGGCTTTTTGCAAAGCGCTACCTTTTTGCACTGGTTCCATTGGTGATTCAAACGTTTTCCTTAGATGAATAGAAATCTAATTTGATCTTTTTTTAAAGCTGCAGCATTTACATTTTCTTTCCAAATTTACTAAAACTGACCCTCCTCCAGGCTCCGATTGGTTCTTTCTGGCTGAGCGTGTATTTCTGGAGTTAGAACTGGAAACCACTGGAGAAGGCAAAGGAGGTCAATATCTTCACAGATTATCTATCTGTCATTATATTGACACAACAGAATGATAATTTTAACAAATATGTAAAAAGACAAATTTTTTTATTAATTTTTGATTACATATTGAAGGTTCGAGGTTTATGTGACACTAATGATTTTTCAAAAAATGAAAAAAGCTTATTGAATGGTAAGCTAGAAAAGGTTAGCTGATTCCTTTGCAATAATAAAATAATTCTAAGTTAATTGAATGTTTCCACAGTTGTAATCATTTAAGTTTATCTGTAGCACAACAAGGCACTTAAAAGTGCTTCATGTTAAAACATGGTACAGTCAACAATTAAGAAACAAGCAATAAACATTGCATTAATGTAGGTATAATAATTTTAAGGCATACGGTAAATATAAACATGTAAATAAGAAGTAGAAATAACGTAAGGTAATTCTTCATTCTTATTTTTGCTTTAATGCACTTAACTCTGCAGGTCATCAATAAAATTGTGTTACACAGAATCACAAGTCCAAGTGTAAATTGTGTCACAGAGGGTAAAGATAAAACTCTGCATTATTTGCAGTAACATTGATATATTAAAGAAATACACACAGTACACACATTTAATGCCATAAGACGACTGCAGTAGGAAATTCATTCAATAAGTATTTTCCCTTTATAAGTACGTTTTACTTCTAGCTGCTAAAGACGTGAACTTCTCCCAGACAAGCTAATGTTAAGAGTACAGAGTTACACAGTAATTGAATGTTGGTGTGTTTAACCTGCTGCAGGTGTGCTGGGACTGAAGGAGCTAAAGTCGATCTTCACAGCATCAACTTTGCCTCAATGCATTCACCTCTTCTGCTCAGAGCCAATGAATCCTGTGATTGTCAGGAGGAATAACAGCCTGCTTTAACCCATCGTCTCTGCTCACCTCTCTGGTTTTTGCCTGCAGGCTGATTTTGCAGGTCCGGTTCTGGTTTCTTTGGGTGGAGGTGTTCCTGCCCAGCAGCCCGTCACTCATCTTGACGAGCTCAGAGCAGCTTTCAGGGTCTTCTGGACCGTTGTAACATTGGAGGAAAAATGTAACTTTACGATTGTTAGTTTTTCTAACTTTTTTTTTTTTATGCTTTTTTTGAATTTTCAAAATTTACAAGTGCACTTTGACCTCAACTGGTTTTCCTCAACCTGGAACTGCACTATCCTCTGGTGGCCGGGGGTTTCATTGTATGTTATCGCTAGAAATTAACGGTATAAAATATCGCAACCTGCTGGTCATGGACTGCAGCTCAAAATGTCTGTTTCGTTTTATACATCGCCACCAAAAATAATAGCCTAAATAATTGTTTTTTTGCCGAAAGTGTTTATTTTTTTTAAACCTAAACTTTCTTTTGGAAAAATAAGACCTAAGCCATTATTTGGAAGAAGATAACTTTTTCTCTTTACGTATTCCTTTCACTTAACCTTCTTTCCTAATTTTAAGCATTTATCTTATTTTCATAGAAGAAAAAACACATTCTTCCATCACCTTAAGAAAAAAAACATGAATACCATGAGTAATTTTCTGAATTACTCTGAATTCTGAAAGTTTATTTGTATGGCATATTTCAGGAACAAGGCAGTTCAAAGTCCTTGCCATCATAAACACACACACAAGCACACACACAAAAAAGAAATACAAAACTGTGGAACACAGTCGACAAATGTCAAATGCCATCATTATACACAGTTTGTCAAGTGCCATTGTTACACATCAAAATGGTAATTAATGTTTCATTGATTATGTTTCAAAAGCAACTCTAAACAGGTGGGTTTTAGTGGAGATTTAAAGGCACTCAGTGTTTTGGCTTTTTGCAGTTTTCTGGGAGTTTGTTCCAGATTTATGCTGCATAGAAGCTGAAGCTCAATACTGCTTCTCCAGCATTTAGCATGTCCAAAGAATTCAATACTGCTGTTGGACTGATGTATAAAAGTGATCACGAAATACTTGACCAGTTTTTTTTGGTGGGGTTTATTATGCCAGAAAAACTGGCTTAGAGTGGCTTTAAAATCTATTTAACAAGGCAGTTATATGTTTATATGAGAAATTCTTACAAAACTTACAGTTAATGTACAATTCAGTAAATTTAGGTCTATATATGGGATTGTTAAAACTTTAGTAGATACTTTAAATCTGGGTATTATGTTTCATTCAGCAGCATTATGCAGACTAAACTTCCTTTCAGTCCAAAACAGATTAATTGAATATTAACATTGTAAATAATTGACTGTCAAGAACCAGAGAGGTTTTAACAAAAAGAAAAAGGGTAGATCAGCAGTATCATTCCCAGTACAAAACTCAATGAGATTTAAGTTTAAACCTAAAAATAATTTTCAGAAAAAAAGTGAAACTGAATATCATGGAATATGAGCTGAAATCAGCTCCGACCTTCAGAGAAAACTGAATAATGATGCTGAGTTGTCAATTTGACCTCAAACTCAACGAGTTCCTGTTGCTCCTGCAGGCAAATTAAAGCCTGACGCAGCACAATGCAAAACACCTTCAGCAGTTCTTGTCACATCAACACGGCCATATTTTTCTGCTCTTCTTCATCCACAGAGCTCCACTTCCCATTTAAACAATTAATGCAGCCGCTCATCACCTGGAGCTGATCAGGACTTCCTGATCCTGGAGGGGATTTTCCCCTTTGCTTTGACTGTGATTGCTCAACCTCGGAAAAGATTTGGTTCAGTGACCTTTCTACGTACAGAAGTCTAAAGAGACGTTCTGATGAATGGAGCTCCTCGGATATGTTCGCCCTCTGAACACCTCAATTCTGCCACTCCGCAATACCACATCAGGTCCATTTTCAGCGGCTCAGTTTCCAGAGATGATCCGGTGACATCAGACTGTCAATGGAAATGAAAACTGAATGAAAATCAAATATCTTCATGTGGCAAAACTTAATAGAAAATATTGTGTTGAGTAGTGAATTGGGGCTCAGCTTAAAAGGACAATTTTAACAGATAAATAGTTTAAAGAATGCCCACCACAATAAAAAATACACTATATGTGAAAATATTTATTTTCAGGCTATTTGGAATAAATAAAGTTAATATTTATCAGCATAATTATATATTTTTGGTTCAAGACTGTAATGTTCTAAAATGAAATTTAGATTTTTCATTTGCTGTAACTCTTATCTGAATCAGTTTGATTAGCATGTCTGAAAAAGTCTTTATTTTGGTTCAGTTTAGAGTGTTGTTGCACAATATGGAAGAAGAGCATAGCAGCAAGATGGTAGAAACTCTTGTGAACGGGTGTGGCCTGGCTGTTGTTTCTCTGTCTTCAGTTTGATCAGTCAACAGGGAAATGCACAGAAGATCTGGATATTCCTTGGTGGCCGACTAGAACCAGATTTGGTGCTCAGGAACCTCATTCTTCAGGCAGAAATGCAACACTCGTTCAAAATCTTAATTGGGAACCGGAACGGGTTCAGGAATGTCTTGGCATAATAATGGTGACCAAGATCACCTGCTTGAGGCTGTTGGACTTGAGCTAAAGTTCACCTTACGGCAGAATATCAACCTTACATATACAGATAGAGTTACTTTGAAATAAGTGCCGTGTCTCAGTCAAAATCTAGATCTTAATCCAACCATGGCAAGACTTGGAAACTACTGTGTAAAAAATGATGCCAGTGAGGCTACATTTACACAGCAGACAAACTCGATCCAAAAGCCCTTTTGTGCCCACATACAATCTATATCCATCCAAAACGCCCCGATCTGTGTCACTTCCATCTGTGGTGCTAATTCAGATCCGTGTCTGAATGATCTTGTCACATTTTCTTTGGCTATTAAGTCATTTATGTGAGATGTGTCATAGTCGGAATCAGAAAAAACCAAATGCAGAAAATCCAGAAGTAAACAATGGCTAAAAATTATAATTATGAATTTATTCAATAAGCCTGTCAGTGAAGTGTGTCTCATTTCACTCCCTCTTCTGAGTACACACCCAAACAGACTTCTCAACAAAAATTGCAATTCCAATTACAAAAAACCTCTGATATTAGTTGTCCTTTCTTTTTAGTAGCTGTTATCTTGTGAGAATACTCCTGTCTCCCATTGCTGAATAACTTTAAAATTGACCCTAAATTATGTCAACCATCATAACTTCTGGAAAAACTTGTGTGTAACGTCAACATTCTTCCTATACATATGCGGAAACTATTCACACAGAAGTCTGATTGCAGTCAGGTTTAACTAGTAACATAAAAGACCACATATAAAAAAAGATGGTATGTGTTTAAATGGTATGACTTTGGTAAGACACTGTAAAATATCTGATAATGGGAGTTTGCAACACTGCAAACTTTTGCCGTAATGCTCATTTTGCAGGTTTCTACACGTTCTGATTGAAATCTTTTTGAGGTGGTCATTATGTATTTCATGGATATGTTAGATAATTAACAGCACACAGTTTATTCCATAGGTCAGATAGGGCTGGCGGTCAGTTGGACATTAAGGGAGGAGATGATTGGCTGTTACTCCCAGCTGCAGCAGCCTTTGATCCTCATGTGATTGAAGAGCGTTAGTGGTGCAGAGCTCTGTGGAGATCAAACGCTGGGACAGGCTGAGGTGAAGTCCAGTCTCCTCAGGGTAATCTGTATCACAAGCCCCTATCTAAAGACTGCAGGGATCAATACAGAGATTAGACAGATTGTGAATGTTTGAAAATGTTGTTTTTTAGGAAGAGTTTATGAATTTTTATGTATTTATATTTCCATCTGTTAAAGTAAGATTGAGTTAGCAACACTGTAGACATTCACATAACTTATAAAATAACACCGTAAGTCCAGTTACTTTAAGTCTGTTAGGATTACCAAGAATATTTATATTTCATGAAATACTTCAATGAGGCAACAAGGTACTGTGGGCAGGAAGGACCTCCAGTAGCAGCCAGTCTTGCAACAAATCCTTAGAGGTCTCTGACTGAAGAGCGTCACTGTCTAAGAGTTTCATGCTAACAGCTCAGTTTTCAGGCTGCAGAGATGATGTTTCACATTAACATATCCTGTATGACTTCATCAGTTATTAACGAGCACTGCTAACCCACCTCATTTGCTTTTGCTGCTCCTCTTTAAATCTCTGTCTGCTGCATGCCAGGCACTGAGATGTTGGAGTCTCCTTTCATTCTCTGCTCTTTAGTCCTGCTAGCGTTACTGAAGTCTCCTTTTCAACTCCTCTTGGATTTAGGGGTCGTAGTTCAGATAATATTTGAACTTTTGAGATGCTAATCAGCTGCTCCCAGTTGTCACCAAGGATACAGATCATAGCAACTGTCTAAAAGTAAAACAGTAAGAGTAAAAACCTTTACAGCTGCAGTGCTGCAAGGCTGAAAATGTAGACACTAACTAAAAAAACAGCAGAATAAAGGAAGATTAATGCTTTATTCTTTAAAAATTGTGCATATAATGCAGAATTCATTTATTCATCCTTCAGGTTGGTATCTACTGACCTCTTTTTTATCTTCTGTGATGGATGTTGGGGCGTAACAATAACTTGCGTCCCCACACCTCTGCTGTCCTAACACAACCTTCATCTCATACCTCTGAGGTGATGTCCCCTGCTGCTGCACAGCATCCATCGTCCAAGCAGGAAGGCTGACCTTTCACTGGTTCCTGACAGGTAACTCCCAAGACTCCAGTTGGCTTCCTCGGGCGAACATTAACCCAACCACCCTACACCCTTCTGTCCCACGCCGTGAAAACCGATTTAGACAGATGAGCATCACGCAGGAGCTCAGGACAGGAAACTGGCATTAAACTGAAACAAAAGGTGAATCACAAACAAGACCTGCTACATCAGGTATGGCTAGGTCTGTTATGCTACAACCCCAACAACCTTAGAGATCGGTAACGAGTCAAAGAGCCACTTCCCTTGTAACTGAAGGGTTTCCCTCCTTGACCTGCTCAGGCCTACAACACATTTATCATGTCCAAATTTCCTACATTTTTCAAGCCTATGATGTATGGATGGATGATTTGATTGACTAGAACAACAGCTACAACTATGGACAGATGGCTTGATGGATGGACATATGCTTTCATTGATGGATGAATGAACAGAAGGATGGATGGATATATGTAAGGATGCATGGATGTATGGATGGATGGATAGATGGATGGGCGGATGGACAGATGGATGGATGGATGGATGGATGCTTCAATGGATTAATGAACAGATGGATGGATGGATGATCTGACAGATGGATGGATGAATGTTTCAATGGATGGATGGGTGAGTAAAATATTCACACAATTGGTTGTTTGACAGATCTCTCTTTGTGAGGTTAATGTGCCAAAAGGTTATAATAAATAACAAAGCTGCTATATTTTTTTGATAGCAGCAATAGCAGGACCAAATACAGACTTGATTTGAGTTACTTGAATTCTAAATGTGTCATAATTGACCAAATCAGTGAGAACATTTTTAAATGTTCAACAGGAAGAAAATCAGGCTGATTTAGGAACGTAAAAGTCACTGAGCTATGTTCAGAAAACTCATCATGTGCATCCATGCTCCTGTTGCCTTGAGGCATGCTGGGAGTCTGAATGTTTTTTTGAGCCACAAGGTCAGCCAAACAGTTCCTGGTTTTAATACTGTGAACACGACAACAGGGTGGAGAGATTGTTAAATTATTCAGGACCAGACAAAACCGAGAGCTGGTAACTTTTCAAAGTGTGAAATAGAAGGCTTCTCTGTCAGCAGACTCCCCAGAGCCCACCGACGCAGACCCTCTTCACATTCTGACCATTCAGGTGGAGTTTCCTGCTGGAGAAAACAGCAAAGAGCCTGTGAGAAGATGCAACAGAAATAACCTGGAGAGAGAAAGACTGCTGGGAGGGCAGGGGCTTTTCTGTCAGGGCTTTCACAGGCTGTACACATCCAAATTTACATTCCAGAAATGCTGGCCCTGCTTCAATAGAAATACGTATCTTTCACAAAGTTGCAGAAGACATCAGTTTCCTTCTTCTCTTATTTAATAATTCTTATTGTGCATCTTATCAAAGTCGTGCTGCCTTCAACTTTTTCCTTAATGTTCTAAATGCTCTATTTTTTATTTCTTTTGTGGAGTAAAGATGATGATTTTTAGGTCACTCTTTAAATTATTGATTAGCTCTAGCAGGACTCTTTCTGCTGTACATAATAGTCATTATTGTTTCACAGAGCTTGAGTTTCCATCGGAAGGATCATTAAAATCTTGAGCACTGCAGTTGTCTCCTCAAACTGAAGCTACAAAATTAACTCTTTATGTCTTTTCCAAATTTAAAATCCAATTTAGTTTAAAAAAAAAACAGGCAGAAATGATTCTTTTAAATCTTAGTGAATCTTACCATTCCCCTTGTTTTCTTATCTCTGATATGAGCACCACATTTTTGGCTTAGTCAATTACACAAAAGTGGAAGGGTACATTTAAGTATACATGAATTAGTTTAGTGTGTTAAAGCAGTAGACAAACATAAAAGTGATTTCACTTTGTGAAAAATGGAAATAATTGTTATTGGAATTAAGTTTACAACCTGATATGTATTTAAGCTTAGCAACCACAGTCAATATCAACAACTCAGCAACAGGCTAACAATAACTCACAGTGATAATTGTTCTGATTCAACGTAATATCTGATAATATTGGTAGAAAACTGATAAAAATGATTTTTTTGTAAAGTTCTTTGAGACAAGATTATGAAATGACACTATTTAAATTAATCGAATTGAAAAAAATATGCAGAGTGGCTACTTGGTCCATGTTGTTTTTGTTTGGTCATGTGACAGTGATAGTGATCTAGCTCAGGATTGTGAGACATTTAACTGGAGAGAAACAATGTCAGCAGTGAGGCTGTTTTCTTGGCCTAAGGGTTAAGGATTACAAGACAGCAATATTAATACTGAATATTAATATTCGCACAAATTTTCATATCGGAACATCCCAACCTGAAACAACCAGAGACCAGGATATTAAATTATAGGAAATGTGGATGGGGATATGTGGAATTTAAAGAAAATGATGTTTTACCTGCATTTGACAGGCTATGGTGGAGGTGTATTTGTTACCCTTCATGCTTTACACTCCTTCACCAGGGCAGGTGGAGTTATAGCTGCTCTGCAGTAGGAACATGGAAGCTAATATCCATCACCAAAGAATTGGCATGTTTTCTCAGCTCCAAGACCAGACTTCTTTATTAGCTTGTTGCAACTTTGAGGCAGTCAAAGCCTGACGTGCGCCACTTTTTTTCCATTAAAAAGCCTATTTCTATGAATAGTGATGAGCGTTGTAACTATGTTTGCTCATGGCAGTGTCTCTTGGCAGAATTTTATTCTGAAGTGAACTGCACACATGTGCGCTATTAGCAGGTTTAATGAATGCCCACTCCTGTCATTTCCGTAGCAACATCGGAAAGTGGTGGGTTGATATTCAAATATTTAAAAGATCGCTCTTTGCAGAAGTTGAATGAATCCAGTGAGAATCCAAGCAGTTGTAAAAGTTTGTGGAGTTAATGTTTAGTATCACTGCAGAGGAACATAAACTAAGGAATTCAGAGTGACCTTTATCTGAATGCTGTTGGTGTTGTGTCGTCTGTGGAGATGGAAAGGTCAAGAATATTTAGAAAGGTCAAGTTATTTACGTCTGTTTTTATGTAGGTGTTGCAGTATGTTTCCAGCAATATTACCAGTAGATAGGTCAGTTGAATTGGAATTTTAATTCAATAACAAATCTACACAAGCTCTAGCACACAGAGATAGAGTCCAGATGCCTCTGTCTCACTTATGACTGGGCATAGCAGGGGTCTTTCTCATCCACTTTCTAAACAAACTCAATTTTTCTGGTGCCCTGTTTCTTGATCATAAAAATTCTCAACTTCCACCATTACTTTTAGAAGATTTTCTGGTGAAATTATTTTCTAATTTCACCAGACATTTTTTTTTGTATGATATTGACAGATTTTCGTTTACAAAATGGCTGTTCACCACTTGGCTTAAGTCTTAGAAGGGTCATGTTATTTACTTCTGTTTTTATGTAAGTGTTGCAGTATGCTTCCAGCAATATTAACAGTAGAAAGAAATTACTTTTTGGGCAAGTGATTCCCAAAAAATAATTACTTATTTTCATGGTGAAGCATGGGTTCACATCAGCTTTATTTAAGTTTCTTTAACTGAACTCAAATTTTTTTGCCTTCATCATCTGATTTGTTTGTGGAAGTGTGAATCCATCATAAAATTCTTATGCAGCCAAAAAAGCTGCTTACAAACCCAGATCGTGGCTCAGTTGAAGTGAACTCTGGTGTGGTTCGAATGTGAATGCCAAGCAGACTGGAAAGCAGAAAGCAGGCGGTAGTGCAGGGCATTGTGGGTAAATAAAACCAAAACAAACACGCTATCACAGCACGAGTTGGAGAGATGACTTGTGGGTTTTCACCAACAACGAAAGAGAAATTCTACAGCCAGTAAAATCTGACATCACTGCATTTTCTGTACAATTTATGAAAAAGGAAGCTGCCCTCATGTCTTTTTTAGAGTTTGTGTGTCGTTTCTTTCTTTAATGCATCACCACCACAGGCATGATGGGTGAAAGGTTTTTCAAATGGCTTGGTTCGATACAGTGAAAAAGTTAAACTGCACCAACTGAAAATGGAACAAATGTTGTAATTGATCTGAGTTTTCTGGACTGTCATTTGTGAAAACACTCTAAAATATTTCAAATTGCAAACACTGAAAAAAATAACATAAATATAAATACATATTGGAATGTATTTGTTAAATACATTCCAATATGATAAATGCACTGACCAGGTGCCGTAATAGCATGTTTGTTTTCTCTCCAGGTGCAAACAGATCATCAGACAAAACTGACATGATGATCAGGTTTGCCAACAATATTTGGACAAAAGTCTGAACTGTCTCCATAAAAAAAAAAAAAAAAAGCCAAAATGCAATGAAATGTTCAATTTGAGATGTTCATAAGATGCTTACATGTTTGCACTTCTAATTGAGACTTCTTCATTTATTTTGAAAAGTTTTTAAGTTTAAATTTCCGCTAATTGAATCACTTTAAACAAATTTTCACTAAGTTACCTATTTTGTACAACTCTGCTTCAAATAAAGAACCTTATGCTTAGTAGATTATCAATAAATCATTTGCAAATCAAATTGCTTTGACAGGTTTACTGAAAAAAAAAAAAAATCTGTGAACCTGTAAAACTGCAACATGCAACAATTTTTATGTACCTAACTCTTGTGTTGGTGTACCAAAGAAAAAAGTAAGGGACGACAGTGAAAGCAGAGCAAAAATGAGAAGAAGTCGAAAGCAGGGAGGACAGATTGAACAAGATGCACAACTAACAACTAAAAGTAGTGATAGCTTTGAGTTCCTATACACATTCCCTGTACTCAGGACCCTGAGGACTAATCGAAATGTGTTTTCTTAGCGAGGCGACCATCAAAGATTTTCAGTTCTTAAACCTACAGAGATGTTCATATTAAAGCAATAAACAGAGCATCATTATCAAATGGAAGTAGTGTTGCTACTGTTGTATAATTCATTTAGTTTGTAGTGATAGTCTGGCTGAAAGGTTATTATCCGCGAGGGTTTCTTATTTTAACAATTTATTACCGATGTTGGAATCACATTCGCCCTGAACACCTGCAGTGTTTCTTCCTTGACAAGTTAGCCTAATCCCAATGCGCCAAATACAAACAGAAACCGCAGGCAAAAAGTGAGAACCACAGAAAGTCAAATTTTGAAGATGATCATCAATGTTGTGTTTTTTCAGCAATGATAGATGAAGCCCATAAATCACTGAATCTAAAGTAGAGATAGCGGCGTATCTCAAACTGCACCCTGTGTTCCACTGCATGCCCTGAAGGATTTCCTCTAAACATTAGTAGTCTGAATAAACAGCGGCTTAGTTTGGACCGAAGCCTTTAGTTTCAGGCTGTATCTGAGCTGTCGAGCATAAACTCCGTATTGTAAACAGTCAGAGGGTGATGCCCTTCAGGGAGCCTCGACTTCAGAGATTTAAGGTTTAACAAACAAAAAACTGACAAAAAATACGACTAAAGTCAAAAGAGTCAGATTTGAGAAATGTCATTAGAGATTCCTGGAGATGACCTCTGGGTGTCTCATGGAATAATCTGCCGGTTCCCAGAGGTCAAGTCTCTCACAAACAAGTTCTCAGTTAGTTTTAAGTAAGGCAAAATGTGGGGTGTGGATTCAAAACAATGTTAACTCTGTCGAAGCTACACCAGGTTTCATTTACTGGTCTTAAAAGCATTGAAGCCCACCTGTTTCTGTTCAGAGTGTTTGGTCTTATTTCCTCACATATAAGGCAGTTTTTGGTTGTGCTGTTGAAAAAACTGATCATATAATACATAAACGTGCCTTACCTGATTAAAATATGATTGAAAAAAGTGAATTTGGAAAATAGAACCAATTTCATCGGGAAGCAACCAACTGAAAACCTGAGATGTGCGGAAACTGTTGGCTCCTTTACATCAGGACTGAAAACATCAAACAGATGCTAAACTAAGCTGTACCATCAAAACCAATTGCAAAATTCAATTGCAGTAGCAATTGTTCAACCGAGGGAGAGCAGCACTGAAACGACTTTGGAGAAAACATTGCAGAATTAAACAAATTTACACAAAAATGTCACACTTTGCACAGAAACATAAAGGTAGCACCATTGATCCACAACTTATCTTCAAAAGGAAAAATTGATTTGGAGTTTAGTTATTTTTTAAATCATTTTGTTAAATCTTTTTTATTTGCTTATCTCATATTTTTATGCCTCATTTGTGTTTTTATTTATTTGGTGGCTTTTTAAAATAATTCCTGTTTCCATGTTTTCTTGTTAATTACTCTGTATTAATGTTGCTAAAATAATCTAGACCAAACTTCCAGAAAACTGCAAAAGAGCTGAAACACTGAGGTTCTTCAAATCAAGACTTAAAATCCTAGAGTTGCCTTTGTTTCATAATACATTTATCAATATTTTGATGGGTATTTTATTGATGATGCACTGGACAAAATATGACGTTTGTAATTGGTTACTGTATTATATATTTATGGTGTAAAGCACTTTGAAGCTGAACTGTGCTATACAAATAATTTTGATTAAAAAATAAACTTGCCTTGGACATGATAAATGACAGTCACTGTGTAATGGTTGGGCTTTCCAGTTTTTAACTTGTTGCAGACAACATTGCTGTCCATACCTTTCTGCAGAGGCAAGAATAAACAGGAAGTGAATCGCAGTGAATTTTGTATTTAATGACCAAACTTCAACTGTAGCAGAATATTAAGCCACAACACACAAACCTTCAACCAAAGGATCTAACATATCCATCTCTAAGGTATTCCTACCAAGACAGCAGAATTGCTATAGATCTACTGCTGCAAAACATATGATAATATGTTCTTTTTCCCAAGGTGAATAGCTGCTGGGAAGTCATCACAGAACGTGCTGTACAATGTCTGTGCAGCTCTGGGGAGCCATGCATATGCCACAGCCTGCACAACAAATGCACAGAGGCCATATAGGAGCTGAAATACTGACCTCACTGAAAGCTAAAAATAAGATTCTCCCCACACTGGTGGGGAGGATTCAGATGAAAGTTATAGACTTTCATGCAAGAATATATTGTAACAAATGGCTGGGTTGAGTAGTTCTGCATTTGGATCCTAACAAATGCGAGCATTCTCTATGCAGAATAAGCAATTTCCATTTCAATCAAAGAGGAATTAAATTGTAATCACATTCGTGTTATTGTTGGTAGAGTCCAGATGGACAGAGGCAAACAAGCTGGAAAGCCAAAAACATGTGTGATCAGCAAATGAAGCACATGGATAAACCAAAACACAGACTGAGGAAGACTAGAAACAAACTGACACTGATTTTATTTATCAGAGAATCAGACTAAATGTTTACAGAGGTAAGTCACTGTTTGCGTGTTTCCTTTATTTTGGTAAAGAATCAGCCTAGTTCAGTAACTAATAATGCTGCAGAAAAAAGTAGGAAATTTCTCTTCTGCTGAATTTTTCCTGCTTGTACATGAGATCCTCTATCAGGCCTTCCTTTAGCTGATTATTTATCTGTCAGTTTGATGTAGCACAGTGGCAGATCGTTCAAGCACGTTGCACCACTTCACCGGTGACGGTCCCAGCTGTTATACTCTAACACTCATGTTTGTTAATCCCTGCATCCTTTTCCTCTTTATCTGTGATGTTTGATAAATATTAGAAAACCTGCCTGAACAGATAATAACGACTACGTGGAGATATTTTCCAGTCAAGTCACTGTAAACAAAACTCACTGGGGTTTTTCCGACGGTACCGATTTTTACCATTTGAGACCTGGTTAGTACAGGTTAGGATAGGTGAATGGGCCACACAAAATTTGTTTATTACCTTTTTTGCACATCATTCTTAGACAAAGAACTTTTAGTCTGCTCAGTTCTACCTATTTTGATCTCCGTTCAGAATTTGCTGTTTTAGGGCCTCTTGTCACTTTAAATCCAAATAAGTTGCTGCTGCCCAAGCCTCCCAACTGAATGTGAAAATGGCTGAAAACAGACACGCAATTATACAACTGTACATCTTTGAAAAATAGAAGTGGAGCCTCCTGCACAACCAACAAGTGGTTTCTGAATGATAAGTCAACATACACTTGTCTTAGCACTCGTCTTTTCCTGCATAAAGCTGTAAAAGTAACATGGTAGTGACGCTGGGGTTTCCAGGTAAAGGTGCAGTGCCCATCTTGTGAAATAACAATTGGGAGGTTTTTGAAATGGCTCATTTTCTAGCTTAGCACAGACTCCAGATCTGATCTGCCTGCCATGTTGCCAATCTGGAATAAATCCCTGACCTTTAGGATTATAATTGGAGTGTGAGAAAGAAGCCTCCATCTTCCCAAAGGTGTACTCTGATCATTGAATTACTGAGTGTAATTGAATTACTGAGTGTAATCCAACTCATACGTTCGCAATGTTTCTTCAGTCCATGATGTCATTGTCTCTGGTTTCTATCGTACATAGGATTTCCCTCTATGCTGTCCTGCAGGTGAAACAATCCCAAGTAAAAAGAAACTCTTCAGTCCTCCATTGTTACTTCACTGAAGATTCAAGTTGAGATCCGAATTTCCAAAGAAGTGAAAACCATCATGTAACTCACCATTTTTCTGATTACACAGTAGTTCCTGTTAACTTTGCCAGCCATTCATCAACCATGTGACAATCTGAAGAAATTACACATTTCCGCAACTGTTCTGTGAAGGAAGGTGGAGAACATTTTTCAAATAATTCAATTCAATTTATTTGCACAAAATGAAACTAATACTTTTCAATTCACCTTAGTTAACAAGCTGCAGAAGGAAATCATCAGAAACAGAAGCAGTCAAGACAGCTTCTGAAGGAGCTGTAGACAACATTTGGAAATTGTTTTTATTTGTTGTGCACTCAACAATCAGACATTCACTGAGGAGTAGCAAGTTAAAAATAAGTGTGGGAAAAATCATCCAAAAAAGGCAAAGGATATGTGGAAGAAGATGTCTGGCCAGCTGAGAGAGAACCTGCCTTTGATTCAAAACAAACCGTCCCAAAGGTAAAACATGGTGGTGGCAGAGAGGGTCTGCAAACAACTTCCAGCTTTAGTTGCAGCAAAAGCCATTTCTGACACTAACCTAGTTGGTCTATAAGTATGCACTATTTTATTGTTGGTCTGACAAACAAAATCCCAACAAATCCCCCAGAAGTTTGTGATAGTTGTTGGACAAAATACAAAAAAACCTTATGATTACTTTTACAGCAGCCCAAAAAGGACAAATACTAAAATAGACAGAAAACATAATTGTGGCACGATGTTTGAATTTGAATTATATCTAAAGTGAGCTTGATCATATCTTACAGAAAAGTTGGAGTGTTATCTCACTCATCATTGAAAAAAATATATTCTCAGATAAATATAAAACTGTTGTGATGGATTTTCAAATTGGAGACAAGGTTTTAGAAAGGAGGAAAAGGTAAAACCACTAGATATCTCTCTTGGGGAAAAAATAAAGTGTAGGAATGGTAAAAAAAATGGCCCAAGATTCAAGATATACACTTTTATGAATTAAAGACATTCTTAATAACGTATTTATTAGACTGTGGCCAACAGATTTGTACATGTTCTCCATGGCAGATTTATTTTTAACCTCAAACAAATCATCCCATCAGAGAATGCCTTGAGCACACAGAACAAATGTATGCAAACGACGGCCCTCCTGAAGCTGCGCACGGTTCTGTTTTATAAATCTTTGTTGTTGTTGGACTTCTCATTTCCACACAGTTAGCCATAATGGATGCAGACGTGCTTGAATTACTTATTTGCATGCCTCTGTTGCTCTAGCAGTAAAGAGAGCAATTTACCAAGCGGGTGACATTCAGGGGGCTCTGCGGCGGCTTCGGCTATTTATAATCCTCATGATAAGAACTCCCCATGTGAAGCAGCGAAGTGACGGCCGACTCCATCCATCAGCAGCATCCATGCTCCTTCTCCACTGGCTGGATTTAGCTACATGCTACGTCCTCTGATTACTTTGTTAACCTCCAGCACAGAGATGTTGGTACAGGATTTTTTCTTTTCTTTCCTCATCATGTTTCACAACATTTAATCTGTGGACAATAATCTAAAGCTGTTCAAATGGTTGGATATTTTCTCAATTTATCTCTGAATTGTTTTAGCATATTAGCAGGGGGTCCAGACCTTTCATTTCCACTGTGGGAGTGTTTGGACACAAAATGTGCTTGAAACAAACTGGTTTGTGATTAACTGAAAAATATTTTCATTCTATTCTTGTAGAATGTAGACTATAGAATTTTTTTTTTTTGGACAAAGTTACATCAAATACCACATCAAAAGCTGAGTCTTTTTGGAAGAAGTAACACAAAACGCTCATCTTAAAACTCTTTAGTTTTGTATTACAAATACAAAACTATGCACTATTTTATTGTTGGTCTGACAAACAAAATCCCAACAAATCCCCCAAAGTTTGTGATAGTTGTTGGACAAATACAAAAAACCTTATGATTACTTTTACAGCAGCCAAAAGGACAAATACTAAAATAGACAGAAACATAATTGTGGCACGATGTTTGAATTTGAATTATATCTAAAGTGAGCTTGATCATATCTTACAGAAAAGTTGGAGTGTTATCTCACTCATCATTGAAAAAAATATTTCTCAGAGAATATAAAACTGTTGTGATGGATTTTCAAATGGAGACAAGGTTTTAGAAAGGAGGAAAAGGTAAAACTACTAGATATCTCTCTTGGGGAAAAAAATAAAGTGTAGGAATGGTAAAAAAAAAATGGCCCAAGATTCAAGATATACACTTTTATGAATTAAAGACATTCTTAATAACGTATTTATTAGACTGTGGCCAACAGATTTGTACATGTTCTCCATGGCAGAAACTTAGTTTTGTATTACAAATACAAAACTAAAGAGCAAAAGTTATGGTTTGACTGCATATCTAAAAACTTTTGATGAATTGCGTAAAATTCACTGAGGACTTTCAAATCCGAACTATTATATGAGATGATAGTTTGATGCAGCTCCAATGGAAAAGCTCATAACTCTGTAGGAAAACCCTCGTGTCTCGTTTCTCTGCAAATATTTCATCTGAATCTCTTTATCGCTGTTCAGCAAGAGCACCAGTGGGCAGTGGTTTGCTGCGTTTGAGAGAAGAATACCGATCCTGCTATCTGTCTTTCATGGGGTGTTTTAATTACAGCTGCTAATTGAGCTGTAAAGCCAACCACCATCTTGATTATCCATCTAAACGCTCTCTGGGCAGCTTTGTGTCGACTGCAGCAGCTTTCACGTTGTGTGCTTGTGTAGGTATCATGAGTTGCAAATAAAAAAAACAAAAAACAAAGTGAGGCCTCAGTTGTTTCCAGCCAGACCTGCTGATTCAGCAAAAGGCAACACTGTGACTGTTGCCTCATCTCAACTTTCAGATGAGGCATTTCTCCTCTGTGTGTCTGTACAGTGTCGTAAAGATGATGGCCAGATGGGAAGAGGGGGCTATGGAGAGAGGTTATAGGACATAAACCATCATTTTAACAACTATTTGTTTTCAGTTATTTTAAAAAGCAAACAAGGGAATTGAGAACCGAGCCACAAAGGTAGTGATAAAGACTCAAATTTCAGTTTATAAACTGAAGATTTGGTCACAGTCAACCCTTGGTATTCGCACAGTTTATGGACCGCAGCTGCTAATAGAGACCCCCTCACAAATGCTAATTTTCCACGTATAGTGGAATGTAATTTGAAGTTACATTCCACTGAAAAATCACTGAATACTAAACAGTTTTGAGAGAGGAAATCAAAAGACGAGTTGTCTGAGAATAGTAGCATGGAGACGTAACAAACAGGCACACTGCCCAGGGATCTAAAAGCACTCTGGGGGAAGTTCAGACTGAAATTCAACACAAAAAGACAACTTGGAACTAAACTTTTTGGTTTAAAGTAGTGTTTTCCAAAGTGGGAGCCACCAAGGGGCGCTAGGCGCTTCAGAATGTTGGAGGGAAGATGAGGGGGAAAAAAAGCAAATATTAAAAAAAAACAATTTTTAATGCAATTTTTTAAATAATTTTTTGAACTATACATATATTTTTTTTATAAAATCAAATCTGTTTTTCGATCATTATTACAAAATATAATTTGAAATAACTTACTGAAATGTTATTTTGCATTCATCTTTCTGACTGTGATATTTGTTATCATGGCAAACACAAAATTGAGTATTTTTTAAAGCAAAATTAATTTTAATGTAAAATGTACATTTTCAGCAGATCAAGAATAAACAAGCATATTTGTTATATTTATATTTGTTTAATTTAAATATAATATTAAATAAATTTAAATATAATATTAAAATGAAACAAAGAGAAGTTCAATTTAGTAGGAAACCAGATTTTCAATTATTGTAGATTCTCATGAGTTTGCTTAATAAGAGAAAGGGAGGTAATTTTTTTTTTTTTTTAAGTAAAGAAATCTGATTAAAATAAAGACTGAGTGGAAAATGTCTGCCAGACTGTTGATGTTCTTTCTAAGTCTACACAGTGTCATTTGAACGAAAACAAACTATCTTTGAAGTTTTTGTTGTTATACTCTTCTTTATACTCGTCTAGTTGCCAGCCATCTAGTTCTGATGCCCCCCAATAATGCTTGATTTTTTTTTTACATTCTTTTTATGTCTGATGGTGTTGACAAAAACTTGGGACAAATTTCACAAATTTCAATGGAGTTGGAAAAAATACAAAAATGATTTTTAATTCAATTTATTGAATTTACTTTTATAAGTATTTATTTGAATACTTATACTTAATTGTCATTATATATTATCTTAGAATTTCTTTATTTGTTTTAAACTACTATAATGTATTGAGTTTTGCTCCAAGACAAGGGACTTTAATCCACCTATTACAGTGTTTAAAATAAAAAATATTCAGCAAACACCAGGAAAACATACATTGTTGTTCTCAGGTTAGGTTAGTTCAGTCAGACATTTGAACAGATTATATTTTGTGTGCATTTTATAAAAGGACCTGCTTTCCCTCTTCTCAAGAATCACTGCAATGACTGATTTAAATTAACTGAGGCACAATCAACCTCTTTAGGTTTGTGATTATTGAGAGAGGTCTGATTGGTTATCAACCTTGAGAACAAAGTTTAAGCAGTTCTGCTTGCTGTGTTTTTTATCCGTTTAGAAACACCAAGTACATCTGTAAAGACTTGACTCTTTAGAGATGTACACTAAATCAATGTCCAGGAGTAGCCGTGGGTCAGTAACAAACAGCCTCCATAAGCAGTGCTTTGGATTGAGAACCCAAACACAACATTTTACAGATAAGAACAAACTTTTCCTTTTTGCTTCTTACTTTCTACAAACAGCTTCCTTCCATGTCTTTTTTTATTTCCTCCAACACAAACAAGGACGTCTGCCTCTAATAAACACTCGGAAACGTCTCATCTTCTCCCGTCAGTCCAAGTGTTTGATGCAGCCAGAACAACTTTTCTAAACTCAACATAATCTCTCTAAACTACTACGCCTCAATCTTCCTGCTGTCAGCAAGCTAATTATGATGTTTTTTTTTCCTTTTCCCCATTTCTTCCCTCCTAGATTTAATGTGAGTGTGGACTAAACTGAGGCTGGGTGGATAGTTCAGCTGTCAGTTTGAGGGGCTCACTCCACAAATACACTTTGGTAAACAGTGACGCAGAGACTAGGATTGCCTTAATCAGCAGCCAGGTTCAAAGACTCCACAAGGTAAACAAAAAATAAATAAATAAAAAAATAAATAAATAAATCCAAACAAAAATGTGAATTTAAGCTAGCAAATATTACAGTTAAATATTGCAGTAGTGGTATCAAACTCATTTTCATTTTGGGAGACATCAAGGTCATGAATGTTCCCAAGGGCCAGTGATGCCTGAATGTACTGATCAAACCCATTAACATACTGTCAAATATTAATAAGTTGCTTACTTATCAATAAGCAACTTATTAAAAGCTCAATACTAATAATATTGAGCTTTTTTTCACATTGATGACTCCCTCCGAGACAATGCAAGTGTTTTGTGATGTTTTGCAATAAAAATCTAAGATTCTGTTTCGCTCATGTAAAAATACTTGAAAGGAATTGCACGATATTTGCACAATGTGACATTTTGTTAATTCCCAATTTCAAAAAACCTCCAGCATAATCAGAGAAATAAATAAGCCAAAACTGACATTTTATATTTAACATAGAAACATCTTGTATGTAAATATGTTTTAGCCAAAACTCAAGTGGCATCGTTTAATTTCAAATTCACTAAGAGAATACAGTGTCATTGTATTTTAGGCAATAAAATATTTCTTATTTTCTAAAAAGGAATTTATTCACTTGTTTGCATCTTGATGCAGAAAATGTTTAATAAAAAAAATATCAGGAGAATCCACAGATTTTTCTTTAAAATAATCAATCACTAATGTAATTTTTAGTTGCAGCCCTAGTTGATAGAATGTCATGAAACTCATGAGACTGTTACACAGCAACAGCCTTCAGTCAGAGGACTCTTTAGATTTGGTGAGCCACTGACAGCTACTACTATAGATATTTGGAAGTTACAGCAGCGTTTAATTTCCCTTTAGGATTTGCGCAACATTCTAGTCATCCTTAGAAATTGAATTTTGAGTCACAATCATCAATTAATAAATCAATGATATCACTCTGAGAGAAATAATAGATCTCTATTCATCTTAATTTTCCACCCCTATGTAGACCTGGAAATTACAATAAGCAAATTAAGTTTTTCATGAATTTCAGTTTTAGCTAATGGGATAATAGACGGGGCTCCACAGGGCAGGCACATCCCTCTGGTGGCCACATCAAGGAAAGCACCGGTACAGTAAAAGAGATGAGAATGCTTTTAAAGCCCAGTGAAGAGCTCCGACATGTTCAGGGACACCACTAAAAATGGCTTCCATCTCCTCTTTACAACCTTAAACATGCTGTAAACCTGCAGTCAGCCACTCATACTCTGCAATCTGGCTTCAAGGGTCCTGATAAAGCAGCAGGTTGTGGCGTGTTGGGAATGAAACTCAGCTTTGATTGCCGAGAGTCTGTCAGAAGTGTCCTTCAGCATGATACTGACTACAAGCTCTTAAAGTCTTAAATGACAGCATTATCATGAAGAAAAATGTTATGCAACTGTCTTTGACTTTGAACAAGGAAGTGGCACTATCAAATGCAATGTACATTATGTAGATTCAGTGAGAAAAAGACTTGATGTGAATGGCGGTGTCAGCTCTTTCTTCCCATCACATAAAGAAACAGTTTTCTCTGCATTTATATCCATCAAAACAATGACAGTCTCAATCTTTTTAGGGAAAATTGCTACGTTAAACTGACTTTACATCTTTTTCTCAGGTACTACGGGTTCACAGAAGGCAGGAATGAATGGTCGACTTGCAACAAAAATACATCTAGATGTCATATCTCAGGAAGATTTGACATAAAGCAACAAACTGCAGAGGTTTTCTAATTACCACCTCGAAACTCAACTGACAACATTATAGAGACGGTGATGAATAGAAATGAACAGATCCTTTGTGATCTTAGTTTGAACAAACAACTTGAAAGTTTGTATTTTAGCCTTGTGGAAAGTGTTTCATACTTTAACTTCTGATGCTTTGTGACTTTTTAGAATCATGGGAAAGTGATGAAAGGCTCATTAAATTCAAGCTAATTGTTTACAAAGTTGTGGTGATAAAAAAAAACTGTGTGCCTATTGTTGTCAAAGAAACCTGTTAAACAAAATGGTAATGACTTCTCATTAGCACAGGATAATTTACCTTCCTAACCAGAAAGACAAACTCAGCCTACAGTGAAGACTACAATTATTCACATTGCTGCTAGATTTGATGTTGAAAAATGAGACTGGCATCTTTATTTTAAAGGGAGCTTTTGTGTATTTTCCAGGCATACAGAATCATTTTGTAGTGCAATCAAGTAACTAGGTTATCTTCAGTTGTTATGAAAATGCTGTATGTGTTAAAAACAACTTAAAACATTTGACTTTGCATCAAAGCCATACAGTAGTCAGCATTTTCTTTGACTCTGACTAATCATTTTGGACTTTTGAGTCAAATGACGCACTTTCCACTGTGGACCATGCCGGCCCTCATGTGAAGGTAGTGTGGACAACTTGGATAACATCATACAATATTTCTAGTCAAATTAGCACTGCATGACTGCTCTAGTCTGGACCTCTCCTTGTGCCTGTTGTCAGTCTCACTCAGCAAGTGGCAATGAAGGAGCTTGTGTGTGCAAAAGACAAAACAAAACAAAAATAGTTCTTAACAGGGAGACATCAAAACTCTATTGACCAACAGGATTAATGTTACGAAGTAGTCAACCCAATCTCAGATGTCTGATGTTTCTGAGAAAAATAAGAAATGCAGATAAATTCTGAAATGGAGCTCAATCGTCCTGAGCTGGAAAACTCTGTTATTGATGCCAGAAGTTGGTTGTCTTCATGTAACGCAGATGTGAAAGACCTTTTGCTTTACTAGTTTCTTGAAGGACCAAATGAAGTACCACCTGGTATAACTTCAGGCTACAAACAAACTGGTTAACAGGAGCAAAGGACATCAAAGCAATCTAACACTGCATTAGAAACTAAGCATGGCCTCAGTTAACCTTGATGTGTAAACAGAGGTGGACATTAATGAGGAAGAAATTTAAACAACCGGAATAGTTTTTCGATTTAAATATTGCGCATTTGGAAATGATTAACATGTTTTTGCATGATGGCATGCATAAGATGTTAATAATTCAACCAGTTTGATTGTTTTGCACAATGTAAATTATTTTTCTGGGCATGATGCCATGTGTGAGTTTATAATAATTAATGTGCTCACATTGTAAACTGTTAGTGACGTTGGTTCTATGACTTTAGGCCACTTTTCCTCCCATTTTGTTTACTGAACTCCTAATTCATTTTGAAATACATATTTGCCCTTCGAAACATGTCCATACGCAGTGTTGATGAGACACGCTTGCTAATGTCAGATGTTATTAAAGAGGGTCTCTTTGTTTACATCCCGACCAGGCAGGACGCCGCGGCGGATATTATCAGCCTCACAACTCCCGGCGCTCTCGCTCTCTCACCCACTCACTTCCTCTCCCTTCATGTCTTCGATTCGGTCTTGTTTACAAGCCAACAGAGCAGCAGGATCAGGCTGTAATTAAAAAAGTTTTCTGTCCGAAATCAATCTGGATTCTTTTCTTTTATGCTATAAAAGGAAAAAATTTAATTGAAAGACATGATTAACTTTGAGTTGACAGGATATGTGAAAAGAAAAACCATCTTATTGTTTTTATATTCATTATCTTGTGGACATTCAGATGCCCTCACTATCATTGATTAGAAGTTTTTAATGAAAGGGACAAGACAAAATGTTGCTAAAAAAGTTTTTGTAATTGAAAAACCTTTTTGAAACTTATCTGATGCTCTTGCAAAAAAAAAAAAAAAAAGAAAAAAACAATTTTATTCTTGCTTCTGATGAATTGAATGCTAAGTAACCAGAAAAAGCTCATATTATTTTTAAGATTAACAAAATACCTTCTGGTTATGTGAGAACTAGAGGTGCACTGATCTACTTTTTGCCTTTTGATACCGATACAGATATCTGAGGTTCAGTATCGGCCAGATCTTATTCATTTGTGATATTTTATCTAAAGTAAAGTTTAATAGACAAACAATAACTGATCACTCTTAACCCTCTTAATAACTAGGGCCATATCTGACAAAAATGCGACTTCACTTCGAATGACAAAAACAACCAAATACGGCAAATCAGATGAAATGAGTTTCTTCTGCCTGTGCACAAACAATCTTTGACTCTTTCTGCATCAAAAATGTAACATTTAGACCAGAAAAAGCTAAACGTAGCTTATCAGCATCCTCTGTCTTTTGTGGTGTGTTTGGATTATAGAGGTAAAAACAGACAAAAAAACCTTCAAAACCTTCCTTTTCGAATGAACAGAATCACTGGACACATTCAAAGGAACTGAATAAAGCTGTGATGACTAGATATGAATCTGGATTTAACATCACAATTTGTGGCTTCAACTGTGGAATAAATCAAAACATATTATCAACTTCAAGAGAGAATAGGGTTGCAACTAATGCTAATTTGATCAATTAGTTATCAATTACCCCAACAATCTCACAAATAAATTGACACATTCTATAGAATTTTCATTTAACCACTTAAGCCTTTTCCATGCAAAATTAGAAAAAAAGATTAAAATATGCATATAAATATTTACATTATTTTTTAAACAGGAAGATAAAATTTTTACTGTAACATAGCATTCCTTCAATGAATTTGAACCTAGTGAATATAAAAATGCCACTTGAGGAGTTTTGGGTGAAAGATATTTACATAAAATTTTGTTTTTATCTTAAATATGCAAAATGAAAATATATTATGTACAGTTTTGACTTAATTACTGCTCTTAATGTTTTCTTTTCTGCAAATAAACTCTTTTTGAGTGTGGTGGTGATTAATTGATAAAATTAGTTGATGATTTTGGAAATATTTCAACTTTCTTTGTACATTTTTAAGAACCAGTTGTTTTGCAAAATAATTGATTATATGTACAAATTCTTTAAGCAAAAAAAAAAAAAATACAATTAACATTTTAAGAAACTACTTCTCTTTGAAGACACTTCTGATTGCTATAGCAACAGCTCAGACTTACATGTCATTGAGAAAACATTTTGTTTTCAATGCTTGCTACAATTATTTAAATAAAATAAAAAAACCTTGAGATGATGGATGTTGAAACTGAAACATTTTCCCAAAAGGTTCAGTGTGTTTCCAAACAAACTACTTCACTCCGCTTGGGTCCTGTAACGGCCTTGTAAAGCTGTTAGGATGGAACTTCAACCCAGGTTATACAGTTGAAAATTGCTGCATGTAATTTACAGTGCATCATTACCACCATGGGTTTCTCACCCCGTCGCAGCAGCAGAGTGTATCACAGACAGTAGAACAAAACCCAGAGCTGTCCTTAATTATACAAAGCAAAAACAACTTCAGTTATTGCGGAACAGTAAGTCTTAGTTATAGCCTCACCTTTGTTCTGGATTGTTTTCTTTTATTTTCATTTCTGCTCCTACATATTGTACCACATTATAAAGCCTATTCTATTGTTTCTGCAGTCTATTTCATTTAGAAGCTTGTGTAATTTACAGCCCATATTACAGCAGAATGTTGAGCATTTGATGATCCTGATTGTGTGAGATTTCTGCTTTTCAGCTCAAACGTAGATGGTCTGAGACAGCTGTAATAATCTCTCCCAAGAGAGCCACACTTTACAACACTAGAGTCTGGATTCAGGATAAAATCCAATCAAGGATTAAACTCAGCAAAATAAAACTCAGTTTATGAATTTCCGACATATTTTGACTCAGTCTGATATCAATTAAAATGTTGCCTAAATACTGGGGGAAATTTGACTGTAGTTTGTCACAATAACAGGTTCTACTGACAACAAATTGTCCCAGAAGTAATAAAAGTTAATATTATTGTTTTGAGACCATTTTCAAGTAACATAATGGTGATGGCATTCTCATATTTCAATACATTGTCAAAGATCAATAAACTTTAAATTCCTATAAACATTTAACACTGGAAGACATTTTAAATAAATAAACAAAACACAAACTATGAATACAATAAAGTACAAGTCTTTGTAAACAAAATTGTCCTATCAAAAAAGGACTAGATCAGTTCAACACACCAGACTGAAGACTTTGGTCATTCAGTTTATAAGAGAGACACAAGGAAAATGACTAATTGTACATATGGAAAGTATTGAGTTTGTTTCAATTTATCATGTGATCAATTGATTTATTGCTTATGATGTGGGTTTTATGCAAATTTGTTCATCCACCAGTAAATAATAAAACATATGATGAGAAAATGTTCTCAGTCATGTTACCTTTTGTTACAAGGTAACAAAAAACCTTGTTGAAAGGTTTTTGTTACCTTGCAACAAACCCCCCACATTAACTCACTGCTGTGCCGCAGCAATTGCCGCTTTTAACCCATTATGGACTTAAAAATGCTAATAAGGCTAAGGTTAGCTAAAGTGCAAATATTTCTATGTTGGGTGATAATAGTAAGTTAGCTTACATTAATGAACTCTGCTCAATATGCTAATGGTAGCCTCCACCTGATTATTACCTTAAAACGCAAACTTGACCATGAGAATCTTAAGATGTTTTTCTTTTAAAAAATATCTGTTTTCTTTAGTCCTAGATGTACTTACTAGAATACTAGATGCGCATCTTTCAGTATTTAGCGTTTCGATTTGATTTCAATTTTTAGACTCGTGATTTGCTTTACAAACAATTTTTAATTCAAAATCCAATTTTTCTATTCAAACGGTCTGGAGATTATGTGACCGATAGGAGGAAAATACTGTGCAAACAAAACATTTATTCTATAAAGTTCTATTCTATAAGGTTGTTTATTTTTAAGCAAAAATAGGTTTATGCATAAATGCATTATTTCATAACAGGCTTCTGCAGTGCATACTTACTGATCCATAGATCAGTTTTTCCTTGTTGTCTTCTGTAAAATCACTGCATGGGAGTTTATTGGGCAGGAAACACTGAGCAGTTCTGATCACAACCAGCTAGTACACAGCCTGAAGCAGACAAAAAAAAAAGAAAAAGAAATTGTTGCCGCCCCAGAGCCAAGAGGGGAGAAAGTACCAGCAGGACACAAAGCTTTGGATCAGCACAAACAAAAATGACAGACCACTGTGGTAATGGAAAAGGAGAAAAAGCCTGAACATTGGCTGATTATGGTCTCCTCTGTGAGCCTCCTGCCAGCTTCAGCAGGGAGGAGATTGAGATGTGTGGCTTTCTGGAAAACCTAGTGGGACAGCTTGGGTGTTTTTAATTCCTTTGTTGTTGTTGACTGATAATAAGCCACGGAAATGTTCATTTGTGGTGGGGGGTCCTGATGGGTGCAGCCTTAGTTTATGGAACAGGATGCAAGAGTTATGTAAAAAAGCAAAAAAGCTAATTTTAGCAGCCAAGCAACAGAAAACTGGTCTGAAATGACTCTAGTTTTACTGCTTTGCGGCATTTATAGGCTCACAGTGAGAGGGAAGTAATTCAGTTTTCTGTTATTTTCACACTTGTAACTGTTTTTCCTTCTTTACAAGCCTCATTCCTAAATTGTTTTTTCTTGTTGTCGTATATAAAACAAAATGAGTCTATTATTTTATACCTTGTCAAACTGTGTTTGCCTCCAGATGAGTGCTTGTGGCAAACACGGTAAACTGACCATAAACTCCAATTCAAATCACATACACAGTATAACAAGATTATGAAACCTGTGAAATCTGTTTTATTTTTTCACCAATTCCACTTTTTCTGCTTTTATTTTTTCCCCATTTTAACCGTAAGCATATTTAAATAGGTGTGAATAATAAAAAAAAAAGAATAACAACAACCAAAAAAAGCAGCCACAAGTCAACATTTACTGTTATTCTGTTTCAAAATAAAACGTCAAGCTGGTTTTACAAGGTGCTAAAAAGTTTTTTCCCATCATCAGTGGCCAAAACACTACAGAAACTCTTACATATCCTTCCCTTCTTATTCTGAGTTTGATGATTGATTTAATTTTGTCTATGAAGTTTTGCGGTTCTGTCAGGGTTTTCCTCAGTGGTAAAACTTCTGAAATACAGTATGATATGTTAGAACAGGGTAACATACTTCCACTGATAACAGTGTTTTCTGTATGTTCTTGGTCTCCAAATGGGACAACAGACTCAACAAATAGAAATGAGCATCATAGTAACAAAACAATAAATCTCACTTTAACATAAACTGACTGAAGGTGTCTGCTGAATATTTAGTTAAAACATATTTGTTCTTCATTCAGTGCACTTACTCAAATAAGTTCTACTCAAGTAAAAGTAGTGATATATTACAATGATATGAAGTAAAATTTAAAAAATAAAACATTGCAGTAATACTACTCCCAAAAGTAAATTTGTAACCTGATTTCTTCCTAAAAATGAATTGCTCAGAGTGAAAACTTTTTAAACAAAATTAAGTAATGAACTGAACTTAATGCAATGTTTGATAACTACTGGTATGTATATATGTAGGATTGAATTGAATCTAAAGTGCTTTGAGTTGACATGTAAACATACATATAAAGTGAAAACCGAGTTGTGAGGTAAACAGGTGTGTGTGTGACAGACGTCCTGGTATCAGACGCAGCATCATTCTCCATACGTACATATCTGGGTTTGAGAGCATGACTCGAAATAGTTTGTTTTAAAGTTACTCCCAAGCTTTCAAAAGTAGCACAAATGCAGATTGTGATAGGTATATGTTGCATGCTTTCATGAGTTCTGGACTTTTGGCAGGTAACAGTCTGATTCTGTGCTGCTGACCTGCTTTTAAAAAGCTCTGTGTCACTTTGATGAGTCTTTTCAGCAGGAGTTAGAAAAAACACCGATGACAGAATAACAGCAGTTTTTAGATTTTCTCTGCAGACTAAAGTTAGATTTTTTTTCCACCTCCATAAAAATCTGAAATATTTAGGCTCAAGTTTTCAGAGAAAAAGCCTCACAACTATTAATAAAACACTCTCTGTAGTCATTGTTCAAGTAATGAGGTTTTACATTTTATAGACTGTCATCTTCTTTGGTGACTTTCTTCCAGAAAAAAACTCCTTTACTTTGCTCTCAGGCAGAAAGAAGCAGAGTCAATAACTCACTCAAAGCTTTTATGGGCTTCACATTCCAATAATCCAGGAGAACAGTCATCTCTGAGAGAGTGGCTCTTTGTATGACGAGCCTCGCTCTTTTAATAATAGCACTGCTGCAAGTGAAAGCATATTACCATGAATGCATTTTCTTTATCTGTAACTCTGAAATGTCCTTTATTACAAGTGAAATGGCAAAATTAGTGTTGTTAAATGAGAAGAAACTAACAGCAGTAACTAGGAGTAAAACAGAGATATGTACATGATCGATGGGACGCCACCTAAACTGCATTTTAAAAAAAATATTGTTTACATTACATCATTAGTTTACATACAAACATCTCACAGTTTGTATGTAAATTCAGGTTATTTGCTGCTTAACAGAGATCAGCTAACAAGCCGACGTGATGCATCCCATCTCTAAGGCCTCAAGTGTCAAGTCGTACTAATTAGATACTTTAAACTAAGAGGTAAAAATTCAGTTTGTTTCTTTAAATTTGAATCAGAGTCACAGATTGAAAATTTTTTCCTGGAATAAAAACTCTCCCCACCGTCTGGCTAACAGCTTCAGGTGTCTTCCTCCTTTTTTATGCTCTGAGAGAAATAAAGCCATCTGGAAACTAATTCTACACATACGATTACTATAATTGTACCATGAAAATGTAAAAGTATTAAACACTGAGAGATGAAACAAAGAGACTCGCTGGCTTTGAGTGAAGATCAAACCCATTATCACTGATGAACATTAATGTTTCAGGTTGGGTGTTGATGTTATCAGCAGACATGAGAATAAAAAATGGGTGCATAATTCTCCTACGTATTGATTTAGCCGTCTCAAGCATAGATTTTTATCTACAAAATTAAAGTGTCACTTTAAAGTTGAGGTGTGCATAAAAGTAAATCTAAATCCTGCAACGTGATGGCAATATCTAGTCAGGGTGAAAATGGAGAATGTAAATGAGAAAATGACCAAAGACCCCTCAAATCTGAGCTGCTAATGGTACACTATATTTGACCCTGAGCATAAAACCTGCCCTGCAAAAATACTAAATCTTAGCACATCATTGGAACAATGCACAGCAATTCCTCAAACATGCATGAGACAACCAAAACACTCCAGGTATTTTTTTGATTAATGAATAACACTACAACTTGACATTGAAGCTCAAAGCCCGATTTTACATAATATTGCCCCTCTGACATTTTAGTGATGGTCGCATTCTGCAAGGCTTTGATTGTGATAAAGTATTTTTGAGGATTGTGTACACATTTTTCTAATTTTTGAGTAAAGTTGTAGTTTTCTACAGTTTTTCCTGCCTGCCTTTGACATTCTCAGCATCACTGAGACCTATCTGCCCCACAAAATGAAATGATATTTACTGCTGATGCCAACTCCAGAGAACCAAAATTATTGAAACATTTTTTACATAATATGTGCATTTCTGTATATTTCATCTGCTGTGGCATGGCAATAAAGTCTGAGCTGTTTATTCTTCTTCTTTTCAAGAAAACTCCAGTGACTAACACAGCCAGTTTGAACAATGCCTTTTTTTTATTTTGGCATCTTTGAAAACTACTCCATGAACGGCAGTTTCTGACTGAAGAGTAAAGAAAAGATGGGAAAACGAGTGGGCCGTCAAGAAAAGAAGGTACACAGTGTTCAGAGTGAAAGCACAGCGCTGAGGGGATTGTTTTTTGGCACAGCCCAGGTAAATAACTTTAGGGTTTCATTTTGTGTGTGTTTTTGTTCACCTTGTTGGATGATTATATTTGAACAAGTTGGTAAAACTTGTTACCTATTTGTAACAAGTGACTGAATAACTGACTGATTAGTAGAACAAATCCTGGATGTGTGAAATTTAAACTCATGTTACTATCAAGAAATTGAACCTAAACATATTTCAGTGGGAATGTTGGAGTAAACTACATATGTGCAACAACAATACTCCTCAACTCTGTGCAGATGTTTCTTCTGCTCTTTCCTTTTAGGATTTCAGTTGGTACGTTCAGCGGAGCAGAAGAACCAAACGTAGCTCATACAAGCGCAAATTTACACACAGCACACTTAGAAGGAATGCAAAGACCTCAGCACCAACGTAGGAAAACAAAAACATCTGCAGCTTTGTGATTGTAGCAAACATCTGAGCTCAGCTGGAGACACGAGAACATGAAAAAAAATCAAAACGAGTTTGTTCTCCACAGACCAGCGTTGTATACACTGCTGTACATGCTGAGTCAATGAATACCTTTTAACTTTTTGGGAGAACTTTTTGCCCCTTTAGTGTAAAAACATGTAACGTTGTACATAAAAAAAAAGAAGGCTTCTAAAAGAGCAACGTTTCTCTTTAACGCCGCATCACCGCATTTCTGTTTACATTATTTACATTCACAGCCCTATGAAAGTCTGTTTACATGTATTTAAAAAGTAAATACAGCAGATTCAGGTTGAGTTTTGTGGGAAAATATATAATGTACAGTAACATAGGAGACAGAAGGAGAAGTTGGCACACTTGACTAAGAGAGAATATAAAACACTGAAAATGTTGAATAATTAAATTGTGTGATATGAAGGCGGTGGTAACTTTACTTGTAGGAGTAAACTTAAAAAAAAAGAAAAAAGAACTTTATGGTTAAAGTTGCTCCATCTTCTAAAACTGTCCAAATGTACTAGAAATATTGCTATGTCCTTGACTATAATTTATCTTTGAAAAAAAATAAAAATATGATTTTGCTTTGCAACAGGGAATTAAAAAACAAAAAAAGATGTAGCATTTTGAGACCAAATGTCTTGCATATTGGTTATTAACAGTAGTTGACACTGCTAAAAACACAATTAGCTGAGCTGGCCCTGCAGCACAAATCATAAACATTAATTCTGAAAAAGTGCTTTTAAAAAGCCAGTGCTAAAGCACTAATTTAAATTCAAATTATGTCTGACGTTAAAGGACGACAATCATCAAGCACCAATTTAATTTAGACATAATTTACATGTCCTATTCGGCCCTTAGATATAGTATTTATGTTTATGTATTGTTTTCTACTATATTACTGTATTTTGTTTCTACTTGTATCTTGTTTGAAATCAGGTATGGGGAAAAAAAGAGAAAGAACACAAGGAGAGGAAACAGAGCGCCTTCAGCCCCTTCAAAATAAGAGCATGAAAACGGCTAATTGCTTGAATTTTTAAGTCATTAACTTAAACATTAACACAGATGTCAATCTTAATTAGACTGAAAGTTTACAAAACAGTCAAGTAATATAGCTCTCTGGAATTTCTCCAGAAAAATGTATTTAAACATTTTCAAAGTTAGCAAAATGCTACATGAAACATTAGCTCCACTGTTAGCACATTAGTGGATTAGTGGAAGTGTGCAGAGAAGGATGTCTGGTTTAGATAGCCTCTGTCTTCAGCTAGTTTTAGATCAGTGTTAAAACTTTAAAGCGGGTTTCATCCACACCGTTTATTTTAACATCGCTAAACGTCAGATTGATAACCAATATGGTGATATAAATAGCTACACAGAGTAAAGATGCTACATGCAAGTCTCTTATAATGGAAAATCATATCTTTTGTCACAAATTATTGATAAATTTATAAAATATAACTCAATGTTTGGAGATACAGAAAAAAAAAAATCCATTCCTGCTACAAATCTGAAGTATTCTTGTACTTGTGTTGACTGTTTTTTGGTATAGCACCCAACCATCTGGATTAGCTTCATACATATGTTTAGTTTATGGTGATTCATAATGGAGTCTGTCAAAAAATCTTTTGATCAAATCAATTCTAAAAGAGATTCATGTTATTAAAGATACTAACTTGCATCAAAATATCTACAAAAAGAGCCATTTTCACCTCCTGTCCATGTTTCATCTCTAGTTGGTTCACAGCTTTGCACAGTGCAGCTGCAAACACAACAACTCCACCCTTCCCTTCCTCACTGAGCGAAACCTGAAACACAGCAGCTGCTGGAAGATTAAAACACATCATATGGCTAGTAAATCAAGAAAGAAAGATTCTCTAAAAATCAACATAAACATGTTACTGAATTAAATCCCTTTTGTTTATCTTAAAGTGGTTTTCATCTGGTTCAGGAACATTTTCCAAACAGTTGTTGAACACACTACATACACACCCTTTTCTTTTACCAACAGCTACGTTTCCTTTCTTTTAACTGCAAATATTGACAAAAGCCTATTCTTCAATAAAGTGATTTTCATACACCGTTATTAAAACTGTCATCTAAAATGACTACTTTTTTAAAAATCATATATCCCTTCACAGAAGTCCTTCATATCTCAACAAAAGTTTTATTTGAACTTTCAGAGCTTAAAAAACAACAGCAACGATTATCAAATAAGTATTTTATTTTTTTACTGACCAATGCTGTACTACGTGGCCCATTTTTGACATAATTGTTGAGCTTGTGTTTTTGCCTCATTGCATCCTAACCCTTTACATGGCAGGTTTGAGTCTTGCAATGTTAATTTAAAAGCTGAACATTGCCACAATACTGCCAATGTTGAGGGGGTGTTATGATCACAAGAAAATGGAGGTTTGTAAGTTAAAATGTACCACACAATTTATAAAACATCCTTTATTTAGTTGGATTTTACATGTGTCCAAACTCTTACCCAAGTATTTCATTAGCTTGGATCTTTTTTTTAGTTATTAAAGAAGGTAGCAAAACTTCTGAAAAGTTTATCTTTTCATCACCTGTGAAGAATTTAACAAATTCTGAAGACCATAGGTGGACTTTGAAACACGTTTCCAATGACAAAAATATATTTTAATGTATTCTTAAGGTAAGTGTCCAAGTGTTTAAAAATCAAACCAATACAGTTTAACCTCCACAGTATCACGATTGCCAAGTCAAGCTTTAACACACACTTAATATTTTTAAAACAAAAATATAAATTGTGATAAATGAAAGAAAACAAGACATACTGTATTACCCTACAGCAGTCGGATGTGAGTGTCTCCACTCGGAGGCGGCTGAAGGTCTTTGCATTCGCACACAAGGAAAAGGTTTTGTGAACTGGATAAAAACCAAACTAAAATCAGACCATGAAGCTCGTTAATGCCAAAGAAAGTTTGTCTGATGTGCTTCTTCTTGCCACAAGTGCATTGACATAAGGCACAGGCACAGCTCCCCTCTTTCAAAAGAGTGGTTCAATTTATTTATTTTTTTTAACTTACAGTGCAAGAAACCAGTAGGGTGATCACCACAAGGGTTCAGGCAGCTTATTTTATTTATTTATTTATTTATACTTTTTTAAAATCAACATAATGTAAGTTTTGCATCTCTGAGCAGCCTGGTTGGAAAAAGATTTTTGTTAAAAGGCAAAATGACAAAACAGCTGCTAAGGGTTGAAAACATACTACTTTTCATTAAATTTTTACTAAAATTAAATATATTTTCAACATTTATAACACCTCAGGGTGTGATTTCTCTGCAGCATTGTGAACAATAATCACTTATTTTAATACTTGATCATTTAATCAATCGGCTGTGATTGATTTGTTTTTACCTGCTTATGTGATAGAAGACATTTTGGATAAATGAGAGGAAGAAGACAAATATTGAATATTTTATGCACAAAAACCTTAAGAAACTTTTGTAATTTGATTGAACTTAAATTAAATGCTCAGACTTTACAAATTTTGATGTGAAGGTAACATGGCCAAACTTATGTAGAAACTGTAAATGTGTATGTGCAAATAAAAGCACATACAAACACAGAAGCTAAAATATTTCTCAATTGTTCTGCAAAACCAAATTTAAATAGTAAAGATACTTGACCTGTTGTCATGGGTGATGACCCCAGTGGTTCTGGCGCTGAGAAGGTCCAGGGGAAAAAACAAAGGGAGCAGATCAGTGTCTTTTATAGTAGATCTCAGAGGAATTTCCTCTCCGTTTCTGTCAGGAGAAAATACTCACTGGATTTCTACGTGAAGTGTTTCCTATGTTTGCTTGCTATTAACAAATAGCCGTGTCATGTGAGTCATTTAGAGTCAAGCCATTACGATACAAACACCAACCTTATTTATACTTGTCTCTGTCCAGGAAAGAGCAAAAAGTGCCATTCTGTCCTTCTGTATTAAAAAGGTACTGAAACCTGTAACTTTTAGAGTCTTGTAGAAGTAAGGGAAAAATATATGTTCGCACTGAAATTTGGCACCTCTCAGAAACCTTAAAGCAAACTCGTCCTTATTGACTTTTTAAACACATCAGTAGAACCTAAGGTTAAAGTGTTTTTGATTGAAAAATGACGCTTATTTGTTTGTCCGTTGGCTCTGGCAGTCTTTGTATTCTCCATAGTCCTAGAGGCAGACAGCGTTTGTACATTGGCCTGCTCTGTGTGTCATCTCCCCACCCCCGACCAAATATCTTATTTATAGTTGTACAAAATCCAAGAGTTGTAGTCCTAGAGGCAAACGTTGTTGTTGATCTGGCAGGTGGATCCGGCACCAGCAAGGGACAGAAAAAGTCTCCCGTTAGGACAAACGCAAACTTCATAGACAGTCTGCCTAGTCCCAGAGGACGAGGAGCTGGAGGAGGCTTTTCCTTCTGGCAGCCTCATCAGACGGATCCTCTGAGCATCCAGAGCAATCTGGGTGAATGGAGAGAAAACTGGTGAGACTATAGACAAGTGTAGATTGTTTGACATCAGAAAACGTGACTGACAAAATCTTGTTAGCATAGTTACGGTTACCATCAGAAGTTTACATGCACCTATGCTATTTAACATCCATCCATCGAATACCTCTGTTCATGTAGTAAGTCAATAAAAAGACAACATTCCATCAACGTCCACCTATTTCACCTGTCATCTTCTTCATCTGAGTTTGCGCCAGTGGCAATACCCGGTTGTTATTTACATGACTTGCGTGATGCGAAAAAAGTGTTACAAAATATACCAAATCGACATGTCCAAAAAACTCACCTCATCCTAGCACCAAAACATTTTATTGAACAACAAAAAGTTTTTCAAAATTGCCTTATTTCCATCAAATTGTTCACTTACATGGTCAATGGAAACACAGCTACTGACAATGTTGTTTCCTCTCAGTTTACAGCAAACACCGGTGAACACAGGATATTATATACGCGTAATGTCATGATCTGGGCTTGAAGCTCACAATGCTCCACTGCAGAGTTATATCAAAGATACAAACCGATAACCTCTTTACAGACAATCATCTCTGGATTAAGGCACTACTGGTGAAGCTGTATAGTGTCAAAGGAAACCTGTCAGGTAAATATTACAGGAAATCATGAAGCATGAGAACCAATACAGGTGAAAGGTGAAATTATTTCTATGCCATCAAACACAAGACAAGCCAATTGAAATTAATGTTACCATAATGTCACCAGTAACTGACTCGGTTTGGTAGATATTTGCTGGAGTAAATAAAGAGAAGTCACATGCTAAATTGTATTTTTGTGTTGAACACTTTGTGATGGCTACACAGGGTTTCAGTAATCATTCTTTAACTATACAGAGTAACTTGGTTAACAAATCTAAGCTTATGTAACTACATAGGGCCTGATGAACAATCAGGTCCAACAAGACTTCCAAGGCATCAGAGATTGCATAATTGTCAGAAATCTACCTCTGAACTCAAGGTGAAATTAATCTAGATTCACTGACCTAAAAACATGAGAGAGCACTTTGTCAAATGATCAAAACAAACATCTCAACACAGGAGATGTAGAAAGGCTGAGTGGCGGCTCAAGACTGAACCCACCGTTCACCATTTATGCTCTTCATCACAAACATTATTGTCAACTTGAACATCATAAAACCTTCTGCATTTTAACAAACAAGTGGTTGTGTGTTAAACAACTGTGTTTAATACACAAAACGGGAATGGTATTTTGTGTATTAAACTGGGCCAAAACCAGTTCACAAGTTCAATTGGCCAAGTTAATATTTTTTAATAAGAAAAAATCAAGTTAATTAAAGGGATGGGAGCTGAAATTATCTCAGTTTGGAGAATCAGAAAGAAATGATCATGGGCAAGTCAAGCAGACTTTTTTACTACGTAAGATGAATTAATCCTCCAAACCTTGCTGTATTTTTAGAAAATTGTTTTCTAAGGTAACATTCTTAAAGTTAAGTAACGCTCCCTTTAAATTCCCAGACAGTACTTTTATGTGGTCTGCAGCTGCATTTTCTAGACTTATTTGATTGACAGTTAAATTTCCCTCTAGATAAATATTACTACTGCAAAGATGAATCAATCAATCTGCCTGAAGATGAGAGTAAAACTGGTGGCATCATATCAAAAAGACTGGAGGCTTTAAACACTGACAGAGGTGGGTGGTCAAAGTGAGTGATCACTTATCTAAATGTGATTTCTTAGTTTTCTATTTTTAATAATAAGTAAGGGTATCTGAGATAACAGATTCATTTAATACAATTTGGAATAAGTCTGTATTGTAACTAAATGTGGAAAAAGTTAATCACTGTGAAAACGTCCTGGATGCACAAACAAAAATAGATTTAATTCTCTATTATCACAGAACCACACTCTACTGAATCCTATTTTTGTATTTTCTGAATCGTGCTGGAGTTTACCTAACCCAGGCTTCGACCAATAAGAAAAAAGATCAATATCCATGATTCAAAAAAATGTTTTTTTCTTTTGTTTCAACAAATATTTGTTGGATAAAAATCCAAAACAGTAAATCCCAAAATCGCCTGCAGTTTATTGTTGGTTATTTCTCCAGAGCAACGACAGAAAAAGCACCCCAAGTTTTCTCTGCTCCCCTCCCTTTACAAACACATTTACTCATAACTCATTTTATCTCTCTCATTGATTGGAACAAAATATCTTTCTCACTCTGTGCAGTAAAAACCCACTGCTGCATGAATCCAATCTCTCTTCCCTGTCCTCCTCCTGGGTCTCCTGGGGCTCGTGCCCGGCCTGTGTTTTACTGGCCACAGAGAGGAGGAGCTCTCCAGCCATAAAACGAAGAAGTAAAGGAGCTATTACCAGGAGCTCTGGGGAGGCATCATCAACAAATGACCTGGAACCCTTTTTAAAGCTGATTCTCAGCTGACTTCCTCAGGCAGCTGCTGCTGAACAAATCCTCACACCACAACGGGCAGATGGACCGGGATTCTCCGGAAATTTGTGGGTAAAGGAGGGTAAGAGTACATGTAGATCAGCTTGGTAAAGCATTAATCTAAGCATTAATCTAATTGTTTTAGTATATTTTATTTTAGTATTTTTTGCGTTTACAATCTATATCTCATTTATTACGCTGGAAAATTCACTTTAAAATACAAAACTTAAGAGAGAAATCTCTGAAATCTAAGATCAACATGGTGTGATTACTTAATGCATCAGTAAATCAGATCTAATATATTTGTTCTCCATCCATCCATCCATCATCCATCCATCCATCCATCCATCCATCCTGCTATAATATGAATTTTTGTTCTATTTTTCTATAAATTGTTTAAAAGGGAGAAATGTTAACAATAAAAATGACTACTAACCCTAAAAAAAGAACCCCCCTCCTCCCAATATATTTTTAATTTTACACCACATCCTACAGACAAGTTGTGTGTTGTTTTTTATGCCAGTCTGCACCTTCTGGGCTTTGTCTAAATCATCTCAATTAGACAAAAACAATTTTTTTTTATTATCAATATGTAGATGATTACATTCGGATGCAGGATGTAGTCTCAGTTCACATACAGAGTCTTTTTAATTAAAACTTGTTGCAGTCTGTCTGGACCGTTTGCATTTATCTAATGAAGACACAAACACGTGCTCAGCGGCCCGTTAACGAGCGGCCGCGCTGCGTTTCCGATAATTTCGGTATCTGCTCATGTGGCCCGTCACCGGATAATAGCCAAAACCTTTCTGTAATTGCGGCGGCAGCTCCCGCAGACATGGAGGCTGCAGTGTAAGACAGAGGTTTGACAAATGGACATTTGCTGGACTAATGGAGTGTGAGAGCGCCGTTCTAATTATATGCTCTGTTCACAAGAAGCTCTACATTTAATCTTTGAGCACGTGTTTGCTTCTGCTTTTAATTGGACCAGACTGGATCCAGGGTCACCTTCATAACCTCCACTGCTCCCGTTGGTCTCATGTCAGGAGCTTTTCCTACAAACAGCAAACTGTTTTGTGGGAAACTTTTAAATACTTTCTTTCTCCCCCTAATCCTCCTGCGTTGATGTTCGCAGATCTGACAAGGGATGACTGCTGAAATGTAGGGAGGAAAATCCTTTTATCAGGAAAGATGAATGCCAGGCTGATGGGTGTAACGAATCGCTGGATGGTGCACAAAGGTGCACAAAGGAAAGCGATGGGAGAATTAGAACAATGCTAAAAAAACAAGTTAAAGAGAGAAAGTGGGAAAGATGAATGGAAAATAACTAATTAGCACATAAAGGATCAGGAGGAAGAAAAAAGAGAAAAAAAATAAACTTCTGCTTCTAGTTTTCCTACTTTTTTGCACTCCTGGTGGACGGCCAGTGAGCAGGAAAATTGCCAGCGACCATCTTAATAACGTCGGCCCACTTTGGCTCAGAGAGCTAAATATTATTGGTGTTTTTGCTAAAAATACATTTGGACAGAAGGAATATTAAACTGAGCTGCAGCCAGAAGACAAAGACAGTCAATTTCTCCTCTTGCTGCATCAGAGTGGGAGGTTTTTCCATCGACAGAGAGCCAAGCGGACCTCGCTGTGCAGGGAATAAAAAGCTACGCATAATATTTCTACTCAGTTCCTGGGTGGCGGGATGGAAATGAAATGAAACTGCACGTTGAAGGATCATGTGACTGAACTGCAAAGATCAAAACAGCATCAAATACAAAAAAATAAAAAATAAATAAAAAATTTAATTAAGTTCTACTTTAAGCAGCATTCACATCTAATTTTTTTTATGTCTGACATCAGTATTTTATTTTGTATTTTGTGTTCATGTTGAGCGTTCTGTCTGTGTGTCAGGCTACTGCTTCCCAATTCTGGGATCAGTAAGGTTCATCTTATCCTATGTTCAAAACTGAAGGACTCTTGAAGAGACAAGAGAACAGTTGTCTTCCAGGAAGCATTTCAGATATCATATCCTGAATGACTCAGAATGTAAACAAACGTAAGAGGAAGCAAATAAAAAGATAAAAAGATAATCTCATTTCTATTCATCGTTTTTGACGTCGTTTTATTCAGTTAGTGAGTTTAGCTTCCAAGCAACCCTAAAGTCAATTTGGAAGGCGACCCACCTCTCCGTCTTTGGACTCCAGCCGCAGCTCGTTCCTGCAGATGGCCTGAATGTCTCCGGCCTCGGCCAGGATCTGGATTCCTTTTGGGGCCTCCATCAGTAAAGAGCGGGTGGGAGACTCCAACCTGAAACAACACCACCACTCCATCAGAACCTCTGGACAGGTTCAATCTCATCTCTTCAAAATTTCTGCATTTATCCAACAAAGCATAAATCAGAAGGTGAAGCATTCAACAGAGGTTACCATGGCAACAAACCTAGGAAAGATGTATTTTCTATTGATATTGATCACATGTTTTTGTGACATATATTGTTACAGGTTGTTTGGCAAATATCTAACAATTTTTTGAGTTAATTTCATGTTTCTTACATTGCTGTTTTGGATTTGCTTGTTATATTTTGAAGTTATTTACTTTTCTTATATTTAGTTTGGGTTTAATTTTTGGTTTGTTGTGTTGCATATTTTTATTTTTTTTTTATTTTGTTTGCTTTTGAGGTGACATTGCCACTCATGAGACGCCCACTGCAGCTGCAAAGGCATTCTCCATGAACTGAGCAGCGTTCAGATCGCTGCCGAGATTCGCTGTAGCCATGGAGGATCGGTCAGCCGGCGACGAGAGGGACTGAGTAGAGGAGAGGACTGCGCCCCCCGCAGGCTGGTTGAGAGTCCATTTAGAAACCTGTCCATTGACTCTGTCGCTCATTGTTACCTACATCTGTTTTTTAGTGACTCATATTTTTTTAAATAAATTATTGTAAACTTTTATTGGCTCGTTTAAAAACCTTTTCCACAGTTCCTGCAGTTTTGTTTATTAAATCTACCACTCGGGTCCCACAGTTGCATTAGTTCAACAACAAACATTTAAAAATGCTGGTCGCATTACTACCAATAAACTCTGTTAAGCTGCATCAAAAGAGACGACAGGCACTAAGATCTTAGTTTTCTGTAATGAAAACTTGGGACAGTCGGGGAAATGCAAAGATCAATGTCAAAGCAAACGTCATAAAGTGAAAGAGGCCAACCTGACTCACTCACCAGGCAATAAAATCTGAGGTTTGACTGCTCCACTAATGAACAATGAAAGGTAAGTTGACACGTCTGCATAGCAGCTCCACTTTGCTGGTTATTAACCGTGATGATAATCATAATCCTGCCACTCCAGTTGATAATACTGACTGTAAAATGACTGTTGGCTCCCTGCAGTTTTTTTTTTTTTGCTTTAATTTACATTAAGAGTTGGATTTTCACTCAGGCTTCAAAACCAGAATGATTTATGGATTCAGGTCTTATTAAAGCTGCCCTGTTTGAGTTGTACAAAGGAAAGTATGAGAGGAATGGCAGCCAAAAACTCGGTGGGTGAAAGTCCAAATTAAATTTATAATCTTCTTCTATTAACCTCTTGCTCTCTCCCAACAAAGAGGTTTAAGAAGCCCTTAACACTTTATAACAAGAGTTCTTGATACTGTAATGAATTAAAACATGTTGTCCTACAGAGATGTTTTAGTGTTCAAGATTAGGAGTTTATATTGAAGTGAAATGTTTTTTTTAAGAGTTTAGTGATCTGGTATTTCTGGGGAGGAACTGCTTTAAACTTCTAAGGGTCCCCAGCTGCAGGGTTCTAGGAACCACAGCAACCGGTGAATAGCTAAAATCTGTGGATATAGATTTTTTAATAGGCAGTTAAAAGTGAGAATAAATGTAATCTGCTGCACCATATCACGGGTGGAGAAAATGAGATGATGCTGAGTAAACAGCCTTCACCTACTTCAAAATAAGATCATGAATACAGGCTGAAAAATTCTTCAAAGTTGATAACCAAAACTTCAAATAAACTCTATTCAACTGAAAATTTACAAAACAGCCAAGTAAATTATCACTTTAGAATTTATCTAGAAGAGCTAAATGAAATGTTAGCTCCAGTTCTAGTACATTAGCTGGTTAGCAAAAGTGTGTTTACTACTGACAAAGTATTTTTTGTATTTTTCAGAAAATCAGGCAGAAAATGATGTAAAAATACATCATGGTGCTGAGTTTGATTTATGAAGGCAAATTTTCTTTGGATCAGCTGATGATGTGTGTCAACAGCTGAATAAACCTTTAAGTCTATAACTGTATATATGCAGAGTCTATTTAGCATCTCATTCATCATTTAACCTGAGACATCTGGTGATCATGTAGGAACTGTGTCAAAACACTTTGCTGCTCTACAAGTTTGTTCCTCCTCATCAGTCAGTCGCTTTCTTCGTTGTCTATAAGGAAATGTTTGAAAGCAAACAAAGCAGATTTGCTGTTAACATTCAGAGAAGTGCCTGCTGAAGAAAAGGCCTGCCGCTCTCATCTCCCCTCGTTCTTTAAGGTTCCTCCTCCGGGAGTCCGGCTGTGAATTCTCTCTCATTCATTTCCTCTTCACAACCCACATGAATTCGATGCTCGTCTCTTTTTCTTTGTTTTTGTTTCTCCTCCAGTTTCTTCAGTTTGTTTTTTTTTTTTTTTTATATCAAAGAAAAAGCAAGCTTCTATCTCTAGTCTACCTGTTTTATTCCAGTCTGCTCTACCTGGTGTAGGTTTATGGTTTATTTCCATGATGTCATCTGTGTTACTATTACGACTGGCACAAGCTCATTTCCTCTCAGCGATCAATAAAGTTCCATCTTCCTCTCTGACCTGTTTTCTTCTCCGCTTTATTCCTCCTTTATATCAGTTTTTCCAGTCCTCTTCCCAGGCTCGGCTTCGTATCTACAACCAGGATCAAAGGTTAATAACTTTCTGCTCTTCTTCCTCATATTGTTCGTCTTCAGATAACAGTGAAAGGTTTTTAATGCTGCAGATACCGTAGATGTGCAGCATGTGAAACATGCTGCTTTAATGCTCCCTGCCTTTGGCTAAATGTGACTCCTTTCTCCTTGATCTGCAACTGTTACCTGCACTGCAGGAACACAGCAGTTCAGAAAGGATTTACACGTCACTGTTTTGAAAAAGTTTCACTGAAGAGGCAATTATTCCCAGATTTTTCGATTTTGTTTGTTTCTCCAAACCCATTTTTGATCACTAAACACAAAAATATAACTTGAGTAAATGAAAATGTCATTTTAAATGATAATTTTATAGTAAGCTGGTTGTGCAATCCTTAAAAATAACTGATTTATTGTTAAAACCGGATTAATTTTACTGTTTTGAACATTTGAACATTTTCAGTTCAGTTCTAACTTTTGAAACAATTGAAAGTAAAACAAACGCCATCCAAAGTGAAAAATACAACAAATACCAACACTTACACTATATTTTCATCTATTTTAGTTTTACACTGAAATAAAATGCAATTATTAAAAGGATGCTGAACTTCTATCACTGCCCAGATTAGAAAACTGGGCAGAGACGTTGAAGTTAGGGATGTGATCTTTGTGGGGTCGTAGTTCAGGTGTTATGTGAGCTTTGGAGATGCTAACCAGTTCTTCCCAATTATACAATGCCTTGTTGTCATGATGACGCATCATAATAAATGTCTGTCAATCAAAAAGTAAGAGCAAAACTCCCTCTAGCTGCACAGAAATTAAACTAAAAGAAATTCAACTAAAGTCTGCTTCCTAATAGAGTTAGGAAAAAAGTGGTGAAGGTATTTAATGCAAGAATAGGAGTGTGGATGACAACCAGGAAAAGAGATGAAAGGTGGGAAAAGGTGAAGAAAACCAGCTGAAAGTAACATTTATTTAAACTGTGATTTGTGATGCAGCAGCCAGGTGTCATTGTTAGTAAAATAATCCAAAATCCTTCTGTGCAGCTGTGTCTCCTGCTGTTGAGGTGAAGCGGAGAACAATGACCCTGAAACGCCGTGTTTAAAGGGGGTGAAAGTCGTCTCAAGTTCTAACTTTTAACAGGCTGTGAAAAATATTCCGTATGTATTTATGACCTATCGCCCTTCCTGAAAACGTCAAGAGCTTTCATAGCAGTTTATTCAGTTTCACAGATTTCACCAATGAGAAAGTGATTTATTTTTGGAAAACTGAACAGGAATGGACTGAGATATTTGCTTATTTGAGTCTGGAAAAATACAGAAGTTAAATCTTACCAGAATTTGAAAAGCAAGTCAAGTTATAATGATGGTAACACTTGCCAGAAATAAAGTAACTCAAGAAAGTGCTGCTAAACTGTTTTCCCTCTTGTGTTTGACTCAGCTTCATTTCTTAATTGATTTATCCAACAGGGAGGCCTTTATCTGAGTCTGATGTAATATGAAGGAAAAAAAAGGCTCCAGTCACTGAGAAAAGAAAAATCTCCAGAGTGAGATACTGTCGGATTAACAATAGTTTTAATAAGATTCTGAATGTTAAAACTTTTTTTGTCCTTTATGCTTTTCTTAAGGAGGAAAATCACTAAGCTCAAGCAAAGAAAAAAAAAAAAAGACTTTCCATTGCATGTTTGTCTTCCAGTTCACATTATGGCTTCATATATATTCCTTTTATCTGTGCTCAGAGTTAGTATGGAGATAAATCAAGCTGCATTATCGAATTCAGCCACGCTGGAGTTTCACTTTCCCAAAGACGACTGACTGATGCAAGGACACATCCTGTTGACAAGACATTACCACGCAGATGGATAAGATGGCCATGGTTTCAATAAAAGAAGTGTCAGTTCTGGGTGGGACGTGTGTTTTTATGTGTAAATGTCTGGTGTTATGATATCCTCAAATGGGATTTGGATGCTTGATTGCTACCTGCTATGGATTTGCAGAGATTTGAGAACGATTAGATTGTAGGCTACACTCCAATGAGCTTTCACGTCTTTCCTGACATAATTGGCCATTTTTCATCTTCAACTGGCTGGCTGGTGCCAAATATGTACAAACTGAGGACAATGAAGGAAGAAAAACACAATTGCATAGATGCAAACTGTCAAATTATACAGACGATGACGAGACGGGTGCTTTGGAGCGTTCACAAATTATCTGAACTTTGTTAATGAAACTTTCTTCAGGCATTACATGTTTGAAATGATCCCACAAAGGAAAGCAGCAGTGATTGATGACGATTTGGCCATTTCAATGCCCTCATCGCTGAATCGTTGTTATGTTTGTCATTGAAATGCTTTGTCTGTGAACCATAAGGTCAAACACACCGACAATAAAGACACATGACAAAAAAAATGCTCCAATATATTTTTGATTAAAAACCAGCAGTGCAGTGATCATTTCTATTTTGTTTTGCTATCTTTTATTGAACAATAAAAGATATCACATATACAGAAAGAGCTTTCTGGTTAGTTGAATTAATCAGAGGTTATATATAATGTTCCATATCATTATAAAGAAGCAGGAAAGATGTTTTTTTTTTTGTGTTTTTATTAGCTAAATTTAACTGTTGAAGTATCCACCTTGTGTGAGTAGATCCATTTCTACTGACCATAAAATTGCACAAATTGGAATTATGAAAATACATTTGCTGAATGGAACCAAAGAAATTTCAGACACTTTTGATAAAAAGCACTAGGATGAGGTGATTTTTCTAAAGATATTGAAACTTGTATATTTTGCAAAACTGAAAATGAAACACTTTTTTTGCATCGTGCCACCTTCCATACAGCAATTGTGAGCTGGTCTGATTCACTGTCTTACTGCACTGCTTCAACAAAACCAAAACCTTTAGTGCAATCTGTTCCCCTCCTCACCAGTGGTGGAAGAACCACTGAAGGAAGCACAACAACATCTGAAGAAGACACTTCCTCCTTCACAAAATGTAAACAAAAATGAGGTTTAATAGTTGTAGGATTTCTCTTTTGTCATTGGTATTAGACCATGAGCCATTTATCCCGCTAAATCTAGACTCTTGCGCTAGTTTTGGTTATAATTACACAGAATGTCCTGGACTACAGTCTGAATAAGATTTATCCGATTCAGTAATTGTTTTGTTTCTACCAGTGAAAAAAAGATTTGGTTTATCCTGCGACACTGGATCTGTTTTAATGGTTTTCATGGATTTGTTTCTATCACTTTGTAAGATCTATTGTCTCTGCTGATGACTCTTTCTACAGATGAAAGCAGATTGGTTTCTCATTAAATTTGTTTCTACAGGTTACTGCATTCTGCTTGGTATTCACATATGCATTCAAAACACACTAGAGTTCACTTCAACCGAACTGAGACCTGTGTTTTTAGGCTGACTAGAGTTTTTTTATGGTCCGCATTAGAGTTCGATGACGCATTCACCCCTCCTCACCCCTCCTCACCCCTCATCACCCCTCGTCACCCCTCCTCACCCTTCCTCACCCCTCATCACCTCCTCAAACCAACCAGGCTTTCTAAATAAATGATCTGGAGTCGGGTTAAACGGGGCTGAAAGACTTCAACAGCCTTTCAACAGAGTGAATGTGAAATAAATATTTTCTCATTTTTATATGATCAGGAAGAAATAATATTTCTGACTTTTTATTGTAATTGAATAGGAAAACTATAATTGTGTCATAACTGACCTGCAACAACACAAATATAGAGGATGAAAATGCTTAGACACACTTTAAAGTCCCACCGTTTCACTGCACCCTTCCTTCGATGTTTTCTTATTCTTTCCACCCGAACATCCATCACTTCCCTCTCTCTCTTTTTTTCCCCTGGGCTTCTGTTGCCCTGATTGACTGTCATCACAACTGACAGCACAGCCGAGAGAAAGATGATAAACAAGACATTTACATTAGAGAGACGTCCACACCTCACACTTGCTCATAAAACCTGCACTGTAGGGGCAAATAAGCGATGGGAAAAACCACACAGGAAGCCAAAGATGATTTGGAACCGCATCTGTGCAAACGCTCTTCTACCCTCAAAACAAATTCCACCAAAAATCTTTTGATTGCTGTTATTGGAGGAAATAATTTGCCCCGAGAAAAAGTAGTGGATTCACATTTTGAAACGCATGGCTGCAATATCAACTCAGGAGCTTGTGTTAGGTTGGACATTGTTCACTCGAAGCAGAAACATGAGGGTGTGACCAGGCTGCTACAAAAACAAAAACACCTTGTTGAGGGCAAACATAAACCAAGCCAATCTGATTACTACAGTTTTCTGTTTGCAAGCTTCTAAAAACCAGGGTTTTACCGATTCAGTAATTTTGTTTTTAGTGGCGGTCATGGATTTGTTTCTTTCAGTATGTAAGCTCTGCTGTCTCTGATGATGTTTGTTTCTACAAATGAAAGCAGGTTTGTTTTGCTTTATGAACCTCATATCATGTGAAACAATTTGGAATGGTTGAATGCTGCACACAGCTGGATTTGGACTTTTGTGAATGTTTCTCCAGTATCAGTGATGTTTACAATCAGCTTGATGTTTTTTCAGGTGATAACTTCAGCTACGTTCTCAGTGAGCTCTGCATCGAGATAAAAAACAATGATGACACAACGTTTCGGTTTGGTCTACCTTTTTTCCTCTGCGGTAGCTATTTTCTCTCTTTTTAGTCGCTGCTTGTATCTTATCCCCTTTTGCATCTCATTGATAAGGGTTTGTTGCTAAAATGTCTGCACTTTTGTATTAGAAACAACAGGCTCTTGATAAACAGGGAAGAGGAAACGCACAAGGATAAAACATCTGTTCTCAAAGATGAACCCATTGATCTCACAGATACACAACACAACTCTGGCTCCAACAAACCGGGATCGTTACAGAGCGTTAACCACCCATAGCAAAAGCTGTTTTTACACACTTCACTGGTTCTCTTATTCTGTCTTCTATTCAGGTTAGACATTTAAGTTAACCAGAAGGTGTGAAAATCTGCAGCTGAGTGAAATGTGAACGCTTTATGAACCAAAAACATTTCTGAGTTATCTATGTCTATGTGGGATTTATTGCCAACAAGATCAAGCTTATAAACAGTTCTGGCTCAAATATGGCTTCAAACTGATGGGAATAAAAGATTAAGCAGCCAACTAAGGTGGTGATTTAATTGGCTGCGTGTTTGATATAAGTCATAACGACAGCTGCTTGCTAAAAATGTCATTTATAACTGAACCAAGGCTGAAAACAACAGCAATCAGTCTTTTAATTTTACACCATTTTTTTTCTGCCTGTGTCTTTACTGCTGTCAATAAACTATTTTTACTGTTTGAAAGCAATATCCTCTCCTGTAATGGTTAATCTGGAGTGACAAATGAGGCTCAGCAGCAAAGTTTTCATTTCTTGAAATACACAATGCAGGAGTCAACATCACTTCAGCATATTTTAGGCTGCTTTGTGCCTGTTTTACTTTAAGAAAATATCAACAATTCAGTCTTTTTTAAATGTGTTGTAATATCTTTTATTCTTGGTTGTTTTCATGATCTCACTGGATACAAGTCTGAAGCTATAACTTCTGAATTACTGGCCCCTCAAAAGAAAGTATTGACCCCATGAAAGACTAATTTAATGTCTATTAATTGTGTTTTCCTCTTATAGATTGACTCAATAGCCCAGAAAAGAAATATTGAGTTCATTAGAACAGAAAATGAATAAAGTAGCGACTCACTACTCCATTCAGTGTGAAATAATGCTGCAGTGTTCATGCAGCATTATGAATCTACCCCTTCATAGACGAAGGGGACATGATGGTTTTCAGCTGCTTCTGAAGAGTTACACAGCATCATGTTAGAGTCATACAAAAAATTCCTCCAATAGACTTTTTAGATAAAGCAAAAAAATTATTGTAAACTCTAATACAAGTATTTTAGTCCACTTGAATTAAGACAAAAATAACTTAAAAGTAACTGTTCAACAAGATAAATCTACTTGTTTTAAGTCAATAGATACGAGCAGTTCTAGTTCCACTGGCAGATTGTTGTCAATTAAAACAGGAAAGATGTTATTATACATGAAAAAATATATATATTCAAGAATTATTGACTTAAAGAATCTCCTTTTTCTTGTTGAAAAGTTAACTTTTTACATGTAATAAAATATTTTGCACTAGAAACTAAAAATACCTTTGAGCTTTTGCAGTGTAGTTTTCTAATAAACAACCCTGGTAATGTTTTCAGTGTCTTTTTTTTTTTAAATCTGTTTTGTATCTTTATAACCTTCAATTATTTGTTTAGAATTGTTTTATGTTAATTAGTGCAAAAGAATGTCAATAAAAGGCTCCTTTCCATGAATCCAGTCTTTGAGCAGAGCTCTGACTCACCGTAGCTCTTTGAACGGCTCGGCCCTGACATGCGGCGTCTCCACAGATTTGCTGAACACTGCTCCTTCGGCCCCTGAAATCACAGAACAGAAAGTCAGACAGAAGGCTGCATCAATTGAAACCACAAACCCCTTCTGTCCAATCAATGGACATAATCTGTGAGACTCTGTCAATCTATACGGCTCTAGTCGGAGTGCACAGCGGCCCTCGGCTCGCCTCACAATAAGATGGGAGGATGCTCTTCCTGGATAATATGAGAGTCAACTTTTTAAAGAAAACAGCAACATTTTGAAAGAAGGTTTGTCTCCAAGGCTTCTCTTATTACAGTGTTTTACTTGCTGGTAGTCAGTAAGCAAAGGAATCAAATATATCAGAAAAACACTGAGGATCTATTCATTTAAAGCTATTCTTCTTTATTCCATTCAAATTGTTAGATAATCAGTTAATATCTTCAAGGTGTTTCTAATGTTATATAAAACCAGTATAAAAGGTTAAATACAAAAATCTGCAGAATATGTTGTGTTTTTTTTATATGAGCAATCACTGCACTGCAAAAACAAAATCTAATGAAGCATTTTTGGTTTAGTTTTTAGTTCAAATATCTCAGTACACACTAAATAAGAGAACTAACATACAAGTAATTTTTCCGCAAAATATAAGAGCTTGTTTTATCTCAATAATTTCTAAACTAGTAGTTAAGTCCAGTGGAAATAATAGTTTTTATTAATATTTAGTAAAATATTACTGACTTAAAACAAGCTAGTATATGTTGCTGAAAACGTTACATGAATAGGTTTTGTCTTATTCCAAGTATGCTAAGATATTTGTTCAAAATCACTTGTGTGTCCTATCAACAAACTGGAAACAGGATTTTTTTCAGCCATAGCTCTCATCTTACCACTCTTCCCTACATTCATGCTCATCCGCAACCAATAGTTGTAATTTTGACAGATTACCCTTTTAAATTTTGAACATTTTTCAGCAGAATTTGAGGATTATTTCAAAAATTGTTGTACATTTAGGACATAGTAAAATAATAAAAAATAATACCTTTACTGTCAGTGACATTGAACTTCAGTGGTGACTTTCAACTCTAGAGCTCTGCAAACTGAGCCTAACTTCAACTATTACTCCTGTCTTGTTTTGCTTGATTGCAAAGAGGCACAATATCACAGCACTGAAGAAAAACAAAACACACACAGAAGGTAATTGGCTGGCCCTTCACCCCGAGGCTCTGATTGACCGTAGTGCCAGTGCAGGCGCCGCTTGGGGTAAACCCAACTGTTCAGTCACATCAAATCAACTAAGCATCAGGTGCAGATCAATAGCCATGACTAAATGCAATTCAAAGCGTTTTGAGCGGCTGCTGGGAGTCCAAACAGCCATTGCTCAGTGACACATTTAAGTCTTCAACAGTAAGCACGTTGGAAAACCAAACTCTCCAATGTGTTATACAGTAATTTTTGTCACGTTTCCTCAATTTGGAAATTAAACAGGAATTTAGTCCGACCATGTCACATGTCATTCTCCCAACCTCTTCATTTTTATACTGTGCTTAAAGGAAGGTGACAAAAATGATTTTTCTGTCAAATGAAGCCACGGACGTCCTTATTTGTTCATTCTCTTTTATCCTTCCATTTGGGTTTCAACTGTTTCTAAAAACTAAACAAGCACTTAAAACAACCAACATACTGGATTTTGGCAATAAATTTTTGGTGACGGGAAAATGAGTCTTTTCAAAAACCTTTCAAATGTAATGTCACAAATCTTCAAAGCCCAGTCCCGTCACCTAGCAACTGAACCATAGACCTATCCTACCTTGTACAAGGAAACATAATAGTTCACCTTTATTTTTTTTAAATAAAAATATTTTATAGTTTTGGATAAACAAACATTTAGACATCATTTACCTTATAAAAAATCTGACTACTTTATTAGTGAAATAAATTATTACTGATGAGAAAGTAGGATTAGTCAAAGATTTCTCTCGGGGGGGTAGCTTGAGGGTGACACAAAGAGAAAATTTTATTTAGCAGATTTAATGAACATGACCACATGCTTTATTTTTGGAAAATTCACTCCTTTGCTGCGAGCAAAATGCATAGAAACCTATTTTATTCTGACAACATCTGGACTGAAGCGCTTCTGGCAGAACAAGTCTGACATATTTTGCTATTCTTTAATTAAACAGGTGTTTAATGGTTGACTTTCTCTGAACACCGGGGATATTTACAGTCTCACTCCTTCGGGACGAGCTCTTCATAACGCAGATAAACCTATCAAAAACAGGGAAATATAAAACATCTCTATGCAAATTCATGTTCTCGCTCACCCATGTGGAATACATAACTCTCTCCTTAATCACCCCTACAGGTGGAGCCACTTCTGTTCCTCTTTTAAATAGATTGAGCAAATTTTTGAAAAACTCCTTGTCAGTACAAGATGTAAATTAGGTAGAACAAGGTATGGCTGGTTAATATGTATTTTACAGTCCTGTAATTGACCAGATAGTGTGAAAAAAGGCAACAGTTAAGTGTCAGATCTTTTCAATCAATGTTTAAAAAGCGACAATTTATTTTATTTTTTGACAAGCAGAGGTAACATTTAAATTACCTGCTGCTGACTCACTCAGAAATAGATTAAGAGGGAAATCACTCTGTGATGTTTGTGTGCATCCATCATATTTTTAGTGATCGATGTTCTAGAATCTTAAAATAATAAGTGTAGGATTTTATTAGCAATAGTGGTCATACAGCAACAAACTTAATTTAGATTTTTGAGTGTGTGTGATGACACTATCTGCATTTTTTAAATTACAAAAATAAATTATATTTAATGTTTTTAATTTACAGTCTCTTAACTACTGACCACTTGTTTGGCATTTTGTGCACAAAAGACATAACTTAAAAGAAATTTGGCTGTCTCTTTAAGAATTTGACTCTGTCTCTTTCCGACACCCCCTTCACCATGTCATCAAAACAATGCTTCCCCATGATGCCGTTTATAACAGTTCTTAGGAGCGCAGCAGATGCACAGTTCCAGCAGGTGTTTGATAATTTCTGCTGCTGGTCTGAAGGAGCGTGAGGCAGAAGCATTTAGGGCATTTAGGCACCCAGAAATTGTTGCCACAGGAGATTCAAGGATTTCTCAAACATGCCTGAAAGAATTAAAGCAACACTTCAGAGAATAACATTACCACATGATGCAAAGCTTGTGGTAATGTAAAGGAGTAGACTTTACATTTCACATAATAAAATGATATTTAAGCAGAGCTGTAATCTCAAACGGTTATAATTCTGAAGTGTGGAGGGCCACATAAAATCTTCTGGCAGGCTGGATTTGGCCCCACAAAGTGTTTCTTCTTTGTCTTCTAAAACACCCAGTTCATTGTGGCTCCTACTGAGACAGATTCTGGTTCTGCTGATAAAGGGGGGTTTTCCTCTCCACTGTTGCTACATGTGTGTCTGGCATGAGAAAGGTCAACAACACAACGCAAACAATAATCTACTGTCAATCCAAGAGTGAATAAAGTCGACTTGATGCAATCTGATGGGTTTCCATTTTTGGAAAACTTTTTAAACTAATTTTCGTAATAAACAGAGCGTAATGCTACATATTGCTGTATGTAGCATTACATACAGCAATATAATGCTGTATGTATATATATATATATATATATATATATATATATATATATATATATATATATCAGTCTCACATATTTGTTGAAACTGTCACAGCAAGATATGAGACAGAAAATCTGAGAAAAAAATGAACTCCTCTGCTTCCTCTGAGTGCTCCCAGTGATAACTAGAAACAACCAATCAGAGCCAGGAAGTGGGTCTTAGCGCTGTCAATCGTGTCTGTGTGTGTGCTCCACTTGTTCTATGCTATAGCCTCTCCCAATCAGCAGAGCCTGTGGTGAATGCTAAGTCTATTGAGCGTGGCGACTGATGATGATGGATAAACAGTTTTCCTGTAACAGTAATTTGTTTCTCTGCCATTAACACATTTAAGAAATAAAAAACTTAATTTAGAAACGGACAATGTACAGCTCAGACATAAATGTCACCATTTGATGTGGTGTATGAGATTATAGCATAAGCTAATTCACATCTGCTGTCCCTTTACAGTTTAGTTAGCAGCATGTTCTTGAAATTGATTGACAGCACTAAGACCCTCCCCCTGGCTCTGATTGATTGTTTTTGGTCAAGAGTGGTGCATTTCTTCTCATTGGAACAGGAACTCAGGTAGAAGGTGAAGAAGAACAAACTTTACACAGATTATCTGTCTCATATTACACTGTCACAACATGGTGATAGTGTAAAAATATGTAAAAACACTTTCTCTTTCTTTTTTTTTTTTTCTTTATATAAAAGTTACTTCTTGGCGCTTTAAGGCCAGATCAGTTTATGAAAGTGAGAACCCAGATGTTCAGCTCAACTTAAAATTTGTCCATAATCAGACTCCTCCACCAGTGAAAATGCAGATACTTTCAGCTCCGCTGCCTGGTGGAGTAGCATTCAAAGGCACAGGAATGACACGGCTCCATTCATGTGCACCTCCGGTGAATAAAGTGTGATTTATCTGATCATCTGGATCACACGGTGCACATGAATAGCGAGCAGGAAGCAGCAATACGTCACAGCTCTGACATGTTGGCGGAGCGTTTGGGGCGGAGGGTCTGGATGAGAAAATAAACGATGCCGTTAAAGATTAATGCAAGCGCCGGAGCAGCTGTGTGTCCGTGTGAATCCATGTCCATGTAGAGGTGTTTATGAGGCAGGACTCCGAGCAGGACCAGATATCATCAGCTGAGGCTTGAAGTATCTCAGAGGTGATGAAATACAGAGACATACACGCCACAAAAGAAACTCCCTGCAGGAATAATCTCGGTGATTGGTTGAGGCAGTAGACATGCATGAGCGACACTGACTGAATACCAAAAGCCTTTGTTTATCTGCCGGCACTCATGAGCGCACAATCACATAATTCTGACATTTTACCATTATTACATGAACATTCCCCCTCCCATTCTCACAGACTGTGAAAAAAAAATAAAAATAAATAAAAACATACATACTTGGATATATTTGTATTTTAAGGAGCCAATTTAATGTGGGTTAAAGGTAATGGGAGCTTGTACCAGCCATGTTTGCCAGCTGTAATTATTAAAAACAAAACACTTGTCTTCCATCCTGGTTTGAGTCAAAAGCCAAAACGAAACGTGCCAAGAAGAAGAAATAAAAATAAATGGTGTTGGTAGAAAGCCAATTATGCACTGAATCATAACAGTGAACTATTGACTGAAGAAGAATGGCGTCTAAGCAGACATTGTAGATCAGTTTGACAGTAACTGCTGTTACAGAGCCTACAGTTTGGTCTCTGGCCATCGTCGTCTTTCTGTCTTTTGGACCTGAAACTAATAGAGTGCAAATACTGAGAACTTGAGGAGATTTTCCACCCATTGCTGGAGCAGATTAAACTCCACATTAAATTAGGTAAACCTGTTCAGCTTCCTGCTGTAGTTTAACTCTTTTCACATTTTACTACATTTCCCCAAAACCTCAGGTCTTCTGACACAAGGCACTTCTTTTTTCTCCAGAATTCAAACTGCAGGTGACATTCCTGAAAAGTTTTATCTCCTGTGTAGAATAGGTAGATCTAATTGGTCACCATGTTTCACTGGTCAATTCAATTCTAGACTGTGATGTTCAGAGGGCAGAATATAGAATAAAATAAATAATGCATCCCTGAGGAAGTCAGCAGCTGAAGGGAGACTGAACGAATGTAACAAAAACATCCAGTTGGATAAAAAAAAGAGGAAAATGAAAAACAACAGATCTGAGCGCAGACTGTTTATCAATCAAAAAGAAAATCAACAATATCATCCATCCGTACCTACCGACCTACATACATACATACATACATACATACATACATACATACATACATACATACATACATACATACATACAGTACTAATATTTCCAAATAGGCCAAACTAGGAGTTGGTCTAGAAAAGCACAAAATTTCAACATTAAAAACATGAAGTACAAAATTAAGTAGAAGAAAAATATCAACTAAAAATTATTTACCAAATTTTATTAATATCCCTTTCAAATTTCAAACAAAAGCCTTTTTTTAGGAAGCAACAAAAAAAAAACCATCCTCTATCCCAAAACCCTAAAGATGATAAAAGTCACTGTTGCTCGAATTTAGACCGCCTTGGGTTCATGTTTATGCACTGTACTACAGCGCTGTCCTGGATTTTAATGCATATTGTCGACACAAAAACAAAAACTGTTTGATCATTTCTGAATTTTAATGTGTGCCCTGCATGTGGCAGCAGGGTTATCATTAGCAGTCAAAGAGAGTTTTGCAGTAGAAGCTTGCAGTAAACAACACAGAGAAGCAAGAAGATGATTTAAGGAACAAGGATAGCCTTCCTATTAACCATCAGGAATTCAATCTCCACTAATCCCCAGAGGTAAAAACTGATTATCATATCAGGGACCTGTAACCTTTCAAAGAAAGTCCACACTCCACTACCACTTCTCTGCTGGGAGCTCAGCAAATCTGTGCAGCTTCAGGTTTCCAACCATGAAATTATGACCGCTGACTAGACGTTCGGTGGCGTGAAACCCACTCTACTCCTGTCAGAGGAAATTCGACTCTCCACGCTGCTAGATAAAAAACGATTTGTGATGATCACAGTGTTCTGCACTGATTTGGGGATGAAGGGTAATTTTCTGTCATGGTGCACCAAATTTCCCTCAATCTGTCTCAACCATCTCCGCTAAAACTTGTAACTGTTTCAATTTCCCTGAACGGACCTGAGAAGGCAGGGAGGAAAGGTTCAGTTTAGATTCCTGAAAAAAAAAAGTGAGAGTCAAGTCCTCAATAAAAACTTGTGAAGAGACAAATACAGAAGGTAATATCACAATGTTACAGGAAACATCTCTGTGATACATTTTATTTTAATGTATACTTATATGTACTTATATATGTACTTATATATATATAGTTAAGCTCAAGGCTAATGAAGCGTTGAGATAAAAGAAATGGTAGTAGAGTTAGAGGCTAATGGAGAGTTAAGCTAAAGGCTAGCGGAGACTTGAGCTAAAGGCTAACAGAGAGTAAAGACATTGACTTCTGAATATTTTAGATATTTGAGAGGTGACAATACAGCCAACAGAGAGCTTTTGGAAAGCTAGGCTAATGGTTAAAGGGGATTTGAGCTCGAGGCTAATGAAGAATTGAGCAAAAAGCAAACAGTAAAGTTAAAGGCTCATGGAGAGTTAAACTAAAGGCTGGGGTAGAAATGAACGGATGGGAATTTGAGCCAAAAGAAAATGGAGAACCAATAAATAATTTGAAAATGGCTAACAGAGGTATAAGCTATAAGCTAAAGCAGTGTTTCCTAACCCTGGTCCGTAAGGCACGCTGTCCTATGTTTTTGAGGTTTCCCTGCTTTAATGTACCTGATTCAATTGATTGCAGTTCAACAAACGCTGGTTAATAAGTCATCAATTGAAATCAGCTGTACTGAAGCAAGGAAATACTTAAAACATGCAGGACAGTGTTCCTTCAGGACCAGGGTTAGGAAACACTGAGCTAAAGGATTCTACAGCTCTTTCAATAAATCACAGGTCTGACATTCAAATTTATTTGGGCTCAGTAGAAATCTGGACCAAAGCAGTAATAACAGAGATTTGATGCCAACAACACGAACTTAGAAAAATAAATTAAAGTTGAGTCAATCTCCAGCACACAATGGAATATTACACAATATATCCTGAAAACCTGAATTACTAAGAGGAAAATACAACCAAGAACAAAACAGCTGAACCGCACACTCTGGAGACCAGTTATCACGACAAAACTGCAAAGTCCTCGAGGTGAGTTTGTAACTTTCTGAAGACAAAGAGTCCTGCCTCCCAGAACCCTGCAGGTCCAGAAGGTTTAATATTCACCCATTTAATATTTTTTTCCCTGTGCTCCCTATTACCCTCCTCTCACTTTCTGTCATTTCCCATGCTCATTCTCTGCTGCAGAGTCTATAATATTCTCCTCTTTTAGTATTTCAGTCAGACTGGAGGTATAGCTAGCAGCCATTTCTAATAAATAGCCATTGCTCCCTACTGAGACCTTTCTCTCTTCTCAACAGCAGGCTGTAAGGAAATCACCAGCTTTTATAAAAAGGGGCAATTCTCTACCTCAACAGTACAGTGTTCAAAAAGCAGATTACTGAAAGTAAAAAGATAGTTCAAAGGTGAGAAAAAAGGAGCAAGGCAGTAACAGTTGGAGTTGAATCTTTCACATGCTGCATGTATCCAGTGGCAGTATTTCCCACATTGCAGGTAAATATGAATAATTTACCCGCGGTCATCGTATCCCTCCTCTGCTCCTGCTCTCTCTTTTCATATTGCCTCAGGATGCTGACAAAGCATGAAGCTCGACAGCGATCGGGACAAAAGCAAGTGACTTTATATCAATCCTCGGAGTTTCAGCAGTGATACACAACTCCATCATCCAACACAGCCAGCACCAAGTGACAAGCTGTCATCCCGAGTTGAATAATACAGGCAAACAACAAGTGACTATAGCTAACACTTCCAGGAGGCAGAGCGACTTATTTCACAGGATTATGATGCCTTTTTTTTATGTGGCAACAACTCATGAGACTGAAGTCTGTAGGAGAAATGAGACATTTTCTTAACAAAAATCTTGCTGTGGGGAACATCAAAGTCCAGTCATCATTAGTTGTGTGTTAGCCAAGGGAACAACATGTGCTTTTATCCAGCTGAAAATGGATAAATTATCTGACCAAGCAATTATGATCTGAGGCCATCCCTCAAAATGTTGTGAAAAATGGCCTTACTAAAACCATTTCCATTTTTTTCAGTAGCATGTGGCAAAACATTCTGCAATTTTGGGTTTGAGAGAAAAAACCCCAAAACATTTTAACATCATTATGGGGCAACTATTATGTTTTGTTGAACAGGCTGGGATTGGTGTATAGATATGCCTGTTCATTACATATTTTTCTATAGAATTATTCTCACATAATGAGATGTCACCTGCTCAGATTTGAATATTTTGAGCTCTTTTCAGAATGAGCTGTTTTAGTGTCTCTGTCACTTTAAATCCAAATGAGATACTGGTGGCCGCAGCCCTCAACTCAACATTTACACTTGCATTTTATACATGTTAGTATTTCTGCAAACTCTTGTGTTTTCCAGCCGACATTGTACAGCACATACAACTGACCAAAACATGCTGGAGTTCTGTTTTGGTTGCTAGGTAATGGGGCTGAGCTCGACTGGAGTTGCTAGATAATGGTACCTGCCAATTATGACTTCATAATTGAGAAGATTTTGAAATGGCTTGTTTTCCAGACACCAAATAACATTAACTTATTTACTTATTGAAAATTCCATACTAGACCAATAAATGACATGAAAGCAAACATACCTTTTAAAAAATGTATTTTGATCATTTTAATCATGGAAAGAAAGATAGCATAACTCATCACTTTTATTAAGGTAACTGTACTTTAAAGTTATGGCTGGAGGGCTATAAGCTGGCCAGAAGGGTATTATAAATAAAAGCTAATAGCTCATGACGGACATTTGTTTTAAATCTGAGTTAATAAAGTAAGATATATTTCTAAAAGCAAAAACATCCAAGAGAGTGAATAATTTTTATAGGCATTGTATAGTCCCATTTAAATACTGATGAGTCTCGATCAGTATTATGAATTTTATTTTTTAATACTTCTTTTCTGTGCTCAAACTAATGTTAGACCTTGCACAGCTCTAACACAGTCTGCACTACATGGTTTATTTACGGGTCACTGTTATCTTTGTTGCTTTTCAAATGCAAGATTAAAAGTTGCCTAAACGTTAGTCTGTGAAAGGATGCAACACCAACTGATCCAACAACATTATTAGCTAAAAAAGCTGCAGAACTCCCTTTGGTCCTATTGCCATTGCAGAACTATTGATAGACTTGAGCAAGTTTATAAAAAGACATAAAGCTGCCATAGTGGAGAAAAAAAGTTTGAAAAACCTTCAGAAAGTCTTCATCAAAGTATTGATTTGGCTGGTTAAAAGATAAGAAGGATGTCCGGCTTCTTAGATGAGGAGCATAAAAAATGTGTACAGTTGTGTACAAGGATAACACACAGCCACTTCAGTAGGTAAATCCATTCAGCTGCAATGGTGGCTGAGCCAATATCGCTAGAGAAACTGACAGAACAGCATTCATTTTTTGATAAGCTGTTCTTTTTCTAAGGATACTTTGACAAATCCCAAGAACTTGGCATCAGATCTGTATGACAAAAAAAAAAAAAAAACACTTGTAAGTCTACACAATGGTGGGAGTCCAAACTAATTTAAGGAAAGACACATGCGGACATTGGTGGCTGAGTGGTTAGTTACATCAATCTCCAATGATGATTGTACAAAGGTCATTAGGAGGCAAAAATCTTTATGTCTGTGTGTTTGAAATGAGCAGCATGGGGGATGATAGGTTTGAAGATCTAACTGGCGGAGTAAAGTGAGCAAAACATTGAATTTTTCTGCTGAGGACGTCATCTCGAAGAGCAGCAATTTATATGAGTTTGCCTCTGAGTTTGTGCTCTATAAGTCAACTCAGTACGGTCCTTAACGCCTTTAGTTACAGCTTTAAAAATGACGTGCCCAGAAACAGTTAACAGGCACATGTATTTGATGTGCCTGTTAGACAAAGAAGAAACTGAAGTCCAGCGGAAAGTTCTTTTAGTTGAAACTGGGTTTCAGCAACAAAATCTGCCCCAGTTAGAGATCTGAGAAGTTTATATTAGGGACCAACAGCTTGGAGATACTGGACCTTTCTGAAACACACCATCCGCCACACTATACCGCTATTTAAATATAAAACCCTGACTAATAGATGGAAATTATTATTTTTTTCTCTTTCTGAACCTTTTAGCCTCAAGAGCAAATGACAACAACTTATTCTCTGCAGACAAATTGTGCTATTGAGTGGTAAAGATTCATGGTTAACTGAAGGTGTTTGCTGAGAAGGAATCCCATCAGAAGTAGCTCTGCTCCTTATTCTGAATAAGGACAACAAAGGAGCACCAAAAGGACACATACAATAGAATTTCCTAAAGTAACTTTCTTTTAATATTAGAGCAGAGTTGGATGGATTTGGATCGAGGTGATAGATAGTGATGTACAGCAATAGTCATTTATGTGGGCTGTGTGCAATGCATAGGCATCTCTTCTGATCTCCGTCTTTGTGACTTGTACCTTTTCAACTCCAGCATCACATTCATCAGGTTATTTTCCAAGTCTTAAAGGTCTTGTGGGTTTGGGGCTGAGGACGTGAACCTGTATCACCAGACTTTCCTTTTATGTTCTTTTTAACTGCCATGTAATCAGCCCTCATCTCCTGGTCAGTCAATGTATGAGCGGCAGACTCGGATCAATACCGACCCGCCTCACATTTACACTCTGCCGCGCTCGCTCTTTACCACTTCAGTTTGCCTCCTCCCCTGTCCCTGTTTGTCTTGTAAACATGAACAAACAGACTGCATGGGGGGAATCAATAAAAGCCTACACAGGGTTTTATTTCAACAACCCACAGCGAGAATATTACAATGTTTTCATTTCTAAAAATGTGACCCCAGTCATGTCTGTTTTTCTCACTCTTTATCTTTTCTCTTGTTCAGTTGGTTCTCCATGACCTACTTCACCAGCGTTTGATCCGTTCTCATACTTAGTTCTTTATTTGATGACGTACTTCCATTTGATTTTTCTTTTTCTCCCTTTATCTTCACGCTGCCTTAGTTCACATTCTCCTGTTTCAACAGCTCATCTCATTACTGTTACTTTTTCAGGCTTTTTTTCTTTATTTTGGAATCTTTTCCATTTCCTTCTTAGTCTTTGTCTTTCATCTTCACGTTTTGTGTCTACTTTTGCTCTTTTGTGCCTTTTCAGTAAATTCTTTCCTCTAAATGTTTGGGATTTTTTAGATAAATTTAATCTCCTCCTGTCTGTATTTGTTCAAAATTTATTTATAGCTCCATTTTTTTTTTTGCTTTCCATTTTGTGTATGCATACAGGCCCAGCCTGAGGTAAGAGCAAACTTTGCTACTCCTCTGAGCCAAAAAACATTCATATTTCCAAAGAATATATTGACAAATGTGTGAGTTTTACACATACTATACAAATATTTCTTCTGTTTTTGATACTTTCATCATTTTTGTATCTGACAAAATAACCTGAGTAAAGACAAAAGGCAGTTTTCAAATTAATATTTTATTTGTTAAAGACAAGAAATGTTATTCAACCCAATATAAAAAAGTAATTCCCAAAACAATAAAAAAGCTGCAGTTATACTTGTTGCTTGTGCCCTTTTTTCCACTACACTTTTTCCTTCCACTCAACTTTCAGTTAATAAGTCCGGATACAACACTCTAACTCCCCAGTTTCTTTAGAAATAACCTTTGATGCTTTCCTTCCTTATGCACGGTTTAACATATTTATTTCAGCTATAATTTTTTTTCTGTATTGAAATCATTTTGAATATTTGCCTCCACAACACTTGTAATATTTGACACATTTGAAATTTTCCTCCAACAAACTATGGCTGCCTCTGCATGTCCCTTTTTGTTAACATTTTTGTCTTTACAATTATTAGTTCATTTAAATCTTTTTCAGTTTTCAGTCCTTACTTTTCCGTTATTTTTTGTATCTGCCCTTTTCTTTCCTCTGCTCCCATCTTTATTTCTTCTTGTTCGCCTCTTTCTACATCATTTTCTCATTTACATTCAGACGTCTCGACTGCTTACTTCAGTCCTCAGATTTTAATTTATTTCATTCAATAATTTTTTTTTTACGCTATATGAATGTTTCTTACTTCTGTCCCACACCTCTCTCTCTTCCTATCATCCATCCCAGAAATCAATCAGGAGTTTAGGAAGCATGGGACAGGAAAAGTCAGCTTATGTGGAAGGACTCAATAGATAATTTCACTTTTAGTCACTACCTGTTTGGGGAGGTGAACAGGGAGTTGACGCTTGTAAAGTGTAAATATATAAATAAAAAAGAGAAACTGTTCTAATCATAAAGTTGAACAAGAAAAGTAATTTCAAACAGGATTTATGAACATAAGTTGATAAATCTGCACTGGTATAAAAATATACCAATAACATTAACTCTGATGTCATTGTTGAGCCACAAAAATGATCTGAGAACTATTCACTTGATAGAATTTAGCTTATTTTGTATTTATTCAATAAATATCCCATGGGTCTAAATTAATGTATTGTTTCTTATCATGATTATCTTTGTTATTTTCACAATAAATTTCAGTTATTTAAGGTAAATAACAAAATATCAGACACTATCAGAAATGTTACTTTTGCAATTTTCTCCACTGTTGGTTCCATGAGAGCATAAATAAATATCAGTAAATTTGACAACAAGAGTAAAGGCAGTTACTATGTGCAGTTCAGAAATATAAATCAGGCTTTTTAAAAAAGTAAATGGGATCCACTTACAAAAAATTAGATTTGTGCCTGTTGTACTAAGAATACTGTATCATGCAGTCATACAGCTACCTAATATATATATATATATATATATATATATATATTTTTTTTTTATCATAATCTTTATTCACAACAATACCACAAAATATGGCCCACCCCTTACACTTTGGGTTTGGTGCAGTTAGTTATTGTTTTCTCTATTTTCTAACAGATTAAATTATGACCCATTTATGCGTGACATCAACTTTCATTTGGTTTTAGAAAGATTTAAACCCAAACTCCAGAAAATCAAAAAGAAATATCAATTTCTTCCATCTGTGCAATCTAATTAATGAACACTTTGCCTAATTAAACTGATGCTCTGATCTGTAATTCACATTCCAGACAGACTTAGAAAACTGAAATAAACAATCTAAAGTTATTCATCAGTAAAAGGAAAAACAATAAATAATCAAACTGAAGAAGAAAAAAAACGCACAAGGCTTCACACGTTACATATCTGTGATTTATACAGACGGTGCTGCTGTAGATCATGATCCGTTACGCTTCTTGAAAGCTTCATCTGTAAGAGTTTAATTAAGACCGCGTCTGCACATTTACAACATGTCAGCCCAAACAAAAAATCCTCCTCCGTTAACGGTTCGACAAGATGAAAGGCTGCTAGCAATCACTGACATGCCAGGAGAAATGAAACCAATAACTTACAGAAATGATGATTATGTTCATTAAATCAAGCAGACGCATTAGAATAAATGAAAATATACTGTGCAACAACCGATCCTTGCACATTAGTCTTCCTCACTGCCTGCTTTTTAAACTCTTCCTAAAATTCCAGGAATGTGTTCAAGAATGTTTATGTTTTCATGTAATAGTTTATATTTATTTATAAGTTTAGATTTTCATTTTCTCTAAGCCATAATGCAATTAACAGAAATAGACACTTGAAACATAATTTTTCTATGTAATAAATCTATACAACATATATATTTTTACTATCATCCAGGACGTTTCAGGAACATTCTAATATTCAGTTAAATGAAAATATGTCACCTGAATATAAAAAATGGCGTTAAAGCTGCAGCATGTAACATTTATAAAAAATATTTTTGTACATATTTATTGAAACTGTCACTACATCCTGAAGGTATGAGACAGATCTGTGAAAAAGATCAAGTTCCTCCGTCTTCTCCCTGTACTAACTATCAACAACAAAGGAGTGTCAATCACCACTTGTATGACGCTGCTCATCCTTTCCCTCTCTGCTAAGCTCATGGCCACCAATGAAAGCGAACACATGAGATTGATTGGCAGCACTAAGACCCTCCTCTTGGCTATTATTGGTTGTTTTTGGTCGGGAGCGGTTCATTTCTTCAGACAGTAATAACAGCTGAGGAAGGAGGTGAAGGACATCAATCTTTCCACAAATTATCTGACGTATTTTTTTTAATTAAAAAAAAAAATATGTCCACAAAATTTCAGTCCACCAAAATGTAATAAAACCATTATCCACATTCAGCTTCTTCCCTCTTATTATCTGTTTTTCTGTTTCATCTAATATCTCCTTTATCTATTTAATGTGAATATGTTGACTATTATTCCTCTCCATTTGGCTGTTTCTCCTTCTAGTCTGCTTCTCTTTTCTGAGTTAATTTTCACTTAATGAATCCATCGTATAAATCCAAAGAGGATCCAAAGCGAGGGAGGATGAAGGTGAAGATGAGGACCCTGGACAGGGTCAGAAAAGGGGGGAGAAGAGGACGTTAGCCTCGCAACAGGAAAGTGAGATTGCACATTATCGGGAAATATATTTAGCCGTGCACCGTCTCATTACAGCAGGTCAAAGTGAGCTGGAGGAGAGTCGGTGCCAAACGGAACAAAACGAGCCACAGGACAGATTTAACAAGAGGGGTGACGGGCCGCCTGCAGCCAACAGACAATTAAAATCCCTCCATCTCCACTGAAAGGAGAACTCAGTGGTTATTGGCTGAGGACACTGAGATTTTTTAAAGAGGTAAAATGTGGAATGAGGGTGGAATCACATCAACTCTCCATGTTTGACAACAAATCATTGAGAGTCTTGGGTATTAATGCTTTTTGGGGTAAGGGGAGCAATTCAAACCAGGAATTTGCTTATGGAATATCTCTGTATAATTTTACAGAGTATCTTTAGTTAATTACTGCAGACCATTTTGTTCTTGGTGTGATGTCAAAATATATGTTTTCCTTTTCTTTAGCCCTCTGGCAGTAGAAGACATCAACTTGATGCTAGTACCAGACTTGAATAATGATGCATACTGGTAGTAGAGACAAGAATTTCAAGAAAAGTATAACTCCAAACTCCTGGCTGTTCTTTCCCTACCAATCACATTAGGGAAAATATACATATTGTGTAAAGATGCACAATGTATCCGTAATGGCCGATATTAAGTCATTTTTAATATATTGCATCGGTCTGATAAACAGTGCCAATATTTATTACTATCTTGTTGCCATTTGTCTCCAGAGGGGGAGATATCTACTTTTTCAAGGTGTTTGAAAGAGCAGTGAAATATATACAATATTGGTAAACTTGAAAATTTCAGAAGAAATTTAAACTGGACCTGCCAAAGTGTGCCCATCGGTTGGAACAGCATTCTGATGCTATAAATTAGCATCAAAGCTAAAGTAAGCTGCAATGTACTCAATAGCATGTGGAGAGGCAAGCATGTTGAGAAACATGGACTTATGCCATTCAGTATGTTGAAATTAGTGTACAAGATAAAATGAGCAGAACTGCTAACATTAGCCTAAATACTGTCAGTAGCATGTGGGGCATCACTGGCATGTTGTCTTACATTGACTTAGTCCATTCGGTAAACTGTGCATGGCTAATAAGAAAAACACCTAAAAGCTTCTTTTAGGGAAAAGGCTAATGCTAATGGAGGGCAGTGAAATGCTAATGTTGTGCTAATGTTAATTCAGTGCCTTGCTGCACAAGGCGGTGCAATAACCTGAAAGAAAAAGAAAGTAAAGGCTAAATATACCTGAGAGGAATATTTAGACTTTTATTTTAAATTTCCAGTAAGCTTTATTTTAAATGGCTACATTAATCTTATGAGTAACAATGGTTGGGTTAATGCCCAAAACATCCCGCCATGTCTCTAGTTGTAACATTCTGTTCAGCCTCTTTCTCTAGTAACTCAGAGTTCCACCATCATTGTAGTTCTTAACTGCCAACTCCTCCCTCTTCTCTAGTAACTCAGTGTTCTGCCATTAATGTAGTTCTAACCTTGAGCCATCATTGTAGTTCTGAAGAGCAGCTCTGCCCTCAGCCAACTGTCATGCATGTGTGAGACAGAAAGGTGGAAAAAGAATTCTTTCATTGTGCGACACAGTCTATTTTTCTGAAAAAGCAGTCTGAACAACTCCTTCCTGTTCAGGAACCGTGAGATGTATTCGAAAACCGTTTGAAGAATGCAAGAGGGCTATTTCTCATTTTTGATAGTGCCGCAGCGATACGAGCCACAGTAACGGTAGTAGTAGGAAGCGGCAGTCATTTTGAGGTGTAGAACAGGTGCCTGCCATGCATTGCATGTGTGGCTCCCTATGCATTGGTATTGCAGGCCCCAATAATAATATAACCAAATTGTCATACTGGTGTATCCGCAAAATTGTGTGTGAGAATGAGGGGGATGCAATAATTAGTCACCATAAGAAAAAAAGAAAAAAACTTTGTAGAAATCTCTACTTTTGCTGTTCAAACAATATTTTCACTGTCATTTCTGTGACGTATTGTAAATTATACATTTATGTTTCAACATATGATTGACAGAAATTATTGCTGTGTATCGGGAAGCTTCACAGGTTCCCTCCTTGAAGGAGGTTTTAGAGAAATGTTTGTGTTTATCAGGCTCTGGGCTTCGTTCACTGATTGATGATTTATAGTAAAAAATGTCTGACAGAAGGATGATATATTGACATTAATGTCAGTATTGGTCGATGTTGAGGCAATGCCAGCACTGTGGTCAATTTCTTAAATTGTGTTAAAACAGTAGGAAAAGATACACAATATAAATAATGTTGGTGAATATTGTTTACTGGTGAAAACAGTAAATAGTATTGGATATTGATATCGGCCAAAATTTTTATATTAGTGCATCCTTGATACTTTTTGTTTTGTCAGTGAAAAAATTGGTGTTTATTGATACATTCAGCTGCTGAAACTTTTTAAAATTTGATTTCCTGAAACTTTTTAAAGACCTTTCTATTGCCACCTTGAATAAAATAATAATAATAAAAAAACTATGAATATAAAGGATGATAGTAACGCACCAAACTTTAAAACCTGTGATTAACATTTTTAACGTCAATTTACTTAAAAAAAAAGATTTTAAGGATGCACAGACACCCTGTCCTGACATTCTACACAACATTGGTTTAAAAACAATAAACTTCAGTAAGATTCAGTAAATTAGAACTACATTTCTTTTACCAGTATGTCTTCTTGATGCAGTTAAACAAAAATTGGACATTAGGTAATCATTTTATTAATTCTACTTAATATAAAGATAAGTTAAGCATCGAAACAAGCACCTCTGTAGGAACCTGTCCTGCATGGACTTTCCCTGTACGTTGATGGTAGAAGCTCTCACTGTTCCTCCCTTCCATTCAATCAGCTCCTGTTATCCTAATAATAACAGAAAGCCATATGGCAGACACAAACACAAATGAGGGCAGCGCCCGGACAACTGACAAGTGGCACACTATTTACACAACAAACAAAAAGATCCATCCTGACAATTAGAGCACCACGTGTGGGTGGAGCGACTCGTGTTTGTCGCGCTCGTGTTTGCTTTCTTGTGAACGCATTAATCAGCACCTCAGCAGCTGTTTGAATCCAACACGAGGCGGGAGTGGGGGTCTGAATTAAGACTCCGCTAAGCTTCACCAATTCACTCATTTTAATTCTAAAGTGGACATAATTAGCAATGCACAATGTAAAATTAAAAATGTATGTTTTACTCAATGAGAGATTAAATTATTAGAAATGATGTGCAATATCTGATGGAGCACATGAAGAAAGAATCTGCTACGCCAAATCTTCCCTTCTATAATGTTTAGAAATAGAACTGGGATCAGAGTTATGTGATGGACACTTCAAAACACTGACCAAACACTTTATAACCACTTTGTGTCATTGTCCATTTGGAAGACTTATTTACACCCAAATTTTACACTGATTGTATTTGTTTGATGATAAAGTCTGTTTGGTGAAACATTTATCTGAGTCTGAATCCATTTTCAGGTATCATATATTTTTTGTGTATACATTTATTTTTTCCAGTCTTCCACAGCTTTTACAAACCTTGTGCAAAAGACAAACACAAAGTCACTTTCATTTGTAACTTGCATTGCATTGGTGTCTTACATAATGTACTTTGTTTCGCTGCTTCTTTAATGTCGCTTGTAGGAACAATCAAAGATGTTAGATTAAAGAAGTTCTGCTATGGAGGAACAAAACCTAAAACTTTTCAAAGAGTTCATTTAACTGCCCCACCTCCCTTCTTCCAAAGTCACCTTAGAGCAAACCCAGCCATCACTGATGAAAGAACTGCATCATGGCTGTCGGTTATGCTTCTTCACAAGATGTTATGAGAACATTACGGCTAGCGCGCTCGCCTCCTCGCTCGCCTCCTCGCTCACACAGATGGCCCGTTATGTGTCGAGGAGGATAAAATCAGAGAGCATATAACACTCCTGAGCTGCCTATAGAACAAACGTTGCCTGTCACTGACATCTAACTGCCTTTGCAAAACAAACCGGCCCAGCTGTGATCGCTGCAAACGCCCTGGCCAGGACTTTGGCTGTGTTCGCTGGAGATGGAGCCATCTGCAGACCCTGGGAGCAGAGGGGCACCTTATTTCCTCCACTATGATTACCGTCTAATCTGGCTTCCTGACTGCTGGGGCTCGGGCTGGCCCTGGAACAAAGCTGTGGGAGATGTCCTCACACCCCGCAGACAGCCAGGTGTCAGGTATGCATCGGTCAGATGGAGATGGAGTCAGTTCTACAGTGAGCTGCTGTCAGCTGGAACAAGCCAGAGGTTCCATAGGGGAACATCTGAACTTTTACAGATAAGAAGTTTCTTATTCTTTGTTAATGGAACAAAGAATAAGAAACTTCTTATCTGTAAAAGAAGATACAGATAGGAGTGTATGGTAGGGATGAACTCCTACCATACACTCCTATGAGTGTATGGTAGGATCCTGTTGCTGGTTCAGTCCCTGCTCCCATCTCTGTCAAAGTCCTTGGGCAAAGACACTTGACCCACCTCGCCAGCGGTTGGTGGTCAGAGGGTCTGGTGCATGGCAGCTTCACTTCGGTCAAACTGCCCCAGGGCAGCTGTGGCTACTATCCAGTAGATTCTGAATTGCTACTGGATTGTTTATCGGAAACTGAAATTCACATTTCAGAGTAATGATGTTCAACTCTTATACAGCAAGTTGGCTCACACCTACAGGTTTGACCACAGAGCTTTATTTAAAACCAACAGGTATTCATGTGTTTACCACAAAACACTCAAGTTCTGTTTGATTGCTTGTCTAATGATGAATCACAAAACAATCCAACATGGGTTTGCTGCATGGTGCAGCAAACCCATGTGTGCATTTCGTTCTCTTGTATTGAATGATCTATTGATCAGAGCCAAACACAATCTCACAAGTAAGCAGTTACTACACTGGGTAGCACTTTTCTCATGCACTCCAGATAGCACCATAAAATGTGTCTGTCTTAGTCTGCCTTTAAATATACTCTGTGCTGTGACGCAGTGCCCTGCAGTAACTCTCAAGTGCCTTTTATGGTCTTATTACAGCTTAACGATGTCCACTCTGGAGGAGGGAGAGCTGGGAGTAAAAGGAGGAGCAGCCTGAAGCCGTCAGGGTGGATATACGATCCAGACTGGGGGAGATCTGATGAAACATAAAGATCATCCAGAAAGTTTTGTGTGGGGGGGAAAAGATTTCCTGAGGTGGCAAATTAAATATAGGAAAAGAGGTTTCATTTTGTATCCATTACCAGGATTGGGTATGTCATGTTGTCAGAGTTGCTGTCAGTCACTGCCATAACTTGGAATTTAATGTCATAGTATTCTAAGAATAACTTCACCAGAGAGGATTCAAAAATATAAAGCTGAGATATAAGTGATGTATTTGCAGCTTTACTGCTGCGATAAATACATAACACACCTCAAAACCCAAAATATAAATAATAAGCACCGATAAATATTTCACATCAATACAAGAACTTTTTGCAGTTATAAATTGTTGTTTTTTGTACTCAGAATAAAGTACAAGCAAGTTCTTCAAGCAGCTGCATCCAGGCAACATGCTAAAACATATATAACTATAACACATCTTCACTTCATAAACTGTCTGCTGACTTGTGAACATTTTTCTCTTATGTCTTTTCAGTTTTTTTTTATTTTCATAATCCTTGATTTAAGCCATATTGATGAATAAAACAATCCTGAACTCAAGTGAAAACAAAAATGTATTGAATTTATTACAAATGCCCATTAATTTCCCCTACATGTAATACCTCAGATAGCCACTAGGAAGTCACTAAGACAGAATACTTGTACAGTAACATTAGATAATAGAAGAGTAAAAAAATATGCTCATGAAAATCAAAACTCAAACAATAAATGATTGAAAAAACAATCACAAAGAAGCTTTCAGGTGTCTTGATTTGATCTATATAGGAGATTATTTTTTGTTGTTGTTTCATTTTTAGACAGTGTCTCCCCTGCAGTCATTCCTCACATTGAAAAGAAAAGCATTAAAATCCTTTCAACAAAAAAACGAGAAGAAAAGCACTTTTCTATGGGTAAACATTTCACTTTCAGGCCAACCTGCAGCCAAAAAGGCTGACTCGGCGCCTGCTGGAGGTCTACAGGGCAAAAACAGATACAGAATAATGCCAAGTTCTTCTGAGCAGCCCAGAAGAAAACCATCAACAACAAACAGGCCGGCCTCATTACAGAGAGGGTCACAGCTCCCGCAGCCAGAGTGCAGAGGGCAGCGGACCTCCAATGCTTCTCAGGTTGTGACCCTCAGCTGCTAGCTGAGAAAGGGCCAAAGGTCAAAGTTGCTTCATTAACAACAGAAAGAAGAAGTCCAGCTGGGTAATGGTGCCAAAACAACCAGCTCTCACATCCATGCTGGAAGTTGTTTTCCTAATCTGATTCACAGATCATTTGCTTTAATGACGACTTTCTGGCTCCTTTGTGCAGCAAGAAAACTTTTCTGCTGAGTTTGTGCTGAAGTTCCACAGTTTCAGGTCCATCTGAATGCAGACGGTAACGATGATAATGATTCTGCAGGTTGCAGTGATGTAAGTGAAAGCCTGCAGGCAACAAAAAAATGATAGCATATTGCCATTAATTGTTGTTTTTTCTATTTATAAGACCTCTAACTGGAAGTAATACTTTTTTGTCAATATTAATTGATTTACTTAAAATAAGCTCCTATTTCTTCTTGAAAAGTTACTTGTAAGTTAATTTTTTTCACAAGTGTATTAAGATATTTGCATTAAAAACAACATCAAAATACTTAGTAGATATTTTACTCTTTGTCAAGCTGTTAGACGGGTTATGTTTAAGTGATTTCTTGCTTTAAGTGCGGCAGCAATGCAGCCATGGAGAGGAAAGTGAAACTAAACCAAAAAATGCGGTTAGTCACACTAAAAACAGAAGAAATGTATCAGGGGACAAATATTTATCCAGTCTTTTGTAAATTAATCAAACTGAATTTTTAGCTAATATCCTCTATAGGTAACTATAATGACAAAACTTAAAACTCAACTAAAAAATGAAATTTGATTCCTTGTTCTTAAGAATATCCACTCTGCGCTTTAAAGTAGTTCATACAATCACACTTTTGAAAAATTTATTTGGACCCTTTTAAAGAAGCATCTCTTTCTTTCTCTTCCAGAATGCATAAATTAATATTTAATTGGCTTTTTTCTGTCTCACTCTCTCACTTCGGAGTGTTACGTGATACTGCAAGGCTGTTAAAGAGGAACGAATTGTTTTCATCCATTTGCGAACTGAAACTCCGAATGTCCTCAGACGGGTTTGTAAAGAGTCCTGAGCGGGACGGGCAGATGTTGACACTTTTCAGCTAAAACAACTGCAGTGATGAGACGTCACATAGACAGCAAGGGAAAAATGTATTTAATGCTAAAGTTGAGAGGAGCCGGCATAAACAGGACCTGAAATATTCATCTCCTGAAACTTTCTCACAAACTTCTGAGTTGTTTTGAGACTAAATAAAAAAGCTACTGGAGACATTTTAAGATTTTCATCACATGTTGATCAAGGATTCATTCACACCAGTCCTGTATAATTCATGTGTCTAGATATCCTGGTTCATTTATGGAGGTATGAATGCATAATCACTCTCTGATGGGAACCAAAAGGTGAACTCTGGTCTGCTGAAAAACCTACGTCTCAGTTTGGTTGCAATGGACACTGGTGCGGTTCAAATGCATATGTGAAGAGGACTGGAGACCAGAACCAGAAGTGGACTACTTCTGGTTCTGGTAATCCAGAACCAGAAGTAGCAGGGTAAATACAACAAAAACAAACATGTATATTGCGCTCGCAGTAGAAATGGCTCAAGGCCTTTTTGCCAACAACAAAAGAGAAATCCTAAAACAGTTCAAATCTGACAGTACTCCATTTTTGTTTCCATTTTCTGAAAAGGCAGTTGCTCAGTTTTTGTGTCGTTTCTGTCAGTGGTTCTTGTTGCAGGGCCACCACAAGAGAGGGGTGTGAACAGGGTTTTTTTTAAAGGGTTTGGTTAGTTTGAACACAGTGCAGTGTGAAAGCGAACTGCAGCAACTGAAAATTTAACATGTTGCAGTTTTGGTCCTCAGTCGAACTGAGTCTACCGGAACATCAAGGGTGAAAATACCCTTAAAAACTCATCAGTTCTCCTCTAGCACTGAACTAAAACTGATTTGTTTTAGTTGTTGGTTCAGCTGTTCTCAATGGAAAGTTAAAGTTAAATTCAGTAATGACATTTTTTGTGTGTGTATTAATGCAGGATATTCACTTTTTCTTTCATATAAAATAGACTAACAGAGGTATTGATCTATAAAATAACAAATAACCAATTAGATAAGAGAACAAACAATAAATAAAAAAGAGGTATGCATTAAAATGGATACAATTAGGACACAGAAAAAATGGAACATAACCAAGTACAGTAGTGGGTTAGAATAATTTTTTTCCTGGTTTTCATTATTAATGTTCTCCATTCCTTTAATATTGCTGGTTTTAATTGATCTAGGGTCACAGATATTTTGAGTAGAAGTGGGAAAGAGAAGAGGAAACAAAAACCATAGCAGAACAAAGAATGAATAGGAAAATAAATGAAGGATAACTAAAGAACATGTTTTATAATCTTATTCATAGGTTCTCCTAATTGTAGGTTCTCCCACTGGAGAACCTACAATTGTCATTAGTTGGAAAATATTAGTTATACTTTTGGAAAAGAGACTTGGTGGAGAGAAGAAATGCACTTAACATTATTCGAGTTGATTTAGACATTATAGGTGGAAACATCCAGCAGCTTATCCAAAGAAGAATCTCATTTTTACTCTAATTAAGCCATTCATGATCTGCCCATTCAGAGTCTCTAACACATAAAAATACTGACTTTCTGACACCACCGACTAAATGACTTGTTTGTTCTGCATACATAACTTCCTGTTTTCTCATCTGAGCATAAAAACCATTGATCTTTGGTTTCCGTTCCGACTCTGATCTCAGACGAAGAAGTCTTATATTTGGATGAAATCCTCTCTGTGATCACACGAGAATCTTTCATTTGCTTTTGCAGAACATGAAAGAGAATGAGCTCCGTAATGTGGAGCGGTGATTACTTAGCGAGTGCATCAAAGCTCAGGGATGACTGATAACACGTACCATACGGTGGGAGTAAAAACACTCTTCCAATTACCCCTCCCTCCCCTCCCCCCTCACCTTGGTTCCTCCCCCTGCAGCCGGCCCTGCTCTATTATCAGAGCCTGAATACATTTTCTGCCAGACTTCAGAGCCACATAATTGAAGGTAATGAAAGGAGTTTGATTATAATTACAACAAAAAAGGGAAAGAAAATCAGGCAGTGTTGTTATTTTCTGGGGCCCTCCAGATCAATTTGGCGAGTCTTCATTACCATCATGTGTGTTTTGCTTTATGTCAGTGGGAGAGAGCCCATGCAGGTGTGAGATGAAGGAAGAGAAGAATGGAGACACTCTGGATGACTAGAAAACAACAGAAGGTGGGGAATTATGAATCCTCCAAACACAGAGGGAATACAGGAGGGACGGGTTTTCTCTGTTTACTCCTGGTTCAGAAACATATTTTTCCTCACGGCACAATTAGTTTCCTGCTGAAAGCTTTGTGATTTCACAACTATGAAAAATATCTACCCCTTTTTGGATGTTTTACCCTTTTATTGCTTTTTCAGATCAATCAATCAACAAAGAAACAAATTACCCTGAAAACTAGGGCTGCAACTTACAATTATTTTAGTAATTGATCATTCTGTGGATTATTAGGACAATTAAGCCATTATTCTTATGATTAACTGATCAATTTGGATAGAAAATAGGAAGATTTTCATTCATTAAGCCATTTGGGCCTTTTTGTACATTAACTACTAAAAGATGCAAATAATTCAATTAATTGTTTTAAATAAAGTAAAATTTTACTGCCTGAAATGCAATAAGGCAATCCTGTAGTGTAAGTTTGATCATTTGGACCAAAACTGAATCTGCAGTGAAAAAAAACAAAAACAAAACAAAACAAAAAAAAAACTTCCAATATGAACATGTGAAAAGCTCAGAACTTCTGGCTCAACATGAATACAGAGCACACTGCAAAAATACAGAATCTTACCAAGTATTTTTAGTTTCTGTTGCATATGTCCTACTGTTATGTAAAATTCACATTTGAATTAAGACAAATCTATATTAGAATTAACTTTTCAGTTGGATATAGGAGCTGGTTTCAAGTAAATAATTCCATAATATTGATGAAAAATTACCAGTTCCACTGGCAGATCATTTAACTTCGAACATGGGAAAGATATCTTGTTATAAGTTAAATAATCTGCACTAATGCTTGGTAAGGTTTTTCTATTTTTGCAGTGTAGGGATGATCTATTGATTTTTTTTTTGCATTATCCGATTAATAATTTGATAGCAAAAGGTGCTTCACATCTTCTCTTTACAGAATTTAAACCAAGTGAAGGTAAAATTACACAGAAATGGTTCGAAGAAAACAAGGACAATGTTCTAGAATGGTCTAGTCAAAGCCTACGCCTCCATCTGATGGAGAATATGTTCCGAAAATCTAAACTGAAAATTTGATGCAATAAAAGAGGATTTTTTGGATGGATGAATGTTGATTCTCGTGGTGCTCTGACATTTACTCGATTGTAAACAGGAAAAAAGTTGATAATCTTAATTATTTTTTTTCTCACTAAACTCCATTTAATCTTTAAAAAAATGATTTATTTGCTACCTAGAGAGCTGCCTGCCCTCCTTCTTTTCTGTGAACCTGGGATGTTAACATGACTCTAATCCTTGCTGCTAAGCCGACTCTTGTCTTTGCTCCCTGTCCGTAAAATTTAAACACCTCTGGCCGCTCCAGCTCCAAGCTCCGAGCTGTGTACTGTATTTATCAGTACAGTCGGCTGCGCCGCAGTTCCCTCTAAGCTCTGAGGGGAAAACCAGAGGCACGCACCGCCTCAGTGAGCAGTGCTTATTCCGGAGTTGGAGTCTGATTCGAGGCGGGACCGAGCAGGATGCAGCTCGCAGGAAAATTTGTTGAGGGAATATCGGCTGACCCAGTGACTCAAAAACCTCTGCTGCACTGCAGAGTTTTATTTAACTTGTTGGAAACATATTTGGCAGCAGCTGTAGGAGAATAAAAATGCACAGGTTGTGACTGGTTCAAAGTGTTTTTTTAATTTTATTTTACAATTTTAGGACTTTAAAAGGGACCTGTTATCCAAAATGCACATTTTGAATAGGTCACTTAGAAAACCAAGCATGCATTTGGATAAGGATTAAAATTATATTTTTTTACATACATATTCTGTTTTAGGTTGATAATTATGTCTTGCATTGTTAAAAAGATGCGTAACTATAGTAAAAAACATAAGGTAAACATACCTTTAATTAGGTAGTTTTGGAACCATCATGTGACACATGACGGTTTGAGTTTTGACACCCAGAGGTGTGTTCGGTGCCCCCTCTGCTCATGACGCATCATTTAAATTTCCATTAGCCAACACAGGCACAATTTATTTTATTATCTCATACGAAAAACATGGAAATGTGCTGCAGTACAGGTTTGTGGGGTATCAATCAGAGAAAAAAGGTCATGTGGTCGCATTGACAGTGTCAAAATTGTGTATATGATATTTGTAAATATTGGTCATCCAGGTGCATTCCTATTTAAAATTGTTACAGCAGGCTAACATAACTTTCCCAGTTAATGTGAAGTGTATTAAGAGGCTGTTATGCTGACATAGCAAACAGCTAACAAATAAAACCAAAAGAAACAGGTCGACATAGTTACAATTTGTGAAATATTCAGAACAAGGGAGACCAAGCAACACCTCTTCCAGTTAACGGCTATTCAACACAGTTCAAGTTACACGTTAACAGAAACACTTACTGTTGACGCCATAGATTAAAACCAAACAGTCTGCAACCAGACTTTTCAGAAACAGCCCAGAGAAGATATTTAAGGAATTATTCATTGTTATCCCTACATGTTGGTTCACCAGCATCTCTGTCCTGCTGGGAGTCTGTTAGTGAATCTGACTGCACTGCAAATAGCTCCAGCAGCCACAGACAGCAGCCTCATGGATTTCCAATGACGTCCGTTGGGCCAATTAAAGATATACGGAGAGGATGATTATACGTTTTATTGGAGGGGAAGGGAACAATGGGCTCTGTAATGGCATGTGACAGCTTTATTAGATGTCTCCGTTCTTTCATGTGTTAAAGAGGACAATAAAGGAGTGGGACAGCTTTCCTGCTGCTGCTTTTATATTGAAATTCATCAGATCTGATAAATTCATAATAATAGCCTCTACTGATGTTAACAGGTTTAAATCAAACATATATTTACTTGATTCTGTGAGCCAAACTGAACGTTAACTGGAGAACCTGCTGGAAATGCTGGTTGCTATGGTGATTCCCACCTCTTCTTTGGAGCAGCACAAATATGTAGACCTCAAAAAAAAAAATATAATCTTTCACTAGCCACGTTTCTATTGGCCTTAACATTATGCAAGTAAATTTGCTTAATGGAAGCAGCAATTTTGAAAAAAAAGTCACGTTTTTCAATAAAAGGTTTTTGCAGTAGGGTGAGATGGATATATCTTGCATATAAAAGTTCCTGAGATGGCTGGATGACACACTGTTTTGACTTTGAAATAAATACTGCAACAAACAGTGCACCTTTCCATGACCCGGCTCAGAACGCCACCGGTCCTGTTGTCTCCCATCTGTGCCGCCGTCTGCAGGGAGGATCCCTTCAGCGAGGGGTCTGACAGTAATGAACTGTGACTCTGTCAGGTGGCGATGAATGTAGATGAGGTGGAGGAGTAATGGCTTACATGGAGGTGAATGTGAGAGATACTGGGTCTAATTTTTATTGATTTTTATACTCTGTTAACTTCAGTAATGTTGGACATGACAGCAAATGTTGCTAGTCAAGAAGAGATACTATCATCCAACTTGTAGATGCAGAGTCGCAAAAAAAATGGCCTTTAAGGACTGGACTAACCCTAGTTTAGTTTTTGCCTTCACATATCCTAACCACAGTTGACTAAATGTTCAACAATCAAACTGCCTTCAGTTCAAAGACTAAGCATCTTCTGATTGATGATCTCCTTGTTAGTCAGTTTGGCTGGACATCCACATTTTGGTTGTTTACATTTCTTCCACACTTCTTCAGGTTTGAGATTAAATTTGTGAGATGTTCAAAGCTCGGAATATTATTTGGTAATCTATCCCTGACCTCATACCCGCTGCTGTTCCTTGATCTCCATCATGTTGTTTGCTCACTAATCTTCACAAATAAACCTGTGCAGCCTGGATGAAACTGCTGGATTCATCCAGAGTTTAAGTTACACCCAGGAGGAATCTAAAACGGCACCGGATTTTTAAAGATTCATATTAAACATTAGATATAAAAAGTTTATATCTCCAACACTTTTACAGTTTTGTGAAGAATAATGTAATAATATAGAAAAAGGGTGTGGATACTTTTTGCAGCACTATATATTTAGAGTCGTTAAATTATATTAACAGTCTGATGTTTCTGATTTACATGGTTTTAATCAGTTTATCTTGTGTTTTCGTTCTCTGGTTGTTTGAAACGTGCTTCATGAATAAACTTGATTTAATTTAATTATCCTCACTGCAGGCGTTTTAAGCTCCTTCACAAAACATCCTGCTGTGTAAGACAAAGAACATCACAGGAGAAACAAGGAATGATTAACTCAGCCCTTCTTCACCGCACTTAAAGGATTTCCTTAAAACAAATTTATACAAACCTTTTTTTTTTTATGTCTTTGTGCTTTTTATGTCTAGCACAGATTTACAGTATCTCTGCTAGGTCCTCTGACAACTTGTTTGGAATTATATAGAAAAAACAACAAACGTGCTTCTGTGGGCAGCCAGTAAAACATATCACAGCGTTAACTTGACATCAGGCTAATAAAGAGCTGGGATTACATGACAAATAATAATTTGTCTGACGCCAACTTATTTATTCAACATTGGAACAGAAAACTAGTTTTTCTAGGAAACTGTATTGTGAGTTTTTTTGACTGGAAATACAAACATTTGGTTGAAACATGTAAGTCAATCCAAGAACAAAAGCCAAAGACCTCCTGAAGATGCTGCAGCAGCAGTGTCATTATTCACAGTGAAACGTGTCATTTACCATCATGGACTGAAAGGCCAGTCATCGAGGGAGAAGCCATTACTCCAAAAGAAACATAAACAACCACAATGGATTTATTTTTAGTATTTTAATGTCAAATGTGATGTGTCTCACAGAAAAGACTATGACAGAATTACTGGAAAGGAACCAGAATCAAGATTGGTCCAGTCAAAGTCCAGATATCAACCTGATTGATCCTCGTTGCATTATCTCTTCCTGTAGTTTTCGCTTCTTCCTCTCATTAAACTGCAGCGAACGGCAGCTACATGACAACTCTCTAAACGAGTGAAGATTTTTTCATGCAGCGCTCATGCTGCCCTGTCTGCTTCTGATCTGGTGAAACAGTTTCTGGTTCAGCTTGTCCAGATGTCACAGTGACCCAGCGGATACACGGTGGCACCCTCATGTGTCCAGTCGTCCTGCACCGCAACAAAACTCCATCACTTCCTCAACAGACCAGACGTTTAGAGAATTCTACGGTCACAGATGTTGGGATTTGTGCTTGGTTTCAGGAACTAACGTCCAGCTGACATTAATCCAGCTCATTGCAGCTTGCTAGGAAGATTTTCAGTCACAACTAGGAAAGTGTGAGTCAGAGTTGGTCTTTTAAAAACAAAACATTATCCTGAACCTGGCTCCCCTTGCATTTAATTTGATCCCAGCGAGCAGCTTTTTCCTTTTTGCTCCTTTCATGCTTGCCTGCACTTTTTCCTGCTAACGCTCTCTCCGGTCTCCTGCTGCACCGTCCCATGTACCTTCAGAAGACAAACCCCAAGTTACATTTTGGAGGATAAAAGTAAAATGCACTTTTCTTGTTCAGCGACATCACATAATGTCAGAGCAGGCTCTTGGGGATCAATTACAGATGTGTGGTTCTTTCATAGAAGAAGCTACTGTAGCTGTGTTTTCATCAATGTTTTTTTAAATCTATTTGATGTTCTTTTTTATGTTCACTTGAGGTTGCTTTTAGCTTTTCTGATAAAGTTAATATACCAAATGGGAGATGGAAACATTTCCTGAATATGTTCTAACGTAGCAAACTCTCATCCACTAGTGGTTCTCTACCTTACCAGAGGCACAAAATAAGAGAAATTTAAAGGTCTAAGGTCTCTGTCTATTTTTCTGAGCTGTGTGAGCCAAGCTAATTTGCAACCTTTAGTTTCTGTTATTAAAGCCATACATAATGTAAATATCTGACAAATTTACCTGGTTGATTCCAGCAGATGGAAACACACCTAATTTGTGTTCTCTTTTTAACTAAGTTTTAAGGTTTGCTTAAAATGAAATGTCTCTGCAGTCAGTCAGGAATTAAAAAACCTCCTTTTAATTCCTTTGGAGTCTTGGGATCATAGTTCAGGTATTAGTGGAGCTTTCGAAATGCTATTCAGCAGCTCCCAGTTATAAAACAGATACATTGTTGCCATGGTTACACATCATAACCATCAAAAAATAAGGGCACTAACCATTCCAACTGCTCAGCAGTGCAAAGATGGTTTTCTTTCCATTGTGTGAATTAATGCAAAAATAACATCAGTTATTTTTGATGTTTGAATTATTGAAATAGGCAGTTATTAACATTTTATTTGGTGTCTCAAGTATTCACTGAGGTTCCTAACACCTGTGAAGGCCTGATATAGTAGTTTTAATTTTTTTACTTGTAGTTTTTGTAGTTTTAAGGTTTTTAAAACTAGTTTTTTTGTTGTTGTAGTTTTTTTAGAAAAACTACAACAACAAAAAAAAAAACACAATAGTATTAACTTTGTGCATTGGCAGACTAATGCTGTTGTTCATGTATCAATCTTCCAGATCTCTGAGGTCTGCTGGTTCTTGTTCTGCTCTGCATCTCCAGAACCAGAACCAAACATGGAGAAGCAGCATTCAGCTTCTGTGCACTACAAATCTGGAACAAAAGTCCAGAAAACTTAAATCAAGACTAAAAACCCACCTGTTTAGCGCTGCTTTCGATGATCAGTTACATAATTATAGTCTTGATGATTACGGTGATGGCATTTGGCAAAATATAACGTTTATCGCCGCCTCATAATTGGTTATTATATTATCTTTCTGGCGTAAAGCACTTTGAACTGCCTTGTTGCTGCAATGTGGTACAAATAAACTTGACTTGTTGTGTAATCACTCCGTCCTGGAGTGAGATGTGCAACAGGTTGCTTAATAAAGCTCAGTAAAGATGCATCTAAATGTCTGCAGAGAAATAAACTATGCAGGTAGTTTAGAAGGAATAATTTGCTGCTGGAAATCTCCATTGACTTTGTGAAGTCACTGGATGGCTGTTCCGACTGTGAACTCATTGCTTAGCAAATCCATCCACTTAGCATATCATCTATTCAGCTTCCCTCGTCGAATATCTGACCTCCCGAGGTCCCTGGCTGCATAAATTTCCCCCTCTTCCTCCAGACCCAGAAAATGGTAATTTCAGCAGCGGCTTGGTAATAACCCTCACGCTGAGCCTCGCTGTCAAACAAATTTCATAATTTCCATTTAATTTAATGCTGAAATCTTGTGACACGGCCCTGCGAAACAGAGAAAGCTGACATGAAATCTGTCACCTCCTGCAGGCAGATTACGTTTCCCATCACACCGCGAGACCGTCTTTGTTGCAGCTTTAATTGTATGCAGATGCTTTGTTTGCGCCTCCTCACTGTTCCTGCTGCACCTCTCTCCGCTCACACAGGAAATCACTTGTCACGTCTCCGTCGCTCAGAGGCTGTCCATTTAAAACAGCTCTGTCACTTCTTATCTCCCGTCATAAGCGCAAAACTCGTTTGTCTAAAGGACTACATGTCACCTCCTCTCCCCCAGAGTCCTGCTGGAAATATGAGCTCCTCGCTATCGCTGCTTAAATTTCCTCCCTCTGAGGAAAAGCTTTAAAAAAAATCCTCCTCTATCCGCACTTTGCAGGTTGTCAAGTCAAACATGAGATCTGAGGCCTTCACTTCGTTCTCCTTATGATGCAAATGCCAACTTCGCTTTGCATTTAATCCACCCCGGTTTGATACATCCTCCTAACATCCTGAAAATGTTTCGTCCAGCTGACAAAAATCAGCATCTTTTTGGACTGGCGCTTCGGAAGGCCACTCACCCATCACTCGGAGTCTCTCGGCGCCGACCACCACCTCCTGCTCATCAGCGGAAAACAGCAGCTTCCCGGAGGTGGATTTGACTTCAAACATCTTCCCTCGCGCTTTAAATCCGCTGGATCCTAAAGCGAACACAAACAGAGAGAAGAGATCAAAGAGGAGGACTGAATCCTCATCAGTTCCCTCTGGAAATAAAAACAGGGAATGGGGAAGTGTCCTGCAGGCCTTACTGGCTTACTGTATTTACTCACCTGTGTTGTTTTACAACTAACAAAGTTATTTGGAGCTCTGAAATTTTCATGTTTTTTTCTCAAATTGTTTAGATTAATCTCAAAATGTCTGAGACACTGACTTTTTATTAACTGTAAGCCTCAATCATAAAAATTAGACAAAACACAGACTTGAAATATTTGAGTCTAGGGAAAACCATAAAATCTTACCATGTGCTTTTGGTCTAGTTTGTAGTCCGTACATGGTAATACACTTGAAACAAGACCAAATTAACTTTCAACTAACATTTCAGCAAAACATAGGAGCTTGTTTTAAATCAACAATTCCTTAATACTAGTGAAAAGTTATTAGTTTACTTATAAAGATATGTCATATAAGGAACTAGTACTTAAAAGAAACAAAAAAACTTTACTTTCTAATCATTTTCACAATATATATATATTTTTTTTCAATGTACCTATTTTGGATGCAAAGAGAAATGGATGATATGAGTTATGTTTAAATTCCTCTTAGAATGAATAAAAAGACTTAAATTGATTTGAATTGTCCTTCCATGTCTGCTAAAATATTGTAAAACTGATACAAGTACAAACAGGAAAAACTAAAACTTGCAGCTGCTGGGTTTTCGTCCTGCTGGAAAACTCTTCCAACTGTGGTGACTTCATCAGTTAAATTTGTATTTTCCACTTTATGCATTTAGGCCAAGACAGCCTTCTATTATTGATGGAATAATGCCTTTTGTATTACTCCATCAATAAAAGACTCAGTAAATTTGTTTATGAATTGAGCAGAAAGTGGGTTAGAGAGCAACACAATGGCACTAAATGTTGGGGTTGCTCAACCAAAAAATGGCTTGATAAGAATTACATTAATGTTCAGCAATGGCCAATTCAAAGTCTTGACCTCAATACAAGAGAAATGGCGTGGAAGGAGCTGAAGCAAGTCGTTCATGTGAGGAAATTGTCCAAGAGAAGCTGTTGGTTTGTTCAAATGAGCAGCATGAAATTCAGCTGAGCGGTTGTACAGTTAATGGAAATGTTTGTAAATGTTGAGCCACAAGAGGTTTGTATTATGAAATATAAATTGTTTGTGTTTAATTATCCTGGTGGTATCATAACAGCTGGTTCTCCTTGATAAATAAATACCTAGGCATTATATCAAGTACTTCGTCAGGACTCTCTTGATGCATGGAAAATATTTTTCTTTTTAAGTGCATTTGAAGAAAATAAATGCTTAGAAACAGAATATAGAGCTAATTATGACATTTTTTTTTGTTGTTGATTTAACTGACTTTTTTTTTACTGTAACTTTACTAAAAAAATGTTTCTCAGCAATTTACTGCGAAAAAAAGGAGTGGGACAAAGTCTGTTGTAGTAAATTGCATAGGCTTGACAATACTGCTAATCACTGCTAGGGTTATTTTTTTGTCTTACCTATAACATTGTTATATTTCTATAACTATTTATAATTATACTTACAGGCATTCAGGATTTTTTTTTGTCTGTGTACTCAGGTAGCCAAGCAAAAATAATTTGTTGCCAAATTTACTGTTGTGCTTTTGTGCAAAGGCAATAAAGAAGCATATCTAAGTCCACAATTATCATCAATCACTGAGGCTAACTGTTCTGGTCACTGGTATGATGGGGCTAATTGGTTCTAATCTGAAAGATAGATAGAAGAACATTACTGTCCAGCAAGCTAATACTGCTGGTTAAATCAGTTGTTAAAAACCACTGCTAGGTTTACTAATGCTAGGCTAGTTGGTTCTAGTCAGTGCCAAGGTGCAAACCAACGAGATTTACTAAGCAGCACTTCTAGATTTTAAGACAGTTTATAATGTAAAATTAACAAAGCAACAGCATTCTATACAGAGCCTGTTATATGGTTTGTGTTTAAACATAAAACCAGATTTTGTTAAAAATTGTTTTATGCTAAGACAAAATGGTTAAAACATAACCATTAAATCATTTCAAAAATCGCCGTTCATCTCTCCCCGCTGCTCTGATTTGCTGTCAGAATCTTTCTCTGAGCTGGGCTTCAACTCCTTCATCAGTCTTAAATCAGATTGTGTATTATTTATTTATTAACTCACAGCCCAAATGGGATGCTCTCATGGGCCATTAGCAATGGCAATGACTGCTTTAAATTTCACGAGCAGATGGATAAAAAAACAACAACAACAACAAAAAAACATTGGCTAAGTTACATCCAATAAGGCCCGCTACCATCTGAATGTAGACATACCTGCTTTCCTCCTTCTCTTTAAATGTTAATAACTGGATTGATATCATAACATAATCGGAAATGGCAGACATAATATTCTGACTTAATAATTTTCCGCTAAAATTTATAATAATATTTCTAAAGACGTATCAGGACAAACCTTCAGCATATTGAGAAAAAAACCTCTGATGCAAGCAAACATACCTGAACGGTGTCATGACCAACAGAAAAACACAGGCGAATGCGTCCGACCTTAATTGCTTTGTGTAAGCTAGCGGCAGAAAACTCTCGCCTTCCAGTGTGACTGACTGACAGAAGAGCAATTCATTATGTCATTCTCCAGGATGATTCCAAGTTTCTCCTCATAACAGGAACACAGCTTAGTCATCTGAAGGGAAAAACACTGGGGCAAACTCGGGTGCGTCTCTTTCAGAGCCAGAAGCCAAATGTCAACGCCCTTTTCTAATGTCTAATTTCTAAAGACACTTCCTGGGCTTGTTCACACAGAGTGAGCACCATTCATTCAACACCATCTTCTCCTTTGGGTTGTGACAGGTGCAAAAAGTAAAGGAGAGACTGTGATTATGGTACCAGAAAAGAAACGGAGGCTACGCTCATGAAGGGCATATTTCTGAGGATTAACAGGATTTAAATGAACTGGAAATGATGAGCTAATATTACCCAGAATAACACATCTGCAACACAAAACTGCTCTTACTCCTGCTTGAATTGGCTTGAAAGATGTCAAACTTTTAGAATGGCAATTTTGCAGTCAACCAATTTTAGAAATGACCTCAAGTAGATTGAAAATCCTCAAATGAGGTTGAATTTGAGAAGGTCAAGTGGGCCAGATTCTTTCCAAAGTGATGTAAGAGATTCATTGCCAGTTATCGCAAATCCTTGACAGGAGTTGGTTGCACTAAGAGGAGCACAATTAATTATGTTCATGGAGTGATTATTTCTACATAGAATCAGGTTTGAAAATAAAATCAGCATTTGAAATATCATTTATATTTATTTGGTTTATATATGTTGGTTTATGTTTGTCTTATTTTCAATTTCTAATAACAAATCAACTCTTTAGGTAGCATCAATAGGGGCTGGGTCTTATGGGAGTAATAAGATAATAAAAGTAAAGACACCAAGTGAAAAAAAAAATAGAATTGAAAAGCCCCCAAAATCCAGGCAAACAAAACATACAGTCACTGACTGACATGAAGTTAATCAGATGGGATTTTGCTCTTTGAACATAAAATTTTTCCTTCAAATTATCCAACTAAATGTTCCATTTTCAGAAATCAAAATGTCTGTGTGCAATATGGGAGTAAATGATATACAGTTACTACTGTGAAGAGAGGTGAGATGGACAGATGAGGTTTAGTGTATGTGTTGCTGAAATAGATGTTATCTGGCCTCTGAAACAACACATGAAAGACACATCAATGAGCTCCCTGAAAGCAGTGGGTGTGGCTCCTGCTGAGCCCTACCTGTGATGAGCTGCGTGAGCAGCTGGTTGTTGCTGTTCACAATGTTGACCGAGACGTTTCTGGATGACTGTAGGAACAGCGGGCGGCCCTGCGGAGAGATTCACCACGTTATTCATTTAAACTCAGCCTGGATCAAACAGCACTAAGCTGCCAACAAAACCAGCTTCTTTATTTGCAGGATATACTGCATGTTGTTTATATACAGAGATTTTGCGCACGCATATAGTGCTAGATGACAAAAGACTATTCCTTTACTTGCCAAAAAAACCCAAAACCTTGCCATCCATAGCCATGCTGCAGCAGTAGAACTAGAATAAGAAAGGGCCCAGGATTGAAGTATGGGGAACCCCACATGTGATTTCTGCCTGTTCCAAGTTATGAACTGACACAAAAAAGTCCATGGTCTTTAAGGAAGATTTGAACCAATTAAGTTCTGGACCAGAGTTCGACCCAGTTCTCCAGTCAAAATAATCAGCCAAAGTCCAAAGACAAAAGCCTGAACATTAAACATGTTCAACCCTTTTTTGGAAAGTTCTTATCTGCAGTTTTTCCAAGCTGATGAGAAGCAGCAGTTACTGCCCCCTGTGGGCTTGGTGTGATACTTCCTCTTGGCTCTTTTAATTGCATTTTGGAGTTAAGGTTAACTCCAGTGAGTAAAGAAGTAAGTACAGTTACAAAAGTGCAACTTCAGAGTCAAAACCAGCCCCGTATTCATCCTTCCATTGCTTTTGATAACTTTCTTTTTCCCAGGGTACTTTGAGTGATCATGAATGCTGACCACGTCAGACTCTCTCCGGTTAATCTTCATGCCTCAGTCAACTTCCTAATTAGAGATAACGGCCGGACCACTGTGCTCCTCTCCCAGCCCAAGGAGGGATTGGCTTTGTGTGTATGTGTGCGTGTGTGTTTGTGTTAGTGATGACATTAAACTTATTGAAGTTTCAACAGTAAATACACATAATGTGTGATACACAAGTAATAACAGGAACAATGTGAGGAGTTCAGAAAGGTGAACAAGAAGCAAAGGAGGAGCTGGAGTCATGTAAGGAGGTTTCATATTAAACTTTGATCATGCAGATACAGAAATGTGGTTTACTCAATGTGGGGCATAAAGGCTATTAAGCTTTTTGGCTAAACAAACCTCTATAGTCTCTAAAATAAAAGCACAACTTTGAATTAATGATCAATTTTTCTGTAATATCCACAAGGTAAAAAAAAGTACATTTATGCAAGAACTTTGGAGCCATTTTAAACACACTTCTGCTAATGCGCTAGTAGCCAAGCTAAGTGTTTGTTTAGCCATTTAGTGTTTTTGCCAACAAAAGTTTTAGTGCACTTAACTTCTCTCAAAATAATTCTTTTCTGAAAAATTCCAGGTTCAGATTAATAATTTAAAATACATAATTAGATTTTTATGTCTAGTATAGGTGGAGGTAAATGCCAACTTTATGAGTTGGTTTCAGAATTAGCTTAAAACTAACGAGGCAGGAAGATTTGTAGAAAATGCAGTCAGACTGCAAGAAATAACTTTAAATTTGAACTTTCTCCATATTTGCTGCGTGGTCCTGAATAAAGTTTTTATTATATTTCCCTGAGTTGCCTGCCTTATAGTGTGAAGCTCATTGTGCTGACAGCTCATTGCTCATTCGTTAGCTCTCATTACTCGCGGCTCTGCTCAGTTCAGGCAGAAAGCAGAAACCTTCTTATACTTGTGACTTTTGTTTCAATATCTTCCATTTCCAAAAGAGGAATACACACTGGGGACATTTATTCCCTATTATTTTGTACTAAATCGCATCCTTAAGTGCATCCATATAATATATTTCTAGCTTATCTACTCTAGAATAGGAATAATCATCTGTATTTAGGCTCAGTGTGGATGTTGCTGATGATACAGGGGACCTTATTCCACCCAGCAGGACAGCTCCCATGCTGAAAGTAAGTAAATAGACTAGATAGTTGAATAAAAATAACCAAATAGAATTTACAAAAAAATCTCTGGAAGTAAATCTAATCCAGACATAGGAAACGTCTATTTGCTTCAAATCATACTGCAACATTTCACTGAGTGAATACATTTCTTTCAGCTGCTATGTTGCTCGCCAGCCATAAATATGCTGAACAGTGCAGATAATCCACCGTAAATGAAGTGAAATTACTGCTAAAGCAAAGTTTGGCCTATTGCACTTAGAGCCGAAATCTAAACATGTCACACAAGCAGAAGCTCAAAATACCAGCAATTTGTACAGCAGAACGTAGGGAAAGCCACAAGTGACACAATTCAGTGTTTGAAAAAGGCACAACATTTCTCAGGACAACTTTAAACATACATTTAGCAGTCTCATCTGTTAGTTAAAGTCCAGAACACACATCAACTGAAAAACTGTGGAAAGACTTGACTTTTGATCAATATACGTCCAGTCTGACTGAGTTTGAGCAATTTTGCAAAGAGGGATGTAAAATACAACCGGTCTTCAATTTCACCCTTGTGCACCACGTCTGGTCATGAAGTTTAATGACAAGACTCCAAAACAGAATAACAGACTCCAGGTAGATAGTAAAATTGTGAAAAAACTCATAAGATTAGAGGTGGAATTGATCCAAAATATCAGTGATATCAAAAGCAGGTCTGTATCAGTATCGGACTGATACCAGTGTGATACTTTAGTTTCAGATTCCCTTTTGAAATGTTGTTTTATTTTTTTATTCTAGTTTCCCAACTCTCAAAATCCAAAATATTTTATCTTGACTCTATGTTTTATCATGCTGAGCTGCCACAACTTTTCTGATGAATCAGCAGTTTCTACTTTATCTTGAGAAATGCATTTTTTCACTTATGTTAAATCTCTGATTCATTCTGGAGACATTGTTTTTTTATGCTGGTTTGTTTTCACATCAATAAGTAATGAATTTTATGTAAATTTATGTTAATTTCAGATAATAGATAAAAGTCCTTCTGTTGATATATTTTGGCAAATGTTGGCTTTATAATAGTTTTCATTTCAGAACCGCATATATTTTAAAAAGTCAACAGTATTTGATTTTGTTTAGAGTACTGATAGAGTCATGTCTTTACATTTTTCCTCCCTAGCTGTTCTTGTTTCCATGTATGTCATCGGTTGTTATCAGTTATCGGCCTTTGCAGTGAAAAAAGGATTGGTTATTTGTTTAGAAGAGAAGTTGTGTAAACTGTGTCCAGATTTTGTCCCAGGTTTGAAAGAAGTATTTAAAGGAAAACCCACAAAAACACCTAAAAGTCAAAAATTTGATGATACTGCAAACTTAAATAATAAGTATCGGAATCAGCAATGTTCTGTATTTATTTAGTATGGAATTGAGATCAAAAGATGCAGTGTTGCACGTCTCTAGAGACCAGGAAGTTTTGTAGAAATTTCTCATTTTGATTCTTTTTCAACTCGATTTAATCTTGAATTGACCATTTTACCTTGGTCAACATGTTGGATTCAGCTCCTCTCACCTCGGCTGTTTTGATTCTCTTCTCCCTTTTTCACTTTCCTATTCGTAGTCCTGATTTTATATTCATCTCTCCTCTTAGTTTAATCGGAGCAGACATCTTCTCCACTTCCAATACTCTTCTGGCAGCAATAAATATGATATTTTATGAGGGGGACTAAAACAGTCTGCAGGCATCTTTAATGTACCTGCCAGCTAACGTTCTGTATTTATCACATGTTTATAGATATGCTCACATGTTGGTCTGAGCCAAATCAAGTCGATTCAACAGGGTGCTAAATTGTGCGCTGGGGAGATTATCCATGTTATCTGGATCTGCTTCCTGGAGAACTCCGGACTTAATTTCAATTTTGCTGCGAAGATGTTGTGCATGATTTAGTTGCTCTGTCAAACCAGAGTCGCCTGCTTCCTGACTCTGGTTCTAATTCAGTCCTCCACCATCTGTCTCCCTGCTTCTGTCTCTATCACCGTCTCTTCTTCTTCTCCATTGTTTCTTTACTCCCCTCTGCTCTCCCACCTCCATCAGTCATTCTCTCCCTCAGCTCACGTTAGCTCGCAGACAACAGAGATAAAGCACGCCTCTCCTGCATTATTAAGCTCTCTGTCCGCTACCTGCACACAGAGATTATTACAGGAGAGACGGAGGGAGATTGTGCCTCTCTCTTTATCTGCCCCCATCTCTTCCAATTCCCTGGCATCTTCCTGTAGCTGCCGTGGGAGCAACAGGAAGGAAAACTGAAAACAAAACAAAGGCCCTAAAACCTCAAGCCAAACATTTTATTTACGTGCACACCTGTAGAGGCTGACGGTGCACCTGAGGACGGAGCCGTATTGATCATAGATTCCTATCATGTGATATTCAACAGGAAATGTCGTGTCATGACCTCTGATGAAACGTGGTTGGACAGCGACACGGCCGGCCTGACTGAACAATAGAGCCAGTCTTTCCTTCATATGGAGGGAAAGATGAATTCTATTATGAAGAAATCTTGACCTCTCTGTTTTTTTCTGTTTTCTATATTTTTTTTTATCCATTGTTACGTTTATTCCTTTTTCTATTGTCTTTCTCTTTTTTCTCTCCGACTCTTTACCTTTTTTAAATTTTCCTCTTTTTCTTCTGACTTGTTTTCTTTTATCTCCTCTGCATTTTATTTTTTCCCTTTTCTTTTTCCTTTTCACCATTTTTCTTCTTTTTTTCCTTTCCTTGCATTTCCTTTTCACATTTTTCCTTTTTTCTATATTGTATTTTTTTTCTCTTTTTTTCCCATTTTTAATCTGTTCTTTTATTCTTTCCCCAATTCCCCCCCCCCCAACTTTCTGTTTTTTCTTTCCTTTCATTAAAAAGAAATACAATGTCTTGATCATACCTTTACTGATAAAATAATTAAAGGGCATATTTCAATAGCTAGAATCATTGTAAATAAATCAGACAGTCCTCTGGTTCAAAGCAGAATGTTTTTTTTGTTTTTTTTTGACACAATGAGAGCTATTACACTATCTACTACATTAATTAATATTTCTAGTGTTACACAATATTCTTTGGTCAAAAGGCCAAAGACCATTTGGACTCATCCAGAACCAAACATGGATTTTTCTTTATTTTCTGTGAGATCATGCATTACCAACAAATCTAAAGGAAATAAAGAGGAATTGTGACAGAATCAAACATGGAATGCACAATATATATATATATATATATAAAAATAATTTTAACTTTTAGGAGGAAACCTTTAAAGTTCAGATTAAAACAAATTCAGAAGCATTGCATGATGTCAAGTTCCTGCCAAATGCTGAATGTAAAGAAGTCAATGTAACAGTGGACAGTGTAAGCTCTGTCTGACATTTATGTCTTAAAACATGGAAGTTACTTACTGAACTGGACCGGATTTCTTTGGCATAGAGAGGTTGGAGGAACTCAGAGTCTCCCTCCAGTTTCAGGCCCTTTTCTGTTATTCTCAGGTTGCCCATGCCGTCCTGTCGGGAACAAGAAGCAGTCGTGCTCAGTTCAATTTAGAAAACATAATAATAGCATTTTATATTTAACATAAACGGACAACTTCTACAGCAGTTGAACACAAAACTTGTTCTGGATGAACCCAGCAGTCCATCTCCAGAAACTTCTGTTATTCCTTTTTTTTTTTTAAATACATTCATTTCAAAAATCTTTCATTTTAAAAATTTTGAAAATGGTTAAAAAATGTTTTTTTTTATCCAATTGTGTATTTCACACAATCAAGTGGGAAACCAGAATGAACGAGATCCAAAATGGATGGAAAAATGAAAACGTAATTCTCTAACTCTTAACCATATAGGCAGGTGAACCTTTGTCAAAAACTATATATAAACATAAACTCTATTTGGCTGCTTTATAAATATTTTATTTACAATAATTTTTGCGGCCGAGGTCTTGACAAAGCAAATACAAAGATCATAATTTAATTTGAACTTTTGTTGTACTTACTTTGTTGTTGATTGATTGATGTGATTTAACATTTTTTACGTGATGCTCATCTATTCCATACATTTACTGTTGTACATGACACTAAATATAATAATCACACTATTAAAAACACAGCAATGATAATTATAGTCTTATAATCTTAATCAATTTAATACAATTATTATTAATACTAGTACTACTAACAATCTTCAAAAATAATATTTTATAATAATGACCTTTGTATTTTATTACTAATTAGAAAAATAATAAAACTCTAATTCTACTACTACTACTACTGTTGTAAAAATATAATAATAATAATAATAATAATAATAATAATAATAATAATAATAATAATAATAATAATAATAATAATAATACTGGCATGCAAACAGAAATGTGCTGGACTTTTTTGCACCAGATTTTGCACCAGATGACAGTCAGATTTTGGCTCAGGAGCCGTTAACGAGTCTCTGCCTCAAGCCAACCCTCACTCACGATCAAATGAAATGTTGATGACGTTTCCTGCATCTCGACCCCCTCCATATCTAACTGTCAGACGTCAGGTGGCTTCAGACCCATCTCTCATCCGCATTCCAACCAAATTACATCCCATTCTGTCACAGTTCGTCCTGGGTGGTAAACTCATGATTCCAAAAATAACCAAAGCATGTGGAATTGATTTCAAACGCTCACTGAGCTTCACGGCAAAAAGTAGCAGCTTGAATTCCTTCAAACTTTGTGTTTTTGATTATGTTCACGTCTCCAAACAGAAGCCTTTAAAGGGCAATTTTTGTACTGCTGAACGGAAAAAACACCAAAAGCTTCTGCATGCTGCTTTTGGAAAATTACATTTTTCAAGCCCTCAGCAGGTGCTGAAATAATTTCATACATCTGCATAAACACCAGAGGAGGGGAATGAAGAGAGGAAGTTTATCCACTGAACTACAGCACTGTACATTTCAGCCTTATCTGCAGGAAGTTCAAGTTCAAGGTAAACACTACTGAGCCAGCAGGAGTGATGACAGATTACACAAAGAGCAGCCTTTTCATAGAAATCTTTAGATTTTGACATGTTATGATCCACTGTATTCTTACAAAAATATCAAAACGTGTAATCAAAAGGATCAAATGAGATCCCAAACTTACTGAGAATGACTGAAAAAAATAATCCTCCCCGCACACACTGCGTAAAATATATTAAAATTCACGGTCTTTGTTCGCAGCAGAGTGAGTGAAATACTGAATTATTCCCATTAGGGAATCACGAGACTTCTCATTGCTCTTCCTGCTACTTAATTTCCCCAAAGTTTGATAATGAAACCCAACAAGAAGCACATACAGATCAGCTATGTCACCCACACTAAGACCAGCTGGAGCAGCACTTCCTGGCAGAACAGAGGCTGTAGCTTAACTTCCTGGTTAAATAGGAAACAGGAAAAAAATGTTCAGGATTTTAGGTCTGAATAAGAAATGGTGGAGCTATTTTTGTCATGACAAATCACAATAGATGTTCAGGTTGTTGGTGAGTGCATGGAAACAAAACAAAACAAAAAAAGTGATATTAAAATCACATTTTGTCATGTTTAATGTGGGCGGTGATGGAAGGACCCAAGTGCAGGCAAGACACTTTCTTGCCTGCACTTTACTAAAAAATAAATAAACAAAACAAAAAAGGAAACTGGCATGGAGCTCGGGAAACAGAAAGACAAATGAAGTAATGAAAACAATAAGGAGGAATAACAGAGAATTCAGTCGTGAGTGAAAGAGAAAGACGAGCTTAATTACTGAGAAAAAAATGACAAAACCAGAAGAGCTAATTGCAGGTGAGTGGATGTAGCTTGGGAAGGGAGAAGGCAGAGGCACAGAAGTGCTCATCCACTGCTGTCATTCCTCATGACTGTTTCTTTCCTTTACATCCCAAAGCTCAACCGTACAAGTAGGTGTGCAATAACACATTTGACCCTCTAGAGGGCAATACACTATGGTATATTACATTTTGTGCCTTTTACAGATGGCGGGTATCAACAAGACTGAATCTAACGCTTTAGCATTAGCTCCTGCAAAAGATCATGTTGGGATAGTAGCTTAGTGTTGGTGGAACAAATATCTTATGGTTAGCACTTTAGCATTAGCTTACTCTAAACACCACTTTGGTGTAGCACTTTAGCATTGCCAGAACTAGTGTTTATTATTAGTGCGTTAGGGTTAGCAAGACTAACGTTTCAGTTGGAGGTGACCACCACTGCCAGCTTCCAACATAGACTCAGTGAGGAGAAAAAACTGAGATCATCCAGGTAAAGTTATAAGCTTGAACTTGGAATCAGCCGACTAGCATCTCAAAAGCCTCACAATAACAAAGGATTTTTTAAAATAAAACCTGGATAAACAAAACTGGTAAATAATTGTGTTAAATACACCATACTGGGGTACTGCGTGGTGTAGGGGTAACGCACAACCCGCGTATAGAGGGCTTGGTCCTCGATGCGGCAGTCATGGTTCGAGTCCAGCCTGATGACTGTCGCCGCATGTCTTCCCCTTCTCTCATTATTTTTCTGTCTAATGACCCACAAATATAGAGAGTTGGTCAGGTTGATGTGACAAAGTATGGTTTTAATAGTTTTATTAATTAATGAAATCCCAGCATAATAATTGATTATGTACATGTCCAATAATTCAATTTCTCTGCCTTCATCAATAATGAGAGAAAATCTGTGTATTTAAAAAAAACATGTGCAAATATGTTGAACATTTGTACTGAACTTTTGGCAAAGTCAGCACATTAAGGACTTTGAAATACATGTGCATTTTTGTATTCTTACACTTCTACTGACCCGCTTCTGATGCAAGCTGTTCACCATAGATTTCACAAAGTCAATTATTCAATTAGAAAAAAAGGAGTGTTGGTCAGGATAGAACATGAAGGTGACAAGAAGAGCTCAAAGATCTGCTCAGATGCTGAATTCGCTGTATTCATGCTTCCCTCCTGTTTCCCTCCTGATCTTGCACCTTTTTTAGTTTGATCACTGCAGGCGGCCCATTGAGCTGAGCTGCCATGAATAATTGAAGGTAACTGTGACCAGCATAGATACTCTGAGGAAACTCCGCATCCATACAGTCACCTCAGACTATCTATGCTGGTCTCCAACTCCTACTACATACTATTAGTTCCTAAGAAAACCCTCATATCTTCATCACCTAAATGAAACTCACATTTATTCTGAATAAACATGAATAAATGAGACTGCTTTGGGCTTTTTTTCCTCTCTGTGAAGCGTGAACATGTGCAAGCCATGAATAGGTCCTACATATTTCCCATGCTGGGACAATAAAGACCATCCATCTGTTTCTGCAGCTCTGAATCTGTTCCCCCCTCCATCTCTGGCCACGCTGGGACTTTCTCAGCCGCATCCATACGCTCACGATTTTACAACGCTGACAGATTGCTGTTCGTCATTACTCATGCTTCAAAGTGTGTGGCCGTAGGTCAACAGCATTTCAGCTCCAAGACGGTTCAGTTTTACTTTTTTGAAAGTTTTGATAAACTAAAATGATGTATGTAGACACATGGTGGTGAGGCTCGTATTCTTCCCCAGGGTGATATTTTATTACATTGCAAATACACGAATCTCACCAAGCATTTTTAATCTATTCTAGTTCAAAGATCTTCGAACACTTGAAATAAATGTTGCAAAACTAACAAATAACCTTTTGGAAATATGCAGGAGCCTGTTTTAATAAACAATTTCTCAATAGTAATTAAAAAGTTCTAATTCCAGGTCTGCGCAGTTGGTAGCATTGTTGCCTTGCAGCAAAAAGGTCCTGGGTTTGATTCCCGGCCCGGGGTCTTTCTGTGTGGAGTTTGCATGTTCTCCCTGTGCATGCTGGGTTCTCTCCAAGTACTCCGGCTTCCTCCCACAGTCCAAAAACATGACTGCCAGGTTAATTGGTCTCTAAATTCTCCCTAGGTGTGAGTGTGTTTCACTTGTAAGTTAGTTTTGCCTTATTTCAAATGTACGAAGACATTTACACTGGAAACTAGACCAAAAATATTTGGTAGGATTTTGTGTTTTTGTTGTGTTTACATAGGAACACAGTAAAAACACAAAATTTAACGTGTATCTTGTTGAATAAACCTTAAAATCCATCCATAAGCGTCTCCATCCATTATTACTTCCATAAATAATGCGCTGCTGTGTGACGTCTGTGTTCTTTTTCTGTGCATCTTGGTCATTTTGGTTTTGTAAATTATTAACACAGAAGTTTAATTTCAGTCGCATTTTATTAGTGGTGTGAACATCTCCAAGAATTTAACCAAACAAACAGAACTGAGCACAAACATCTGCTGTGCGAACACAGCCAAAGTAAAGTTACAGTATTTTTCTATGTGGTCTTTGTTTGAACTCCGTTTCTGTTTGGAGCAAGTGAAAACGTCTTGTAAAATACCATCTGGGCCTCTGCTTCCTTCTGTTGTTCTGAAGATTTATTTGACCCAGTGGTGTGCTGCACCACAAACAGAAGGAAAAACCAGGAGCAGAAATATAAAGACCGATGCTAACCCTGTGTCTTCGCTCATATCTGTCCTCTTATCGGTATCCATTCCACCTCCCTCTGCCCCGCTCTGTAAAGCTGACACCTGCAGAGGGCCGGGACGCTCTGCTGTCAATAACACTGAGCTCCTGGCCTCTTATCGAGTGTCTGCTCGATACGCATCAAGCCGCCACCCGAGGCTAAAGCAAATATAGACGTCTCTTAGGGAAATATTACAAGGAGTCGGACGTTTTTGCACGTCGCACACTAATCACAGCTCCGCATGTTTAAAAGGTGAAAGCTGTGTTTGAATACTCCTACGCAAGACGAGGTCTTGTGGGATCAAGTGTTTGAACTGTTACACCCAGGAGTGAGAAAAGAAACAGCTGACAGTTCTCACACTCTGCTGCTGAAGGCCGTTATTACAGCTTTAATGATACGATGAAGCTGGTGCTGCTTAAAATAACTCACCGAGAGCTCCTGGAGACAAACAACTCAGATAAACAGAGTTTTAGTAACTCAAAGATAAACTCTGGATGCAGGAGTTGTTGTCTGAACCAGTGTGGAGCAATAGATTTAGGGCTGAAACAATTAATCATCACGTATTGTTGATTGAAATAATCATCAACTAAAAGGAATTAATTGCTAACTTTTGGTATAAGAACTTTAAAAAGGGCCTTTTTTGAAACAACAACATGTCCACAGCAGCAGGTAAACTGCACAAGAAAATCTACATTTTGCATTTAAGATGACAAAAAAGTCTTTGTCTATAAATATGTTCCACTCTAAACTCCTCAACTTGTACAGTTGTCACTTTATCTGGTTTAAATTCTATAATATCTCCTGTTAAGCAACTTTTGCTATCAAGTTATTAGTTGATTGATTAAAAAAACTATTGATGTTAAGCAGAAATGCTGAGATTTTCACATGGTGATGTTAGACATATGTTTTAGCTGCAAATGCATCCTTTGCAAATTGTTGCAAATGTTCAAGCTGGTGCAATAAAAAAAAAAAAAAAAATCAATCTTATTATCAAATGAATCGAGCTATTTGTTTATTTGTATTTTTAAAAATTGTTCTAATATTGTATAAAATAAGCTGTGAATAAGTTCCAATTAATCGGTTGTCAGAATGATCAATAGAAAAATCGATTACTTAATTTTTAGAATTTTGAACTGCAGTTGCGAGCCAGAACAAAATGTGTCCAAGGACCACAAATGGTGGCCGGGCCACACTTTGAACACCCCACCTCTGCTATGTTTAAGCTTGTAATTTGTGGAGCTCGATTTTATAAAAATCTCCCAATAACTACTGACTCTTGTTTATCCCCTCATGTGCCAGCATACTCAGCTTTTGTGTTTCAGATGCAAATAAACAAAGGCTCTGGCCACCTGTGCACCATTTGCCAAGAAGCACTCAGACGGTAAAAAGACGCCGTGTTCAGCAAGCAACAATGGATCTCACCGGGCGCTCTTTCAATCAGCCGGTTGGGGCCAACATGGCTTCGCTCCAAACTAATACATTTTACATCCTGTCTCTTTGATACCAACAAAGTTTTTCTGTACTGTTGGAGCAAAGAACCACCTGGAGCAGCAACTTGCAGAGGTTTGCTCTCTTTCTGTCGCTCCGCGGCTGATAGCTGCAGCGTCATGTAGCAACACCCTGCGATGGCTATCAGCCGAATTGGCTTTGAGATTGCTCTTCATCCTCCTCCTCCCTGGTCTGATTGAGGCCCTCAATGCGGTGCCGCATCATCCATCAACAGGATGAGAAAGCCGACGGAGGTGGGAGTTTGGCAGAGAAAGAACCAAAGAAAGAAAGATGAAAGGGAGGAGAGCGGGCCGGGGGGGAAGGTGGTCCTGATGGAGTCAGGATGAGATAAGACTGAGAAAAAGAGATAAACACAGAGAGAAATAGGAGCAAAGAGTAAAGAGAACAACGACTGCATATGTTCATGAGTGGACAAAGCTGGGAAGTCAAATTTGTTGTGGACCTTTAATCATCTGCTGCTCTTCCTGGTGTCATTTTGAAAAGTCAGTCTGCATGAAAACAACTGTACCATTCATAGACCGTACAAAATGTTGAAGTAGATCTGTGCAGCTTTTTATCGCCCCCTATTTGGGGGCTTTTTATCGACCCCACAGTTAGTCAGTAAAGACTAGCTTGTGGGTTAGATTAACCCACAGGCAATGCTACAAAATATGTAAAGAAACATCAACTTTTTAAATTGTTCTTTTCTCACTTTTAGAAGAAAAGAAATTGAGAATAAAAATATATTAAAACCACACATTTGATAATGGTATGAAAACATCTGACATTTTATTTTTCAGTGGTGTCGCCCAGCTCCAGTGTGAAACCTTTCTCTCTAATCAACACACGGTTAGCACACGGTTGCTGCTGATTTATTGCCTCTACATCCATGTTGTAATTCTCAGGTTCCACCAGATCTGAAAGGTACAGTCTCAGATTAAGACTTCTCTAACTCTTCAAACTCTAAAGCCATTTCTGGTCAAATCAATTGCATATCAACAATCCCATAGGGTCAAATGTTGATTTGATGGTCTCATTCCTGAGACTTTTCCTCTCAGGATGGGAATCACAGATTTCAGACATCAAACTTCTTTTGGACCTTCTGTCTACTTGAAACTTTATTTTTTTTTTAAATAATTAAAAATTCATTCGCAGGGCAGTTTAGAATAATAGCGATCCATATTTACCTCACATCTTCCAACTGATCATTTCCATACAAGTAATTCAAACAGAAAAAACACTGTGTGGTTCCAGGTTAGACGTCAGAGCAGCATGTTTGCTTTCATGAAAAGATAGAGAACAGCAGCGAGGCTTTTCAGAGGCGCCACCCCTGCTGCCTCCGCCTGCAGCCGCCAGTTGTCAGTGTCACAGAGGCTGATAGATTTTCTATTAACTCCATCTTCATCTGGGATGGATGCCACGGCCCTCGGAGGCCAACACCAGTGCACCATCAAGGACTTCACACCGACGGTGATTGAAAGGTGAAAGTAAAAGCCTGCAGGCTCGGGGCGGTGGATGAGAGAGCAGCAAAGAAACCGAACATAAGCTGCTGCTCACTTGATGGAATAACAAATCCGCAGATGTGGAAGTTGATTTTGTTTACATTTGAGGACTAAAAAACATCTGAAAGATGAGACAATAAATTTTCTTCAGACTTTAGAAAAGTGTATATTTGAGGAACTTCTTCAATTTGTCTTAATATTTAGGCAGAATTTGCTCCAAAGGGAGAAGAAACACACAGAAACACTGATTAGTCACAGGAAGACCTCAGCATTATGAACATAACTTGTCAACAAATGACCGTCCTTGGACAGGTTAGAACAGGTTAATTGTTTCTACAAAACATCTCCACTTTTTTGCACAAAACCCTTCTTAGATGATGAGATTCCAGTCTGGTCAGTTATGCCTGTTGTGAGCTTCTTTCAGGGCCTTTGTCACTTTAAATCTAAATAAGGTGCTGTTGGCCACCCCCCAAACTAGGAAGTGGAAATGTCTTCAAACAGATGCACATCTATACAACTTTACATGTTGGAAAAAGCATTTTTAGAGCCTCCTTCAAAACCATTAAGAATGCAGCAAGTGGTTTCTGGATGGTACGTCAACATACTTGACTTTTCCAGCAGCCATTATACATTATACATACAGCTGGTATTACAGCAGTAATACCAGCTGACCAAACTTGCTGGAGAGCCGCTTGCATTGCTAGGTGACAGGATGAGCTTGGCTGAGTTTATATGCCGTATGCAAGGCAAAAACTAGTTCATGCTGTTCTTTCAGTCCTGAAAAGCCCCAAATGGTTGAAATATTCACTAAAGGAGATGCTGTCTACAAGGCAACTACATCTGCTTTTTCCCCTATTTTATTCTGAATGTTTGAACTCAGATGATCTTGTGGAAATGACAGAAATAAACTCAACGGAACAAAAGAGAAAACCTTTAATGTCTTAACTTCAAGGACAACTCAAGACAGCCAGGGATAAAAGTTCCCAACACACACTCTAGATATCGTGACAGTAATTTTCACAGTAAGTTGCTGTAATTAACTCTTGATTATTAAGTAATTACAGCTAACTAATTGGCAGTTTTAATGGTACTTTGAGTCAATGTTCCATCATAGACGGAAGCAAAGTCCGGTCACCTTCTCATGGAGTGTGGTTAAACTTTTTCAAAATATATTTTTTACTTACTTACTCCAAACTTAAAACCACTGTGCAAGTCTACATAAAGAGCGAGGAGTAAAATTTGTCCTCCTTAAAGCAAAGCGCAATTTCAGAACTTGATCCCAAGAGCCCATCACTCCCATCCTTGGACAACTCCACTGGCTTCCTGATTAATATTTGATTTGGTTTAAAAATCTCCTCCTTCGTGTCAAACCTCTCTGACTTCGGCCTTCATGCAGACGTCTCCAAGTATTTCAGCTTTCCGCTTTTCAGCAGGAAGATTAAAGCCGTCAGCTCTACTTCCTCTTGCACCAGGATTTTTCTCCATATAGCAGCTCAGACCAGTTATCCAGTATTTCAACAAACCTTGAGAACTGAGATTTTATGAACTGTAACAACACTAAGCAATTCATGTAAGTACAACGAAGCATAGTTTGAAAAATGTTTTACTCTGATTTACTGATATCCCTAAAAAAACTCATTGAAACTAATTGCTTGTGTGAACAAACAGCATCATGAAGACCAGGTAACACAGCTGATAGATCAGGGACAAAGTTCTGGAGAAGTTTGGTGGTATTTTTACACCTGACAGTCTGGAAGACTCGGTTCGACTGGAGACAAAAATTGCGATATTTGTTACATTTTCAGCTGATGTGGTTACCTTCAACTCTGCACCGTGTCAAACGAATCCAACTCTTTGAAAAACCTGTTCAACCCTCTTGCCTGTGGTGGCGCTGCACTAAGAACCGCTGAATAAAGATAAGAAAAACTTCTGAGGATGACACTGAGCAAACCTTTCTTCTTCATGAAATGCAAATGAAAATGGTGAGGCGTCAGATTTTAGCAGTTGCAGACCTGAGGTTCACCTTCCACCAGGACAACAGACCTGCTCTGGAGACAGATGTCAGTCTTCCAAGCAACAGGTGCAAAGATGGAGGCTAACATAAAAAAGTTCAAATATAACTCCTTTTGAGTACGCACTGTAATGGTCATTTTTTATTTTATTTTTATTTGTTTATATTTGCTGCGACAGACTGGCGATCTGTCCAGGGTCACCCCGCCTCTTGCCCGAAATGTCTTGCTGGAGATAGACACCAGCAGCCCTCCTGACCCCACTTGGTACAATGGTATAAGAAAATGAATGGATTGATGGATGTATTTGGTTATATCTTGGAAATGACTTCTCAGATACAGTTATAAATGTATTAATACACAGTTTTAACTTCATTCAAAACTGTGGGAACTGTTGAGCAATCAGAGTGCGTTCATATGGCCTATGGACTCCTTCTACAGTTTCATTAACACGGGTTGCCACTGGAATAAAAATAAAAATTTCTCTGATCTGGAGAAGTTTCAAAAGCCTTCAAGACAAAGCTCACTCCAAAGTAAAGAAAAGACTTGAAAATGTAGATCTCTGCACTCCTGTTTTTTTGTTTTTTTTTTCCAACAGAAACAAAGTTTCACCTTAAAACTGAACCCTATAAATCTCTCTAGTTCATCCTTTCAGGTTCCCCCCTTCTTTGTTTGTTTTTTTTGCTGTTGACTCCGGCGCTCCTAAAATGATGTCTTCTTTCTAAGTGGACCGGATGTCTTTCCTGACCCGAAATGATTCCTTCGATTCTTGTTTTGACCCGTTCATGACTTACTGCCTGCCCTTTTGGAGCTAAAATAATTACTCACTCTGGGACAAATAAAGATGCTACGGCTGTTTTTCTAAAGAAAAAAAAATGACACAGCAAAGAGGCCATGGTGCAAATCAGTAAAAGCAGACATGTCCATTCTTTGGAAAAACATGGTGTACCTGTGGGAAAAAAAAAAAAAAAAAAATCTGTTTTTATTGTTGCTTTTTTTTTTGTAGTAACATGTGGAGCTGCTTAGATTTATCAATTTAAATCGGTTTCTTGAAGAACATGGAGCAACAAAAGGAAATTTTTTCCATCTTTATGCTATTAACGATTTAATTAAAATAAACATTTTGGTGAAATTCTGAGTAAATGTTGACGAAATGAAGCTTTAGAACAACTGGCAGAATGAAGATAAGACAGAATAAAGAAATTCCATTCACCCATTTTTCACATTTGAAGTAATAGAGAAAAAAACTAACTGATGAAACTCATTCAGTATTTTTAGTGCCATGGAAAGGATTTCAGTCTGTTATTTTTGCTTATGTTTCATATCAAACAATTTCTAGTTGGAAAAAACAACCTGACTAAATACAGAATTCAATTTTGCAAGGAATGCCAGGAATCAGTGGTCAGCACGCTTCCACTGATCTGCTAATGCAGAGTTCATTTTCGTTTGCTGCTTTTGCTAACTTTGGAAATACCAAGTGCACTTAACTTCCCCTAAGTTAACTATTCCAGATATATTTTAAAGCACTAATTTACTAAAACATGGACAGCAGAGAACAGTTGGTTGTAGTCTTCCAAAGGTAAATATAATTTGAACTAAAATTAGTGATTTAGCACCAGCTACCACAAAAAATATGTTGCCATATCGTTTGGCTGGCTTAGTTTACAGAAATAGTGTTTATGACTAGTATGTTATTTTTTACTAAATCCTGTAGTTACTGTTGCTCTCCACTGCAGAAGATTATCCAAAACTTGAAGAAGCAAAGCAAGCCTATTTGGTTGGTATGTAGACAGCAGCTAATGCTTCCAGTTAAACTAGATGACCCCAAGATGCCAGTATTTGTTTCAGATCTCTAACAGGAAGATTCAAAGATTTTCTACCTGCTTTCTTTGGTGGTGACAAGTAGATCATACACAGCTAGATCACAGCTACCAAATACTTTGTAAGATTTCAAGAGTTTAGAACAGGGGTGACCAAAGTGGGTCCTGGAGGCCCGGCATCCTGGATGTTTTTGTTCTCTCCCTGCTGGTAGTAAAAACCTTTTCAGCAGGTCAATGTTCTTCTAATGAGCCATCATTAGATCCAGCGGCGTTAAACCAGGGAGAGATGCCGGCCCCCCAGAGCCGACTTTGGGAACCACTGGTTTAGAGTGCATGAAATCCAGTCAATTTAAAATAAAGGATGAATCACTATGATACTTGAGTTACATAGATTTCATGTGATTTTTTTAGGGGTTTAAGTGTTTTTTACCTATCTTTAAAATGATATCATCCTATTATCATCTTACATAAAGAATTTCTTGTCTAAATTGAACAGAAAGGAAAAAAAAAATACTAGTTTATGCTTTTCTTTCAGTCCTGAAAAGCCCCAAACGGTAGACATATATAAATAGAGCTGGACAGGAAAAGAAAACATGTGGAAGGCTGAAAACATCCAGACAGCTCCACATGAAACTCTTTAAATAATAGGCACATCAAAGATGAAGTGAGAAAGAAACACTGGCACAGCATGGTGGGCTTTGGGAGTAGATACATTTTTTTTTATTTAGAATATCTGTTTCCCAGAGCCTGGACACGTCAGTGTTTTGTCATTGATTGAGACAGCAGAGTTAGTTCTGACAGTACCCATCCACCCCGTTCAGATTCAGACACAAAAACCGACCCCTGGTGTCGCTCGGCGGGACATAACAGCAGCCTGACTAGTCGATGTTAATATTGATCCTTACCGCCGGTTAGAAGACAGTCGCCGTTTATCTGCATCAAGCAAGATCGCGACCCTGACAGGAACCTATCAGATGCAGATGTGAGTCCTCCATTTAGACTCTGTCATCCTCGCTGTGTCACGTCAGTGTCACTGTAGCTTTTAAAGCATGCCAAACATGAAGAAGGGGGAATTAGCTCTTGTTTTGAGGAAGACGCTGCAGGAAACAAGCCTGGTGGGAGCTCTGAGACTGAACAGACCTAATATGCCTCACATCAAAAGCTCAGAACTGGAAGAGGCTGCACACAGATGCAGCGTTTGTGGTGCTTCCACGCAGACGGATGTCCTGAGAAAACCTTGTCATTCCAGAAACTTTAAATTAAATCCACGGAAATACTGAATAATCCAGCTGGAGAGCTTTATTTTTAGTCTCCTTGTGCTGACAGCAGTGAAACAATCTTACAGTTGAAAATATAGTCTTACAATATCTGAGCTAGTTGTAAACCTTTATGTATTTTAATGGGATTGTTTTTTTGAAAAAGATGGAAAACCATTTTCCAATTGACAATTATGACATAGCGCAAAAATCATTCTACACTGGACCCTGTTATTCATTTAGGGAGCAAAACCACCAATGAGTAGTTAAAATTCACAAATACTTGACAACTCCTCTAAAAACACTCATAACTTGTTAGAATGGCTTTTAGTGGCTGGATTAAGTAGGAGTCTTAAGGCAGAGAAACGGTGCAGACCCACTTGGTGTTTATTCACCAACATTTAACACACACACAACCCTGCTTCACCATGGCATAGGGTCTCAGCAGCAACCCCTCACAATGAGGTCAACATGCAGCCTTTTATAGTCCAATTAACAAACCAACACAGAATACATACACACTAACACACTTTGACAAAAATAACCGAATCTTCAGAATAATATATGTTATAAAATAGTATTCATTTTTAAGCAACTCTAAAAACATGTAACATTAAACCTCTAAAGTGCATATTTCTATTGCTCCCCCTTTCATCTGCATTGGTCTTTTCCAATGGAACTTGTAAAAGATGCTCAGGCCCCCGGGAAATCTTTTAGAAATGGAGGTAAGCCACATCTACACAAAGCCTTCAAACATTTCAGTGCATCTCAAACAGTCACAATACTTATATGATCCATTTGTTTGTTTTATTTCAACAGGACACCACCAGTTCCAGCTGAGATGCCACTGCATAAAAACAGACAATCAATAAAATACTTCAATCTGTTTCTACCTGTTTCTTTTAACATCCATGACACATTTTAAGTGTTTCCAGCTAAGTAATAAAGACCTTCATTACATAGCTGCATACTTTAATAGTTCAAAATACCAAACATACATTTATACGCATTAATATACAGTGGAAACTGTCTTAGCAATACAATGGAAGCTCCAGCCAATAGCGGGTCAAGTAGCATTGCATCTTGGTATTTCAGATTCTCAAGCAGCATTTTTTAAATATATATATATTTTAAATATGCTGAAGAAAAACAAATCCACTAACTGGTGAATTTTCCAGGAAAAACATGGAATTATGTTAAACTGTTCTTCAAAAAGGGCAAGTTGAGACCAAATCACCAGACTGAAGACTTTTGTCATCCAGTTTTTGGTAGAGAAAAAAAAAAGAGAAAAACAATCATGCAAAAAGAAATGATTTATCATGGGATTAATTTATTGTACCTACTGTGAACTATGTTCACTAGCAAATAAGTAATTTGGTGTCTCGCTTTCCAGATTTTTTATTTTGAAGGGGAGGTTTAGCAAACGTCAATAAAGTGTCACATCACTGTGACATAAAATAAAAGCTCTTTAAACCCAGAAAGGCCTTGCCTCAAGTTCCCTGTGACTGAAATAAGTTCACTGAAGCAAATAGTTTCTTTCCAGAGCAAAAAGCCAGGTGACCTCTTGTCGAAGTTAACTGAGAACACCGATGTGCAGAACCTTGCTGAAGGGTACATCAGCTGAAGTAATTACGGTGCCAGAGCACTGCTGTTCGAGTCTGTCGGGCTCAGACTAATAAGCATCACATCATTTGATCTTTAGTAGCAGGCAACTAATGACTCATTAGCAGAAGATTTGTGATTTTCATAAGTGTGAGTTTTGCAAATAGTCTCAGTCTTCATCACTCAGTGGAGAACTGAGCACATCAGAGACTGATGGCCCTTTCTTTGTTTCCTGACAGGTAAATTGCATCCCATGCTTTCCCAGTTCATTGATGTTTAATTATTTTATCTCGAATTTATCCCCACAACAGTTTGTGTTTTAAAGAGCAGGACCCAACATCATGGCTGATTCACCTGCCTGGGTTGAGGCCCCAGAACATGAACTGTTTGGTGCTCTCTACACCAGCTGCGTCCAAACTTTTCACTACATGGGCCGAAAATATCAAATTGAGAAATTTATAAATATTTTTCCTATTTTAGATTTTAAAAGTTGTATTTTAAGGTTAGTTTTTGGGGCAAAAGGTCCGCCCTCTTGCCTGGATAGCTAAACAAAATGCAATAAAACAAAGAAGTCTAATTTTTGTAGAAAAATTGAGCTGCAAATAATTGTACATTTGAACCATAAAACCATCGAACAGTGTCGTAAATGTTGTAAATGTTGATGCCAATAGTGGCGAATCCAGATGCCACTATTGGCATCTGGATTTCGGATATTTGATATACATCACTCATTTATTCAGTCGAATTTCACCAAAATCTCCTATTGAGTTAAATGTGGCTCCATATTTGCTGTCTTATTTACTGTGTCATAGAACTAACATAAAAACATTTAGTGGCAAAAGAAGAGTACTCTGTCTTGTGGATCTTCTGTAGGGTAAAGTGGAAGTAAATTTTCAAAATGGTAAAAATGTTATTATGTTTAAAAGTGTTGACTGTGGGAGGTGTCTGCTTGGCCCATGTCTTTACAGAACCCAAAATATAATAGTATTTTCTCAAGAGACTTGTTTTATATGCAAAAACTGGTTACTGGTTTCAAACCTGAAAAGAATAAAACTTCTTCCAGCATCAAAATCTGCAGATTCTTTTTTTTTTTTTTTTTTTTGTCCCCGTTTACAAGTTGAATTACGTTTTAAGAATGCAGCTTCATGAGAGAAATATGTAGAAAAAATATGTTGAAAAATATAGTAATTATTACTTCCGTTTTATGAGAGTAAATAAACAAAATTTCACAAATACTGAAAAACTGCTGCAAAGCATTGAAAACTGCAAAAGAGAAAAAAGAAGTTTTTTTTTCAGGACTTTTCGTGTTGTGTACGTTATCTGATTCATAATGACACAGAAATGTACATTAGAGTCAGTCATTCTGGTCCTCATGCCTCTTTTAGCAGCAAAAATAAGATTTAAATATGTAAATAAAAGTATTTCTCTGCAATAATAAATAATAAAAAATGTTGGACTCAAGCCTTTATTTTCACACTAAAACTTAAGTAAGGTTTGAACATGGCATCTCGCAGTCAGAAAAGCAGGGTATTTGTACATTTTCACTTTGCCATCCAGGATTTGAATTTGTATCTTTTGAGCTTTAAAGAGTAAAAACAAAAAGTGAAATGGCTTCAGGAGCACAGTAAGTTTCAACAACATTCCTGTTGAACTACCAGTGTTTTTGTGTTTAATGTAATTATACATTAGGTTGCATGTCTTGGAGCAAGCTAATTTTCCCATTAGGGGCTATAAAAGCCTGAAGGTTAACTTTCTTAGTCGTCCCCTGAGACCTGAATTTATAAGTTTAACCGACTCTGCCTCAAACATAATTAGTGTCCTCAGATGTAACTTTTCTAATTTTACAGTTAGAAAATCCAACGTTGGTTAATTGTCTTGCTCTCTGGTTCTTTTCAGAAAACTAAAAATGGATTAAGTGACCTGGGAAAACACAAGTTCAAAAGTCTGGAGGGGTTTTTGTCTGCAACTCCTGATCTTATTTTTATCCTTCCATCCTTTAGTTGAGCTAATATTTTCAGCCTCATCGACAGTCAGCAGTAATTCCTGCATCAGTTTAGTCACTGAACTGCTATAAAGGTGATCTATTTTGCTTCTTTAAACAGGTTAGGATAGGATTATGTGTGACACAAAAAATGTCCATCACATTTTTTGCAAAACAATTATTGTAAAATACTGAGATTTTAGTCTGGTCAGTTCTGCCTATCTTGAGCTCCTTTAAAATGATGTTATTTTAGGGCTTCTTGTCACTTTAAATCCAAGTGATTTAAAGTAAACATTGAGTTTGGGGTCACACTTCTAAACTCAATGTTTATAATCGCATGTGAAAATAGCTGAAAATAGACTCCATATATCTTTAAAAAGCAGAAATGGAGCCTTCTGCACAACTGGCAAAAAAGCAGAAAGCAGCTAAATGGTCAGTAAACAACAAAACACTTGTACTTTCCAGAAGTCATTGTACAACACATAAGACCAGCTGACTAAACATGCCGGAGTTCCACTTGGGTTGGCTGATTTGTGGCGTCATATTCTGGCAGTTTTTGAAACAGTAGATTTTCCAGAAAAAAAAAGCAGCCGAAACCAAAATGAAAGTACAAAAACTTTCAAAATGTGAAGCTTGCATAATAGTTCTCCTATAAGGATGGCCTAAGATTTCTGCCATGTGGAAAATGGGGATGGAATTGAGGGATTTAATTAACAAAATGGAATTTCACATAATCAGCTGATGTCAGTTGGGACCCAATCTTAGACAAACAAAAGACAGATGGATGATTGGCATCTTGATCTATAACCAACATTATAATGTATTTTTAAACAGTATTTTGAAATGTAACTTCTTAGATAGACACCAATGTTAAAATAAATCAATATGATGACTTGTTACTATGGGTACTGGTAAAAAAAAAAACATTAAAAGAACAATTAATGGCATCCAGGTATGCAGATTTTATTGAACCTCTGTGGTTATTTTCCACAAGTAGAGGAAAAACTTTCATACTGTGATGAATACCTTCACTACAGACCTAAAACTGAAAAAAAACAAAGCAAAAAAAAAAAAACAACCAAAAAACAGATAAAACATGGAAATACTGTTTTCAGAAACATCTTCATCAGTGTTAGCTTCCTAGTTATTCATCTCAGACTTCTCATTACTCTTCCTTCTTCTGCATGAGTGAAACACCATGGGGGATCCAGGGAAGGCAGACTGCAATCAAGATGAAAATTACTGCTCTTTCTCCCATAAGCAGCAGCAACAATCAGCAGCAAACCCGGAGATGTTTACCTACTGAACCTCCTCAGATGTTTCGTGACTAAGCTGGTGCCTGAAAACAGACCTCATTTTTATTTCCCATTGTACCAGCCGCATACGGCCGTATTCACTCTATAGGAACAGTTCCCAATGTCTTCAGGCAAAGAAAAGTGTAAACAGAGCCAGATCAATGGAGGAAGCAAATGCAGAGCGTGGAGAGGAGAAAGGAAGAACTACATGAATAAAACAGGGAAAAAGATCAAATAAAAACCTTTGAACTAGAAAAACAAAGTTACAAATGAAATAAGCCTAAAAAAACACAGTTTTTAAAGGGAATTAGTATTCAAATTTTACATTTTACATATTTTTGTATTTCTAGTTGCTTTTAAAAACAACCCCAGCACTAAAAAAGAAACAACCAGCAGTTTTTAATGAGTTAATTTCTGGTGTCTAGAAAATGAGCTAATTTGAAAAATCTGACGAATGTTAGGTCACAATTCATATGAACAGCGCTGTTACCAAGCAACCCCAGTGGAACTACAAGACATTTGGTCAGCTGACTTTAGTGCCATATACGCTGCATAATGGCTGCTGGAAAAGACAAGTGCTTTGTTGTTAACTTACCATCCACAAACTACTTGTTACATTCTTGCAGGTTGTGCTGGAGGCTCCGCTTATAATAATCATGTATAACTGCACATCTGTTCACTTGCGAGTGTGAATGTTGAGTTGGGGGGGCGTGGCCAACAGAAGCTTACTTTGATTTAAAGTGACAAGAGGCCCTAAAGCAGGTAATTCTGAAAGGAGCTCAAAATGGGCAGAACTGGCCAGACTAAAATCTGATCATCTAAGAATAATTTTGCGCAAGAAATGTGATGAACATGTTTTGTATAAACCATAAACCCACCCTAACCTGTTCAAGGAAGCATATTAGGTGACCTTTCATTACTAGGCTACACCGTTTGTTCCGTCTCGCTCCAGGTTTACAAGACAAAATAACAAATTATTCTTTTCTATCATTCTAATAACTTTAGATGGCACAATTACTCAGAAATGACTTTGCTCCTCATGAGTGCATTTCACATCTCAAAGGGCAGTCTTGCATGAAACTAACATGCTAGTTCCATCAAAAGAAAATTGCTCCAGTTACACCTGTTTTTGAGAACTCCCATTATTAATGCACACTGATACAAAAAGCAGGGCAAAAATCACACCTGGTGCAGGCTGCACCACCGGCCTGAAGTGATGATTACATCCAAGAACCTTATGTTTATGATGAAAGCTATTTTTGAAGCGAACAAGGGAGAGACATAACTATGGGCAAAAGAAAAACACAACCAATAGCAATTTGCTTCTAGGACACCTTAAACAGTCTCACTCGGATGTTAAATTGAAAATCCTATTATTTTTCAGGCTGACTGATGACTCTCCAGATGCCACTGTGCTGCACGGGCCAAAATCACTGCCATAAACCAGCTCAACAAGCATCACAGCTCTTTATACAACAGGCCAAATTTAGCCGGGCACTCCACGTGTTGGTGTGAAAATCTGGGAGCTGGATGTGTGTAAGACCTCAACAGCTCACAAGTCAGGACAGAAATACAAAACTTAGACAGTGCTTTTACCAGAACCTCCAGGTTACTTCTCTGAAATCCAGAGGGTACTTATTAGGCCTGGGCAATTAGGCTCCAAAATAAAATCTCTAATTTTTTTATTTATTCCAGATCTGAAATCTGGCAGTATTCTTTATTTTTTTCTCACTTTCTTTTCTGAAAAATGAATTATAAATAAAAATATTTTCAAAAAGTGATTTTTATTTCAATCTGAGTATGTCTGAGTATCAAAGCAAGATTGCATGAATTTTCATTTAAATGTGAGAATACAGTCATAATATAATTATGATAGAATTTAACAAAAAAAAGCTATTTAAAAAAATAATTGTTTTAATTAGGAAAATGCTTAGTTATGAGGATCTGATGTGACCAGATCAGTTTTCTTCAAAATAGACAAAGTTGCTCAATTGCTTCAAAGTCCTGCTGCTGACAATAACTTCATGCTGATGAAGTACTTTTTTTTTATAAAGCGTTAAGTATTATTTGTAAAATGTATGCCAAAGTGTAACTGCACAATATGCTCATTTTAATGTTTTGCTACTTTTTGTTGGAGTTCTCATAAAAATATGACTTTATTCTCTTATTATTTTGACTCAATTATCAGAAAACTTTTTTATCATAATAAAAAATCTCAACCTGTCTCTAATTTTGACCTGAATTCAAAGAGTGAACAGTGTAAAAAGTCTAAATTTCCAAAGATTAAATCTTCAAAAACCAACAACATTCCAATTTCCTCCAAGACGTTTTCATCCTTTTGACAGTTTTTATAGGTCTTTAGTGAAGAATCGTACAAATTTATGTAATTCCTGACCGCATTGGATAAAAGTATTTATGTATTTATAATACTCCAAAGTATTTATGTCACCTGCAGATACAAAAACGGATTGTGGGAGCAGACCAGTTGATCCACAAACACAAACAATGAGAATAACTGAACTAAATGACAAGACAGAAGAAACAAACACAGAAATGATCAAAAGAGAAAACTGAGACTAAAAGACGGGGATGAAGATTTACCTTCCAGCAGGACAACAACCGTAAAGCCAGAGCCAGACATGCAAAGACATTTAAATCAGGACATATGGAAGTGTTATAGTCCGGAGCTAAAACATACTGGAAATACAGTATGTGGCTGAACTTGAGCCTGATGTTTTACCTTGCTGCCTGTGGCATGATCAAATTTGAAAAAATAAAAATAAAATAAAAAACAACAACAACAATAATAATAATAATAATAATAATAATATAATGGAATATTAACATGGTTCTGATTCTGAAGACCGCAGAAAGAAACTACAGGTGTACTTAAGTCTGAGGCTGCTTGGCTGCATATGGGTCACAGCGACCTGCCTTGACTGATGGAATAATGAATCCTGACTCCTACAAAAAATGTCAGGACATTTGTCTGTGACCTGAATCTTAAGAGAGAGCTGCTTAGGGGCAGCAAGGGGCAACATGTCTGACATCTAAAAAAAAAAAAAAAAAAAAAAAGCCAAATATCTGAAGTTATTATCAATCAGACATGAAATCCACTTACAGTGTAACAAACCCCCAATTCAACTTTCTTTTTGGGATGGAAAACTGTCGAAATAGGAAAATAATTAGCTGAGTTCACACTACAGCCTGAAGTGACCCAATTCCAATTTTTTTGAGGTAATGCGTCCTGTATCTGATCTTTTTATGACAGTTTGAACAACACAGGTCAGATTCGAATGCGACCAATATCTGATACATTTCAGATTCAAATGTCCAGGTTGCATTCATCCGAACTGAACATCACTGATACTCAACAACTGTCACTATTCTGCCCTAGATACATGGGATACAACAAATTCATTTTAAAACTTGAATCAACTTAAATGTTTTTTTTTACACATTTATTATTATATTTGCGAACAATTTCAGTATTAAGGCTTTGCCGGGCCGTTCACTCTGTCCAAGCCTTTTAGATTTCATGTCAATGAAACAGATAGCTGTGTGCGCATTCGGCTTGCAAGATCCTCTCCATAAACTGATCTGACACTAATATTCTTTCCATGCATCCTGTTTGCCCATACCTTATTTAACATGAAATGCAGTGACTAGTTTCCTTGCCATCTATATCTTTTTCTTCCTGCTAGCAGGAAGAAAAACATATAGTCTTCATATAGTCATCAGACTATATGAAGATTAACCCTTGTGTTGTCTTGTGGGTCAAAAGTGACCCACTGGCATGTTTAGCTGTAGAAAAATACCTTAAACTATCTTTGCCCAACTTGAAATTGTATGACTTTTCTTAAACTGACCCCATCTTTAGAAAAAGTGATACTTTGTTCATGTTTCCCTTTGGGCTGCACTCCGCCAGGGTCCTATGGGTCATTTCTGACCCATGAATTATAAAACAGCAGCAAAAAGTTCAAAGGTCACACATAAATTGTCTCTAATTCATACACACACACCTACACACCCAAAGGATACACACAAACTTTCTCTAACGACACACAAACCTACACACACGCATATGCAACCCCCCCCCCCCCACACACACACACACACTTCAAATAAACTGGATTGATGTATGAATTGAACTCGTATTTGACTTGCACCTACAGAAAACCCCACACATCACACCAGCTCCCAAACACAACACAAAACAATCTCACACAATAAATACTGATTCGGTTTAAAGGATATAAAGGTGCCCTAAATCAAAGTACCTCTAGTTGATTCCTTGCTGAGTGTTTCACCGTCCAACAGGTCATATGTCATATGTTCACACATACACAACATGTTGAACATATCTAATTTTGAAGGATGTTAAACATAAGATTTTGAACATCTAATGGCCAAGATGTTCAAAATATTTTGAAAATCCTTTAACCAGATTCTCTCGGTTACGTCTTGTGAGCCAACATTGAGCCACAACCAGCAAAATGAGTCAGAAACAGATCAGGTGTCTTTGGAAAGTTTCTTTGTGAAGGAGAAACGACCCAGAGAAGAGACAGGAGAATGGATTTATCCCGGTAGGTGATTCCCACATTACAAACCCGTTCTAAATAATATGCGGCGATCGGCTCACTAACGAGGGAACGAAGCCTTCAAGCAACTTCGCGTGGAGACCAAGCACCCTGTGAATAAGTGACACTTTGGGTGTCATTCTCTCTCATCACTTCCAGATGAGAAACAATGACATCTGGGGCTTGTTTCGTCTGGTTGCAGAGAAACAAGGTCATTAGTTGTTAAAAAATTCACAAAAGTAAAATGGTAATTTTTGTGGCGCATCTGCATCTTATTTTGAAGGGATATGTATATGTTACTATAGCGACCAGAGTCACAGAGCTTTAAGGCAGGAGTAGAGATGAGAGGAGTGGAGCTTGTGAGTCTTAAGGCTGGTTCACTGGATTTCAGGATTGTCGGCCGATTTTCCAAACTTCTGTGACCACAAAAGTTCCAACTATTTTAAATGGAAAAAAAAACTCTGCTGGTGATCAGTTTCCACAATTTAGGATTGCCAAAAAGTAACTCAACAACACCCGCAACATTTCCTGACCTGTGTTGTTAACACCTGTGGTGCTGCTTGCCTAACTGGTGAGCTCCTGCCCACTAGATCTAACCCTGCTGCTCCAACCTCAACCCTGCAGGATCTAAAGGCTCATTTTAACCTGATTTAAATCCACCTACACATTGTTGGACATCTCCTGCTGTCCATCTCCTTGCCCACGTTCATTATTCATACTCTCTGTCTCTGTAATTGCAGTTTGTGTGAATATTTAATCTCTGCATGTCTCTGCCTTTTCTCCACCTCCTGTCTCCTGAATGCTCAGTTTTTTTTTAAAAACGGATAATACATGCTCCAAACTTATTAATTATGGATTTTTACACACTTTATATTACTCATAAGGACCCTTCGCCTTTGCTGCTTCATAGAGAAAACCTTCTGAACATCTCTTAAAATGAAACTATAGTAGGAAGCTGCTCAGCTGGGTGTACTATTCTAAAAATAGCTTCGACGACACTGGTTTGACTTCCTTTGGCAGGGAGCTCTGTATTTTAAGGTCAGTGCTCCCATTCGGGACATGAAAGATGTTTTTGCAGCCAAATGAATCTAAGTTTAGCTTTACTAGCTGCTTAAACAGGTGCTATTAAGGTAAAAACAGAAGATTTTTATAAAACAATCAAATGAAATGGAGAAATGTCTTTGGTAGTTATAGGGAAGGGCAATAAATCAACAATACGTACATGGGGCCAGACACATGATCAATATTAATAGAAAATACAACTAATACAATACCGCACAGCATTGTGGGAAATGTTGGCAGAGGAAAGCTGATCGTGGAGAGCTAATAAAGATTGCTGGCATATTTAACTCACTCTCTGGTTACCTAGCAACAAGCAAAAATGCTTTTCCTTCATTTAAAAACCAAATTATTTTAACAAGCTGAACCAAATGAACTCATTTGTTTCATGTAGCTTTTGTGGCTCTTAAATGTTGCAAAGATAGACTCGTGTTAATTTTTTTTTTTTTGAGAAGTTTAACTGAATAAACAATGTATATGTTTATAAACTTAAGAGGAGGACCGGCCAGGAAACACCTTGGAATTTTATTATAAAGACTTTGAAGGTCATAACTTAATGCATTATGTCCAATATTTCAGAAGTGATTCCTGTGAAAAATAGGTAAATAATTTAATAAATGATCAAGAAATACTCCATAAGCATGAATAATTCAGTTCTAATCAGTGTAAAGTTTATTAGGAGCAACTGTTTTTGAAGAGTAAACTTGTAAAACAGTTTTTTTGAGTCCCACAAACAGTAAACATGCACCTGGATTAAAGGATGTCACTGAGATGTCACCGGGTAGAAAAAGCAGTAGAAATATTCCTTCCCTTTGACGTTAGTATTTTTTTCCCCTCCTTTTAAACCCATCTACCACATTTCAAAAGTTTTCCTTATTCTATAAATCCATCAAGCAGACACATTAAAAACATTAAACAGCCCGACTGACTGAGGCTCTTCATCACAACGCACGGCTCAGCATCTGAGAAAGTCGTTCGTGATTTATGTAGATCTCATATTAAAGCCGCGTTGTGAAGCGGGCCTCATGTATTATTCACATCAACAACCATGTGAGCGCGCCCCTGCGTGCTGCGAGTCGTGTGTGTTGCCTCGGCTGTACCGACTCATCGCTACGCACCGGATTGATACGAGCAGAAAGACAATGTGCGCAGCTGATAGGGCGAAAACAAACCAGGAAGGTGGGGAATAGTAAAAACAAAGCAACACAGCAGGGAAGAGAGCAAGGCAGACTGACTCAGAGCTTCAGAGAGACAGCAGCTCTGCAGGCTCTGATGGATGTGAAGTGTTTTACATGTTTTCTAAAGCTTAGAAACACTGGAGTCACATGGGCTCAAAAACAGCACACGCAGCAATTTTGGCAATAAAACCCAGTCTCTGTTGGATTAACGGAATTGTGATTTAATTAGTTTTGTTGGCCTTGTATTATTAGATTAGCTCTTTTCCTCTTAATTTGTAGTTGGGTTTTCATATTTGCTGTGCAAGTGAAACTGCTTTGCTATGTTTTTTTTTACGTTTGAGGACGAGAATGATTAATGAGCTTTGTGAAAGCAGAAAGGTGTGTTTGGCTCGTTTCATAAATTTGCTTGTGGTGTCAATATACATTTAACGTCGGAGGAAAACACAGAGGCGGGAGTCTGAGAGGAAACTCACAGGCAGATTTGTTCCAGACAAAAGTAAAAAGTCCCAAACAGCATCAAGGTCAAGTAAAGCAAAACAGAGAATGTGTGGAATGTCTACATTCCTTTCTAGCTTTGTAAATGAATGCATGATCAGTCTTTTTTGTAAACAATACTCATGCACATACATTGTTCAAATCACATTGCTCAGTGGAAACATTGAAGGAATATTGAAAAATATTTTAAAAAATGACCTTTTGGATGATTCAAAATCATTGTCATAGAAACCACAGAGCAAGAAATAAGATGGTAATTCTGTTGTTTTATATATGTAAGGATATAATGAAATTGATTTTGCCTTTACTTGGCTATAACATTTTTAAAACAAACAGATTCCACACTATTGTTTATTAAAGATAAGCCAGGATGGAAAAGCTGTTTTGATAGTACACCCCCCGTGATCCATCAGCTTGCAGAAACGGTGCTCTGAAGTGTTTTCTGCCAGATTTTATGGTAAGGGATGAACACAGCTCACCAATATTTTACTGAATCCTCTGGAAGTAGCAAGGGTGTACTTAGTTTTGTTCAAGTTAATCTTTATTTAATCAATAATGAGTCTTCTGTGTAAACTTAAAGTCACATTTATGCTTTAATACAAAAAAAAAAACCCCAAAAAAACAACTTGTTTTCATCCCAATATTTTGAACCCTAAAATTGAAAGATGTATTTTCTCTCTTATCACCAGCAGCCTGAAAAAAGAAGAACACAGTGATGCAAATAAGAAGCTGATATAATGAGACTGGTGAATGTCCAAGAGAGCTGCTGACCTCAGATCAGCACTCAACATCTAATTAATCATCCCAGAAAATATAACTGGGCCGATTTAAATATTCAAGGCTCACGCGTTCATGTCATGTGGAATCATCAGAAAATGTAGGTTACAGGAAGGATGCGATGTTGTGTAACTTGTATGTGTAGCTGCAGCAGCTTTAAAAGGAGCCGTCAATGAAAAGTGTATGCAGATGCGCAGAAAAAAAAAAAAAAAATCAAGCCCATTTTTTATACATCAGGCAATAAATCAAAAATGAGACAAAGAAGGGGACACAGAAAGTCTTCAACAGCAAAAATACACAAAATATGGACTTACGATGGTGAAGTTCATGACCTTGAGGATCCAAATAGTTAGTGCCAAGTTGATCAGGATCAGGATCATTAGCAGCAGGACGAAGAAGTAAAGGCAGCGTTTCCTCCAGCCGTATATTCCCACTTTGTACACTTGTGGTTTCTCTGAACTCTGGACATTGTTCCTATGAGAGCACTGTTCCTGGGTCATCTGAGGAGACAGAGCATGAGGATGATTATGGATGGAACAATATGCCAGCTTCCACTGCAAAAACTGCAAATTCTTATCATGTGTTTTTTTGCCTAATTTCCAGTACAAATGTCTCAGTAGGCTTGAAATAAAACAAAACTAACGTACAAGTAACTTTCTTTTATTTAATATGAAGTACACTAAGATATTTGCACTAGAAACTAACTTAAGATTTTGTGTTTTTGCAGTGCTTGTGCAGATAAGTGTCAGTAGGTTTCTGCAGGTCTTACCAACACAAATTTAAGACTGTTTAAAACCATTTAGAATGGAATTTAATACCTGTACCACCAGGACAGAAATGTACAGGTCCCATGAATAAATTGTATGGGTTGGGAAACCAAAATTTCAGACCGTATTTAAAGACAACCTATTTTTCTCAATTAATTTAAGACTTCATTGTCTTAAATCCTGGTTTGAGCCTGACCCTCTTGATGTCTCCATCCTCTCTTAAGACGAGTGGAAACAGGTACAGGGGTTAAAGTACAACCTGACTTATATTTAAACATACAATTTATCATTTTGTGTACACCAGCTCTGAGACATGCTGCTCTTTAAACCTTCTATCAGTTTTCGGCTTGCTGGACTTTCCCTGCAAATAGTGTAATCCAGGAACAAATATTTACTCAGGATGAAAATCAATAATTATTGTATTTGGGAGCCTCATAAAACCATAAAAACAAAACAAGGTAGTTTCCATCGGTCGTTTGAGTGAAAGTATAAAGTATGTCACCGCTTAATTTTGATGTCAATTTTCATTGTTTCGAATTACTGTGACCATTTACTCAACCAGGGTGTTAAAAGTGGGGCTTGAGGGCCATTTGTGGTCCCTGGATCTATTTTGCGTGCCCCCACAACCACAATTCAAGAATAAATGAATCAGGACATAATTACAACTTTTAAGTTAAAATCTACTTACAAAAGTGCTACATGCTTTTTCAGAATAACAGGCAAACTGGGTGTCTTTCATTCAACAAGGAAAATGTTTTTCTGAAGAAACCCAACACAAAGATTATGGTGAGTGTCACATCAGTGATAGATTACTTTAACATATATAGGCAGATATTATAATGAAACAAGACAGAGTTTCCATCTTGGACAACAGATCGACTCTCCTTCTCAATTGTCACTGTATAATTTGCACCCTGCTGCATTACTATTTTGTTTATTTGCATGCAGAACCATGTAGCTACAGCTTCATGGTTCACAATGTGAATAGTTTTACAACAAAGTAAAACCATTCACATTTAAATTAAGTAGCACGGCTTTTAGTTGCAATAAAATCAGACTTTTGTTATTGCAACTAGGAGGCTGTGCAGGATACACAGCCTCTTTAGAGAGTGACAATATAAAGAATACATCTGAACAGAAGTGCAAACATAAACATTCCCCTCACACACCCACAATCCTGTTCTCTCCTTTGAGCCAATGACCAGCCACTCAGTTTTGGCACCATGACAGACAGTTTAGTTAGCAATCGCATTGACTGATTACCCAATAAGTGGTCTATAACTCTATTATAACCCCTCCGGCCCTCTGACGTGCTGATAGTAGCGATTAATGATGATTCTAATTGTACGGCTGTGAGGACGATGAGGCATTGTTCACTTCCAGCGCTGCTATAATAATGCCCTAATAACTCTGTGGAAAAATACAATTTACTGTCCAGCGCACTTTGCAGGGCAAGCCTCACACCACCAAAGCCAATCGTTTTTGACAGCCACACGCATTACCCCTTAACTGAAACAAATGGCAGAAGACAGGGCAACGGGGGGAAAATTGCTGAAAGCTGCAGGAGACACCAACACTGCAGTCAGCAAAACATCTTCGATCTGTGCAGGGATTTTTATTATTTTTTATGTGATACGAATGAACACGTTGGAAAGAGTTGAGGGCTGTGATTCGATTGGCTCCTAAGCATTTCTTACTCATGCTCATGATGCATTCACACATTGATGGAAATTATGCAATATGAACAAATTACAAGAAGGAAAGCTGCACTCACAACTATCTGAAGTAAATACAACACATTCACACAGATGTTCTGCAACTTTTAATTTTATCCGAGTTACTTGATGAGTTTCCTTTTCCAGCTGTTTAGTTTCTTTTCACATAGAAAACAGTCCAAGTGAACCAACCTGCCTCTAGAAACCATGTGATAAAGTTCAGAAGAGCCATTATACTACCAACCCCAGTGCTAAAGCACTAAGCTAACACGGTATTTACTGGAAGCCAACACTACAACACTATTACAATGTGGTATTTAGAGGAAGCTAATGCTAAAGTGCTATACCAAAATAGTATTTCGTAGAAGCTAATGCTTATACCAACACAGTATTTAGCAGAAGCTAATGCTAAAATGCTATTCCAACATGGTGGTTAGCAAAGGGCAATGCTTAAGCATTACACCAACACGCCATTTAGTGAAAGCTAATGCTGAAAGTGCTAAATTCAATTATTTTCATACTCACCATGCGTCAATGACAACAAAATGTGTTACAATATAGTACACATTCTGAATATATTTTCTCATAATGTGAAACTTTCATATTTTGGTTGCAGATGTTCCGCAACTTTTAAGGTTAACAAACAAGCGACAGCAGAAAAAAAAAATCTACCTTACAATCAGTGAAGCAGCAGTCAAAATCAAACTGAGCTAAAAGTAAATAAAACAGACCTGTATGAAAAATAAGACAATCAACTCAGAATGAAGTTAATTAATAAATTTTAAAAAATGATTAAAAGTCTGTAATTCTCAGGAAATCATTCAGACCGAATCTAAGTCAGCTGGTCCTAAAGGCTCTGGTTACTCATGCTGAATATTTGGATCGGATTTATTCAAACACAACCACCTGCTCCAGCCAATCAGACGCCAGGCTGTTTGATCAGCTTCTTGGCAGTATCCTCACAGCAACACCATGGCCTGCACAGATTAATAAAGCTCCTGATTCTGCATCACTTGCTGTTCCCCTCTCCGTCTGTGAGCGCCGGCCGCAGGAGAGACCTTCATGATACCTCCCATAACTAACCTCCGCCCCGTCCCGTCGCCCGTTCAAATCCGGTCCAGTCGGGCTGACGGGAATATTCTGTTTACACCATGAAGCCCGATTATGAAGAAGCACACACACGATCCAAAGGCTGGCAGACAGGTTTCCCATTTCCTCTCCACAGATTAGTTTTGATGTTTTCTTGTCTGCTGTGACAGGCTCAGATAGCTGACCCTGAACCTGATGTGGAATGAAACAGATTATGTCAGTAAAAGCTGGTGAGCTGTTGTCAGTTACAAATATTAGAGTTTCAGAGGAAACTTTTCTTGTCATATATGCATTTTTAACTCCTCTAAAAAGTTTGCAGAGGCAGAAAATAGAAATTGATTTTTTTTTTTATTTAGTTCAGCTGATGTATTGTATCAGTTAAGACACTAATCTGAAACGATTAATCAAATTAAACATGATGAATTGATTACTGAAATAATCTTCAACTAAGTAAGTTATCAATTAATCATAACCGTCTCTAAAATTGGACAATTGCTGAACGATTATATTCAGAGGAGTAAATAAGCCAAAACTGTACCAAGGAAAATCGATACATTTTGCTGTCAAGATAAAAAAACTTTCTTTGTAAATATGCTGAACCAAGGAGACCTGACAAGGTAGTTTTAGCATCAACTGGTTCAAATTCTTACAAAAAAGTCCCTATTAGGCAGGTTGTGTTACCCAGTTATTAATCCAAAGAATAACAAAGACGTAGACTATTTCTTTAATTACAGATGCATATTTTGCTAAAGACAGCCAATAGTCACAAAAATTTTTATTTTCTTATTCAAAAAGTATTATTTGCATCTTTTAATGTATTTCTAATATTGTCTAACAAAGGCTTATGTGGTTAAATGAAAACTCTGCAGAATGTACCAATTTATTTTTACCCAAATATTCGATTAATTGTCAGAATAATAGCATAATCGTTAGTTGCAGTACTAATCTGAAAAAAATACGTGAGAGAATCACGCTGTTCGTGTGTTCATATGAGTTGTTTATGCTTCAGGTGATTTGATTTCTGAATATGGAGTATAAATGAAGGCCAGGCTGGTTGGAAAGCCTGCCAAGCGTCTTCAGGTGGGAGGATGGCATCTTGGCAGAGGAGCAGCAGAACTCAAAGCGAGTCAGATGGAGCGACTTGAACACTCATGTATAAATGCATTACTGATAAGGAAAAGCTGGGTCATGACCCCGACAATCTGTACTGCAGGTAATGCTAAAAAAAAATTAAATAAAAACAAATAATATCCTGCTCTCTGGGCTGCTGTCTATTTCCCCTTCTGTCTGTGACTGGAGGTTCTGATAGGAGTTAACATTTTTCCATATAACCGGATATTAACTGTACAATTTGTCTCTTATTGATCATTTATTTGTCTCCCACTGAAGAAATATGTCTTAGAAGAAGGTTAACGATGATGCAATACAACAAGGACAAACAAAATGAGTAACAACTAACACAAAAGACATACATCAAGTTCTGTGTAAACAAAAGCACTTAGGTGCTCAATATTAATATCAATAGAAACATACTAATGCAATGCATGTCCAAAGTACATTCAATTTCTTTCATGCAATTTGTCATAATTTGTGATATATATATATATATATATATATATATATATGGGATGGTAGTAATTCCAAGCAATGCCTGAAAATGTATAGAACATGTTTTAATTCAAAGGAGTACAAACTTATGCAAGCAGCTTGTTGAAGCTTCTTCTTGCCAACACGTTCCTCAAATTAACAGTGTTTGCCTTTTCTCATGTAATTAGAGGATTTTAAGGGTGGAAAAAGTTTGGAAATTATTCATGAAATCCTCCTGTTTTCGCAGGGGTGTGCAAACTTTCAACATCCTCTCCAAGAAGAGGTTTCTCATTCCTGTTTCATTCCTGTGGTGTATCTTCTACAAAACAAACAGCAGGTCATAGTAAATAAAATGTCTCGGGGAACTGCACTGGAATTTGGATCCCTCTGGTTCCTATGGAAATCCCCCAGGAGCAGGCAGTTATAACATTGCCCACAGGCAGGAACAGGCAATCAAAAGAAAAAAAACAACGTAGGTCCTGGTGGGCCAATGGTTCCGGTACTTAAACCCAATGATGAAGTCAGCAAACACGGTGAATAAAGTTTGAGAGGAAGCTTGGAGGTAAAAATGCAGCGATTTCCCGGTTGCAAAACATGCTTGAAATATTAAAAGGACATCTGAAGCAGGAAAAACAAAACAAACAGCTGAAAGGTTTTCATAATCATTTCATTTCAGGAAAATAAATTAAACGTATGTCAGAGTGACACATGGGTGGGAATCCCACTGATTTTGATGGAAAATCTCACAGGAGCAGGAAGTTGTTGCATTCCCAGAGGAAGGAACAAGGAATCAGAGAGTAAAAGCGAGCCCCACTGTTTTCAGTACCACAGTGATGGAATCGACAAATACAACAAGAAAGCTCTGTTGGATTGAGTTCCAACAGAGCAAATACACAATCAGAGCCTTACAGCTAAATGTGGTTTCCTTCAGTTTCAAACATGCTTATTAATATATTAACAAGACTATTTAAGGTGACTTATAAAGGTGGCTTATGGGCTATACAAAACGTGTATTACATTTTTTGCAAACAGAAGTTTCAGATGATGAGATTTTTGTCTGCTCAATTTTGAGCTCCTTTCATAATGAGCTGTTTTAAGGGTTCCTGTCACTTTAAATCCAAATAAAGTGCTGCTGGCCACGCCCCCCAACTCAACGTTTACATTTGTACATGAAAATGGCTGCAAACAGATGCGAAATTATACAATTGAAAAGCAGTAGTGGAGCCTCCTGCACAACCAATAAGAATGTGGCAAGTGGTTTCTGGATGTACAGCAAAACACACTTGACCTTCTCAGCAGCCATTGTACAGTGCTTACAGCAGAAAGACCAACAAAGCAAACTTTCTTTGGAGCTTGGGTTGCTAGGTAACATGCTGGGCTTTGTTGGGGCTGATTTTCCAGACACCAAAAGACATTAGCTCATTACCATTAAAACAAGTAATTCAGGTACAACTGTAGCAACAAAAATAAAGGTTCACACAGTTATTACATAAACCTTTCATATTCATTGAGTAAATGAAATGAAAATAAAATCAAATTAAATATTTACAATCTATGAATGGATGCCAGAATAAGGTTATTAAAGTGTTGTAAATGTGTAGAACAATGTTTAAATAAGAAAGAATTGAATTAAAAGTATACATTTTTCAAAATGTAACAATAAATATGAATGTAGCAGTACGAACACATGACACATGATGAGAACCTGGCTTCCTCACAAGCAGATGGGAGTTCTAATCAAAAGCCCTAACTTTTAGTAATGTGCTTATCGATGGTTCCTTGTTGCCACATTCACATTTTGTCACACCATACATACACTTTTCTCACAATGTGTGTCACAAATCAAATAAATGCAGCGCAGTAATGATATATAACTGCTCTCTGCTTTGTGCAGACTCTCCGTGCATGCACAAAGAGCTACTGATAGCTTTCCAATAAAGTCTGAAAGGACACGCAGGCCGGGGAAACTAGATGGCGCTTGGTGGGAAGCTAAATAATGGCCACTCTGACCAGCATGAAGGTGTGGGTTAAGAAAGTGGAGCTGAGGAGAAAGAAAATAAGTGGCAAATTGGTGGCAAATCAAATCATTGGCCTTTGCGCCCCCCCTGCATTCATCCTGGTGCTGTCCAACGGTGCCACTCATTGAGCCAGCTATTCATGCACGGAGTGGCTAGAAAACCCAATGGTCCACAAACAAAGCCTGTCTCTGATTAGGGAGAGAAATGAGGTTTTACAAAATGTTATTGGTCAATCCTCCTGCCAAATAGCCAAGCAGTTCTCCATTAGGACTTTTATAGATGCAGTGTGAGGCTGATGGCCGCTGCCAATACATAGACCATTACTGGAGGTTGCACGCATTCCGACTTTATAAATACACAAGCTAGCTACAGCAACTCCTCGGCCAAAAGGGATGTGGAAAAAGAAAAAAAAGGGCTGGAGGGGAATTTAAAAAAAAATTTCCATGAGCAGAAGAAGAGGTGTAAAAATGGATGTAAGTAGCTGCTCCATAAACATCTTCCAGGAAACACAGACAGATGCCAGGTTTTTTCTGGTCTGAACGTCTCCCTGATTATCTGCTGCTTGTTTCAGAATAACAGTGATGCCCAAAACAGTCTGGAAACATCAACAGGACAATGCAGCTCTGAAAGTGGAAAACATTTGGATTTCTAAACTTTATTCCCTGCAGTCCACAATTAGTGTTCATCCATCCATTCAGTAACCTACTATCCATCCATCCATCCATCCATCCATCCATCCATCCATCCATCCATCCATCCATCCATCCATCCATCCATCCATCCATCCATCCATCCATCCATCCATCCATCCATCAACTGCCAGGTGATAAATTGGATACATTACATGGTGACACTTGATTAGCCAATCACTATTCAATGATGTCGAGTTCAAGAGAGTTTTGTATATAAAGATTTATAATTTTATGAATGCTATGTTACTGCATTCAAGAGCTTTGTGCTTTTCTGCCACCTGATAACTATTTCCAAAGAATTTTCCACCAACACCTCTCTAAAAAAAAAAACACCAAACGTTGTAAAAAGCAGCCTAGATTTGCCTGAAGCTGTTTTTTTTTTATTATTTTTCAGCCCAATCTGGCAAAACTGCATGTAAAATAAATAATTGAGAAACTAAAAAAAAAACAACATGTTGACTTCTTTGGTCAAACATGCAAAAATAAACTGGAACAAATCTTTCAAATGGTTAAAAATGTGCAATTAGGAATTCTAACTATAATTTAAAAGTACATACAGCATGATGTTGCTCACCACACAAAGTATAGAATTGGACTAAATAGATCTGCCCTTAATGTCACAATTTCTGATCTAGTTTTTTTAAATATCTGGACTGATACAGATATTATCATCAGTATTCCTAACTGACTGAGGTTTTTTTTTTTTTTTGCATGTCAGGATGTTTTTAACACTTTGTTCCAGGAATGACCACTCCTGCATTAGTAGATGTTTCTCTAAACAAACGATGTGTTCCTTTTTTCTAGTGATCTAAAGTTTAGTTCAGACACCATGAGGAGGGACATCAGTTAGATCCACCAGTCAGCAGCCTCTATGCCAGTGCTGAAGCTTACAACTAACCGCTTTGTGTTTTTTAATTAAACAGTTTATTCAGTCTGATTCGGCACATTAGAAGGATATATTCCCAGATGTGACCAAACAGGCGAGAAATGTGAATAATTCCCCGCACAGCTTCAGAGTTTAATAGAAATACAGCTTGTTAAGAAGAAATGGGGCTGAAAACAAGGAGAGAAGGCTAATGTTTGGGTAGAGAGTCCTCTCAGATCAGAGAGAAGCACAGTGACAGGTCAGCAGTACGCCGCTCGCCTTTATCCCACCAGAGGCTCGCCGATGCTAAATTGCCTGTCTCTTTTCCCCCTCCTCCTCTCATTGCCTCTCCGCCCCCCTCCTTCTCACTGTTAGAGGCTAACATCTTAATCATAATTGTGTCATGAACCATAAACACTCATATGCTTTGCAGTGGAAGCGCCCTCGAGGGGAGCACTGGCGCTGAATAATAACAACAATAACTTTGTTTGCAGAGCAGTTCAGCCGAACTTCTCAAAGCTTGTTTGAGTTCATACATATTGACGAAAAGTGATAACGGCGGAGTGAGATTGCACAAACAGGTAGCAAAATTATTGCCAAATTATTCAGACCTTTTTGAACTTTAAATACACTCTGTCACAAAAAAATAAAATAAATAAAAATAAAACAGTTACATCCTGAAAGCCAGATATGTTTAATATTCAGATGATGGTTATAAACAAAAGTTGCTTGCTGTCCCAATTACCAACAGATGTGTGGCCACTTCATGCACACACACACACACACACAAAAAAAACATGGATTAACCAGCTTGGACATTTCCAGAAATTCTCCCATATATACAACAGCTATAGTCTCAGATTTAAAGTAAGAAACAACTCAAACATGAGGGAAGTGAATAAATCAAAGTTCACTCTTTAGCTACTGCAACAAAGAGTCAGGACATCAAAGCTACTGCTGGTGTAGTTTGTAAGCATAAAGTTGATCTCCTGAATAAAATTATTTGTCGGATAGCAAACTAATCACAATAAGTTGCAACTTTGAATAAAATGAACAAGTGTATTTTGTGTTCTCCTGGCTTATGATTATTTTAACTTCTATTTTTCATGTGTAGAATTATCTTGAAGTATTTGTTTTTTGCTCTGGTGGCCTTTATCTCAAAGCGGTTAGACAGGAAAGTAAGTAATAAGAGAAGGGGAAGATGTATGATAAAGGTCATCTGGCCGGGACTCGAACCAGTGACGGCTGTGTTGAGGACTAAGGCCTTGACCCAGCTGTCATACATTTGATTAGTATCAGGGGTAATTTTAGGATCTGGGTCAAACTCAATGTATGGTGTAGCATAAAGAAATGAGAGCGCTAATGCCATTGTACATCTGAGTAAAAATGTTGGTCAGAACCGGAGCAAAACATTCCAACAGTTTCTCTGAATTCTGACTGAATTTTATGGTTGTAAATGACAGTTTTTGTCACAAAATATCCTTTTTCATTTCAGTGTGCTACAGACACACTGGACTCACAACATGGAACATTTGTAACACTGAGTAGAGTGCCAGTTTGTCAGATCTACAAAGCGCCACAGAGAAGATTGGTTTTGATTACTTTTAGCTATCACTGCTTCCATATTTGGTAGACAGTGCATTACACTCTGATTCTTTCCAAACATACTGTCATCACTGTAAGACAACTTTCTTTTGCAGCTTCGAATATAAAAATAAATACAGTTTTTGATGAGGAAAATGCCAAAACAGCACAGATAAAACATCAGAAAGAGACAACATATAGAAATACAGTAGGTTAAATCCACTGTTTTCATCATTTTGTCTTTCATCAAACAGACGAGAAATGGAAGAAACATCCTGCTCACAACATCCAAACCTGCTTTGGAAACCGTTCAGTGAAAAAAGATTCATGTCCACCTTATGTAACATAAACCTTCTGAAAAATGGGATAGAAAATAAAGTCTGGACAGATGTTTCTGTATTTTCGTCTTTTCCCCCATTCTAAAGTTTTCAGATAATTAGAGAAACCATGAAATCTGTTTTGATAAAGGATAATTTGTTTAAACGTTGGAAGCAAAACCAATGACACCTCTCTCTCTAAGATGTCCAAAGAGTCCCGCCTGCGTTCCTTGATGCTTACTGCTGATTTTACTTGTCAAAAAATGAGCCCTAACAAATTTTCCAACAAGTCTAAAAGCTTCAGGATACCTGTGAGACTGGTTTCAGCTGCAGAGTGAATTTCTGTCAGAAAGGCTGTTCTACTTTGGTGAGCGCTGCAGATCATTGCTCTTACCTCAGAAGATCTCCAGGGAGAGTCAAGAGTGAGTATGAAAAAAGGGACACAAGGGCAGACAAGATGTCTGAACTAATGCTGAACTTTTATTCCGCCCAGATAAGATTATAATAAGTTCACATAAGCTACAACCTAAAGAGATTTCACTCTCCATTCTCTGAATAATACGGGAACTCTGGACAAAGCAAACGCTCAAGGTTCACGCTGCCGATTTTTAAAGACAACAGTCTCATACGACCAGACAGATCCTGTACAGCCTGGTATATCTTAATAAAACCCTTAATGCCTCCCCTGATTACTTGCTAATGCAGATGCAACACTCTGTGGTAGACCACTGGAGAAAATAGCAGCTTGTAATCCCTTGCTGGTGAGATGCAGATACGAAAGAATCAATGACCTTCACAATCTACACAAAGTCGTATCATTAGATTCTTACGACTGCAGGCAATGGAACATCGGAGAGTCTATCCTTTTATAAGACACACATATTTGCAGTGAGATAAATATGACATACTTTCACTTTTTGAGGGTTTTTCGCTGCAAAATTATGAATTAGTTCTATGAACATGAGCTACAGCTTCCTAAGTCAGAATGAACTGTTGGCAACAGAGTGTGTCAAGGGACTGAAAAAGGTGCCTGAATCAGAATCACATAATCCGATCATTAGCCAAACTTAATTATAATTTAATTGCATGTTAAAGAGATAGTTCAGCCACTGGATTTGGGTGTGTTGGACTTGAAAGTTGCTGGATGCCAACTTCTGAAGAGACAACTGGACAGAGGCAGAACAGTGAGACAAAAAGGTACTTGGAACTAAATTGAAAGAAAATATTCCCATGAGCTCATCCAAGCATTATCTAAGACCTGGACACTAATGCATCTCGCTTTCCCGGAGCCGACAGCACAATGAAGAGTGATGGAGGCTTTGGAGCGAGTCTACATACTGGTCCAGAAGAAAAAAGTTCCATCAGAAACTCATCGCACAGTCTTGCTGAATATCTGATCACCTGAACTGGAGAAACTTGTAATTCCAGTGTACCAGTAGAAAGTGGCTAAATCCTCTAGAACAATTTAGGTCCATACAGACCAGGAGGAAGTTGTGAGACGGTGCATTCGCTTAGATCTGCCCACTTAGGACTTTTAAAAAAACTGGTTTTTATTTTTGTTATTTGCCATTTGCTTGATGAGTGATGGCACAATTTAGATTCTCTGTTCAGTTTATTTGGACTGATTATTAATTAAGATGAATGAAAATTAAATACTATTACGATTAAATATCAAAATGGAAACCACCTTCCTGGAAATCTGAGAAACTTTCACTAATAAATGGAATTGGCAATTAGCAGAAATTGGAGCTGACATGTATATAAAAGTACTATTCAATGGGCTATGAGCTTTTAAAATCTGTTAGACTCCTGCTCTGTTATTTTATGACTAAGATCATAAGTTAAAGACAACAAAGTTTGAAATCTGAGCCGACGACATTTCTCTGAACTCGACGAGTAAATTAGTGTTTGTTTACTGCTGAGGAAGACGCTCAATAGTATTGAACAGTCTCAGATTCAGTCCATATCTTCATGTTCAGATGTATGGACGTCACATCGGCTCAAAGAGAAGCGGTTTCTAGCAGTCTGCAATCAGTTGCTATGGGGATGAGAAAGACCTTTATAATTATAGTCTGGCAGTCCTTTTTACTAACAGAAGAAGGGGTGACAGTGCCGGCCGGTATCAGCTATCACTGTGACGTTTCATTTGTTTCAAAAGTGCTTTTACGCAAAGTGCTGCACAGCTCATAGTGTTTCAGTGCAGACAGACTCTAATGAAGAGGCTGCTTAAGCAACAGATTTAGAGAAGTAAACGCAAAGACTGGAACATGAAAATGAGAGAAACGAAAAGTAAATATTGGATAAAAATCTACAGAAAGAAAAGATGAATTCCAGACATAAAAGAGCATCTCAGAGAGTGAGAAGAGAAGGAGAAAGGAGCCTATGACACTTCTGACACAGGATTGGGAAGTTAAGAGGGAGGATTTGTTGTCGACTTTGAAGCTCTGGAGTGGAAAAAGATCCAAACAGGTTGGGTGGGAAAGGATTTATTTTCAACCACCAATCTGACTGATGAAATCCGCTGTGGTATATGTTCTGATTCCCACACAGTCCAAACCTCATATCTCAGCTGAAATGATTATAAGGCAGCCTCTAAAAGGAAAATGTTCACCAATGAAAACCTTTCTATATAGAAAATCTTATAAACCTATCAAACACACCAACTGTCATTGTTCAGGTCTCTGAGCCACATCTCCCATTAGCATTAGACTTACAAGTTTGTTTTACCCAGAATGCCCTGCACTACAGTCCACTTCCTGCTTTTGTAGCGCTCTCCAGTCTGCTTGCATTCACCTTATGCATTTAAACCAAACCGCACTAAAGTTCACTTTTTTGATCCACATCAGGAGTTCAATTACATTCTCACACCTCCCCAAATGAACCAGCCTTTCTGTACAAACAAACTACAGTTGGATTAAAGTGGACTTAAAAAGCCTGATGCAAATGAACCCTTAAGTTTCGAGTGTTATTGGTTCTTTCAGATTATTTTTTTAAAAGAAATTCTGAACAAATACTTTGAAATTGAATATAGGACCAATATGACAGCAGAGCAGAAGCAGAGAAAAAAAAAAAGCCCCTTAAATTTCTGAGTTAAATGTGAAGCTTCGAAAAAAAGACTGTCTGGATGGACCCAGATTAACAGTGTAGTGAATGGATGAATCCATTTAAAAATATTAGTTGGTTCTTCATCATTTTTAGCCAAAGTTATTTAAAGAACCACTGTCTAAGGTTCAAACATTCACAGGCTCTGTGAGCTGTCAGTTAGCTGTGTGTTATAGCCAAATGCAGCAAATTCAAATCTCTTAAAAAAAACCCAAACAAACAAAAAAAAGTCTATTTGTACAACATTACAGTAAAAACAACTCCTTCACGATGAGAACAGCTAAAACTATATTTTCACTATCAAGAACACCAACTGTCAGACATGGTGTGTGCCCTTGAAGGCCTTCCTTTCTCAAACAGTGTGTTAAAACCGTCTACCACCTGCTCTACCACAAACTGCATCGGTTTGGGCAGCGAAGCCCAGCAGGCTACATACAGCATGTTTGTGTTTATCTGACAACAGATTGGTTGTCACCATCTTGCAGTGTGAACTACAAATATCCAGAATCAGAAAGCAGACATGACCTAAGAAACTGTACTAAAGACATATATATAAATATATATAAAAAAACTAAACATTAGGACCATAAACCCACACTGCAAAGTATTTTTGGTCTAGTTTCTTGTGCAAATATATTAGTCCGCTTGAAATAAGACTGAAACAACTTAAAAGTAATGTCTCAGTATGCTTCTATAAAATAATTCTGTAATATTGGTTAAGAATATTACATCCACTGGCAGTTTATGTCACTTGTGACAAGTTGTTTATCCCATAACTAGTGTTTTTAATCCATATTAGGTAATTACTTACCTGAAACAAGCTCCTACAACTTGCTGCAAAGGTACTTGTACGTTAGTTGTCTTATTTCAAGTCCACTAAGACATTTGCATTAGAAACTAGACCATAAATACTTGATAAGATTTACTTTTTTTTACTGTACATGATGAATTGAGTTTAAAGTGAACTGAGTTGTCAAACTAAATGCACTTTTTTATAATAATCAAATTTATTGAATATGTGCACATGTCAAAGTAAACAAAAAATAAACCTAAAACACTCCAGCAGACCATAAAGCCTGCAGATTGAAAGGAAGGTCACTAACTTGTCACAGAAGTAGATTTAGGAGAAAAATCTTTCTTTATGTTATATGTAATTTCATTCTGGACAAAAGCACTTTGTATAATTCTCCATGTGCGAGGAGCGACAAGCTGACTGATGGTGTTTTTGACTTCACTTAAAGATGGTTTTCAGTAAAAGTCTGCGTCGCCGGCTGCAGACCGCGTCCATCCACAGCATCATCATTATAGGTGCTCAGCTGCAGCTGTCCATCTTCTCTGATGCCGGCTAAACATTCATTTGTATGCACGCTGCTCCGTTGTTTGGGAGCCCGCCACCATTTAGAACAACAATTTTTATGCTAAGTGGCAATCGGTCATGTTGTACCCTCTCAGGGACGTGACGGAGGAAACAGACAGAGGTGGGTGTGCAAAGACAGAGAAGCAGGAAAATTAATGGCAACGATGAAATACAGATGGCATTCAAAAAAACAAAAAAAAATTAAGAGGTTGTCAAGATTAAAAAAACAGCACATATTATATTAATATTAGAATAAGAACCACGGAATAAAAAGACAAAAACATAAATAAAAATAGCCAAACCGGTGCTCAAATTCAAATAGAACTTTAATCAAAATTCAGACAACTGGACTTTTCATAAAGGAAATAACTTGTATTTTACATCTTGTTTTGTGATTAAAATCATATTTGAGATTAAATTTAATTAAAATAAAATATATTCTAAATGTTTCAAATAAAGAAGTCTGAACTGCTCTTTCAAAAATCAAATAGTTATATTGACAATAAAGTCAAAGTTTTATAAATACAAAAAAAGTTAAAATACCATGGTTACCTTTTTTTTGCTTACATTAAAAGCAATATTTTAATATGTTTTTGACAGCAGATACATTACCAGTAGGATGTATGGAAGCATTTTTTTAAAGTTGACTCCTTAGCAATTAAAACACCTTATAATGCTGTAAAGGTGCCAATAATTAACACTAAAACCCCAAAACTTCTAATTTGGATTAAAGGAATAAAGATTAATTACCACTGAACCGATGTAGCTCATTTTCTGTTGATTCTCTCATTAGAACCAGTTTGTATTGTTTTTTACTATACGATACGTTATATTTATGTTGTCTTTACTAGTCTTGTATTCATCCTGGAGTAAACGTTCTATCTTCTGTGGGTCAACCACCTTTCGATCTATGAATCAGGTACTGCAAAACTTTATTAAGTAACAAAAAGACTGTCCAGGTCAAATTCATGTTACTCAATAGAGGCGATCTAGCTAGTGGATATTTTTATCAACTAGCTGCAGTTGAAGATGGAGTAGACTAAAGGTCTCTAAAGCTAAACAGTTTGTTCATCTTCCCCACCTTTCCTCGATCATGAGCTGCGTTTCCATTACAAAGTTTACAGTTATAACTTTGTTAATAATCCATTAATATCAATTTTGCAATCGTGGGGTTTTCTTTAAATATTAAATGGAATTAAAATCACACATGAATAAATTTGTTAATGCGATAAGTTGTTAAAAATCAGGCCGCGCCATCTTTCTCCAACTGTTTCCCGTTGTCTTCGTCACCTTTTCCCCCGGTAGTAGCATCCGGTTGAGTCATGTTACTCGTGTCATGGGTCTTTATTGCAGTTTTACACAATACGCCATTTTTAATGCAGCCAAAAAAATAACTCATCCTAGTCTACAAGATCTTATCAGATTCATGAGATTTTTTTCAAAATTGGCATGTTTTCATGAAGCAATTTTTTTCAATTAGACATAAATGCCAAATGAAATGTCAACATCTTAAATTCTCTACCAATAAAAGTCTAAGACAGACCACTGATCATCAAAACCAAACTATTTCCATCTACTATTTATAGTTAAAGACAGAGTGAAGTATTGGCCACCAACCAGTCTACCAAACTCCTTTATTCTGTATTTGTTTCGTAATATAGCACAACAGTTACATTGATCAAAGTCAAATGGTTTATCCAATACCTTCACTTTTCCTCTACTTAGTCCAAAACTAAAACATCGGTGACCAAACCAGTGACTTCTTAGCATCAATAGGCAACCTACCTCAAACTCAAGTCACTAAGTGAATTCTGGATATAACAACCAGAAATCAAAACTCAATAATATAGTCTGAAGTTTCATCTTCAACACTTTTTTCTAACTCTTTGATGGTATGTTAACCAAATCTGAAAGTAATGAATCTGATAACATAAGATTTCTCCATGGGAAAAAGAAGAGAAGAGCTCTTTGCTATGCACATCTTGGTTTTTGACCATTATTGGTGCCTTTTCTTTTGCTTTGACTTTGTTTTCAGAAAAAATAACATCTTAGTTATTTCAAGCTAAGGGTCATTTTCTCAGACATCTTAAAGCAATGAAGTTATAAAATGCTACCATTTCACTTGAAGCTGATTTTACAGTATCTTAAGTAATATTTATCTTTCTTGACTACATGTTCTTCAGGATTTTGAAGAAAACAAATGACAAGAAAAGTTCAAAGCACTTATTTTCCATGTATATAGGAAGGGAGAAGGAGATATTGTAGGAAGTCTCTCAAACTGGGTTCTGACTCCAGAAGCATTGAGTCAATTCTGCAGGTGAAATGTTCAGGGTGAAATGAGTTATTTGGTTCCAATCACTGGAAATAACAGGTGAAATTTCAATCTGAGAATCACCAGTGGTTTCCCAAAAAACATGACAGACCTGCCTGGAAGTAATGAGATGAACAACACAGAAATCCCGAGCAACAATTTGGAGTTGGTAAAATTGCTGAACACAGAATGCACAGTCACACTGTGAGAAACACCAGCAATTAGCAGAACGAGCCAATTTGCATCAAACAAACATTTATCTGCCAATCAGACCTCTAACCAGATCACAACTTGCATTACCTCGCTTTGTTCTCCCAAGGAGTTGATTACAGTCATTAAACTCAGCAACATTTTTACATTGTGAGTAAAAAGAAAGTAAAAACCTCGGCTTTTAGTTTGACTTTGCTAAAATGTGATTATGTGTCACATTTCAAATTTGTGATTGCGGGGACTCATACGGAGAGCAATCAGTGAACAAACTGGACAGCACTGCTGTAATGAATATAGAAACACTCATTACCCAAACTGCTAGTGTTCAGTGCTAAGAAGAGAAAAACAACTTTTGTTGTTAATTAATTCCTCTCTTTGTTTATTTATTTATGGTAGGAGGTTTTTTTTTTTAAGCAGAAACATTTTGACTGGAATCCAATTAGACTTGTCTCCGTTTGGTCACAGCCTAAATAACCAGTAAATAGTCTATTTCACCACTTGTCATGTTAAATAAATGCAAATTACACTTCTAAATGACATATCTGATGGTGCAAATGAGCTGCAAATTAACCATTCAAACTATAAATGATACAACACATTTGTATTTGGTACAGTAAAAATAGTGCCCACATGTTTTAAGTAAAAAAGTAAATAAAAATAAAATTTTGGACATTTTGGATTTGTCTTCAGTATGCCAGAAACAGCAAGTAAACATTAAGTTTTCATCATGTTGATATTTTATGTTTTACATGCTAAAACATAACAGGCAAAGTAACGTTTAACAAGCAAATAAATACAACAGCTGATCTTAGCATGAAAAGTTACATTTTATATGCTCAAACAACATTAACATGGTGATGCAAATTTAAATATATACTTTGCATTGTTGAAAACTAAGTTCAATAATTCCCTAATAAGCAGAGGCAGCTGGCAATCCCAATCCCCTGCTTATTAATGTGTGTAGTGAGAAAACTAGAAGCAGAACTAGTGAATATTTTAACCACAGTTTGACATTCTGAAGGAATAATAGAGCATTATTATGCAAATTTTTTAACAATGAGTAAAACAACACCAAGAAACATGGAAAAACAGAGTTTAAAATTACATTTGATTCACAGATAAGTTACGACAAATACTAAGATGTTTTTAACCTGCTGGGTTTTATTGTTCTACTCATATTCCAAAGACAACCAGTCTGTCAAAGTAAACCTTACTTTGTTATAAAAGTCTCCTGAACATGCCTGATTCCAGTATAAGTCAGAAACCACACTTGGAAAAATAAAGGTCTGCAAATCTGTACAAACTGAGACACTTTGAAAATATTGAATATGTATCTGATTTGGAAGCACACATGAAAGTTGGACAAATATGATTTTTTGGGGAGAAAAAGTGAAAATTGGGCCATTTAGACTGCCATGTAAAAATCCGTACATAGATCCTATTTGCCTGTTGTGCCCAAGTTTACCACAATACAAATCTTATGTTTACACACACACACATACATGCAATTGCAATGTACTGACATGAATTTACTCACAAATGACAAACTTCTACTTCAAGTAGAAAAGAAGTCAGCTGGTCAACTGCCATCCATTTTACATCTGATCAAAATCACCACTTTAGTTTAAAACCTAGAGGGGAAAAAAGCATCTAACCCAGTGAGGTTACATAGCAGCAAGGTGCCACTTATCAGATTCATTGACAGACCAAAATATTTCTCATCAATGATCCAAGAATAAACTGTTGCTGTCCATCAATCTGCAGACAATTTTTAAGCACTGTTTTAAGGCTGTTTTTAAGAACAGTAGAAACCTAAATGGAAGTACAAAACTGGGCAAAGTTTTGAATAATATATGCCCTTTAAGAAGGCCATGCACAAATAAAGCTTGGCAAACCTCAATGAACCGAAGGATTGATGGGAAGAAGAGAGGGTCAAAACTCCTCCACAATCACTTGAGAGGCTAATACAGTTTCCCAGAAAACCTCCAAGTTTTTGCCGCTGAAGGTAGTAGGTTTAAAAACTTTGCCATGACAGTAATGTGTGAAAAACCAGTGAGAATGAAGAGGGGTGCAACATTGTATCTTCCTCCAGCAAACCTCTAATTAAGATAAACAGGCGTTTTCTTCCTGTGTTTGAGCCAGTGGAGCTTCATCACAAAGACTTCAAGGGAAGCAGATAGGAAAAAGCATCCACATTAAGTCTATTCGGACGTGATGTTTAAGTTGTTTATACACTATTGTATACAACCTGTCTTTATGTTAAATTACTGCAGTTTATATTAGTGTTTAATGTTTGCATCTTCTGAAACAGAGTGGATGCAGTGTTTTCCCATGAGAAGTCTGTGCAAAGAGAAAGATGTTCAGTATATAGACTGAGCCCAGTCCACGATTGTAGAGCTGCAGAGTGTAAACATATCACTGCAGACAGAGGTGAAAACCTGAAGCTGTCTGAAGATGGAGACGGTCAGTTGGGGGGTGGGAGGGGATGTTTATAGCTGTGACTCTGTTCCTAATATAACTGTGTGGCTCTGCAGCTGCTGTGGGACCAGAAACAGGTGGGATGTTTGACATGTCCGAGTCTCAGAAGAGCTCTGGACTTCTTCCTTACAGCAGAGATGAGACAGAAAACAGAGCTGGCTGGAGATTCACACTTCTCTTCATTTACCAACACCAACGCACAACCATTACACAATCTTTAAATAGGATCTATTATACTCCAGTCACGTTTGCTAATTTGCTTCTACCAAACAGTCCAAGCACTTTAAAAAAACACACAGCCGTTCCGTGGCAATAAGTTAATCTTTTTTTGGTGTCTAGAAAATGAGCCGTTCCAAAAGCCACACGATTGTTAAGTCACACTGCGCTGTTACCTGGCAACCGCAGGACCATCATCCTGGAGCTCCAGCAGCTGGTTTTACTGCTATGTGTTGTATAATGGCTGCTGGAAAAGACAAGTGTTTTGTTGTTGACATACCATCCAAAAACCACTTGCTTCATTCTTGTTGGCTGTGCAGGAGGTGCCACTTCTGCACTTCAAAGATATCCAGTTGTATAATTATGTATCTGTTTGTGGCCTTTTTCACATAGCGAGTGTAAATGTTGCGTTAGGAGCGTGGCCAGCAGCAGCTTAATTGGATTTAAAGTGACAAGAGGCCCTAAAACAGCTCATTCTGAAAGGAGTTCAAAATATGCAGAACTGACCAGATTAAACTCTCAATATTTAGGAATGATTTTATACACACACAAAAAAAATTGTAAACATGTTATTTATAGTCCATAAACTCATCCTATCAAGGAACCATAGCGGGTCACCTTAAAAAAAACAAAAGCTTAGAAATGAAACCACAGGAAGCATGAATACAGCTGGTTTGAATCAAAGCCTAAATGATCATCTAAAGTGACTCAAATTGCAACGAGTGTTACATTGTCAGATGTATAGAAATATGATAATGGACTTTTCTTCAAGCTGTGTAACTTTCTAAGTTTTTTACAAACATGTGCTTCAAACTGTTAACGTTACGAGGGGAAAATGGTCAGACAGTTACTGCTTTTGTATACATACAACTTTATGTCTATGAGAATAGGATGGAACCTGCATTTTAAGATGATGCTCTTCAGCATGATTCGTTTATTCACGGTAAAACAAGTTGAAGTTCAATCAGATATTAAACATTTTAGGCCAGATTTTAGCTTACATGAACCAAAGGGCTGCTCTCCATTTTCCTTTTTTACTTCTATTTATGTTTCGCCCCACATACTTTCAGTTTCCCTTCTTTCCTTGATCTGTTTTAATGCTTTCTTTGTTGGTGCTTTCCTTCCTTTCACATTACTTTTTCCTTTCTTATTTCCTTATAAAAGTTTACATTTCAATTCATCTATGTTTCCTTCCTTATAAGTGTTCACCCTTCTTTTCCATCCATCTTCTTATATTTCCTTCCATTCAAATGTTCACTCTTCCTTACTTATAAATGTTTACATTTCATTCCATCCATCATTCCTTTTCTCCTTCCTTTCTTATAAATGTTCACTTCTTCCTCCATTCATTGTTTCCTTCTTTTACTACTGCATTATTTCCTTCTACACGTTTACATTTTCTTCCTTACTTCCTACCTTCCGTCTTTCTTCATAAATTTGTATTTATTTTTCACTTCCTCTCCATGTTTCTTCTACTCTCTTATTTCTTAACTCATGTATTTGTCAAAAGTTTGCAGAGTTATGTCATTCCAAATTCATTCTTTGTGATATTAATCGCCAACTTTAACTTCTCTTTTGATGTTGGGGGCCAAATTGACGCTCAGCACCAGAGAGTCAATTTCTGCACACATAGTTTTTAAAGTAAAAATATAAATTCTTTAAACTTAAGTGCAGAACTCGTTTCTCTAGGAGCATCAACAGCAACTAATTTAGAGGCCCTAAAAGTTAAAAGTTACAGGCCCTGTCCTGCGCTACTGATATAAAGAATTAAAGATGCCTAAAATATTAAAGACCTTCCTTGACCCAGAACAAAAGTTATGCATAGACAGAGCAGGAGCGGCTGTCTCATTTAAAGTTTGTGATTTGCATACTTCATCTAGAAAACTGTCCTCAATGAAGAGCACAGACTCTCTGTGTTCCAATAAGCGTAATGAAGCGTGGCCAGACGGTTGTTCTGTCACGCTTGCAAAGGTCTGCAGAAAATCTAGGCAAACAAAAAGAGGGATAATGAGATCTTCTGACATCTGTCTGTGGTATATCTGGTTCTGAAAGTTTTCCAAGTGGAGATAAACAAATTCCCTAGGGTGTAATTTTAGGAGTACAGGTCAAATTTTTTTAAATAATAGGTTGGTACTCCAAGGAAAAAACAGATCAAATCTTTTAGAAACACACCTTTAGGGATGCTTGGAGGTTGTTTGGAATGACAAGGTATGCAAAGAAAAGGTTACGCTGAATTTACCCATGAGTAATTGGAAAAAAATAGATTTAAACTTATTAAAAGTGTTCCCATAACCTAAATTCAGACAAATTTATGGAAACAGTCTTAGCAGTATAACAGAAGCTAATGTCCACAGTCTTCTCTATCTACTCTGGAAGGTAGAGCCAAATGGTGGCGATGAAAATAACTGAGGTATTCTCTGAGACTGGCTGCTTTGCAAACACCAGCAAGTCGTGTTTCAGGTAGCATTTAGCTTCCCAAGGTGCTAAATGGTGGAAATAGGTAAATTTCCCAAATTATTTTGGAGTTATGGTCCTGAACCAACAGTCATCAGCAAACTTAAAAGATCCAATCAGACACTTCCATTTTTCCCGTCAAAATTTCCTGGTTTTACTGGAAGGAATTCCTTCTGAGCATCAATAGCTGCATTTTCACTACCCAAAATTGTACAACTTGGAATCCCAAGAATACATTTGTATAATATATAAATGATATATATAAAACAAAAAACAAAACAAAACAAAACAATGCTTTTTGCTAAAAATTGTTTCCCCTTTGATGAGGTGTTTTTTTGTTGTTGTTGTTTTTTTATTTGTTTTTTTGGCTGTAACAAAATGAAAACACCTTTTTTCACATCAGAACATGAGTTCACTCTGCCTTCAACTATAAATGGTAGATGTAAAAAAAAAAAAAAAGTGTTGAACAGTTTAGCTTTGATGATCAATGGTCTGTCTTGGACATTTATTGGCAGAGGATTTAAGATGTTGACATTACATTTGGCATTGATAATCAATTGTCTATACTGTGGAAATTGATTGGCAAGACATTAAAGATTTGGACAAGTTTTGCGATTTTGGTGACCGATGACCAAGTTTAGATTGTCAGTGGGGAAGAATAGAAGGTGTTGGACAGGTTGATTGGTGTGTGTGACTACAGTTTCAGTATTATAAACTAAGTATGTTTATATTGACCACATACGTGTGCAAACTAAAAATAAAAATACTGAATTTGCTTAATGGAAATTTCAAAGATATGTTTTTCCATACATGGTTGTTGAGGTGGCTTTTCAGCTGCGACAAAATATTGTGTCTTTTGCAAAACTGCAATGGAAACACTTTTTTCACCTCACGAGTCATGCGATCAACAACAGGATGTCACTACTGGCAGAAAAGATGACAAAGATCACAGGGAAGTGGTAGGAGGATCATGTGCAGCATGTTTTTTAATGATTTGTCGCATGAACAAACTTGAATTCAAGTATGATTTTAACTGAATTTCTTATTTAATGGAAACAACAACTGAGAATTCATTGGTGGAGTATAAAAGTCTTACATTCGTAATGGAAATGCAGATAGTATCTTCTCAAATTCAGCAACATGTACACTTCAACAGCCAGAAAAAGTCTAATCCTGATGGGTATTACCCTCAGCTGGCGTTGGGTCGTGTGTCTGTCCCTCCAGAGTAAACCCAGACAGTTGGCTACCGTCGGTCCACACTCCGCTTCTTGTTGTTTATTTATAGCAGCCTTTTCCCCAGGGGGACAGAGTAAATGAAAACCAAATGTTATGGGGAAATGTGGCAAGCAGCCCACCCGCTCTTCGGTGAAAAAAGGTTGGATTTGGAGTCAAACTTCCTGGGTATCACTCCTCATGCCGATTCATCCATGAATGGGAGAGTTTAACTCCGCTGCTCTCAGGGACGTTTTGTTTGTAAAGTGGTGATTAGTTTTCAGGAGCAGAGTAAAACAGAAGCAGAGCAAAGTGAAGGAGGAACTCTGCCATAAGCCGGAGTCCTACCTCCCCGCCCACCAGCAATCACATGGAATGAGCATTCACAACAAGGCAGTGAAACAAACTTACCATGTTTCCTTTGCGTCCCCCCCTTCCTGTGATGTACTGCTTTATTTCCCTTCCCTCTGGGCTCACGGTGAGATCTGTTGAAAGCCGACCAGCGTCAGGCGGATAAAAATGGAACGGAGACACTGCTGAGAAGCTGCATGAGGCCTTCACTGACCAACTCAAAGTCAAGGCAGTCACCTCTCTCCTTTTATTCCCCTCCCCTCTGACTTGTTCGCCTGTCAGCTTTTCCAGCTACAAACCCCTCCCCGCCCGCCTCCTCCAAACCGAGCCCCTGAGTTTGGGAGCCGTTTCCTGGACGCTCAGTGACCCTCCTCTCTGACGCTTTCCTTTTTTCTCCTCTTATTGCTCCAGTCTTGTGTCTCAGAGCTGCAGCTCTGCCTTCCTGCCAGATTTAGAACACATGTGGGTTTCGGGTCTCAAGTTTAAAGAGGCGGGACTCACCCCAGAGTGTTATTTTGTCATGACAACCTCCTTTATTTTCCTTGTCTGCTGCCACCATGCTTTGTGGGCAAATACATCAGGCGCAGGGTCCAGCCAGACAGCAGGAAGGGGCCTAACTGAATGAAATGACCTGGAAGTTTCTCAGTAGCTGCAGTTCAAATACTCTAAACTGTTGCAGCAATGAGCTGCTGTGCTTCCTTGAACATGTTAGGAAAGACGGATGGACAAAAAAACAAACAGAAACTAAAAAAAAAAAACATGCTCAATACATTGTTGCTCAAAATCATTCTTAGATAATGAGGTTTTAGTTGCTCTGTTCTGCCTGTTTTGAGCTCCTTTCATAATGAGGCGTTTTAGGGAGTATGGTCACGTCAAATCCAAATAAGCTGCTGCTGGCCACAACCCTTGACTCAGCATGTAAACTCGCATGTAAAAATGGTTGCAAACCAATGTATACTTGTACAACCTGGCAACTTTGAAAAGCATTATTAAAGCCTCCTGCACAACCAACATAAATGGAGCAGGTGGTTTCTGGATGGTAAGTCAACAACACTCGTCTTTTCCAGCAGCCAGCAGTTTCTATGTACCGGTGCAGTGACTGACTGTCAGTCAACAATCGGAAGACTTTTGTTTTCCAGAAACCAAATAATACATTCACTTAGTGCCAAAAAAGCATCTAGACTGGGAAAAAAGTGCCCAGGTACTTTTTTGGGTCTTCATTACAGTCTTCATTTGAAAACACTTACTTAGTGTCAAGTCCTTTCAAATTAGCCTGTACTTAGTCAAGTTTTACAATAGCAATTAAAAGCAGATTTGGGTAGACTTCAGAGTATAAGTGATGGTCCTAGCTACCAAAGACCTTGGAAACATTGATCACTTTGTTTTGCATCTAACATTTTTGTGAGTTTAAAAGTTGTAGGTTTTTCTTAATTTATTTAATTTATTCTTGAATCGTGGCCAGGGGGAGGCCAAACGGCCCCTCGGCCACATTTTAAAACCCTTAACTTAGAGAGATTATGCAAAGAAAGACTGAGAGAGAACCACCAATCTTGTGAAACGTTAGAAGAAAAAAACTGAGTGGTAGAAGTGGGTTGTAGCTGAAATATATGATTAATTAAAACATTTTCAGATTGTATGGTAGTTGGCAATAAATTCCTGTAGGCGGGCCTCAAATCTGCAAACGAAATAGACAATATCTGCTTGAATTTTTTTTTTCTCCCCCTTTTTTTTTTGGCATCAAACCAGTGTGGTTTTGGTTGTTCTTCTGGCGAGGAATGATTTCTTTCCTCCCAATGGCTCACAGACTGCATGTGCAAGTTTACTGCCAGATCGTCAGCATGTGAGTTACGAAGGAGAAGAAAGAACGATTTAAAGAATGCAAATTCCTCTCCCCCACTTTAATGTTCTGTGGCTTGACAGCGAGGGAGGAAAAAGCTTCAGAAAGCTTCTCCTACAAAGCTCCACTTTCTTTCCTTCCCGTTCTTCCTGCCTCCTCTCTTCACAGCCACACTGATCCCATTCTCTCTGCCGGCTTGTTTGTGGCGAAACCGATTCTGGTAGGTTAGGGGAATACTTTGTCCTTTGATGTTACATCAAGTAGTTTCACAGCAGAGAGCCTTTGATGGCAAAAAAACAACAACAAAAAAAAAACAAGGTGCTATGTCATTTAAAAGAAGTTAAAAATTGTTTTGAAAACCTCTACCCTCCTCCCAAAATAATAATAATTCAGATGTTTTCTTTCCTTTCACTGCAACATAAATCAGAGACATAAATGTAGCCAGTGTCTCTTAGCTTGGCAGCCTGAAAAAAAATGTAAAGAACAATAGGAGTGATTGTCCAGCAGATGAGACAAGTCCTGCATCTTAAGCGGGCAGCTGGGACGAAGGCCATGGAGCGGAGGGGAGGGGGGAGAGGCGCGCCGCATCCCTGACCTGCTGCTGGAGCTCCACTTGATGAGGCATTAACCAATAAATAAAAGGGAAGCCCCTCTAACAAGGCTTCTGTAAAGAGAGGAGGAAAACCACAAGGCTGTAAAATAATGAACATGTTAAGCAGATCTACTTGAAGATAGAGAGATTGTTGAACAAGAAAAGTCATGCTCTACCACTGTTTTAGTTTTGTTGATAGTTTAGGCTGTGAAAAAAAATAAAGTTGGAGTCAGTTTGAACCAATTATATACAAAAAAGGAAAACACACAGACACAATACTGTGGACAACCAAAGAACCAGGACATGATTGTTGTATGCTTATCAATTCTTTGCTCGGTTTCAATTACAAATGTGTGCAAAATGTTGTCAGTATTTCGCTAATGTTGAAAAAACACAAATTCGCAATTGCGATGCTTCCATTAAATAAGAAACGGAATTAAAATCACACATGAAGTTTGTTTCATATGGTACCATCATTCGCACCATCATCCTCCAACTACTTCCTGTTTTCTTCTTCATGGTTTATGCCAGTGGCAACATCCACTTGTTGATGACTTGACTTGTATTATGTAAAGAAAGTATTTCCATTGGAGTTTTATGAGATAAGCCGTTTTCTATCCTGCCAAGAAAACCACCTTATCACAGCGACAAACCTTTTTAATCAAAAACAATGAAATAATATAAAAGAATCATATTTTCCATGTTATGAGTGAAACTTATAATAGAGAAACTTGTACTTTTTCATCAATATTAAGGAATTAATGGCTTAAAAAAGCTTACATATCTGGCTGAAAAGTTACGTGTGAAAAGTTTTGACTTATTTCAAGTGTAAAGAAATATTTTCTCTACAAACTAATTCAAAATCACTTGGTTAGATTGTGTTGTTGCAATGCCTGATTAGTTTCACTTTTTCATGTTGAATTTATCTTATTTTATTAGCCCGACCTTTGAGATAGAACAAATAAATCCATGTCTGTGTAAAGATGAGAGAACATCCCTTTTAGTGTATTATGTTGCATTCCAGACACTTTTTACTGCCATCCTACAGCTTTAGCAGATATCTTTGTCCCTCCTGTTACTCCAGGTGTCTCTCTCACAATATTATACATGAAAGTTGTTGTTTTTATTATCTTGTTGTGCAAATCATACCTAAGGCAGGTAAATCCCCCATCCAGCATCTTTAAACGAGAGCATCCGGATCTTTCCAATCCCGGTTCTTTGCGTGTGTGAAAACAGCCAATTACAGAGTGAGACCAGACTGGCGACAGGGTTTAAGAGTCACTCCGAACGCCGGCGACCTTCTGTCTCTGATGCCGTCATAAATAAATATGACTATTTATTTCCATCTCAGAGTGGAATCAAATTACCTTCTGCCATGTTTGCTTTGTTTTGCACCTCAAGCTGTGAGCTGGATGCCGCTCTCTGAAATAAACCAGGCTGAAGATTCTCAAACACTGCAGTGAAACGTCATGTTTGCCAGAAGGTCTCTGAACGCCTCACTCATATCTAAACTGTGGGGATGTTATGAATGCTTTAAGAATGCTGTTCATGTCAGAGTTAAGTTCTTATTTTTATTCGAGTTAAAAAAAAAAACAAAAACAAAAAAAAAACAATTCCCCCATATTTCTCCATCAATACTTTTCATTTTCCAAAGCAAATTACAGCAAAGAACCAATTCACTGGGGAAATATTTAGTAAATTCATAGCTGAGTAGAGGAAGCTATGTTCTACCACAGCTTTACTCCCACAGCGGTGCTCATAGTTCAAAGTTCAACAGAAAGAGCTTCTTTCCTCCAGAGCCCACATTAAGCTAATGATTAGCTTAGCTGTATTGTAGCAAGAAGATGCAGTTAATTTTAGATAAACTATGCTATTACTTTTCACGCTAACTTTCTTTGTGCAGGCAGAGAAACTATTTTCAAGCTGCCTTCAGTCACTGCTTTGATAAAAATCTAAAACACAAAACTCTGCAGACTCAGTCTCCTCTACAGGGTCAAAGTCTCTTTCTGTCAGTGTCTGTTGGATATTCAGAAACTCCCCCAGAGACGTTATCACGTTGATTCAATATGATTTACAGAGATGAATGGAGAGTCAAAAATCAACAGATTGACCATCAGAGAGGCTTGCTTATTGACTGATGGACAAATAAACCAATGAATGGATGGATCGATGGACCTACAGATGAACAGTGTGAATATGGATGATGAATGAATTTGGATGGATAAACTGATGACAGATGGATGAATAAATGGATGGATGGATGAATGAATGGATGAATGAATGGAAAGGTTCTTCATTCTGAAATCTGAATGTTGGTGAGTAAAATCAGTTTGTGTGTGTCCTTTCAGTGTGGCACACATTTTACCATTATTTTTCTTTCTATCATTGCATGTGGTCACTCAGGTTTCGAAAATAATCTAACAGTTTTCAAATCTGGCCGTGTGGACCAGGCATACGCAAGAAGTTCAGGTAAACTTTCTACAAGACATCTAGAAGTATACGTGCCCTGTAGGTTAATGAAAACTACAGTAACTGCAACTTATTCTAAATCTGAAATACAGTTGCACTTTCCAAACGTCTTCAGCATGGAGCTTCGTAAATGTGAGGACAATTTGACACTGAGGATTCAGGTGTTTGGTGAGCCTCAAAAAGAAGAGGTTGAAAGGGATTTCATGTGATTAGTTTGAAGTGGGAGAGGATGTGAGATCAGGGTGAGGGACAGACCATCATTTGCCTCCGGATAATTATAACATGGAGTACAGGTGACAGTGACCGTAACAAGGCTGCCGTTTTCTCTGTCTCTTCGTTAACGCAGCCGTACACCGTGACGGACAGCAGCTCCTGACAAGGCGACCTTACGGGATGATGAGACTCAAAGTGTGAAGAAATTACAGAGCCATATACAAAGTTCAGCCTCTGAGGTGTCATTTAGATTCACTGAAGAAAATGAGGAGGGCTGAAAAGCTGACAGCTGGTGTGAAGAAAAGCCCCGGGCAGGACTTGAAACACAAAGTGTGACACATGCAGGCGCTGTTTCTGCTGTCACTCTGCGCCACATGGAAAAGAACAAACAGGTGATTCAAAGTTTAATTCAAGCTGTTCCTATATGACAACAGCATCCCACCACTTAGACTTTAAACCTGTAACATGTCAGTTAAAGCCTTTTATGCTTCAATTGATGGGTTACAGATTAAAAACGTATCTGAGACAAAGTTGGTATTTAGATGAAGAGTGTCTGAGAAGATGAATGTTACCCACAGACAATATGACAAAAAAATAAATACATCCAAAACACTCAGAAGACAAAGTGGGTTAGCTTGTCACTTACTCTCTAAGCTATTGTCCTCACTTTTCACGAATTAGTTCTTGAGAAAAACAGATCCAGGATGGAAACCCAGTCATCCTTCAGCTCAGCAGCATTCTATAGCTCATTTCCTGCCAGTGTTGTGTGCTGGGAAAACCTCCAAACAGAGGCATGCACAAGACATCTTGATCAGAAATCCAACCACAACTCATTACAACTAATGCCGAGTCGCCTGGGGAATCTCCAGATATTCACCACAGGACCGGTGGATGGACTGATAGATGTCAACAACAAGTCAAATTTCTTATATGAGCTGTGAATGTTACAATGCAAATATAAAGTTGAATTGTATCTTTAGGATTTTTGTACAAACTAGAGACAGTTTGCTGAGTGAACTCAACAATTGAAAGCAACTATTTTCCTCCAGGTTTGACTGACAAAGAGAAAAGCATTTAAACTAAGTCATCTGGAGCTACAACTTTAAAATCTCTGAATTAGCACGCGAGTGATAAGATGCTGACATCAGCATACTCTGTACTGAACTTTATCAGAACAGGGATTGGTGGATTGCACTGTGTACTGAACTTTATTGTCACTGTAAGATATTGAACGTAGTGTGAAGTACACAATGACAGAACTTAGTTTTCTAATTTATGCTAGTTCCACCAAGAATTAGTGCAAAACATTTGTAAAACAAGAAAAGCTTCCCTGACAGACTAGACTTGGTATAATATTATCAGTTAAATTTGCAGCTGCAGCTGTTCTCAAACTAGCACAGACCTTGATCATTTCATTTGTAGAGAGAACTAAAGCTGATGTGTTCAAGTTGCTAAGCCAGCATGGCTACAGTGGAAGCTACTCAAAATAAAACTATATATAAAGCAAAAATTAGCTGCCGTCCGTATTTCTGTTCAAAACAAATACCCGAGTACAAGATTTTAGCTCAACATAATTTTTAAGGCTATAACGATTCCTTGAATGATTCGAGTAACTTAATTATTAAAATTACTCGAGGAAAATTTACCTGCCTTGAAGCTTCGTTAATTTATGTTTTATTATTTAGGGCACTGTGTTCTTAAACCCAAAGCCTGACAGGTATGGGGTGAGAGTTCATCGATTAAATTCATCGATTAAATTCACTGAAGATGAATACATAAACTATAAGCTGGATCATTTTTTATAAGCATATTTGTGAGTCTGCCTCTTTTTTATTAAATTGGATATAATTTCAGATCTTGATATAACTTTTCTTCAGGTTAACTTAGAAAATGAGCTATTATTGTCACAGGTTAGTTTTCTAAACTAGAGAAACGTAAGTATTAGGGTGCTCAAAAATGAAAAACAGGACTGATATTGATATCCAATAATAACACCAGTGTTATGTTAGATTTACCAATATTTTATTTTATTTATTTTTTTTTTTTTTCAGATTAATCGTAAGAATAATCGATAGATTACTCAATTACTAAAATATTCGTTTAAAACAACCCTAATAATTTTACGTTGTTTTCAACTCTGATTTTTTTTTTATTAGCCTGAATTACTTTATGTCATACTTTACGTTTTCACATGCGCCAGTGTGTTGTGAGGATCAGGGTTGAAAACCACCGGCATAATCCATCTTCACTCTTTAAACAGGGACAAAAAGACTAAACATATTGCTCATATTACACCGAGACGTTTAGTTTTGGTATAGAAAGCAGTGATTGTATTTCTGTTGGAGCGTGGTGATGTAGATGATGGGTTTGGCAGGCAGCAGACGGGACTACTCTGATGAGCTGAACACTCCGCTGGAAGAGAACAGGGAAAAAGAAGGGATGAAAAATGGTGCAGCGTTTAGCTCTGCTTGGCACCACTGCCGTAGGTTCATTGAGTCAGAAACGAGGGGGCCGTCTTGGTGGGGTGTGACTGTCACTGCCGGATGACAGATGGCATTCTTGGCCCTCGAAGGGAAGCGAGCGCAAGACAAGAGATAAGCGTGGACTAAAAATCTTAAGAACAAGTGACACCACAAAAATTACAGCACTATACATGAGTGGTTAGGTGGAAGAGCCTCGCCCAAGAGTTTCCTTAAATTGCTTGAGTGGATCAAGAGAAAATATTAACTCTAATAATACCACAAGATCCTTTGTACTTTGTTAGGAAGATATGATTGTTGTTTTTTTTTTTTTTTACTTTTACCAATAAACATCTGGCAAACAGAATGCATTTGCCTTGGCTGCCTCTCAATAATTTTCTAATTTTCCTGCATTTCAGTTAAGCCGGTTAATGTTAGTTTGTTTCTGGATAGTTGGGCATGTCTCCATTGGCAGTGTGGTCCGCACTATCTGGGCGGACGTTATCATACTGCAGAAACACAAACTGTTTTTGGTCTAGTTTCTAGTTTAAATAACAGTGCATTTGAAATAAGAAAACTAATTTAGAAGTAATTACAGTTGACGCTGTATATGCTCTTCCGCTCATCGTTAGGCAAAATCAGTGCAAATTTATGAATACAGTCTGCTGCCAATCAAATCACATGCATGTGTAACCCGCAATTAGTCAAAGACTTTTATTTTTGCGGGCCTACTTCCTGTGTTGCCCGCCTCCAGCGCGCAGTTTAAACATTCTCAGCTGTTCCACTGTGATTGTGGCTTGTTGTTGGCGTCTTCTTCACAAACGCACCCAAATCTTTGAATGCATTGATTTGATTGCCTGGTGAGTTTATTTGATAGCAACTCTGCTTTTATATGTGAAACTTTTGCTCGATTGCTCATTGGAGCGTTGTTTTATTAGAATTATTGGCACGGCTTACCTGGACCGTCACCGGGATCCTGTCGCGGCTGATTGTGGCTCAGTACCCCCACTCTCTCTGAGAAGGTAACTCGTTGCTGAATTTTGTGCGTGTTCTGACACGTTTACATGGATTTTGAGGCAGTGAAGTTAAAATGAAATTGATCAGAATGTAGCTACACTTAAGTTTGATATTGCGCAACATATTTATTTAATTGATTTTTCCCTTTCTCTCACTCTGCTTGAGTATTTGATAATTTTATTTATTTCTTTTTTTGATACTTTTTGTTTTACTTCATTCGAATTATGGTTACGTTAACCTGATTATTGAAATGTTTATGTATAATTATTGGGAATCTAGTTATGCATTTGCATTTAACGTATATAAATTAAATGCTTAAATTTAATTTCTTTCGTACTATGTACGTAATTGTTTTTGATAAAAACACTTAATGGATTTTCTGACCTTTTAGGTCGGGTTTTTTTCCCCTGATGGATCAGATCCTCATCTGGATCTGAAGATGGCGAGCTAGAAACAAAAAGGACTATGGACTTTATGATTTTTGGATATTAATTTATTCTGAGTCAATTATCTTGTGTCTCACTGTACTGTTGTAATTGTCTGTTTTTATACAAATCACTTAATATATGCACCAAAACTAAAAGTACGGTTTCTTGTTTTTTATTCACACCTCAGACTCCTTAAAAGACCACTCTTCTGATGCTGCTTTTGTAGTCGCAGTTAGCTGCGTAGTCCATAGCTGTTACACATGCAATACTCAAGTTGGCCCAGCTTGTACTACTCAGGATGTGGTTCCAAAAAATGGGTAGGAACAGCACAAGAATTTGCAAAATGAGATGAGGAAGAACTGATTAAACTGGGGAAGAACTGATTAAACCCATACCTGCTGAGTAAAAACATACAACAGAGTGTTTCAATGAATAACCAATCCTTAAATTACAGCTGTATGTTTGGTAACATGGACAAAACATGGTCTTCTGAAATAACCTCTTTCAAAAAAAAAAAAATAGATCGAGAGAAACAACCAATTTTGTTTGGTGACATAATCTCAGTCATTTCACCAAATATTAGTGGGTTTTATGTGTATAGTTTGGCCTGCACATGTAAGTTTAAACCCCAGCAGTTTAAATCTGTCTCTAAAAGCAAGAAATACTGACATCCATACCTTTGATGACTGTTTCTAAACTTTTCACCGGCATGACATCAACTTCGACGGCACTTTCTCAAAGTCATGATTGGAGAAAGACTCTAGCAGGAGAGGAGAGTTCAACAAATCCATAGTCCAGATGAAAAATCTTTAACATGTACCAACCAAAGAAGGGAGAGGTCTTTTATTTGAAAGTAGCTTTAAAAGCACCTTCAGAAGCCATAAAGTGACAGCGATAACCGTCACAGTTCGTCATAAAGAGAGGCTTTCAGAAGCAGATAAAGAAAGAATTAGAATGTGACTCGGGCGCAGAAATCCTCATTTTTCTTCTGTCAAGTTACATTCAAAGGATGTCAGCAGAGAGGTGTGGGAGCTAAGGCAACGACACTGGAAGCTTCCAGGGAAAAAATGAAACAGGGACACACACAAGTGGAAAACCTCATTTTTGCTTTATTTTCCCAACTTACTGCCTTGGGAAACATAACCTACAAATGTTGGTACACTTTAAGGAGGTATTTGATCTGCTCTGATATAGAAAAGACTGGTCTGTATGAGGACTGCAATGTCTAACAAAATGTAACAAAATGAAACTATTCACAGCTAAAATCTACTTTTCAGCCATCAACTGAAGTAATAACTACCTGCCCTATTTTGGACTTTCAGTAATCTAAACTGAAGAAAAAAAAAAAAAAAATCAAGGCAGTTTAAATGTATACATTTAATTTCAAAGAATCAGAATTTATACTTTTTGAAAATAATGATTAGGCAGGTGTTTAAATATACTTTTCATTAAGCATGAACATTTTGCTTTCTATTGGTCTGATGCAGTATGACTAAATGGAAAAGTCAGTTTTTGTGTAATTAATCGATACAGTGCTTTTTACTTTGTGAATTCAAGTACTGAAATAAATCCTTTCAATAATATTGTAATTTTTTCGAATAAGACATTTTAATAATACAGCAAAATTGGTTTAAGTATCCCTAAAGTTACTTCACCAGCCGTAAGATCCGATTTTATCCCAGTCTGGATGTTCAGGAACAACCAGAAAACTACAAGCCTGACACCGACTGTAAAGACAGTTTTTAAAACACCAAAATGACCAACTGAAATTAATTTGCATCTGCTTACATATAGGTAGAAGTTTAATGTTCAGGCAAAACAAAAACTGAACTGCGTCGCCAAGAAAATCTTGGCATAAGGTTGTGTTGTACTGGTGCACTATACAAAGTACATTGACTGAGGGAGAATAAGTGGCTATTAATTTGAACAACCAAAAACAACTAGACTCGTTTTTTTTTGTTTTTTTTGTACCAGGTGCTCCAAAAGGTCAACGATCCCAGAGAGAGCTGGAGAAATCTGCAGATATTTACACTCTGCATAAACTGTCCCAAACTGCCATCTGTGATGATTCCATAAAACAACACAAGGGCTCTCGACTAATGGCAGGAGTAAAAGAACAAAGTCGGCATGAATTTCATTATTGTACCATGTGGACAGAAGAGAAGGTATGTTATATGTTCACTTTAAATGATAAATCATGCTAAAACTGTTTTAGTCTTGTAAGAAGTTTTAATATTTACAAAATACAATACAGAACATGAGCCTAAAGTAATTTCTACAGCTGCTGTGAAGGGACAAAAGTCAGTCTCTTATTCTGTTGAACCACTAAAATAAGTTCCTGACAGTATGCTAAACAATCAGCCCAGCAGTCATCCTCCTGCTGGGAGAAATGCAAGAAAATAGGAGGTTTGTTTATATTAGACATGAAATACTCTTCCATAAACATATTTCTGCACCTCAGTGACTGAAAGCAGCTTTTAGAGCCTACTTTTACTTTCAGCTATCTCTGCACATTGAGCAATGATTACATGGTTTGTGATGCTTTTATTGCTGCCGTTGTGTTTTTCATCATTCTGGTGATAGAACAGGCTTTTTCTTTCTCAGCTGTTAAACTTGTAATTTTTTTGAGAACTAAAAGCATAAAATTTTTCATCTGCCAGTGGTTAATAATAGGTGACAGACATTGAGATTCCTGTAGAAATACAGCTGGAGTGGAAAGAGCAACGGGTCAAAATAAATGCGCTCCCATTGCCTGGGACTCACTACAGGATATGCTTTCGATTCCTGCAAATCTGGGGCTTATAATGAGAAATCCCCACATGCATTACAGTGATTTGAAATAACATGGACTTTTGAATCAGACTAAACTAAAACAAAGAAAAATACTTCTGCTAACTCTCCTGTTTCAGTATCCTTATAGCTAGCAAACCAACATTTCTTATCAAACTTAAAAACCATTATGTCAGAATTACATAATCATTTGCCAAGTTGCCGTAATTGTCGTCAGTACAGTTATAGCCCAGATGTGAAAATGGAAGACCACAGTCATGGTTCACTTCCAGTAAATCAAACTTAACGTACTGTTTAAAGTCTTAATCTCTGTCATTGAAACTCATTTCTCACAGGTGCCCATCTGCCTTATAGTCGGGGAAAAAAAATAAAAATAAAAAAACTAATTTAGTGACCCAAATCCTCTGCCTTATGTTTCTAACACAACGAAAAAAAACCGAAAACATAAAAAAAGATTCTGCAAATTATCTGATAACTAAAGCTGTAAAGGATGTGCAGTTTTAGTGTGAAGACGTAACAAAGAAGCTTCTAAAAACTCCCGACTTTGATTATTATTTATTTATTTTTTTTTTGAAGAGGACAGGACATATGAGCAATTTAACTATTCTAACAAAGTTATTACTACCCAGAGAGATGTAGCGGAGGAGGCTGACATCAAGGAAAGAGTACAACATGAATTAAAAAAGGAGATAGCCAAGGATGAAGTTCGGATGAACAACAGAGGATCAGATCAAATGAGACAGTAATGAGAGCATCGATCTGTGGAAGGCACAACAAGATCTATGGTTGATCTCACAAGCAGTCCAATTTCTTCCCGGATAGTTTTCTGTGCTTACAAATATGTTTTCCCTTTAATCCTTGTCGTATTAACTGGAAAGAGATAAAGCAGAGGAGACCAACAAGATGGCTGCTAGAAAGATGGAAAGAGACAGAAAATAATTAAAGTTGTGTATTCCTCTGAGGTATAAGTAAGACAAAAAGTGAGGTTGTAATATATAAAATGTCTCAATTAATGGCAAGAAAAAGGTATTGACTGGCAACTGATTTATCATGGTACTGACTGTTCTGGTAAGAAATAGGCCTCTCACCAAGCAACTTTTTGCTGAATGTTAAATTGTCTTTGTAATTATCACAATAAACAACAATAATATAGATATTTTCAAGTAATATAATCAAAATATGCTCTCTCAAAGACTAATAAATCTTAATTTTGTGTAACCGAATATTTTAAATATCCAAAATACAACCAAAAATAATAAAATACACAACTAAAACCAAGAAATAAAATGTAATATGTCTCTAAACAAATTGCCCTTTAGATATACATTACATGTCAGAAGCTCATTTTAATTTATCATTCAATTGATTTATATATTGCTTATTGGGACACGGTATGTGGTCTAAGTGTGGATATACAGAAGGAATGCCAATATTTTGAAATTTTAGAAAAGATTTATTGAATATCTTTGCCATCTGTTGGGATTAATGATAGCTGCATTTACACTGGTTGGTGCTACCAATGTGTGTTAAAGGCTTTAATAGACGGTTTATCCACAACCTCAGGATCTTTTCTGAGGTTGTGGAGAAGATCCACAAATCCACAAATCAAAATCCCAGTTTTACAAACAGCTTACTGGGTGGCTTATGGAGGAGGATGTGGCTTTCTCTATTTTCCTGAAGCTGGAAAACAAAGTGAGAAAGATCTCAGCAAATCCTCCATCCACCACAGGAGATGGAGGTTACACAGAAAAAATTAAGACTTATTTAGTTTGATACTTAAATAAATAAATGCAATATCAAACCTTCAAATGCTCTGCAAATTTTAGAAATTTTGACATGTGTTCTCTACATAAAGTTATATCGACTCCAATAGGAAGGCAGCATATCTACCGATTAACAAGAGTAAACTCGCTCTATGCGTGACATGTGAAAATCATCTAAAAGCATCTTAGGTTCAGGAAAAATGGTTTTAAATTTGCTCTGTAGTTTAGGTGGATATTCAAAAATAAAGGAAAACAACTAACACCTGCAACAAATTCACAGAGGTTGCCTTGGCATTACTTTGATCTTTATCTCAATGAAGGTTTCGTTCACCCTGCAATAATAAAGTGAAATAAAAATATGAAATACCAATTTGTTTTCTTGTAATTACTATCTAGAAATAAGATGGTACCCAAGAGAAGCTTGGGGCGTTTGAATGAGTTTGTAACAGCGCTGGCTGTTATGTCAATTCCCACTTTTAGGGAACACAAATTGCTGATTTCATTGTTGCTATGGCGATTCCTGCCCTTTTAGGGAACAAACTACTGGACTAATAGTGGCTATTTTCATTGCTGCCTTTTTAGGAAACACAAACTTCTGGTTCAATAGTTGCTGTTGTGATTCCCTCTCTTTTGGGAAACAAACTCCTGGATTAATAGTTGCTGTGGTGAAACCCTCTCTTTTAGTGGGATATGGAGAGCTCATTGTGTGTCTGTAAGCCAAGTTGCTATGGTGATTCCCACCCTACTGGTTTAATATCTATCATGGTAGTTCACGCCCCTTTCCAGTCGTACCACCTGGCTTGAAGGATGATTCTGATGATTCTGTGGCCCCAGCTGTTAGAGCTTTGTATGGCCTGAAGTTAATTGGGACCTTGACATCTCATATTAAATGTAAACAGGGACAAATTGGCAATTTAAAAAAAATTGTTATCTTATACTCAGTTCCATCCATCCATTTTCTTTTCACCCTTGTCCCTAATGGGGTGCCTATCTCCAGAACCTACACATGCACAGGGAGAACATGCAAACTCTGTGCAGAAAGACCCTGGGCTGGGAATTGAACCCAGAACCTTCTTGCTACAAGGCAACAGCGCTACCAACTGCACCACTGTGCAGCCCCTTATGCTCAGTTGTTCAGGCAGTGGGAAGTTAATAAAGGATTGGCTTTTACAATAGTTTTGAATTTCTGCAGCCCCATACAGTTTTGTTTGTAATGAAAACAAAAGGGTTTATCACCTGTTACTATAGTGATTTTCACAATTTTTTAGGAAACAAACTGCAGAGACACTGATTGCTATGGTAATTCCTGCCCTTTATGCAAATATAGCTGAATGATTCACAGATTTTTAATAGTTATATTTGCCATATTAGAAGACAGGAACTTCCAAGGAATGGCGATTCTTACTGATTTAAAAGCATCAAACTCTTTAAACTTTACGTTTATTACTTAAGAATATTACTTGAAAACAAGGGTAGCTGTGAATTGATGGGGAGAGCAGTGGTCTGCAAATTGCCACTGTCTCGATGTGCCCCTGGACAGGGCATTTACTCAAAGTTTCCAACCAATCTGCGTCAGAGCTGTTGGTTTAATGAGACTCTGGTGTGCAGGTGTAAAGTCTTCTTTTGAAAAGTTGAGGGATACTAGATGCTAGCTGTGCTGACATTCAGGACAGAATATGACATTTGAGAGCAATTTAAAAAGATAAGTAAAGTCTCCATTTCTGCAAGACTAAAATAAACATCTTTTACAAAACAAGATGTTTCCTGTTCACATTTTCGGTCAATCTGAGCTCCCACATGGAAAGATTGTGCTGAAATGGTACAAAGATGTAAATTAAAGAACAATAATATAAGCAACTTAATTCAATATACTTCCATTAAGGACAAAAACATTTTTTAGTTTCATATTTTTTGAATGTTTTGCAATCCAGGAAGAACATCAACTTAATTTTTTTTTTTCTAAACAGATGCTTAATTTCTGCATGTTGGTTTGCCCTAATTAATGTGTTAAATATTATTATAATATTTTCTACTCTTTACTAGAAACAAGTCTGTGCTTTCAAGATAATATTAGAGCTGTAATGCATCGTTTCATTTTCTTAAAATCTGTATCAAGCTCAATAATTCAGTATCTAATAAGATTATGTTCATATGCAATGTCCTCATATGAGACCAAAGACTTATTAACCAAAGCTTGATATAATGTCCACACAAAGAAACATGAAAGAATTTTATAGAGTGTATTAAACTGGCACAGAGTGAGTCAAATGGTGCTGGACTGTAGTGAACTGAAGTGCCACTGAATAAAGCATCGTTCTAAATGAAGTTAACACAGTGAGCACAGACCTGTGCTGCCGGCTGCTGATAAGGAGAGCTCTCTGTGTGCCTGTAAGCCTGGTATCTGCTGTTTGATCAGTGATGTTGGGACTGTTGTTGCTGAGTGTAGGACATGGCGATGAACTGCACTGATGGCAAGATGCAGACGGAGCAACATGTCAGCACTGGAAGACGTCCAGCTGTGCTGTCAGTGGTGTTCTTCCATGTAAAAGCCTTTACGTTAGTGAAGGGATCAAACACAGGGAATGGGCAGAGTGACATCAAAGGACGAGACTGTTCAGTATGAAGCTAAAGAACAGAAAAATCAGAAAAGGAAATGAAAAAGCTCTGGGGTAGCGCATCAAAACCTTCAGTAAATGTCTTTAAGTTCCATGGTTCTGGGAAAAAAAAAAACCTGCAGTTAACACTGCAGATGTCATCTTATTTTGTTGTTTTGCTCATCGAGAAATTTGTAGAGCTGAGAGATCTAGGACAAGCTGTCTACAATGGTATAATCAACATTATATCTTTAAAATTTAAGCATTAACAGTAAAAAAAAAAGTGGGTAATTTATATCCTTATAACTTTTCTTTTTCCAACAATCCATATTCAGCCTTTTCCAACTGACCCATCAAGAACGTCAATATTCTACATAAGCTCAATAAAGTGAACCACTGCAGTTCTAATTTCATCTTTTTTTCTTAAATAACACAAAAATACCGTCAGTGACAAAAAAGCCCACCTTAAGATGTATTCTTATATTTCAATGTTCGCTCTAATCCTCCACATCTGTGGTTCAGCCCCACTGAAATGGTAGCGTGAACATTTCCTTAAATCCTTGACAGAGATTACTCTCTCACAGCAGGGAAAAGACATCGGATCTCCTGCTTTAACATTTACAAACTGCGGTTTAAATAAGAGATTCACTTGGTTGGAGGGAAGAGGGATGAGGGCTGTGGTTGGAGACAGATCAGCTCTGATGAGTGGGCAGAACACGATTACGGATAAAAACTGTGAAAAGTGAAACCGAAGCAGTGGATAGGGCAGAATCACACTAGCTCAACTGTAGAGAGAAATGTTTACTTTAACTTTAAATATGCATTAGGTGTCTTGGTGGTTGAGTCTTTCGCAGGGAAGTGAAAACATCTCAGTGACTCTCTGTACTGTCAATCTTTGCAGAGATGCTTGCAGTGTCTGATCCGCAGTAAGAGAGCTCTTCATAACCGTAATTTCATCCTATGAGCAAAATAAAAGCAGCGACAGTCATAGAAAATGAACACTGACCTGGTTTAATGTGTAAAAATCCATCTGTCCAAACAAATGTTCACTAATTACTCTCTTTGTCAAAAGCACAGTTGGGTTGAGGGGCATGAAAGTGGATACATCTGGTTGAAACACCTTTGGATTGAAGTGGTGAAAATGAAAACCATCTATTACAGAGAAACTGATTAACCTGAAACAAATTTAAACTGTTTCAGTTTCACATTTGTTGTTTTCCACCCTTAAACCCAGCTTTAGCTGAGAGATTACAAAAGGTTACAAAGGATATCATTGCATAAATGTATCAGTCAGGCTCAGGGAACAAAACACCAAAGCATTATTTGATGTTTTTACAGTGAAGATATGCATTAATACTTTAAGAAAATATGGGTTCACAAAGACAATTTTTGACATTCAATTTGTGCTTGAGGGCTGTAGTCTTTCAAGAGCAGATTTCATTTGAATTGATGTTAGCGCCTTCATAGAATAGATGGCGCCATGAAGACAAAAACATTTCCACAATATTTTGAAGCAACATCTGAACGGATCAACAAAATTTCACAAAGATGGGTCTTCTAACAGTTTCAGTGCAATTCAACTTCTAAATTCAAAGTATAATAATAAATCTTAAAATTATCTCCAAGGACTCAGCTGTTTATCAAACATAATTTAGTTAACTGACACAAAACAAGAACATTTTATTTAGTCTGATTTAATGTCAGATGGTTAGAAAAATAAAAAAAAAGGTTGGGTTCTTATGGAATATATGTAAGCACCTGGTTTCAACTGAATTCGATTTTGTAAAAGTTTTTGATGTAAAAGTTTACAGTGTTTTGCACCACAAAATTGTAATTTTACTCAGTTATTATTCCATCAGATTCTCAAAGTGGTTCTGCAGATTCTGCAAACAATGCAGGGCTGTTGCATGGAAAATGATTTGACCAGGACTGTCCTAATCTGCACTCATGTTCTATATACTCCTGGACAAACACACACACACATCACACACACACACACTGCAGATCAGATGAAGACCTTATTTTTTTTCTCTCTATTACTCTCAGTGTGATCTCCAGCGGCCTCATTACTAATATCATATAAAAACATAGCCTGGGACCTTGATTTGTTCAATAATTCAGGCTGCTTCTCTACGCCATCTGACTGCAGCTGCTGAAGGCAAGTCTGCAGGATGCAGTTAATACTGAGTGGAGAACACAACTCCTCTGTGTGTGAGAATAATAGAGCTGGGTAATGAGACGAATACATCAGGCATTGCCTTTGGACAGACCGTCGGACAAGTGGAAATTCCCCTCGTTTCTAAAGGGTTTATTTTCCTTGAGCTGAAGTCACCTGGATGTTTTTGTCATTTAAATAAAAGAGTGCAGGTTGAATAAAGCTTTTATAGTTGATTGCTAAAGGAACGGAATAAACGCTTCCTGAACTTGAAATCGTAACACGTTTGTATGTTAAACCCATGATATGGTAAATAACCAGTTGTAAATCATGTCAGAATTATGAGAAAAAAGTTTAAAGTCAGAATTATTTTCTTTTTAATCCTCTTCTGTAGTTCCAAGCATATCAACAGAAAGTTAAGTAGCAGGAAAAGGTTTGACAGCAGATAAAAAGGTACAGCAGCAAAAACTACCTAAAATGTGTGGATAATGAATTTATATGAGTTTCACTTTCAGTACTGAGCTATTAAAATGGCGTTTTAATGACATTTTAATGTACTGATTTTATTGAGAGATGTTTCTATTTATTTTACTGACTTGAAAGTGCTGTGGGAAACAAGTCAGACGGCATTTGAGGTGATACAGTTGAGTCATTCTGGGGTCGTCACATTGCTCTGTTAATGTTAACAGAGAATAAGCATCTCATTCTGGAAAAAAAATTTAATATTTCCCTAAAATACCTCTTTACTGAGACTAACAGTATTTTATAGAAGATGATTTAGGCTACTGAAAAATAAAGAATTCTGATGTTTTCCTCAGAATTCTGACTTTAATCAATGGAGATCAAAAGTGAGAATACTGAGAAAACAGTCAGAATCGTGAGATTAAATTCAGGTTTTTTTTTAGTGACTAATCCTTTTCCTTAGTATTTTGCTCTTATTAGTTGCAACATCCTGTGCTGAGTCTTGTGCCTCCAAATGTTCAGCATCTTGTTGTTTATTTTCTGCATGTGCCATTTTTAACTTGTGTGAGGAGGAACAGGAGATGATTAAGTAAGAGAAAAGTCAGAAACAAAGCAATAAAAGATCCAGAAGAGTCTCCCAAAGGCAATTAATTAGATTTACCATCTGCACTCCAGATCATTCTGGGAAAATTAGAACATCTCAGTTAATACGCTCTGGGTGTTTTTCTGCGTGTCTCCCTGACTGTGATTTAAATTCTAGTGTTTATGTTTTTCTTTGTCAGCAAATTTAAACCAATAGACACCACCTATACAACTCCATTTTAATTATAGAGCATCCTGCAGACTTCCCTCAGATTCTAGTCTTTCATCATTCTCTGGACTTGAAAGGTTTTAGTTTGTATTATCTAATGATGCCTTTTGTTTTGTTTATTTTTGATAAATTCAGAGGCAATAAAAAAGTTTAAAATTGAAATAAACATTCTCTAATATTTTGCTTAGGAATTAGAAAAAAAACAAACACTTAAAGACATGGTTAAGTGTAATTGTTTCCCGTTTAGTGGTAAAACGGCATTACTTAGATGACACAGTGACAGACCATTAAATGTTCTTAGTAACACTCTTATGATTTTCACAAAAATACTAAAAAAAAAAAAAAGTGAATTCTTATCACTCATGACATTTAGGTATGATATTTCTTATCATAGTAATATTTAATGCTATGTTGAATCACATCAAATATTATTGAAATACAAAGAACATCTTTGCTAACACTAATTATTGTGCAGACTATTGTGTGTTGGCCAATACCTTTAGTTTCCTTCTAATCTATGTAGAACAAAAAGTTCTTCATCAATAGTTTTAGCAATTAGTCAGTAACTGTTTGATCTTTATTAACCTTTCAGTTATTTCCATTCACTAAGTCTTTTTGGAAACACTGGCACATTTACTAAAACCTATTAGTAAATGTTCCAAATGTGCCTTGCAAAAAATATTTTTTTTAAGTCTGCAGTTATTGCACATTTCAAGTTAAACTAAAATAAATACAATTTCATGACTGCGAGACTCTAATATTCAAAGCTGAAGCTGAAAGAGCAAAACATTTTTTTTTTTTTTTTTTTTTTTTCAAATTGCTAATTAAAACTCCTGTGGCAGACTTCTTTCTCCCTGCAGAGCAGAATAATGTGTCATCAGAGCTTGCCAGCTCAAACTTCCACTGCTTTTTATTGAACTACTTGTGCAGTTCGCCTTCTTAGTGCACACACATCTATATGGTTTTTGAAGGTTTTATTAAGTTAGCTGAATTTAAATATATAAAAAATACACTTTTGTAAAAAGTAAGATTGCAGCATCAACCTAACCTTTAGAAAATGTTGCATCCATCCTTCTTTGCCCTCACAGAGCAGACCAACAGCTCTATCTGCTGCTGTAGCACCAATCGGTCTGCTAGTCTGTCGTAGTTTAAAATCCTGTAAGAAATAAAGACAAGAACAAATAGGGAACCTTGTCTGGAGTGGGAACCCTGCTGGAGCCAGGCCCGAGGGCGCTGTGGTTCAGTATTGACTCCTGGGGCTTGAACTGAAGCACAGGAAACCCGTTCCGTAGGGAGAGAAGCCGAGGATGATTCCAACATCTTTTCCTGGGTATTTCCCTCAACAGCCTAAAAAAGTTGATGTTAGTCGATGCATCAGATCGCCCAAAGGAATAACGGTCTATGCACGGTTCTTTGCTGGCCTTGTGATGAACAGCTGACCTTTCCTTTTGAACCCCCTATCTCAAATATTGACCATAGGATTTAAGCAGGTGCAATAGTGACTCTGACCTCGTCCAGCTTGCTTCTCCTGCAGTTCAGGGCCCCGGAGCTGCTGTAAAAGCTCTCATCAGTTACACCTCCATTCAGCAGCCAAATGAAAGCCTTGGCAGAAAGTCTGTTGATCAAAGCTAGTCGAGCTACCGTTGAATGTGATTTGTAGACTCCAGAGATGACTGACGTGTGTAAAACAGGCAGGGAGTAGAGCACTGAGATCGGTCGTGCAGAAACTGGAAAAGTTGTCTGATATTTGGGAAAATTTTCTGCATGAAACAAATCTAACTGATTTGTTTGTACCTTTAAATAAAACATTTTAACAGAGCTGGTGAAGCTAACGCATGAAAACTGATCATATCAGGTCAGAGATGATCTGAGATGCTACAGACATAGAAGAATGTGGAAAAAAATGTATTTGGATACAGTAATATAAATAAACATTACATTTAAAAAAAATTAAAAATTAAAAATGTTTTGAAAAATGTAGGAAACAGAAAGCCAATTTCAGTTGAGGAACAATTTCTCCCAACATAAAATGGCTAAACATGATGTATCACACAATATGCAGGTTATTTTTCACTTTTTTGAAGAAGGTTCATCCTGTTTTAAACCTCAGAGGTTTGAAGTGGCCTAACTATTGAAGTGAAAGTTAACTCCATTATGTGATCCAAAGAGCTGTCTGGTGCCTTCAGGAAGAAAACCGTAGCATAAGATTAGGCTGTCCAGAGTTTTAAAGAGGTTTTAAGAAATTTGAATTCAGCCATTCAAGAAAGTTTGCCCTAAAAGCAAACCACAAGGTGCCAAAAGATGCTAAAGGTAATGTCAACACAGCCTTATCTTTGCCAATAGGACAAGTTGTGGTGGCTGGACACTCTTGGGATGTTTTCATACCCGATAATCCAATAGACTAGGTTCAATTGGGGACTAAAATTGCAACATTTGATTATACTTTTCAGCTGCTGCAGTTTGCTTTCACACTACACTGTGTCAAATGAACCAAAACCTTTCTAAAAACCTGTTCACCTCCTCGCCTATGGTGAGACTGCACCAAGAACCACCAAAAGAAATGACACAAAAACCTCTGAAGACACTGGAGTGAACAATAAAAAGTGTCTGGTTTTAGCAGTTATAGTATTTTTCATAAGATTTTGGCAAAACACAACAAACCATTTCTCCTGCTAGCCTGCATGTTTGATCTGGTTCGATTTACCCAGAATGCTTTGCTCTGTAGTCCGCTTCCTGCTTTGGAGCGTTCTGCGGTTCCCTTGGAATTCACAAATTCATTCAAACCACACAAGAGTTCACTTCAACTGAACAGAGACCTTTTAGGAGGTCAGAGTTCACCTTCTATGGTTGATCAGAGATTGATTGCACATATTCACACCTACCCAAACAAACTGGGCTGCCAGGTTGAACAAACTAAAGTTTGATAAAACAGGACTGATGTGAATTCAAGTTTACGTCACCACAGAGGACATGTTTGCCATAAAAGAAAAACATTGTTCAAGGAAAACGACCTCATATGAACAGTGAAGCATAGAGATAGAAATGTCACTGAATAAATTTACCATGTACAATATGGTATTGTAGGAGACAATCTGTATAAAAATACAGCTGAGGGAAAACTAAACCCTTTATCATAACAATGACCCAAAACCATACCAGTAAATCCATTAAGAACTGGTGGAGCATTAGGAAAAGGAAAGTTCTGACAGTCACTGTGACAGATCTTAATCTCATTGCATGGCAACCGAATGTAGATACAAGAAAATCAACATTTCATAGCGAAGGAGAGATGAGTGGAATGAGGTTTTTACAGACAATGACTGCAGCTTTTTTATCTGGAGGTAAGACTATCCATCAAAGGATAGGATGCCCCAGCCTTTATTATTAGGATCCCACAAGTCTGTATTTGGAAAACAGAAGAAGAAGAAGCTGTCTACATCTGCAGAACATAAGACATGACTTATAGCAGCTTTTTAAATATTCTGATCCAAATAAATACATTAAAGCACTTTTTCACTCCTCTGTAGAATCAGACTATCGGATCAGAGATCTGTTCAAAGTAAACTGACCCATCCTGTTAATCCCTTAGTAATTGTTCCACCTTCTTTTAAAGGTTTATTGATCCTGCTAAGACTTTCAAGGTCTTTACATCTTAACATTAAATGGATTTAGCTGGAGTAAAAGATGAGTTTATTTAAATTGCATGGGTAATCTGTGACTCTGCATCCCCTCAACAAGCTCCATCTCCATAGAGTTTCTACTTTAGATCGATCGAAGCCATATAAAGTCCACCAGACAAATCTGGCTCTTAGATTTTCAATGAGTTTCAGACCAGATGATAGGCTGTAGATGGTGTTTTTATTTTCTGTTAAAGAATTTCCCACTTTATTTTAAAACATCTTACAAAAAGAGAGCAACAACACAAATTTTTCTTCCTTTTTTCCAGCTCTTGATGTTTCAGGATCACCCCGTGCCCCAAAGCCAGAAACATGGAGCTGAAATGACTCCCTGAGGCAATGAGATCAATTATTTCATCATTTATCTTTTAAGCTTGAAGCAGGTTCATTAGTTTCTTTTTTGTCGAGTCACATCAACCCTTTCACCCTCTCTCTCTCTCCCTCCCTCCACCACCAGGCTTCTATTTGTGCTCTCTTCACCTCTTTATTTTCAGCTCCATTCTGAGTAATCTCTTCCTTCCAGTCAAGCTCTGCATCTTCTCAATTCTACATCTGAAAGCTGTTCATCCCGCATCCTTGCTGAAGCACCCCTGCTTTCTCCTTCCCATCTACTCCTACTGATTTGCTTCACATCTCCATGAATCGTCACCATTCCATCATTTTTTGCCACACTTTTCCTACTTATTTCAGACACAATGAGCCGACCAAAGGGAGTAGGGGTAGAGCCTTGTCGACAGTAGCATGTATTAAATCCCCAGCTGACCTCCCACACCATTTCACTTCTCTAATCCGGGGGCCAAAACGATCGAGGCGAGAAGCCGCCCCCCAACTTCCTTAAGGGGGAAGGTTGGCTCACTAACTAATTTACCCCCCATCAACCCCTTCGCAGTCTTTCCCCCAACGCTGCTGTAAAACAAAACCCCACTGTGTCATTGCACTCATGTATGGAGGTCACTGTTCTCCGCTGGGCGACCTCGTAAGTTTTGTGTAGCAATTAATTACTGTCACCGCGGCCGGCACATATGGGCCTATTATCATAAGGCCTCACAGGAGGATGTTTCCTGCTGTGGGCAGTCATATGGAACGCTTTAAAATGCCAACGAACTTCACTTTCTCTCCTGTCACTGCTGTAGTCTAGCAGAAGATAAATTTCAGACGTTATTTTAATTATTTTTCCACTTTGAGATTTGTGAGGAATTTTAACTTTCAAGATGCTCTGCAGATACACAGGAAGTTCACCATTCTTTGATTTAAGTGTTAGAATTTGAAAATCAGAACATGTGGCTCGTTAGGAAACAAAAAGCTTCTTCTCTCTGACAAGAATAGAATAGCATGATTTAGGTTTGCAGGTTTGGACATGAATGAACAAGAAAACACTTAGAGTAACATCCTTTAAACTCCAACAGATTTGGTTTGATTGGGATCCAAAACTGCAACGTATGTTACATTTTCAGCTGGTGCGGTTCTCTTTCATACTGCACTATGTCAACTGATCTAAACCCTTTGAAGAACCCTGTTCTCCTCCTTGCTTGTGTTGGTACTGCACCAAGAACCACTGTAGGAAATTACACAAAAAACTCTGAACAAAAAACTGAGCACAATTTTGTTCTTCACAAAATGTGAAGATGGAAAAATGGGATCAGATTTTAGCAATTAAAAGATTTCCCTTCTGTTTTTGGCAAAAACCATGAGCTATTTCTCCCACTAGTGCTACTCACATGTTTGCTTTCTCTTGCATGTTGCCCGTTTAGTCCACGTTAAGTTTGTTTGCCTTGAAAGTCTGATTCATTTGGGGAGGTGTGAACTCTGATGTGGACCAAAAAAAGAGAACTCTGGGTGAGGGGTCTCTGGTCAGCTTCGGTCTCTCCTTGGTTGAAGTGAACTCTGATGTAGATCAAATGCATATTTGAATGCCAGAGGCGAAGTGGACCCTGGCATATAGCGCAGGTAACTTTCGGACAACATAACCAAAATAAACGAGTGTTTAGCAACAGCAGGAAAAAATGGCTTGACAAAAGAGATTTGACCAAAAGATATCTGATCAACAACTGGTCACACATAACATAACATAAAATCCAAATATGTCTGAAACAGGGCTTCAACCAAAAAATCTTTTAGTTCTTCCAAACTGAGACTCAAGTCAAAAGTTATTAACAGCTAAATCGTTTTTTTAGGAGATTCGTTTGGCCATTAATAGTGAAAGATGGACACATGCATCATTCACCAAAAGAAATTAGCTTCTTCCTGGATTTAATTCTAAGGCTGACCACAAATTTTAAATAGGTTCCCTTCTTGGCTTTGGAAAGCCCATAGCACATTGTGTGAAGAATACCATAATAGTACAAGCTCTTTGAGAAAAAAGCCCAGTCGAGATTCCAAACGTTTGCCACAAGGATAATTATTACCTGGGGGGAATAGTTGTTGATTTCACTCATCTGGGAAATCAGCTCACCAGCTGTGATGTTGAACCTCCACAGATTACCTTTGTTCAAGATGAAAGCCTTCTAATATTGTCTTCTCATCGGGAGAGCCACATTTTCAGGATGTTTAATGTCATTTCTTTTATTTCTGCCATCATTAATTTACCTAAGAAACTCTCCTTTGAGCCAGAAAATAGATTGTAACCTTGCAAAATCCTTTAAGCCGACTCAGTACCTGGGTTGTCTCCATAGTCGCAAAAACCTTCCATAACTGTAAACTGTACAATTTCAACAGAGAATGATTGAGAGAACATAGATTCAAACCATCTTGTGTTAAGGTTGACCTATTATGCTTCTTTGAACATGTTAGGATAGGTGGAAGGGGCAAACAAAACATGTACATTACATTTTTAAAAACAAAATCATTCTTTGATAAGACTTTAATCTGCTCTGTTCTCCTTATTTTGAGCTCCTTCCAAAAGGAAACGTTTTAGGGCCTCTTGTCACTTTAAATTCAAAGAAGCTGCTGCTGGCCACGCTCCCCAACTCAACATTTACACTCATAAAAATGGCTGCAAATAGATGCACAGTTATACAACCATAAATAATTGAACAGCAGAAGTGTTGGTTGGTTGTGTCCACTGCACAACCAACAAGAATGCAACAAGTGGTTTCGAAACACTAAGTCAACAACAAAACACTATTACAGCTCCTGCAATGGTAAAACTAGCTGACCAAATCTCCTTGTGCTCTGCTTGGGTTGCTAGGTGAGGGATTTGTGACATTACATTTGATGTTTTGTTTTTAAATGGCTCATTTTCCAGGCACCAATAAACATGATCTAACATGATCTTATTGGCAAAAAAACAGCTAGAGCTGAATTTTTAAAACTGCTTTTGTCCAAATGAAAGTACAAAAATGTCCAAAATGTGAATTTTCCACAATACATCCAGGCTAAACTTTAAAAAGGAAGGAGGCTAATAAAAATGTTGAAATTCAAGCTGCAAATATGAATATTAAAAGACAGATAAAATAATATTCAGTTTAAAATCACTGAAATGTTCAACTTTCATGTTTTAAACTTGTAAAATGATAAATTACTTTTAACACTGAACTAAAACCCAGTCAGAAAGATGCATTAAAATTGAGTGAAAATAAAAGAAATTAGGATTTTATTGCACAAAGGAGGCCTTTTAATATCTGTGATGAAATTAACTGGATTTCAAAAAGCTTATGAAAGGACAAACTAAAATGAAATCTAAAGTAATATGTCGGTATCTTTTCTGGTATAAAACCATCATTAATAGTCTGTACATATCAGGAAGATGAAGGTAGTTTTGCTTAAAACTGAGATGTTATCCTTCCCTTACTGGAAGTGGAGGCCATGTTGAATGCTCCATCTCTCACAGCGGGGACAGAGACTAATTCCTCCACTCAATCTAGACCCAGAGTGAAAATTATTCCTCTAACTTTCACAGAAACAGCTCATTTCTCCTAAGAGTCAGCTGTTTGGGTGTCTGTTTCTGATTGTCTTGCATGTTCTGTGTTTATCACAGTCACAGCAGAACAGAGTGTTTATGCTGCGTTTATTTATTTTTGTTCCAGAGTCTAGCTCTGCTTTTTCCTTTTTCTTGCGCCTGGCCTCCAGTGACATTGCGTTTTCCAGATTTCCTTTCTCCATTTCTGACTCCTGTTCTACTGCCGTCGCTCTCCTTCTGGTGTTGTTGGCTTTGCTAACAGGCGTCTTTGAGGTGGTTCATTCAGAAGCAGCTGGATCGGGTCCTCTCCACTTCATCCTCCTCTAACTGCTCACCTTTACTTCCACATCTGTTCACATTTCAATCTCTTTTTGCCTCCTACAGTCCTCCCTTTCTCCTCTTCTCATCCGTCTCTCTCTCTCTTCCTCTCCTTTGACTCGTGTGGTTTCATCAGATTTGTTCAGAATAATCAGCAGTAAAATCACCACCCAATCCTCCCTGAACATTATACTGCCAGAAAAACAAAATTAGGTCTGTGAGAAAGTAAGGTTTTATAGATATTTGCAAGCTGCTCTTAAAACTATTACTCTAAAAGTTTTTTTATTGATTCCTTAAGTGATTTTACAGAGACCCAAATCTTGCAGATGTTGAACTTTTTCTCATTTATAATGAATTCTAGATATTTTATTGGTTTTGTCATGGAAGAAGCTCCCTTAGTATCAGCAATATTTAGCTTTTTGGCAGCAAGGGTAAGATGTTTTTATGAAGATCCTATTAATTTGTGGTTATATGATGTTCAACTGTAAGGATAAAAAAATTAAAATAAATAGGAACTGGGTCTACTGGGTCAACTTTAGAGTTACTGATGATTTAAATCTTTACATTTCTGTCTGTCTGCATGGTTAGAAAGTCTTCCAGAGAAAAGGAGTTGGATATATGATCCTTGTTTCTATTATTAATGGGACAGATGGTTTGAACTTTGAACTTCCTCTTTCTCTGTTTTCTCTGCATTCATTAAGCTTCTTTTTCAACTGCTAGGATTTGGCGTCATAGTTCAAGCATTTTTTGAGCTTTTGAGATACTTTTCCATTGCTCCCAGTTGTAAAAAGAGTAACTTATTGTCCCGATTACGTTTTATAACAAAACCGTCCAAAGGTTAAAAACAAGAGCAAATTGATAAGCAGCTTATCAATTTGCAGGCTTCCAGTGTAATGTGTGCTTATATCATACATGATAGGAATTACAATAGCTCTTCTCACATTTTCATGAATAAGCATCACATTTACTTTTACTTTGGAAATAAATGGTGTGTAATGGTTAATTTTACTGATGTAAAATGAACCAGAAAAATATTTGGATTGAAGTGTTGTTGTTTTAGTGAGCGACAATGCCTTTAAATGATATTTGCAGTGACTTGATGCTGCACACATAAATTTAATTTGTCATTCGCTAACAATAGAGCGGTGAGTATTAAACTTGCTTCAATCATACATGACATGATTGTTTTTTAGTGGAGTCAGAGCAGAAAAGCCCAGGTGCCAGTCCTGACTCTGGGCCCACATGACATATGCTTTGGTGTGAGCTGGGATCCAGGTGCCTGCTCCTGTACTGCTCAAAGGAATGGAGCAGTCAGCCTTATTGTGGCACATATTGTCATGTTTCCAGAGCGGTTAGGCTGATTTCACAGTTGTTTCCTGCAGTGGGAAAACAGAAGTGGCTTTATGAAATCAAACAGAACCGCAGAGAGAGGCGACGCCGGGAGCAAAAACAAATGCTGCTGCGTTACTAGATGTGTCACCTTGTAGAGCCGACTTACTATAGTGCCAGCAAACTCTCAAACAGAACCAACTGCAACAGGAAGTTGCATACAGAATATGCATAAGCTGCATGCATATTCTCGAGAGCTGAGAATATGCATACAGCCTTTTGGTCTCAGTGTGGCGCCTCGGTATAAAGAAATGGGCAATTATCTTGTATGAGCTTACGTGCTTTAGAAGCCTGGTGGTGTATTTCTGCTGTATATGCACCTTTCATCTGCATGCAAACTGCACATTTAAGAAACATTTTCTAATCTCAAGAAGTGGAAAAATTTATAAACATAAACTATATTCATGTTTATTACTACTTTATGTGCTGAGCAAGTGTTAAAGACCAAAATAAGTGTGCCGTCTGGGCACAGCTGGTGAAAACTGCAAAGAGCTGCAACTGGCTTTTTGGGCCTTCCAACAGTGGTTCCTAAAATCTGACTAAAAATTAGAAAGAAACTGAAGTTTCAAAAATACCTTTTGAAAAATATAGTTTATTTTTTTAGTTTTTGCATGGAATAATTACATTTGATTTCCAATACAAAAATACACTCAAAGTACCAGTTTTTATTTAGGTCTATTTTTTTTTTTTTTTTTTCTTACAATATTCAACATCTTAGATTCACACATTCAAGCTGAACTGCAAACATCCAGGAATTGTACATTTAAAAATCCATTCACGGTTCATCTGAAGTTTATTTTTCAAAAGTCAAGAGACCTTTTTCTCCTTAAGGATGTAAATATTGACGAGCCGCTCTCGGATTTAATATTCACTTGCATGTTTGTTGTGTCTTTATGTTTGTTGGCTTGCCCAGGAGCATTTCTATTTGTGTCTTTGGTTTGTTTTGCTGTTTTTTTTGTTTAAGTAATCCAGATATTTTCCAGCAATAAAAACAATTTTATGTTTCATCAGATTCAACACTATACAATCATCATAACAACCAGCTCTAGACTTATTGTTTTAACATACTGAGATTACATCCTTTCCTTAGTGATAGAAAAGTGCATGTATTGAGAATTTAATAATTAAATTCTTAATAAGCAAAAAAAAAGTAACATTTTCAGTTATAACAAACTGGGTGACAGAGGAAAATTGCTCTTAAAAGAACCATCAGAGAGATGGTGAGAAACAGATGTGAGGGTTTTAATAAGCAATAGACAACATAGCAATTACAATGTGTGTATCTGTGCAAGTGGAATTGATTTAGGAAGCACAAAAAGGAGCATTGCCTACAGATCTAGCTGCAGAAAATCTTCACACTGCCACACGCATCAGTATTTCACACCAAATAAAACTCACAAAGTACAGAACAAAAGCATCAGATATTTAAAGTAGCTAGTCACAGCTAGCCACAGCTAGCCACTACTCAGAAATAATGCTGGTGAAACTGAAAATGTTACATCTGTCTTGTAGCTAGTTAAAGAGGTAACCGTTAGTGGGGTTGATGTTATATCTGACTTGATAATAGTCAGAATTGACTAGTTTATGTCAATGATTAGCTAGAGCTAACCAATGCTCAGAGCCAACCACAAGTAAGGTGAGGGTTTTAGCTCAGCAGCAGCTTGTTGACACAGTTAGCCAAAAGAATGATTAGCTTCAACAGTTAGTCGAAGCTACTCAGTAATTTGGGTTAACTACCAGTGCAAATGTTTAATTCACTTTCAATCTAAGCACACATGAAAGGGGACATTTAAGTTAGAGCTAATGGCCAGTTTAAGGTAAATCCTTGTCTGAAAAGCCCACTGAGAAAAGAACATTATGATGAACAATCAAAACTTAAACTGTTTTCCTCCATCATTAGCAGCTCATCCTGCAATTTCATCCAAGAAGCCATGAAGCACAGACGGGAAATAATTGCGTTATAACATAAATGCACAGAGTAAAGAGTAAAACATAAAACATCCACTCACCTCAGAGTGCTGATTTGGAGTACCTGACAGGGACCTGGGGATTTTTCTAATCACCTATGAAAGGAGGAAAACGATAAGGTCAGCACGTCACAGGCACAACATCTCTCAGCTGATCATCTCCTCCCAGACCTCTACAATTATTTCCCACATTCCCCAATTTAGCTAGTGCCAATGAGGGATCAGAACTCCCTCAGTCTCAGCATTTATTAAGCAGAAACGAAGAAGCAGGAGACCAGATCAGCAAAACTACCCCAAAAAATCCCTCACACAGGAACCTGCATCGAGCTCTGGAGGTTGCTTGAACTTTCTGTGCCCTGGTTTCTGTCTATGTTTGTGCAGTGTAGACTTTTGTGCTTTCATGATAGCTTGCATTTTTTAAAAACACCAGTCAATGACTGCATACTTACAAAAATTCAACTGCTGAGGCAGTTCTGTTGAAGCAGCACCATTTATTTGAAAATTATATTTAATAATAATGTAGCATATGATTTTCTTTCAACCTTCAGAGGAAGCAATTCAGCTGACAAATTTTCCTAAGCTTCTGGTAGTGCAGGCCTAAAGATTTATTATTGAATAAACCCATAAAACTTTAAACCCGACATTCAATAAAAAGCCTGACAATATATCAGAAAATCCCACAGCAGACAGGTTTTTGTTGCAGACAAGAAAACTAAGATACCAAGTTGGTAGTTTTCTCCTTCCACAGAATGCCTCGTTAAGAATGTATGATGTACTGGTCTGGTGAGTTTATAAGTGTGTCAGAGGCAAAAGCATCACAGCCAGGTCAGAAGTAGTTTAAACAAGTGTACATTTAACATAAGAGTCACTTTTATTTTTGATGTTAAGATTAACAATTTACTTTCAATTATTTTTGTTTGTTTAGAGCTAATAAACCTGCCAACGCATTCATTTTAGAGACAAAACAGAAAGACGTGTGTACTAAAAGTTACGATAAGAAGTGTTAAGAGTAGTTATGTTTTTGATAGAACAATATTGCAAATGTATCATATCCTCATTTTATTATTATTCTGCTGCATAAAAATATAATTAGTATTTCTAAATAGACTTTAATAAGCTTGCTGAATTTTTATCACATTTGTGTCAGGCACAGTTGACATATAATATACTTAAGCTTTGCCTAACTCAAATAAGGTATTTTAATTAAAAGAAGGAAAATATATACCACCACCACAATATGTTGCTATATTTCACCTATAAAGTATTATTATTCGTAGTACAAGTACACTTTTCTTCAGTTTTTCCCTGTCACCGACACACTGCATTATAAATGTGTCAGGGATAAATTATAGCCTGCAGGGTGAAACACACAATGCACCCAGCATTTAGACAGTTGTGTTTTAATGAGCAGAGAGGACACTGGAAGTGGCTTACTGAGAAAGTTTGCCGGATTGAGGTTAGAAAACAGACGTAGGTTGTGTCCAAATTCAGGAACTACATCCTTCGAAGGCCACATTTAAGTCCAAATTTGAAATTTGACGGCTCCTCTAAATACATCATTAGATCTGATGGATGGGTCTAGTATATCAAGGGTGAGCTATAATGCTTCCATGAACATGTTAAAATAGGTCTATGGGCTATGAAAAAATGTTCATTACATTTTTGGCACAAATTCATTCTTAGATGAAATTTTAGTCCGGTTAGTTCTGCCTATTTTAAGCTTCTTTCACAATGAGCTGAATAGCACCTCCTGTCAATTTAAATCCAATCAACCAATCATCCAATCATTTTTGAAACAGCTTGTTTTCCAGACACCAAAAAACATTAACTTATTACCAAACACCAGCTGGATAGTTCTCTTTAAGCACTCGGCCTGTTTTTAAAAGCAGTTGAGACCCAAATGGAAGTACAAAGATTATGTGGAATGTGAATTTTGCATAATTTTTTCCCTTTAATTAAATAAATAATAATAATAATAACAATAAAAGATTTCAAGCTACTTTTCTACCAGCTTTGGTTCTATTTAAACCCTACTCTCTAGCTTCACAAACCACGAGTTGAGAACGATGATACCTTGGTTTGTCCATTTGAAATACAAATTCCCTCTCAATCATTTAGTTTGATAAAAGACAAGTGTTCATGAAACTTTCAAAGTTTAACAATAGGATTTTGTCCTGAGATTTCTGTTTTTTTCTTTTGTTTTTCATTAGTTTGCAGGTTGGAAGCCCTACATAAGCACATCCTTATTATTCTGGCAATGCAGCAAGACAGTCACTCCCACCACCTCAATTTAATTAGAGTTTCATCTTTTAAGAAAGCAGTTCTCATTCCCCACATGTGGCGAGAGGCCGCCCCGCTGACGAAGACTGAGCCGAGGCTGCGCGGCAGTCCTGCCAATGTCACGGCGTCTTTTCCACAAGTACAGCAAGAGAACGACGGAGCATTACACACACCGCTGCCCAATTAGAGCAGGAATGTGAATTAATGAGCAGGTCAGGGCAGGTTAATGAAGGGTGTTGCCGATCTGCTGAAGACTCAAATTAAAAACTGTATCCCTATCTGGACAAAGTTTCTTTGTTACTTCGTTCTCTGCTGGAAATGATCATGTTGGTGCTGAGCTTTTTTTTTTTTGTTTAAAAGACAATAAAGCCCTGAACAGTTGATGTGAAGGCGGATGATTGGGTGCCATATTTTAGAGGCTGATCTCATCACTTGAATGGGACTTTACTGTTGCTATTTTATGCTAAGATAATTAAAAAGGCCAGTAAAACCAGAAAGTGAAGGAAGCAAGGAAGTTATGAATAATTACAAATGAAAATGCTTGTTTTTTTTTATGGATCCTACAAATAATATGTGGCGCTCTGTTTTGTATCTCAAAATACACAAAAACATCTGCTGTAAATTAGTTTCTTTTCACTTTTATGGCCATTTGTGCTGCGGAGACAGGTGCAAATATACATAAATGACACTAAAACAGCACAAACAATAAAAAATGTTGAATGTGAACAGTGATTTTCTGCAAGTGAGACTGCATAATGACTGCTAGTGTAACCAGTATCAACAAACTAACTGTCTTGTTGATATTTGCATTCTTTTTTTCTATACTTTTAGCATCAAACTTTATCTGAATGTTGAAAAAGTTCATTATTTGACAGGAAGCAACAGATGATGTTCCTTATCATTGTGACTTTCATGGTTTTAAGGTTTAAATTGCTCCCCTTTCTGCTTTCACATGTTCAAATCACAGTTATTTTATTTATTTATTTTTGTTATTACAGATCAGATATTTGAATTAAAGTCATAGTGAAAAGAAAGTACACCCTTTTAAAATTTGGGAGGGTTTTACATGCCAGGACATTATGAAAAGTATCTGTAACCTCAAGTCAAAAGCTTCTATAATGATCGTTATGAAATAAGCACAAATAAAACAAAAATGGAAAATCTGTGAGTGAAAAACTATGCATATCCTTGCAGACAGTGTTTGTAAAAGGGTTATGTGAATTAAAAACAAATATATATTGTTTGACTTGGTAATAAGTGACCATACACTTCTCCCACATTGCTTTGCTTTACATTTTACTGATACTGTTGGTGGTTTGTTAAACGGTGTGTTTCTGAAAGCACACCGTGTTATAAGTATAATAATAATGTGTTGTTGCAATAGTAATCCTGCTCAGTCTATATAACAGCTAGAGTATAAAGATAAAGTTCCTGAAATTTTACCCAGACCACTGGAAAGCATCCAGATTAAAATGAAGATATAAATGGGAAATGAACACCTGCATGACTGAAATAAAGCGGCAAACCTAATGAGCTCTAGGATAAAACTGCTCCAGCGGGAGAGTCTGCATCTGTGAGCAACCAACATCAGACAGTTTAACCAAAACTCTGAGAATATAAATATATTAGTAAGTAAAAATGCAAATCCTCCAGTCTTTCGGGAAAAGGAAAGCCTCAGCATCCCGGGTGGGCTGGGGAAGTCTTTTACTGTAAACATACCCTGAAACTCTAAACAATATTGCAAATTTTCTGCGGGGTGAGAAGCAACACACTGCAAAGCCACCAAACAGCACAAAACCAACACAGTCAACTAAACAACATCCATGCCCCTTCACTAACTGTAGCCCTCAGGCTGCCAACGCCTATCTGGGCATATTATAAAGTATTACAGATTTTTAAACACAATAGCTTCTAGTAGAATCAGCTTATTAGTTAAATTATTTATACACATAACATTTGTTATTGCAGCGCTGTGCACTTTACACAGCTAACAGTTACACTAGCAGGAGAATTTTGTTTGCTTTGGTTAGCAAGCAACCAAAGCATCTCAGTCAATTAACATTGACTGAGATGATGTGCCTTGCTCCATTGAAAGGTATAAAATGAGTAGGTGTGCTATTTTGTCTCTTTTTATTGTAAAAGTTAATGTTCTTTCATGGACCCCCTTCAGGTGTAGATACAACTTCAAAGTTAATCATTTGAATTCCTTTCTTAGACCAGAACCCAGTTCCTCTATTATTATTATTATTATTATTATTGTTATTGTTATTATTATTGTCATGGTCAGAGTTCTGATTACAGACACGCTCAGTGAGTGCCAGTTGTCCTGTGTTAGCTCAACTTCACACAGTGGGCTGCTATTAGCTTAATTCTGAGAAGTTGTTAGCTTTATTGGTGTTAACTTATCTCTGGCTAGATTTTAAACTTAATTTGAGTAGTTGTTACTTTGTGGAGCTTTCAGCTCAATTCTGAGTAGCTGCTAGCTCAATCCAACTAGTTGGATTATTATTCATAATCCAACTAGTTGTTAGCTCAGTTCTGAGCAGCTCTTATTTTGAGTAGCTTTTAGCATCAATTTAAGTAGCTTTCGACCTCACTGTAAATGATAGCTTATCTCAGAATAGCTGGTATTTTCAATTATAGTAACTGGTATGGTGTTAGCTTCTTCATTCAGCGTAATCACAGATAGAAGCTGGTTAATCTCCAAGCAGGTGTTAGGTTCAGCTGTTTGTAGTTTGACTTAGTAAGGTTTAGCTTGATTCTCAATGACAACTACTGTGTGATATCCAAACTAGAATTTCAATGCTCAAGTAAGATATTGTCAATAACTAACCCCACAAAATGACACTAAAAACAAGACAAAATGAGAAAAAAAGAAATATTTTTCAATCCAGTGTCCCATACCTGAAAACTTCTATTATAGCACTTTAAAATCATATTTACTGAAAAAATATATCTTATCCTTGGGCTAGGAAGGCCTTAAACAACAACTGATCCACAGAAAAAAGGCACCTACAGCACATCTGTAACGTGTTTATGAGATCCTGTCTGTGAGGACAGGTATAATAAACATGTCCTGCGTTCTTCAGCTCTCCAAGCTCTGATGACTTATTACCTGCAGTATCAAAGCTGAACACTGTGCCACTGCTCTGCAGAGAGAGCTGTGCTGGCTGGCTTAATGAACACATTGTGTGTGAGCGCCCTGAGTGCAAGTCTGAGCATCCATCTGTGTGCATTCATTTATTTAATTTCCATGCTCTTAAGCTTGTTTCTAGTAATAATTATAATTCCAAACACACTTGGATGCATGCATAATTTTATATGGACAGGGTATAAGTACCAAAGTCCATCAAGTGCTGGTAATGCTGTCTAATGCATCTACAAGGAATCCTCAGTCACTCACTGGTATAAGTGTAGCAAGAGAAAGATAAAAAAAAAAAAGTGCACTCAGAGAAAAATGCTAAGAATGACTAAAAGCTGAGATTTTTCTGTTTGATAACTTCATGTCAGAATGTCACACCTCCTGAGTTTTCAGTTTACCTGTTATTCATGATGACATCTGTCCATGAAAGGATTTTTTTTTTCTTTAAAAAAAAAAAAGATAAAAAAAAAAAAAGAAAGACAAAAATCTAAACAAAACCAGAGATCCATGTCAAATAAGGCTCAGATTAACAAAAAGATGTGACACAAGATTCACTTTCAAAGCTCTTCTGGAAGATCGTTACGTTGGAGTCACAGTCGCATGAGTCAGCACTGGCTGGTAATTTGATCTCTGCTAATCTGCTCTGAATAGACGGCGACAGAAAAAAAATGTAGGAACTGAGATAGGGCGTGATGAGAAAAGCCGAGGGCTAAATGATAATGAGGGGAGGCTGCAAAATGAAATGATGAGCATGGTGGAAAGAGACTCAGGAAAAAAAGAAATGAAGAAACTTCTTGATTTCCCCCTTGTTCTATTTGATGCTCCTCCTAATCCCTCAACATTCCCAGTCTTGCCCTAGTAACAGCGGACAATTATTAGAGAGTTGGCTTCTATAGTTCAGTATCCAGGTGAGTTCAGTCTTCCTTCACCGGTGACCTTTCAGATTTACTTTTCTGTCCTCAACCTTCCTGACATTTTCATGTCAGTTTGCTATGAAGCCCAAAGTGCATGTTATCTCCATATAAACCGACCCGATCCAAGGCAAAAATGTGCACTATATCCACCATCTCCCACTTTGACCGTTTGTTAATGCCAATAACAGAAACTACACAGCACCGCTGCAGCCATTACATGCTCCAAACTGCCGTTGCTTGCTGCTGTTTTACTGCACACTGAGAGGCTGATCGTTGCAGTTAAACATGTGTAATTTTGCTGTGCAGGGATACTAGAATCCATGTATATTACTAGCACTGATGTGCACCATAGCTGCAGGATACATAGTTTATGGATGAATGGTTGATACACAGAGTGCAAAAACTATTACAAGACTCTCCAGCGTCTGCAGGTTTTACATTTTGGAATATTTTATGTTTTGTGTTTTTGAAAAGTTTTTCTAAATTTAGATGTTTCCAGCAGTGAAAGTGCTGTAAAATGTATTTATCCATCGTCTTCTTGTCCCTCTTAAAAGGTTTCAGTTCAATTCTGTTTATTTATATCACACTAGACCAGTGTTTCTCAACCTTTTTTGGGCCAGTGTCCCCCTATCCATTATCCAGGTCCCTCATCGCCCCCCCATCAAAGAATTTGTATTCTACTTTGCACTGAATATTATTTTATTGTTAATATTACTATCACTATTGTTGATGTTTGATTTTTAAGCTTGTGTCTGTATCTATCATCAAAAACGATTTCCCAGAGAACAAAAAAGCCATGGGAATAAAAAATATTTTTACAGGCGTCTACGAAAAATGCAATGAATGAACATTCAAGTTAAAATCGGTCGGCCTATCAACAGCCAATCAGAGTGGAAAAAAAATTTTTAAAAAAATTTCTGTTTTGTGCCATTTTCTGATGTTAGTTGCTAAATCTTGCACAAAATAACCAGATCAAAGATGTACAGCAATACCAGTTTAAACTTTGATCTATTCGCTAAAAGACAGAGCTCTGCAACATTAAAACATGGATAGAACTGCAACTACATTATGCATAACTCTTCTTCTGTTCGGTGTTTCTGTGAGTTTCTGGTGGTGCAACTTTGTGCTGCCTTCAGGAGAATGGGACATATCCATAAAATTCCACCCATATGGCATTTACTGTGCCGTGCTTTCAGTAGAAAAAACTAAAGTTCCAGATCATTTTAATGCCATACAAATATGAGTTAGAAACATGGATTATGTCTTTATATAGACCTCTCTGTTGATTTATAGATTAATAGTTTTACTGGACAGAAATTTCAAAGAACAAAGCTGGTTCTTTATCAAATCCTAATGAGTCAATTTGAAAGTGTCACGGAGTCACTGAACAGCCCCATGACATTAACACTGTCATGAAAAATAATACTGAAGAAATAAATATATTAAATCCAATCAAAAACATAAAAAAGTTATAAGTTCTTTAATGCTATTGTCTACAAGATATATTTCTTCTTATTACTGGATGTGGTCTCAACAAACCCATGGCACTTTAACAATATTATTTTACCTTTTATCTGAAAATAGTATCTGTTTATTCTACAATCCTCTATATTAATTGTTGCTCGAAAGGTCTTGGCATACCAGCTTATTCCTCTGTATTTACTTTAGTTTCTTAGTTTATTTTTGCATTTTGTTCTTCATTCGTTTCCATTTAGCTTTCTTTGATCAGTATTATCCTTTCTTGGTTTATTGTTATGTCCTCTTTAGTTTCTTTCTTCTTAGTTTTATTTTAGCCTTTATTTACTCTCACCACCAGTAATATTCACTCATCATGCTATTCACCTGCTGCGCCGCCTAATCATCATGTGTTTCACATCATGTGTTGATTTGCCACTCATATTGATTTTTCTCTGTTCATCGTCAGATTCTCTGTTTTTATGCCCTGATTCACATCTAGCTTGTATCGATGGAGAAAAGCAGACTGACATAAGCTTTCTAAAACAACAGAAAAGATCCCGGTATTCTGAGGCTTGAAATTCAAAAGTGCTGTGATTCCACCGTTTCATACCGGATCACTTACAACACTGATGTTAACTATATAAAACGAACGCTCTCTATGGTGTCAGCCACATGTAATTTAACTTAGTTCATTTTTCAGAGGGATGCACAGTCATTACATGTTTATAAAAGAGATATTATGTAGTCCTTTTATGGAAGAGTGCAGCATTGAGATGGACAATAAAACACTTTTTAACATAAGTTGCTTTGACATGATCACAACACTGCCAAAACAAAAATCCTCAATAAAACAGACAATATTTGAAAATCAAACAGCAGGCAAGTGAATCACAGCAGTTCAGCCGGTCTAACGCTGAACTGATGCTGTGAAGCTACCAGGAGCCTGGAGCCGAGACAAGAAGCCAACAGAAACAGTGAAGAATGTAAACGTTGAGTTCACATGTAAACTTAACGTTAAAGTGTCAACGGGCCCTAAAACAGCTCAATCTTAAAAATCAAGATAGTCAGAACAAACATCTCATTGTCTCAGAATGATTTTGTGCAGAAATAATACTTTCTTGTTATAACCTACTAACACTGTCTGCACCACACTTGGTACAAATTTGATTGTAAAAAATAAATAAATGAATAAATAAGTAAATAAACAAATAAATAAATAAAAATCTGAGAACACAGTGTACATAAATGTTTTGTTATTTATTTATTTAAGTAAAATGTTTTCTCATTGATTCGTCTTTTGACCAGCATTTCAAAACAAATGACAATTTCGTGTGAATATTGCTTCTTCCCCATGTGGGGCTTCATTTCTCACAAAGGCATCAAAACATCAAATATCCTGAAGCCCTTTGAACTGGAAACAAATATCCTCTGTTGTTCTGGTCCAAAGAGATACAGATCAACATCTCATGTCTGCATAATTTCTTGCATATTAAATGTAATATTCTTTTGAATTTCGTCCTTAAGGTTTTGTTCTCCTAATAGTCGAGAAAAGTCCAGGACCTTTGAGGAAGAGGCTGATATTCAGTACAGAACATAAAAAGATTGGAATCCTAACTCTTGACCTTTCAGACATAAAAAGCAGAGAAATGCATATTTGAAATCAAGTCGAAAAGGACAAAAGACAAAATGTATGTCTGCACCTTCCACTGTCACTTAAAGCTGTGCAGCTCTTTCAATGAGTCATGTAAAAGCAGGTTCATGACATTTATCTGAAGAGAATAAAATGGCAAGAAAAAGCATCCTTTGGCAGTGAAGTACGAGATGCAGAAAGCTTGATGGTATTAGTGAGTTATCTGGGCGAAAAATTCATCAGGAGGGAGAAGCCAGAAACGATTCAGCCAAGTCAGAGTAAGAGGAGGATACTCACGGGCAGATAAATGTATAAAACGCTGACAGAATGTTATTTGTTGACATTTACCCACGGAGGGGCCCAGATGTTTCCAGCATGACAGAGTAGCTTTTAACGGATTTCCATCCGGTGCCAGGAGAGGTGCTGGATTAAATACCGTCTTCAGTAAAGGGCAGAGTCGCAGCTACTGCACATGAAATCAGCAAACATCCCCAAGTAACACAAGTCTGTCGAAAACGGCAGCAGGCCATCTGGTTCGCAAGTTATCAATTTTTTCACTGGTTACAAACCCGGTTTAGAGTTATTATTATTAACTTCCTTCTTTACATTATTCAGTGCTTTTTATTTTTTGAAATTATTTTTAGAGACTAAAGGTCATCTTAAGTGACAAAGAGTTTTTAAAGTTTGGTCTCAAAACCCAAATACTTTCCCTTCTTGTTTGTGTTAATTTAGCCATCAGAGACCATTAGAAGCAATTTTAAAAAGTTTTAAAACCACTAATATTTTTTGTATTTCCATTCCATTCATTACCTTTTCTGTTTATTTGACCAGTTCAAACATTCATCCATCTGTTATGAGTGTTATTTTGGAAGAACTGCACTGTTTCGGTGGGGACTGTGTTGTGTGTTGATCACACACACACACACACACACACACACACACCCCACACACACACACACCCACCCCCACACACAGTCATGGAAATGACATCACCACCATGTGGTACACAATGGAGGAATGTCTGTCGCTTTAAAACACTGCAGAGTTTACTCATCTTTATCGGAGGTTGCCTCTGAAAAATTGCAGCGACAAATTAGATTTTAATTTGCCTTAGAAATGGCAGGCTATGCATAGGAGACATATTAAAGGAAATGTTAGTTATTATTTTTGAGAAACAATGTAAAAGTTTGGATAGTGCAGTAAAAATGGTCAAAAGTTTAAAGGTTTAGGTTTTGAAGACACTATGCAGACAGCAAAAACAAGTCGAAAAATCTGTAGGAATTCAAGTGGGTAACAGTGAAGAGGGCAGCTGCAGAATGGAGAATAAAATATGATGGGCAAAGTGAAAAGTGCAAAAGTGACAGAAAACAAAACAAGGATTCTAACATTGCTACAGTGCCTTCTGGGTAAAAATCATCAATAGCCCCCTCCCTCTAAGCCCACTTTCTCCTCATTTTCTTCCTCTTTTCCATCCTTCATATCCTCAGGATGTTTTTTCAGGCTCCAAGCTCAACCAGTTTTATCATTCTTCTCCTCGAGGGACTTATTCCAGTTTAGAATCATTGATACTGATTACCCCGAGCCCTGTCATATTGATTTTTGAGATTTATTGTTGGCCGACTCTCCAGCAGAGGTCCCTGGCCCCTGTGTCCCTGGATTGGCAGTCATTTGTTAAACACTCTCCCCTCCTGACAAAAGGCTGGGCACGACTACACATGCACTGGCATCAACATTGTTTTTTGTGTGCATGTGTTCATTTTAAAACACCTTCATTTAAAAAAATTAGGCAGCCAGCAGTACTGAGACTTTCAAACATACACTGCAAAAACACAAAATCTTACCAACTAATTTGATACGTTCTAGTTCAGATATATTTAAATAAGATAAAACCAACTGAATGGTAACTTTTTGGCAAAATATGGAATCGTGTTTGTAGTATATAATTCCTGATTATTGATTAAAAAGTATGACTTCCTATGGCAGATTATTTCAATTGTTAAAAAACATTTTCCTGTGTTATAAGTGAAATAATGTGGCAGTGGAAACAGTGTTTTTAAATCAATATTAAGACGTTTTTTTCACATAAAACAGGCTCCTATTTCTTGCTGAAAAGTTAATTGTAAGTTAGTTTTGTCTTATTTCAAGGCTGATAAGATATTTGGACAAGAAAATCGACCAAAAATACTTGGTAAGATTTTCTGTTTTTGCAGTGTGGGCCAGCCTTTACTCCCCATGTGGATCAGCAAGCCTCAGTCCACCCTTGACAACATTGTCAGTTCCCTCCTTGGACCAATTCTGACAGATACTGACACTGCAGACTAGGAACACCGTCTACAGCGGCAGTCATCCAGTCACCACAGTCTGGCTCCTGTCAAACTCACTCATATCCGTCCTGTGCAGCCTCACATGTTCCACCTGCTAACAGCAGCAAAATGAAGACCTAGATTATCCAACAATTCCTCGAACTGAGTCCAAAGGTGAAAAAGAGCAGGCGTATACTGTAAAAACGAATTGATGTGGGATTTTTATCATCTCCGTCCAAGAAAACATCAAAACCATCTGCAATAAACTTTTCTGCTTTCCTGCTTCTGTGTAAGAACACAAACATATCCATGTTTGTTGAGACTGGTGAAACTCAAAGGTGGGAGGTAAGCATAAAAAGAGAGAAGTGAATAATTTCTTAGTATTGATTAAAATTTTCACTTATAACTTGGGCAAAATGTCCTATAAGTAAAATAATCTACCAGTGGAACTAGTACTTATTTTTTTTAAATCAATATTAAGTTACTTAAAATAAGCTCCTATATGTTGAAGAAAAGTTATTTTTAAGTTAGTTTTTGTCATATTTTAAGTATTTTAAGATATTTTCACTAGAAACTAGATAAAAATACTTGGTTTCTGCTGTGAAGTGTTAAAACTAACTGCTGTGGTATTTTTTATGATCTTCATTCAAGGAAACATCAACGCCTGTAATCAACTTTACCTTCCGTCCTGCTTCTCTGTAAGAACACAACTTATTGTTGAGACTGGTGGCACTCAAAGGTGGGAAGCCAAGCGTAAAAAGAGACAAGATGGTCGAACAGTTTCAGGAAAGGGGAGGATGGTAGGGCATCCACGCCTCCACCTGATAGGAGCGAATGAACAGAGTTTTAAAGAGAGGTTGTTTATTCACCGGCTGCAGTGCCTCCGCAGTCACTCTGAAGTAGGTGTGAATGTCAGATTACCACATTTGGAGCGCTGCAGTGAGACACAGAAACACGGTGCTTTACTACCTGCCTATACGACTCAGAGGTGGTAAAATCTGCCAATCACAGCTACATCTTCTCCACATGAGCAAACCACTAAAACAACAGTCATTTGTTTGAATGAAATTATTGCAAAACATGATTTCTGTTTTGTGAGTCTTAGACCTAATACAAACTTTATTTCACTGAAAGAATATTGTATGAAACCAATAAAAGCCTAATTTTCATACCGATCTAAACTGGTATGTGTTTGTTTGATATGTATTCTCCGTTCAGCTGTGTTCAAATCAGTAAATGGAAAAATGCCTAATTCGCATTTACTTTTTTGCAACATTTCCAAAGTTCCCTCTAAGGTCTCATGACAGTTACCCTTATTAATGAAAAGAAGGGTCACAAAGGTCATTGCTGAAGAACGTCAGCCTGAATTAACCTATGAAGGTCTGAAGTTCACAATGAAGCACCTAAAGCAAGAGGCTGAACATGACTCACTGGATGACGGACAACATGAACCTGTTCAACAACAAGAACAAAAAAAGCATATGATATTTAAAACTGATATATACCTCTAAAAGAAACTCTTCACAACACCACATCTTATTAAGGGTTTGTTTACACTTTGTGCATAGTTATTGTAAACATAGATTCATCTTTGGAGTTTTTACTATAATTTAAACTTCTAGATTGTGGATTTTAAGCTGTTCTCACCCTTAATTTATACTGATGGACTTTATGATTGCTGCCAGGGTTAAAGGAGGTTAATTAGTCTAATTATCTGTGTAATTCACACATTAATTATCCTCCTCTGATGATCGGCGTGACTGTTTGGAAATCCACTCTTCTCTTTAATATTTGCATTCATTTAAAATGAATTCCCAGAATGGGAACCAATTAACCACACACTATTGTATAATTGTGGCTAAACTGAAAAAATTGGACTTTGTCTTGTAATCCATGATGCAGTTTATTCACACTCTTCACCAGAAGCAAACTGTCAACATATAATGTGGAAAAAAAACATTTCCATGGTGTGAAATTTCAAGTTAGAGTTTGAATCTTTCAGGATAATGGATTAGAACTAAATCTGTCTGAACAAAAGCAGAAGCTGTCACTTAATGCAAAGGAAAGGTACTTCCTGTGTTACTAAGATAGTAAGAAGGAGGGAGAGAAAGTGACAAAAAGCAGAAAACTGTCAGCAAAAGAAAAATGAGGAACAATAGACTCAATAAAAAGAGTCAGAAGTTTTGTTGTCTTTTCATACAGTCATTACACTGAAAAGATTCTCATTCGCAGAATAAAATGGGAAGATAGGCACAATAACTTGACGTTTCGATGTGTAACGTTTGATGGAATTGGTTTATTATGCTAATTGACGCTCTGTGCGATCATTTACTCTGAGATACAGATGTCAAAACGTTCAGGCTGCCTGTTTGGTTTGAGGTTTTACAACCACATTTAAAACATAATGCTTGGTACTTTTTTTGGTAATGAATCAAGATCCATTTTTTCACCATTGAAACAGCTGTAACTAGTCACGATTTGCAGTTATGCTGTTTCTCGCAGCAGAACATTAAATCCCTAGAAATTATAGAGAAGAATCTAATTGGTATACCAAAGATACTCATTTGGATTAGAATCTTGAGGGTTTAGTGGCCAAGTCCAATAACTAGAAATCAACAACCGCTTTCAGATCATATATTTATGGTTTTGAATGGTTGTAAAACATTCAAACCTATTATTCTTGCCCAGAAGGACAAGAATACCTATAAAGATTTTTTTCCCCCATCTTTTTGGATTCATGGAACAAATTTTCACCACACATGATGTAAGGAATGTCCCAGGAGTTAGCATCCGTTTTCTATTTGAAGACCTACTGCTACAAAATAAAACTCACCTAGAGCAGCAAAAAACTATCAATTCAAAATTAATTCATTGTAACAAGTTGGGAAAATAATTTTGTAGAATGAGGTGATATTTTCTCTAAATATGGAAAATGAAGAAAGACAGGTAGCATAGTCTGAAGCTAGTTATTTGTTTTAGATTTTCAACAAAAACTTTAAAAAATGTTGTTTTGTAAGAGACAATGTGCAATTGTCACGCTTAGCTGTAGCAGTTAGCTCAATGTTTCTGATTTATTCACTGTTGATTTTAATTAGCAGTTAGCTTGATTATATTTTAGCTTAGTTATGAACATGAATAATTGTTGCCATCAGCCTCCTTTTCTATTAATAATGAAATGTTAATAGCATTTCATAGTTATGCTTTATTACAGTTAGATTGATTAGCATTAAGCACGGTGATAACATGGAATTAAATTCTGTAGGATGGATTATGAATAACTGTTAGCTTATCATTATTTTGGGGTGTTAGATTGAATATTTTTTCACCTGCCTACAGGTCACCATTAGCTTGTGTAGTTTTCGACTTCATGTTTTCTGTCTGCACTTCAGGGTTACTTTGAGGCCATAGTCATTCACAAATAAGTCTGACTGTGGTAGCATTTAATAAATGGCTTGTATATCCAGGCGAAAACATAAGTAAAAAATAAAATTGGTAATTGAGCATGAAACCTATTATGTGAAAATAGCATATGTGTGTCTGTAGCTTAAGGAACAGTTAGCTTGTGTAGCTTTCAAGGGTCTGTCTAAATTCAGAGGCATTTTTTTTAATCTGTAGTGATTAAAAAATATATTATTGTTCCATATGTAAAGTGTTTTTTTTAACTCTGCAGTTGTAAACCGTGCAGCTACTCAAACAAAAAGATAACTGACATTGTATCTTTGTTCTTTGCTAGCTTAGCTGTCAACTACTTTTACTAAAAAGTTTAAAATACAACTCAACATTTTAAAAACATTTTTCTACTACAAACTTAATGTGATGTCTATAGATGTTAAGGCAATAAAGACTAAATAGAATCTTCAAGAGATAAAATTACATTCTGCAGGAAAAAAGGCATGTTATGTTCCTCAAATTACTCTTGTCATTTCTTCTTATAGTTTATTAGAGCAATTATGAAAAGATGACACACTTTTCATATTTAACAGATGTTGACTTCTCCCCCACAAAAGAAATATATTTTGCTGCAAAATGTCTTAAGTAAGTTCCCATTGTTTACCAATTTTAGTAAACATGTATAAAAAAGTCCCTTCTTGGTAACTCTAAATCTGTACTCAGTAGCGAATGTCACGTCTTCTTCCAAGTGTCGAGGTTTGAAAGATAATCTGAGCGCGTAAAATGCCAGGTTGTCATGCTGGACTGTGTTCAGCTGACAGGCAGATTTGTCATCGTGGCATGGGGCCATGAAGCCTCTGACGCCCTGATGGATTGTGGGACAGAAGGTCACAGAGATGGTATGGGATCCCCACCCCTCTATCAATACCAGCAGCTCTGCCTCAGCCCAGGTTTACTCAGCTCCACTCGTAGCCTTTTCTGCTGGGTTACCATTTAAAAATATATTTTTGTTTACATGTCATGTAAAAATGAATGTCTGTGTTCAAAAGTCAATCACTGTCATCGCAACACTCACATATTCTTCTCGAAAATCTGAGATTACCTTTAGTTTTGGATTATAAATCACTACTTTTTTTCCAAACAGATAAAACATTTGGCATTCTGCAGATTTTTCATTTGCTTTTATAGAATATTAGAAATACATTGAAAGAGGCAATCAAACATATAATTCCATTCCTTTTTCAAATAAGAAAATACACATATTATTCCCTAAAATGCAATAACATAGCATTTCTTTATGTACACGATTATTTTTTTGCAAAGAATGCATACGGCAAAAAATTTAAAGTAAGCCCTTTCTAGTCAACTTAGCAACTACACAGTGTAGGTTTGATCAATTGACTAGTTTTTGGATTGAACAGTTAATAATTTAATAGCAAAGGGTTCTTGATCGGAAGTTTTGGAGTTTTTTTTTTTCACAATTTAACAAAGGTGAAGCTAAAACTATAACACCTGATTTACAGAAAAAGACTTTTTGTTTTATCCTTAGTGCAAAATGTATATTTTTTCACAATTTATGGCTTAGTTACTGCTCTTACTGTGTTGTTCTTAAAGCTGGTTAATGATTAACTGATTATTAAATTGGTTGGCGATTATTTCATAAATTGATTTGTCACGATTAATCATTTCAACCCTATTTTTCATTTTAGAACACTCTGAACGCTGAGTGTTTGGTTGAGAGTCGATGCCCTTTCAAATCCGTCATCAATAGCTGGTGATACACAACCTAGAAGAACGTACTGGCAAAGTGAAAGATCCTGGCCATGCTTGTTGTTTCTTTGTCTTCTGTTTGAGCGGCCCACTGGGCGTCATCACAGTACGCTCTAAAGAACTGGGTATTTCATGAACCAGATTTGAAGCTGAGGAATTCTGTTTTTCAAGTGAAAGCACATGACAGAAGCTGCGCATCCATTGCAAATGTCCACAAAACTTTGTCGATATTCCAGTAAAGTTGGAATATTTAAGTGTTACTTAAAACTTTTTTTTTTTTTTTTTAAGTTTCCAATGAAAATCCAGTTTTGAGGTTGCAGATTTTTTTTTTTTCTTTTTTAATCAGAAGAGACAAATTATTGGCATTAAGTAAAATTCTGCCCAGACAAGTGAAATCTGGCTATGAATTGGAAGCATAATGTGGAACCAATTTCTTTTGCAAATGAAATGGTGGGAAAAAAAACCCTCAAATGATTCTAATCAGCGTTCACTTAAATATTTGGTGAAATCCAAACACAAGCAGATTTTACATCCATGTAAAATGATTCAAATAAGAGCATTCAACACAAATCTGTTAAATCATGTCCTCCAAACTGGATGTAAACTAATATATCTATGATGATTACACTAATCACTAAAAATGGTTTTATTACTGATAAAGATTTGTGGCCACACAGCTTCATGCTCTGCCACCTGTCAGATTTTATGTATTTCTCAGTCTTAGCAACTGAAATGAATACAACTCAGTCTGATTCATAAGCCTGAGCAAGACTGAAATGGAAAGGTTATGAAAATGATTAAATACACCCTTTAAATCAGGATGCTCAAGACATTCTTTGTGCATTCAGGATGTCAAGTTGTAAACAAAGCTTTTCACTGCCATCAACTATCTTTGTAATTAAGCTGATTGTGGCTGAAAATCCAGCCAAATAATTTAATCTGCAAATTGCCACTCTGACGCAATAACACATTTCAGTAGCAGCAAACAACATCCTCCCAACTTCCTCTTCTGATACATCGACTCTTCATTTAATCTGTTTTTGCAGTGTGCTTAAAGGATACAGCTCTCCTTGTTAAACCACATTTAATCGGTACGAAAACACCAGATGAGGACCAGTACCTTCAGAACAGGGAGAGAAATCAAAGAGGAAAAATCTCTCCTGCTGTTCATGTCTGTCTGTTCTGGGAAAGCAAAGCTGGTTCAGTTTGAACACTGCTAAAATTTTATCAAGAATGTTTTGTCTAGTTTCCAGTGCATATAGCAGATTTAAAATAGACAAAACAATCATCTTTAATATTGATGAAAAAGTGCTAATTCAAGTGGCAGGTTATTTCATTTATCCAGTGGTGTGTGTGGAGTTTCAGTCAGGGTCTTCCATGTCAACTATACCTGAACAATACACACGCAGAACAATGCAAAAACTGTGTACATAACAAGCAACAGGCATCCAATAACATGCAAATACCTAAAAATAAGCCAAGTAAAGTAACAATGCATATATCAAACAATATATTTTAACAAAAAACAGAGGCAACAGCGCACATAACTGAACAACCAGCAATTTACTTGAAAAAATATTGAGTAAAGTTTATATGAGAATGTAAGCTAATAGAAAAGAAACACTGACCCATTACTTGGAAATAAAATCCACTGGAAGTTGTGCTCAATGCTAGCTGTTAGCCACTCGTAGCGCTCATATATACAGTCTTTAAAATGCCTTACAAAGTTCTTACTGGTTGTGACAAAGTGGTTCAGTTTGTGTTCACCACTTGTCCCTTATTCTTACTTCTGATTAATTTACTTTCTGTAGCTGGTCATAAGGCTTAAATTTAAACATTACTTTGCAACTTTGCTTCACTTACTATCCCGGGTTTGTTTGTGTTCGCATTATGTTGCAGTTTCCATCTATTTATATGTTTAGGTTAAAATTATTACTTCTGGATTGCTGGTTAAATTTGTTTATTTTGTTTCAAAGTATATTTATGGTATTTGGTTTCCGTTTTAGTCACCATTGTTTGTCCCTTGTTGATCTGCAGCAGGGCAGGAGTATTGGGGGGGCCGGCCCAGTATTTCCTGGCTGGTGAAGGGGAATGAAGGGAAAGCTCTTTACCTACAGCTGGGCCTGGGGGACGCACAGTCACTGTATGTCAATTTTGATTGGCTGATAATTCTGTCAGTATCTGTTGCACAGGGATATTTGTACAGCGGGTCCTGAGGTCGAGCTGCTCGCCATGTGTTTTAGGGACTTTTTAAAGTAGGAAATTAAAGTGAAACCTCAATAATAAACAACTTGTTAGTAGAATGAAAATTAAATCATAGATAAAATAAATATGATTAAAACACTTTGCACTTTATCTTTTCAATTTTCTATGGCTAACAGAGAAGGCCCTGCTGGCCCTGACAGCCCACCACTGCATTTATCACATGGAAACAATGTCTTGTTATATGTGAAATAATCTGCCAGTTGAACTATTGCTGTTTCATCAATATTAAGGAATTATTTACTTAAAGCAAGCTCCTATATCTTGCCAAAGGGTTACTTATTAGTTTGTCCTTTTCTGAAGTGTACTAAGATATTTGTATGAGAAACTAGATCAAAAATACTTGGTAAGATTTTGTGTTTTTGCAGTGAATTTTTCAAACTTCCTTGCACCCAGGAAAGGAGCAAAATTCAGCTTCCATTCGATGCTCTAGGCGAACTGTAACAACAAAGTGAAATAAAACGATCGTGTCTGCGATCATGTCCGAACGTCTATTGCTCGCTCATACAGAACCTCTCTGGCTCTCTCTCAGAAACACCAGAAAACTTAGTCGGACGAGGCGGGGGCTTCCATCCATTTGAATGATTGAGGTCAGCTGGAAACGTTGGCTAAATGGAGTGTGAATAACTTTAACAACCAGCTCTACCTACACGTCTGCAATTTCTCCCTCATATTTCCTCAACACTGTCACGGCTCGCTGTCTGTACTTCTGCTGCCGACAGGGACTGATGTTAAACAAGTTGCTGAATCCCAACGAAGCTCATCGATCCCAGCTCTGATTCTCATCCTCTGTTTACGCACATATTTAAAAATTAAAGCAGCAGCATGAGTAAAACGTTTAATGGTCATGATGTAGGACCTTGTGCTGGCAGCACTGTAAAGGAAAGAAACAAGAAAAGGAGAAAAAGATTCAAGCGAATGAAGAACTTTTATGAGGGTGGTGAAGAAAACCAACATGCTGCAGAGTTGAAACCTTGGAGCTTAAAGGAAGTCAAATTTAACACTATTTTGGTAGAAACAACAGTTTTGGAAACTTCCCTTTTTTGTGGTAAAGCTATTTAGTGACAACGAGACAGATGGATGGATTTATTTTCTGAAAGTGGCTGGAGGAACCTGACAGATGGACAAACAGACAAATGAACCAACATTTTGGATGGATGGATGGATGGATGGATGGATGGATGGATGGATGTTATTGGCCAATATAACTGTTATGTTTTTGTAGTTCTGTTTTGTCTTATGCTGCAGTTTTTAAGCAACGGCAGCAGATTTTGGTCCACAGCATATATATATATTTTTTTACTCTTATTCATCTTTAAGCTCTGACCAAAATAATTTGAGTCGAGGTATTATTGCATGCATGCCACGCAGGAGATTAAAAAGCTCTTCCTCTTCTTTCCCCATTTAATCCTCTTCTTTTTCTTCTTCTTCATCTCTCTGTTGGCTCTGGATGAACAGAACAATGAAATATCATCAAAAAGGTATTAACTTTTCCCGCTCCTAACACTCAGCCTGTTGAGGAGGATAAAGTGGGAGCAGTGATCTGTCAGAGGTGGGTGTTACAAGCAGATGGGAGGGAGGTGATGAGCAATGTTTAGAGTCATCATTTTGTTTTCTTGTTTTTATCCACATGGCTGAGCAAGAGTCGAGCAGTGGGGTGGAAATTACACATGAACGGAGCGTTTAACCTCCGTGTGGCTGCTTTCCATCACTTTTCCACAGTAAACCCATTCAGAACAGGGTCACAAGGTGGCAGTTCAGACGTCCAGGTTACATAATTCACGTGTAAATATCTGAGTTTTCGTATCCAACAGTGTAAAGATATTGGTGTTTGATTTGGTGGTGAAGATTTGTTGTAAATGCTGATCTTTTCAGCAAACCATTCCATAAAGATGATCTATGCTTCTTTGAACAGGTCTATAGACCATACAAAACATGTTCATCTCATTTTCTTTGCACAAAATAATTCTTAGAAAATGTTATTTTATCCTGCTCAGTTCTATGTATTTTGAGCTCCTTTCAGAATGAGCTGTTTTAGGGCCAATTGCCACTTTAAATCCTATTGACTCCTGCTGGCCACTCCTCGCAACTCAATGTTTGCACTCCAGGGTTTCCCCCAGAGGATTATAAGCCTGGTGGGCTTTACTTGTGCCCCACCAGGCTAAGCATTGCTTATTTATTTAAGTCTTTTCCAGTCTTTCAATAACAGATCATTATCAAGTGATATTTTCATATTTCCTGTCAACTTTAAACATTTCTTAACTCAAAAACGCGACGGGCCGCTCGATTTATGACTGCCCTAGTGCACAACCACCGGGCTTAGCAAGTTTTCTGGGGGAAACTTTGCTCTCGCACAGGACAATGTCTTCAAATGGATGCACAATTATACAAATGTACTTCTTTGAAAAGCAGAAATGGAGCCTCCTGCACAACCAATCAGAACGCAACTGGTTTCTGGATGGCAAGTTAATAACAAAACATTTGTCTTTTCTAGCAACCATTGTACAGCACATATGGCGGTAAAACTCTCATATCTTCTGCTGTCATCTCTTGGGGTAGCAGCAACAGAATCAGGGCTAAATGTTCATGTTTTTCTTGGTGAAGTTCAAACTGAAAGTTCAAAAGTTGAATGGTTTAGGTCCAGATCTTGGCTGGATTGCCACATAATTCACTTCTGTTTCCTTAATACATGATGTTTTGCAAAAACCCTGAAAACCTCCAAAGACTAGGTGGGCTTATCTGACTTTCCTCACATTATAGAGGAAAGTCAGAGTAGTTACTTTTTGGTGCCACTTTTACTTTACCTTTACTTGCACAAAAGGAGAAGCTGGCTCAGTACAGTCGGTCTTTTGCCACGACCAAGTGGAATTTGAGAAGACATGGCAGATACACAGAAAAGAAATAGAAGAACTGATGCAGGAGTACTTCCAATGCCAAAGAAAGTAAGAAGTTAATAGTAGATTCTATCATGTCAAAACTGGTCAGCCACTGCCCCCAGACATCGACAAGGCATTTTCATTCGCACACACAATATTTTATTTATTGGCCCATTTTTTAGGAAGCGTGGAGATGTTTGTCGCAGAAAATCCCAGTGGATCAGTTTGAACTTTCCTGGTTTAAAAGGTCATCTTCACCATGTCTGGATGATTAAATGTACTGCGATGTGAATGGCTGATCGTCTTCCTATGTTAACACACAGTGGATCAGGTGCACACCACAAAGAGACTGTTTATCTTCCTAACTGGTGGATATGAGGGTTGGAATGGAGTTCACCCTCACGTCTAACTTTGCGTTGCCCTTGGTTATAAGGCATCTTTTTATGTCCAGACACAATTAGGATGCCAACATGATTCTGTCTATGACAATTTTACTTTCTTCATATTCCAGCATCAGTTGATATGGGGATAATCCAATAACACCAGAGGTAAAAGGTCCCCAGAGGACAGCAGTGATATTATTTCCACTCGGCTTGTCGCCCTGTGACTTACTGCTGCCTTGTCTTAAGGTTATTGTACTTCATTTAGTCCCTTTTTTTTTCAATTTCAGTAAGAAAAGTGCTGCTGCAGACAGTAAAATGGGAGGGCATTGTTTCAGGTCACATACAGACACTGGCACAAGCATATAAATTATGAAGACAAACCCTCGCGGGAGGAGGACACATATGCCTTCATGCACACTCAGACACACACTGATGGCTTTCCTGGAGATTCACCGGGGCTGTAAAATTATCTTGTAAAAGAGAGGTGGGGGGGCTCTGGCTTCAGCTACCAAGGGTTCATTAACCGACTCAGATACACGGCCTGAGCTCCGGCAGACATAAAGTGACCCCTGGAAGGAATTCATTCATTTTTATGCCCCCTTTCACCTCAGTGCTGCCTATTTGCTTTCAGGCCTATTAGGTTAGCAGCCTTTTAGGATTCTACACCTTTATTTTTTTAGGGTCTTTCCATGATTTACACACTGTAGCTCTTACTGACTCAGGCAGAAGAGGTAGTCCACTCCAAACGGCGGTTAAAGTAAGAAGATGAGGACAGCTTTGGCTGAAATGATGTAATACTCGTGTCACCAAAGCATGACTGTTCATTAATCACTTCTATGGCAGCTTTTGTTTTGAACAAAAGCCACTAAAATGGAACCAGTTTTTAAAAAAATGGGAGCGCTCCAAAATATTGACAGTGCAGAGAAACTGGGTTTATCAGAAATGATCAGCTTTGTTAGAGAAAGGTTCCCGTTTACTGAACGGTCGTTTCTAAATTTCTTGAATTAAATGAGTTAAATCCTTTAAAGGCTTATATAAGAAATTACTCTTATATAAGAGATTATTCTCTACATACATACAGAGCTATTGATATTTTCATATGTTCCTACTTATTAATTTTATGTTTTTCATGCTGAAAATTGAAGATTAAAAACAACAACAAAAAAAACAGTTTTGCAAGATTGACAAAATGAGAAATGCGCTGAATGTTCCTCCTTCCTGCATTGTAGACATAGCACAACAAGTCAAGCAATTTGTATTTGCTTCATTATTTTGTTGTTTCTTGGAAACAAATGTTAGACCTTTGCAAAGCCCTTTTAAATTGTTCTGCGCTTGTTAGGAAAATACTCAACAGTAGAGTTGAGTATTTGGTTTGATGAAGAACTTACATATCCTCTCTGCTAATGTCAAGCGTTTTCTCTGTATACTTGTCATGACTTGCAGCTAGAGGTGGTGAGGCAGACAAAGAGGACCCAGGTTGGTCTGAAGGAAATGATGATTTTAATGACGGAAATATCAAGACAAAGTCCAGGTAGCACAGATTGAGTGGAAGGCTAATGCTCACAATTGGTAGCAACTGATGCAAATGAATCACTGACAGCAGACTTGAAAGCAAACAAGACAGCTTGACACTAGGAACAAGGAATACAGGTGGGATTAAATATACAGAGGTTAATCAGGGAACGACACACAACTGGGAACAATCAAGGGGTAGCCAGGACAACACGGAGACTCAATAGACACAGACACCTAAAAAAAACAACATAGAAAAACTCAAATCCACACAATACTCCTTTAAAGCTTTTAATATGTTTTCTTAGAAGTGCGGCGCCTCACGCTCTCAGGGTGACAAACTCATCTGAGTTTGTTGACCCACCACTTCCCTGCATCTCGAGGGAACCAAAGAAGTGCCATCAAAAGATGAACAGAAAATGACACTTAATGCCTTTCGACACAAGGCCTTCAAACAGCGCTGAGGTACGTTTGCCTATAGAATTGAATCTCCAATTCTCCAATAAAATAAAGCGGTCTCCAATAAAGCGGTTCTGTTTTTAACCAACCTTAGCTGCCAAGAGAGTTTAAATAAGATGTGTGCTACTCCTGGTAACGACAAGAAAGGCACTTCAAAGATTTACTTCTGCTTCAATAACAGCGGGTTGAATATTTTTTGGCACTTTTATTGACAATTTCAAGAGTGTTTAGTCAGTAAAAAGCTTCAAAAGAACTGAGACTTTAGAAGAAGTTCACCTTCCAACAGAACAACAACCCAAATCATGGAGCCAGAGTTTCAACTCTGGCTCTATGAGTTGAAACCGCTAAGCGGTTGAGATCAAAGGATAGTTGTTAGTTAGAATGGTCCAGTAAAAGCCTAAGCAAATCCATCTTAGACGCTGTTTCCAAACTTCAATGCTACTCTTTAAAGACAGTCCTTGTGAAATTTGACTGAGTTTAAGTTATTTTGTAAAAAACAATATGGCAAAAAAATAAACCTGTAGATGAGCTAAACACATGTGTGCACATCACACCTTTTTCTAGTAGAACTTGAAACTAGCAAAGTTATTTTTTTAGTTTGCACCTTGAAGAGTCTTGGGGAAAAAATAGGTAATTTTTATGTAGAACAAGCAGAGTCCTTGTTCTGAGATTTTTACTCGGTGTGAGACCTAAAGCAAATTAAACTGACAAAAAATATTTTACAATTTGATTGATTTACTTAGAATAAATCAATCAGAGTTATTGAAGTGCCATGACTTTAGCAGAACAAAAATTCAAACTTAAGTCATTACTTTTGACCCTAAAGAGGAACAATCAAGAGTCAGCACAGCTTTAGTTTTTGAGGCCCCATTTGGTCATTGTATCTAATATCTCTTCGATATCAGTGTCATGACAATAAATCCCAAGAACAATTATCTCTAAGATTCCCTTTGACTTCCTTTGACAAAATGACATTCTTACAGGTATGAATCCACCACCTGGACAGATGCTGAATGTCATTTCTCTCATCACGTCTCCTGACAGTTCCTCCTGAGTGCCGTCTGATAAAACAAAAAGGTCATCCTCGTCTCTGCTGTTCAGGGAAAGTCTTTGATAACTTTCAAAGGCAGTTTTCATTGACAGGTGGTGGAAAACAACAATAAAAAGCGTGTGGAGGTCATAAATACATGTATGAGCTCTGTTGTGATGAGAGGGAATGATGAGCGAAGGAGAAACTTTATGTAATTCTCCCTCCGAGGTTCTTTCTTAAGTCAGAGAGAGCCAACAGGGAGAGGTGGGATGAAAGAGCAGAGGAATGGGAGGTGATGGATGGTTCTGGTAGAAAAGGTGAAGACTTTTAGCAAGCTGACTATTAACAGCAAAATTATGGTTATTTGTGGGCTTTTCTTATACTAAAAACTTAAAGTGGTCGTCATCAAAAGTTTTCCAGCATTCCTGAAAGTCTGGTAGATCATATTTGGACAGTTTTTTATATATTTTTAAAATTAAGTTTCAGTCCATTATCAGATATTTTTCTTTAACTCTGACCGTTACATCCTTAGGTATCAAACAGTTCTTATATCCAACTAACTAACCAGTATTGCTGCGACACAAATATCTGAGCAGAGAAATTTAAGGTGTGCTCATAACTGAGACATGTTTAAGGTTGATTCACACCTGAAACCCAAAACAAATCAACATGAACCATTAAGCACAATGCAGTCATAAAATTCCACATTTACTTCACACATTCTTAACAAATAAGATCTTAAATAAAATCGACTCAATGAAAACTTACAGACGGTGATGTCGTTAGCACAAACGGAAAGCTGACTACAACAGATGCACCGCTTTATGTGCGACTGAGTGCAAAACTAAACAAAGTGGCTGACTTCCTGTCCCATCCCTGACATGACCTTCAAAATAAAATACTCAACGTACTGTCACAAAGTTAACACTAAAAACCTGTTTTACAACAAATTAAAGGGCAGGACACCAACATCTGGGTTTTTATGCAGACCAGAGTTTGCTTTTTTGGTCAGAGTTTGATTGCGTATTCACACCATCAAACAAACGAAATGGACTTTCTAGGCAAATTAATTACATTTTGACTTAAATGGGCTGAACAGGGGTGGGGTGTCCATCCATCCATCCATTTTCTGTCACCCTTGTCCCTAACGGGGTCGGGAGTTGCTGGTGCCAATCTCCAGCTACGTTCCGGGTGAGAGGCGGGGTACACCCTGGACAGGTTGCCAGTCTGTCGCAGGGCAACACAGAAACAAACAGGACAAACAGCCATACAAACACACACACACACTCACACCTAGGGAGAATTTGGAAAGACCAATTAACCTGACATTCATGTTTTTGGACTGTGGGAGGAAACCGGAGAACCCAGAGAGAACCCACGCATGCACAGGGAGAACATGCAAACTCCGTGCAGAAAGACCCCGGGCCGGGAATCGAACCCAGGACCTTCTTGCGAGGCAACAGTGCTACCAACTGCGCCACCCACCCTAAATGTTTAAAATAAAATCTGTTGGGTCTGAAGGATGCCAAAACAATGAGAGATCAGAATATTCCAAGAATTTTTGGTAAATTTTGATTAAAGTATAACAAAGTGACTTATTATCTAGCATTCAATACCATATGGAAAAGATTTATCTCCTCTAATGGCCCTATGCCTACATTTAGGTGTCTCTCTTTGTTTCAGACTTTAGTTCATATTGAACAGTATTTTGGGAGTACTGAGAATCTGTGCCAGTGAAATGTACCTGGAAACCTTCAAAGAAACATTTCCCTAAGGTTCAAACCTGATCTCATGCCTGAAGTACCTCAGGGTATCTACTACAAGCTCGCTCAGGAGGAAAAGCTTAGCCTCACTGCATCTGTTGATAGTATTCAACTTTCACAATCTCTGCAGATTCAGAAAAGGTCTGAACTGGTTTCAGCAAACTGGTCTGACAAACTGCTTGATTTGTCAAACCAACTAAAACCAAAGGAAATCAAATAGATCCTGAAAGCACCACCAGAGGGAGCAGTTTTCACTACTCCTTGTGAACAGGCACACCTCAGCAGTCAACCAGGACATTTAGGAATAATTCATGCTTCCTTCTGCTGACAAACTTTATTTAAATGCTGATGTCACTTTCCAGCAGGATTTTGAACCAGCCCACACCGTCACAGGTACCAAAAAGTGGTTCAATGATCATGGCGGTACTTTTCTTGGTTGATCAGCAAACTGACATAACTAGAACCATGAAGCGAATCTTTGGAGTATCATCAAGATGATACTTGACGATACTCAAGTATCATCTTCAAGTGTTTCAAGATGAGAAACACTTGAAACAATAAGGCATATGATCTGAAGACGGTTATTAAAGCAATCTGGGCTTCCAGAACACATCAACAGAACCACATGATGACTGCCTCCGTGCCACGCCGCTCTGATGCGAGTATTCATATAAACAGGGGCCCTTTTATGTATTGAGAGTGTACGGAACAGAACATGGACATACCTTTCAATAAAACCAAAGTTCAGTGCTAGAAATTTGTTTCTTATTGATGTTATGTGATAGTTTGAATGCTTTGATCATAGAAATGAACAGGAATATGCAAGTTTTGTAATGATTAACATTTTCATCATCCTGATTTGAATTACTGAAGTATATTCAGTTTAATTAATGTTCTTATTTTGTAAGATCTACCTGAGTTCTGCTTATCTGATCCACCCGATCATCCAGGAAGTGACTTTTGGTTACGTCTTTGCTTGGCCCAAGACCAGATTAATTTGCTGATGTCCAGTCAGTTTTGCCTCTCTCTTTGCATTAACTTGGGCCAAGTCACAAAATCTGCAACTTAAGTGGTGCAAATAACTTATATATCTACCAGGGAGACAAGTATAAACAGCTGCACCAAAATACTTCAGGTAAAATGGAAAACAGCTCCAGAAATCACTTTACAGCTCACCACCTTCAAGTGATGCTTTCTCAGGTTTTACCAAGCAAACGTTCCTTTCCCTGTTTCTACTACGGCTTCACATTTCAGAGGGTTTCTTTGTTTAGTTTGTGCTGCCACCATGCAATTGGCCAATTAGATGAGTGCATGAACAAACTGGAGGTCCAATTGTTCCTAATGAAGAGCTTGTTGAGTGAATAAAAGCGGAGTGTGCCTGTTTTTGCTCTTCGTAGTGCTGAAATCCTGAAGCCTCAGCAGGTTTTTGCCATTTTAATCTCAGCTGTTTGCTCCTGCTGGATCCAACAAACGTTGTGCAGTAAAACAACTTCATGTTCCTCAGCAACGACCTTTTAAATGTAATGACTTTAACAAGAATGTCTGTTACATCTTAATACCCTGCGATTAGATCAACATGAATATTCATTTCCTCAGAGGACGCGGACCGAATGAGATGACAGTGACTCTCTGCTTTCATCTCCTCATTACGCCACATTCATATCCATTAATATTAAAATACTACCTCCGTTGTATCATTAATTAATCACACTTCCTTTATGAACATTGTTTTGCTTCTATTCTCTTATTCCTTCTTGTGCGTATTAATGACATAGAGCCTTCCATTTTCCCTCCACAGAGATATCAACTGCATCATGGATTAAATTTAATAAGAATAACTGTTTTTAATCTGACTTGTTAAGGGCCGCCGGCTTTTTTTCCATGTGCTGAAATTGTAATTGCTCTATTAAAATTCTATTAACAGGGTCCGTCTGGCAGTATTTCTGTGTAAATCACATTAGATCAACAGAGAAATGGCGACAAAGAAGATCTTTATTTCACTGTGATTGACAGTTTGACAAACTGAGCCCTTTTCTTTTTTTTTTCTTTTTTTTTTGCAAAGTTTCGTTTAACAGCGGAGTTTGGAAAATGTTTGTACTTTTTTGTAACTCATGAAAAGTTTGAACTAAATCCATTAATAAGGCATATTTAAAGCCACCACTGACTCACCGTGTTCACTGTGCAAAGAAGGATGAAGTGGATGGAGGTGAGTAATAATCAACACTGCAGTCTGAGCTGGAGTTTATATTCTTAGCTAGCATGTCTTCACAACACAAACACATTGTTATTATACTATTTCAGGCTCAATATCGACACTAAGAGAATTACTTGATATAATTTTTTGATACAGCAGTAAGACTTTTTGAAGGAACAGGATAACTGTTTGGTTAAGACCAACAAATACAAAACCTTAACCTTAATATTTAGCATAAACCCAGTAAATAGAGGGCAATCTTGCCCTATTTTATTAAAAAATTATTTCACTGTTATACATTTAAAAAGTGAAAGATCATTCTACACTAAATTTTTTATGTATTTGGTGCATCCAAAACATTTGCTCGCAGTTTGTACAATGATTAACTTGGATCAGAAAATCAGATTGGGCTGTTTGATCTTTGAAGCTATATTTTAAAAACATTTAAACACGTTTAAATACATAGTGTTAGCCTATGTCTATGGGAGGTTTACTACATCAGCATGGCTTGTAGCGTTAGCTTGTGGGGTTAGCTTGTGATCACAGTTAGCATGTGGCATTCTTTGACATTATTGTTTTTTTCCATCCATCTGCCTGATGTAATGTGACAGTTTGGGCAAATGTAAATGTTTTGATGCAAATGATCTTTGAATAATTAGTTTTTCTGGTGTCAAATATGCCAAAATATTGATTATTTTGAGAACCCTACTAACACTAGGGTTAGTAGGGTTAGTTTTTATCAGACGGATTTATGTTTTTGCATTATTTTTAGTATTACTGTATTAAGTCATGGACAGCTTTTTGTACCTGTTGGTGCAATGTCCAATTTTGATGTTGGAAAGATCCATTTGAAAACCTTTTTGAGTCAGAATTACAGCTTAAGTCAAAGTTTTCCTCCAACATGGCTCCTGTGTGCATAAATGTTAGTAAAAAGTAAAAAATAAAATAAAAAAAGTTTATTTCCTGTCTGGTGGTTTGTATCATTAAATTAGTTGTGGATATTTGTACTGCAAAAACGTCCTCAACATTTGGTGGTGTTTCCTTTGAACTGCATTTCAAGCATTTTTGGTTTCCTTCCAGACTTGTAAAGCTCCACCATTCTCTTCTTGGTATCTTAGCTGATTTCTTTTGACTTTCTTATTGTGTGAAACCAGGAAGTGGTCAGTTCCAGGTGTGGCCTTTAAATTCAGGAGGTCAGCCTCCAAATAATTTAAATGTAAGTTAACAAAGCAGAGAAATCATCAGCTGGGCGTTTCCTCACTGTTAAGGAGACAATAATAATTATGTATGTAAACTTCTGACTTTGAAGACATTAGTTAATAAATATCTGCCATATTTTCTTATTGTTTTATTTAAAACATAGAAATGGTTTTGGCAAATCTAACCAATCTAAAACAACAACAACAACAAAATAAACTGTCTGAAATAACTTCACTAGTTAAAAAAAAAAAAGATATGTATGGTGTATGTAATTTTCTGGCATCAACTATAATATATTAATCAATTAACATTTTGGCTTGAAGAAACCTGCTGGGCTAAATATCAGATGTATACATGCTTACAGAAAAACATTAATATTTACTCAATCAACAACAACCTAAACAACAAAGTTGCATCTCTTCTAGCATGATAGGCCCCCGATTTATGGTGAAGTTTCTTGATTCGGTCCAATCTAGTTCTAGGTAGAGATTCTCATAACAAAGCTGTGCAGAGACCAACTGTGACCTTCCCTGTCCTCATCTTGTCAACAACCTCTTGGACTTGGAGGAAGAGGACGAGGCTAAATTAGAAAGCGCTGTGCAGGAGAATCACAGAATGTGGACTGATTTAATTCACTACCTGGATGGAATGATGATGGCCGCCGTTTGTTTCCTTTATACAAAGGAGCTCATTTACTTCACTGTGAAGCTAAAGAGTCAAACTACCTCTTTCTGTGATGAGTTTCTGTTCACAAAGTCTTTTAAAATCAGGACAAAGGTGAAGATAAGATAGGGTTTATTTTAAACACCATCAAAAAGAAACTTTTATTTGAGTTGCATATTTAAAAACCATTTGTAAAATCCTTGTGCATTCATAAATCAGATTTCTAGTCTTAGAACCATATAAAACCTGTCTTGTGTATCAGATCTGTGGATGTCCACTATGAAGAATGAACGCTCCATTAGAAGGTGAAATTAGACGTCATTTAACTAGATACCACACTGGTTAACATTTTATCTGATAAATAGGTATCCTAATTTTAGTCTATTATCCCATACAAAAACAAATTCTTTTGTGTTTAAGACAACTTCATTTTCTGTCAAGTATCTATTATGTTTAAGATAACCAGCAAGCTACTGCTAGTCATCAACAAAGCCATTATTCAGTCTGACTGCGTTCATCAATCACTGTGTGGTTTGGCTCATCCACAAAACAGGACAGGTCCAAAAAGTAGCAAACATTTAGGTCAGCAAAGCGGATCATTAGCGCTGACCTTTATGTCATCCATGACTTGTACACGTCTACAGTCAGGAAAAGGGCAGCCGACTGTTTAGATTTTTACCTTCAAGTTGGCGCTACAGAACACTATTTGGGAAAAAGCAGCCACAGAGACAGTTTCTTCCCTCAGGCTGTCTGAACGCTCTGCTGTGAAATGAAATAAGCATATTGCTATCCAAAACCTGCCTTTTTTCCTTCATATAGATGAAAAAAAGTGGCTATACATACTGATCCTTTTATCCTTTGTTCCCTCCAAAGTTGAGATAGTTGTAATATCTGTACATTTTGATTACTTGAAAAAGTCCAATTCCAAGTTTGTGGAACTTGACTATGACGCTAAGAGGTTAGCTTAGATGGAAAAGTGTCTGTGAGCAAGGCAACCAACAAACCTGACTGAGTTCTGTCAGGAGGAAAGGGATCAACTTCAAGCAAACTACTGTTGAAAAGCTTTAATTCAATCCATAGTTTAAATTGTCATTCTGATCAATACTAAGGGAATATAAATAAATAATTGTAGCAGCTCGCAAAGAGAAATCATTTTTTTGAGCTTAGCTGATCTAAAACAGGAAAAGTTCTCTCTGCCTATTTCCTTATTTTAAATTTAGCAAGTGCTTAAGTTTGGTTTCAACTATGTAAAATGTTATTTTCTATTGTCTCAATAAGTGTGTTTACTTTAAGCTCTGAGAATGCAAAAATATAAAGTAAAAAGATGCAACTTAGATGCAAACTTTAACAGAAAAGCAACAGAATAAACCCAGTTACTTCCTGTGGTTTTATATCAGTATGCAGACCTGTGTCTGCATACTGCATAAGGCTTTTAGATGGAGACAGTAGAGATTTCTGTTAAGGCGTATATTTAATACAGTTAAGTAGGTCAGCAGCTGATGAGTTTCGTTTTGAGCTTTTCCACTGGTGAATATTTTCCACCCCATTTATATCTAAAATAACAACTTGAAACTGTCAACTCAATGTACGATTAAACAGTGAATAGTCCAGTAGATCGTTAATAACAGGGTATTTTGTTGCTTTTGAAGCGAGGAGTTTATTTACTGGCAGCGAACAGGCTGGTTAAAATCCACTCGATTTTAATTCTCCTGCATTGTCTCTATGTACAATGGAGGGACATTTTCATGCAGCTCAGACTGTGCACACAGACAGGCAGCAATTTCTTCTTTCAGATCCCCCCATCATCATCATCATCATCATCAAGTCCTGTCCTCATCCCTGCATTATACACATTCTCTGTAGGACACATGGCAGCCTGATGGATGGGCCGGCTTCACACAGAGCAATGGAACAATTACTCCAGCTCTCCATCTCTGTCAGGACTCTGTTCAAAGAGTCTGCTGTTGGAAAAGAAAAGCACCCATAACTCAAACCGACAATCATTTGAATAACAGGTGCGTGTTTACTTCTATTTTTTGCCTTCAGCAGCTTGAGAAAAATGGACTCAACAATTTTTAAAGTGCAGACCCAAAAAACACAGCAGGAAGAATGTTCTTTGGACGATGTTTCGAGACAGTACGTCACAGAAAAAAACACACGTGGCAACCATCAAGCACAATGGCCGATGGATGATAATTATTTGGGGTTCCGTCAAACAGAAATTATCTCCTGTCATCATTTGTCAGGGAGCAGCATCAGATGGAGCCTTAAGACATCTCAACAAGCTGATAAAGATGGCCGCTTCTGCCCTGGGAACTTCTCCCTTCGGTTCAACCGTAACATTCTTTTTGTGATCCAGCTGCTTGTTTATACGTCTTCAGTGACCGGACTCTCACACAGAAACCTTTTAAGCCAGTACTTCACAGATTCGGAAGCGCACATGCACAGAATGCACAGTTATGCAGGAGCAGGCAGATAATAATAAAAGAACACAGCGGATAGCATTGTGCTGTGTTGTGCTGTTCAGTTTTTTGTTTTTTCCCTGATCTTTCGCTACTATTCTCCTGCTCACTTTTTCTAAGTGAATTAATAATGAGGGAGGAATAGTTGTGATATATTATATGAAAAAAATGCTTAATGTGAAATGGTCTTTGCCATTTTTTGTATGTTTTTATGCTGTCTTGTTTTTCTGTTGAAGAAATTGGAAAAAAAACAAAACAAAACAAAAAAAAAAAACAGTTTGTTTGATAACATCCTAAAATGATAATAGCATCTAGTGGCCTGACTTGACAATTACAGTTAACTGTAGGTGTCTTGACGGCACCAGCTAAATGTGGAACAAACAACAAACATCTAATAATACCAGTAGTTTCCAGTTTCTGACTTCATGTAAACTTAGCCTTAAACAAATAGAGGCTTTTCCGTTAGAGGCTACTTCTACTTCAGCTGCACTGTAATACAGATTGCTACAAGAAATCATGTTTACATGTGCAAAATGTCTTGATTGGATTGAAATGTATTCATATTAAGCAATTACAGATGTGTAGTTTATATGGGTACAAAATTAATTAACTGGATCATGATGTGTGTTTAGATACACCAGTGTTTATTCATTATAGAAGCCTTGAGTAGCACAAGTGTTTACATGCACACTGTTTGGATTAACAATCCCTCTAATTCAGACTACAAAGTCATTCTGATCAAGCTGATTCCAATCAGAATATTCTTATTCATGCTTACATGCGCATGTAAGGATGTGTAATGTTTACATAGGAAGACCAAAAAGGAGACTGACAAAGGATGCAGAAGACAGGACTAAATGGAGACCGAGGACTCGCTCTGAAGATCTGAAAACAACACAGATCTCTCATCTTGTAGCTGTTGAGCATCCAGAAAAATGTCTTTCAGCTGCAAAATTCAAACTGAGCGAATTTTGTTTTCTGAAAGTTATTTAATGTGGACTCGACACACAGCCTGGAGGAGGGAAAACTTTCATATCTCTGGGTGTAGTTACGATATTGTTTTTCCACAAATCACATCTCAGCCGCTGCCGTTTTGCTCTCTCAAGAGATTCACTCACACAAGTACATAAATACATGATAGCAAAATAAGTAAAAAATAGACAATATGGAGGAGGAGGAAGGAAGTGATGAGAAAGAAGTGTTGTTGAAACATAATTCGGTACCTTCAGGAAAATGCCGACTGCTCTTTTCTCGCTGCTAATCCGGTTAGCGGACCGGGCCCGGTTTTCGTTTAAGAGACATTATCAGCCTCTTCACACGTATGGAGGAAAATATGTGCAGGGAGGTAATTTCTATTTATCAACGCACTAACACACGCCTCATCCCCTCCCACTTCAACCTTGTTACTTTGTGTGGATTCAGGCTTTGGACTGAGACAGCAGTTTCTCCGATTTGCTGTATCTCTGGCAGCTGAGCAAAGCACAGAGCGCTTCAGAAGACAAAAGCAAAAAGTCATCTTCTGTGGAGACAGTGGAAGGAGTTGAGAGGAAATGTTTGACTCCAGTTCAAGGCAGACGTCAGAGGCCATGTTTGAAATGCGGCCTTTTCTTTTGATGCTTTTACACCAACGGTGAGACTTAAAAGGTTTTTGAAATTTCAGTCTTGATTGTACAAATCAGACAGCAGTCTTCCTGTTCTGAGCAGACAAGTGAGGTGAAAAGCAGATCAGAGAAAGATTTGCCAGAAAATGCTGGTGATTCACCTTCATTGCTTTTAGAAAAGCCAGTAGAATAAAAAGATACAGAAAATTATGTTTGAGTTGGTTCTGAAGCTGAAATATTTTAATCACCTGTCTGACTTCTGTGAAGCAACCCATCAGTAGGCCCAATTATTGTCACTTTTTAAAAAAGACACCAAATTAAAAAAAAAAAAAAAAAAACATTGAAAAGAAGATTTTGTATCTTATCCTGTCTGCTTGACTTGACATCAGTACAGTGTTGGGGTGATCTGGTGATTGTTGTTTGGATCAACTAATTTCTAACTGGATAACAGAAGGTGCCTCATATTTTTTTTTCTTATACACAATTTATAGAATTATAAATTGTGTATAAGAAATTACACACAATTTCTTATACACAATAAGAAATTGTTGTATTCTTATACAAATCTATATAAATCTATAATTCTGGGTATATTGACGGACAAAGTCTTTTTTTATTATTATTTTAAAAGCCAAATATATTTTTATACAGATTTGGCTTAATTGCTGCTCTGAGTGTGATGTTCTTTAACAAAATGGCTTTTTGTGAGTCTGTATGCTCCAGTTACAGATTACTCAAATTCTCACATAGTTGATTATTTCAGCATTGTGATGAATTCAAAATGCTCAATTTATAGCTTCTGATAACATTTTTGATTTTTTTTCTCAGAATATTGTCCATTATTACTTTTCAATATTCTGCAACTCAACAAAAAAAATGCTGATTTACTTTACATAATCCATAATTTCAGTGTAAATTTTAAAAACTTGACTTCAGTTATTCTGATCTAGAAAACTGAAAGTGTCGTGAAATATCAATCATATTCATTGTAATAAATTGCCAAAGCCCTCATGTTGAGTTACAAGAATGATTCTTTTATTTTCTTTAAATAGCAAAACTATTTTAACATGAAATTTCAGTTGCAGAAGTTATAAAAGTCACATCTAACACTACAAATTATGCTTTGCTTTATATCCATTATATTAATTACAGGGAAAATACAACATGGCTGCGTTAGTGAGTAAAAGTCAAGAGTCAAGACCGCTCCAGAGGCTTTGGGTCGGATTTCATGTCGTGCATTAGCCGCTCTCTGTGGAGAACTGGCTTTCAAGCACATTAATGGGTGTGACACAAATAATGGAGAGTCGGCTATTAAGGTTACAAGTCACTGATGAGTAAAATCGGCCTTTTACTGTGGCCCCTTTGTGTAATAGAACAGATCTCCTGCTGCCTTCATAAAAGAAATATAACAATCAGCAACATATTTAATTATTGTTGCTCACGCATGGGTTTAATTAGATTTGTGGAGCAACACATGTTCTTTTGGAAGGAGCCATTTTAAATGTGGAAGTTTTTTTTTTCCCCTCCATCTTGCCCTTTTAGTTTACTGGGCTTATGTTTGATTCCAGGAGCTGTACGTTCATTTGTTTTTGGTTCTATTAGTTTACAGTGGGGACAAATTTAGCATATAATTAAAGTTTAAGATGTCTGTACTTTTTGAATGAAACAGATTCCCCCTCATGGTGGGTAAAAACAATCAGGCTGCCTTTTTGGGGCCCTATGAGATTTGTGGAGCAACACATGTTCTTTTGGAAGGAGCCATTTTAAATGTCCAGTCACCATTCCAACATGTCGGCACCAGATGCATTGTCATTTCTAATCTATTCTCATTAGCACCATTTGTATTTACCTTAAATCATACCAGCTATATATATATATATATATATATATATATATATATGGGCGAGAGGTGAAAACTTGGATCTGTTGGAATGCTACTACTCAAGTAGCCCTAATCGGAGAGGCTATATGCAAAGACTGAGGGAGGAATGGTTACTTCGACATCCCCAGTCTACACTAAGTGCTAAACAACTAGTAGCTCAGTGTTCCAACATTCGCAAACGGCAATTGCTGTCACAACTTGAGATTGACGAGGTACAACACAAATGCTACAGCAAAGAGGAGGAACCTGGATGTCAGGATGGGCGGGGCTTAACTACGAGCCCCCGCCCAGAGAGGGAATATGCAGCCACAATGAAGGAATCGGAGCTGAATAAAGCTGCAGCTCACCTGAGAGATAGGATCATGGCACGAATGACAACCAGACCTCCTCGGCGCCAATTACAACGGCCGAGTGAAGTACCATCAGAAAGCCTCATTGAAGATGTGAATGCAGCATTGAGAACGATCCCTAGCAACACCATAACGGAAACCAATGAGCTGATTTACAACTCAGCATCAGTGATCCTTGAGCTGCTTGGCTATAAGAGCAACCATGAGAGACAGTACCCACCATGGAAAAGACGGCTAGAGACTAAAATCAAGGTGACAAGGAGGGAAGTGAGCCAACTATCAGAGCTCCATAGGGGTGCAATGAAAGGACCAGTACCCAGGAAGTACAGCCAGATGCCCATACCTGAAGCACTCGAAACTGCCAAACAGAGGATCCAAGCCTTGGTCAGTCGCCTAAAGAGATACACAAGGAAAATGAAGCCAGAAGGATAAACCGGCTCTTCTCCACCCAACCAGCTAAAGTGTACTCTCAATGGCAGGGTAATAACAACAGAGCAGACCCACCAAGGCTGGAGACTGAACAATACTGGAAAGGCATATGGGAAAGAGAGGCGTCCCACAACAGCAATGCACAGTGGCTGATCTCTCTACGAGACGACCATAGCAACCTCCCTGAGCAAGCCCCGGTAACCATCACTGTGGCAGATGTCCAAGAAAGAGTCTCAGGTATGAAAAACTGGACAGCACCAGGGCCTGACATGATCCATGCCTACTGGCTAAAGAAGCTCACTGCCCTCCATGAGCGACTGGCAGCCCAAATGAACCAGCTGCTACAAAATGGGACTCACCCTGAATAGTTAACTGAAGGGCGCACAATCCTGATCCAGAAGGACCCATCAAAGGGCTCAGTCCCACCCAACTACCGACCAATAACCTGTCTCTCCACAACCTGGAGGCTCATGTCAGGCATCATAGCGGCTAAGATAAGCAGACACATGGATAAATACATGAGCACGGCACAGAAGGGCATTGGCGTAAATAGCAGAGGAGCCAAACACCAAATCCTTGTAGACCACACAGTTGCCAGAGACTGCAAAACCCGACACACCAACCTGTGCACGGCTTGGCTAGATTACAAGAAAGCCTATGACTCAATGCCACACACTTGGATCATTGAATGCTTAGAGATGTACAACATCAACAGGACCCTGAGAGCCTTCATTGCAAACTCGATGGGGCTGTGGAAAACCACCCTTGAAGCCAACTGCAAACCACTTGCACAAGTGTCCATCAAATGTGGCATATACCAAGGAGATGCTCTGTCCCCGCTGCTGTTCTGCATAGGCCTGAACCCCCTCAGCCAAATCATCAGCAAGACTGGCTACGGATACCGACTAAAGAATGGAGCCAACATCAGTCACCTCCTCTACATGGATGACATCAAGCTGTACGCCAAGAATGAGCGAGACATCGACTCACTGATCCACACCACCAGGATCTACAGCACAGACATTGGGATGTCATTCGGACTAGAGAAGTGTGGTCGGATGGTCACAAAGAGAGGGAAGGTCATTCGCATGGAAGGGGTCTCACTCCCAGAAGGAACAATAGCAGACATAGAGGACAGTTACAAGTACCTGGGAATACCACAAGCAAATGGCAACCTCGATGAGGTCACAAGGAAAACAGCCACAGCCAAATACCTCCAACGAATAAGGCAAGTCCTGAGAAGCCAGCACAATGGCAAGAACAAGGTCCAGGCAATAAACAGCTACGCCTTGCCAGTAATCAGATACCCTGCAGGAATAATTAGTTGGCCAAAGGAGGAGATACAGGCCACAGATGTTAAGACACGAAAATTACTAACAATGCATGGAGGGTTCCAGCCCAAATCCAGCACCCTGAGATTGTACACGAGCCGCAAGGAAGGAGGCAGAGGACTAGTGAGTGTGAGAACCACTGTCCAGGACGAAACATCCAAGATCCATAGATACATCAGGGACAAAGCCTCATCAGACAGTCTGCTCAGTGAATGTCTCAGACAATGCGGAACAGAAGTTGAGGTGCTGGAGGTACCATCATGGGAGGACAAACCCCTACATGGGATGTACCACCGGCAAATAACTGAAGTGGCTGATATCAGAAAGTCCTACCAATGGCTGGAAAAAGCTGGACTCAAGGACTGGAGAAATACCAGGGCCTCAGGGAGGAACTGGAGAGGGCCTGGAAGGTGAAGACCACAGTGGTGCCTGTGGTCATCGGGGCCCTCGGGGCAGTCACCCCCAAACTGGAGCAGTGGCTACAACAGATCCCAGGAACAACATCAGACATCTCAGTCCAGAAATGTGCAGTTCTAGGCACAGCAAAGATACTGCGCAGAACCCTCAAGCTCCCAGGCCTCTGGTAGAGGACCCGGGCTCAGAGGATAAGAACCCGCGTGGGTGAGAAGGGAATTTTAATTATATATATATATATATATATATATATATATATATATATATATATATATATATATATATGCAGTGGTGCACTGCATTTCAGTGCACCACTCTGCACTGAAATGCAGAGTGGTGTTTAGGTATGCCATCTTATTTTAAATATTTGACAGAAACATCAGCTGATAAACACTAAGTTGCTGTTAACAAGCTTGATATCAAGCTCAGTCTTTGAGCTGCAGCTCATAGGTTCACCCAGGTGTTTTGCACAGCTGAATGGTTGCCATGGAGATTAAAGGATTTCTTAAATGGACATAAAAGAATCAAGGCAACACTGCAGGTAATTAGGGAATAAGATTATAACATGATGTAAAGCTCAAAGAAGCCAATTTTACCAAAACATTATCCCTTAAAGGAAAAGAAAATTAAACTTGCCTTTGGGTGCTTAGTGGATCCAAACCAAAGTCATCGCCTCCTTGATATCATTGCCAATGCCTAGTGTGGTCTTCAAAGGAACCAGGCTGTGGAGGGAGAGAATACACACGATTCTAAGTCAAATGATTTCGGTTCCAAGCATTGTTGGGTTCAAAAAACACCTCCAATAGGGAACACTTTGATTTTCCTGGAAACATAATCAAAAGTTTGTATTGCTGCACATTCATTTTGTGTGTTGTTTTTGTGAAACAACAGAGTATTGTTTGGTTTGAAATAATTCTTGAGCAGCAGCATGCTACCTGCTGAGCCTGAACGCTGTGGAAGCTCAGCAGGAGAGATGTAAGCCTGTAATCAAGGAACGCTTATTTCTGTTCAGACGGTGAATCCAAACACTTGTCAAAGCGGAAACCTCTGCCCTGTCCTGCTGTCAGACTAATAAAGTAAAACCAACAGAGAAGAAAAAAAAAACTTTACCATAACAACTACTTACAAATGTGCAGATACATAAATCCCAGTTGGATGCGCACTTTTGAAAATTGGCAGACTGAAGATTATGGGGCTTTGTCTGAACCACATCAGGCAGGAAAATGAAAAAAAGGTTAAAGGAAGAAAATATGCCAGAGGAAGTGCAGAGGAGAAAAACGAGGGAGAGAAAGTGGAAAGAGATAGCATTTACAAAATAAAAAAGGGACACAGAAGGAGTGAGACGTGCTAGAGCGAAGCGGCTCTTTATTTACACTGCACGATTTATGACGTCCTGCATATGCTGTGTGGCATGGGAGTCGTAGCCTCCTGGCCAGAGGAAGCAACATCATTTCAAGCTCGAGTGCCCGCTGCGCCTTCGAGTGCGCTGCCAAAAAAGCGCACGGCTGCAGAATATCAACGAAATCCCCTGACCTTTTCTCCAACACACCGCTGTGCACAGAAAGGCCGGCGCCTCTGTCGCTGAGCTGAGACGCTCAGACATGACCTTACGATGCTAGGTTTTATCAAACAGGGGAAAAAGTAATGGTTTCATGTTTTTGTCTTTTTCCTAACAACAACAAAATCTCTCTTGTTGACCATTACTGTCATGAAAAGATAAACGATATTTTTCTTCATAAAAAAATTGCAAGCACAGAGCTTTGAAAGCACTCTTGCAATTATGACAAAGGGAAATTGTTGCTAAAGTCAGTTGAACATTTACTAATGTTAATTTGATGATTAGCAGCATAATGAAAGGCAGCTCTTTTGTTATTTGAGAATTATTCATTCTGAAAGGCTTTAAGCTTTCAGTTCTTTGGTGGCTTGTTCAGATCTCATTTACTGGATTTAACATTATAAATGCCTGGTTATTATCAATCCACCACCAGAAATGTAGATCACATGTACAATCTTTCATGTCCTTTTTCCAACACCACTATGAAAGTTATTTATTGCCCAAAATGCAGCAGCTTTGGATGTTTGCCAGTTAGAACTCCATCTAACTGGCAAACTGAAGCATGAACAGATTCAGATAGGTCTATAGTTCAGACAAAATATGTTCATTAAGGTTTTTGCTCAAAATCAATCTTAGATCTCTTAATGAGATTTGAGTCTGGTCAGTTCTGTCTATTTTAAGCTACTTTCAGAATGAGCCGTTTTAAGGTCGCCTGTCACTTTAGATCCAAATGATGCTGCTACTGGCCACGCCCCCAAACTGAATAGTTACACTTGCACATAAAAATGGCTGCAAACAGACATGCAATTACATTTTTGAAAAACAGAAGTGGGGCCTCCTGAACAGTCATTAAGAAAGCAGCAAGTGGTTTCTGGATGGTAAGGCAACAACAAAACTCTGTCTTTTCCAGCCTGGGTTGCTAGGTGACAGTCTGGGATTCGCTGGGGTTGCTAGGTAATGGATTGAGCTTTGCTATGTTTGTGTGGTGATGAGTAGTGCCTGCTGATTTGTGACGTTACCTTCTGAAAGTTTTTGAAATGACTCATTTTCCAGCCACCAAAAAACATGAACTTATTGCCAAAAACCATCTGGGTGGATTTTTTTAAGTGCCTGTGCTGTTTTTAGAAGCAGTAGACCCAAATGGAAGTACAAAAGACAGTTGCCAAAAACTTCAAAAACTCCAGTAGTTTGTTCTTTTACCAGAAGAGTCACATGTCTTGTATAAGTGCCACCTAGTGGAACAGCATCATCACTACTCCTCCATCAACATCCCTAGCGCCGTCATCAAGGATGTTTCTCCTTCACTGCGGCTCAAAGATTTCTGAAAGTCACGCTTGGAGACTGCAAACAAAGTTAAGAGGCCGTGATAACAGCATTACATCTCTCACTGCCAGCACAAACACAAGCATGTGACAGCTCCTTGGAAACCTGGCTGGCAGATCCCGCTCCATGTTCAGGGCGAGCTCACCGAGAAGGTTTTAACCACACCCGAGATTAAGGGTTCCGCACAGTGTTGGCAGCTCACTAAGGAAGTCCTGTGGGAGCTATTGATGTTGATCCAAGCTGATAAAAAAAGATTTTTTTTTTATTGAGAGTAGCAATTATCCCGTTTTTCATATTCCACCTTCCGCTGCTGGATTGATTGTGCAGGGTTAAGATGGGAGCATTTACTGCAATGAGAGGGTACTCTAACCAGATTTTCAAACAGAAATTTGTTGCTAAAAAAATGATTTAATGGTTGTAGAAGGGGAAGCAGGATAGCAGAGAGTCAGCCAAGGCAATTTGGGAGGAGGAAATTAGGAAGAACGATGAGATACCTCAAAATGTAAAGGAAGCCTCCTCTGCACTCATTTTATTGCTTGTTGCAAAGAAAGCTCTTCCTGCCAAATGACTCCAAATTTTAATGCAAAATAGAAATGATGAAAAGCTGTTAAAAAAAAATCTGTGTTGAACATATCAAAGTTGTAATTTATGCCGCAGTCTTCTGGTGGAAATTTCTAATAAGTCCCCTCTCTCTCTGTCGTCACCTACGAACGAGTCTGTTCAGGTATGCTGAAGCGAAATAGCTGAGTGCAGCGAGAAATATGACTGCAGCCGAGACGGAAGGAAAGGAGAATGGAACAAGGAAAATCGGATCAGAAAGAAGGAGCATGACTATAAGGAACGGAGAGAAGTCTGCAGCAACGAAAGGAAGACATCAAACCGATGAGGACGACTTTTTTTTTTTTCCTCTAAAGAAAAGCTGTGAAAAATTACAAGTTTCATCTGCTTCAATGTTTCCTTTTGATACATCAAGAGTGCTGCAGACGGAAAGTTTGCAAAAGAAGAATTTTTCACTTAAAGTAAGTGGAGCAGAACAACTACTAGCTACCGATTTATATGTTTCATTCACGGATGGCCCATATTCAGTGATGAAGTGAGCTCAGTTTCAGGCAATCTCTTCCTGACAAAAATTAAATACTTATACTTGCATAGGTCATCGCACCCCATGGTATGATTTCAAGAGTAGACAGTAGCTAAGCGAGTTGCCACTTGCCAGTACCAGTTTGGACTCTTTAATACCTTCAGAACTGCCCTAACGCTGCATGGCAGAGGTTTGCTCCACATTGACAAGAAGGGATCCATAACAGGAAATCCCTCAATATGGAGTTGTAATTGTTATGGAGGCCACTGGAGTACAGTGAACTAAACCCATTTAAAAAAGAATTAGGATGCCTTCATCCCAACCCTGTTTGGTTTGTTTTAATCAAACTCTGGTCCATTTGCTTGTAAAGTCCTGTTCTTATGGGAAATGTGAATGCACAACTGAACCCTGATGCAGACCAAAGAGCAAACTCTGGTCCACCTAAACCTGGTATTGGTTTGGTTGTAGTTAACTCTGGCGCAGTTTTAATATATATCTGGTGGTACCTACAAACTGGAGACCACTCGAAAAGCAGGAAGCAGACTAGAGCGCAGGGCATTCTGGGTAAATAAAACCAAAACTAATATGTGTGTCGTGCACTAGCGGGAGCAGTGGCTTGTGGTCTTTTCCCAACATCAAAAGAGAAATCCTACAAGCCCTAAAATCTTGCACCACTTCATTTTTGTTAAGTTTTTACAAAGACAGAACTTCCTTTATTGGTCTTGGTATAGCTCCACCACAGGCGAGGAGAGGGAACAGATTTTTCAAAGGGTTTTAATGAAAATGAAACAAATGTTGCAGTTTTGGTTGCCAGTAGTCTACTGGACTATCTGGACTATTCTCATTCCTTGCTTATTTCGTGCTTAATTTAGGGTTTGGCTACTCACTTTTAGTGTGTACCTTTGTATTTAATTTGTGTTTTTAGTACTCTGTTCACTGTGTGCTACTATTTTCTGTAAGCTACTGGTAACTTCAATTTCCTGAGGGAGTCTTCCCAAGGGATCAATAAAGTACAAGTCTAAGTCTAAGTCTGGTGTGATAACGTCCCCAGTTTTTGTTCTTTTACTTAACAATTATCTTTTAGATCATTTAATATTTAATGTACTATTTATCAGCTAAAAGCCAAATTATATCATTAAATTAAAATATAGATTATTTTACAATTATTTTTGTAGAGCATATCCAAAATATTCAAACACAAAATGCAGCTGGGAAGCTGAAATACTTACCCACAATGCTAGTTGCTAAGCTACTGGCTGGTGTTTGTCAAGTAGCTTCTGTGTAGTGCTGAGACACTACACAGAGTAGTGTTAGTGTTAAGACAGTTTGATCTGAACGTGTATGAATAATAAAGGTAAAAAAGGTAAATTGGCAGTTAGAAACATTTTTAGAGAAGGTCTCCAGTATTTGTGGATTTCAGTTATTCACAGGGGCCCACAGTAAAAAGTTTCACTTTTTTAGTGGCCACTGGGGCAAAAGGACATGTTGTTTTTGCATGAGGAATAAAATTCATTGTATGTGTTCTCTTTAATTACAGTTCCCTGCTAGATAGTTCACAAAAATTTGAAAAATATGGTAAAAAATAAACAACAAAAAAATCTTTAAGTTTCGGGAACAGGTTGTTTTGCACCTTGTCTAGATGAGATTTAAAATGCAACGGCTTTGATCTACTATGCTGAACTACAATGTGCAGATGTAATCCAGGCAAGCAGCAGGATAAGTACATCAATGACCTGTACCAGCAGTCCCACTGCCAGTCTTTGTTCGAGCCTTGATGTTCTGATTTCTACCAGGGTGAGCATGTGGACTTGTCATGGTCCCAACAGGGTCTCGTTTACTGGCTTTTAAGGATTGCACGCTGCACCGGTGGTCCCACAGAATGGCATGCCGTCACAAGAAGCCAGGTGCAATAATCCACTTTCAGTGAGCCCCCATTGTGTTAAAGCATATAAAAGCCCCTTTTACAGTGTGTCGCCAAGGCGAAGCCCCCTCTGCTTCCATTTTTACTCACAAACAGGAAATTACACCCTCTGCAGCTGCGGATGATGACAAAATCTGTTCATTTTGTGACAAAAGCAACAAGGGACCAGACAAACACTCTTGCTTCAGCAGGCCAATCAGTCTTTGCTTTGCATCTGGGCTTGATAGAAATCACATATTCATCAAGAGCTGAAGCCAAAACACCTTGACTCTGTTCTCACATATCCATTTCACCCAACCGTAGATCCTTTTCGGAGCTTCATTCCACCTGTGAATCTCAACAATGGGATCATACGGCGATCAGACTGTCTCTGCTAACACAGATCAAGATTAATGTCTCAGTAACACGCACTGAAATGTGCTACCGGCTGTTTACAAATGTTCCCCATTCCACGTTTGACTCTGAACCGAACAATTTGTCACAAACCAATATGCTGAGGATTACCGAGAAAGCGCACGGCTGATTTCCGACAGGAAGGAAAAGGCAAATATTTGTGTGGAGCTTGTGTGTAATAAATCTGAAGGAGATTGCATTGTCACCAACTGTATTAGATTCAAATGTGGTTAGAAACCATTAACATTAATGTCCATCAGATGCTAAATATGTTTTCCTCCTCGTGATCTGAACCAGTGGGATTAAAATATTCATTATGTCTGCATGGGGAGTGTTAAGAAGACTGCTTCATTGGTTTGATATTAATAAAAAAAATGGGATGAAAATAACAGCAAACATGGATTTTCTTTGTCACCGATTATAGTTTACATACAAAATGTGCTGCTGACACTGCAGCACATTTGGTACGTAATATCTTGATCAATGCCAAGGAATTATTGTCTTAAAACAAGCACCTATTTCCTGCTAAAAAGTTACTTGTAAGTTAATTCTGTCATTTTTCAAGTGTATTGATATTTGCACTACAATCTTAACAAATATACTTAGTAATATTTTGTGATTTTGTAGTGTAGCACTGCTCCAGCAGGAAGTAGAAAACACAAAGTGACATCTTGTTATTTTTAAACTTTTGTAAAGTCTCAAAAATATTCATATTTCCTTGGAATGATCTCCGTACCTAATTCCACCTGGGTCCTGAAGCCCATATGTGTCACACACTCCAGGTCATTTTGGGTGATCCCAGGGTGCAACCAGGCCAGACAGGACAAATAACCACTCCAGGAGTTCTGGGTCTTCCCCTGGGTCTCCTCCCAGTGGGACCAGCTGGAAGGGAGAAGCCCAGGAGGCAGACTGATCAGATGGAGGGAGGGATCTCAGTCACTTCTAAGGCTGAGTCTGACTCAAAGTATGAAACATAAATACTTTAAGATTACTGATTACAGGCAGCTTATAATGAAAACATTTTCCCAAGGGAAACTTTGGTGTAAAAAAGAATCTTAGCAGCAAGATGGAGTGCAAGCTAAAGCCATTAAAAAGTTAACATTATTTTAATGTTACTTAACATTAAAAATGTTAAATAACTCATGTTTTCACCTGATAGTCCAACTTGCCTTTATTGGTGCCTTAAATTGCCATATTTGTTGCATTTTTTCACACTGCACTGTCAAACAAATCAAACCCTTCGAAAAACATTTTCACCTCCTCACCACAGATGGCGCTGCACCAAGAACCACTGAAAAACAACACTGAAGAAAGCTTCCTTCTTCATGAAAAGTTCAAATGGAGTAGCTGTTGTGCCAATCCAGGAGCGTCATTCAAGCAGCGATAACTAAGATATTAGCTTCTGCAGCAGTCCAAAGACGGTTTCAATTTTGCGTATTTATGCAAATTAGGGAATATAAATGTTTGAACTGTTAAGCGTGTTTAGAGAGTTTGAAGTATTTTTGTATTTTAGCTATTTCTGGGTGGTCATGGTGTAAAACCAGGATCCATTATATTAACAGAAAACGCAACGTCTTTATAGGAACAAAACACTTTTCAAACTTCACTTATGTTGTTAGAAACTCAAAAGAAAATATTTTAAAAAGTAAAAAGTCAAAATGAGGAAGAAGGCTTTGTTCATAAAAATTAACAACAAACACAGGTTGTAAAAACTTTTAAAAATAATCCTGAGTTTTGTAGACATGATTAGCCCAAACTAATAATTAATATATATATAATGTACTAATATACTTTTAATTTTCTTTGTAGTGATTTCTTTCATTTCTTGTACAAGTTGAAGTATTGACTAAAATAATTAAAAATTGAAGTTTAAATAGTGACACACTGGCTCTTTAATGCCCCCTACAGGTCCAGTTGTTAACAGCATCATTATTTAAATCCTGCAGACGGATCACAAGTCGGGACAGTCAACACATATAGACGTCTCACAGATCTTTTGGTGTCAAGAATGAGTTAGGATGGTAAATTAAACTTTACTTTATTACATTTAGCTTAACTATATTAATAAAACTCAAAAGTCAAATTGGCTGTTTTAGTCTGAGTTTCATTCATATTTCAGTCCGTCAGCTCTTCGTTGAACTAAAAACTTGACAAACCTGAAGGTTTGTTCCTGCTCTTTGGAGCAGGATGACTTTTGATCTGAGCATCTGAGCTCAAATGAATGAAACACAGTTTAGCAATTACAGGAAAACTTTGTGCCAGCTCGCCGGCTTCTCCTCTCCTCAGATTGGAAAAGATTTTATTGATCCAACACCACAAAGCAAACAGAACAGGAAAGCCTGCAAACATGAGCCTAACTCACTGATGTCTCAGCTGACTGACTGCTTTTCCTGCAACCAAACAGTTTATTTCTTTGACGCCGGGACTCGAATGATGAATAACGGTCACCAGCTTTAAAAGATGTGGATGAATACGTGTCACTTTACTTTATTGCATAACGAATCACCAGAGCATAAAGGGATTTAAAGAAAAAAAAAATAGAAGGGATTTATGATTTTTATTATTTTGCTGGTTGTGACATTTTGGAATAATTTCAGCACAGCCTAATAATCCTGTTTGTCATGTTCCACTCAGGGATGGCTTCATTCCCATGTTGAGAGTTTTCCAAAGGTCATTGCGGCTCTCTGCTACCCACAGTGCTGCTCCATAGCCGACTCATATGGGTTGTTTCACTATTAAAGCATGTCAAACACCAACATATAGGGAAAGAAAACTTTTCATAACATCTGGCTGATTAACTAACTGTTTAGATGACACCTTCCTTTATTCTCCCACATCTATCTTAATAATGGAGTGTATTTTACTATTTATTTGTAGATGGAAAACACCTAAATAAATCCTCATTCTGAGCAGTTGCAGAATGAGGAAGATGAAGCCCAGCTGTTCTGTTCAGCAGAGCAATGTCGCTTCTGCTAAAACTCTCAGAAAATATCTGAGCGTAGCCAAGGGCGACTCCATGCACCTGTGGATTAAAGCCCCCATGAAGCCGTTAAGACCTAATCGCTGTCAGAGGATCAGCAGCTGCACGAAAGTGGCCAAATAATACGTTTTGTGCTGTAAGGTGCTGGAACCACATCAGTATGGCTGTGAGACTTTTCTACGCAGATCTAAATACGAGCCTTTTTTTGAGATGTAAGAGTAAAATCACTTTCCTAAACCTGAACCTTCAGAGTCACATAAAGACAGTCACAAAAGTCAGCCTTCTGTCACCTGAAGAACATTTCCAGAATAAAAGGACTCAGCAAGACCTAAAGCAACTCATCCATCCATTTATCTTTAGTCTCATTGATTACAGAAACAGAGTCCTCTCAGATCTGCCTAAAAAGCTGCAGCTGATCCAGAACGCTGCTGCTCGTGTTCTCACTAAAACCAGGAAGATATAGCACAACTTCCCAGTTCTACAGTCTTTACTCTGACTCCCTGTAACTCAGAGAATACAATTTGAAAATACTGTTAGTTCAAAAAAAAAAAGACTGAATAAATTAGCACCATGTCAGATTAAAGACCTGTATAACTGTATTAACTTTTATTTTCCAAGAGAAGAAATTTTAACTCAAATTAAAGGATGAACTAGTATATAATAATTTTCCAGATTTCTTCAGCATTTTGTTAAAGAACACAATGATTCAATAAATAAAATGACTTCTTTGCATAAAAATATGTGTTAGATACCTGTGAATCAAAATAATGAGAAATAAAACATGAAAAGCCAGGATTGCTTCAAAATGCTCTCTTTTCTTCCTTTACTTTGCACATTGGTCTAATAATCCTTTATATTACAGTTTATCATCAGAAAATTAAAGATTAAATCTTTTAAAGTAGCTTTTAACAGCCAGTAGAGGCTTGAAAAAAATGAAACCTGTATTTTAAAAGAACTAGATGGCCCTTTTTGTCAAGTGGGGATACTTTCTCTGTTTCTGTATAAAATATTAACAATAAAATCTTTGTACAAAAGCATTCAGATCTGGTACCAGCTGTACAAAAACAGAAATAATGTCCAGTGATGGAGAAAATACAGGACCTAAACAGCTGACGTCTGTAAAACACAAGACTTCAGCTGTGTGGAAACTTAAACTTCAGCAGTTTTCTAACATAAAAATAAAATTGATTACATCTCAAGGGTTTCCAGAACCTGAATGACGTCTGTTTCTGTATTAAAGCCTCCTAAATGTCCAGAGGTCACGTTCGTAGCTTCCATTAATCTCCATATAATGTAATAATTAACAAGGTCACTGTACGAGGTGAGGAGAGTTTCTTTAACTTTATAGTTGGAGTTTTTATGGAGTTTGAAGCTGAAGATCTGTTCTCATTAGCAGCTGAAGGTTTAAAGCTGAGGAAGGGTCACCTTGGCTGTGTCAAGAAGAACAGCATATAGGAGGGTTTTATTTCCACCGACACTGAAGTGTTACATGACTGCCATCAAAACAAGTCTTGATTGTGATCTGACATCATGTCCGGCTTCATCCATGTTATTACTGTTACTAAAAATCTGATCGCGTGAATATAAATGTGTGAATATAAATATAAAGCTGGTTGATTTTTTAAAACTAAAGGTTAGGCTTGGTAAAGTTGATTGTAATAACAGGTTTCACCATTTTATTTTTAGTGGAATGTATCATTGTTTTTACACTTTTTCAACTGTGTTCAGACTTGTAACTCAGAATGACAATGGTATAATATCAAAATAATGCTCATAAATATGTAATAAGCTGTTGAAACTTCATAAACCAATAACCGGTTATAAGGCAGGTGTAAAGTATTTTTCCTGAACTGTTTTTTGCAATGTGCTGGTCACTTCTAGATCTCGAGGCCTTAAATAACACACAATGACTAACAATTGTCTATAAAGTTTTTACAGCTCCTTTAATACGTGGTTAATTGACTGTTTAGTCACTTATGAGAGTACTCTTGCTGTAAAGAGGACCCACTCTAATTAATCCCATGTTCAAAATTGAGAAATACAGTGGAGTTTATGGAGACCCTCTCTAGAAACATTTCTAACTGCATATTGTATTAATTCAAATACTAAATGTACCATGTTATGCATTGATACACACACTGGAAACCATTTTAAAACCATTTTAAAACTGCTACAGGAGCTAACATCTACAATCTTCCTAATCTCCACTCTTGTGGGTTCAACCAGTCAGTGGTAAAGAAACTGAATTCTGTTAATCCTAGATTTGATCCTAGATTGGCTACTTTGCAAACACCAGTGTGTAAAGTAGCTTTGCTTCAAAGTACATCAGCTTCCCAGACTGCATTTCTTTTGAATACTGTAAAAATGCTCTACGAAGGCCATGCTGTGGTAGGGGATAGTGTTGAGTCTTGAGTCCTTGACATGGCTATTGCGGGTTCGATTCCTGAACCCGACGATATTTGCCGTATGTCTTCCCTCCTCTCCTTGCCCCCATTTCCTGTCAGCCTACTTTCATATAAGGGACACTAGAGCCCACAAAAAAACCCTTGGAGGTAAAAAAAAAAAAAAAAGATATGCTCTATGAAGTAATACACAGCTTTTCAGATTTTTGTCACACAAAATACACAAATTAATGATGCTAGTCAGCATGTAGCTGAGATAGATTATTTACTTCAATTCCAAACACTAACAGTTTCACAGCTTTGAAACATCTGTAACAGTTACTCCAGTTCTGACCAGCATTGTTATTCCTCTGCACACAAGCATGCATCAGCAACCGCCTCCAAATAACAGCCATTTGTATACTAGCCATGCAGAGGTTACTTCAAGTTAATTCTATACATGTAGTGGCTGGAAATGACGCTAAATTAATGACAAACAACTTTACATCAGCCAAACAGGTTTCATTCATGTTGCTCATTTAACTTTTGCACTTTAACAAATCTCAGGGATCTTCAAGTTATTCAGAGTCTGATTCATGACCAGAATAACCACAATAACAAGCTTCTTAACAATTGATGGAAAGCCTTTTAGGATATTTGCTCCTTTAAATCAGGGTTTATTTAGGAGGAAAAACCATTGGTGGTGACAAGAGTTCTAAACTAAAATGCATCAAATTGAAATAATAACCTGAAAGTAGGTGAAGGTTTTCATCCAATCCAGTGAAAAGTGAAAATACACAACAATTCAGAACATAAAAGTGTCAAAAGAAAATGGATATTTCATCACATTTTTTACCTGTGCTTAGAGGTTTTTACCCAGTGCATCTGTAGATTTGCACAATCTACTTCTTAAATACTTTTTGATCCTGGTCTGTAGACATCTACGTGTGATCACATTACTAGGGCTGCATGTTAATGTGTGAATATCATGTAACAGTGTCAAATCATGCATGCAAACATATTCCTGCTCCTCACCGACTCCTCAGAATGACATAACTGTCATCCAGAGAATAAAGCTTTCAATGTTGCTCCAATCAAGAAATAATGAAAAACGTTTTTCCTGAAATATTGATTTCATTATTTTCTAATAAAAAACCACTATCAAAATTACAGAATGTTTTTTGATCTAGGCAAAAAAATGCAAAAATGCATCTTTAGTAAATTTGCAGCATCCCCAAGGTGAAAACAGCTGCAAGACAACTGAATGAACGGCTTTAACTTGCATGCCATACCTTTGAACCCCAGCACCTCCAGACACTGTCATTCACAGTCATCCTGCATCTCCAACTGTCAGACAAAGAGAAATCTTTACCAGCTCAGGCAGAGAGGAAGTAACTTTTGAATTTAGAACGAAATGAGCCAAGCATGCCACCGTTTCCCCAACATGAAGAAGTCAGCTGAACACGCTGAAGGTTAATGAACCTTCACTGAGCTGGATTACAGTTTGATTACAGCTGCAGTAAAGCTTGAGAGGTAAATTATTGATTATTTTCTTTTAAAATAGTTTCAAAAAGAGCACCAGCTGTCAATTTGTTGTGCTGATGTATATTTAAATATTTAAAAATAATAATAATAATAATAATGTCATTATTGCACCAGCAAATTAATAATTTAAAGTAGAGAAAATGTTGGACAATAACCATGAAAAGTCTCTTAAATTAAATAAAGAGAACCAACTGCCTGAGGCTCAAATAGATTTTAGCATGTTTAATTTTGCAGCCTTTCATTTTTATTCAATAAACTTTTTAAAGGGGGGATTATGAAGCAATTGCATGTGGTTTATAACTTCCACAGCAGTGGAATATTATCAATTGCTAATGTTATCAATTAGCAATGATAATATTGCTAATTACTTGACAGACCACTTCTTGATGTTATTTGGAAATTAAATCACATGTGGGGTTCCTCAAGGCTTCATCCTCAGGCCACTTTTAATTCTTCAATTATTAACTGGACACGGTCATACACAGCGGATCGTGTTTGCTTCTGCTAAGTCCAGTGTTGGTGTAGTGCTTTAACGTTAGCTAAACTAATGTTTATGATTAGTGATTTGGGGTGGTTAAAGGTGGTTTTCAAGAGCAATAATATTTAAATTATGATGTTTTTAGTGTTGTACCTCCAAAATTAGATTCCATTAAAAGAAAAGACATTTTCTTCACTATTGGTTCTTCTGATAACAATGAGATTCTCAATATTTTGCTATAAATATCTTTAACGCAAAGTTATCAGACAAAACTTAAGCCTTTTCTACAGATTTATACAAATATGTTCTTAAGGCTACCATAATTTCTCCCCTAAATAACTGTCAGTCTCTTCTTCAACCCAATAAATGAATAAATCTTATTCCAGATGAAAAGCTTTTATTTATTTATTTTTTTCTCCATGTATTATGTACAGAAGAGCCCTTTTATGTTTGAGTATTGCAACAATATTGTTCAACCTGCGTATGAGCAGTGTCTGAGTCGATGAGGGTTAAATGAGTTTTCATTTCACGACATCAAAACCAGCAGACTTCAAAGACTCCAACGCACAGAAAAGATTAAACTTATCAGACACACCAGTTCTTATCTGGGCGCCTGCAGGAAACTTATCTCCTATCTTGTAATCTCTCATATTTTGTCCCAGAAAAACATCAGGAGTTTAATGTTAGATGAGAAACCAGCAGCTAACCACAACAATGACTCAGCGTCTTAAAACTGTTTCAGCATGATAACTAAGGATTCAAATGTATATTCTAGTGAATGTTGTCATTTCACACGTTTATATAAAAAACATATATATTTTTTCGCTTTATATAATTTTCCACTTAGCTGAGTTAGCTGAGAAGCTTAATTTTGGATTTGCAGTCATGATAATCACAAATAATACAATGAATAATTACTCTATAACAATCTACATAATACAGATGATTCACTTCCTCTGTTGAATTACTGAAGTAAATGTTTTTTTTGAGATTACAAAATACTGCGAAGCACCTGTATCTGAACAGAGACAGAAACTGTGCAATAACTGAGGCCAAACTCAAAGACAAACAACCACAGAGACATGAATCCACAGTGTTGCAGAAAGTCAAACTGCTTGTTCCACTACTGAGTCATAAATACTACATCGTGACCCACCTGTCTACCTCCAGCCGCCGGGCAGTGTGTATCCTGCAGCATCATCAGATCAACTTTTGTATCCCCCAAAAAAGGGGCAAAATACAAAATGGGATTTGTTGTAGAAGGTCAAGAGGGAGCTGTGCAGCCAGCAGACCTGATGTCAGCAGGTTTTATACTTCCTATTCTAAGCGGTGATGAATGGCGGCACCAGAACTGGCTCAAAGTGTGCAATAACTGGATTGCACACTTGGGCTGGGCAGGATGTGGGTTATATTGGGCAGAATGTGGGTTATATTGACTAAACTTTATGTGCTTTTAGGTTTTGTAGCAAAGATCCCAAAGGATTCCTAGAAACTGCCCAACTGGGGGCTTTACATAAAGTGTTTGTTGAGTCAGTCATATTTCAGCGTAAAATGTTTTCACAGGTGGAATCTACAAACAGCCACTAACAGACATCATTTGTCTAAGAAAAACCCCAACGAGAATTCAAACAAATGAAAAGCTAAAGAAACTGAACAGGTTTGGCTTTTACCAACAGAAGAGCGTACAACTGGAACGGGTTCAGACAATCAATCGATCAATTAATCAAAGGAGGGAGGAAGTCAAGCTAAACCACAATGATGCGGCTTTAAGTTGTACAAAATAACTAAATTCAGGATTCTAAAACAAATTATAATCAAAACCTCTCAACACATTCAAAGATGAATGTTATTTTTAAAGCTGCATTTTGAAATTACAGCGTGTTGGGCAAGGCTAAAAAAAAAAAAAGAATAACAAGAATGAAGTTGTACAAGAATAAAGTGTGTGAACCTTTACAAGTGTCTTCAGGAATATGGGAGAGTTTTAAACATAAATATTGCCAATATTTGGTATTTCTGTCAATAGAACACACAGATATCTCCGTCTGTCTAAGGTTATAAATTGCTGTAATTTCTTGAACTTTTCTGAGTCCGATTAGAGACTGCTAATATAATTTGAAGTTTGGAACAGCTCCAGATAAAAATAAATGACATTACTTAGCATTCAAAAGGCCAATACCAGCAGACACAAAACACCTTTATCAGTGGTCCAGGAGTGTGAAGGATTTTAATTGTGTTAATTTATTCCATCCTGAGAAAATATTAGCATTTTAGATAAATTAGCAAACCCCAGCTTTTATCTCCGTCTCTGGAAGTTAATATTTCAACCACGGCCCCGCGGTTCTGCATGGAGCAGAGTAGAAGGTGTTTTATGTTTCACCCCGAGGGTTGTATAGCAGGTTTATGATGTGAAGCTTTCTTTTCAGATGACCATCAGGCACTGGGAGTGTTCGAGGTCTTTAATCAAAATTTACTGTACTGTCTGAATATATGAGCAGTTTTATTGATGCATTAGCAAAAGGATGAATGTCTTTATTGAAACGCAGCCGAGGGATGATGGAGGCCCACACTCAAAGTTTTCAAAACAGATCGCTTTAGAGCCCGAGGTGCACTCTGCATCATTTTCCTCAAGGGTTCTCTGGCAGAGAGCTAATCAGTCTGAGATTCTTTACGTGTTCCTACACACCAACTCTGCTTCTCTGCTATATTATAGCCATCAAAATAATTTACACCTACCTCATTTCTGGAAGGAAGGAAAACAAGACACTAGCGCTGTGAGGTGGAACACAGTTTTCAGTCCATCAGTCTAGTTTGAAACTTTTATGTCTTCCTGTTTCCTCCGGAGTGTAAATATGAATAAATATAATTAGACATAGTGACACATTTCTCTTGCTCACTCTTCAAAATGGGAAACACAAGAGAACATATCACTCAGCTGGAGCAGTGGATGTCTTTCTATGTGAGAAACTGGCTAGAAGACAAAAGCTATCCAGTACACTTGGTCAAATCTACTGTCAGAATGATAACTAAATGGTTTAAAACCAATCAAACCCTGATAAACATTTCTAAAACCAATTAGAGGCCATATGACAAATTGAAAGGGGCAAATTTAAAACACCTTGAACCAACAACTGCATCTTTCATTTAGATCCGTTTTGTCTTTGGAGGGCAAAAGAAAATGGACATTAAAACAGTTCTGGAATCTGTTGTGCTGTTTTTCTTTGAAGGTTGTTTCTAAAGACCTTAATGAAGCTGGATGAGACAGGAAGCCTTCTTGCCAAGTCTCCCTCATCCCATCCAACTGGACATTCTGCACTTACATGATCCCGAATGATAAGAAATAATTGAATAAACTCAAAACACGGCCAAGAAGCAGACCCCCCACCAGATCCACACAAGGCCCCAAGCGCTTGCAGTAATGGCTTCGTTAACAGCCCGCTCTTCTGCTACATAATGACCCATGAAGAAACCCTCCTGCGAGCCAGTAGCTCAATGTATCCGCTCGCTTTTTGGCCTGCTCCCGAAAATGTGCTCTGACACTGACAGAGTGGGACAGGTGGTGGAGGCTGGAGCGAACGCCGAGGCTGATTGATAAACAGTCGCTCGCCGCTGCCGCGGGTCGACGGGCATCTGGCGCGCTCTCGCTGAGAACCAGACCCGCTGGGAGGGGTCGTCCGACATCTTGCAGGTCAAAACTGGACCAACTGAGCTGAAACTTGCTATCTGAAAGTTAATTTCCCCTGCTGAGTGCTTGATTGGTCACTGTGTAAGGTGAGTCCATGTGATTCAGCAGATTTCATCAGCCAGTCAATCCATCATGATATTACAAGACACAAACGCCACACAAATGCTGTGCCACCTTCTGAGCCATCAGCAGACAGTAATACAGTTAAAATTAAATCTCACTTGTTTCAAATTAACACGAAGTTAAAAGGTAGATTTAACTGTAATAATGTCTAAAAATAAATGATGCAACACACTGCTTTATTTCAGTCAAAGTTACTGCAAATCTCCATAACACATGGTGGCAATGGGACTCAATTTCTAGAGTTTCATGTCTTAGACTGGTCCACTTTAGATAAAGACCTATTGCTTTTAAGATAATGTACTTTTGATATTACGTAAATTATCATGAAAATATTTAAATTACGCAACATTATGTTATACGCCATAACATCACACAATTCTCTGACTTGACAGAACAGTGCTTTGACCTCATTTAATGTAAAAAAAACCTCCAAGTTCATTTTTGTGAAAAAAGTTACCACATTTGGAACATTTACTGCACCTGTTTCCTAAACTCATTTTTAAGTCTAGACTTCTCTGCACCACCCTTGCTCTACTTTCCACCAAGTTCATTGAGGTGTTTCATCAGGCTGCATGTCCGAAAACAAACAAAACCACAGTCAGTGCAGACGTGGCCTTTGCGGCACATTACATTCCACACATCTAAAATGGGTTTATGACCAGACATATTAATTACTTAAGATATCTATAATTATCTTAAATTACTATTCAGGAGAGTGAAAATATAATAGTCAAGTCAAAACTATTTTTTAGGTATCTGGAATAAAGTTGCGGATAGTAAGATGAAACAAATTTTATGCTGAATAGCATGCCATACTGCATGTATGGCATGTAGAGCATGCCATACATGGCAAATTCCTGCTGTAGCCCTTGCAGCAGGAATTTCAGAACAGACCACCAGGAATTGTTCTGGTATTACTGACCAGCTGACCCAGGCCTACCATCACTGGTCAGAGATATAAAGTAGTGGTCTTTAACAGATTCATCTGGTCATTTATTACATGATTCATTGGTGTTTTACTAATTTTCTGTTGTCAAATTGCAGAATTAATGATCAACAATGAACTGCATGAACAACATGGATTTTACCATACTTGAAATACTTTAATGGTTTGTCTGGAGCCAGTACTCTCTTATCTTTTATTAAGAGAGGCAAAGATAAAACTATGTACTGTTAACTCTAACTTTTAATACACCAGGAAGATTTAGGTTTAAATTCATTGAAAAATTCTTACTATAGCCTCAGAACTGTGAGATTAAATTCTTTTTTTTTCAGTGGCTGAGTTGGTTTCAGGCACAGAGTTCTCTTTCATAGCATAATCAAGTTCCTATGTTACCTTTAGTTCTTATGAAAATGCTGTTTAAATCAAAAACAACAAAAAACAAATTTAGCTTTGCAATTTTGATGCCTTAAAACAGGCCTCTGTCTTTAAGAGCCTCTACCTTCAGTACATCATTACGACAATTCTTCTCCATGATGCCGTTTAGGATCGTTCCTAGGAGCTCAGCAGACCTGATCTTCCACCAGGTGTTTACTCCTTGCTGCTGCCCCTAGTCTACAGGGGAAGGTACAGAGATGAGGTGCTTTGTGGTGTGGAAATGTGAGGTGAAGTTAAATAATCTGTTTGTGTTCTACATTCCATCCATCATGTTTTATCGTTTGGCTTCCCGGTGTGGGGAGTTGCAAAATTCAGGAGGATTTTCCACACATTGGAAGAAAAAATAAACTTAAAAAAAAAAAAGTAATTTGGGTTTTATTTAAGATGAGTGAGCCAGAGCAGTGATATCTTAATTTGGTTTCCAAACATCATTTTCAAGTCTCTCTGTGGGTTTAGTAAAAAAAAATAAAGTAATTTGTGATGAATTTTAGCTCAAACATATGTTCACACTTTATGTTTCACCAACAGGGAGCAACTGCATTTTAGTGAAGAACAACTGATGACTCCTTTATTCCTCATTCATGAGATTTTAAAACATTTTTCTCAGAACCCCAGTGGAGGACTTAGCTAAACAAATCGAGAGGGGAATGTGACACAAATACATTAGATCTCCAGAAAATGGCTCCAAATCAATGCTAATGTTTTCAGTTTGATGTATGAATGAGAAAATATTTTGACCTTTATCGTGTTACTATTGTGATAATGACAAAATTATTCTAAAAACTATTTTATTACTCATGTTTCAGGTATCTGAGGTGCCAGAAACACAAATATTGTTCCTGACAAAAAAAAAAAAAAAAAAATCCCAAATGAAATAGGTTTTTTCAGGAGGTCATTTACTTAATAGTTGCCAACGCCACTAAACTGAAAAATGTGATTTATACCACTAAACTCCACACTGTAGCTGAATTTAAATTTACTGATACTTATTGCTGATGTCACTGAACAAACAGTGTAGAAAGTAGCAAAAATAATATTTCTGGTCATTCTGTCAGTTTGTTTTTCATTTACCATCACTTAACCAACTGAAATTTATCACAGCAATAAATCAAAAGGATTAGAAATTTTTCATGATATATGACAAACGATACAATAAATGCCCACCCCTCCCCATTATTTGAATGTGAACATAATGTACACATTCAAATGATGGGAATTTGAATGTGTACACATTCAAGAGAAACAGCATGGAAGAGAAACAGCATGGAAGTGTATTAGACGTCTCTAATCTTCTCCACAGAGGCTGGTCCTCTCTGACGGTGGTCACCAGTGCTGTGTCTTGTGTCGGGATCCGAGCGGCAAAGATCATAATTTGCCAAATAATAATCTATAGAATTGGCTAATTTTCTCTCTATGTGAGTCTGTCCAGGTTGAAGTGGAATGTAGATGGAAAGTTTCTGTGTTTTTATTTTCTGACAAATTTATATTTTAATTTCTAAATAGAACATTTTAGGTACAAAACAAATGCTTTTCTTTCATTAGCTGTGCTTTTATTTTTAGTTTTGGCTTTTAATGTTAAGCAGCGGCCGCATATCTCTAAACATTTTACTCAAAAACAGGCTTAGTCACATCCAATAATTAAGACGGTCTAAATACAGTTAATAGTTTCCAAAGACATTAGAATAGAAAAGTATATGTTAAGTACAAAAAGTGCTCTAAATGGAGGACAGTTTGACCTCTTTTCTTTCTGCCACTTTCGACACTCAATGTATAAAAAGACTTTAGATTGACCGCGCAGGAGGACAGAGGGATGAAGAGACAGCTCCGGCCCAGAGTTTTCCGTCACGGCCGAGCAGAGCCGGTCCTTCGCTCGGTCAGGGAGGCCGAGAGGACGTGTCGACGCCCGCTAATGTCGGATCACTTGTCGGCTCGGCGGGGGCGGCGGGCGCCTGCCAAGTGGAAGCTTGACCTCGTCTAACGGGGGATCTTGTAGGGTCATTAGCTGAAATAATTGATTATTTATAGTCAGATCAGCGATGCCCTTGATAGCCAGCAGCGGGGCGGACGATTGCTCAGCTGGCTGGTGGCAGTGGATAAATCAAACACTGTTTTCTTTCTTTCCTAATCAGGCGACGGAGAGCTGAGCTGAATGGAGAAACAGGAGGAGGCGTTCATAATGCAAACAGATGTGGATTAAGAGAAGACAGCAGCTGAATTCACTTTTACTTTATAGGAAATAAAACTCAGTGCAAATGTTGTTGGTTAAATGAAATAATACAGTCTTTTACGAGTTACATTTGAGAAAATCCTGCAGTAATTGGCTGTAAATATGCTTTATCAGACTATGTGATGTTTCTATGACGACATCTTCCTGAACGCCACTAAACTAAAAGTCAACTTGATACGAATAAAACAGTTTTTATTGTTTTTCTTTCAAAAACTTGAAAAAGTCTATGATTGTGAAGAGAACATCTACATTTTTTACTGAAGCTAAAAATACCAACTTAATATAAAAACTCTTTTAGTTTGTTTTCAGGTTTGACAGAATTTCTGGATATTCTGTGATTAGGTCAAAACATCAGTTTTCTTTAAGATTTTAGTTTAATTAATAATGGAGGTCCACCCAAGCATTTTGCACAGCTGAATGGTTGCCATGGGAAATTAAAGTACTTCTCAAGCATGTATAATAGAATCAAGACAACACTCAATGCGTGTTTTGATGAGGCAATAACATTATGACATAATGTAAAGTTCAAAATAGTTAATTTTACACAATACAATTCAATACAAAACAATACAATAATTCTAATGACAGCAAAAATCTTCTTTTTAAGCTCTTTTTTTTAACAGCTAGTTAAATGAAACTGTTCCAAAAAAAGACTCTTCTTTATCTACATAACACAGAATATCATCATTTCACCAAACAGCAGAGAAAATCCAGACAGAAGCATTGCTCCATCTACTCTAGTATCTCTGCGTGATTTTAAAATGACACCATTAAACCAGCTTGCAATTCTCATCTCCATCCAGGCTCTCACGTACGCGACCATGATGGCTTCCAGGAGTGAGAGCAGGCTGGACACTCACAGCTGGTTCAGACAACTGGTGGGGGAGCAGCGGACTGATGCAGACAGACAGAGGGAGCTTTATTACAAGGCATCGCAGGTGAGCGTCCCGGCAACAGCAGGACGTGGTTTATGTCGGCTCGTTTTATCTCAGACGTGGTGAATAAAACATCAGCTGGGGTCCGCCGAGGGGCCCGGGTTGAAGCTGATCAGAGCAGCGGCCAAATTCGGTGTCAAGTAATGTCGGTAAAACAACGTCAATAACACAAAGTTCAGCACCAGGAGGACGTGCCAGCTTTCAATCCTGCTGACAAGCCACTGTTGGAGTCAATTTTATCCATCTGTCTGCCTATATTCATCGGTCTGGGGCTGCAAATGAGCCGCATTTTCATGACCAGTGGAGAAATCATTTATTCAGTTAATCAATTATCTCTTATGCTTTAGAGAACTTTGAAAAAGAAAAAAAAGAACTTCTAACTTTTCAATTTTGGCTAGCAAAGGATGAACTCAAATATCATCAACTTCCTAAAAATAATGGCTTAAATTGTTTTTGCCAAAAGTGATTTTTTTTTTCTTTTTTGTGAAAACAAAGGAAAAACAACATACACCTTTTTTGCTAAATGACAGACTAGAAGAAAAAAAAAAAAAAAAACACTTTTGGCAAGGAATGACTTAGGCCATTATTATTTTAGGAAAGCGGCAGTAGGCCGGTCTTAAGCAGGGAATTAAAAACAACATGGGGTGTTTGGCTCTTTATCACTTTAAATTTCAAGATTTACATAGTCACTCCCAGAATTCTTTATCCCGAAAGAAATGTATCTTCAAAGAGATGTGGATGGGAAATGCTGTGGGTACAAAGTAAAACCAGTAGCTGTCATTCATCCATCACACCTGAAAAGCCTCTGACTGAAGACACTGTTGCTGTCATTGACATGCAAACAGCTCAATATACGGACAGCAGATGATATTCCTCAAGTTTTGAGATGCCAATCAGCTGCTTGCAGTTGTAAAGACCATACCTTGTTGTCATGGTTACGAATCCTTACTGTCCGAAAGTAAAAAAAAAACCTAAAAGCAAAACTCCTTCAGGCTGCACAGTATCCAAAATGAATATTAACATGCAAATCAGAACTAACATAGCACAACGACTCAAACATCCTGCTGCTGTCAGAAGTGAAATTCTAGATGGCAAGTACAAGAATACTTGTTGGCAAATCGTAACTTTGTTGGAAAAAAAAAAATTGAAGTCCACATCCAGAAAATGAGTCTTCATGTTTGAAGACCTTCACAGAGTTTCTACCTCTTAGAAATTCAGAACAATTTCACTGACTGTCCAAGATAAAGCACCAGTCAGCCATTTTTCAACGAGTTTCAGAGATCAATAAACTTTGAAACTCCATTTTAATTCATCAAGCTGCTTGTTTTTAACAGTCTGTTTGTCAAATCTTTTTCCTCAAGCTCTTTGTTTTAATCAAAAAGGATCTGGAGGATCGGTTAATGCCTCATGTACTCAAAGACACAACAGATGTCGGGCATCAATAACAAAAGCGTAAAAGCTTTGCTGAAGAAACACATAAAAAGCAGGAATGTCTGTTTTTTTATTTTATTTTATAAGACGTATGAAAGGTCAAACAGACCCTATAGATTTAGATTTGAAAGAAAGCTTCAGAAATGAAACATAAAGGCAGTGAGAGGCACCTACTTTGTGTTCTTAGATGATTTGACAGAAAATCATTAGTCCTACATGAGAGAAAGACATACTAAATGAAGGAGACATAAATACCTGTATTTTGATATGCAATCTATACATGTGTTGATAAAACTATAAGCATCACAGCTGTGTGAATCAAGTTTCTCATTTTTTGACAGGGTCAAAACCTTGAGTGTGACATCATCACCACATTGAGCAGAACATTCCACTGAAAACAAAAAGCTAAGGCATAAAAACTAAACTGCCAATGTGTAAATATTGTAAGAGGGGTTATGATGGTAATTCAGTTCTTTAAAGTCCAACTTTCTGTGACCTGCTATAACTTTACATCATGTTTCTACTGTAAATGATGGGTGAGCTATGAAGCTCCAATGCTGGCTGATGTGACAGTAAAGCAGACATCACAGTCACAAATTATTCAGATATTTTGATGTTTGTGGCTAAACTGAGATGTTTTTTATTTTAAATTATTATTATTGGTTCAGATTTACTAAAATTAATTGCGTTATTTTCCTGCCTGACGCTTCTGATGAATCCTCCTGAATATTCACAGCACACCGAAGGGCAACTGCTTGTTTTTTTGCTTTTACATCTGAAATGCTAATGACCGGAATGTGGGCTTGTCTTTGAGAAGTTGGCTTTGGCATTCACGCTCATCATTGTAAATAAGTGCTTTCATAAGTGGCTCATTATTTTATAAAAACCATTGTCGGTCAGCTAAATAAAGCTTTTTCTCTCTCTAAAAGAACATTGTTGGATTCCCTGTTTAAATGTCAAAGCAGTCACTTCAGCGGTGGTTTGTTCTCCACTTGAAGTGGACTTACGCTCTAACTGCATTATGACCAGAGGAGACGGTGGCGGCTGAGTTACTACAGATAATTAAGCTGTGACCTTTAACAGCAGTCAATCTGCTGGTCTCATTGTTGCAAGGACACCGTCTGGGCGCCATGTAAACACACACACACACACACACCACACACACACACACGCACCCGGACACAATCAGGCAAAAAACACGTTTACATTCACCTCTGAACTCTGGGTTGTGCTCTTCAGACTCACAGATAACGCAGTGCGGCTCCTCACCGACTCAGCCGCTATTGTCTCCTGACAGCATTTGTTGCTTTTTCTATCATTGTCTAACCTGTCAGACTCTGCCAAAATATGTTTTCTGTCTCCCCCATGGCTCTGTGCACACACGCTTCCTTCCAATTATCTGAGGAGAGAGGCAGGAAGAAAACTGGGTTGATAAATCTGAGGAGCTTTTGACAGAGGAATGTTTCACAAGGTGATTCTGCTGCCTTCTTCCCTCCCTTCCTTACTTTTAGTTTTCATGTTTCATTTTCCTCTGTGTCGCATACCTCAGCCTTAGCTACCTGACAGCTCTTTGCCCTGTGTGCATCTCAGACCGAGGGTTTAACGTGACAAAAGGTGAGCTGGACTGTGTTTAAAAAAAAAACAAAACAAACAAAAAAGCGAGTTCTAATTAGAAACAAATGTGCATACCTCTATGAGGCAGCAATTGTTGACCGTGTGATTTGTCTGTTTGTGCATATTTGCGTGTTTTAGCTCGAGCCATCTGCCATTCTTCAGCTTTGTTCAGAGGAACAATGCCCTGATGAAATGAACACAGTAATTAAGCTGCAGCAATGTTTCACAGCTGCAGAGAGAGGAGACAACAAGAAGCAGAAATCACAGTGTCTAGTTTAAATTAATGCCAAAATACTTTTGGTTTCAATTAAAACTGGAAGAAAGACTGGAGAGTTCAATCTAAATGGGATTATTGTAAAAAGAAGTTGCATTATCATGTTACTTTATACATAAAATCTGGGCAATGAAGGTAACTAAAACGATTTCATGAAATGTGACAAATTTAGTCAAAACAGAAGCAGATTAAATGAAAGAACTTTAAATAAATCCAATATAATATCAGAATTTGTAAATTGTAAAGAGCTGTCAATTTAAGTTCTTTCAGTGACAACATGATTTAAGTTTTGATGAACAAAAATCATCAGTGGTAAATGTTTTCACTTTTAATTTATTCTTTAAAACAATCCCCATTTGCTAATGGAATGGTACTTATTTTTCCATTATGGCTTTGTACAAGTAGATTTTATTATAGGTCATGAAGAAAGTGCATTTTGTGTTTGACAAACTGTTTCTGTGATGATCTGGCCTCAGGTTTTTACAGTAGCCCAGAAAGGTAAACAGCCAAAAAAAAAAAAAAAAAAAAGTCACAGAGGAAATTATGCTAAAACTATGGGATTCCAAATGTGCCAAAAATAAATGTTAAATGTTTCTGTGTGCACTGTATTAGTCTGCTGAAGTTGTGAGCAGTGAGGTAGCATTTGGGTATGGCTATGTAACGGGCAGCAGTGATCCTGTGGTATTTTCAGCTCCTTTCAGGATTAGCTTTTTTTAGTGTGTTTTGTCACTTTAAATCCAAGTAAGCTGCCGCTGGCCAAGCCTCCAACTCAATGTTTACACTCAGATGGGAAAAGGGTTGCAAACCGATGAGCAATTATACAACCATACATCTTAGAAAAGAAGAATTTCCTGCACAACCAATAAGAATGTGGTTTCAGGAGGTAAATCAACAACCCTGGTCTTTTTCAACAGCCAGTTTAGATGGCATGTAGCAGCAAAACCAGCTGACCAAAAGTACTAGAGCTCAGTTTGGGTTGTTAGGCAACAGGCGGACTTCATTGAGGTTGCTAGGTGACAAGCAGTCCGTACTGATTTGTGACATTACATTCAGAAGATTTTTAAAACAGATCATTTTCCACATACCAAAAATCATGAACTGATTCATCAAAAACAGCTGGGTGTTTTTTGCAAGTATTACAAACCCAAATGGAAAATGTGCAAAATGTGGATCCTCTTTAATGTTGATTTTGTTTCAGTTTACTGAATAAATTTGATCATGTGAAAGTTTATGTAGGACTTTGCAGTAGTAGTGTCCTTCATTGTTTTTGCATTAACAGTATTAAACATGAACAAAAATTGAAAATAAAGGAAAAAAATATACTAAAAATCTGAATTATTTCTAAAAATATTTAGAAATGATTATATTATGATACTAAAATAAATTTCCTTTCAATCCAGTATAAATTCAAGCAGGTCGGGCAGCAGCTGTGATTATGAATGTGTCTTTCCAGGCCCAGCTGATAGCAGTATTTACAGGGATTCAAATGATCCTTCGAGGGGAACGCTATCTCTTTCCAACCAATTGGGAGCAGCGCCAAAGCAGCTGCAGCGAAGGTGCACTTTCCTCGCCGGCTAATGACCATAAAGTGAATATACATCTCCTCACCGTCCTGACCACTAAATCTGCAGAGAATAGCCCTTCCTCCCATCATCACAGCTTCCCACTGCAGAGATGATATAATGGGATCGTAAAAATTTGGTCTAGAGGGAGGTGGAAACTCTCACCTCTTTTTCCCGCGTCTGTGGTATTTTGTTTTTCCCAGGAGCTTTTTTTGAGCCCGGCTTTTATTTCCTGTCTTGCCTGTTTGGGTCTCAGAGCGCAGCGGGCCGCGATGAGCCCGTCGCTCCGGTTCACATCCGTCACAGTAATGGTTCCTGTCCTCGCTTGGAGCTCTGTGGCCGCCACTGAATAGAACCGGAGTAATTTATTTACATTGCACCTATTATCATATATTCTTGGTTTAGTCTCATCTACACTGAATATTAAACCAAATGGTGCCTGCAGGTACTATTATGCCTTTTAAGCCTAGAAATAAATCTGCTAACACAGCCTGAACAGGACAGTTATTCTTTAGTCTGAGTAAAGATGGTATTGAACATCTTTTAGGCTGATAATCGTTTTGCTGATAGTCAGATGTTTTGCTGATATCCTTTCATACTACTAATTATCCAAGCCAAGTTTATGTATGAGCAGAGGAGGACATTTCCAAACTATTAATCCACAGAAAGAAGGGATCTTGACAAATGGAAAACATTTAAGATGGTTGCAAATGTTTCTAGGAGTGAAAGTCTCTGCAAATTCTCCCCGAGATCAGACAGAAATGAATGAAATTGATGCTTTACTGGCCCCAGGTAGCATCTTTAATTCAAAGAGTTTGCAAACATGCATCTGAATAGATGGCAAAATTTGAATGATTATTTTCCGTGGACAGACAAGAGCAACATTTTCTGCATTTGGAAAACCAAAACTTATATCAACACAACGATAAACATGGCAGGTGTTTCCTGCATGCTAACCTTTTATTCCTTAGGTAACATAAAAGCACAAAAAATAATGAAACCAAACAGCATTCACTCACATTTCGAACCAAAGAAATTTATAAATGAACTGAGCCGTTCAGTCAAAAAACAAGCTGATGCTTTGAACCAGAAGACAGTGAGACAGGAAAGAGAGATGTGGGGGAAATCAGTGGACTGTTGGGGAGGAACAGAAAAGAGGGCTGGAGAAAAACTGCAAGAACATGAAGATGTTGAAAAGTGAAAGCTGGGTAAAAAAGTGACAACATAATTGGGGAAAGGAAAGGCTCTGCTCAGCCCCCTGGGCAACGACACCACATTCACAGAAATATATATCCCATATGGTTATTAAATATCAGCTTTTGATAAGATTTTTTTGTCACAGCTCGACATTTTACAGCAGGGAAGAAAAATTAGAGTCATTCCATCATTTGAAAAAGCAGAAAACTGACGAAAACGGTTTAGATTTTAAAATACTCTGCAGACAACATGCCTGAGTTCCATGTTTTAAATTCATTTAGCCTGAGCTCAGGTCCAACCTCTCACAGGTTAATCTTGTACTGTCACTCCCTGAAACACAACAGCAATGGAGAATACATGACATTACCATGTGTTCAAGATCTAGAAAATACAAAGATAATCTGTTGACAAGGTAGACTAGCCAAAGTATCAGTATCCATACAAAACGTTCATCACATTTTCTTTTACACAATCAAGATTTCAGTTTTGTCAGTTCTGCCTGTGTTCACTTCCTTTCAGAATGATTCAAACAAACTGCTGCTGGCCACGCCCCCAAACTCAATGTTTACATTTGCACATAAAAATGGCTGCAAACAGAGGAGCAATTATCTAAACGTGAATATTTGACAAACAGAAGTTTATGAACGTGTGCTGTTTTCAGAAGTAGAGACCCAAAGAAAAACATTCAAAATGTGAATTTTGCATAATACGTTCACATCAGCTGGTCCTGGATCACAACTCCTTTGATTCAGCAAAACAGGGTTTATTCTGGATGCTGATGGTTTGGACAGAAAGACAAGCAGTTCAGTTTTAGGGAGGTCTAGTTGTCAAGTTGGGATAAAATCTAATGATACCTAATGTAATAAGCAGCCAGCTTTCTTAAAAGATTATTTCTCATTTCTTTCCAAGATTATGCGTGGAGCACAGAAAGGAGGCTTGTGTTTTCAGCACCTTTCCCCCGATCAGACAGGAAGCTCTGACAGATTAATTTGTAAATCCGCTTGAGTTGGAGGACAAATGAAAGTCAGAAGCCATACAATTACCACTGGGTTTATTGTGTCCTCGTCCGCCGACTGGAATGCCAGCATCACTGATACTCTTTTCTTTCTCCCATTCAAGAACACTGTTTTTTAAGGGAGAGGAAGCTTTTCCAGGCCATACAGATCCTCTGCATTACAATTATGATCACTGAATCCCTCTCACATGAAGCACTTTTCATGAAGCGGGCCCCTTTGATGTCGCTATCTGCATCCGCACTGCTGTATACATTAAAGTCTTAGTTCTCTTGCACAGGATTAAGGCAGAGGAGTGACTTTACCGTCCTTAACTGTAGTAAAAGCACCATGTGGGAGTATATGTGCTAAATCACAGCGGGAAACCCCAGCCTTTTATTTTAACCATTTTTGTGAGCCTCAATATTTTTTTCTTTCTAAAGTATCCTATGTTCCCTTGAGGTTTTTTTTTTTTTTTTACTTATTCCCCCTAAATCCATCTACATGACTGATTAAACCTTTGTTTTATTTGTTCTCTATATAAAATTACAAATGAGAGTAAAAAAAAAAGAGTTTCTTCTTGCTTAACTAAATAAAGTCTTTATGACATGTTCTCAGTGTTCAAAAGTTTGTTTTGATATTAATCAGTTTTAACTTAGTACTGTACTAAATATTGGCCGCTTGTTCAAGCATTCGACTCAGATAGTTCAGCTCAAAGATAACCTGTGAAAATAAGACAATTGTTTCCAAATGCCAATTAAAGATGGCTCCACACCAGCTCTGTTTAATCCACTTTGATCAAACTGCTTGTTACCTATAAAGTCCAGTTTGTTTGGGGAGGCTTTAGGTTTATCTGAGCTCCAAGTCTGAGGCTCCGTTCACACAGGAACTTTTTTTTTTCTAAAACTGAAAAGTTTTTAATTGTTTGTGCCCCACATCCACATGGAGGTATTGTTTATGGGTTCCTAAACAATAAAAACAAACACAAATAAAAAAAGAAAACGCCACATATTTATCTGGACAGCGATAAATTCACCTTTTGTTAAAGTGTGAGCTCTACTTCCAACCTGACCTATAACCAGCAGAAAGAAGGATTGTGAAAATGTACTTTCATTCATCTTCACACAACTGAAACATCTGATCTAAAAGAGTTTTTGAAATAAATATAGAAAACTCTCACTGTTATTTGTCTAAACAGCTTGTGGACCCTTAAGTATTTACTCTCTTTCAAGTGGAGTAAATCACCACTCAGACTAGAAGCAGCTCACCGCTTCACGTTTTAATCCCACTCTGTTTGACAACACAGCATTCAAATAAAATCCTGCACGGCTATCTTGTTCAGTGAAATATATCCGATGTAGGCTCTTAAGCATGAAGACACCATTACATAACACTTTAATGTGCTGTAATGGGATGATTCATAACCTTTTGCCATGCATGTACCTGCTGGTAGCATGAAAATCTACAATTCGAACATAAAAGGAAACACATCAAAGCCAAGGAAACTGCCAGTGCTGCAGCTGAGGTTGCTGTTGAGCTGTTTTTGTTTGCGTTGCTTTTTAGAGCATGAGAATTATTTATTCCAAGTAGACAGAATTTTTAAGCTGCATTTCCGGACTTTTATTGTGAAATCACTTCCTTTATGACTACCCTAACCCGACCCTCTGTCACAGCTGATGCCTGGTTCACTGGGCAAGATTTTTAAATTGTTTTTTTAAATGTTAATTTTCAGAACATGACAGACCACACGCATAATGCAAAAATAAATAAATAAATCATAGCTATCATTTAGTCCTACAGTATGTGGTCTACATCCACAAAACAAAGATAACACTCCACACACTCATAGATTTAACTGACAGACATTCAGATGGCAGACAAAAAATTTCAAATGCGAGTTCAGAGTAAACCAGTATGGCGGCCCACCAGGAAGCAATGGCAATACTTTGAGTACAATTCTGATTCAGCAAGTGGTTTCTAGATGGTAATTCAACAACAAAACTATTTTCCAACAGCCACAGAAGAGCGGTAAAACCAATGGACCGAATGTGCTACAGCCTACCTTTGGTTGCTAGGTAACAGGCTGTGCTTCGCTGGGGTTGCTAGGTGAGGGACATTCCCGGTTGATTTGTGACATTACATTTGGAAGGTTTTTGAAAGGGCTCATTTTTCAGACACCAAGCAATATCAACTTATTGCCAAAATAACTTTGAGTCTTATTTTTAAGCACTTGGTTTGTCTGTGAATTTTGCATAATAAGTTCCCTTTGAGCATTCTTAAGATTGTTGGCAGGGAAAAATGGCCAAAAATTAAAACAAATATCTTGCAAAATCAGAGTTACTCCTTAAGGATGTGAAGAATATGAGCAACGAGTTTCCAGGAGGAGATAAAAGCCGCCCAACCAAAAACTTTACAAACTTCTTGGAAGAGATTTTGAAAATGTCTGCGTTCCCACCCCAAAAAATTTTTAGTTTTTTACAGAGTGCTTGAACTCCAGTCCATGTATTCATCAAGCCCTGAGCAGCCATTAGTGCCTCTGGGTGCTGTGAGCGGTGAGAGTGCAGGATTACCTTATGCTATGCTTGTTAGGAACTTCTATTCTCCATAATCACCTCTCGGTGGGTTCCACAAAACTCCTCTAATTAGAGCCCAAGACTTTATTTCCCTTCTTCCATGTTTTAATTTCTCATCGTAAAATTCAAAGTAAGGGCCTCGAGTGAAAAACTGACTCCTTTGCTGGGAAAGAGATCGCAGCCGGAGCACCTGTGCAGGTCAGAGGCGGCTGGTGTTATCGCTCTGGGCTGTGAGGGGAAGAGGAACAAGTGTTGTGAAGATGTAATGAGAGCTTCTGTTTTTAATATCGCGTCCTCTTTATCTGAGGATCTCTGATCGCCTTTGGTGGAGAAAGTTAATGTGTCAAACAAGCTGGTTATTGAGGATTGTTTGCTCTTTGGAGAAGAGGCGATACGGTGAAGAGGGATCTTCAAACACTTTTACATAATTACGATTTGTAATTTCTCCAGTCTATTGGAAGAGATTTCAAAGAAGCTCTTGTTTCTAATTTTTTCCTTTAACGATTTAAAAAGCATGCATTCTCAGTCCTCAAACTATCTGTTCTTCTCTTAAGACTCTCAGAGGAAATATGTCATATAAATTAGATTTTCACCCAAGAGTCCATATAAGCAAATGCTATCATGTTTCCTTAAATCAGTTCTCCCTTTTTATTAATTATTACAAGTCGTTGGAAAATTAAGAAAATGTGCATCACTTCAGTTAAGTGTTAGTTTTATTTAAGTAGGCGATATTTAAGTGTAATTTCTCCTCCCTGTGACAACATCAGGAGGTATTTTTAAAACTTTTTCATTAGAAAACTTAAACCTGTAAAGAAAAGAATCAATTGGAGCAGGAGTGTTTGTCAGTCTCCTCCATTTAGCGGTGAACAAAAGAAGCACTTCAGCCAACAAGCGATGATTGGAACAGAAGAAAAACTGGAGAATTGTTAGCAATCTTCTGCTGCAGAGCTAAAAAGATCTCTGACTCACAGGGGGAAAAAAAAAGATTAAAAAAAGTCTCAGTGCAGGGACAAAGTGGATGTTCAACCGGACCCTGATGCGTCTGATAGCATGTGACAGGATCTGCCACACAGCTACAAACACAGTACAGTTTGTTCAAGAGGCTGACACAGCGCATCTCTACTGAACTGTGGTCGATCACTGACGGGCACAGGGAACCGCTTGGAATAGTTCATTCCATGTGTTATTTGAAACCTATTGAGAATACTGTAAAAAAGGAATAAAAATCTATCAATTTTAATCTAGGACTTATTGTGAGAAATTAAAAGCAGTAATACACCTTTGCTTTATGAATACTAGTAATAAAACAATCATCATCAAAAGATACAAATCTGCAGCTCTTCCAGTTGATAATTTCATTGATTCACAAAGATGCATGAGCTTTACAGCTGTAAGCATGTTGTCACGGTTACAAAGTAACTTGAAGGGCCACCATTATTACCCAAATACTTGCTAAAATCAATGCCCTTCTGATTAAGCTACTCAAGTTTACGAGACTAATTCAAGATAACATTTTTTTCCCCGACACTTTAGGTTTTAAAGAGCCACAGAGTTAAAGTGCAAGATGTTGCCGTTTCCATGATGCTGCACCTTTCTTTGAAACAAGTAGAAACATGCTACTCAGCTAGAAAAAAAGATGTTTTCTTATCGATTAAACAATGTGAAAGGATTAGTTTTATAAGAAGAGACAATAAGTCACACGAGGTGGTAGAAATTGGACATCAGAGCTGAACGGTCGGAGCAGAATTTGTCTCTTCAGGTGACAGCTCATCCAAAACAGGAAGGCAAACAGATGTCACTTTAAAATAATAATAGGTAGCCCTAATAAATGAATGAAGCTACCATTCCCATGGCAACCACTACCTTCTCCACTGTCATTTTAAAGAAAGTTGCACCTGCTACTAATCTGTTTGGCTAATTATTTTTATACCAATGGGTCCTACAACCCTGCTACCCACTGTAGTTTGATTGTTGAGTCGACTGTTCTTTCAACTTCAAGCTAATGACTGTAATCAAGATCTTACTTTTAAATGGTAACTTTTTAAAGATTGGAATAATGAAAACAAGAAAAACTTTTTTTAACTTTTGAAATTGAAAATAAAAATGTAATTAATCAGAGAACAGAAATCAAGGCCAGCAGCAAAGATGAACCTTCTGCACAATATGAATCGGAACTAAATTAAAACCGAATGAAAAGGAACATGTACCAGCACAATAACAGACAGCAAGGTGTGCGCAAAGCTCCATGTGAAAGCATAAGGACAGTATTTCTGTGGATGCTTTAAATGCTGTGTAGAACTGCCAATTCCACCCACAGTTCACCTCGAGGTTGTGGAAGGGGGTGTGCTTATTTGCAGGTGGACAAGAAAAAACTTGGTAACAGATGCATAAAAGATTAAGAGAGAAAACAAGAAGAGGAGGTTGCAAGAAGAAGAACAAGAGTTGCACGTTGCTTTTTTTGGAAACAACAATATATGAGCAGCTTGTGGAGGAGAAAGAGGCTCATTAAACAGAACCAGCTGTGACCAATAAAACTGCAGACTTCAGAGAGGGTACTGCTGCCGCTGTTTCATAACTGACTTCTGGTGAACTGTTCTATATCTGACAAGAGATGGGTCAAAAACTCCTGAAAGGTCAGAATTAGTGACCTGGAGTAGGTTTTATTCTCAAAAATAAACGTTTTCTAATATTTCTGAAGAATATTTTCCTACTTGAAAACAAATGTATTATTGTGTTACAGTATTGGATATATTTCCAGACTACTGTCTCTTTGGATATTGAAATGACACATATTTTCTGAACTATGATCAGAATTTGTGATTCCTACTTATTACGTCTTGAATTTATAACTGTTTGAAATATAAAAGTAAACTCAATAATGTAATTTCCCCAAGACTTTCTTTAGTTTCAGTGGGGCATTGCTGGGAAACTGTTTTTGCATGGTAACAAATCTTTTCTCTTTTTAATATTTTGGTCACACAAATGTTTCAGATCAGATTTAATATCAGGCAAAACATAACCTGACTAAACACAGCTAACAATTCTCAAATGATAGTTGTATTTATTAAGGGGAAAATACCAAAACAACTTGGCTCTGTGTGTGACACCATCTGTCAGTCGATCCTGTGGGTTTGTCAACAACTGACCAACCAGCAGTTTCAATTTGTCCCAGAGTAAACACCCCTCACTTGGAGGAACTGAGCCGCTGACAGTGTTGTGGCTTATCATAATGAATGCATTGCAGTCATAGAGATTTTGTGAAAAATAATTTTAAAAAAAGCTTAAAAAATTGTTAGAAGGCAGAATAGAGTTTAATCAAGTTTCAAAATTCAAACAGTCTGGAAAAATGTAGTCGCTGGATAAATAAAGTTCTTTATGGGCTCTTAGTGCTCCTCTGATCCTTGAGCTTCTTTATGCTTTCCCACAGATAACTTCACGGACCTGAAGTGATTATTAAGTGATTGGAAGAAATCCAACTGGAGTGTAAACTTACAGCTAAAGTATGGCTAACAAAGGGGATGATGGGTAATATACTTTTAGTCAAAGCTGCTCTTTACATTTACACAAGTCATTGAGTCACTGACATCAAACTCTTCAGCTCAGACTATGTGTCACACAAAGAGCAGAAAACTGTGCGGGTGCAAATACTTTAGTACAAATATTCACCAACAGACCTGAAGTTTTGTGTTTGCATTTAGCTATAATTATGTAGTTACTCTTAAGGGAAATTGCTTTGTCTATGTAATTTTCATCTTGGTTGATATAGCAATTATTTACTTAATAGCATCTGGAGAGATTGCAGAGCAAAAATGGGTGTTTATGAGAATAAACCCAGAATAAGTGTCGGAAATTTCAGGGGGATTTTTCTGTCTAACTACCTCATTTGAAGCATGACCTCAGTCACAATTAAACGGCATGCTATTTGAACCAATCCCAATAGACTTGAGTTCATCATTGATGACAAAGCTAATTTGTCATCAGTTTTTTTTCCCTCTTATGTTTCAGCCAAGAGAAAGGTGCATTCCTAAAATTGACTCAGTAAGCACTGGGATTTTACCTTTATGTAAGAAGGGTTACGATTAGCTCAAGTGCTTATAAAAACAAAAACAAAGAACATATACATACACACACACACACATATATATATATATATATATATATATATATATATATATATATATATATATATATATATATATATATATATATATATATATATATATATATATATATATATATAACAGTTTTGTGTGAGGAAATGACTAAAGAGTTCAAATTTGAAAATCTGACAAGTTTTTTTTTTATTATTAAAAATGAAGTGAAACACAGTAAAAGTTAGGTGAAATTTCATTTTCTCTACACACCAGCTGCATGACAATATTATCTGTAATGACAAACACTCTGCAACGCTGAAATACGCCCATGGAGGATTTGTGGACATTTTCAATAATTGCCCATTTTTCATCTGCCATTGCCTCCATCTCCTCCCCCCGTTTTATATCTTTTAATTTATTCCAGCCCTCCTGCAAAGTCAGGAGTTAAGAAAATGAAAATCAAGTAGTCATTAGTCAAAGCAGCCAACCGTTCAACAGGTAAATATTATCATCAGTCACAAAGCCAATATTGGCTCAAACTTACGGTAGCCTTGATCTCGTGGGCTCTCAGTCCCTGAGGCTGATTCTTCCCTTTAGTAAGGAATTACAAGAAAATAAACAGGACAGAATGAGAGAGAAATAGTCTAAGATATTTTGATCAAATAATTAAACTAACTAACCTTTTGTCAGTTTTATGATGACTCAGTTGTAAGCTAGAACTTATTTTTAGTTAATAACGATTAATAATTACTTTGGTTTTAAGTCAGTGTGGGTGTCAATAGTGGGTCGATTGGATTTTTCAAATTAAATACAACACCATTTTGATACACTATTACATTTTATATCTTGGAATAAGATTAATTATTTAGTAATATTTAGATTTCTATGTCAGTGCTGCTTACTGAATGAAAACATACCAATGTTACTCAACCAATATGCACAGTTTTACTTAGTTATGTTTATCATTAACTATTATTTTACCAGGAAGTCCCTTGAGATAAAATCCCCTTTTCAAGGGAAATCTGAAGAGATAAATTGATCCAAAAGAGAAATTAGACACGTTTAAATATACACAAAATAAAGCTACCAAAATTAGACAACTGGGAGTAAGACCATTACTTTATATGACCTGCATGTTTATAGTTAGAGTTGTGTGTTTGTTTGGCTGTCCCAGATACGTGGTACCAATTGATAGAGTTTTAAAAATGAATTAGGGAAAAAAAAGATTTGCAGCACAAATTATTGGAGAAAAAGAGGTATTAAGTATTCATGGATTTCAACTAGTTTCAGAATCTTGATTTTATTTGATCTTTTTTTTAATTTTATTTCAATATTAAAATCCAGATCAGCAAAAAGACATAACTTTTTTTGTTATATTTTTGGTACTTAAATCAATTCAGCATTTTGTAATTGAAAGCTGGTAACTTTGCAGCTTCAGCGGGAGAAATAAAAAGCCTGCCACAGGTTGTAACAGTTTGTGTGGTTTGAAGTTTGAAAAATCAAAAAAACAAAACCGTGAAGTATGGATGTCAATAAAGAAGCAAATTCACATATTTTTGGTAAGAAGCATAATTGGTACTGAAACACGTCTCTTTAGAAAAGCATACATAGAACACCGCAAAGCCAACACAATACACATTTTACCTTACGTTCATGTCAATAAATTGAATTTATTATGTGGCTGATCTGGAAAAGGAGAAAAAAAAGTGTTTCTCACTTCCAATATAATATTCTTTTTCTGATTGCCGACTGAATACCAATCAAGGCTTCAGCTGGGAACATCTACAGTAAAATGATAGTGTGGTATTACGACCAAACACCGGGGGCATTTTTCCACAGCTGGTTACAGAGAGGGATTCAGCTGGTGCCGTCAGGAGATGGAAATCAAATAATGAAATTTTACATCCCGACTCATTGAAACTTCTCAGACCAAGGACATTTTTTTTTTCCAAGAAACTGTTGATGATTTTCTCTATTTTGGTGAAATAAGAACAAAAAGGAAACATCCAGTGCATTTTTACAGACAAACTGAAAACTTGTAGATGTTCCACTACAGAAAAACATGTAGTCTTTGAAAGCAAAACAGTAACGTTTTATTGGAGCTTTCAACCCCAATATAAACTATAATAGTTTATTTTTCAGCTACACACATTTGAGAAGAGCCCAGTCACTTATTTTAAAGCAATACATGCAACACAAGCTGCTCCAGTTTGTATTTTAAACAGACTTTAAACCTCTGCATCCAATTCATCAAGTAAAATAAGCCGCCACAGAATCACTGTTAGGTCCAGGAGCAGAAGTATGTGAAAAATAAAACTAAGCTCAGTGGAGCAGCATCACTGCCTTTAGCCAGTTTGGACAAAGAAAAAAAAAACAGAACAAAAGAAGAGGGAAAAAACCCCACAAAAACAGATCTTCAATGCATTCACACTCAGTCAAATGAGTCACCTCATTCAGGAAAAGATGGGTAGACAAAGCCTGACTTGATATGAAACTCTGGTTATTTTAAGTGGATGAACACAAATTATAAGAGATTTTAAAGTGGTTTTCCAGTGTACACCTGCAGGTCACAGACCAAACTGCAAAGTACTGACCACTAGTGTTTTGCTTTATTGTGGGGAGCTGGGAAATAATCTTCTTTGGAAAGAAAGCTAACTTCATATAAGCAACTTCACATTCCAAGACAAACTCAAAAAAACCTCAACCTGCAACTCACCATATTTGCAAGCAGAAACAAACAAAAAAAAATCAAGCCTAAAGTTGCTTATATGCTATGCTTATGATAAGAGGATATGGCAACATTGGAAGTGATGTACCTCCAGCAGGCGGCTGGGATGTGCTTCAGTGAGGAGATTCGCAATCCTGGGGGAGAACAGAAATGATGCTTCTCCGCTTTGAAAGGATGAGATGGTTCATCAGATGCAGACGGCTGCAGGATGGCTTCCTTCTGAGTTTCTATTGTCTCATCTCAGTGGGACCAGATCAGAGAGAAGAACCAGAATCAGAAGAGGGACTGTGTACCCTGTAAGGTGCTGCAGTATGTTTCCATGCAGACAGGTTTCTCGTTTGGATGAATGGGCAGATGATTGGTTCATATAGCAGTCTGCCACACTAAAGATGAATAAATGAGAGCTAATTCCTTTAAAGACTAAGACTACAGATGGTTGAACATTTTTTATCAGGGTCATGTATGAAGACAAGCTTTTTCTCTGGATGCAAATGAAATTGGATTCTTGTTATTTTACTTAATTTACAACATCACCCTCTCTGCATCTCAGTATGATGCTTTGTTTCTCTAATCTTCTCGCTTTTCCTTTTCTCCTCTGCCGCTTCATTGCTTCCACGTTTTGGTCATTTTATATTATGTCTTCTGAGACCTTCTTTCACCCTCTCTCTTCCCCCAAATTCCCTCCCTGATTTTCTCCAAGACAATAACCACTCTGGGTCGAATCTCATGGTACAATGACTACTCCCATGTGAAACTCCACCAATGTAACATTTTGATTTCTACGACATCATTCCTAAAAGAAATAAATGCCCTCCTTTTTTTGTGACTGTTCAGCAATCCTGATCCCTGGGAGGTTGTCAATAAAATCTCTGCATGAATGATGCCTTAAAGCATCTTGTTAGCAAAAGTGATCATCTCTCATTGCCTTGTTTCAAGGTCCAGTAATCACATAATCATCATACAAGTGCATCAGCAAACCATCTGCTCTTAGCCAGCGTACGTCTTGATTCACTACATTCAATGCCTCATCAGAATTATTCACAATCTTTGACAAACAAATCAATGCGTTTTATTTTACTCCACTCTAATATGTAAGTGGTTTGTAAGAGCAAGCGAAACAACATGTAGGCAATCTGTATGCTCAGTAATAAAATCAGAGAATATGCACTGTGTGCCTGACTGTGCAGGAGCCTTTAGAGAAGCTCTGATCAAGTTGCTAGCAAGCACAGTTTGGTCTTGGTCAAACTCGAATACTTGCAGATGTTTGTTTCTCCTGTTTCTGACTGACAGGTTACGTTGGTGAAGAGATAATCATGTAACACATTTCATTGTGAGTCCATATTTTATTCCTGGGTTCTCCCTTCGATAGTTTAAGAGCAACACATTGCTGCCTTTGGTGATCCAGCAACCAGCACAACTGAGCATAGGTGCAATTTGGAGGTATGGGTGCTCCTCCATACACAAAAGCAGACAATGCAAAAGCAGCAGCCACACTTAATGCCTATTCAGAGGAGTGATGCTTGGTCAGTTTTACTTCAGACTCTTGCTCACAAAAATCCTCATTCAAGGTTGCAACAAAATACCTCAACTTTCTCCTGTATGGTAAATATACCAAACCCAAATGAGGTCATGACCTTACAAAGATTATTATTATATTTCAGTCTAAATATGTTCAGTAAGAACTCTTAAACTTCTTTGTGTAATATATATTTTTTTTGTTACCTGGGACAACAGATAGCGGCGTTTTTTGCAGTTGACATTACAGAAGTGCTGATCAGTAACACTAGAAGCTGATGAGGGTATTCTACTCTTCTCTCAAATGAGCAGCCTTTGAAAATCCCATCTCACACATATTTTTGGGCAATAATTTTTCTGGGCTCATCCCCTCTAGGGACAGATTTATAATTGTTGCTACTTATCCAGCTTACCATGAAAGTGTTTCCTCCCAGCATTAATTCATCTGCAGGCATGCTAAAACTCTTAGTCATCCCATTTTGGTTGGAATGAAGGTTATTTGTAGCTCGAATAGAAAAATCCTAAACATTTTTTTTTTCCATTACATTTTTTTTTATACTGCTGCTGGAAAACGCATAGAACATGCTTCAATTTTAATGTGTTTTCAAGGTTAGAAAAGTGTTTGAATTATGAATAAAGCACATAAACTTCTTGAATCTGTAAGTGTTGCATTTTAAAACAAGTTTGCTTTTCAGATGAAGAAAAGATTGTTTTGCTTCTTTAAAAAGATGAGTCTGCAGCTGCTTTGATCCGACTTTTTTATCTATATTTGTATGTGTTTTATTTAAAAACGGGCTGCAGAGTGTGAAAGATTGGCTTTATTTTTTAAAGAGGGGTGAATATATCTTCTTTGTAACAAATAGGTGAAGCCAGAATGTTTACTGAAAACTCAGATTATACTTTGAATGTGATCTATTATTTTGTACTTCCATTTGGGTTTTCCCTGTTTAAAAATAGCAATAAGTTAATGTGTTTTGGTATCTGGAAAAGGTCTGGAGTGTAACATAAATCAGAAGGCAATATGATGTTACCTAGCAACCCCCAGGAAGCCCAGCCCAACACTGAACAACACAAGCAAAGCGCCAGGTCTTTTGGTCAACTGGTTTTACTGCTGTCTGCTATGTACAATGGCTGCTGGAAAAAAAAACAAAAAAAAACAAAACAAAACACATTTTGTTCTTTGATTTGCTATCCAGAAACCACCTGTTGCAGTTTTGTTTGTTGCGCAGGAGGAGCTACTAATGCTTTTCCAAAGATATACAGTTCTACAAAACAATGGGGACAAAATTACTTATCTTTAATTTGGAAACTATCTACAGGCAAATCCACCTTAAAGCAGAAAGAAAATGATCTGAATTCAGTTAAGTATTAAGAATCTTGGTTTTGCTCTTATTTCTTTGTAATCTTAACTGCTTAGCTTGGTTTCACTCTGAAACGTGCTAATTGGTTTAGGACCAGGTGCCATTTATTCCCCAGAAAGCCATGTTCCTTCACAGGACATTACACCAGCTGTATTTACGATGTAGCCTCTCAGGAATCTATGCGAGCAATCAGGCATTACAGATTCCTTTTGGCCTCCACCTCCCCTTGTGTATTTATGCAATGTGACTCATGGTTTAATCTATTTGCTCCACTTACAGTATGCAATCAAAAGCCTCGTTTCCCTCCAAAGTCAGGTTTCCAAACCTTCACGTGAACCTTTTGTGTTTGTTCTTCTCTGTGAGACAAATCAGGTTGTCAGAAATTTCTGCACCGCTAATGTAGGCTGTCAGGATCATTCAACGTAGGAGGGGGATAAAACTCTCGAACGGAGAGCAAGGACTTTCCAGAGACCTCAGATTTGGTTTGGAAATGGCTTTAAAGACACGATCAGTTGAGGAAAATCTCTGGGTAAACACAGATTGTCATCTGTCAGCAGTCATTGTGAAAGCCTTCCTGTTTTTACTCCATGTTCATTTCATGTTTGCTTTAAATATTCATATCAAGCCTGATTTAACTGATTGCTCTATTTCACTGCAGGCATGGATTTTGTTTTACCGGTGCTGCATGTGTCTACCTTGGATTGGTATCTGAAACATTCTGGGTTTTTTTGTTTTGTTTTTTTTCTCCTGGTTGTCACATTTGCTTTAAAACTCATTTAGAGAAATATTTAAAGAGGAGCCAAGATTCTGAGTTTTGGTCCTTAAAAATTTTCCATTAAGAAAAAGGTAACATAGTTCAAGTTGAGATAAGTTGTAGTATTTTATTAAACTCAGTTTTTCACAGAGCTGCAAACAAAAAAGGTTTTTGGTTCTTGGTAAGTCTGATCTGGTTCAGCAAAACCTTTAGTGCGATAAAATCAGGACAGCTTTACCGGCACAAACATTTCACGCCGTCTCGGTTACAGTAGATCACGTTAGACTGTAAGGGTCCTTCAGAAACGGACGATCGTCTCTGTTTGATGTCACTGTGAGTTATTTACTTGCAGCTGATGTGTGCGCAGTGCTCGGAGAGATGAACCCACATCCAGCAGCAGCTATTCTGCTGGTTACGGGTCCTGCACAACTTCAAAGCACAGCCGCTGACCTCTTTTTTCCCCCTCCCCCTCTCCTATCACTATTTCTCTGCTTCCTTTAGGTGGCTTCTTGCTGTTAGATATTTAAAGACATCAAGTGCATGTGAAGCCCTGACAATTAGCGAAGACGGTTGCCGGGTAATTAGCGGAAAGGAAGTCGAGTCCACAACCCTTCCTTTCCATGGCTCCCCAGAGAGATCCCCCCCACTCAAACACAATCCTTACAACAACAACACTAATGCACACACACATTTTACCAGATTATTTATGGAGGTTTCGGCTGATGTTTTCTTACAATGTCTGTAATAAAATACATTGCTGCTGTCACTAATTGGACGGCTTAAGCTGTGAGAAGAGGCATTAGATGTATGTAGAAACACTAAGAAATCAAGATGTATTGTTTAAGGCGGAAATGAAGAAAAAGATGCAGAAAACAAGGAACGGGACGACAAGAAGATAAAGACAAAAAGACATTACAGGAGTGGAAAACTACAAGAAGCTAATTTAGGAAACAGAATATTATTTTTATTATGCATCCACATATCAGAAAATGTACAGTAGTTTTTAAATTACTGTGAGTTAATTACATCTATGATATTCTCTTCATATCAGCCTTATGATAACATCAGGAAGCTGTGAAAGTAATCAGCATTTTAATCTAATTTGCAGGCTGATTGAAATGAAAGAGGAGCAGATGAGATTCAGCTGTTAAATTCTTTCAATGATAAAGAAAAATCAGCCATCCACCTTCACTTTCCATCCGTTAACCTCAAATGTAAAACTTTCTCAGCAGCAGGGAAGAAATATTTAGAAGGGCCCAGAACAAGAACGTAAACAAGCTCGTTAATTTCCATTTGCATGAATGGTCTCTCTTTCTAAGACTGGATGACAAATGTTTCAGTGTGGTGCTTTGGTCTCAACTCGCCATTGTTTTGAAGGCAATTTCTTGTAAAGAGACTTCATAATGCCCTTTATTTGTTGTTTTGGGTGTTCTGTTTAGTTATTTTTTATTTTAAAATGTCTTCCAGTTCCAGCATTACATGTTTGTTAGGTGAATTAGAATGTATTAATCTTTGAGAGGGTCTATTTGCATTATTATGAGCAAATTGAAAATGGTCTCAGATCAACATTATTGTGTACTGCAATAAGTTCTGCCAATTTCCTCAAGTAAAATTTCTTATGGTAGGAATAAGTTGAAGGATAAAGCATTTATGAAAAATGTTTAAAAACCATGTAACCAGAAAATAGTTACGGTAGGAAACCTGTGATGCTGTGGTCCTGTTTCTCATCCAGAGACTGTGGGAATATTCGTACCCTGCATGGAATCCAACTAAACTGATTGAAATATCAAAACTTTTTAAATGAAATACCAAACTCAAACTCAACCTAGATCTAAAATCTTGTTCAAAGCAAAGGTTGCTCAAACACAATTGAAACATTATCTGTCAGTTTTATGTTGCTTACTGCAGATTGTCATCTGAACATCTTTATGAGGTACGCAATATCTATCAATAACTTCATCCTGCATTTTCTATAAAAAAAAAGGACAGAATGTCGTAATTAAATTGTAAGCATAAGAATGAGCCTGATTTCCTCCTGCAAACACTTCCTTAATTAACCACTTGCATATGAAATTACTGTTTGTTCCCCAACGTGTTTGATTACTGCAGAAAAGACGAGGCTCAGTTTCCCAAAACGCCAGTCAGTGTCAATCTAAGCAGAGAAACATAAGCGTTTTATTTTATGATCATGCTACAGAATGAAAACCACTGAAAGTAAAAGGAAGAGGCTTCAAAACACAAGAAATGCTGCATCTGGGAAAGGTTTAGTGTCACTTTAAATGATAACTTTCCTCTATCTTCATTCCAGCTTCCTCGGAATAATGCCTACACGATCGGTCTCTCCCTCTAAATCCCATCTTTTATGCCTCAAAGTCGATCTGTTCCCAAAACGTGTGTGTCCTGAGGCTGAAGGGGAACAGAGGAAGCTGTCAGAGGACTAAAATACGGCTGATTTGTTCAGGGTGGCATCTCGCTGAAGGACGAATCAGCCCGTCCTCTGGCCCTGAATCAGCTTTCAGGTGACGTCCTTTCAGATCTAATGCAGTTATGATCCTCTTGTGTGTGGCAGTGGGCTCGTTTTTAGCCTGAGTAATTTATAAATGCTCTGTGAGGTGAAGGGGGAGTCAAACAGAGAAACATCTCACATACATCAGAGTTGCCAGTTGTCCTTTCACTCATCTTCCTTCCCCAACCTCGGCCGTCTTTTATCAAGCCAGCTGGAGCTTTTCTGGGGAGCAACCCAAATTGGTTTCCAACAATTTGTACAGTAAAAGAAACAAATTTAGTACGTTGGTTTTCCTAATATCAAGATTTCATCAGACAAGTTTCCAGAAGGATTTGAGAAGACAAAGAAATATATATACATTTTTTTTCTGTCCAAATGATTTTTATTTCATATTTATGAATGACTTCTACAGTCTACAAAGTTTGAAAATGGAAAGTGTAAAATGTGGACAGATGAACAATATCCTGGTGGGTAGGATGGATGAAAGGAGGATGGAAGAGTGGATAGACAGACAAATGGTTAGAGGGAAGGAGGATGGATGGAATGAAAGGATGATGGGTGGAAGGAGAAAAAGGTGATGGATTGATGGGTAGATGAATGAAAGGATGGACAGATGAATGGATGGATGAATGATGGATAAGAATGGATGGGCCGATGGAAAGGTAATATGCAGTTTTACCACTAGGTGCCACCATATTTAAATTCCTGTGCATTTATACCAACCAAACGGCCCCTAAAGTCCCATTACAAATGAAAGTTGAAGGCTGATTGATGCTGAGGTTCCTCCACCTCTGCATTGTTATATTGTTATTATTATTACTACAAAGTCCTTGCTCATATTCTGCCTCATTACCCACCAGAAGCATCAAACCCCGGCTCGCCCTTCCAGGCTCAAAAGCTCTTATTTGATTTTTACTCATTTTGAGTTTTAACTTTCTTCAATCAAGCAGCTCGCAGGTAGAAAAGAAAACACTGCACATCAAGTCTTCTTTGCAGACGGTTATCAGAAAGCCTTGGGTGTTTCTGAACAAAGTAGTAAACACATGCAGAGCTCCTCCTCAGAAACATCGATGGTTGTATTCATTATTTTGAGCTTCAATGATGTGGGTGGAGAAATTTTATGTTCCAGAACTCATCTTCACATTATTCCCCACTTCCTTTTGTTCAATCACAATAAACAGTTCCTTTTCTTCGCTTCTTACGTTTGTGTCTGCTGCATTAAGGCCCCAAAGGAACACGTTTGGAAATGCAGAAGTTGTTCTTTTCTTGCAACAGAATTAATATCGAGCTCCGAGAGAGAATTCAAACTGACCTAAAATAGACTCAGCATGTTAAGAAAAAACTGGTGAAAAACAAGAATCGGAGCCAAAACTATACAACTCCAGAGTATTTATATGAAATTGCTCCAGCAAAATAAAAAAGGAGGACAGCACTTTAAATCAAAGCAAAGACGCTCTTAATTGTGATTCAGAGGAGGAAGGTCACCTCTTCTCAAAGGCATGAATGTCATTAATTTTTGCCTTTTAAACATTTATTTGAACTTTTCTTTTTACAGCGTGATTACACAAAATAAATCCTCAAGCAGGAATTATAATGGATTTTTCTTTAATTCCCTCATGGTTACAATTATACATATCATCTGAGATACATCCATACATCTGCTCTGACATTTGCTTAAATATTCCTCATTGAGCTACACTTTGGTCACCCATTTTTATCCCCCAGGAAAAAAAGCTTCTGAGCATGACCAGACCAAGACCAAGACCAGATCTTTCAAGATCAAGTTCAGGACCAGACCTTCTAGGCCAAAACATTCCAAGAGACTCAAAGACCAGGAAAAACAGCACAACAGTTCTACCATCCCTACCTGCTACCTTCACGGTGATCAGCCAAGTCATCGATATTTTGTTTGAAAGCCCCACCTTTAACTCCTACTGTCATCGTGGCCAAGAACCTCAATCTTCAGGGAGTTCTAGCAGTTCAAGGATTCATGGAGATGTTCTAGCAGTTTCTGGTCCAGGCAGACAGTAACAATTCTTCCAGTGACCCATATGATTATTTTGGGCTTTTGCACAATCCTTTACACCAATTATCTTGGAATATTCACCTGACTGGAAGTTGATTCAAAATACTCCACTGTCACAGAACTTCTCCAAATCTATTGGGCCGTTCCAATGTAGTAATATAGGTGAATAAAAGAACATTTAATGGATTTTGTTTAATTTTGCCACTGAGCAGTAAAACTGTTTCAATATAAGTCAATAAAGCTAAATTATTATGACATGTAATCCCATCATGATTATATGTTACAGATCTCATTCACAGGCGTTTGGCTCAGGGCGCGCAATATGTTGCTCTTTTAAGTTAAACAGAGTAAATGGAGCATGAGTGAATTTATGGTTGATTTTTGAAAAAAAATAAAGGAAGATGTTTTATTTTAGCAAAGAAGTTGACATTTCCTCATATTCTTTTAAAACTGTATAGGAATCGTATGGAAAGTAAAACCTTAAAATGCAACCACCCAGAAACTTTTCTTTTATGTACATGGATCAGTATATTCATCTGCTGAAATGAATCAGCAATTAAAGATCATATGATTTGGGGTCACTAAGGGTCAGTTCAAGGACTTTGTTGTTACCTCCTTCTTAGTAAACGATACATTCACACAGCAAGCAAATGAGACCAAATCAGATTTTTTTCATGGTAGTCTGAACAGTCTGATCCTGATTTGTGTCACTTCCATATCTGGTTGTAAATCAGAAATGCATCTGAGAGTTTTCAAAGCTTCTGTAGTCTGAATGTTAATGTTGCATCAAATCATCCAGACATCATTCTTCTCTACAGAAGTTAGAGTCAATGTATTATAAGAAACCTTTCCTATTAGTTGTGCTTTCTTTTGTCTGAACTTCCTTCATCTTCTTATGATCTTGCAGCAAGACTGTCAGCTCCCATTGCTCAACAGCTTTAAAACTGATCCATATATGGCGCTGTTCATTCTCCCAGTCTACACTCTTCTTCTGCACATCCGGGTCACTTTGGGGTCGTAAACCATTCACCCAGATGTCTTGCAATTAATTAGCAGCCAGAACAGCCATGCTTAATGTGTGCTGCCAGACTGTTCTGCTTTAATGTGTAAAAAAGATCTTTGGAAGCTGTCATTTTCCCTCTACTTTACCAATATGCTGCATTGTGTTTGCAACCTAAAATCCTAATAAAAGGAAAGTCTGATCTATGTAAACCAAAACCAGCATAGACTGGCCAGAACTAAAGACTCTCTTCACCAAAAACAAGCACAGCTTGCACTCTGTTTACCTCTGAGAATCAATCATAAAAAGAGAAAAACTGAGTATAAGTTTATAGTGACTATGAACCACACAGATGGCATATTTAGAGATATCTTAAAGCCTTTAAACCAAAACAATGGAAAAAAACGCAGCTGAGAAGTGTTTTTTTATAGCAAAGACAGAAACAGCGTGGTGTAGTTTCATAAAAATGTCGTAAAACAAGTAGTTGAGCAATCTGACAAGATCACTCGACGCAGTTAAAAACACATTTGAGTCCAGTTTTTAAGATCAATTTAGAAGACATAAAAAAAAGCAAGAAAAACAAACAAAAAACAGCAAACACACAAAAAATTAGTCAAGAAAAATCTTGCCTGCGAGACAGAGGTAAACAAATACAGTACATTTTATTTGTGTTTCGTCCTATTTATTAGTTTTAGTCACATTTACTAACTACATTTTATGAACTCATTCCAATCACTTTTTCTCCTTTATACTCTAATTTCTATTAGGTTTCATATCTTTGGTTTTTTGATGCATTAAGATAGTTGATTATCCTACATATGCTTAAATCTCTTGCATAATTCATTAACCTTGTGTGTTTTGTTTTTTTCTGTTTAACACTATATTTACATGAATCATTCTGGTCCCAGTTTAGTCCAGTTGAATCGAGCCTAATTTAAATGCGTCAGTCAGGCTGTTCCTGATACCACTTACCAGTTTTCTGTAAAATCTGATACTGATTCAAATATTAACTCATTTTGTTACAATTTAGGAATATAATACAGGACAGAGAAAAAGTGCTTGGTGTCTTAATGTAGTGGTTTTCAACGTGACATAAAAGACAGTTACAAGATTGTTGTTTTTAAATCAAAACATAATGTCCTTTTTTGTAACCTGGATTTAATTAAACTCAAAGAAAAGTCAAAGTATAAACACCCTATTGTGTGTTTATACATCAAAAAACATTTTATAATTCTCAGAGTTGCTACATTTAAAACAGCTGATTTTTCAGTATTTTACCTGCTAATTAATTATTGGCAAATTCTCGTCTCTATCGCTCATATCTCTACATATACCTGCAAATCTTCCAATAAACACAAAGTGTGATCATTTTTTTCTTTCAAATGCTGCAAAACAAAACAGAATAATCAATCCAACACAGTAGTAAACTCCTGTCACCAATTCATAAGAAAAAATATTTTGTGAAAATCTTATATCTGTCCACTGGAAAGGACAAACTACTACATCAACACATTTTTTTTCTTTTTCCAAGAAGCATCATTTTAAAATAACAAGGCATTAAAATTTGCCTTTAAAGGCAAAGTCCAGAAGCTTGCAACTATCCATTCATTTCCAAGGAAAAAAACATAGGTACTTTTAAACCTGGGATAGCTAACTATCCTGGAATGATGAAACTGAGATCACTCACTAGCAAATCTAACGAAAACCGGAAAAAATAAAGGAAGACAGGATTTCTAAAGGTAAACCTTTTTCCAGCCAAGCACAAACTGAAAACCAGTAAAATGGTAAATTTGTCACAAGAAATCCAGCACCAGTGCAAAAGGGAAATTTAAGCACAATGACAAATGTTCACAAATATGTATTAACTGCAAAATCTCTCACTTGCTATGGAAGTTATCAGTTTCAAAGCAACACATACATTAGAGTTGATTTTAAAGGAAACATCAGAACTAATAAACCAAAGATGACTCAAATGTACATCTATTGAGTCATCTCAAAAAATGTGAAATAAAATTAAGGGAAGACTAATAAACAGAAACTGGGAAGTTTTATGAAAGAAAATAACAATGAAGCAAAAATTGCTCAAACACACAGAAAAAGTGGATTTTTCTCAATAAATCCAGACACACAAAGAGAAAGAAAGAGCTAAACATACAGGTAGACTTGACATGCTATGACCAATCCTTGCCTAAATTGTAAGAAAAAAATGACAAGAAAATCTCAGTCTTGATTACAATTTTGCACCTATACCCCAGAAACGATACAAAAAACACCAAAAGGAGACGCATCAAAGAACATCGAACAACCCCGAAGCAATATACACCTGCAAATCCAACACACACATTAAGGGAAAAAAACAACTGAAGAGGAAACATTCCTCAGTAAATAACTTTGAAGATCAAAGATTTTGAGAATCAAACCAGAACTAAAAATCACAGTGTCAGTACTGCTTCCTGTTGCACTTAGACTAGCAGAGAGAGATCATGACAAAACTCAAATCCACTTAACACCCGCCGTCACTGCCTTCCCATCTGCAGAGGCATTCCTCTCCGCTCTGCAGCCGAGCAGAAGCACTCCGCGAGCGCTGCCGCCGCCGTAGACGCTGGGTGATGCATAGTAAACAGGACAGAGCAGCGGCAGTAATGACTAATCAACCGGAGCTGGATCACTTCCAGAGCTGAGAAACTAGTCCAGCAAAAGCAAATCTGGTGAGGTGGACAAGACGAAGACAAGATGCTTTGAAGAAGCAACAGAGGAAGTCAAAGCCTTACCTATTGGTCGGATCCAAGGGATCAAAGTTAGAAAACCATGAGAAAGCAACTCCAAGGATCCAAAAGATTTCTTCCAAGATAATCTCAATCTGGTTCAAAGGCTCGAGTCCTGCAGAACGGCATGCATTCGGCTCATTTCCTTCACCATCACAGGTGCCTCTGACATGCTTCTGCTTTCCTTCAGGGGACCGGGCCGCCTCAGACTGCAACGATGCCGGGGCAGCGAGCCCAGTGACAGTTCCAGAAGTGATATTCCTGATCCTGCAGGGATCTGAGCATCCTTTGAGGTGGGACGATGAAAAAGGAGAAGCGGAAGATCCAGTACACCACAACTGCAAAGCTCTCTCTGTTGCTTAAATCCACCTAATATGAGCTGGAGCTTGGCAGGAGGCAGGCAGAGGGAAAGAGGTGCTGTTGCATCAACATCTCTCTCAGACTAGTTTTCCCTTCTTCAGGAGAGAAAAGAAGGGAATCAGTGCCAGCATCATCTCCTCCACTCCCAGAGCTCAATTCTGCACGGGACCGAGTGTGACAAGACGGAGAAAGAAGAGTGTGTGTGCATGCAGGGGTGTGTGTGTGTGTGTGTGTGTGAGTACGGAGAGCGGAGAGGCAGGAAACAGGCTGCGAGCGCAAGTGGAGTCACAGAGCGGTGTGAGGGGAGAGGATGCTAAGAGGAGGAGGAAGGTTATGGGGAGAGAGAGTGAGAGCATGCACTGTCAGAGACTACATAAACAGCAGCGAGGAGGTGGAGTTTTCCTTTGAGTGAAGAAGGTGGAGGGTGGGGGTAGAGGACCACGATTTAAAGCCTCAAAGAGAGGCGGACAGATGCACATTTATGAGCTAGAGGCAGGATGGGGGGAGCGAAACCAGGAGCAAGACGGGAGAGAATAAGAGATGGAGCCAAAATGGAAAAACCATGAACACCTCAAGATTCAAGAGCTTGTTGAACCACCTTCAGCAGTAGTAACTCTCAGGAGGAGCTACAGTGTTGGAGCAGTTTTGCCCCACTTTGTTTTCCAGCATTGTCTCACTAATGTCTGGGTCTCACCACTGCATTTACATCTGGTTAAAGTGCAAAACCTCCAGTCTATTGTCAGATCGATTCAGTTTACTTATTCTTAGCCATTTCACAATAAATGGCTCCATAAATGGCTCCCAAGGCGCTTTACAAAAAATGTCATTTGAATTCAACTGATCCTGATTATCAAACAGAGCATTAAAGTCAGTTCATTGTTCAAATTGAAACAGTTTTCCATCTAAGAAGCCCAGCAGAGAGCATCAGGTCAGTAGTTGCATTTCCATTACAAATGTGCACAAATATGTTTACATTTCAACAAATGTCGAAAGTAATGCAATTTCATAATTGCAGCGATTCCATTAAAAAATAAGTTAAACAAGAAAAAACAACATATTTGAATGACACACAACATTTTATGAACTGTGCAATGCTGTGAGAGGTCTGATGGAGGCAGCTGCAGGTTGACTGAAAAACACTAAACAAACCATGATCCTCCTACATCCGGTCATCGTCTTTGTCGTTTTCACCAGTTGTAACGTCCAGCTGTTGGCCTCGACTCTTGAGATCCGATAAAAGTGTTTTCACTGCAGTTGTGTGAGATACATTTATCTGCCAAAAAACCACCTCATCCTAACGCAAAACCTTTTGATTGAAAAACATTTTTGTGAAATTGGTGGGTTTTCATTACGCAAATTTATTTTCAAAATAAATCGCACCATCATCTGTCATTTAACATCAAACCCCAAAACTGCAACTTTAACCAACCTTATCTAAATGAAGATCCTCGCTCCTCAGAGGAACAACACTGGTAGGTTCACTCAGTCCCCTCAGAACAACACAGAGTTTTAAATATTAAAAGGTTTACAAATAAGATTTATCTTTTGTAGAAGATAAATCTTTTATAAGACAAGAATTGTTTTAAATAATTTTTCTTAACTTGGCAGCTAGGAATGAAGAATTTCTCACAGATTAAGCAAACAATATTGTGTGTTTGATATCTGGAAGTTGGTACATTCCCCTGTGAAATTGGCACTCTGACATTTTTTCAAGCCGGGGATTGTAAACACTGATTCCAATACTCTAAAGATTTACACAAATACATCATAAAGCACTGGCACACTGCTGCAGACTTAATACATAGCCATTGGTCTTTCAAGGATCGTTTAAGAATAATTTTGATCTATAGCTAAACTTTTTGAAGACATTTATTTGATTAATTAATTTAAAGGATTAAATAAATAAAGCTCTGCAAGAGTTTAAGCTCTATTTTTACTAGATTGTACTTAGCAGTGAAGTGACAGTTGCTAGGTGACAGGACGTACAGCGACATAAGGAGAGAATAAAGCTGAAGGATTTGGTCAAATTTCTATTCTTTAGGATACACTGACCATCTGGTCCTTTTTTATTTGACGACAGAAGACTCAGAGAAAAATTTAAGATTAAAGTTTATTCAGTATGCATGCTGGACCTTTTTCTTAATCTGTATGACTGAAGTTGCTTGCTTGATAACTCCACTATATTGGAGTAAAACTCTGAGCTTTTAGTAAACATTTAAATACACATATCAGCTATATGGATGACTACACACAGACAAACACTTGCTTCAAGAGCAAAACTGTGCAGAAGGCCATGCTCACACACGTAATGTATACCTACACACACCTAATTTGCTGAGAGAGCTTTAGCACAAGTGCAATCAATACTTGTTATGAAAATAATATTGGCCTGTTTTAAAAGTGATGGAAAGTGAAGAAAAAAAAGAGTATAAATTCCTCTATTTGCAGAGACACATTCATCAAGATCGTTTTGCCTCCTTTGCCGGAGTGGAGCATGCAGCGTGTCTGAGTAGCACATGCAATTATAAAGACATGCTTCTGTAAGCAGCCGTCGATATTAACAGATGGACTCGAAGCCCGCTGCTGAATATCCAGTATGGATCTGCCACAGAAGCCTCGGAGCTTGCCAGGACACAGTTTATGGTCACAGGAAGGGGATAATTACTGGTGACCTTTGCTAATTACTAACTAATGAACTTGTTTGTCCCTATATTTGAGGTACAGTAATGTCTTTTTTAAAAATCACCTTTTCTCTTTGGCTACAGAAAGCCAGAGCAAAGGCTTGTACAGAGGCTGATATTGTAGCTTTTCTTTGTCAGTTTCTCCAAGGTTAATGGTAAAATATTCACTGAACAAAATTAGAAGCTAAAATAATAAATTGTGATGGAATAATTGGTCACAAAAAAGGCAGCATCACTTCTAAGATTATGTGATTTTGCTACTTGCTTGAAACATATCGTGGTTTAACACCTGATAGCCTCCAATCCACCAAGCCTACTGGACTAAGATTGCAACAACACCCCTTCACCCCCTCCTCACTTGAGGTGGCGCTGCACCAAAAACCCTGAAGGAAAAGACTCAAACACTTCTGAAGAGGACACTGAGCACAACTTCCTTCTTTGTAAATATAAATGGAGAGGTGTTAGCTGCAGCAGGATTTCTTTGTCTTTGATAAAATGCCACTTAGACTCCCTGGTTTGTTTTGATTGTATTTACCCAGAATGCTCTGAGCTGTAGTGCACTTCCTGCTTTTGGACCAATTGAACCGCACCAAAGTTCCCTTCAACTGCCAAAAACCTGAGTCCTAGGTTTTTAGCAGTCTAGAGTTGCTTTTTTAGTTTGCATCAGAGTTAAATTGTGCATTCACACCTCCCCAAACGAACCGGACTTTCTAGGCAAAGGAGCAAGATTGCAATTAACGCAGACCAAACAGGGCTGGTGTGAAGGCACCCTGAAGTTTAAGCAAGAAGCAACAGTTTAATATCTTTTTGAGGCCATCAGGGGCTGGAAAGAGGCTGTTAAAATGCACATGGACTTATAACAAATCTCAGTATTTAACTGCAGTTTTATTGAAACCATCTGGTACTTAAATGAGCTCTGCGATGGTTGCCTTTCAAGAACGTCCTCCAATAATATAACCAGATATTTTCAATAACCCAATGTAATCATATAATGCAACCTTATAACTGAATGTAGTGACGACTTGATTATCCGTTTCTTGTAAAAACAAATGGATATCGACCTTCCCAACTCATATTGTTTAGCCATTTAGAGTGGAATTAAAGCTTTTGAGGCAGCAGAGGGGAAGCGGCAGTCATATGCAACACACACCAATGTAAAACCAAAGACAGTCAAAGTGTAAATTAGTTTGCTAGTCGCCACAGTTTAGCATTTTTACATTTGGCAGACACACACAAGATTCTTCCTAATTGGAATTTTATGTTTCACTGACTTAATGAAACAAACTAATGGCTCAAATTCAGGCAGAGGATCATAATTCATGCACACAAAGCCAAATGAGTTTGAAATGTTTGTTTTTTTGACAAATCATTTTTATAAGACATCAATAGCACATAAATTTATATTTTAAAAACTCCAAAATGTCTGCTCTAATCCCAGGGATAGTTTTGATTGTAGTTGCATGACATATCTTTTTGTGATTTTTATCATTTAAGGCCACTTAAAAAGCCATAAATTAGTGGAAATGTTGAAATTGAATGTCCAGTTTATAATAAATATATGTCAAAATAAGAAAATACTTTTCTTTCTTTAGTTTGTCCATCAATTTTGCCTCTGTTGTTCATTGCTCAGTTGAGAATATACATTTTTTGTACTATTTTCAGGCTGAAATGAAGTGCATATAGTATTCCATCTGTTGCCTACCAGTCCCAATTACTGAAATAGACTCTAGCTAAACATTGTAGAAACTATTTTTGCTCTGTTTGAAGCTTTTGTTGTCTTAAACCAAACAATTTAATAGATTATTAAACAGTTTTCTCAAACCTCATGTAAAACAACCATGTCATTTAGCATGTAAAGGGCATTGCATTTGCAACAGGATATAATTTTGTTTAAATAGTCTTAAAGCAGTTTGTACATAATATAATTTTTAAGGAAGTTATGGAACATTAAGGCCAAGAACAGAGACTTGATTGGTCGCTGCAACTTTCCAACTGCCTTTTAAGATGCAACCTGTTTAGTCAAAGCTGAGACATCTGACCATTTGACAGACTAGAAAACAGCTTAACACTACAAACACAAGTGAGCCAAGGCAGTACTTCCATGCAGCCAGACCTTTCAATACACATAGAACTACAAAACATTGCATGGACCAAAATATCAGAGACTTATCAAAATGGAGAGAAAAAAAAGCCATTAGAAAGAATTGATAATGTTTTAGAGTTATTATTTTCAGAACATTAGTTAAGGTTTCAGATGAGGTTATCTTGTTTAAACTTTTTTGTTGCTGTTAAGAAACACAGACAAGCATTTGGACAAACTGTTAGCCTAGCTGTGTAAATAGCTCTGTTAGCTTTGGCTAGTTGAGTGACTCGCTCCGTAATAACGTCACTCAGATTGTTTTTATTTTGCTGGCTCAACTTTATGTAACGGTCAGAGTCAGAGTAACATCAAAGCTCGTACTCGCATGCATGAGGCATGTAAAAATCTAAACTTTTAGCTTGACTATTCATACTTTCTCAACTTATAATAAATGTACCTATTAACCAAAACAATGTAAAGGTACAAAATAAAACTGAAAGCATTTTTGATTTTATCATTTGGAATAAGACCAGAACTTTCAAAATATTTTTAGTCAAAATTGGAAGCTATTATCAAATATATGTCAGGGAATAACTTGGAAGACATGTTGCAATTTCTGTGAATATTTTAGTAAAATGCCGCAGCTAAAAAAAAAAAAAAAAAGAATTAAAAAAAAAAGTCTGAGCTTCTCATGAGGTATTAATGTTGTAGAACTAGTGTGTGTCAAGTTTTCCACTGCACTACCAAACATCGGTGCTTGTTAGTCACTGGAAAGCTTGTTTTCCTATGATGAGTCCTGGCATTTAACATGTACAGTGAGAGATATTTCCCAGCTTGCTGCCTGTTAGAATAACTGTGAAACATTAGCTGCTAGTTTCTCTTCTGTCAGGACGGATTTGGCTTTGGAAAGTTGCCGGCAAAGCAGAAGCAGCATCAACGTGGACCAAACTGAAGCTCTGCTTCTCACTTTACAGACAAAAAAAAAAAACATCTGAATAATACATGCATCTCAAACTTGTACAGTCTCTTTAGAGTCTTGGATATGCTAAATATGAAGATGTTATGGAGGAAACATTACACAGACAAGTATGTACAATTGGAAATAATTCACAACACTTCATTTTACCATATTTTGCTACAGCCTTATTCCAGATTGTATTAAATTAATCTCAAAATTGCAGTCTATTATTAGGATCATATTCAGAAAAACATAAATTCAGAGAATAAAGTCAAAATAATGAAAATAAGGTTGTACTTAGAGAATAAAGTCATCAAATTACAAGAATAAAGTAGTAATAAATGATAATAAGTGTAATATAAATCATAAAATACAAGTCATAATATTATGAATATTTATAATACAACTATTCCCATATTATTTTGAGATTATTCTCATAACATTAAGACTTTATTTTTGTAATTTTATTTTGTATTAATTTCGCAGTGTGACCCTGATTCCTCATTATTATGAATATCAACATTTAGATGTTTCTATGGGTTAGATGGAGTCCAGCTGTGGTGAATACAGTTGATTGGACTTGATTTGATAGGGCACACCTGTCTATGTAAGGTCCACTGCAGGTCAGAGGTCAAACACCAAGCATGAAATCAGATTGCCTCCAAACTGTCTTGAACCTTGTCTTAATAAGGAATTAGTTTTTATAATGTTAGGGAGATTAATATTTGGAATAAAGCTGTAATATTACAAGATGCTGAAATAGTGAAATTCTGTGAAGATTTTCAGAATGCACTGTCTGTCTGCACTTCATAATTATTATTTTTTTTAATCGTATAGAGAATTTCTCAGTTATTTATTATAAAAAGGTGAACAGATCTTAGAGATAATAATTAAGAGAAAACTGAGAGTGGAGAGACACCAGAGAGTGAAATCTAAGGCAGAAGCTTCAGAAGTGGCCTCGTTGTGGGCGAAGTGTGTGATGTACCAGTAAATGATGACGAATGTTTCAGGTCAGCTGCTTACAACCATGTTCCTTCCACCAACACATCTGGCAGGCTCATCAGTTGTTGCTTTCTGTTGGTTTTCAGCAATATACTGTCACGTCTCTACCAAATATCAGCTTCATTGCTAACATTTTTTATAAGATACATGAAACTGAAACATGTTTTCTCAGTTCACACTTCAAGTAAGTTAGATTTGCTATGAACATTTAATTAGTAATTTGTGGCTCCTTGTTTTCTTCCTGTGTAAATATGACAAGTAACAGTGGCTTATTTATCTGTCAAGCTTCAAAATGGAAGACACAAGATAACATACAAGTAAGGCAGAATTTATCTTCATTAAAACATGTAACGGGTACAAGAAAAATTGCAACTCCCTGAAACTTTACCTTATGTGTACCTGCAGTGGGAGCAATATCTATAAAAGTTTAAAGGGATAATAATACGTAAAATTACTGATCTTTACCTCAAGTTATAATGTTATTCCCTCATCAAAAATATAGAGTGTTGTCTTGATCCTTTCATGCTTGTTTGGGAAATCATTTAATCTCCCATGGCAACCGTTCAGCTCCAAACTCCTGAGTGAACCTAGCACCACCTTCTGGATCAGAGGTGCCCAAAGTCAGTCCTGGAGGGCCGGCAAGCTGCACGTTTTAGTTCCCTCCCTGTAGTATCAACAACCTTCTCAGCATGTCAATGTTCTTCTTAGGCCTAACAAGCCATCATTGGATCCAGGTGTGTTAAAACCAGGGACAGAACTAAAACATACAGGATGCCGACCCACTTTGGGCACCACTGGACTAAATGCAGCTAACAGTCTAGAAAAGTTGACCATCTGGTTTGCTACAATATTTGAATAAATAAGGATAATAATTTGAAATTCAGAAAAGTGAAAGTGTACACCTTCCCACCGCTCAACTTTGAGTTAGGAATCCTCGCAGTCTGAGGGTCAGTGACAACTGCCCAGTTAGATTCACCAGCACAACAGAAGATTATAATACACTGAGATGAACCGATTTGAGGTGAAAAGACTGAGGCAAATATGAGGTCTAGAAATTAAACAACCCTAATCATTTTGATTATGTTGCACCTTTGCCAAACGGATAAATAAAAACAAAAAGTAATGATACTGGTAATGCCCAAACAAATGCAGCTGGCTTAGAGTTATTCCCCTGATTAAGCTGAATTATTCATACATCCTCTCCATGCCAGTCTTCATTCTTATAGCACACACACCACTGCAGCAGAATCCCCCTTCCTGTTTCCTTTTTTGGACGATCGTGATGAATTCCTCGCCAGCACCACCTTCATCATCTTCAGCTTCATTGCCGGTTCTGATTAGCTGCCTAATGGTTTCACACGTCATTATGTTCAATCATTGCGGGAGTCCCCATCATCCTGACTGCATCCTGCGGCCGCGGCTCGGGCTGAGGAGGGTGAAACTCTGCCCGGCTGTGCTGAAATGAAGGCTCTGGCAGCAGGTTGAGCCCAGACTGATGCTGGCCTTTGCTAGGTTTGTTTGTAAAGCTATCACCTTTGAAACAGCAGGTGGAAAAAGCAATGAGGAAAAAATAGATATTCCATGTTTCACAACTCGTAAAATCAAATTCACTGTAGTGCAGCACTTTTCAAACATCAGAACCTGGATTGTTGCCGAGAGCAGTGGTGGGCACCGCTAAATAAAATGTTAGTTGAGCTAACCCTAAGAAAATAATCATAAACATTAGTTCTGCTAACGTTAACGGCAACACACTATTTAGCAGAAGCTATTACCAAACAGTTTAAATTATATCTGCTCTTAAAAGACTACAGCAATCGATTCATTTAACATTGACATTATAACTGATATTTTATGTAATGCCCCTTGATATTGACTTGATGTTTATTTCTTGTTCTCAACCGTCCATGTTTTGTTTTATTCCTGTATGTTTCTAGTTTGAAATAAAGTTTTGGTGCGAGGTAAGAGAAGGAAGAGAAACAGAACTACTGATTAACTTTTCTTTCCCCACTTCTAAACACCAGTATGAATGTAATCATCTTGCTACTTCAATTCTTGACAGTCAATAACCAAAACATCAACAAGGATGTTGAATTTTATGAAACTGGCAGTTTACAAAACAGTTAAATAAATTGGCACTTTTGAATCTACCTGGAAAAAGTCAATTGAGGGGAAGCTGAGTGCGCTAAAGGTTTTAATCTTTAAAGAAAGTACCTAAATGAAAACTTAGCTCCACTAATTATACATTGTAAATGTCCTCACAGCCAACCATCAGAGCATACAGTGGAAGCAACTGGAAACCACCAGTGAGGTCAGTGGATGCTGAGATGTTGATCTAGGCTTGATTCAGGTCACCAACGTTCTACAGAATCAATAGATATAGAGCTTTAACATTCATGTGGTCTTCAGATTAGCTCAAGAACAGAGCATAGATACAGTTTTTCCAGTTTAGGATTGTTGGACATCATCACAAGTTGATGTGTTTCCCCCTCCAGTCTGAGGTTTTTCTCAGGATGAGGTAGTTTTATGGTGACGTTTTATCAGCCTGGCAGAGAGCGACAGCAGCAGAAGGTGCTTCAGCTGAGCAGCACATGTGAGCAGGATAGAAATGCATGAAATTATCCAAAGTCATGTGGGGAGCTGACTCGACTGTAAAAAAGCAAAAATAAAGCAAAATTCTAAGACAACTCTGTATTATCTTTTCCTTTCAATTTGGTCTTGAGTTTCTGAAAAAAAAGAGAAAGAAATAATGAAAAGAGTGATTTAGATTTTGCTTTTAATGATCAACTTAAACCAACCCATCTTAGTGTGATATAAAACAGAGGTAATATTAAAACGCGAGTTTCCTCTCTCTCAAGATTAAAATCTTTGAGAAATCCATGTGTCAAGGTTTTTCCCCCCCACCCGGCTTCCTGTGCCAGAGAAGTGTCTTTGCTTGACTGAGAGTGGTAGCCTTGTATCGAGGCTTCGCGCTGCACCATCCTTCAGATCTCAATTTTCAAGATTTGTGAGCCAGAAAGTGAACGAGAGAGAGAGAAGATAATCAGAATGAGGGAGGCAGTGAGACAGAGAGGCAGACACAGAAGATGAAGTGACTATTGTAATTATATTAGGACGTGTGTGTAGAGCAGAATTTTCTTAGTGGTAATTACTAATATGTCAGATGAAGGAAGGAGATAAAGCCTTCTCAAACTGAAGCAAAGTTACATTTTAACTTTAAATTACTGTTTTAATAATATTTTAATAAAAATAAAAAGCTTGACTTCAAATTTTCATGCAGGTTGAAATTAAATATTCAGATTTGATTAGAGCTGAGATTATTAATCCAATAACTCAGTCACCTGGCTCGCAGTACTCTACATTTTTAACATCAGAAGTTAACCAGAGTCAACACAGAATGAAGTTTTAATGCAATGAAAAGAAAATATTCAAACCAACAAAATCCTATGTGGAAGAGAACCCGGCTTTTAAACTTAAAAAAAAAAAAAAAAATTAGATTAAAAATCCCGTTTGCATGAGAATCCTGGCCAAGACCGGCAGTTAAAACATAAAGTTAGCAAAAAGTGAACCCAACTTTCCAAAATCTGATTGGTCACATTTATTTCATGACTGTCCTTCTCACACATGGCTAGGTTTGTCTGGATGGCTCCCTTTCCTTAAATGGTTTTGTCGGTTGTGCATGAGGCTCTCCTGCTGCTTTTGTACAGTTGTATGACGGTGCATCTCTTTGCAGCCATTTTCACATGTGAAAAGCAGCAACTTCTTTGTATTTAAAGTGTCAACAGGCTCTAAAACGTCTCATTCTGAAAGGAGCTCAAAATAGGCAGAACTGAACAGATTATAATCTCATCTAAAAATGATTTTATGCAAAAAGATGTAATGAACATGTTTTGCATATTGCACATATCTTAATTGGTCAAGCTTAGGATAGGTATGTTTCATTCACTTAAACAGCCATAAACAGTCATTCAATACAAAAAAACCCCAAAAACAAAAACTAAAACAAACTGTCTGCTATCACCCATGAAGATAAACTGAACATTTAAAAACAGCATTTTTAGAGTCGTATCAGATGGGAAAATAAATCAGAAGTGAATAAACTATTAAAATGACTAAGCAAACTTGAACTTTAGAGAACAGAATGTGATTATGGCATTTCTCTTACAGCTGTAGCTGGTATTCTATCTCTCTCTAATCACTATGCTGCTTCAGTGGATCTCTGAGGCCTATTCTTTCAGAGCTGGATCTGTTTAATAATATAACACTCAAATAATGGTGCCCACTCAGTTTTTAGATCGTCTCTGCATGAACTGCTTTTGCCTTCTAAAATATATTATTTCAACGCTTTTCTCCATCGTGACCTGCAGTTGTAGCTGGAAGAAGTCAAGTCAGTCCTGTTTTTCTTTGGGCATTGCTTCATGCAGACATTGTTGTTTGTCTGTGTCCATGCCTTTCAGTGGGGGCCAGAGCCTCACGCTGCGGTGGAAGGTTAGAGGTTAGATGAAGCTGGCTTTTTAAACCCACCGGGATCAACTCTCCAATAACAGCCTCACCGGTCTGTTCGGCTCACTTGTCCAGCCCAGACGGTGCCAAGCTGAGGGATCACTGGGCTTGGCACAGAATTTTACACAAATATGGAGCACACATCCCTCAAGCTACGGCTGCATACTACATCCCAGAGTGACACCTCAGAGGGATCCAAGCACGGCCAACACACTCCAACAAGCATGCACCTTAGATGAGAAAGGACATCAAGCTTTTTGTTAGAGAACACTATAGTACTAGATTGAAAAAGAGGATTAAACTGTGTTGTAAACCGTTTATAACCTATTGAAAGTAATTGGTTATCTTTTATCTGTCGACATCATGGGTTAACCTAGAGACATAATTGGGATTGTTTGATTTCAATGTCTTGATCATGACTCAGACCTGTCAATACATTTTGCTGGATTGTAAAACTGAGAAATTATTGCGATACATGATAATGTCGTTTTGAGATTTTTTGTCAAACAATATATTGATAGTGGCATAATACAAGTTTGTCCTCTCAAAGACCAATATACTTTATTTTTGTAGAGAACACTTAGCAATATCCAAATAAAACTAATGACAAGAGCGATAAAAAAGGTATACTTACTGTTTGAATTATAAAAAATATGCAGTTATAAGACAGTTTAGAGGAGGTCTCAAGTCTTCATAGAGTCTAATTATGAAGACTTCGGCCAGCAGTTGTCACAAATTCCCACAAATACTATGGATCCAGTGTAATGAGTTCAATCACCATGTGAACTATTAGTCTTAGTCTTAGTTCGACACCCCTGATGGAACATTTTCTGCAGAGGTGCTCAAAGAGTTGGTTTTGGTATACAAAAAGGGTAACCACTAAAACAGAAATTGAGATCCAGCAAACGAAGAGAAAAACTTCTTACAGAGCTGTGGATTTAGTGTCTTATCAAATTGTTAAAAATGTTCAAGAATAAATTTCTAACTTTATATGCCAAGACCTATTTATGATAATCAGGACTGAGTGAAGTAGGTAGTTTCCCTTTGCCAAAAAGGATTTGTTTGAGAATATTATTGGGACTACCGATACTCCAAAAAAGCTGAGAAGAATGGTAGACAAGCTAGGAAAGTCTGAAATATTATATATATAAAACCAAGATGTATTGTTAGGATTTTGTGGCATTTGTGGGATTAAGACATTCAGCAAAGGTCTCAGGGTTGGGATTAAATAAAGGTGTATTTGACATCATAAAACTTCCACTGAAGGTGTAGTTTATATATTGTCATTAAAGTCCAGTATAAAATTAGAAACCTTTGTGCTTCAGCTTCTCTGTATTAAACCGATGGGGGGGGGGGGGGAAATCTTAGTTTCCAAGCTGTGCTCGTACTTTTACACCGACAGACTGAGAAAGTGGACGACAAAAGCCAAAGGAGGAAAAACTAACTCAACCCCCCTTGTCTGACCTCCGTATGAGGAGCTGACACTCTGCTCCACCCCACTGGGAGCAGCTGGAGGGCATTTCTAACAACCTAACCATCTGAGGATTGAGAGCAGAGGACTATTACATGCTGGCACCACCAGCAAAATTTCTGACCTTCGCTTTGAGTACTTTACAGTCTCAGAAGCCTGGCTGGAGAGGGGAAAACCACTGAGCACTCAGTGAACAAAAGGATATATGATAGAGGAGCAAATTGAAAATACAGGGAATATACGGTTCTGGGTAGAGATGCTGGGTTTCTAGATTCATGTACATGCAATGATTCTCAAATAAATAAATAAATAAATGTTAAAGTGAATCCATCTAGGTAATAAATATGTAGAGTGTAGAGGTATATAGTGGTTGTAATGTAGGACAGTGATTCAATAATCACTACAGACATATAAAGGTTGTCAAATTCAAGACTTTGCCACACTTTTCATGACTTGAATAATCCTTAGAAATTCCACTGTGATGCTACCACTATCAAATGGATCTTGTGGGGCAAATAACTTCCACAAGTAATTAAGCAGATCTATTGGTGATACAAAGAGAAACAGTAATGAGCATTATATCCAACAGGCCGTTTTATTCCCCGTGTCTGACCTCTACAGCTGAGAACCAGCTTTGCACTGTCTCACCCCACTCTTCTTCCATATATTTGAGTCAAGTGGACAAATTGATTTTCTCATGTTATTTATTTAGTTCTCATGTAGCCAGTTTTACTTGTCAGGATTACACAAGAGGAACTGCCTCACCTCATCCAGAGTCTTGCCCACTTTTTATTACACCGTCACAAATTTCTCTCAAACCACTTCCGGTTTTACTGAAACCTAATTTTGACCTATACTCCACACATACCAAAGATAAAGTTGAACATACCCTGCGTCCATGTTGTGTTAAATGGTGTCCAATTTGCTTATCAGGGTTGAGCTGGAGGCTGTGGAAGTCCATCCTGCAGCCAGCGGGTTGCCGGTTTGTCTCAGTTGTGTCTTTGGGCAAAACTAGGGCAGTTTCACTTCTGTTCGTCTGCCCCAGGTCAGCAGTGACTACGATGTAGTTTACAGTCATCAATGTGTCAATGTGTGTGTGATGTGACTGAATGTAGAGTAATGCACTTTAGGGTGACAGATAAAGCACCATTCAGGTACAGGCAATTTACCTATACTTTGTTTAGGATCTATATTAAGAGTTTAAGTTCTTAGAGGAGTAATTACTGGAAGTTAAATATAAGTAATTAATAATTGACTACAGCTGTGGGGTGTTACGTTTATTCCCCCTGAACAGGCTTCTTTTGACCCGACTGGAGAAACTTTGTTGGAACAGTTTGTTGTTAAAAGCCTGTGATTGGTCAGTGAGTCACCTGGACAGCTTGGAACTTTATTCTGCTTCTTTCAGCAAGGAAATACAAAGTATTGCTTTCTTAGTAACTAGTAAACCCAAGAAATAAACTAGTGCCATCTATAGAGAGTGAACCATATTTCATTCTTCCCATTACAGGTAAGAAAATTCTTTATGAATATTACATCTGGACTAGGATGGCTCCATCGCCTCGTCGCTGACAGATGTATTAACTTTTACAGTCAAATAAGAGTTACGGTAGGAGGCCTGTGGTGTTTGAAAAGAATCTCTGACAGAAATCTGTAAAGGTTGGTGAAAAAGAAGGTGAGATATTAATCCAACCTGTGGTGCTGGGTTCAACTTGTACCGTGCACTGCTCACTGAACTGAGAAAGACTCTGTGGAAAAGGACCAAAAAGGACACAAAAAGGAAGGCAAATGTATTTAAAAGCCTTCACTGACCGTCTGGGATTAAATATACTGCAGAAAGAAGAAGCCAAAGATCTTTTCTGTGAATCAGTTAGCTAAGAAGTGATAAAAATGAAGCCTATAAGGAATAAAACTGCCAAACATGCAGCTTTATAACAGTTGGCCTAGGTAAGCGATACTCCCTCTGGTACTGGACAACCTCAATATATAATTGGAGTGGGGAAATCAGGAGTATAACCAAGATATTTTAAGGCTAAATGTAATAAAAAGTGTCAGAAGACATACAAAAAGTGAGCTCAAGCCTCACATTAATAAACCAGATTTTCTTCCATTTCTGAAAATAAAAAATAAAACATTTCTACATGGTCTTCAGACCATCAAATACACTGCAATATCAAGGCTGGACTAGTAGAAGGCAATATTGCAGACAACAGATTATGCCTCTTATGCTTCCTTGAAGAGGTTAGGATTGGTCTGGATTATGCAGAACATGTTCACTACATTATTTTAACAAGACCATTCTTAGATATTAAGATTTTAGTCTGTTCAGTTCTGCCTATTTTGACTTGATTATAGAATGAGCTGCTTTGGGTCGTCTTGTCACGTTAAATCCATATAAGCTGCTGCTGGTCACCCCCACCCCAATGTTTACACTTGGGTGGGTGCAAGCCGATGCACAATTCTACACCTCAATATCTTAGAAAAGCAGAAGTAGGGCATCATGCGCAACCAACAAGAATGCAGCAAGTTGTTTCTGTCACAAGAAAATGTTTATCTTTTCCAGCAGCCACCATAGAGCCAAACCTGACCAAACATACTTTAGCTCCACTTAGGTGCAAGATGGGCTTTGGTAGGATTGCTAGGGGAGGGGCAGTGCCTACAGATTTGTGACGTTGCATTCGGATCGTTTTTGCTATTGCTGATTTTCCAGATACCAAAGAAAACATTAACTTATTGCTAAAAAAAAAAAACTTCAGGCCATTTTTAAGCTCTCAGGCTGTTTTAGAAGCAGTGGGAACCTAAATAGAAGTACAACAAAGTTTAAAATGTGAATTTTACATAATATGTCCCCCTCAAAGGAAAGATGTCCACCCCCACCGCTTCTAGTCTGTGATGTTAGATCCATTTATTTAGCAGGTATTTTAATTATCTGCAAACACCAGAACTTAACCCCGATTTTCTCCTTAAACAAAATTATTTTAAACATTCAAACTCAGGATAAAAGTTAGAATGACTTACGCCTTAAGCCTTAATTGCAATTATTGACCCATAACTAAATCCATCTCCACATCCACCTGCTGTTTTATTGAAACGGTAGCAATATTTCAGAAAAAAAATGCTACCTCTATTGAAGTAATCCCGGCTCCTACGCACCTGAATAAAATAAATGGTTAATGACCAGGAGTTTGTAAAACTTGCTGATTCAGGTGTGCCGAAGCAGGGATGTATCCAGGACAACGGTACGCGAGAACTGGAGTTACAGATGCCCGATTCAGTGCATCAGACTGATGATTCAGCAAGTATTGCAGTTTGATCTTTTCCACAAGAACATGCAGTACATTGACAGCTGACATCAAAACCTCATAAGTTTCCTTCTCTTAAAGATAATTTAAAGTATTTAAAATGACCTTTAAAAAGAATCTTCGTGTTTTTCCCTTTATAGCTGTGTACCATTCACCATCTCAGGTTTCTGAATGATGTTTTTCTATTCCTTAGCAGCTCTTGAAATGGAAATGACATGTTTCCTCTACTCTGAGAGCTCTTATCTACTTCACAGTCATATCAGAATTATACGTTTTTTTTTGTCTCCTTTGAACTCTGTTGGAATGTGCCATCTCCTTTTCAGGCAATTACAACAAATACACCTGTCGTACTCAACAATTTAGCTCTTCAATACGAGAGCAGAGATTAGGCCAAGAACATCATATGACATCCATTTTCCTATTGGATCATTTTCTGCAACCAAGAGCACCAAAAGAAGCCCCCCCCCCCAAAAAAAAACACAAAAACCTTTAGAGCAAAGGAACTGCAGGAAGAAAAAAGGATGTATTTTTTGACATTTTCAGATTGCTTCGCCTGTGTTGATGCAAATGCCATACAATTTGGCCAGTTTGTATATTTTGAATATACAACTTACAACACTCTGAATAAATAGGATGTGTCATTTTTATACCAGAGTTTTGTATCTTTTAGCCTAACTGACTTAAATCTGGACCGCTCATGTGAAATGCATATCTTGCACGTTTTTGTACTCCTATTTAGGTTTGTACTGCTTCTAAAAACAGTAGCAGCAGTAAGGCTTGAATAAACCACACAGCCATTTTTTGCCAATAAGATAATGTTTGGTGTTTAGAATATCAGCCGCTTCAAAAACCTTTCGAATGTAATGTCCCACATCAGCAGGCACTGCCTCTCACCTGGCAACCCCAGGTAAGTCCAGCCCATCACCTAGCAACCCAAGCTGATCTCCAGCATTTTTGATCAGCTGGTTTTACTGCTTTATGCACTGTATGATGGCTGCTGAAAAAAGACAAGTATTTTCTTGTTGACTTGTGTGTGGGGGTGTGTGTGTGTGGGTGTGGGTGTGCGTGTGTGGGGGGTGTGTGTGTGTAAACTTTGAGTTGGGGGTCGTGGCCAGCAGAAGCTAATTTAGATTTAAAGAGGAAGAGGCCCTAAAAAAGTTTGATCTGAAGGAAGATCAAAATAGAACAGACAAGACTAAAATCTCATTATCAAAGAATGATTTTGCACAAAAGTCTAATGAACATGTTTTATATCGCCCATAAACTTATCCTAACCTAATCATAATAAATAATTAAAGTCACCTTTAATATAATTCTAGAGAAAATTTAAGTTTGTAGCCTCTCTATGCCAATAACATTCTGCAGCATTTTAGTTGTGACGTTTCAGTGGCAAGCTGCTGACATCAATGTGTTAGACAAGGAAGTGCAGGCTGACTGAAGGCCAGAAGAATCATGGTTTGTCAGTGAAGGATAAAACAAATGCAGCAGGTAAAAGCAAGATCTACATGATAAAAGCTATTGGATACACAAACAACCATAAATTGATTATAGTAATTTGAGTACTTCAGTCACGATCTGACAGGAAGACAGACTCAATTTCATAAACATGCCCACATAATCATCTGCCTAGTAAATTTAATTAGGATGCTGTCAAATAAGGTTGTGTGGATTGGTTGGGTGAAAATAATAGCCAGCTCTCAAACTTTGTTTTCTGGGACTGTTCGGGGATAAGGTTACCACAGCAACAGTTTGTCAGTTGAATGTTGAAACAAACCATGGGGTACATTCATTACTCATCCAAAGTAGCATCTGTGGACACCAAAAGAAAGGGAAATATTAAGTACTAGGACCTGCCTTAGCACTTACAGGAGTTATATTTTGCAACAATTTAAATGTACTTTGAACTGGAATTTCAATATTCTTTCTCAAAACTTAAATTCTGCCAGAAAGATAAAAATGCCGAATGGATAAACTCAACTTTATTTTGCCATATAGTGTAAAACTCAGTTCCCCAATACAGCACTATTAGATATTATTTATGGAAATGACAACTCATCAAGTAATTGCTTAAAGACAACCTTCATTGTTGCATTGGAGCCGTGGAGCAGGGAACAAATTGGACTTTGGGTTTTATACCGTTAAGCTCAAAATTATTCATTTTGAATAATTTTGGCAGATTTAGATGTGAAGTTATTTTCAGCTTCATTAATTTGGAAATAAATTAATTGAAATTAAATTGGCAATTTATCTTTTTTTTTTGTTCTCAACATTTCATTCAAATTAATTTGTGGCCAACATTTTCAGTGGGTCCCTGGTATTTCCTGCTTGCAAATACTTAGAAGTACCAATTTTAATAGTTCAAAACAGCTAATATATCTGTTATTAGATATATAGTATCAGTGGTTTCCACTGTGTTTAATCTGCACAGTGGAAACCATCTTAACTCTACAGCAGAAACTAACAGTTTTCCTCATTTCTCCTCTTGGGGATTCAGCCAATTAGCACCAAGGGATCTAAATGATGCTCAAGTATTGGCTGCTTTTCAAACTCCAGCCATTGCACTAACGTATTTCAGCTTCCCAAGCTGAAATATCTCTTTAGAATATTTTATATAAAGCATATATAATAATCTCATAATAATAAAAAACACCATGAAAAGGTTTTTTTTTTGCAAATAATCAGGAGTTATTGATTAATATAATAATCCCTGAATAGACAGGTTTTTACTGTATGCCCTTGTCAATCAGTAGAAACATCTTTGACAGCAAAGAAGAAAGTCTATTTGTTTTTAAATAGCTGAACAACTTTTTAATGTTTCCACAGGTATTTTGAAAATGCATCTTTGATACTTTACCTTCACCTTAAAATTTAGCTTCTCTCTATCAGATTAAAGTCCAGACTTTGTCAAGGCCTTTCCTTAATGTCAATATTACTTTGAGTCTGAAGAAAACCGCTGGTTAAATTGACTTAAATCTCAATTTATTGACTTTGAGTTTAACTGTACCAACTATCAACTTACAAATAAATTAGTGAAATAAATTAAACATATGCTTAATTTTCAAGCAACAAATCAGAAATCTTCAATTCTTTTCTTTAAAAAGACATAAGAAAATCAAGCTCTTGTGATGGCAAAGAAAGTAAAAATTCACTGCCATTCAGTTCATATCATGCTTCACAACTACATTTTTCAGATTTTAGTCTGAATCTAAAGTTTTCCCACTATGATCCATGTCTCCCCCCTGCAGCAGCTGCAGATGGCTGAGTGTTTCATGAATAAAACATGTCTTTAAGCTGAAAGTGATGTGATCCGTCAGGTCAGTCAGACAGATCGAAAGAAAACACCTGTAACCTTGGGTTTGTCTTTGTTGGTTTTCCTATTTCTTTACAAGTCATCAGAAACAAACAACATTTCACCAGTCATCTTTTGACTGCTGAAACGGTTGCCAAGGACATGATGAAACTAGTCAATTTTGGCATGTTTTCCCACCTGCGCACACAAATATCCATCTCTCAGGTGAAGTTGGATCATGCTTTGTTATTCCTGTCCTACCTCCTGGTCTTTTCTTTTTTTATAGCTGTGAAGTGTTTGAAGGCGTCCGTCTTCCTGGGGTTTAAAGGTCCCCGGTCATTACAGCTTCAGCAGCGGTGGCTGGGGCAAAGGCTAGCTCTGCAGCTCGGCATGAGGAGAAGGCAGAGCCAGCTAACTGTCTGAAGTTATCACTATGCTCGAGTGTGCAGACGGAGCGCTCGGCTGGGACTTCATCTGCTTGGATACACAGGAGCCATAATGGCAACGGGCTATTTTAAGGTGGAGGTTGGCAAAAAGGCCATCAACTGGAAAAAGAGGAGCGACAGGCATTGATCTGAGCAAACTGAAGCTATTTTGTGCTGCTTCTACATGCCAGACACTTATTTTAAAAAGGCTTAGTTTCTCCAGATTAATTGATTAGGTAAATATATAGGATGTCAGAAGCTTTAAAATACAATATTTTATTTCAGAAAGATGGTTTGACCTTTGAAAAAACTAAAATTTTTTATTTGATTACAGTTCACTGGTATGGAAGCCCATTTCTGCCACTAATGTGTGATCTCATATTGGCTAATAGAATATCAGGAAAGGAATTCTTTAAATTAATTTGAAAAATACTTTAATAATCATAAAGGGAAATTAAATCTTGTAACTCATTTAATTTCCCTTTGGGATTAATAAGGTATTTTTTTTTTTTTTATTTGAATACATTCAAATTCTTCAATGTATTATTGTATATATTCTAATGTAATCTGGAATTTAAGAACATTTTTCTTAAAGACTATGCAAAACATGTTCATTTCATTTTTTTGCACAAAATCATTCTTAGATGATCAGACTTCAGTCTGGACAGTTTAGCCAACTTCCAGCTCCTGTTTAAAGCCTTCTGGTCACTTTGGATCCAAATAAGCTGCTGCTGGCCACGCCCCCAAACTCAATGTTAACACTCACATGTAAAAATGGCTGCAAACAAATGTGCAATTCCATCACTGTATATTTTTGAAACATTTAATTTACACGGTTGGTTACTTTTAGAGATTTGCAGTTCGTCTAACATCGATACTGTCCTCATCACATATACGCATATTGCATCAAAACGTAGACATTGTTCTCATCTGTCACACAGATTTTTTTCTCACTGCACTACATCAAAGAGTAGTGCTGAAAATCCTTGAGGGGATTTTCAGACAAATCCCCTCAAGAGTAAACTGTCCACTCAAACATGTTCACTGTTTAGCCTTCAAATGTGAAATTTTCCTTCAAAACCAAAAGTTTCTTTTTTTTTTTTTTTTCTCTACATATACACATTACTGACAGGAAATGTAGGTGTGGTTACCAGAAGGTTCTGCTACTCACAGATTCAGCTTTCTTCCAATAATGACTTGGTTTCCCTTGGCACCTAAGAAGCAACCCAGATGAAAATAAATGAAAAATATATATAAAAAATAAAACACAGGAAATACACAAACAGCTAAATAAAATCCTTCAAACTGTAACAGCCAACTCATCTGCAAAGTTTTCTTTCAGATGTCTAAATTTTTAACTTTCCAGCTGGATGTGACTTTGTGCCTCCAGACTTTATCAAAATGAAAGCAGAGGCCTGTGGAGTCAGGTCTTCGCCTCGGTTCATCATTCCACCCTCCAAGTTTGATTGACTGCGACGTTAAATCTCTTTGATCCGTCGTCTATCAGAAAAATTGTCATCTTGTCAGCCGTAACCCTGGTATCAGAGAAGCTCCTGCGCTCATCTGTAAGGCTCAAACCAAAACCCATCAACAACAAAGGGAAAGGGAAATTGTTCAGGTATTGCAGCAGTGTTGCAGCAAACGTTGCTCTTCAGGAGATTTTTCTTTCCATTAATTGTCAGGCCTTACATCTCTGCTCGACTCTCGTAGTCCAGTGTCCAGTATACTTTATCCTATTTCTATTGTCCTGAAGAAAAAATTGTCCTGAAACAAAACTCAACTTTAAATTCACTAAAACAACTTTGTAAACAAAGAATTATCAGATTTATTCATTTGTACTCTACAAACCCAAAGTCAAGGAACTTAAGCTTGACTTCTAAAATCCTCAGAATAAAGTGTACTGATTAAGCTTTCTTTTAAACTGGTTAGCACGTGTGTGACCGGGTTTTACAAAACATGTTCATTACAATTTTGCACGAAATCATTCTCAGATATTGAGATTTTACCTGCTCAGTTTAGTCTTTTTTAAGTACTTTTCAGCATGAGCCGTTTTAGGCTTTGTCACTTTTATGCAAATAAGCTGCTGCTGGCCACACCCCCTGAGCGGGAGACAATAGCTGATTTCTTGAGGTGACACCAACAGAACACACCAACACATTATCTGTCAATCTACCCCAATTATTACCCCCGTTCCAACCAATTATACTGCAATATTTCCCAACACAAGATGGCAGCACTGAACTCAACAGTAGGAGGCAGCAGAGCTTTCTCTACAAATACAAATTTAATAAAACCTTCATGTTCTCTAAAGAAAAACAAAAGAAAATCTCATGTGTTAAACTAAGTTTCTCTGTGGTTTATCTCAATCTTTTCATCTTCACTGTCCTTGTATGAGTTCTGGCCCCCTTGAGGTGTCCGCTCTGAAATAGTACAGAGACAGGGAAGTTTGCTCTGCTACACAAAAGCAAAACTAAAACTTCTTTACCCTCAGTTTATTTTTACACATGAAAAGAGGCAACTTTAAAAAAATGAGGAAAAATTAATGGCCAAAGGCAAAAAGGAATGAAAGGATTAGAATAAAACAGCAGATTTAAAAAAGAAAAGAAAAAAGTAAATTATTAAAGCACTACACTACAATCCTCCCCTCTCTGAGTGAACAAACAGCAGCATCAGAAAGACAGGGTGTATCACAGGCATCCATCACTCCCGTCGTTTTGTAGATAAACATAACAGAGTTATTACACAAGAGGAGATTTAAATCTCCAGAAAAGATCTCCTCTCTCCTTGTCGGCATCAATTCAGTGCCAGAAATTCATTTACAAACACTATCTGGTAAAGACGAATGAGAAAAGTGCAAACATGATGGGGAGTTTGAGAAAAGAAAAAGTTTAGAAAGTTCTTCTGCCGACTGATTATCTGCCCATACTGGAAAAAGCAAACAAAAAGTTGGATTTTTCTTTGCATGCCCCTTTTTTCTCATTCTTTATTTTCCTCCAAACTCGGGGGACAAAAATGACTGCCACAGAGATGGAGTTTTAAGACTGTTTGACCTTGATAACAAACCCTGCATTTCTAAATAAATATTCAGTGCCAGTGGAGTGATTCTGCATGCCTTTATTCCTGCGGATAGCACATTATGCACAAAGTGGATGCCACAATTTTGGGCCAACTTAAGAGGACAACTTCTAGGAAGTAATTATGATTTATGATTTGCAGATAACAGAAAATACATCTCAGTAAATGTAAAAGACCTTTATTTATTGTATTTGTGACATGTAGCAACATAAGAGTTAGAAACCAACAGATAGGTGCTGTTCTCTAGCTGGACTTGGTGTTTAAAATTCACCTAGTGTCTTGATGTGCAGGGTAGAAGATCAAAATGCAAAACGAGATGACTGTTGGTGAGCAGATGGCATGGATAAAAATCCTGAATAAATAACAAAATGTGCAGCAGAAACTACAAAAATCTCCCAAAATAAAACCAGCCACCAAAAACAAATAATCCCACAAAACAGAGGATAGGAGACATACAAACCCACTGTGGATGAACAGAGGAAGATGCATGCTGGTAGAATTGATTAGGTGAGTGGAAACAGATGAGGGATGAGTAATCAGTGACAGGTGAGGGCATAGATACCAAACGACAGGAGTGGACAAAGAGGACGAAACCCCTGGAACCGATTGGAGCCAGAACAAGAATGAAAACATGATGCATGCAGCACTTTTCAAAAGTCATTTGAACTTCTTCCCATTTGAAAGTATTACAGATGCAAAGCTTCAATTTATTTTCTAGGGATTCTAGAATCATGATGCATGTTTTTCAAACTTTCTTTTACTGATAAAAATCTGTGAAGTGGATTTGTATTCAGTCCTCCTGAGTCAATAATTTGTACAGTAGAACTACCTTTTTCCTGCAGTTACAGCCACAGGTCCTTTTATGTTATCTTCAATGTTGCCAGAATATATTTTTTTTTACAAAATGTTGGGATGGAAAAAGCAGCTTTGTGCATACTGTTAAAATTTGACCTGCTTCTCAAAACATTTGATGGGTTTTTAGAAAGTGTTCATGGGAAAATGCTATTGAAAGAACAGTCAATGTCTGATAGAAAACATATTTTTATAAAATGCCATGTCCTTAAACTTTTTCTCATTTATTTATTTTGAAAGGTCTAGTATCTGTCACAAGTGACATCATCAATGATTGGCAGTCACTGGTTGGTCAAGTGTCTCTCTATAGTTGTCCCAGTTCAACTTTACATATCTTGAGACTACAATGTTTGTCCTTTTGACTTTGCAAAATTGCTCAAGCTCAGTCAGATTGAATGGACGTTGTCTGTGAAAATCAAGTCTTGTCCCAGACTTAATGAAATGTAGGTTTTTGACATGTTTGGGCTCTTTGAGGGCTTGGCTGTATTTTTCGGCACTGAGCACATGGTAAACATCTGCCTCAGTGCCAAGTCCTTTGCTAATGTTGCTGCCACTACCCTGGTTTACATTCTGCCCACATGTGTGGTTTTGCATGTTGACCAAAAAGTTAAGTTTGAGTCTAATCTGACCAAACCACTTTCTATGTTTACATAAATAAATAAATATCTCTTGTTTTTCTTGTTTTCCTTTTTGGGTTCATTCCAAGCACATAATCAAAATGTAAAAAAAAAAAAAAAAAAAAAAATATATATATATATATATATATAACTTATTTTCATCTCAATGACCTGTTTAATTGAAAACTACAACTTAGTTGTAGTTTTCTAATATCTTTACCAACTTAACTGCTGTTTAATAAGTGTTACCAAGTTACAGGAATGGAAGGCCTGCATGTGTATCACTGAAATAATTAATTAACATTTATTGCAGCCCAAGATCTTCAACATATGCATATTGTGATAATGATAAATTGGCGATAAACTTTTACATCGATATTTGTAATCTTTGCATACATGGTAATTTATGCTGAGTCTTTTTGTACAAAATGTATACTCTTTAATTTCCATTTTTTGCCAAGTTTAATCTATTCAGTCAATATATTACTGACTTCTGAAAGGTCATTTTGTAAAGCAGAGTTCTTGTTATTTGTACCCAAAACACTGCTTTGTGTTGCATCAGTATGTGCAGCATAGACATGTTTATACTGATATTATGTGATCAGGTTAATGCTTTTCAAAACTTCAGGAAAGTAAACTTGATACATAAAATATACAGAACTAAGTTCATATTGTACAATGAATTAGATTAAGAGCAGACTGCAGAGAGCTGTTTGGCTTGAACACTTAAGGGGAAAGTAATTCTAAACAATAAATCTCATTTGTTGTGCTGGCATACCTTACAGGTGCATAATTAAAACATTTGTTTTCTCATATCTGCTCATGCAGGCAAGAGAAACTCATGAGTGTGGTATTACCTAAGTGGAAGTAAGTGAGAACTTTACCAGCTTATCTACAGCAAGTCCACACTTTTGTTTGTTTTTAATCAATACAAGTAAATCACCTCTTAATTTCTCAGAAGCACAAAAGTTTGGAACAAACTTTTCTGCTCTTCTTTCAAGAAGAGTATAATTCAATAAATAAAGTTAATAATTGCTAACCTATTTATTTTTTAGAAACATTTTGGATATTTGCATCTCACCAATCCCATGACATGCACATCTGTAAATATCTATTTATGAATATTTACTTGTGTTTGAACACCGAAAAGGGAAGAGAAATATATTTGCCCTGTGAAATAATTAACACCAAAACAAACAATACAACATTACAGTAAATTAGGGTTACACCTAATTTGAGGGAAAATAGCAGTTCTTTCAAATGAGTCTTTAGTTGATCAAGCTAATAGGCATGAACATTTAAGCCTAAATCTTCTCAGATTTCGTTTAGCAGCTTTTCTAGCTATAACAGCAAAACAAATGCAAACTAGACAAGTTACATCGTCTTCAGAGAAACTATTCAGAGTTCCAGTGTAAAACTGTTAAGTATCAAGTCAAAGTGAATCAACTGAGAGTCAAGATAACATATTTCATTAAAAGTAAACAGCTACAAAACTATTGATAACTTTTAGTCAGGCTAATAGCTATTCAAGCTAACAACAATGAAATCCACGCTTACACTGACCAAGATATGCATAACCTCAAGCAAAAGCAACAATGTAATTATATTTTGTTGTTTTGAACTAAATCATTCAACTCATTTGAAAAGGACAAGAGTAGCTTCAATTCCCTCAGTGCAAGCAATTAGCATATCTAAAATTGACAAAACTCATATTGCTAGGAAACTTTAGTCATTTTTGATCAGCAATGCTTACAGAATAACTACGGTTAGTCACTAATTAGTCAACGTTAATTAATGTAAATTAATTAACGCTGTTCCTTTTACTGCTTCTCAAAAAGTCTCTGACTAAAGTCACTTCTTGAATCACACAAACCGAAAGACATTCAGTAGGTGTGAGCTGTTGTTAAAAAAGGTACAGCTGAATGCATTACACCTTCACTTCAAATTATTTCACCTGTAGCATGACACACACCTGGGAACCTGTAATTCTCATTTTCAGTAACTAGGTAAGGGAGGTTGACAGAGAAGACAGATTCAATGCTCCCTAAGGAAATTTGTCACAGACACATCCAGCCTTTAAATTAATATGAAAATACAATGCGACACCGCCTTTATTGCCCGCCACTGACTCACATGCTGCTGTTTTACCATCATCCATCCATCAACGTACACAGAACAACAAGTTTTTTATTGCAGTAACTGCACTCAGAGGAAGGGCGGTGCTTTCTATTGTCTTCAGGCAAACAAGAGGTGGCAATGAGGGATTGTTCAGCAGGGATTGATGCAAGTGTTGGGAGCATGAACTGATGATTTATGTAATGTGAGAGGAAGACTACCACACTCAGCCTTTGAAAGCAAATCACATCTTTTGTTCTGATGTGACATGATGATAGTGACAGATGGAACCATGTCTTGGCTGTGCTGGTTTGATGACGATACATAATTACCCAATGTCCACTGTCAACTTAACTTGATAAAGGTTTGAAATGCAGGTTCTTTCCATGTGGTTTGTGAGTGGTCTACAATGGAACAACAAAAAAACACTATATTTCAACTTAAAACATCAGGTTTATGTCCAACTGTGGACTTAATGCCATTTTTACTGTTTTATGAAATTTGTGTATATGATCAAATACTGTACCCAATTACTGTTGCTGACTCAAGCTGTTGTGTGAGTCAACAACAATTAAACTGTCGACTGCTCAGAAACTATATTTAATTAACTCTCCAGTTTCAATTTCAGTGTTAGCACAATAAAAAAAAACTTTTATTTATTCATAGGATTTTGTCAGGATGAACTCATGAAGGCCAACTTTATTTGGTCATTAAAGTGGCTAAATATGATTATTCCCCCAATCTGTAAGTACTCTCACATTTAATACATGTATATATTTCATATTCAGTTGAAATTCTTAAAATTCTTTAAACTCCTCAATTATGTTTCTCAATCCCAACTTTGGGAGCCATTGCATTAACTGTTTTTGTCTCTGCATGTACTTTCTCTAAAGGCCATAATAAACTATCCATTATTAGATAAATTCCATAATAAATAGTTAAACATACAAACAAAATATATTGTAAAAATACAAGTTACTTTCAATCAAATCTTTCGAAAAAGAATTACATCTAAACTGCATTTTGACAAGTTCATTAGAATCAAGCCTATTAGCTTTTTAATTTTTCCTTTACTCGACACGTTTAAATTAAAACCTTTAAAGTGGCATTAGATCCAGAGCCATTTGTCTATTTCCTCCGAGTTTTTGATTCATATTGCCTCTGGGGTCATCAGTGCTCTTTGAGGTCCCTGAGTGATTGCAGCGTTGGTTCACCTCTGCTCACTCTGTGCCCCATGGCCTTGTCTAATTTGTTTTCTCACCATGCAATTAAAAATGCACCATGAGGGGAGACGGCTGATCAATGACACCTGGCAGTGACTGCAAAAAGAATCCATCTCTCTCCTCATCCATCTGTGGACACTCACTGTCTGTATACCTGACTGTCCACATTCACGTCAGTCTCGGCTAACTTGTCTACCTTCACCTACTGCTGAACTTGGCCCAGCCAGATGCTTCTGCAAGTAGGTGTGTTTAAGTCACCAGCAGGTCAAGGTGATGTAGTTGTTAATGCAGGCTTGTTTTTACAGATGGAGGCTGTTGCAGGATATATAAACACTCAGAGGTGCACAAATCAGGAGACGTCACCCATGAAGGACTTTGGAACAAATAAGTCTGCTGCCATAGATCAGAAAGTTGTTGAGATACTTTCATGTAATTGTGCAACTCCCTGGAAGACAAAAGCTGCCTTCCCATTTCAAATGTAAACATATTTTTGTAGCAGTTCTGTTAATGTAAAAAAAAACAAAAAACTTCAATTTTGCAATTTCACAATTGTGATGCTTCCATTAAAGAAATGAAATTAAACTCACACGTGAATAAGCTTGTTCAAATGATAAGTCATTAAAAATCATCTCAGTAACGGATGTAAACAATTACATGATATATTGAGCCATTAGAATTATCCAATGCCTGAATAAGACAATGCATTGAATAAGACTGCCTGTCTTATTCAGGCATTGGATCAACAAGTTTCTGATCCTTCAGAGTAGGTACATATCCAGCATTTTGGGGAAACTGTAGTCACAAATTTCCCAGGATATTAATGGAGTCAACACATTTGAATGACAACTTTTTATTATCTGTACCTCTCGTCGCTGCCGTCGCCGCAGGACCAGCTCCTCTCCCTGCTGCTCCAGCTGGCGTTCCAGGACCTTCGGCCCCAGTTAGTGGGTTTTATCCTAGTGCCTCCTCATTGACTTCTAGAGCTCTCCGAGCTTCCTAGTGCTCCTCCCGAGGCTCTTAGTGCTCCTCCAGAGTCGCCCCCTAGTGTTCCTCCAGAGACTCCTCGTTGTCGCCTTCCGCGTCCCGGACGTCCGCCAGACCTCAGTGCAGAGACTTTAAAACTGGGATGATGTGCTCTCTGTTCCTGGTTTTAGTGAGAAAGCGAGCAGCAGCGTTCTGGATCGGCTCCCATGTTCTACAACTTCACTATTTCTAACTGTCATTGTAACACTCATGTTCTACTACCATACAACCACCTAAAATACTGAAAAAAAAATAAATGTGCAAATTACACTAATCTTCATGGTAATCTTAGAGATGAAAAGATGGTGAAGAAATGAACAGACTCAGCACGACAGACGAGTCTGTTGGACGGTGCGATCAAAGTCTTTACTAGCGCCGTTAATCAGATTCCTCAGGGAAGCATCATCACCAACATCTGCTTGGAGAAAATCAGAGTTTGCACATGAGCCGCCATATGCTGGGCCTGCAGCATCTACGGGTGTGTGGCAGCGGTGGTATGGATGGTTGTTTACACTTCTGTATTTGTGAGTTTGTGCATCTGTGTCATTAGTGCAATTAACGGCTCATGTAGAAGAACTGAAGACTCAAATATGTCCCCCGAGTGCTGTGATTATGTTTGTGCTGATGAAGCAGATGCTGCACATGCAGATAACTATGTTTGTTAAATGTGTGCCCTGAAAACATGACAACTTTTTTACCTTGTTTTTTTTAAATGAGGTCACAATCAAATCTTCCAGCATCCCTGCATTCAGAATCAGATCCCTTCAATTTTCAGTTTACAACAAAAATCTAAAATTTTAACTGATTTTGCGTGTGTATGTGTGCGTGTTATTGGATACAAATAAATCAAAAATGTCTTTTTCAAATTTGACATTTTAGTCTTGCATCAAAACAGAAAAATAGAAAAAGACAAAAAATTTAAAAAACAAACAGGCATTTGATTTTAACATTTCATTACTTACGTTTATGTGACCCAGAAATAGTTCTGCATGCAATGGGACCATGCACAAATTTAATTAAAGATTTTCAGCACTGGTCTGACAAGCAGAAACTTCCTCCAAGCTGTAGCAGATTAACATTCTGCCATGCTCAAAAGAGAGGAAGACAAAGTGAAAAAGTTTGACATCAACACACAAATACTCACTGGACTCTCTGGGAAATATAGCATTGCAGTAAAATTCCTCAGTATATTTTTGTGCTTAATAATGATCATTTGAGCAGCTGTTTATTCCTTTAATTACCTGAATATTCAAAGTGGAAGGTGTTGCACATATTAATTAAATATTAAGATCAAATTCAATCCGGTCCGTTTTTCTAGTTTGTAGATTTTGATCTGACTACAGTGTGAAAATATGAAGAACAAGACATTTTTAATTTCTTTTTAATCTGATTCAAAAACAACAACAACAACAACAAAAACGTTTTTATGATTTGAACTTTTGTTGTGAATTGAAAATAGAAAACCTAATGATACAGAATATATTCAGGCATTCGTCCTTCAAATTTAAACTGGTAAATGTTAAGAGGTAAAAACAGAGATCCTCACCACTAAAAACTGTTCGATATAGTTGGGTTATTTTGTATAGTCTCACTTCAATCTAAACTTAACCTTAATCTTAATCTAAATTAGAAGTCTATTTTGTTCTGATCTGTCAAACACTTCCTTCCTCATTATTGCCAAATATTATCAATTATTCTCCCTGGATTGCTATGCTTTCCTTGTAGTTGTTTCAAATCTTACTTTGAAAATACTCACAATGAGAAACTTACCAAATTCTCTCTGCCATCACCAAATTTCTGCTTCTGGTGGAGGCAGTATGATGCTGTGGGACAGCATCGCTCCTCATCATTATTTGAGGCAAACAAATGCAGATAAAAATTTGGTTGACATTTGACAACCAGTGGTAATATCCACTATTAGAACTATGTGAGGAAAATGATGCCATGCCGCCTTCACTAAGCCTATGACCAGCATGAAGAGGTGTGTGTGTGGGTTTGTGCGTGTGTGTGTGTGTGTCTTGTTACTTTAAAATGTAATAATCAAATCCATTAAAGGCCTCCAAAAAAGAGCCATTTGCAGAATAAGCTGTGAGGCATCGGCCCAGATAATTTATTATGGGCGCAACCTGGATGCTTAACTCTGCAGGTCAAACCAGATATTAATTTTTCTTTCAAAATATGCCACCACTTTAGGAGAATTAAACAGGCTTTTCGACGGTTTGAGATTTATTGCCAAAAAGGATTGCTGGAACAAAGAAACCAAACCAAAAAAAGTTGACACATTTCATGCTTAGTTGTAGTTTATATCTGACTGAATGTTCACCTGGGATGCCTCGGTGTCCTCACCTCTGCAGTGTCCGCAGTTCACAACTTTCAGTTTCGAAACCATTTCTCGGTAATGTTGTCATAATGGGCAACAAATGACAAGCTTCTGTAGGAAATTACTAAGCAGGCAAATTAAACTGCACAACCTTTTAGCATGAATTGTGCACAAGTTTGAATTATGATGCAGTTGTCTCATTTCCTTTCAATGACCTCTTCTTTTTTTGCTTTTCCACCTCTTTTTTTTCAGTTTTCCTCACTCTGTCTCATTCTTTTTATTTCTGTAATTCGCATGGGTGGATTTAAGACATTGAAGATGAGATTTGTAAATTGGAGGTGGCAGCTTGTTGGAAATCTGAACTGTTGTTTCCATCAGTGATTTGACGTTGGAAAATAAATCTAAGGACTCGTTGGGATAGCTAGGCTTTTATATTGAGGCTTTCCAAATACTTTGTTGCCTAATTTAATAGTAACGTTATTCTACGCTTGGCTACAGCTGTTCTGGTATGTTGTTTCACTTCTATTATAGTTGCATAATTTATAAAAAAATTCCTCTTTATTTCCAGTGGTTCAGGGTCTGTTCTGTGCTTTGGGATGGTTGGCTCCTGTGAGGTACATAAGTTTATATATTTATTATAAATTCTATTGTATATTTTGCTTGTTAGTGCTAACTTTTTAAAGTTAGTTTTAAAGTCTAAACTTTGCATCTTAGAATTTCAGACTTGTTCAAAAATACCCAACGTAACTAGAATGACATTTTGGAATAAAATGAAAGTGATATATAGAAGTTTTAGTTAACAAAAATAAAATAAAATAAACTCTTTGTTAGCCAGAACCAAAAGAGTATGTTCAAGCTAACTGTAGCATATTAGCGATGATCTTGGTATGCAGCTTTAATTATTGAGTAAAGAGTTTTACACCAATATATATAAAATGTTCTGTGTTCAAACACAGAAAGAACATTAACTTTAACTTTTCAGGAACTTAGTAACTTGTACATCCAGAGCTAATATTTGAGAGGTAGACTAATTGAAATGACTTAATACAATCAAAATGTGTATAAAGACGTTTTACACATTAGGCAACAAATACTGGAAAGCAATGAAGCTGAGCGTATGCTAAGGCTAATATTAGGCTCTTTTTGTTAAACCTTGTATTCAGAGGCAGACACAAATTTTTGGACTTTTTGAAATGTTCTATATTAAAAGTTTATAGAGGGATTGTTAGAATTAATTAATTGTATTTATGTTATAAAAACTGAAAATATATTAAGGCTTGAGCATTTATGATAATGCTACCTAATTAGTCTAAATTATTCAACTACATCAGGGGGTAGAATAAAGTAAATAACATTGTGCATATCTCTGAAACATATTTAGAAGGATTGTTCACAGTGTAACACAAACAGAATCGTTTTTTTATAGCTTGGCGATAAGCAGGAGTTATTTAACACCTCTAATCTAATTTGCATTTACATTTAAATGTGTCTTTATATGAGTTTTGGTCTTACTAAAGTGCTCATCATATCAACTCATTTAACTGTATATGCAGATATACAACAAATGAGATGTTTCTTTGAGATCATTAACAGTCAGTATGAATCATCATTATGTGTCTGGAGAATTGCAATTTTAATTTAAAACACATCAGTTTGCTGTTTGATGCACATTTTAATTTGTTCCATAGACACTCATAGCAGATGTGTCCAACATTAAAAGTCTGATTATGATCTCATGTTTAATAAATATGCTTTAAAACTGAAACACTGTTAAAACCTTGATGATATCCACGCTCATTAATTGGATACTGAAGCAGGCTTGCACACTTTCAGCCACATACTGGTTTTTGTTTCCAGCTAGTTCCAAGTTGAAATCATTTCCAAAACACAATTCTTCCCTTCTTTCTTCCTGCTGGGCTTTAATTTACTATAATTTTCCAATCTGTCACTCTTGCTGTTCTGTAATAACACTCTATATGGTTCTGTCAGTCTGAAGATGAATTATTCTTCTGAAATGAGTAATGTCCCAAAACTAACAAACTTCTGTAACTTTTCATCTGACTGAGCAGAACTTGTTGCTGCCTCTGTCCTGATCCATCATCCTCCTCGGCATCATGACCTCCACTCCTCATCCTGCTCAGACTCTGTCAATAACTGATTTGACCTTTCGTGTGAGCAATTAACCCAGACTATTAGCTCTGATTAAATGTTTATCGAGCCTTCATGAAAACAGAGCCCTGTGGGAAAACTATAAAGAGGTATGAATATTTATCTGTAGCATGAGCAAAGAGATCTGTCATCACATGGAGACGGTTTCTCTGCTGAATCTGTTTGATGCAATTATGTCTGCATTGATTCGCCGCATTGACAGGCCTGCAGTAACAACTACAGCTAAATTACAGAGGTTAATTAATATCTGTAGGTTGAAGAATATGCCAATAAGCAATGTTACAGTTTACAATGAGTTATTTTAGTGTCAGCAGTTGTACTTTACAGAAAAAAAACCAAAACACTCCCCCTGCCCTTTGCAGATTTAATTTGTTTTTCCACACAAAAAATGTCCTAGGTAAACCTAATTTTAAAATGAAAACTAACCTGAGTGAAATACAAAGCAGCTTTCAAATGATTTCATTCATTATGTGTAAAAACCTTGTTACATTATGATAAAACAGCTTTAAATTTCACAAGCTAAACCCAGGCCTCATTACTACCAGACATGTAGAATCAGATCACTTTTAACCTGTTTGACAGCGTGAAGTAGGCTGAAACCTACAACACTATCGAATTATGGTCAGGATTATTGTTCTAAAAACAGGCCTGTTGATGTAGTAAAATATAAATATGACATTTAGTTACATAAAACTTTTTTCTTTAAAATTGCCCTTGCAGTAGCAGGGAGTAGCCCCGCAAACAAACACCCCAAAAAATAGTTTGACCGTCAACACAACTTCTGACTTTGAGCTAATTGAGCCGTTTTGGTAGAGTGGAAGCCTCAATCTGTCCCTCTGCTGTGGGTCAGCCTCCATCACTTGGAAATAAAGCAGCACAATGATCCAAAACACATCAGCTAAAGTCAAACTCCACCTCAGAATGGCTAAAAAAATACATTCTGTTTCAGTAAGCTGTAACCAAAGTCTTACCCTCAAAAACCTGACAATGTCTTTCAATGGCAACTATTTTCCAGAGTCCTGGGAAAAAAACTTCCAAAGTGACTGAAAAGACTCATTGACAGAAATCCTGATGGCCGTTATTGCTTCCGAAGGTCACACATCCAGTTATTACATTTAGAGGCAGTTGCTTTTTCACATTGGCTTACCCTTAAAGGTAACCTGTTAAGGACATTTTTAAATTTTAGTCTGCTCAGTTCTGCCTACTTTAAGCTCCTTTTAGAAGATGTTTTAGGGCCTCTTGTCCTTTTAATCCAAATAATCCGAGTCGACCACACCGCCTGACAATGTTTACATTTGCAAGTGAAAATGGCCACAAACAGATATGCAGATATGCTAGGTGAGGGGTCTGCTGAAATTTTGACATTACATTCCAAACATTTTTGAAAAGGGAGATTTTCCAGACACCAAAAATATTAAGTTATTGTCAAAAATCATCTGTGTTGGTTTAAGTGTTTGGTCTGTTTTCAGAAATAGAAAACCAAATAGAAGCACAAAAACATGCAAAATGTGAATTTTGCATAATACATCCCCTCTAATAAATAAAATCAAACACGCAAAAGCAAAATAAAACAGCAAAACTTTTTCAGTTTCTTTTGTACATTTCTCTCTCCCCCCTCCCTCTCTGATGTGTTACTGCATTCAGTCTTCTAATTTAGTCCACCATTTTCCATTTTCCCTCGCTCTATCATTATACGTTTGTAGCCTGAAGTGCTCATTCTTTCTCCTTTAAAGAGAGGCCACATTGGCTCAATTAGATGGACACTTTCATCTGATGCGAGGCGGAGACATTGATAGTTTCTGCAGAGATTGCATGCTTTATCATTATAGGAGCACGACTGAAAACCATATTTTTCTTCCTCTTCTCCCCAGCGGCTGCGGCAGCTTAAACAGGACATGCTGTATTATGTACCATCTCGGTTTAATTTCAGCAAACAGCATTTAGGCAGTGCAGCTGTGATTGGAGCTGTCTGTCACTTCTAAGCTGGTTGGAATAAAAATTCCTAAACAGCCACAGTCATTCAGCTGGTAGTAGGAGTTGTTTGAGAACATTTTCCAGCAAAAGTCATATATTTGGAAGTTTGCAATCATTCTCATTTCTGGCCAAGCTTCAGTTGGATTCCTTTTGTTAGATGTGCAGGATCTTTGAGACTCATCACCGCACACTACATGATGTTTACCTGCATAATGAGGATGATGTCGGCCAGGCTCTTGTTAATGAATTGCATTTCAACTTTGATGGTATGCATACATGTGTCTGGTGAAGAGCTTGAAAATGGACAAAGGAGAAATCTGTTCCTGTCCTTCCAAAAGGAATCTGAATGTATCAGCTCCATGACGCACAGGCCCTGCTTTGATGTTGATGCAATCTGTGCAACACTGTGTTGTTACCATTTCCAAAACTTAAGGAAATATTGAAAAATGTCTTCAGATTTGATACTAGAAAAATCTGTTCCTGTGTGCACACAAAATTGAATTGATTAAAATCAAAATGATAGAAATACAGGCTCCAACATTGGGAAATTTGCCTAAATGACTCAGAAGATGTGGAACCTCAACCACTTAGCCCCCAACAATCGTTAGACCAAAGAGAGAAAATGGATATTAATGGAAGTCCTGGATTGGATGCTTTGCAATTACCAGCCAATATTCTGTCAAAAATGATGCATTTCAGCATGTCAAGATTCATTTTCTTTGGAATATTTCAGTCATACTTCAGGAATAAAAGTGAATTGGCAGAGTTACCAATTCCACAGAACAATCTGATGATGTGAGTCTGCAAATATCAAAAAATAATGACTAAAGGAAAATACAAAATACAATACAAAGTAAAATATCAGACAATAGGTCAACCACAGGGCTGCCTCCCAATATGAAGTTATTGGGGGGGGGGAATAAGAGAAGATTCAAAACTAAATCTAAACCCAAAACCCAAACAGCGTCCTGTGGTTTATGACTAGATAGGATCTGTTGATACAAATACTCTGATCTCCGTTTACCGAAATTGTCCAGACCTGGGAATACTTCATCTCTTCCTACTGTAAAGAAGCATTCCTCTATCTGTATTGCATTGAGACGCTCTGAAACACCAGTGATTAGACTAAAACAGATGGGCTTGCCAGCTAAAGCCTCTCCAGCCAGTTTGCTTGTGTGTTTGAAATTATTCGGGGAGGAGAAAGGACCAGTGAGAAAGATCCACAGTGGCAGTGGGTCTGAGTCGGGCGTCCCCAGCCACCCACCACGCTGCAAAGCAGTAAACAGATATGACAGCTCTCGGCAAGACGGGGCCCTCAGTCGCAGATTTCCATCTCCCCAGGGGAGCTCTGTCCTGCCGGCTCACCTCACTGTGTTTGCTCAAAGAAAAGCCCCGGCAGCTCAGCTTAACACCAGAGGAAAGCTTAATATAATTCCCCCACTTTCACAGATCTCATCTTCTTAAATCTCTGCTAAGTGGGAAGAGGAGGGAGTGGAGAAACATGCCAGTCAGAGTTCCTCTTTTCCGTGAATCTCATCCTCCCCTTCTTTCTCCTTCGTGTGTCTACAGTAATGAGCAGAGCAGTGCAGAGGCTTTAGCTCCTCTTCCTCTTCTTCCTCCTTTTCCCTTTGCTCAGACCTAGCCTGTCTAGGAGAGAGGGAAGCAGAAAGCTGTTTACTCGGTTTTCACTCTCATTATCTTCAGCAGCGAAGGTCAGTCTGTCGATACACCCAGGCGTGCTGCTCTTTAAGACGAAGGGTCTTTCAGAGGTAGTGAGTAAAATCATCAAAAATTAGGAGCACTTCTGCCGTAATTGTTAATGTCAAGCTGCGAGCTCAACAGGTCGTCTCTCCGTAAAGGTGCTGGGGTTGAAACGCCATGGAAATGAAAGGGTAGGAACACTTCCTGAAAAAGCACTCGACCACAATTGGTATCGCTTAACATTTTTCCCCCAAAATATCAAGTTTTGCATATTTACGACAAGACAGTAGAGTCAGCTGTATTTTAAATGGGATTATAGCCAAAGGCACACATAACTAGAACCCTCAAGATAACAGCAGTGTGCTTAAATATTATTTTGTCGATCAACCCAGTTTTTATCTGTACAAGGCCAATCAGTCACTTACACAAGTTTTTTTTGTTGTTTTTTTTTTGTTGTTGTTGCAAAAATTCACTCAAAAATCAACACATCCACACTTTTTTCTTCTTTTTTCTTTGCTAATTCAAAATTGTGACTAATGTCAAGTACAGTGCATCTCTGGTATTCACAGGGATCACAGATGTCTGCGAGTAGCTGAAATCTGCAAATACATGAAAAACTGTTATACGGCACACAGTGGAAACAGTCTTAGCACTACCACAGCTGATATCTGCAGTCTTCTTTATGTTTGCTATTAAGGGGAAATAAATAGTCTTGGCATCTTATATGACACTGGGAAACTCTGCTCCTTTGCACATAAGATTGAATTTATTGAACTCAAACATACTCAAATTTGTCTAAATGTCTCCACACAAGCTGTACCTCAACTGCTTAGCCAAAAAGAAGGCTAATCAGTGCCAGGGAAAAGGAATGGCGCTTCTGGATTGGCTGCTTTGCAAATAACAGCCAATAGCATGTCAAGGAGCATTGAAGCTGTGCATTTCAGCCATTTCACAACAATGTTTCCAATCACTTTGCAAAAGAAGTCATTTCAATCAAATCACACATAAATTCCAACCAAACAGCACATTTAACTAGTCAATAGGTAAAACATCTAAGGAAACCCAGCAGATTTCATGCATCACTGACTTTACAGCAGCTCCTCATGCTGCACACATATTTATTTCTAAATAATTTGGAGTCATGTTTCACAAAAACATCCATGCTGTGGGGTCCAGTGTCGTCTGATAGTCTAAGAAATGGGATTTCTAAATGAATAGAAAAAGAGAGAGCGATTACTGAATATGATACATTTCCTAAAAATTTGGAGTTCAGTGTTTTCTACTTATATCCAGAAAACAAAATCTTGTGGCTTGAGCAACAATGGCTGGATTTGGCTCATTCTTTCTTCAAATATGCTAATTATCCAGCTTTAATGAATTGTTGTGCCCAAATCTGCTTCTGACTAAAAGTGTCTCGATGATTTGGTTCCTATTTGCTTAGAGGTGAAAGCGAAAAGAAAGAGCGTGGTTAATAAAAAGAAAGTACATTTTTGAAAGTACTCTGTACATCTGTCCGGGTTTTTTTTCTTCCGCAATTAACAAAAAAATAAAGAAAAGAAAATCTCAGTTGGGCATCTGACTGAGATCAGTCCACTCAGAGTGGCTTCAGAGAGCCACTCTGGCTCATTATTGCAAGATAAATAAATGCGCTGAGGGTGAAGTGTCTGATGTGGAACTGTTCAGCTAATATTTAGGAGGACGTTCAGATCCCAGCAGGTCAACATTGCGCGGTGTCTAAATGTCAGCGTCATTTAGTTCTCCAGCCTCCTCCCATCTTCCTGCATCTCCCTCTCTGGTTCGCTGTCGCTGCCTCGCTGAAAGGTCACCTGCTCAGAGGATCCCGGGCCGCCTCGGCCTGATCGCTTCATGATGGAGCCGACACTCGGATCACGTCGGCAAATATGTACTCCGGCTGCTGAGTCCCGACCTCCTGCACGCCTTACTCGCGATGAAAAAAGGTGGAGCAGCTCTCACACCGCAGACTTCATCTTGTCAAACTCAGAAAGGGCTGCGCGGAATCAGAGGAACACTGGAGAGCTTCTCTTCAAAGTAACCGAGAGCGTGAGATGAATCGTTTACTCTCAGCACTGCTTGCAGAAAAAAATAAAAATGACAAGGATTCTCATTCTCCCTTTTGTTTGCCTTCATAGGCTGGTATTTGCCAGGGAGTGGATTTACTTGGGTAAATGGTTCTGTGTTCAGTTAGATTGAGCTGGATCCCACTGTGCTTTTGTTTATGACTGCAAGATGAGTTTTATTTTGAATTAAAATAAACTAAAACGAAGAAATGATGAATTCAACATTTTATATTTTAAAGAAGAAACATCTTTTTTTCTCTTTCCTCACCTAAACCAGACAACTTTTTCAACTTTCCCTGTTTAATGTCCTTTATGAGAAGCAAAATTAGGCTTTTCCCCAACTTCTTCAAATTTAGACAAGAAAGTCCAGGACCCTCGTGCATAAAGCATGCGTTCGCACTAAAAATGGAATGGAAATGTCCTTGGAAATATGTGTAATCCTTCAAATTTGAAAAAAAAAAGTGACAGTCTTATTATTCTGGTATTCAGCATAAATGATTTTGATAATCCTAACTGACCTGAAGCAAGAAAAGTTTAGTCACATTTAATGTGAGACTAAGGGAAAAAATGTGCAGGAAATTTGTCACATTTATTTAAGCAACACATTCAGAACATTCATTTTCAAATTGCTGCATTTGGGTAAAAGTGATCAAACATGTAAATGAAAATCAAAATTAATTTGTATTTTTTACTATACTAAGTTTTTTACTATATTAATAAGTAAAAACGTTTCCACTGGCTTGATTGGAAAACTCAGTAAGGGCTGAACACTTATCACACAAGTGCATTTTTCAATTAATACCAGAGTTAAAGTAGTCCCCAGCGCCCTGAGGGACACCAGACACATTTTACTCACTCTTGGTTCGGTGTGACCACTCAGCTCTGCCACATGCTGCTTTTCACAAATAAAATGCTTTCACCTTGTAAATCCTGTCTTTAATGAACAACCCGCCTCCTCTCTAACTCATTACCATTTGAATGGTCATATTGCTCATGATATGCAGAGTTTGGCGTGCCAGTTTACATACTTTGCACACGAGAAAGGTTTTAAGAATCAAACGTGCAAATGAGAAATTAGCTGATAATGATCTTACATGCTTTATGGATGCAATTTACAAAAGTATCTGGTTATAAAACTCGTGAGGAAAACTACAGCAGCTCAGGAGGGACACTGAAAGCCTAAAGCATGAATCATTATTTATAAAAAGGGCCCGTGTCTTATGTGCATTAGTGTCGAATACAAAGTGTGCTGCTCTCTTTCTCCTCAGGCAGCGTATGAATATAAATGATGGCATTTTATTCTGTAAGAATCCAGGCACGAGCTCGGCGCTCACTCAGACCCTCACATTATGTAGCTGTCTGCACAAAGCCAACATACAGCGCAGAGACGGATGTTAAAAAAAGCCTCATGAGCTTTAAAAAAAAAAAAGAAAAATCATCCAGAGTGCGCGGTGTGTGGGGGTGTGTACGCGTGTTTGTGACAGAGGGTCGTGCTGGTTTTGGTGTGCTTCTGGGTGGATTTGTGTGTTTGAGATGCTGCAGATGTGTGTGTGATGGTCTGGAGGAGGAAACAGGAAGTCATGTTTGTTCACAGGAATCCTCCAACTTCTGGGAAAGTCTCAGAATGTCTGGAATAACTTTTAGGTATGGATTTTCAGCTGTTATCAATACGTCCGTCTGTCCAACATTTAGACTAACCACTGATGAAATAGCTCCTTTAAATAATTCAAACGTAAACTTTCATAATCATGATGCATAATTAATTAACTTAAATTTTATATCAATAAACAACCTAGAATATGAATAATCCACCGGCTCAAAAACAGCCAGTTTAACCAATTTTATGACTTTATACTCGGCTTCAATGAATGATGATCTTTCCCTGTGTCTTCTGAAACTCAGAGAGGGTTTTAGAGTTTCTCTTTATAACTGTGGTTTAGGAGTCAGATAATGATCTACTACATTAAGCCGGGTTCAAACTGAATGAGTTATTGCAGATTTGTCATGATCTTCATCTATCTTTCAAAGATCTTTGTCCGGGGCTGTTTAGTATTTGCAGCAAACCAAGGACTACTCACCAACTCTGTTTTTTTTTTTTTTTAACTATTCAAAGATGCCATTATTTAGTTGTCAAACCTAATACCTGCTGACGATTCAAACCTTCAAATCATTGCAATTACAAAATGGGTTTTCTATTAGGTTTGTTTGAACATCCTTGTGATGCACTTTCAGTTTAATAAAATCTTTTTACTCTTTTTATGAATGCCCTGAGCTTGAAAAGTGCCATCAGAAAACCCACTTCCTTCATTTGTCCAAAGGCCTTTAAAGAACTGACTAAAACCTGCAGCTCCATCACTTTTTCGTATGGGTCAAGACAAGTGCCGGATTCATCATCCTTTGATGTTTCCTTTCATCTTTTGCCCCTTTTCATTACAGGGACATTACAGGGGCATTTACCCGAAACAAAGGTTTCAGGTAAATGCCTTAATACAGATCATCAAGGAACAAAAGGATGTTGATAATAAAGCTCAGATTAAAATCAGTCCCTCGCTGTGATGTGTAGGACATAAGACCAGCTTGTCTATTAAGTCTTGGCACATTTTAGATGTGTTGTGATTGCACAAAGCTGTAGAATCCAGGAAGCTTCTCTTGACCCTTTAAAACACATGGATCAGGTCCAATCAGACTTCAGGGGAAAGAGTAGAGGAACAAGGTTTCAAAATCTACAACAAGAATCCATTCCATCATCTGTAAACAGCATTCAAACCCAATCATCAATCAAAATCAGATGACTTTTCACCAGTTCTATTCTAATAAATTAGTAATAAGGCAACATTAACCGAACCTCAGACAAATGTGCAATTGTTACAGATGTTAAATAAAACCAGATTTACCAGTAATTTAATAATGAAAGACTGTAGAAAGGCAAAGAAGATGTGAAAAGGCATTAAGGTTTAAGTTTATGGTCAAATTGTGGAAATGTTCTAAATCTCATTAGGGCTTACCCTGCCTCTGACCCAGACAGGTCGCCAGTCTGTCACAGGGAGGAAAATCTAAGGAAAATTGAAAACAAATTTAAACTTATGCAGAAAGACCTCAGGATTCGAACCCACAACCTTCTTGCTGCAACTGTGTCCTTAGGTGTTTGGAGGGTAAGGCTTTCAGTGCCAAAAGGGTATAAAACCCCAAATCAATTTTATTTCAGATAAGCTTTCTAAATTGGTTTTTAATACTGTTGTCTTTATGGTTTTGTACAAATTCTGACTTTTAGCGTAAATTTGTTTAACTCTACAATTTCCTGTTGGCTAAAAAAAGTACGGTTTTGTTGATGTCTACGATTGGTGCTTTGTGTATTGTCTCCAAGAAAACACAGAAAAGTATCTAGATTTGTTGCTAGTTGCTTTTTTGAAGAAAAAAAAATTGAAAACAAATAAATAAATTAGAAGAGTCTGAAAAGTTGCTCAAAACAGCAACAAAGTTGCTAAGTTGGCATCGGTCCATTTCTGTGAACTGACCATAACCCTGCTTTAACCCCTCATCGTCATCCTGGCTAACACTTACCTACCAACCAGCTCTTCATTTTATGCTTGCAGGTGTAATATACCATCTTTGCAGCATGGAACACCTTTTTGTCTTCCCTTGTCTTATTTTTTTAATGTCAGAGTCTCTGCGATTCTTGCTCACATTCCTCTCTTTTCTCCGAGGAAGGTCTCAGAAAAGGAGGAGTCGCAAACCACATTAACCTTTAAGAGCTAAAAATCAATGTCCTGTTGTTAATTTGTGCTAATTTGCTTCCACTTAGTTTTACAGCAGGCTTCTTCTACCCTCCCATCCTTAATTTTACAACATCTGCTTGGAGCTCATGAGAACATATGGCAGCCCTATCGCCTGCACGCCTGCAGGCATTAAGTAGTTTTGTCGTTCTTTAATATATACCTTCGCTGGCCTGAGGCCAGGTATGCAGCAAAAAAGAACATTTTGGTTTTTTACATTTTGCCTCAGTGGATAAGATATGAGGACAGAAAGGTGTAAATAAAGACCTAGTAATGTGAAATGTCCTTCTGTGCTCACTGCACCTGAATAAATCAAGTGTGGCTGGAATCTAAAATAACCAATTATTTTAATATGCGAATCCAAACCTTTTATAACCGGGCCTTTCTTGAACCCTTCTGCATTCTGCCCCACTAAAAACCACAAACTTCAATGCAAGTTTTTGGAGTTTTATGGCGTAGACCTCCGCAACGCTCATATTGGATGGAGACGTCAAGGTTCATGCCAGATTTAGGTCTGGCCTTTGAGTAGGCCAGTCTGCCACGTCGTGAATTATGCTTTAATCAAATTTAAGGTCATAGTTCTTCTGAAAGTGAACTTCCAACCCTTACTCAAAGTTTACAGCTGACTCCAGCATCTTTTCTTCCAGTGTTAAATCAAACTTATCCACTCTGACTTTCTTCCCCTGGTCTTGCAGAAGAAAAGCATCTCCAAAGCAACATGCTACCACCATGTTGCACTATGGCGACTGAGTTCAGAGTGATATGCAGTTGGTTTTTCATTATAGAAAGATTTTCCTATGTAGATCAAAAGGCGAAATTTTGTTTTCATCTGACAACACCTTCATTTAAGAGCTTCAAGGACTACAGCACCATGAAAATTGGAATTCTTATGATTTTACTTGAAACTATTGTCTTCATCTTGACACAACAGACTGTTGCAGTGCATAATTAAATGTTTTAAGCTTTGAATCTTTGCAGTTATTTCAGAGTTACCACTTGTCCCTTAGTCTTAACTTTTTCTCTGATACATTGAACTGTGCTCTGTGAGATGTTTAGGAGCTTATCACTAAATGATGCTTGAAACGTCTCCATAGCTTCATCCCTGACCTGCTGTTTCTTTGTCCTAATGATGCTGTTTGTTCCTTTATGTTCTCCTTCAAACCTCTGGGGTCTCCACAAAACACTGAGGTTCAAGTTGGTATTAAAAAGCAGAATAAAATTACTAATTTACTGACTTCTGAACTCCATTGGCAATTTGCTTTATTTTGGCGTATCAGAGTGAAGTGGGTTGAATTCAAAAGCATCAATATTCACAAAAGTAAAGATTTTTGCAGACATTTGTAAAGGAAACACTGCTAGTGAGTTCTTCAGCAGCTAAAACCAAAGGCAGTAAATTACAGAAAAAAACTGAGGAAAACCTGAACCAAGTGGTTGGGTAATTGTAAGTGAAAATAAAAGTTTTACCCCCAGTCTTTCAATTCAGTCAACATGGGTCTGTACAATCGTATTATTTTTTCCCCACATATGACTTAGTCATAGATGATTGAATTGCGTAAAGTTCTAAATGATTAATCCTTAGAACTAACAGCCACTGAACTCAGTAGTGCCTAAATTCACCAACATTCATATTTAGTATTTGTGGAAAGAGGCTACTTGAAAATTTAGAGCCCTGTCCGCATTTGTTTATCAGGCTGCTGCAGCGTCACCCTCTGACCTCTCTGATGTAGGTGAGTGGCAAACAAGAAAAGGCCAAATCCCACTGAAAGCACCATCTGAAGGCAGAAACTCGCGCATCTGTTTTAGCATAATAATCATCTCTCAAGCCTGTTTGTCGGCTCATAGGTTTGCAGGAGAGTGCTCGCAAGCGTGTGGGTGTGTGTTCAGGGTGCCTACTTAAAAATCAGCAGCAGAGTTTGTCCTCTTGTTATTGCTGTATCTCATGCAGATAATTCAGAGTCACGCTGCGATTAGTAGTCAGTCCTGGAATGTAAAAAGAAAAACGGGACTTGTATCACAGAAATTTCTGACTTCGAGACCTGGTTGTTAATCGAGTGTCGAGAAAGTGAATAAAGTTGGAGGTTGAAGATGTAGAAAATACGGATTAATTCAGGGGGGAATCTGATTTTAGTTTTAATTCAGCTTTCTTGCAAGAGCTCGACAGTTCTAAATAGGAATTGTAAGCCAACAAAGAAAATTTGAGTATTTAATATTCAGTAAAAACATGGGTCATATCAGCATTCAAAAAGTCACTGTGGCTGTAGATATTTCTGTAACAAAACATTCTGTGTCTCTGAGTGGATACCTACACAGTCATCAAGGAAAGCTCAACGTTGCATAAGTACAAAATCTTACCAAGTATTTTTTGTCCAGTTTCCAGACTAAATATCTTAGTAGACTAGAAATGAGACCAAACTAACTTTTCAGCTCTACATAGCAGCTTGTTTGTGAGGTGGGTCTAAGATGCCACCTGCTCTACATTATACAACCCCACTGTAACCTAAAAACAGACATGATTGCTAAAAGAGACAAATGGCCTTTAGCGATGGATAAATGACATCAGCAGCACTGAGGACTGGTTTATAGGTTGGATTTATAAAACCCATTCATATATGATGTGCATCTTAGATTCGTTTGTTTTCTAAAACTTCCAGCTCTATTTTAACCAACAAAATTCTGTTTCTTTTTAACATCCCAGATGGTGTGAAAAGCTTTCCTGTGTTCAGTCTTTCTCCCTCTTTACTGCTTCCCTCTTTCCCATCATCCCACCTTCTGTTTCTGTGTTTCCCATTAGGACTTCTGCCTCTTTTTGTGGTTAATAGTCAAGTATCTGCCTGCGAAGCTGATGAGGCCCATTAGTGTGAGTGAGCCGCAACAAAGGAGGATCACAGCTCTGCAGTGTAATGTGATGAGCTTCCTCTCACTTATCAATTCCAGGAAGCATTAGAAGAGTGAAGGAGGAAAAACTCTAATTTCATACACCTATAATTAAATGACACAGACGGCTTGATAGTCCCTGGACCATTGTGAATCCAAATTACACAATGTAATGAAGGAAAACCCTTTCAAAATGAAGGTTAGGCTTCAGAGACGCTTGAACTTCTTAGCACAAATTCAAAGAGGAAGTAGTCATTGGAAAAGAAAACCTGCGATATTAGTTTTACAGTTGTCCAATCCAAAAAAAAAAAAATATTCAGTGCACAGGTTTTTAAGTCAAACAGGTTAAATGATGAGCAAGCTCATAACAGTTAGGTAATATTCAGAGAAATGTCTCAGCAGTCCACAAGATGAAAAGAATTGTTTAAATATGTAGTTTCCTGAGAAACCTTGTTCAAAAAGGGGGCTTTTAACCTTCAAAGCCACTAAGAGAGTTAAGTTGCTGAGGAGATGTGAAGCGGTGGAGTCAATCTGATCCAGTTGCCATTACAGATAACAATACAGTTACCTCTCACATCTTCCACAATGCTGACTTCATCTTCACAGAGGCCAGCTTGAGCTGTTGACATGCAACTTGTTGTTAACATAGACGATCTATGAGGCCAAACATAGGTCTTTCCATCAAGGTTTTTATACACATTTTGAAGTATCACATTAAAAAATGTTGATGGAAATGGCAAAATTCAAAATTACTTTCTGAATTTGGCAAAAATAAATAAATAAATAAATATTCACGCTAATTTGAGATGGTCTATAGCTTTTCTGAAAAACAGTTATTGTGCTAAAGGAGAGATGGAAACATTTGCCAAATATGTTCTAATGTTGCAAACATTCCCATCCACTGGTGGGTCTGTGCCTCTGGGAAGGCACAGAATTCTGAGAAATTTCAAAATCTGAAATGTGTGGTCCATGCTAGTTTGCAAGTTCTGCATCTCATTTATTACAGGCATGCATAGAGTCAACGTCTAACAAAATTATGCTTTGGGTAACCTGGTTGATCTGCTTTTTTCTGTTTTGTGACATTAAAAAATTTGGTCAAAGTTTACAGGTTAACTGGACCAAAAATTAGCTAGTGACATTTCAGAGAAAAAGTTTAGCAATCTTGGTCCTATCACAGGTAATGCTAATATGGAGCCAGAGCTGAATAGATGGCACTGGCTCCATCTGTGACCATTTTGTCTCTTAGTGAAGAAGCTCCTGACTTACTGGTCAATATATATTCCAAACCTCTTATTAAAAGAAGACGTGGATCATGGTGGCCAAACAAAGATGACTGGCAGAAGAAACTTTGGCTCCAATCCCTGCTGGGTAAATAAATGTTTTATCCTAGTTGACCTTGAAATGCAAAAGAGAGAAAAAAGAGAAATCCTGAAACAGCTAAAATGTATTTAAATCAATGTTTTTGTTTGCATTTGTGAAGGAGGAAGTTGCGTTCACTGTTTTCTGAGGTTTTTCTGTGTCCTTGAGTAGTTGTTGGTGTTGTGCTATCACAGCCGGCACAGAGGTTTGGTTTGTTTGACAACGCAGTGTGAAAGCCTGCCCAAACCAACTAAAGATGTAACAAATGTTGTAATTTTGGTCCCCAATCAAACCGAATCATCCTTAGAGTTTCAGATTTTATTTTGGCTCAGATTCCAGACACATTTGCCTTAAATATTTCTTGAGATGAGCGCAGCCAATGAAAACGTAATTTGGAACCTCTAATGCCTTTGCACCTTCCCGACTTTCTAATTCCAGTAGTTCAGTTTAATGCCAGTTTGTTTTGTCTCTAATAAAACTGGGAATTGAAAGAAAGCAGAACTAAAAGCCAGACAGCCCAAACAGAGTGAAATAGCTCCCATAGTCTGGTGTAAAACAGATGAACAGACACTTTGAGACAAGCCCAGCACTCCCTTGATACTAAACCACATCCAGACTCCAAATTCATCCTCATTAGTTTCCCATGATGACTTTAATGAGCACCTCACTGGGAAGGTTTGGCTTGGCCACTGTCCTCTGGGTCCCCTGGCATCACAGGCCCGAGAGCCTCTCTTGATAGCAGGAGCTGATGAAGCGACATTCATCATCGAGCACAGGCGAGAGGAGGTGTGAAGGGGAGACAGGAAGGAGGAAACAAAACGAGACGGAAAGGAAGGAGGAGCACACAGAACAGTGCATGGAGTGGAGGGTCTCCCAGAGGATGAGGAGCAGCGAAGAGCTGATGATTAGCAGAGCCACGTCCATCATACTACAGAGGTTGAAGGAGCGAAAGAAAAAAGACTCAGAAGGACTCAGGTTGTCGGTGCAGTTCAAGAATTTGCAATATTTATTTTAAATGCGAACCAGGTTTATGTAAAAAACCTCTTGTTGAGATTAAAAGATAAGAACCAAAGCACAGTTTTATTCAAGGATATGCTAAAAGTGATCTGAAATAAGAAGAATCTAGAATCTCACAATAATGAGTGGACTGGTTAGATGAATGGATGAATATAGATTTGATGGTTGGAAGAATAGATGATGGACAGATGGATGGATGGAGGAAGGGATGAATTGCTGGTAGATTTGATGAATAATTAATTTCTAAATCATAAATGGTAAAAAAAAAAAAAAAAAAAAAAAAAAAAAAAAGATTAAAGCTTTCATTTTGTACGAGTGAGAAGACAAAGATGTTTTCACACTCTTGTTTCCAATACCAGTCCAGAGTTGGACAATAATAACAAATCCCATTTATATTCCACTGCTTATTTTACTGTCAACACAAAGCACCAAGTGTATGGAAGCTCTGGATATTGAAACTGACCGCTATCTGAATATCTCTAGTTCATTCCTTTGTGACTCATATTGAAATATGTAAATTTTCTCTAATAAAAAACGTATATTTGTTGTGACTTCAGCTGTGCTGACAAAACAGCATGCATCAATGTATTGAGCCATTTGTAAATGGTCCTTTGTCCTTGCAAAAATATATATATTAAAACTGGTTTATTACAAAAAGGAGGAAAAAAAGAGTATGCTTGGATATAATCAGATTTTAAGTCATATTGTGTGATCTGCAGCCTGCAATAGCAACTCACAATAGTATGTTTTAAAAAAAAAGGAGGGGAAATCAGTGGAGCATGATTTGAAATGCTAAAAGACACAGTAATTATATACTTTATTTTTAACAAAACTGACAGAAGAATATATTTATCTTCTGCTTCACATGTCTCTTCATCTCATGTCTTTGTCCTGGAGTTGTCGCTCTTTTGTGTAGCAACGGCCATCGTGGATCAAAACACGTGTCTGAAAGCTTTGATTTTGCATTCGATTTGAAAGGCTTTTCCAGGAGAAAGCTTCGGTTCGATAACTGAAGAAAAAAAATGAATTAAAAGGACAATGAGACCCTTGGAGGACACACAAAGAAGACAGAAAACTTGAAAAAAAAATCAAAGCCTAAGCCAGCTTTTTCAGTCCGCCCTGCCCGCATTATCAGTAGCCAAAGGCCAAAAAGTTGAACTCATAAAAAAGGGTGGAAATAAAATATTTCTTTAAAGCTCTACAGAAAGCAGGTTTGCTCCTGGATTTTAGGCTTTGGGAATTTTGCATGTTGAGAAGCAGCAGTGAAATGCAAGCTCTCATCCTGGGACACGGTGTCATAAAAAAAATAATGCAACTCCTCAGGCGTGGCCTGGCTGCTCCTTCTGAAGCCTGGGTTGAAAGTTAAAAACAGCTTTCTGTCCATCACAGCTGTAGCTGTGTTATTATCTGCTCATTTCCTTTCAGCTTTGTATTTTTCTGAAACAGTCATGCTGCATTTGGGATTTTTCTTGGTATTAGAGGAGTTATTTGATTCAAAAAGAGGAAAGATAAAATATACAGAACTAAGGTACATTGGGCAAATATAATAGGCACAATAAAAAAAGCCTTTATGTCCATTCTCACTCATAACTGACTTTAAGTCTCTCCAAGCGGTTGTTGTAAATATGATTTGCACTAACAGGGAATTGTTTTTCATTTGTAATTGAATACAGTTCACCAGTTTCCAAAAATAGGTAGAAGTGCTGGGCACTCTTCCTTTAACCGCTAATGCACTAATAGTAGACCTAACTTATCGTCTGGCACTTTTGTTAACTTTGAAAACATTTAGCGCACTTAGCTAAAACACATTTTTCTGGATATATTCTAAAAGGCTAATTTACTCGACTGTTTTGTAAACATTTCCAGTTAAATTAAGTTTAACATCTGTGTTGAAGTCTAGTTTGACAATTAATACTTCAAGCAGTTGGCCGTTTATATTCATACTCTTATTTTGAAGTGGGTTGAGACGGTTTATGCAACAGATCCGTTTCCTCTTATGTTTTGTTTTCTCAATTGATTTAATTCAAACTAGAAACATATAGGAATAAAACAAAACATGGAAAGTAGAGAACAAGACAAACAGATACAATAACTAAGAGCATTACAATTCAATAAAATCTGTAAGTAGGCAAATTTTGAATTTTTTTTATAAATAACTTGGAATTGTGTTCCGCAGAAAAATCTGCAAATCCACTCTTCACGTGTGCACCGTTACTGGCTAATGACACTGACGATTTTAAGATGGCCTTAAATTAAAGGGCTATTTCTTTAAACAAAGTAGGTTTATTTGGTTATTCTTCTATAATAGCCAGAGCTTAAATGATCTATAGAACTATGTTTGTGAAATGTAATATTTCATATTTCTGAAAAGTTAAATTACGAAAGCTGTTCTGAGCGAAGGTGGGGGTTCAGGACACAAAGCGTCATACAAGCACCACCACTGACCCACAGGAAAGACGTGCAGCAACGTTCAGTCCATGTTAACAGTGAAGGCAGAAAAATGATTAAATAGAGCTCCTGCAGCCACACTAACAAATAAAATGTATTTTAAAAGGGCTGTGGGAGAAAACAGGAGTACCCTGAGAAAACATTCAGCCACATCGCTGTAAACAAAGACCAGCAAAGCCAGCACTCAAAATAAACCCAACCCTCTTGTGGGAAACGTATCTTAATTTTTTAAACTGTATGGCCTACTTTTCTGACTGTAACAACCTAAAAGCAAAAAAAATGAAAACACTTTTTAAGGCTTCTTGATGTATTTATTCACACAGCTGTATTAAGTACTCAAAAAGCGTTTCCATAAAATTGCAGTAAAATCTGAATCATTGATTAAAGTCAAGGACTTAGCACATCTTCACCCTCTCTGAAGCTCTGTGTGCTTAATTAACCAAGCTCAAACGTTATTATTCAGTATTTTTTTAATCATAGCTGTCAGCTTTTTATTGTTGTTTATAATTAGACTAATTATTCTTGGCTTTCTCAGATAGTGGTGGGTAGGGCTAATGGGTTTGGACCCATTTCTAGTTATTGTGAGCTTGCTTTCTTGATACCGCTATCAAAAAGAACGGATCCAGAATACAAAACGAAATTCAAATGTACACACCTCTATATCATTTACCTCCTGTTATGACAAATAAAGCCGCCAAGACAAGAAACAAAAGAAGACAGTCCGCACATAGAAATCAGTAGATGAATGAAAAAAAAGTGTTGATAAGAATAATAGTTTTTTTGTGCAGCACTCATGCATTTAATAATGATTTCAGCGTCTTTCAGCCTCCAGTCTGGCAGAGTGGCTTGTTTCTTTATTCAACCTGCCTTCCCCGTTTCATTCAAGGACGTTTGACGCTTTCCTTTTCAGCATCCTGTGTAGAGACAGGCTTTTGCAGCTAAAGAGGGATTTACTTACAGTGCAGCTGGAGAAGGCAAAGCCAAGAGTCATGGGGAGTGGGAATTTTAAATCAGTCTCCAAACCATTTGACCTTTTGTGCTTGGCATTGGTGTGAAATGATAAATCTGAAAAGAACGTCCTTGATCTTATCTTTTTTTTTTTTTTTTTTTGCTTTCGCACACAAAGCTAATTGTGAAAGTCAGGTAGTTTACACACATTTTAACACTGATGAAAACCTTTTACGTTAAGCTCCACAATCCCCTCCAGGGAAGGCTTTAGTCCGACAGTCCAGTTTACTCCAGAATAATTTACTTTGTGAGATAGTTTAAGTGTATGCACTGACTGATGGCATTTTTAAATTTCGTTGTTCCAGTGACAATGACAATAAAGACTTTTATCTCTTTTATCTCTTTAACTGCTCCACTGGGCACTTTTTTTTTTTTTTTTTTTTAATTAATCTTTTATTTGGAAAGGCAAGTTACAATTACTTTGGCTGGGCACATTTTGCTCCTGGTTATAAAAAATGGATCATTTTGTAGTTTAAATTGGAGGATTGCAACATTTTAGATGGAAGAAGCAATCTTTAGATTTCGTAAATAAATGAATTTATTTATAGTGAGACTCTTTTGTAATGGCGGCACAACAGAGTAGCTATTAGCACTGAATCCTAGTCTTTCTGCACTGAGCTTATGTATTTTTTGTGTGGGTTTTGTTTGGGTTCCCAGATTTTCTTCTAAAGTCCAGAAACGTAAGTGTTTGAATAACCGGTCTAATTAAAGGTGCATTGACATCTATCCTCCTTATTCCACTTTAACTAAACTGAAGTTTGTTTGGATAGAAAGTCCAGTTTTTTGGGGGTGTTGTGAATGCACAATCAAACTCTGATGTGGACCAAAAAGCAAACTCTGGCCCACCTACATACTAAGATCTCAGCTCGGTTGAAGTGAACTCTGGTGCTGCTCAAATGCAGAGTGAATGTTCTAGGGGACCAGGGACCGCTCCAAAACAGGAAGTGGACTACACAGGGCATTCTGGGTAAATCCAACCAAAACAAAACACACATGACTGGCACTGGCAGGAGAAATGCCTTTTATGAATGAAAAATAGAAATCCTACAAATCTTAAAATATGACTCCACTTCATTTTATGTCTTCCTCAGATTTTTTTTTTTCGTTTCCTTCAGTGGCTCTTGATGCAGTCCCACCACAGACAAGATTGTTCATTTTTTCAAGTATTTTGGATCGTTTGACACTGTGAAGTTTGCTTCCACACTGCATTGTGTCAAACTGCACTGTGAAAACCAAATTTTTCTCCTGACATTCTTCTTCACACAGCAGAGATTGGCAAATTAAAGTAACATGAGCTGAAAACTTTGCTATCACTTCTTTTGTTGAGAGAGACATTTTGTCTTGCCTTCCAAACACTACGTCATCACTCCGTCAACTTTTGTCAACATTCTTAGCAGCCTTGCTTGCTTTTTTTTTTGCTTTTCGGCATATTTCTCTAATTTGGCAATGAAATTGAATAAAGATCGCTGTAACAAATTTAATGTTTAAATTTTTGTCTCCAATCAAACTAAGTCTACTGGACCCATCAGTGGTGAAAACAACCCAGGATTCCCAGAAGGACCAACCTCCTTAGCTACAAATGAAGAAGCCCAGGAATAGTGTGGTACGGCCGCATTTACAATAGAAACAGACAAATTGGTGCACCAATCCATGTGGAGGAAGTAAAGCTGGTGCATTTTGTGGGCATTGGACTAAAAGTTTGAGAAGTTGCACATTAACACAAAAGGGAAGAACAACGCAAAAAATACAGTAGAAGAAAGCTGGTGACAAACTGATGGGACAAAAGGAAAGAAAAACGAGAATATGAAAGTATGAGGACCCTGAAGCAGCCTGTGCAAGCTGACAAAAGCCCCCTCAGCGTGTTATGCAAATGTATAAGTCACACCCTGTCAAGAAATCCAAATTCAACTCAAGCAAACACGTCCTTGCTCTTCCTCTGTGGACTCCTGACACGCTTCATTATTCATTTGCAGACATCACTGTTGGCGCCCAGCCATATTATTCAGAGCTCAAAGAGAAAAACATCCTTGAGAATCATCAGGCTGCAAGACAGAGAATGGTGTTAGCACTTGAGCTCACTCCGGAGGTGTTGCTGCTCCATATGGACACAAGCAGAGCCCTGCAGAGGTACGGGCAGGACGTAAAACAGCATATGTCTGAGCACTATCACTCTAATTGCAGATGTCTGTGAGGACTCATGCATCTGCCCATTTCCCTTAGGGAACGTTTAATCAACAGATTTCACTTTTAAGGGAAATCTATTTTTCTAAGTGGGGTTCTGTGAGGTAGTTCTGTGTAGCTGGTTTGTTCCCTAAAGTTAGACTACAGTCAGAGGGATGTTAGCTTTAAGAGTCAGGGAGGAACACTCAAGGAGCAGTTGTGATTAGAGTTCAGAGCAAAAGAAAATAAAATTTTAAACTGACTTGTCTGAATGTAGGAAGAATGAAGAGCTAAAAGAGGAAAAGTAGAGTTCTTTCCTTGCCATTAAAACTTTTTATAATACTAAAACATTGTGAGCAACCAGTCAGTTACGATTTTCTATCTAACTTGATAAAACTTTACATTTTTTAATTGGTCATTATTTGTCCTTTTTTCTTTAAGTTCTTCAAATTCCTTTCCAAAGGCAGCTTGGTGTTCAATGAAAAAAAGCAAAACACTACGAGGAATAACTCAATCATATCACATATTTATGTCTGTTCTTCTTTATTTATTTATCTCTGGGAGAGAAAATGACTTAATTGCAGTTCCTCAACAATAATTAGAGTTTGGGATTGTTGCGTCTGCGTAGTGTCTGTAGACCTGCAGCTCCCGTTGCTGAGCTGCAGGTCTCCATTCATTTGTTACCTGAGTGTTAAACTCTCCAAATCATGCAGATTTAGACACATTTCTCCAACATTATTCCAGAAGTCTTGGTTTATGTCTGTGTGGCAAACTTTAGTCTGCTCATCATGCTTTCTCAGCTGTCTTTTCCCTTGAAGCTTTTCCAGTGCTTAACTGGTTTTTGGAGTTTGCTCATTACCAGCTCTTTGTTTTTCTACTGGTCAAAGCTCTGGCCCTGAAAACCTGTGCTAACCTAACACCAGTTTGCTTCTGAACCAACCACCTTTACCAGCACCTTTACAACGGGTTCATAGGAGTCAACAGCCAATCAAATGAATGGCAGGTTCGAACTCTGGAGTTGAGTTTGATTGTGATCTGTTAAATTTAAAACATAAAAAAACAGTAAAAACATGGAGGCTTGATTCTGCCAAAATCTGAATCATTGAATAAGGTGAATAACTACATATAAAAATACAAAAACAAATACATAAAGTAAATAAAAATTTAAAGTAAACAAAATTGAAAGAAAAATAATAACTGATGGAATAAATGACTAAACATTGAGGGAATATGTTTGAGATATGAATACATTTGGAAATAAATTAATATATGTTGTAAATATGTGTTTTCATATTTTATTTATTTTCACATTTATTCGTTTATTTGTCCTCACACCTTTCCTCCTCAAATGTGTTATAATGAGGGTGGAGTTTCTGCCTGTAGGACAATCCATAAATGGTCAGCCATCAATTTGCACAACCAATCAGCTCCCAAGAAATTAAAACAAACTTCCTGGGACTTCTAGGATTTATTTATTTCTTCTTAATCGCTCTGAAGTAAATAGCCTGCTGCTCATCTGAAACTTTCAATCTGGACCTGGTCCAAAGAACAAGCATTTGTGTTTCTTTTAATAGACCAAGAACTCCTCATCATTAACTCTGACAGAGCGACAGGCTGCAAACCTCCTCAGGGAGGTTTGCTGCGTCCACTGCAGGTCCAGTCGGGTGAGGAGAAATGTAACGCCCCCTTAGTATTTGATATTGTCTAATTCTATATTGCTTTTTAAATGATATGGGTATATTTAGAAAAGATTGTGACACATATTGATATGATGGAAAAATGAAGGAATGAGTTGGTCCATCATAGCATAACAAACATCTAAAGTCTCCAGTAATTATGACGGAGGGAAAAATGTAGAAATCTGTGACTTATGATGGAGAACACAAGCTGCCAGGAAGTAACTAAAACTGCAGCTAATGCCCCTCTGAGAGCAAAACCAAGCCAAAATATGTGAGGGCCGAAGTCAGCAGAGACAAGAAACTGAGGGCGTGGCCAGGTGTGTCAATGAACAGAGGGGAAAGCAGGACAGTTTTCAGGACAAAAGAAGCACTGTTGTCAACTTCTCTACATTGTTGCTGTATTTATGGACCTCAGACTGCTGTAGCAACTGTTTTTCAAAACAACTAGTGATAAATATAGCAGCTTTTTTGTGTAGTGTTGGAAATGTTTGGCAGCAAAACTCTAAACAAATCTAAAGTAAAGTTTCATCAGCAAAATTAAAGAAAAAAAAAAAAAAAGGTTGATTTTGGGTCTAGTTACACTTTAATTTAAAAACTCCCACAGGAACAAAGACAAGAATGTAATGTAAATTTCTTGGGAGCTGATTGGTTGACACTGATTCACTGACCAATCATGTCGCCAGTGGTGGAACCGCCCACCTTCTTACATCACCAAACACTGGAGGAAAATAAGTGGTATGGAATGTAAAAATAAATGTGGAAATAAATAACTAAAACAAAAAAATATAAATCATAAATGTTTATTTTTTTTATTTTATTTTATTGTACTTAGTTTTATTTTCTCATTCATTTATTAAATTTATCAATTTTGGCAGGAACAGTTCTCCATTAAAACACAGCGGTTCATAATGAGCAAAATGTCGCGTCAGACTAACAGAAGCCAACGCTCTCTTCCACTCTTTAAGTAGGTCAATGCAGCACTTAAAGCTGCACACACAGCTGGCTATTCTCTACTGAATCCATAAACTCCATTTCCCATTCAGTCCTTTAACTTTGTCCATCTTTTCTAACTTCACCAGGTGGCGATAATAAAGCTTGGTTTGAAAGCTGTGTTTAGCTCTTGTTTTGCCAGCAGCTGTTGTGGGAGAGAGATCAGCTGAACAGGATTGCAAAACCTTCACAAGCACCTCTGGTTGTTTAAAACAGGCTTTATTCATTTAAATGGTGGCATTAGAGCATCTGTTTGCAGAGATGCTGAGATTTTTTTTTTTTTTGTTAAACTTTCTCCATAGATTATGATCCTTCAAAAAAGGGAAAAAGAAAAAGTGTGAGCCGCCAAGTTAGAACTGGGTCGAGCAAAATCCCTGGTTAAACACTGGAAATACTTCAAACAGTCCAAATGGAGAGCAAACATTTCCAGCTAGATCACCTCCCATGTTAAACTTGTACTGACTCTCTGATTGTACAGGCATTTACTTTAACTTTTACAGGATGATAGAGCACATTTTCATCATGTTGCTGGCTGCTCTCTGCCTAAACTAGATTGGACAGGCAGACCTGGACTGGTGGGCAGTTGTTTTGAATTTTCCCCTTCACAGCAATGTTTTCCTTACTTCTTCAGAATCTACGGAAGAGGACTGGAGCCACAGAGAACAAAAAAATTGCTACTTTTTTTCTCGGAATTCTATAATGGCCACTATAGATGGAAAAAAAGAACAAGGAGGAGGAGTAAATTTACACCGAATAACTCACATTTTGAGAAAAAAATAAGGACAATCCTGAGATTCAACTGTTGACAAAATATGAGGAAAAACACCTAATATTTTGATTAAATTTGACATTTTGAAGAATACAAAGAGATTTCTGAATTTGAATTGTTGAAAATTTTGAAATTTCAGGAATTTTGTAGAAAAAAGAAAAATACTTGGACATATCAAAAGTCAAATTCCAAGTTTTTTGTTTTTTTTCCAGAAATGTCTCTCAGAGGAGACATTTTAAATATGATTAAAACGAGATAAAATGTGGCTCTCACTGCTTCATCAGGCAAGACAACCTGGGGGAAGAAACTGTGTCTGCGGCAGCTAGTTTTGCAAATAGCGCTCCTTAGCGTTGACTTGAAGGTAACAGAATAAGCAGTTTGTGTCCAGGATGTGTGTGGTCTGCAGAGACACTAGCTTCCCTGATGACTCTACCTACAGCATTAAACATTCCTCAAGAGATGAACAGGGACCCACAGGGAATTAAAATATACTACAAAATCATGCCAGCTTTAGAATATTGTCTTATTTTTTCCACATATGTGCACAATTGCAAGTTTGCCTCTGTTTTGGCAGTTAATCCTGTTTTACTTTACTTTCACTAAAGTCAAACATGACACTAAATCTAGCTTGCAACATCTTTTACAAAACGTTGAGGAGCTGATAGATTTCTATCTCAGGCCTGTTTTTAAGTCGCTTAAAATATCTCACTTGGCTTAATGATTTAAAAAGTGAGGAGCTCCTAGTCTCCAGCATGGATTCAATTTCCTTCCCTGCTCATTAACTCATCGTCCAGTCATTACATGTAGGCGGTTCTGTTTGGGTTGGCTCAGCGATTTGGGTTGTTATAGAGGAAGATCTACCATGAAATCAGTGAATTACCACCATTGAGTTAATTGGAATTTTGTCACGAAGCTATATCAACATGTTTTCAAGCTGTTTAGCAAAAATTGTAAAAAGAAGAAATGTGTGCTCTGAGCTGCTGCAGTAATTCCCATATGTTATGCCTAAAGCTGGCTATAATTTCAGTAATTCAGCTTTATTAAGTATTGATTACTTCTCTTCAATTTTCTCTAACTGCTTTACACTTTTAATGTTGCCAAGAGACCGAGCGAAACTGACGCTGAAAGTGTTCTCTCCGTCTCGTTCTGAGGGACTCCACCTTCTTCTAAAATAGATGTGGGTCAGCTTTTAAGGCACTTCAGTGGATACTTTCATAATATATCCAAGTTTCAGGAAGACTTTCACCATTAATTCATTCATCCAGTCCTTTCTCTGGCCTTATGGCTGAAGTTATTCATCGTTTTTGACAGTGAGAGTGGGATGCTGCTTCTAGCAGTGGGAGAAATGTCAAAGAGTAAAGTTATACTTTTAATTAATTAACAGCATAAGTTACCTTTGTGAATCCGGTGGCAGCTTTTATTGGCCTCTACTGTTCTACGGATGTTATGTCACCTTTAAACATGGCACAGCATGTACAGTTGGGTTAGAGCAGTCATGTTGTTCCATGTAAATCTGACAGGTTGCTACTATTTTAACTTTATTACTGGTTTGACTCTGCTTGGGAACGTTTACACCTTTCAACTCAGTTTGCACACAGGTATTAGGACTTTCAGTAATGTATGTGTCATACTTTAGATAAGCGATTCTCTGTCCTCGTATCGATATTCTTTAGTTGATTCAATGCCTAAATGCAAAATTTGAGATTATTTGTTGCTCAGGCCACCTCACCTCTCCAACATCTGAAAACATGAATGGATGATTGGCTTAAATTCAGGACTCAAAAGTTGTAGTGGAAAGTGGTAAACACAGGAAGAGCTTGATTAAATACAAGTGATCTACAAACAAGGGGGAAAGTCTGAATTTAAGGTAGGAGAGCAAAAACAAGAAGAAAGTAAAAAAGTGAACAGAAACAAACTGATATGGCGAGACATTGTCAACAATAACTGAGCTAAAAATGGATCAAATGCAAATTTTAAACACAAACTAGTGATAGGTCATGTTCCAAAGATGTCAGATAGCTGTGAGGAGGACAGTGTGTCGCAAAGTCCCATAAATATGACTGACAACTGTAAACAAAGAAGCAATCTGGATGTAGTCTAGAGATATCAGGAAAGCAGGGGGGTATAGTTTGGTTACACAATTTGTTTCTGTAACAAATTGTCACCAAGTTTCTGTAGATCTGATTGAACCGATTTGAACCTGCTTTTGTAACAGAACAAATACATAAAATTAAGCATGTAAAGATAAGGTTTCTCATAAAAACACTAAATGATAAAAGGATTTTATCACATATGAAACATTCATATTTGTCAATTCAAACCAAAATATTAGGCAACAGATGATGAAGAGAAAAGAACTTCCCATTACAAACAAAAACTCCCATGAACCCTTCAAGCCTGTGTGTAAACAAAAAAAAAAATTATTTAAAAAGAAATTTAAAATGTCTCAGAATAAATGTTTATGTTTCAGGCTTTATCAGAGCAACACTAAACAAAACCAATTATTGCTTTTTTTTTTTTTTTGCATCATGGCATCCATCCATCCATCCATCCATTATCTGTTCACCCTTGTCCCTAATGGGGTCGGGAGTTGCTGGTGCCTATTGCCAGCTGCGTTCCGGGCAAGAGGCGGGGTACACCAATTAACCTGACAGTCATGTTTTTGGACTGTGGGAGGAAACCGGAGAACCCAGAGAGAACCCACACATGCACAGGGAGAACATGCAAACTCCATGCAGAAAGACCCCGGACCGGGAATCGAACCCAGGACCTTCTTGCTGCAAGGCAACAGTGCTACCAACTGCACCACTGTGCAGCCTGCATCACTGAAGGGGGGGGGGGAGAAATGATGAAAAAAAAAGATGAAAATTTTAAAGCGTTGTTAATGTTTCTCATTTTAATTATGTCCCATTAGACTTTTTCTTGGGGCTGCACAGTGGCGCAGTTGGTAGCACTGTTGCCTTGCAGTAAGAAGGTTCTGGGTTCAATTCCTGGCCCGGGGTCTTTCTGCATGGAGTTTGCATGTTCTCCCTGTGCATGTGTGGGTTCTCTCTGGGTTCTCCGGTTTCCTCCCACAGTCCAAAAACATGAATGTCAGGTTAATTGGTCTTTCCAAATTCTCCCTAGGTGTGAGTGTGTGTGTGCATGGTTGTTTGTCCTGTTTGTTTCTGTGTTGCCCTGCGACAGACTGGCGACCTGTCCAGGGTGAACCCCGCCTCTCACCCGGAACGTAGCTGGAGATCGGCAACTCCCAACCCCGTTAGGGACAAGGGTGAAAGAAAATTGATGGATAGACTTTTTCTTCACATTGCACCTTTAAAAATCTTGTCTAATATTTAAAGAAGAAAAATTAAACATTCGTTTTAAAGCCTGTGTTCGCGAAGAATATTCAAAATAGAATTAACTAATGAATCATGAACTTATGTTTCAATCAGGAATTACCATTTACGTTTATTTCCTGCAGCTTTACAGCCAGAGTGATGGTTTTAACTTGCAACTAAATGCATTTAATCTAATTTATCCCCTCAGCTGTGTAATTATGCTGCTAATGCCAACTATGTAGACTCACATAAAACATGACAGTTAATGTCAACAGCCATTACCATTAGATGCTTATGGAGACGTCAACTTATGTAAGTGTGCAATAAGGGGAATAAATGCCACTGCAATAGGGTGGCTGGAAACCCACGCATGACGAGGCCACAAACCCATATCTGTAAGTGGCAGCAACATAGTTGAAATGCAGCTTTACCAGTTTCTTACGTTCACAGTCTTTTTAAAAAAATATGTTATTAATTCATCCCACGGTTATTTTATTGCGCCCCTCAATCCAGATTTACCAAAACTAAGTCAAATTTTTGAAATGTCACTTAAAAGGGGCTCCTCATGCCTTTCTCATAGACTTAATTAATAACTTTAAAATCATTTAAAAAAATAAGAGGAAACCACAAGTGGTGTTTTGGTGTGGTTAGAAAGATTGTAGTATCACAAAGAGACTTGCCAGATTTTCATTGAAACAGTATACTGGCGTTTGCATGCGGGAGACGGTTCTGCTTCACTTGAAGCCTTGAGGCAACTTTAAGGCTCCTTTGTCCCACAGCGTGCCACTTTATGAGAGTATAATCAAACTCCCACCTCATAATAGTGCTGCATGCGGCGCCTCCTACGCGTTTCTAAAGTAAACCTACAAAACAGAGGCTTTATCATTTTAGCACACCAATTCAGTTTTCCAATTTTACCTTCAGGGACATAGGAGCTGTTTACGTATGAAGCAAATTATTTTGTACTCTAACATCCCAAGGGGATGATGGTGGTAATCTAAGTGAGACACGGCAGAAGAAACTCTGTTTCAACAGAGTTCAAGAAGTTCAACTGGCTGCAGGAGCCTCCTAACAGCTGGGACAGAGCGAGTGAAGTCCTTCAGATGGAGAAAGAGACTAAGTGGTGTGAATCCTCAGAGGAAGATGATCCTTGCTGTAGGTTCTGGGCCTTTTTCTGTAGTGCGCCATCAGTTTCAAACCTGGCCTGCATAAGACACAGGCAGGGCCATCAGTCAATAATTCTTTAAAAAGAGAATCGGGTAAAAAAAAACACCACATGCTATTCTGCCATAGTGTTTAATAGATAGGATTAGCTGGCAGGGCTAATTAACAATAAAGCTAACTGAACCATCCAACAATATGGGGCTGCTAGGCTAGCAGAAGCCAACAATACAATCACTGACTCACCAATTCTGTTTTGAAGGTAAATATAAAGTCCTTTCACCTCTCATGGATCTTTGAAAGTCGCCTCCTATAATCAACATCAAACACATTCTGTTTTAAGTGCTACTTCATGGAAACTGATCGCCGATTCACTTAAAACACTTACCTGCACTAACCCATCTCTAAACTTCCCTGTAGTCTTACCAACTTGTTTTCTTGACAGGTAATATAGCCACTGATTGGTTGTCTATATGACACTTTACTCACAAGAATGAATAACGGGAGAGGACATGCATGAAGCTCATACTGGGACAGAGGAAATTATTTTTCTACCTTGGTCACACGAGGATGAGGTCCTTTTTCAGCTATGTTGAAGTACATATATGTCTCAAGACCAAAATGGAAACAATTTTCTCGCATTATGCAAGTCAAAAGCCGGCTGTTAATCCTGGCAAAAACGACAAAGACGACAACAGGAAGGAGGAGGATGTTTTTTTTTTTGTTTGTTTGTTTTTCCAGACGATGTGCTCTGGCTCCACCAGAGCTCTCACAGCATCGCACAGTTCATAAAAAGTTCTGTGTTTTTAATGTGTTGAATCAATAGTTCTTCAGTAAAATTGCCAACTACAATGTCCCCAAAATGCTGCATTAGTGGCCACTCCCAAGTGTAAGAGACGTGTCGCTTCAAAGCCTGAAACAGCAGCGTCTCCTCTGATTGGCTGATAGATAATGACGTCTAGCACCATAGCTGAATTATGAATACATTCATGTTTGCATCCGTCATCGCTATGAATTTTACTGTTTATTGCCAGAACAAGCTTATTTACGTGTCACTTTAATTTCTTATTTAATGGAACCAGCAATTTTGAAATTGTGCTTTTTCTTTATTAGCAGAACATAGACAAAGATTTGCATACATTTGTAGTGGACACACAGTTGTTGATGTTTTTTGTTGTGATAGGCTCACCACTGTTTTGCTTCTTAATGTTGATGGGGAAATCACCATTGCATTTAAATGCCCTACTGTCATGTAGATGTAATGTTTTCCATACATTTCACCCAAAAGCCAAACATCTCTAGCTTTTTCTGAGTAGTGTGTGTATGTATATTAGTGAATCAATCGATAGATTTAGCAGCAAAATCCAGAAATTTCTTCTGCCGTGTCTCACTTAGATTACCACCATCATCCCCTTGGGATGTTAGAGTACAAAATAATTTGCTTCATACGTAAACAGCTCCTATGTCCCTGAAGGTAAAATTGGAAAACTGAATTGGTGTGCTAAAATGATAAAGCCTCTGTTTTGTAGGTTTACTTTAGAAACGCGTAGGAGGCGCCGCATGCAGCACTATTATGAGGTGGGAGTTTGATTATACTCTCATAAAGTGGCACGCTGTGGGACAAAGGAGCCTTAAAGTTGCCTCAAGGCTTCAAGTGAAGCAGAACCGTCTCCCGCATGCAAACGCCAGTATACTGTTTCAATGAAAATCTGGCAAGTCTCTTTGTGATACTACAATCTTTCTAACCACACCAAAACACCACTTGTGGTTTCCTCTTATTTTTTAAATGATTTTAAAGTTATTAATTAAGTCTATGAGAAAGGCATGAGGAGCCCCTTTTAAGTGACATTTCAAAAATTTGACTTAGTTTTGGTAAATCTGGATTGAGGGGCGCAATAAAATAACCGTGGGATGAATTAATAACATATTTTTTAAAAAGACTGTGAACGTAAGAAACTGGTAAAGCTGCATTTCAACTATGTTGCTGCCACTTACGGATATGGGTTTGTGGCCTCGTCATGCGTGGGTTTCCAGCCACCCTATTGCAGTGGCATTTATTCCCCTTATTGCACACTTACATAAGTTGACGTCTCCATAAGCATCTAATGGTAATGGCTGTTGACATTAACTGTCATGTTTTATGTGAGTCTACATAGTTGGCATTAGCAGCATAATTACACAGCTGAGGGGATAAATTAGATTAAATGCATTTAGTTGCAAGTTAAAACCATCACTCTGGCTGTAAAGCTGCAGGAAATAAACGTAAATGGTAATTCCTGATTGAAACATAAGTTCATGATTCATTAGTTAATTCTATTTTGAATATTCTTCGCGAACACAGGCTTTAAAACGAATGTTTAATTTTTCTTCTTTAAATATTAGACAAGATTTTTAAAGGTGCAATGTGAAGAAAAAGTCTATCCATCAATTTTCTTTCACCCTTGTCCCTAACGGGGTTGGGAGTTGCCGATCTCCAGCTACGTTCCGGGTGAGAGGCGGGGTTCACCCTGGACAGGTCGCCAGTCTGTCGCAGGGCAGACTGTTTCAACTCTGTTGAAACAGAGTTTCAACAGAGTTCAAACAGTTGAACTCTGTTTTCCCCACTTAGTTTTGGACTACTGCAAATGTTTTATGTGGCTCACATACAAAAGCATCAGTTTGTTCAGCCTGATCTCTTGATCTAAACCTTCCAGGACTAATTCACTGAGTTCAACAATAGAACCTTAAGTACTGAAGAAATTGTAAGTTAATAATTTGCACAAAGAGAACAATGAAATTAATTGTTTGTTAATATTCCTCTGTAAATATTTCTCAATTGAATGACGATTACAGTTTTGCATAGTTAAATTTATTTGGTGATTGTTGCACAGAATTAAAATATATGGTTCATGTTAACAAAGAAATCAGTCTGTGAATCTGTGTTTATTCTTAAATAGCCCTTCTTATGGAGATGTATTTATATCTTCTGCCAACCACATCTTCTTCTGATCAATCAGTCACAATATGATGGATTAAGTTTGCTTTGGCACATGTGATCTAAATTAACATACTTGTTACACTAGCACAAAAACCTTTTGGCAAAAGACCCGAGATTTTTATACATTTGGCATGATTCCATTGAGCAAATTTATTTTTGTAGTTTCAATTTGCACAAATCTATGGTCAGTGGAAAATAGCTAGTCTCAATAATGTGTCTTGTCCTCTTAAGCATCAACTACAGCTTGATAAAGACATCCCCTGTGGTTCACAAGTCAAGTTATCGTATCCTTGTGGTTTTGCTGTGTTTTTAAAGGGCGGCCATCTTCTTGTAATTCATTGAAGGCTCTGGGGTCTGGAGTTACAAGCTTCCACATGGCAAGGTAGCTGATTCCATGGGGGTTTTTTTAAGCAGGGTTTCCTTCAGTGCATATTAGCACAAGTAAGGTCACCAGGCCTTGATTGTTGCTAATCGTTTGTTTATAAACTTTAGTTTTTTTTTAATATACCAGTAACATTAATAGCACAGATGGGCATGTGTATTTCATGAAACTGCAAAGGAAACAATTCATATTTGCATCACACAAGTCATTTGATCAACAACCAGGTGCAGAAAAAATGAAGATGACAGGAAGTCATGAGGATGATGGCGCAGCATGTTTTTTAATGACTTCTCACAAGAACAAACTTATTCACATTAATTTTATTGCATTTCTTATTTAATTAATGGAAAAAGCAGTCGCACAATTGTGTTTTTTCAACATTAGCGGAATATCGACAAAGTTCTGCACATATAATGGAAATGCAGCTAGTAATATGCAAAAACACTGACTAGAGTAAGGTGTGCACATTAGAACAGGGACCAACATGAAACAGTGAGTCGTTTACACTAACTGATGGAAAATGATCCATTGATGCAGAAAAAAAAAATCCAGTAAATCCAGTTGAGGCCATGTTTAACCACCTGAAGCCAGTGGTTTAGCTTCATCTTCATAAAGTTGCAGCTGGAAACAGGAATGTAGGAAAGCTCAAATGTGTCCCGGCATGCATAGACGTTTTCACACATTGACATAAAAAGTTGACAATTCAGTTAAACTGCAAACAAAGATTTTGAAAATTAAACTCATTACATCTAATTAGCCACGGAAGCAAACAGCAGCTTGCTAATAAAAATTTATCCTAAAGTATCACTTCTAGGAATAAGGTAGATAAAAGATTGAGGTTGCAACAAACATGTCATGGAAATGTCCCTGTCTGAAAGACTCCTGAACTTCCTTGAAGTTAGAAAAGTTGGGACTTAGACTATTAAAAACTGCAACTCCACAAAAATGAAGGAAAGAAAGTTTGACACAGAAGAATGAAATAATAGATTGTGTTTCTTAAACTTCAGGGACTGTAAATGGAAGTCATTTGAGGGAGCCCGCGGTGTTTGGGGGCCTCTGGGCTTTTTCTCCATTTGTACTTCAGGCCCTCTGCTTCAGTTCATGAAATCTCCACTGCCAAGAATGACAGCAGGACAAACATGTTCATAAATCTGCAGAACCTGATTACAGATCTGCTTCGCAGCACAGAACCGTCACACAAACAGCACACTTGTTCTTAGCTTGATTAAGCCATATGCAAATGGAAGCTGCAGAGCAATCAAATACGTCTCCACCCCCATCAGAATACAACCCATCTACCTGTTTGAGGCTCCTTCCTTACCAGATGCCATGAGGAGCATCACTATTTTTTTTTTCTATTATGTTTGCAAAGGGGCCATGAAGGACAGCTACCGTGTCGCATTTTAAGACATGATGTAAGGATTGGCAATGTTGGGGAACAATTATGATTGGCATAGCACAGATACTGATTTACTTGATCCTAATTTCATCTTTTAATAATTTGTTTCATCATAACTGGTTACAAAAAGAAAGAAAATGGTAAATTTACTGTAAATATTACTGGTAAAATTCTGATGGACCCTCTGAAATACAGAAAAAAAAAAAGGTACAGGTAATTACTTTTGACTTTAATAATGTGTTTCACATTATAATTAGACATTTTCTCACAAGTGACATAACCTGCCAGATATTTGGACTAGAAACTAGACAATAATTGGTAGGATTTTTGTGTTTTGCAGTGTAAATAGTGTATCCTTATCCTGAACCACGCTGTCAGCTAATGATCAGAACGTCACACTGAGCTAATGTTTGATCAGGGGTCTTACTATGTCATAAGAGCAAACTGGTTCAAACTGGGATCAGAACCCAAATATATATATATATATTTTTTTTTTTTTTGAATACAAATGTTAAATAAATTAAATTACATAATATTTGATCATTTTTATGACCATACATTTCAAATATTCATACAAAATACCAAACATTTTGTATATCACAAATATCACAATTAGTGATAACCAATGGTTGAAGTACTTATGGAGGACACTGATTGCTAAACGTATCAAATTTATTTGGGACAGCATGAAACGTTAATGTTTAGCTACAAATTTGGGACGAGATGAATTAGCCAGAGACTAACTACTGCAGTTACAAAGTATAACCCAAAGATAACTCGTAATTTTGAAATATTAAATTATTTACATTTTGATCACTTACTCAATGCTTGTGTAACAGTGTTGGGCTTAAGGTCATAATCAAAGCAACCTGGGCTTTCATTAAACCTCGGTGAGACCAAAGGTCAAACCTCTTCATGCCACGACTTGAGTGCATCACTGTACTCCAAGCAGGATTATGGGTTTTCATATTATATAGTTACTGAAAATAAATAAATGTCACCAGATCAGATAATTGCATTTTAAATCCCATTTTAAAAGTCGTCTGAGCTTGGCTTCTGAAGGCGTTATCACACAACTTGGTGCACATTGTGGAGGTCTTACTCCAATTTCAGGATTGAAAGAGACATTTAGATATCAAAATTGATGGCTCTTTTGTTCTAATTTAATTTACTGTAAGTAGTAGGGGGTGTATTTCTGCTGGGAAATTTTTAATCCTCTGAAACAGTTTTGGCATGAGCTTTTCAGACAAGCAAACTGGGAAAGTGTCACATGGCAGATGTCACCATGTTAGCAAGCTGTTGGAGGCCAGACAAATTATTTTTATTGTCTGTGCCCTTGCTGTAATTGCCCTTCTGTCTGAAGTCTGCATCAGTTGGGGAAACACATGAAGAATTTTCTAGAAATGTGCATCCATCCAGCCCCGTCTTGAGTTCAGATTGTTCATTAGGAACAGTTGGCAGTCAGATGTCAGCATTCGTCTCCTTTTTACCCACAAATCCCAGTGTTTTGGCAGTGTTTCCTCATTACATCCGCAGCCCTAACAAACCTCAAAAGAGTTTGGTTGTCAGAGGTCTGACCTCAATTTTCAGAGGTATTTTGTAGTTTTTCCGCTTCTGCGAGTAAAGCCTGCTCAGACGCTGCTGTGACATTGGGCAGCAGAGATAAATTTGTGTTGATGAGTCCTTGTGAAGATGCCTAGCATTCATTATGTTGGGAAGGCAACTGCATTTTTTCTTTCAATTATAGAATAATTCCCTGAATAAGACCCACATTAATTGCAAACAGCCTTTGAAGTGCCACAAACCTCCATGCAAACAGTGCTGCGGTACTTGTGACAAATTCAACCTTTCAAGTGTTTTCTTCATACATAACAACTAGATGTAAACAGAAGAGACCAGAATATTAAATCTACATGCAAAGATTTGTTCTTGATAAGATTGACTTTGCTCAAATAGACTTTGTAATCAAAAACAATCTGGCTAGTCCACTCCACATCAGAGAGACTCACTAATATGTACTGGTGTAATGTAGATATATCAGAACAGGCAACATGGTGGGTGTCTGTTAATATACCTACATGATGAGAACTTTTCTGGTCACTCCAGATCTTTACTGGCAGGACAGACCACAGGGACAGAACTGAAACTGCCCCTCAAGTTGGTAGAGTGTAGATGAAGATTTATTCAAGTGAATCGTTATTCACACTCAAAACTCACAGTCACTTAGACTAAGAGCTTCTTAAGTTGACAGTTATTCAAAGTTAAGCCAACATCTATGTGGCGTTTAGCTAACAGCTAATCCAACTAACAGCTACTGAGAGTTAAACTAGTAGATATTCAATGTCAAGATAATCAATTAGTTAATAACGATTGGCAGACTACAATTCAGAAACAGGCAAACACCCGATGTCACCGTTCACAACTCCTCATGTCAACTGACGACCCAGGATGAAATGCATCCTGAGAAATTGAAGTCAATGGTAGAAATCCCAGCCAAAGCACTGAAGGGAGATGAGAACAGAATGTAATTGCAAAGGAAGGTAAAATGAAGTAGCCTGACCACTAGCTTTTCAGAATAGCTCTGAAAAGCTGAGAGCTATTCAGAGAAAAGCTAATACCTACCAAATAAGTTAAAAGCTCTTGTGATTTAGGTCAACATTAGATGAGCTAACAGTTATTCAGAACCAGGCTAAAAACTACATGAGGTACCAGCTATTTAGAGTCAAATTACCCCCTACTCTAATTAGGATTCTTAAAAGCAAAACGTTATAAGTCAGTGAAATGCAGGACTTACATTACACAGATGAAGAACTGTTAAATCCTGGCAGAGTTCTGCAGACATTTTAAGAAACATAAGTGCAGGCAGTTAGGTGAGATACTGACTGCTCATACTGCAGCTGAACTTATTTTACTCAACTTTTGTGCTGAGCCCATTTCTGTCTTGTCAAAAGTTTACAGCCATTAACAACGGGAGATAAATTAATTATGTGTACTCTTACTCCTCGGTTTTAGTTATCCTTTTAGCACTTAATGCGTTTAATTTGGAACTAATATGGGTAATATTTGACATAATTAAATATACAATGACAAAACTCTCCTTCCAATTCCTGAGGTACTTGCAGTTTCTCTCATAACTCCCACAACAAATATAAAAATCAAAGCCATGAAGCGATTTGTCCTGACTGGCTAACTTACCAGTGGCAAATGGTAAAAAAAAAAAAAAAAAAAAAAAGATTATTGGTGGCACTGATGTGCTAATAGATTTACCTTTTTAGTCCAGTATAAGCATCCAAGTGAACAGTAAGAAAATGACTGTAATTTCACTTTAATAATAAATTCATTTCCTGCTAGAATCCAACAGGATATTAGGCTCCATTTATGCTTTGGAAAGGAATTGTATTAAATACAATACACAAGTTCTTGAGATAAGCTTTTAGTAAGAGTATGATTTCAGCTCAATCTATACAAATCAGTATGTGGGGGAGAGGATGAGTGTGTGAGTGAGTATGAGAGAGGAAGGTTTCTAAATGTGAGGCTGCATGGCTATATGAAAAGAGAACTGATGCATGAGTCTGAGGTGAGTGTAAGATTTGTGTTGAGAATGTTTATAAAATGAAGTGTGTGTTCTGAGCTATTCCACTGTATTACTATTGTTGGGTCCCAGCTCCTCTTTTCATGGAAAGACCTTATTGAATTTGATGGAAGCTGCCCCTTGACTTTCATCGTCGCCGTCGTCTCTCATGCACAGCGACTGACCTGAGACCTGAAGCTTATCACCAACCATCAATCCATCGGCTGTACCGGCTTATGCTTGCAGGGTTTCCCAGGAGCTGGTGACTATCTCCAGCGGTCACTGGGTAAGAGGTGGGGTATTTCCCGGACACAATGTCAGTCCATCGTGGGCTGACACAGAGACACACAGGACAAAGAGTCGTCCAAAGAAAAATTCATATCCAAGGCCAAGCCAGAGGTCCTGGAGAGAAACCAGGACCTCCAACTTCTCCCTTTCATGACATTTGCATAGGAAGAACATGCAAACTTCTTATAGCAAGGCCAATAAAAAATAAATAAATAAAGCAAAAAAATGTTCATACAAAACAGGCTACTCAAAAGCATGTCCATTGACTGAATCTACATGCTTCAGTCAATGAAGCATGTAGATTCAGCCCCTCACACGCACAGACACACACACACACACGCAGCTGCTGTTACAATTTTTTGATCCATAAAAAGCATCACAAGTTTAAAGGCTTGCAACTGCCTTACTTTCCTTGGTCCAATACTGATACTAGCATATTTACTGCTCATGAAATTTACATACAACAGTTCACATATAGTATGTAAGCAAGTTGCTTACATTTTTCTATAACAAAATATACATAAGTTAATCCAGACTTCTCAAAAAAAATTCTATGTAGTTGCATTTTATTCAAGCTGCAGTATATAACTTTAATAAAAAAAATGTTTTCTCCATATTTGTTAAAGCTGTCACCATGTTGTGACAGTTTGTTATGAGACACATAATCTGTGAAAACAATCAGTCTCCTCCACCTCCTCCCTGAGCTACTATTGCTAGCTAAAGAAGGGAGGATGAGCAGCCACATAAGACTGTGATTGACAGCACTAAAACTCTCCTGCCACTGACTGATACTCGGGCATCAGTATATTACTGACTAGTTGTTTCTAGATAGCACTGGAAGACGGCAGAGAAAATAGATTTTTCACAGATTACCTCTTATGCTGTACTGTCACAATATAATGACAGTTTTAACAAATATGTAAAAAACATATATTTTTTTTAAAAGTTACATACTGCAAATTTAGGAGAGAACAGGTCAGGAGGGATATGGGTTGGAGCTGCAGTTGACTGACTCATCTGTTGGTAAGTGTGGTAAAAGTTACAGATACCAGTTAAATATATGAATATCTTGGTAATTTTATTATTATTTTTTTTGCTTAATTCATTAGATGATAGTGAATTGGAGGCAAACAGTAGTTTGCAGCTAAGCTAGCATGAGTACATGCAAACCAAGTATTTGGTCTGCATGTACTCAGACCAAGTACTGAGTCTATGCGTCAAGTACTTGGTCATTCTCTCTATGTACTCCAATGTGCTGCTACCTGCAATCTCACTAAAACCAGCAATATAAAGCTTGGAGAATTAACTTTAAAATACTTTGGCTCGTTTATCAATCACTGAAGCAACCAAAATACACTAAAGACCTGTTGTTGTCATTTCAACCTTCCAACAATACATAGATTCTTTATGAAGTAACTGAACATCATCGACAATCTGAGTGGCAGATCTGTTCCCAACCATCTCAACACTTTATACTGGACTTCAAACAATTATGATTATGCACTCAGATTCTAGGAAAGGATAATCTACTTACATCTACAAAGAAGAACAGTTTAACCTGGGTCAAAGGATGCAGATAATCATTTATTGTGTCTAAGGACATCAGCTGAAAAAATGTGGATTCATGTAACTTAAAGTCTACGCCATGATCTATTCTATTCTCACCCAAAGCTCAAAGCTCCTTTCCTTTCCTCTTTTCTGCAAACTGAGCTCTGGGCTAGCACATGCTTACACAGCAGGCATGCAGAACCGGGCGGGTTCCATTTCTAATAACTTTTTCAGCATAATCGTTGTTGGTTGTATGTTTAAGATGTGGCTTTCTGTTTTTAATAGTTAAGCTTAGGGCATAAGGAAATCCATGCATATAATTAATGGTGTGTCATAAAACAACAAAAAAAAAAATGTTTTTTGCAGAATCACCTGGATGATAAATGTTGCATAGATCCGGTAGGTTTAACAGATTTTTCTGTACTGCTGCAGCATTTTTAATATCTGCAGCAGGTTGCTCTTGCTGCTTTTGTGCTATATATATATATATATATATATATATATATATATATATATATATATTTATTTTTTATTTTTTATTTATTTATTTTTTTCCTTTATCTCCTTTACTTATCTAGATAAACGCTGTTCAGATCTAGATCTCGTTTTCAAGATGGCCATTATGGATGCTCATTACATTCAAAGCATCAAATTGATTGATAACTGAGATACCGCTTTCTTCTCTAGTAAATAGAAGAAATGGCTCCACTGCTCATATATAAAAATGTGTTGATAGATTCTCTTAAGTTAAAGATAGGATCTTCAGACAAATTGATTTTGTACTTTTAAGAACTCAGTATGACAAGTCCTCTGAAAAGTTGGGGCAACCTTTTCTTTGGAGCAGCGAATAAAACTGACGGCTGCCAAAGGGGCTTGAACAAAGTAATGAGCAAAGACTGTGGAAGTTTATGAATACTTTAATATTTTAGAGTGTTTTTATTGTTATGCGGTGATGCGTGCACTATTTTAGAGTAAAACAAACAACAAATAAATAAATTTTTTAAAAAAAGGAAGTCATTTTTGGTGGCAATGAAATTTGTAATTTTTTTATTTTTTATTTTATTTTTGTTTTGAAATAATACCATGCTATTTCAGTTTAAAAATATTCAATTGTTTGCAGAAGGCATCTTAGCTGGAGTTTTGTTGCATGATGAAGTATTTATGTCATCATAGGTACCCAGGGAGGATGTTCAAACTGTTCCCTCATCTGAATAATCTCATCTGAACTGAGCCTTCTGCTAACACAACACGTCACACTTGGTTTCAGGTCACATGTACCGACCGCAGGTGGTCGGATCAATTGAAAGCGTTTAATTACTGTTGTGACAAATGGCAGAGGCATTTAACGGGCTTTGCTGAGCAAATGATCTCTGTGATTGCAGCAGGGAGAGCGTGCCATGATTCACATTGACAAGCCATGAATTATTAAGCTGCCAGAGTTGCCTGACGCCCTGAAGCCATGTTTCTTTTTGTAGACGGGAGCCTGGCGGGGGCAAACAAAGGCAGCACAAATAGGGATTTCGATGCAAGCCACCCATAAGGTTCAGACTGACGGACGTGGGCAGGCGGTTGGTGTTGACGGTATCAGGGGAATTTGAAAGATTACCTAGAATAAATAAAAATGTGCATTCATGCACCAAATCAAAAGATTTTTTTCTTTGAACGTTGGTGGAAAACATTTTCAATTGGGGCTGGATTTAGGTTCTTCCTGGCACAGAGAAGTTGCTCATGAATAAAGTAATTTATCAAAGTTTAATTCAACCTGTGTTTCCTGGCACATGTTCACAACATACCAACACAGGAATAACTGCAGGAAATATTAAAAATAGGTGGTTAGGCTTGCATAAAAAAAAAAAAAACTGACATGGTTTTTCTGACAAATCTAATGTTAAAATAATTTTTGGGTCTTGAAATGGTTTAATTTTAAAACATTTGCTCCATCAGATTTCAGAATCTCAGGTGAAGAAGATGATGTACCAGAATGGTAGCATGTTCATTCTCCAGATGGCTCCTTTTGGGTTTTTCACCTCTATTAAGTACTACTTTCATTGCTTTAGTGATCTTGCTTTGGTGACATTCCTTCTTTAAGTGTCAGGGTGCATCACAAGTTAAAAATTGTGTTTTTAATGTACCTTTTGTGCACATTTACAAGGATCTTAGGAAAAAACTTTGACGGCCATGTTATGCACAACCCAAGGACTGAGTAGTTTAATTTCTTCAGAAATAACTTTAAAAAGTCAAAACCTCAATTTGCCTTGAAACAGAACTTTTATATTATCTTCCCAGTTTCATTTCTTACAAGCTGCACACACTTGTTTATTTAATGGATGTAGCTGACACATTCCCCAGTAAATGGTTATAAAAGAATTACTGATGGAATGATCAGTATGTTGAATGTTTTTTAACATGACATTTATTAGTTTGAATTAGAATCAGCTTAATCTGCCAGGCTAGTGCACAAACAGGGAATTTGACTAATTTAATTTGCTTGAAAAAGACACTTAAAAGTAAGGGGGAAAAAAATTCCTTTGTTCTTGTAAATCTGCATATTCAGTGTTTTTACAAAAGATGAAGACAACATTCAATCATCCACTATGTGCATGAGCCAAATCACACAGTGATGGACCAACCAACAAACAGACTGAATGATGACCACGCAGAACAATACGAACAGAAAAAGCTGGCTACTTGAAGAACTCTTTACAGTCAATAACCAAAACTTCAACACAGATATCAAATGTTATTCAACTGAAAATTTACAAAAACAGTGAACAGTAAATTAGCACTTCAGAATTGTTCCAGCAAAATTTATTTATGGAAAGTTAAGGACACAAAACATTCTCCAAGTTGGCGTGCAAAGTGAAAAAGTAGATCTGCTGTTAGCACATTAACATCATGGTCTGCTGTCACAAGTTGAGCTGCTATGACGTAAAACATATTTATGTTTCAAGATATGAAGCGCCTTCATGATGAAAATCTCAGTAAAGTTAGCAGGACAGTTAGCTCTTGACATCAGCTAGCTTTAGTTGAGCGTTAGCATTCTATATTATTTTACACTATAATTCCCAAGCCTTTTTATGACATCAGATCTTTTTGTCTTTGGTATAAAAGGTGGCTATTTTATGTACTGGTCCTACAGTATTACACATGATCAGAAAAGCCTTAGGTCACTGGTTCCCAAATATTTTCTTCTGGAGCCCCAGTGGTTCTCAAAGATTTTTCTTTACAATATCCTCCCAACCTCAACACCCCAAAATGTTGTTTGTATAACTGCTTTTTTTTTTTTTTTTTTTTTTTTTAACCATTCATCCATATCACTTCCCGTGCCTCCCCCCCCCCCGCCCCCCAGAGGGTGCGTCCCACACTTTGGGAACCACCTCCTTAGCTAATAAATTATACATTAATATTTCAGCTAATACTCAGAAGATGGAATTTCCTTAATTGAAAATGTTTTTCATCAGTCTACTTGCCTAATTATAAGCCAACTTGCTGAGAAGCCTCCAGATTCAGTCTGAATTGACATTACTTTGGTTTTAGGTCATATTTACAAGTCAAAGTGATAACAAGATTAGCTATGTTTTATTTTTTCAGTTTTGTAAGGCACTGGCAATAATAAGTTGTGAGGTGAAAGTTCCCCCCTGCAGGGTTTCAGAGGGCTGTGACTCCCCTCCCTCAGTCGGCCGCTGCCTCCTCCTGACCTAATTATCACTAATAATTGCTCAGAACACCCCACAATCAGAACCGAGAGGATGAGATCAAAAATAACACTCAGCAGTTATTTTCTGTGACATGAAAAGAAATTGCTGTGTACATATTCAGCCTTCACAAAAGGAGCAAAAAGGAAACGCCTGAAACCTAAAAGTTGTTTTTCGCCATGAAATATCACTTATAAGAGAGGCTCATCTTAAAGACACAATATTGAGTGCATGGTGCAGTGACTTCACAAGGACTCTACTATGAAAGTTTAAGGTTGTCTATAATTACTTGCCTTGACAGTGCAGTCACTTTGATTTGGTGAAAAGGAGTGGGACTGGGGTTTATTTAGATTTTTCTTTGTACAAATTTCACATAGTTCAACATGTCACTCAGTTTCCTCTAATCCATTGATGCCTTCAAGTCAGCCTGTAACAAGTTATACAGACAGTGAAATGTATGAGTTTGATTGATCATGTGTCAGTATGCTCAGCTATTTTAACATATGACAGAAAGTAGTACAAAAGTCAACACATAGATGTCCACACATTTATATAGTCATTTGAGATGAAATCAGTCACGATCACAACTCTATAAATTTTAAAATTGGATCATGATTTGAACTTTGCTTCTAACTAAATATTTGCCAGTTTCAATAGACAGGAAGTGACTGGGAACAAGTGCAACCAGCAGTGAAGTGGTATGCTGAGTAAAACCACCAGAGACTTGACCTCAATCCCATAGGACATATTTGGGACGAATTAGTGCAGAAACTGAGAGCCAGAACTTCCCGTCCAACATCAGTTCCTGACCTCACAAATGGTTTTGTGGAAAAATTGTCAGACATTTCCAAACACTTGAGCTGCAGACATTATGAATATATCATCATGGTAACATCAATATGATTTGTATCACAAAGCACAATAAATGTTGGCTACTGTATTTTAAGTATTATGAACTGACATTTCTCATGTTGATGCAATATTTATCCAGGTGGACAGAGTCTCAGGGCAGCAGATGCTCACAGTGGACATAAATGATGTTGCCCAAAATGCAAGCGAGACAGAAAAGAAAATGGGCAATTATCACAACTGATATCCTCATCACAATATTTACCGTGGAGATTTTCTAATAAACACACACTCCTAAATCTGATGAAAAGCCTCCTGAGACACTGTTCGACATGCAAATCATAAGCTGACATACTAAACCCTGGGGAGAAAGAACAGTATTTCACGACTGAAAAATATCTGGAAACAAAAGTCCACAGTTAAAGTCCTGTAATCTTGCAGGCAAAACAATCTCTCAATGTGTAGTTGCTGGTGTGTAATGAAGCCATAAAACAGGATGGGACACTCTGCATCAGAGATAAGACCTTGTAGTCCCACATTTATTTAAAGCACAGCATGGTGCATCACTAATTGATATGAGAAGAGTAACCTCAAAGCTGGAAACTAAAGTTCTCTTGTCGATTTTTCAGTGTCAAAACTCTGGTAGCCACACTTTGTACATGCAAGACAGACGGGAGAGAAATACTTAAATTTGTGTCTGCTCTTGTGTGCACTGTGCATTTCACCCATACGGAGGTTTAAGTAGGTCAATGCAGTCTCGCATGGTTATGCAGAGATGCACATTTGCCTCCTGCAGGTTTGGTTTGTAGAGAGAGCAGAGAGAGCAAAGCAAGTAGTAAAACCTATTACACCTCAAAATTATAAGTTTACTATTTTCTAACTTTCTGTATCTCTCTCATCAAGTGCAAAGACAGAAGCAAAAAGTGAAGCTTAGCTGATTTTTCTATTGCTATAAATAAATAAATGTTCCACCTCTCACATCAGTGGCTTCAGCCCCTGTCTTCTGGTCTGGTAAACCCCATTCATCAGGCGCAGCACCGCCAGGGCCACGCCACTGCCTCCGCTACACTGAGCTGGCTCAACCTCAAGCTGCCCTCTCAACATGAAACACAATGACACCCACACTGGAACATAATGATTTAAGTTCTCCTCGGGGAAGAAGTATACCGTCCACTCGACCCCGCTGACACGCACTCCTCTGTTTTTAAGTGATAATGAGCTGAATTAGATCACACAGACACACACACGTATAGGATTGGTCACTTCCGATCCCACAGCTGATTTCAGATGCAGCATATATCAAGGCTTGTAGCAGATCCAGCATCGAGCTTGTTAACCAGTTTCAACAGGAACAAGTGGTTCAGACTCTTTTTTTTAAACTGCTGCAAACAATTTTTTTTTTTTTTTTTTTTTTTGCGCTTTACTACTTAGCCTATGTACACAATAGAGTCCAATTAATTAGCTTTAAACAGAAAAATCAAGCAGTGAACCAGATCACAATTGTATTCCTTTCATTCCTCTTGCAGGTTCTTTCAGTTGCAATATTATGTCAGGCTGCCTTCGGCCTCATGCATTGCCAAGTCTTTAAATTATTTCCCCTCTGGCTCAGTTGTCAGGAAGGTGTGTGTTAGTAAATCCTGTGGCCGTTGTTAGGAGAGAAGCCCACAAACATGAGCTGACATTCAGCTTGACCACAAAAATGTATTCATGTGTTCCTCCACTACTACGTGCACAGAGGGCCGATGAAAGCTCAATGCTCTATTTATAGTGAATATATATTTTATAGGGCACTGTCCACATCACTTTCCATGCTGACAAGAGAGTGTATAACTCAGAAGATATCCACAGTTATCTGTCATAATTAGAGGGGAATCACAATGAGTAGAAGTGATTTCCATGGACAAGTGAAGCTATATTATTGTTCTTTAACCATAAGTTTCAGTCATAGATCTATGTTTTGTGCAATATAGGTCATGTTTGGTATTTTTTTAAAACCATGGAAAAATTACAATTTTTAATGGGGATCCCAGTCAGTCTGACTGGAGTATGTAGTTCAGTTTATTCAAGGTGATCTGGTGAATCTTGTCTGGAAAGAATGTCCAGAAAACTGCAAAACTGCTGAAACACAGTTTTTAAAAAAAAAAAAATCAAGACTAAAAACTCACGTTTAGAGTTGCTTTTGAACCACAATAAACCAAACATTAACATAGTTGATGTGCATTGATGACAATTGGCAAAATGTAATGTCTGTTGGTTTTCACAGCTGTTGACTAAAAGATGCTGTTATGATTTTTTTCGTGTTTTCACAACTTAAAGCACTTTCATCTGCCATGTTGTTGACATATCTTTGCAAACTTGACTGATTAGTCTTCACTAGCTAAAGGAGAAACAATTTGGCCAAACTGTCCATTCATTTTGAACTTTTTGCGAGACAATATTAAAATAGCTCTAAGGTCTGACAGAGTGGAGGTTTTCCACCAACACTGCGCTACTAATGAATAACTGACCAAAATACCCTACAAGCAAACAGACATTTCAACAAACAATGTGAATCCTACAGTCTGCAGATTGAATTGGCAGTTTTATGACTTGGAAAGCCAAAATCTGTAACCATGCAGGTTTATCTAAGGCCAATTTAGAGTAACTCAAGAGAGTCATGCTTTGGGACTAAGCAAAAAAAGTTGGAAAAACCAAATAGAGAATTTTCCCACTAAGGGAAAATAAAGGTTATTTCTAATCTATTCAAAGAGAATATTGCTAATTTCTTGCAAAAAGATATTTGCAGATCTTCAGAGCCCAAGAATTTTTTGTGAAAAGTGCTGACAACTGTGTCTCCCTGCAGAAGTGACGTGGAAATGAATGTTCAACATATTTAAGCTGAAAAATGTTATCCATCTATCCTCAGAAAACCTGAAAGTAAAGCTGTGTCCCTATTCTAAACACAAAGCCAAGAACATTTCTGAACACAACATGCACTAGATTTAAATTCCCAACTGAAACCATAAAGAAGTGTGTAACACTCTCTATACAGACCGAAAAGAATCTGGCAGAACAGAGACTGAACATTCAAGATCTTGCAGGTACTCTAAATGCAGCCTGAAATGAGTGCATCAAGTCTTTGAATCACCAAACTCAGAACATTCTCAATGCAAAGTGGAGGCTTTTGTAGTGCCCCTCCTGTGGAGGCAACCTCTACAGGAGGCTGTGCTGGTTTGGAAAACCTGGGGCCTTAGGTTTTTGCAGATAATACGATTCTTGTAGTGTTTTCAAGTAGCAGATTTTCACCTGCAGTGGGAAATGAAGCAGAATCAGCTCAAAGCCTGAGGTTGAGTTTCTTACCTGGATAATGATGAAATACTCCTTCAAGGTTGGATTTTTTTTCATTTCAACAAAATTTAAATTCAAAAGTGCTTTGTTCAAACCAAAAGGAAATCACACATCATGTCTCATATCACCCATGTATCTTCAAAAAGTTGTTGTGGATGATTATATTAAAGAGGCTTCTGACAAAAGACACTGTTGTGGTAACAGTTCATTATCCAGGCAGCAGAGATGATATTTCACAGTAACATGTCCTGGATGACACCATCAGTTTTTGGCAAGCACTGTTTTTCCATTTTATTTGCTTTTGCTGCTCCTCTTTGCAGCTCTGTCTGGATATTTGGTTAGAAAGCCAGTCAGAGGGACAGAGTCTGGGATGGGATTCTTGCCCATTATGATCGATGGGAGAGATGGTTTGAACTTATTTCCCCTTTTTCTGCCCCTATAAAAATTTCTTTTTCATTTTGGAGTTGTAGTTCAAACCCAAAATCCCAGATTTATTTGGATATTTGACATGCTAATCAACTGCTTCCTTTTGTAAAAAACATTACCTCGTTGAAATGGTTATGCATTGTAAGAGTCTGAAAGTAAAACAGCAACGGCACGGAAACTACAGATGTGTATAAAAACAACAGACTTGCATGACTTAAAGGCAATACATGAAAACTGGTGGTCCTCATTACGCACCATCTTTTGCATAATTTCAGCTAGTTCTGAGCTGAAATTGAATTACTTGTTCTGGTCTTTTCACTGGAAATATTTTGTACCAATTCTGAATCCAAGTAGATATTGAGATCTAATAAAAAGGCCATTTCCTTCTTGATGCACAGAACACAAATTTATTCAACCTTTAGGCTCCCTCTCACATGGCAAAAGTATAATGGGGTTACTTCTGTTTGGTTTACTCATCTACACATAAGAGCTCAGCGTTTCTCTCTGAAGCTCTTGTGATAAATGACAGAACTGTCGTTTCAACTCAAGCAGGCTGAGCAACACGTGCCACAATTAATTTCCCACCCAGCTTTCAAAGTGCTGACAGCGGCAGAGAGAAATGAAATGTTCCATCAAAGCTAACCTTAGCTTTATTCCTGCATGAACCCGGCTGTGTTTAACACGCCGAGGTCCCGCAGGGCGCCTGGCAGGAGAGACGAATCAAGAGAAGCCTCACTTCGCGCTCGGAGTGAAGGTCGGAATTCAGCCGGAGAGAGTTAATTTGATATGAAAATCCAAACGCGAGAGCCATCAGAGCCCGCTGTGACACTTGAAAGTCTAAAAATCACTGTGAATCCAGCATCGCTCCTGTGAGAGAAGAAGGTGTAGGCTGTAATTTAGAAATAAAGGTGTCAGACTGAGCTTCAAATCTACTTGTCATTGGAAAAAATGAAAACAACAATTGTAGCTCAGTCCTATTTTATTTATGATATTATGTAAACAATCATCTGAAAACATACATGTGAGGTTTGATTTCCCTTTAAAAAAAAACAAAAAAAACAACTTTTATGTATATTTTAGAATTTTTTCCTCATTTAAATATGACACCTAGCACATAGGGTGTATTGTTGCTCTGGGCACCAGCAAAGGGAAGGAGAGCTGTCAGATTAATCACACTGAAGTCTCTTCATCCTTTCTTTCACCAACGCTTTCGCTCAGCACTGACTTTGGCCTGCCATTTCTCTTTCCGGGAATGTCATTTTGTCAAATGAGAATACTTCCTGAACGCGATGTGTACCGGATTAAAAATCCCCACTGAAAGCTGGCCTCATTGTAGGGAGATTTCCTGCGTTAGAGGCAGGCAAGAATAAGCATAGTGACTGAAAATGATCTGGTAGCCAAGCACAATTGAGTCGACACTTTCAGGATCTCACAGGTTGCTTTCCTGGAACTCCCAGGGGTTCTTTAAGGACCTAAAATGTAATGTTTCTGAAACTTCATTTGCATTTTTTTATAACTTGGACAAGTTAACGTTTGTCCAATTGTCCAATTGGACAAATTGTTTGTCCAATTGGACAAGTTAACTTGTCCAAACAATTGTCCAATTGTTTGGAAAATTACTATAAATTGTCCAAACTTTAAGATTTCTTTTGAACCATAAGCAGTATTCTTTAGTATTCCTTAGTCTAACCTGAGAAATCCAGAATTTAAAAGTTGCATAATTGTTCCCTGACCAGTGAATATAAACCCATCTGTCCGGTCATGTTCTCATATTTCCAATTTTAGGATTGGTTAACAGTAAAGGACCTTGGTGTCACATTAGATTTACATTGCAGAAAAACAAAGTTGTGCATCCCCCCCCCCCCCAAAAAAAAACTTCTAGACAAGCTAGTAAAAAGCCAAGTATTGGTTAAATTCAGTTCATAGTGAATACCAGGCTCTCTGTTACAGACCAGAGGAAGCAGAATGATGCCAACAGATTTTTATACTGTGGTTCCCATCTTTGGCTCACATAGCATTGAACCATAGATGGCTCAATGCTAGGTGATTGGTTATCGGATCTGGTTTATGCAGGTATGAGAAAACAATTGAAGAGCTAGTTCACCTGGACTTCCATCTTCTTATTAGCCACAACAGCTAATTCCAGTGGATCATTGTGCCTCCAGTTCAGTGATACTTCAATTCTCATTTGGTAGAAGATCCATTTTCCTCTTCTGCAACAAACTAACAGGTGAACCTGATCTGCCTAGTGCTAGTGCGAACACCTTCCCACGGTGGTGCATTTACTGCTGCAGGACATTTGAGCACCATAGAGAGAACAGAAATGACATACGTTGTTTTTCAGTCAAAGATTTTCCAAACTCCTAAAACTGCTGTGATTCAGTTAAAAATAATAATGATTTCTTAATGTGGGATTGTATTCAATTGTTGATTGAATACAATCCCACATTAAGAAATCATTATTAGTTAAAGGCAAAATTTGTGAGGTTATTTTACTGTATTAAAAAACTAATTGATTTCCATCACAAATGTTTCATTGTGATGTTTAATTTTTTAATGTTTTGCAAATTTTGCAACAAAAATGATTCAGCTTAGCTGCTCACCAGTAACTCTCCTCTAAACTTAATGGACTTATTAAATATTTAAAATGACAAAAATGTAGCTTTTACCAACACAAAGCTAAAAACTAAAGTTCCTCTTTGGGAGTTTGACTGAAAGTTAATGCCTCGTTCAATGGTTGAAAAATTCAATGAGTCACCCAAATGTTTTAAAATGAAACATTAATACAAAAGCCTTCTTACATTTTAGAACAAGCAACCCAAAAAAAAAAAAAAAAGAAAAAAAAAGACAACTCTGCTGTGGTAAAGATGCACAGTGTGATCCAGCATGTACATCCTCATGTGCACATTTCTGAATTTGATTGAATTACTCACACTCAGCTGCAGTAATGAGTCAGATTTTTAATTTATTGAAAAGCTCTGATGGATCTCAGCGGCAGTGGATCTCTTTCAAGTTGTAAATGTATAAATGTATGCTTGTCACATTCCCACAGATTATCTACATGTACCCCTCAGTGGGGGAAACTACACACATCATGTCTGCTAATGAAGTGAGCGTAAAGACCAACGTAAGGCTCTACATACTAATCAAAGCACGAGGTGATGAAAGCAGGGGAGCAAACGTGCGATACGGTAATGGGAAGAGAGTTGAGGACTCAGAACTCATTAAGTGGATTTTTAACACCAAAGCTGAGATGATAAGAAGGGGTCCTGTTAGAGGAAATTTGAATTAATGTTAAATGCTGGAAGAGTGACATTAATTCTTATTAGAAGATGATCATCAGCTGAGAAGAAGATTTTTCTAACAGAGGAAAATAGGTGGTTTTTCAGAACGCTTCAGTAGACAGGGCTCGGCTTTAATATAGAATAGAATAGAATAGAATACCTTTATTATTCCCCTGAGGGGAATTGACATTTCAGTAAAGCCTGTCCAAGAGAACTAAAAACAAACTAACATACACAGATGGCCAGGTGCCTGAGGCTGCAGCCATACTTGGGAGGTGCTGTCCTTAATATATACAACTGCAACTTTATTAGCAACACCTGTTCATTTAGTTACTGATTCAAACAATGAATCGACCAATCACATGGCAGAAACTCAATGCATTTAGATAAGTAGACAAAGGGCAGACACCTCCCTGTACTGACACAAAATGAATATCCGAATTAGGAAGAAACATGATCTGAAGACGATAGTCATTTCCGAGTATTTTAGAGGCAATTACTCTTCTGGGATTTGCACCCACAACTATCTTTTGGGTTTTCAGAAAACGGTCACAAAATCATTTCTGTGACAAGTTCTCAAATAATAACCCTTGAAACATTTACAGATGTTTCAAGGGATTAATGAAATTAATTAATTAATCAAATTAATTTCTGTTTTTCATTTCAAACTATTAACACGTGCTTAAGATTTTTATGAATAATGTGATGGAGATGTCCTTGTTTGTTTTTATTTCCCACAGTAGATGTCTACATAAAACTTATGACCTTTTATTTGAAGCTTTCTGGTCATCAGTATTTTCAAATAGGTGGTGCAGAAAGAAAATAACACCAATAAATAAAAGACTCATGTTGGATCGAGGCCTAGGGGAAAACAAACATTGCTCCAGGTCTATAGTGGAGACACATGGTTACTGTGTGTTGCATCATATTTTACTGAGTTAAGATCATGATTTTCTAATCTCTATACAGTAGTGTTTAATGCATGTGATCAAGCAAGTGCTCATAAACCTGCTATTGGGCTTACTGGTTGCATTTTTGAGCTGCAAATGTTTCAGATTGTGTAATTATGACAGGTTCCAGACATTTCCTGGGCAAAATTTCCAATGAAGCGAAATGTCTTCCACGTCAGTTTTGATGTTTAACTATCAGCATTAAATGTAGAAAGTGAATCTTTAATCTAATTCTGACATTCTGGATTGTGATTATTTTTCATAAAAGTTTGGAAGGTTTTCAAGATCCAGACCATATCACTGGGTTCTGCTAACCTTCTATATTTCTTACACCTTCTACAGGTACTAAAGCTCAACAAGTGTTTTCTAGTTTTAGATCATCTATTGAAACCAATACTGGTCCTCAAGTTTCAAAAACTTGAGGTAGTTTAGCTAAACTACCGTAGCTAAAATCAGCATGAACCTGTTTCAAAACTAAAGTCCTTTCCAGTCCACAGTACCAACCATCTATCCACCTCCTACTACATTTTCCCTGATTTGTGAACAAGATATCGAGATACTTCAACTTTTCCTCTTGGCGCAGCACCTCAGCTGTGATCCTCCCAACAAGTTGCTACAATAGTAGAAGAGGCAACATCTACAATTTGGTATATTTTGAGAAAAAAGGAAGTGCTGATGATCTCAATGTGACAGCCACTGTAAAGAGAAACCCTTTTTTGCAGCAGCCACCTAAGAGGACAACACTTGTCAAACTTCTGAAGACTCCATGAAAGTAGATTCAGAGGGTTCACTCCATGGTGCAAGCCACTCATAAGCCTCAAGAACAGAAAAAAAAAAAAAAACATCTACACTAGCTAACAGTTCTGGAAGAACTTTCTTTGGACAAATGAAACCAAGGTCAACTTTTACCAGAATGATGACAAGAAAAAAGTACATAGACTATCAAAATGGCTTCCAACAGGTCTAACGCTGATCCTTTTGGCATGATTCTTTCTGCTGCTTGTGGACTCATTAAAATATTATGTTGAGCAGGAAAGAGTTCCAGCTGATGACCACGTGTGGGGATTAAAAGTTCAAATGAAAGCTTTAATTTGAGTTGTCACTGAACGCAGCTTGAAAACATTTTCTGGGGCAGGTCCTTGTTAGGGTAAATGCACATGTGGAGCAATGAGACATAATTAGGGTGGACATGATTATGGAAAATCTTATCTTTGTTCTGGGTGAGGCTAAAGACAAAATAAATTTTAAAAAATTGGAGTAAAATGTGAGTTTGCATCGCTGAAAGCAAACATATAACAAGGTAATTTTACATTAATGAGTCAGATCCAGGTAACTATATAAAAACACTTTTCTCATCTCTTGATTCTTTGAATTCTAGGTGTTTCCAAAACCAGAAATCTCCTGTGTGCTTTCCACAGCAGCTGAGCTCCAGGATGTTTCCTGCCTCGGAGAACACCAAATGCTTTTTTTTTTTTTTTTTTTTTTTCTTTTTTGCTGTTGGTTCCAAATTGAAATGGTCTGCAGTTCAAGATGAGCTCCAAAAATATGGAAGAGTGGCAAGAAGAGAAATATAAGAAGTTCAATTTGCTACGCCATGGAGAGGATACAGCAAGCTTTAGAGAGAAGAAGTTCTGGACAGGTAAGACCAAAACTGAACTGTATGGGTCATGTTCACTTTGTGGTCAAAGTGAAGATTTTTTTTTTTTTAAGTAATGACGGGCTGGCTGGTCAGTTGATGGGACAATGGGTGGAGCGAAGCAGGGCTGCAAAAGACTTGAAAGGAGGAGACTCATCTTTTGAGATAAAACAGAGTTTTTGTGGTGGAGGGAAATATAAAAGAGAAAAGAGATTTGAATAAAATCATTCATGAGTTTATACCACATTGAAAACATCACTCCAGTTAAACATTAATCTTTAAAAAGATACTGTGGAGAAATATAGCACAGAGTAGTCTGTCCAGCCTTTACTGCCTAGCAGCTCTCAGCAGTTTTATAATCATTTATACAAGCGTCTGTGAATACCAATCTGATCCACTTGATCTGTTCCTGCAGCCTGTTTGGCAGCGAAAATAAAGGGCAGAGCAAGAGCTGAATGTTCATCATTTAATATTAACACCAGACAAAGCAGGCCTCTTTGATCAAGGCCCAAAGGTCAACTACAACAGCTGCCCCGATGCGCTGATGCAAGACCGTCCTTTTCTTCTTCAGGCCAAAGCGAGGCCGGTTTTCTGCCAGCAACCAGCTGCTTGGAAATTTTATTGCAGAATACATTCTCTTCTAGACTCTTTCTAGAAGAGAATGAGTCTAGAAGAGTCTAGACATTCTCTTCTAGACTCTTTCTAGAAGAGAATGTAGTTATTACTGTCCATCCATCCATCCATCCTCTACCCATGATCCGAGGTCAGATCACTGGGCAGCAACTTAAGAAGGGAGGCCCAGACCTCCCTCTCCCCGACCACTTCTTCCAGCTCTTCCGGGGGAATCCCAAGGCGTTCCCAGGCCAGCTGAGAAACATACTCCCTCCAGTGTGTCCTGGGTCTTCCCAGGTACGTTCCTCCCGGTGGAACGTGCCCGGAACACCTCACCGGGGAGGCGTCCAGGAGGCATCCTGACCAGATGCCCAAGCCACCTCAACTGGCTCCTCTCGATGTGAAGGAGCAGCAGCTCTACTCTGATTAGAGTATCCTCTCCTTGGGCTGCCACCTTATCGTGGTGGAGAGGTTTGAGTGTCCCAATGATCCTAGGAGCTATGCTCTCTGGGGCTTTATGCCCCTGCCTTGGGTGACCCTGGTAGGGTCACTTCAAGCGCATCCTGAAGACCCCTGTGGGGCATGACGAGAACATTGGATTTGGTGACCATGGAGCCTGGTCGGGCTCAGCCCAAAGAGGAGACATTTTTATTTGGATGTTGAACATATTAAAGTGATGGCCGCAGCAGTTTTCCCAGTGGAGTGCAGAAAAAATTAAGCAACATCTTATTACTGAATCACCCATTTGATAAATGGATGATCTTCCATATGGAAAGTTGACTTCTTTGAGCTTTATATTATGTCATATCATGGTATATATATATATATGCTTGGCCAATACCTGGTGGTTGGCTAAGCTTGTACAAACTATAACTCAGTCCAATGCTCTAAGAACAGTTGTAAACGGCTTATTGGAGAAATATTGTGTGTCTGAAAGTGTCTGAAAGAACAGGAGCTTCTTAAAGAGACAGCAGCCATTTTAATGGTGTCAAATTACTAAGTCAAATTTCCTTTAAGGTATGTTTGATATAAACAGCAACTTTATAACGATAGTTACTTGTTTATAACAATAGTTACACAAAGTGGCTTCTTGGCACAAATAAATAAGCCCCCCCCCCTTAAAACATGAAGGTAGTCTGAATGTTGCATAGCTACTTGAAGATTGACCAGATTATTTGATGTGTATTGATGATTTTGATGATGGTACTTGATGAAATGTAAAGTTTGTTACTGGTTTCACAGTTGGTGATTGAATAATGTTTTTATGCTGTTTTCATGATGCAAATTACTTTGAACTGCCTTGTTGCTGAAATGTGCTACACAAATAAACCTGATCTATTGATATAAATTAAGGCATATTTTTCTGATTTTAATGATTCTGTCATTGTGCAGTTAGTATCCCAACCAAGTGGTAATCAGAGCAATCTTAGTTTTGACAGTCAGCCAAGATTTTACAATACCCAGAGGAAACAAACACAAATGATCTAATATGGCACAGACTTGCTCTGATCGTGTTGTTAGCAGTAAGAATGTGTTCAAATGTGTCTAAAACTAACTCTGTAGTATGTACTCTATAGGCAAACCTGTGGACTAATATGACAGACCCATTTGCACAAAGTGTGAAATGCAACTATAAAAAAGTAGATGTGCAAATATACATTTCTCCTTGCTGCAACACAAAAAAATCTTAATTACATTCAGAGTCGCTGCTGTAGTTCAGCACAGGTCACAGCCAATCAGTTTGTCATCCTCGTCATTGTACAACTCTCAGCAAACATGAATGATTTGTTGATTATTTTCATAAGATGTGCTATTTCTACTCAACTGGTTCTCTGGAAGAGCAGAAAAAGACTTTAAAGAAACCTAATTGAAGCTGTGTAACACTATTTACCTACCAAGATGGGGTAACTTACTTACGGTTTGGTCTAGTGGTTCCTAACCATGGTCAGCTTAAGGATAAACTTAAGAGGCTGTTTTGGCTGCGAAGCCAATGAAGAGATCTCTTTTTAAGCTAGATCATGACTACATCACCAAAATATGAAGGGAAGTAACATCTCTTCATCTCCTCGCCTGTTTGCTTATTTGATTTTACACAACACCTACAAGTTGTTCACATCCACAGTTCAGTGGAGGGGAAACTGGCATTCGGCAAGCTTTTTAAATATTTACCCACATTATGTTCCTGTACGCATTAGGCAGACTGCACAGTATTAAATATGCTGGTAAATGTAGCTCTGATTAATAGATGAACAATCTGACTTGGCCTTTGTGCCACCACAGATGGTGACCTCTTTCTTTACTCTGATAATGACGACTAGCAGAACAAAGGGAGGGAAAGTGAAGAAGACTTGGAAGCAGAAGGAGCGATTGAAAAAAAAAAAGGTGTGTTGTATATTTCAGGACATACTGATCCTGCAATAAACAGATGTACCATCTGGCTGGCTTTTAATTTTTTGGTTCTTACAGTTCTGGAGGATAAAAATAAATAAAAGTTTAGTTTTAACACTGTAATACAAAGCTCATGTTTTAACAGTTTGTTAGCTCTTGGCATGCCGTCTAGAATGTTGAGGTTAATGACAGTAAAATTAGGAAAAAAACAACTAACTGACAAAGTCTCTCATCTATGATTTTGACACATAAAGGGAAAGCCTTACAATATTTACAAAAAGTTATATATATATATATTATCTTGATTATGTCTTGAGGATTTACCTAATTCAGCAGTTTTTATGTAACTTCTTGGTTTAGTTGATTGCAAGTAACCTTAAACCCTTAAACCCAGATCTGCTGGGGGATCAATAATCTGCAGCTTAACTAACTTTTTAAGTCAAGTATGAACAGAGGGTTGACAGGTGATGCAGGCTTCTATATGTTATGTAGAACATTTATGTGGGAATATTTGCAGGCTGAGCTTCTCGTGTAACCTAATATTTGCAGTTAAGTAGATAATATTTCACAACCTTTGGTGTAATCATAGAACATTGCAAGTCACTAATTTTAATCAGTTACTGTTGGTTTTCTAAATCCTTTGGGAAAAGGTCAAGTGTGTGTCAAAACTGCAATAAAAAGATCATTTGAATCTGCGTGGAAGATACCGTTCACATTGTTTCCTTCACCTCTATGGAGGTTAAGAAAAGGTTGAAGGTTTATCAATTTGCATTATAAATGGACTTTTAGAGCAGTCACATATGGAGAGATTTGTTTAATATTTCCTTTGTGCCACTGTCAAGGATAAATGCAGATTAGATTTAAGTGTTGCTGAATAGAGCAAGTAGAAGCTGCAGCGGCAGCAGAGTAAATGTTATGTGTTAGCTAAAATTTAGCTGAGATTTTGAATTTAGTCAAGAAAGGAAATTGCAACAAACTTTTATTGTTACTGTATTATTCTTAGACAACCCATAATTTGACCTATTTACTACCGTTTTTTAAAAAATGTAAAAATGGTGGCAAAAGATTCTATTCTTTATTCTTTTATCCAAAGCTTTGTTGTGCTGTTTTGTTAATATGTAGCAATCCATTTATTTCATAAAAATATTTTGAAGATAACAAGTAAAAGAGAAGGTAAAAAAAAGTTCATCTAATCCTTTAACCAATTAACACAGGGATATGATGTTCCAATTTTTTTCAGTAGCACTTATTTTTATGCAAAAGAGGGGAAAAAAAGAAATGAAACAACAAAAACTAGGTAGAGATTCATTTTCTCTCACTTGAATCTCTTGTTTTTTTTGGGTAACAAGAAAATACAAGCTATTAATAACAGTCAAAATATATTTATGAGCTTATTTTTTTTAATTATTTATTTCCAAGTTGATATGGCTTCTTCTTCTCGTATTCACAAGGAGACATACTGTTAAACAACTGGGCAGCAGGTAAAACTGTATAAAGCTGTTCTAACACTTCACAGCTTTTCTAAGTGAAAACCACAAAACTGAAACTCAACTCTGATTCACATTTTCCAATTCCACTGTTTAACAAGTGAAAAAGCTATTTTGGAAGTTTCAAATCATATGCTGGCTTCCGACTTCAGTGGGCAGCAATAAAACTCCCGGCCTGATGACGTTATTTAGCTGAACTGTAACTTCTCATGTTTTCAACAAATCATGAGAACATAAGATCATTAAGGGCCAAACGAAGTACGGGGCGTTGTTGACAGGGGAGAATGACAGGGGGCAGCTATGACAGTGGATGGTGTAACCTTCAAATTATTCCTCCTCTAAATTCAAACTGTTAAAAATGAAGCTCACAATGTCATTGAAGTTTCACGGTACTTATTTAATTCTTTTTAATTAACTGAAGCAAAGAACTAGTTAAATTAATTGTTTTTTTTTTCTTTACAAAATTATATGAACAAAACAAATGACAAATCCTATCAACACAACTAATATAAGTGTAACTCTTGCACCACTAGATTTCAATATACTTATATTTAAAACTATTCCTCTCTTGCTTCATTGACCATTGTTGCAAAAAAATAAAAAAATAAATAATAATAATAAATCTTCTATTTGGCTTGCAATGAATCTTGGGATGGGGTGGGTTGTGAAAGATACCCTTCCTTCAATTCCAGAAGATGGAAGCTATAGCCTTGGTCGCATCGCTGCAGATAATGGGTTTTTAAATGGGTGCATCAAAGGATGGAGCCCCTGAATTTGGACAAACCCATTGTTGCTATTTATTAAATTCTCGTATTTTTTTCTCTTCTTTCGTGACTTTTCTGCAGTGCCTCTTTCTGTCACTCTCGGCAGCTTCCTAGTTAGCCTGATACAACGTTGCAAAACCACATGTATCAGTAAGAAATGTACAAGTGCAGGTTTCCCCCACTGATCACATTTACTCTGCTTTCATTTATACTTGCATATCACTCCAGTTCATTGCTCTGCTCCAATTTACTCTTACCTCTTGTCCCTGTACTCAGTATGATGTACTGAATAAATGAACACCAGCTCTGGTAAGCCTCTGAATCCATGAATAGTCCATTTCTCTGCCAGACCGCTGACACTTTGAGTGCCAATTTATGAGCACATGCACGCATCATGGGGCCAGTGGTGTTTGTTCAAGTGGCAGCAGGACGCTCACACAATCCTCATCTTCTGTTTCACTGCCATCACACTCTTGAGTGAGGAAAATAGAAAAAGAGCCGGGAGGAGATAGACACAGAAAATGGAGGAATACAAGAAACAGATTTTTTTTTTTTGTGACAAAAAGGAAAGAAATTTCATTTATTTATTCATTGTCAAGCAAAGTGCTGAGGAATACAGGACCAAAACAAGCTCCAGCTCCAGTGGTTGGAGATATATCTTAATTGTTTTCTTTTGTTTTGACAAAGTTACAGATTAAGGTTTAAATTCCATATGAACTTAATATTGAAGATTTTGTCAACTTTGAAAACAAACACATGGCACCAAGATATTTCATGCACATTTCAATAATTTCACATGAGTCAGAGTGAAGAGCTTTTTTAATTGGAAGTAGAGTTTAATTTCTGTACAAATAACAACTGATTTGACCAATATGTTCCATCATATTCCCCTTGAGAAATGCTAAGATGTTGAATTCAATCAGAATTATAATTATATTTAATTAAGTTATTCTAATTTCCTGTAAGTATTTTATTTTTATTTTTATTTTCACAACAGTATTCATAATTGTAACTATCCCGTTCTAAAGTAGTGCACAGATGTTGAACAATAGATTGATCAAACTTTCCATCATTGTCCTTGTAAATCTGTGAATTAACCTTTTATTGTTCATATCCAGTGGTTCAAATTATCTTGACACTGCGTTTTCAGATATAAAGCAAACATGTGAAACCAGATTTAATTTGGGGTTAAAAAGATCAAAGCCTAAGTTAAAATTTTACAAATGTGTATATCATAAAAAATAAATAACCTCATTGAGATTAAAATCCAAATTAGGGTTCTACATTGGTCAATGTGGTTACATTTATGCATGATATGTCACAGAAAAAATTTTTACCTAAAAACTGAAACTTCTTGAAGGTTTTTGTGTCTGTAGGCAACAGTATAATTTTGTGTCTAGACACTCATAGTTTCCAGTCCTTTAAATGAAAAGTAAATGAAACAAGCTGTGTGGATAAGATACAGGCAGATGAAAGAGCCTTTATTCTGCCCCTTTCTTTGCCTTTTCTTATGAAAATACCTGAAAGTCTGCCACATAAAAAAAAAGTATAAAATGTGTTTTTTCTCATTGTTCCCAATCTTGTTTCAGTTCACCCCTGTGAGATCTGTAAGTGGGTTTGCAGAGCTCATCGTATGGACATTGAGGATCTGTGGAATATTATTAAGGCTTTATTTTTCCATCGGTTTGGCCGGTTCTCTGTTCTTTGGGTCCTCATAGCAGAACATTTCTAGTCATAATCTGTTAAAGTGATTCATAAATGCAGTCCTCCAATGTATAATGCACCATTTGGAATTCAGCAGATTTAGCCAATTCATTGACTTTATCCATTTACTTCAGACCAAATAGTGTCTTTCATTCCATGTGTTTATTGCCAGTTTTGGCAACCAACCAAAGCCTTTACCTCTGATTGTCACTCCATCAACATTGCACCATTCCATGGCACCTCTTGCAAGCCATAGACGAGGGATAAAAACATTGTGGACAACATCACTTTTAGGCTCACTGAGAGACCCATCCACAGTAAGGCAGAGTGGAGAGCTGCAGGCATCTTGATTCAATTAGAAACAAGCGCAGAATGACTAGGTTAGTACTCTTAGGGAATATAACATAAATGCTCTTTGAAATGGTTAGTAAAGTGCATTTTGGTGTCTAAATATTGCTGATCCAGTTTCACTTTTTCAAGTTTTGATGGCTGCCTGTGTTTGCTGGTCCCTGGTGTCAACTGTGGATTAACTTTTTATATTGTCTTCTCATATTTATTCTGCCATCTATGAGTTTAGGAACTTCTTGATTTGCAATTTAATATATAGCTTAAAATCACGAAATTGCATTTATGCATCCTTCATTCCTTATATTTGAGGTCCCAATTCACAGAAAAAAAATGTAATTGATCTAATATCATTTTGGTGCAATCATCAATTCTCTGTGATCAATTTATCCTTTAATATGGAGTAAATAAATAAAAGGATGATGGTGACAACCAACAATCTACTGGTTTATCTGCACTGTGCTGAATGGAAGTGCATCCAAAGCAACACTCATAAAAGAGTTGTTAATCCACAAAATCTCATTCATTTCCTCGTATTTACCTTCATAAGATAGGAACCTGTGTAATTTTCTTTGATCATCTTTTGTATCAGAACAGTATCTTCAACCCACCTTTATTATCATTCTTCAGATGTAATCAAGTAATGTGGTTAATTATCTTGAAATTATGGCCGCCTTTCCTTTTCATGCTCTCTTCATCTCTTTCAGCTTCTCAGCCTCTATTCTTTAATCCACACAAACTATTTTTCTAATTTTCCCATTGCTCTTATTAAAATTTTACCGAGTCACTAGCCCCCAATTACTAGTTAGCTTTATTACAGATAAGGAGCATATTAAAGCATTGTACACATCGACTACACCACACATTCACACACCCAAACATTCAATAAATATGATGCATTTAATTAACTTTGCCCTCCCCAACCTGCACTCTTTAGCCTCGTCAGAGGGGATTTAAACAAGGCTTTCAGCCTCTGGCTCTGGATGATTATTTGTTCTGTGCAAAAATCTCATATTATCCTTAATTTCTTTATACCTTTCCTCCAAGCAACCAGACTTTTTATGAGCTATTCAAGTGGTTGTGATTTGTGGTTCTCAAGCCTTTTGGAAAGCTTGATGATGAAGATGATGATACCCAAAGAATTAAAAATGGAGACTTTGCATTCAAGAGAAGAGCAGATGAAGCATGAAGCATCTTTATGGTTTTCTGTCTTTTATAATTCTGTATCTTCGGCGTTCATCTGCTGGACAGAGTCATTTTCTGTTCTAATCTCTTTTATTCTGTCCTCTACTTCAGTACTCCTGCCACCTCAATGCGAATTTAGGAAGTTATTACAAAGAGTAGCAGATGTCACTGGAGAAAATGTAATATTTGCAGGTTTGTTGGGATTAATTAAAAAGGCAGAGACTCAGAGTTTGGGTTCTGTGTCAAGAACCCAAACTCTTGAGACTGTTTGATACCGGGGTTTTGGCTCTTCGTGGGGATTGTACTATTACCTGCTGCTTCCCTTTTCATCCACTAGATGGTGCCGAGAGACTGCAACACCTTGGAGGGCGTGCCCACTGACTCAGGTCAGTGCACCTGTGATTCATCACCTAATCATCCAGGAGTACATGAGGAGCAGGCTGCCAGCACTTTGAAGCCTGAGTGTTTGCCACAAATGGTACTCCACACCCCTCTGAGTTTGCTGTCTGTGTTTTCTCTGAAGTTGCTTTTAGTAATACATTCTTGTTGCCTCTCTCTCAGGTGTTTCCTTGTGACGCCTTGGAAATATCCCTGTGAAACCCAAGTTCCTGGCTTTCTGGATTACTCCCCTCATGACACCATGGGTTGTTACACAATGGTTGCCCGAGTCCCATCTTCACCTCTGCAGATTAAACATAAACCGTTCCTGGATTCTCAGCTGGCAGTCAATTCGCTCCTCGTTCCTCCTCACCTGAACTTACCTGTCCGCCCTCCATCGCAGCCTCTACACCTACCAAAGAACTCACTCAGTCAGTGAGTTCCAGTGTGATCCGGGTTCAAACTGGAACCCGGATCATTTCAAGGACACCAACTAATCTTCATTTCAAGATCAGTATAATTCTTCCTGAAGTTCCACTTTCCGACAACCTCAAACTCACCATCTTTCTCACTGCTCTTCAGAGAACAGATGACCCCGGTTGCCATCCACAAAGACAAGAAGCCCACAGACTCATTGTTAAAATAATCTATTTATCTGATCATCTGTTCTCCTGGTGATGTTCTGTATGTGGGTAAAGAAACTAGGACCCATCATAACAGAGACAAGTACAAATATGTACCTACCTACAAATATGAGATACGTTTACTGGCAAACTTTGTAGTTTGCCAACAAATGACAACAAAATTGAGCAAATGAACAAGATAGGCGAGAGGATGAGGAAAAAGTGCTGAACAAAAGTAGGAAGGATAAGTTTGATAAACCTGTTAAGACGGAGTGAGGTAGAGATGAGAAATGAGAGGGGTCTAAGAAGTTTGAAATGAATGACAAACTAAAGACTTAAGAAGTGATAGGGATGGGTAGAATAAAGGTAGTAGGAATGAATGGGATAATAGCGGCAGGGATGAAGGTATTAGTGACAGATCGGAAAAGGAAGTAATAAACAGGCTACAGGAGGCAGGAAGGAATGGAATCCAGAAGACAGGTTAGGGATGAATGGTATATAATGTAATAATGAGGAATCAAATAATTTGGGACAAGAAGGAAGTAGGAGGTTGGAAAAGGGAGGGTTAAAGTAGATAGGAAGGAGTGGGATGAAGGAGAGGGGAATGAACAAGACAAAGCAGGTTGAGATGAGTGCAATGAAACAGGTAGGAATGGGTGAAAAATAGGAGGTTGAGATGACCAAGCTGAGTTAGGAAAGAATTGGAGGGATGATGAAAGTAGGCATGAGAGGGAAGTGGGTGATATGAGGAGTAAAGGAGGTAGGGATGAAAAATAAGTGATAAATGATGATGACGCAAAGGGTTTGAGATGTGTCAGAGAGGAAGGAATGAAGGATGAGAATTATAAAGGAACAAAACATGAAGGATGAAAGAGATCCGGAAGATATGATAAAGAAATAACAGATGGAGGGATGAAGAATGAAATAGGTGAAGGGAATGTTCTCTCATGGGACGAGCCATGATGATGAAAGAACGAGGTGATGAGGACTGGAGATAAAGCAAGGTGAGATGAGAGGATAACAGCTGAGAGTGAGGCAGTTGGATTAAAAGAAGGTGATGAACAGCTGAGCTGTATAAGTTCATTGTTTTGCCAGGTGAGCTGTCCTTGCTCTCAAACTAGGGTCAACGCCAAGACTGAGACTTAGAGTTACTTTATTGTCACTGCTCAAAGAAACATAAGTAAAACTGGCAATGAAACATCATTGCTTGGCCACCAGAGCACACACAGAAACACAAGTGTGCCTTTAATGACACAATAAACAAATAGTAATGTGTTTGCTAAATATATATAACATAGTATTTTCAAGCAGTCTTAGACAGTTTTAGTGATGGGATTGTTGAGCAGTCTGATGCCCAGTGGGAGACAGCTATTTCTGAGTCTGGCTGTTCTGCAGAGGATTGCTTCAGAATCTCCTGCCAGATGCCAACCGGATGAACAGACCATGGAGAGGATGGGTGGAGTCAAAGAGGATCTGAATTGCTCTGGCTAAGCAGCATCTGTCTGCAATGGTATGGATACAGGGGAGTGGAGACCCATAATTTTGTTTAATCACAGTGACACAGAACAAGGGACGCAAGTAGCCAAAGTTTGAAGAAAAAAACAGTATAGCCTGAACAAACTTTGATTAAGAAAGCAGGAAATGCTGGGTTCCCTCAATATAGAGAAAATAAAATACTAACGGCAAAAGAAATTTCAGCCAGGCCTGCAATCTTTTCTTATTAGTTGCAGTGATCCTAAGAATTACACTTTAGTCACATCTCTCTCCATTTTTGCAATTTAGATCACAGTAAACAACATTTTTCTAAAGACAAGTTTAGACACACACACATACAGCCTGGGAGGTGAAATAAAACCAGCTCAGCTGAAATGACTTGTTTCATTCCATTACTCATGTCCTGTGTTTAGCTTCAAATCCCTAAGGAGGATTGGTTGGATTACAATTAAATATTGTTTGTAGCAATCTTAGCATTTCTGTTTCTAGTTGCTGTGTGGTACCATTTGTTCTTGTTTACTTGGGTAGGATGAATTCTTACAAATGGAAGATCAGAGGTTGACTGCTCCAAAACTGAAGAGTCTTTCGGCAAGACATTGGAGATCATCAGTCTTTGACCAGTGTTTGCAGGTAAGTTATGCCTTTGCTTTCTTTAAGTCTGATTGAAAGAGAGATCTGCAGTGAAAGAGAGCGGTGTCGCTCCTTCTCTCCAACAGGCTCTTTATGGTGTCACCCTGTTTCTGATGTATGGCCCTGCGTCACATTTACTTCCAGCAGTCTTTGAGAATCCTCCCACCAAATCCCTGCGGTCATGTCGGATTTCTGAGCCTGCCACTTTTGTGTCAACATCCATTCTGTAACAGTTTAGCCGGAACATTAAGCTTCAGGCTCCGAGCGGAGTGACAAATCTCCGCTGCCCCAACTTCATCCGGCTTTCTTTTGGTTGACCGCCCGCCTGGTGAAGGGGTGGGGGCGAATTGGGTGGGCTTTGTTTGTTGACTGAATACAGAAGGCTTCCATGTCTGACTGATTTGTGCACTGCGATCAATCTGGAGGTAAATCACTGAGAGGGAGAGGTGTTTTATAGGTCTTACAGAGATGACAGATGTAGAGTCTGGTGGGCGTGAAGTTTCCAGGAGACAGATAATGAAAGGGGTGAAGACTCAAAGATACATGAAGGTGTCCTCTCCATCCTGTTCCTTGTGTGATCAATTTTCACCAGATATTTTCATCATTGCTTATATCATTCTCTCACACCTCGACTTTTCCACTGTTTTCTTCTTAATATACAGTATATATTGATTTTTCAGTTGATGTCCAACTGGAAGTTGAATCTCTAGCCTCAGTCTGCTCTGCCCTCTCAGACATGTTTTCTTGCAAGATTATGCTGAATTGACGTCCATTCATCTTCTCATCAACTCTGAAACAAACATTTGTCTCCCAGAAAAAATAAGAACTGCTAGAAGATGATGCTGCCACCATCATGTTTCATGGTGGGGATGGTAGTTCAGAGTTTTAGTTTGGAGTGTCAGGGTGATGGTTGGATAGGCTGTGAGATGCATGAATGGATGGATGGATGGATGGATGGACAGATGGATGGGTGGTTGGGCCCCAGTTCCACCTTCTGGAAGTTTTCTTCTAGATTGTAATGTTAACAAGTAAAGTTTGAGTGCCTGAACTCATCTCAGCTCTTCTTATTAAGAACTTTCGCCAAAGTCTTGCATCGATGGGATCATTTCATGTGTTATTTTTGTTTCTCATTCAACCTTCTATCATTCCTCCTCTCTATTCTCCCTCTGTACACTGTCTGGGTTTTTTTTCCCCCTGGTGTTATGCTGACAGGTCATTGTCAAACAACAGAGGACACAGCAGTCTTACCTTCTGTCATCGCTCTCTCCATGTCAGTGCATTTGTCACCTCGATCTTTTCAACCCTCCCCAGTGACAGTAGCCTGTCCTGTCAGGCATGGCAGATGTAGCCCCATGTTCACCTTTTACCTTGTCACAAACATTGATGTGTTGATTTCACTCCCACACAGCTTCTGGTGCTGCTCTCCCACATTCATTAGGACGTTTTATTAGCACGCAGCCATCCCTCACCTTTTCTGCTCGCGCCGTGCAACATGGCACCTGCATGGCGCCTCACAGGAGGGGGAGAAAACAAGGGACTGCTCATACTGACACACAATAGTGCCTCTGGGAGACATCTGTGCTGCTACTTCCTGTCGTTTCGGGCTGTAAATGAGAATTGAGGGCTTTATGACAGACTGGTTGTGGCAGGAGCAGAGGAGGCGAGAATAAAGCCATTTCAGAGGGACTGCAGCTGCTGCAATTCTGAGCAAGAAAACCCTGCCTGACCTTTTTAATTCTTGGGATTATTAGAGTGACAGTCAGAAGGTTGCATTCACTCATCATGAAAATGCATGTCATTTTATTGATTTATTGGCTGTTTATACAAGGTAAAATAATTGCACACCTTACAATTGCAATACATTTAAAAAAAACAATAACTGGGAATTAAATTTTAAAATTGCCAATTTTCTTACACTTGCAACTTTGTATAAATTGGATATGCCCATGGATGTGACCTTTGGACAAATCACAAACTGCTGCCAACTGTGCCAACAGGCTGCCCAAAATTCAATTTAAAACATTGAATTCAGGTATTCCACTTCTGCATCCACCAACTAGACTTGTAAATTTGTAAACAAAAAATGTAATGAACATGTTTTGTACAACCTTTAAACCTATAATAACTTGCTTAAAAGAAGAAAACTAACTGTGAATGTACTCAAGTTGGAAGCCAGTTAACATACAAATAGTTTTCAGAGGTCACCAATTTTCTGCAGAGCCAATGACAATACAGACCTCAACTTCATATGGTCTTCATTTAGTGTGTGGAGAACTTCATGGAACAGGTTTCCACAGCCAACTAGCTGCATCCAACCTTACATTTCAAAGTACAATGCAAAACATCAGGTGCAGTGGTGACAGGTCATACCCCTCTGCAGGGCTGCCGCCAGGAATCTTGGGCCCTGAGACAAAACATTAGATCGGGCCCCCCTGTGCAGCTGCTGTTACGATTTTTTGAGTCTATTTGATCCATAAAAAGCATCACAATTTTAAAGGCTTGCAACTGCCTTGCTTTCTTTGGTCCAATACTGATACTAGCATAATATTTACTGCTCATGAATTTTACATCCAACAGTTCACATCCTGTATGCAAGTAGGTTGCTTAATTTTTTTGTTGTAGTTTTAGATTACTGAAATGTCTCTCCCCACAAGCAACAGTCTTAAGCAACGTGCAAAATATACATACGTTAATCCAGACTTCTCAAAAAAATGCTATGTAGTTGCATTTTATTCAAGCTGCAGTATAGAACGTCAATAGAAGATATGTTTTCTCCATATTTGTTAAAACTGACACCATGTCATGCCAGATAATCAATCTCTTCCACCTCCTCCCTGAATTACTATTGCTAGCTAAAGTAATGCAACATTCCAACCAAAACAACAAATCAGAATCAGTAGGAGGGTCTTAGCGCTGTCAATTAACCTCATTCACTCACTGCTAAAAGTGCTAATAGTGGAGAAGCAACATATCATTACAGGAAAATTGTTTATCTGCCGTCATTGGTAGCTATGCTAAGTAGACTGAGCATTCACAACAGGCTATGCTAGCTGCAGCATAGCACAGAGCAAGGAGAGGGAGGATGAGCAGCACCACATGAGATTGTGATTGACAGCACTCTCCTGCCACTGACTGGTTGTTTCTAGATAGCACCGGGAGAAGGCAGAGGAAATAAATTTTTCACAGATTATCTCCCATACCATACTGTCACAACATAATGACAGTTTTAACAAATAAGTGAAAATAAATATCTATTTTTGTAAATTTGAAGTTGCATACTGCAGCTTTAATTTCACTTAGGAGAAGAGGGACGTGGGTTAGAGCTGCTGCTGACTGACTCATCTGTTGTTAAGTGGTAAAAGGTACAAGGGACACGTTAAATCTTGGAAATTCTTTTCTTTAATTCATTAAATGCTAGTGAGATGGAGGCAAACAATAGTCAGGCTAACTATGCTGAATGGTTGATAATCTCACACAGTCTCCCCACCTCTTGGAGAAAAACTGTGTTACAGTTGTTCTCTCTCTCCCACTGTCTATTGTTTTTATAAAAAAATTTTTGAAGACCTTTTTTTATAAGTTTTCTTAGCAGCATAGTAACTGCCACAGTCGTTCTTGTCTTCCACTGACTGCTACTGAACACCGTCACCATGAAGCGCTCCAAGCAGGAACGAACCATTTCATGCAGATCCAAGGTGGTTCAGGGCAAATATGGATGTTTGTTTTTTGGTCTGGGAATGGGAACATAGAATTTTTACGACTAAAAACAATCTTCAAAAACACAATATGATTAATTTTGTAATTGACAAGGCCCCATTTTAAATTTTTTTTTTATTTCTATGAACAAAAATAAATAAATATATTGTGGAGGGGCCCCTGTCGGTCAGGGGCCCTTGGTGAGTGCTCATAAACGTTTGCCACCATGAGTCACTGGTGATGGCAATTCACCAGATTTGGTGTAACAAAACATATTTTTTTAAATTCATATTGTGTTTTATTGATTCTTTAGCTTTGTGATAAAGTTGTTCCAGAGAAAGAAATAGTAGACCAACATACAACGTGGCAGACAGGGAGACGTGTGAGTCAGAGAATAACATCCCCAGTACCATTATTCTGTCTGGCTTTAAGCAAAGTCAGACACAGCATCTGAGCTGAACCTCCTGTCTGCCATTTCAGAAAGCATCAGTGCAAGAGATTCTAAAAAAAGTCATTTTATTCATCAAGTTTTTATTCCACTTCCTGGAATAAGAAGCTTCGAGGGTGCTCTTGGTTCCGGAAGAACAGATTATTATGCAAGGTGTTTTTCCTCCACATGTGGCTTGCGTTGCAGAATATTGATCATATTATTTGCATGTCCCTCCAGATGTTGGAGGCAGTTTATTTGATTTATAGGCAGTTGGGAGCTGACAGAGTCTTGTCTTCAGCAGTTTTGTCAGAGCGAGGTGTGCATGACACACATCACGGATACATTTACCTGCCCTGATTCCAACATATGGACCAGAACTGCAATCAAACAGGGGGCCATTTATTGCAAACATGCTGATCCAGCTTACTCATGCTCACCTAGTTGATGGAATCACATTTTACACACATACAGGTGGAGACAGCTACTGTGTCTCAATGCATTCAGTAGTTCAAATATCACATAAAGCAGTTTTATTTTGTATTATTTATTTTGCTGCTATTTCCTTACTTTTCAAGACAGTTGGAAAAGATTCAAATAACAAAGGGGGGTGGAAAAGTTTTGCACAATATTATATGTTGAAAAGTATGATGAAAAACTCTGAAGCTGTTTTATAGCTACATTATTTCAATCAAGATGACCTAATAAATACCAATATCTCATTGTTTTGCTAACGCTTCTCAAGAATTGTTTCTCCTCAATTATATATTTTTAGATACAACTAGGGAATAAAGTCATAAAATTGCAAGAATTATGTTGAAATAATATGAGACTAAAGTTATATTATAAATAAAGTTAAAAGTTATTTTCAGTAACTTTAACTTTATTTATAATATAACTTATAGTACTACTATAGTATTACTCACAATTCTAATGCTTAATTCTTTTTTTGGCGTTTTTTTTAGTTTTTCTTAGTATGGCTTTAATACTCTGTCCTAATTAGACATACTATGTTAATTTAATGTTACTTAAATTATGTAGATGTTGAAGCTATGTCTTTGCACCCTTTATTTTTGTGTTTTTGCTCTACAAAAAGATAGAAACAAGATCAAAATGTACCTGTGTTGCTTCAAAGTGAGGAACGTTGCATCAGTGCTTAAAATGTAAATGATCCAACACCAAAGTGAAAGTAGCCAACACAGCAGGGAAAGCAGGGCACCAGTATGGTCATGGGGGAAAAAAGCTAAATATTTGAAAACTCACTTTATGCAGGGATCTTTGTTCACACACTGACTCCTATTTGCTGAAATATGTACATTATCAGTCAGGGTCCTGTTTCTGAAGACAGTGCCTACAGACTGTTGCAATAAGAATAAATAGTGCCATTGCACCCTAGAATGTAATGCTGTCTGCTTGGTATGTGAGTTCCAAGGTACGGACATGTTTGTTTTTTGAAGTCTGCAGCTTTGTTTTCTCAATGCGATTTTTCTCCTGTGAAAGAGAGAATCTCTCCAGGGTGTTTGTTTTCTTCACATTTCACAGTATTTTCTTTGTTCTGAAAATCAGATTCCAGACAGTCTGGATTAACTATTTTGTACGTCTAGCTGCTCCTTATAATAAAAGAGAAGGATGTTATCAGCTGCATGCAGATGTTTTGTGCAGATTGTAAAATTTTCGGGTGAAACATTGTTATTCAGTAGGTGATGCCAAAGGCCAGGCTTCAGGGCAGCAGCCCAGATGGAAGGCTGAATATGACCTCAGGGATCCTGGACCCTATCCTTTATAGTACAACTGTTGAGTACAGAATATATACATGCCCCAGTGGATTGCATAGTAGGCTGTCCCAGTCATTGTTGACTCATGGTTGCTAAAAACTTTACAAGACCAACTGACATAGTAGGTGTAAAATATTTAATGAAATGTTGTGCTACATGATTGGCTTTAGTTTTACTCTTACATTTAACTTTATGAAGCGCAAAATTACAAGAGGATCGCCAATATTCTCTCCAAGTGTATTCTGGGTAAAACGTGTCACCAGTGTCATCATCACTGTCTTGGCAACAGATGACAAACTAGCTAGAGCATTTTTACAGACTAAGTTAACATGAGTGTGGCTCCATGGAGCGGCAAAGTGAAAATGATGGAAAAAATGAGAGCAAGGAAAAGCCAAGAAATGGATTCATATTTTGTCTTGGAGATGAGCCGGAGTTTTTTGTTGGCAGCGGTTCAGACCCGCCAAAACTGCCAGCCTATGTGCCAATAATATAGACCGCATTCAATATGGCAGACGCTGTGACGTATCGCAGCGACGGGCCGACCCGCTCCATGAGGCATCTATGTATTCATATCTATGGTGGGATTGTATTACTGACAATTAGACAGACACATTTTTCCGCTCAGAGGAAACCACTGTGAATGTCTTAGAGCTCTGCATGCGTGTGATGGTACTGTGTGTGTGGTGTAATTATAGAACATAAGACTGCAATGATTTTTTAAAACAAGATTTAAATTCACAAGTACAAACTGGGTCAAAATTTTACACACAAGCTAAGCCTTAAGAGAGTTGGTTCATTCCAACTGGTCAGTTCCCTGGCATAGACCCATCTTTTAAGCATTATCCACAAATTTTAGGTAGAGTTTAGTTGATGTTAGCTGTTCTTTTCATATCACAATCCATTTTCATGTAAGTTTGGAAACTTGTATTAAATGCCCAACAGTATCCAAATTTCAGACATCTGATCAAATCAGAAAATGGAACTTTTCTGCCATTGTCCACCATGAAAAACAAAATTCAGCTATTTTTACCTTGTCTGAAATTTGTAAAGGCCTACAATCTCAACCAAAATGCCTTGTCAATAAAAGTTTTAAGGTCATATTTCATTTTTCTATGTTTGAAAGAGACGATATGAGGCTTTCAAACCTAATTACATTGTACCAACTATGAAACATGGTGGTTGTTAAAATCATGTTCTGGAAGTTTTACATCACTTCAACCATGATTAGCTGCAATCACTAATCTACACTCTGTCTGCATCAATAAATACCCTGACACACTCAGGATTCTTCTACTTTGAGTGATGATCCCAGATATTGAGCAGGTGGTTTCTGGATGGCATGTCAACAACACTTGTCTTTTCCAGCAGCCATTTGTAAGGTAAGGTTAAACCAACTGACCAAACTGCTGGAGCTCAGCAGATACAGTATGTTACATTACAGAGATTTCTAGACACCAAAAACCCTGAACTTATTGCCTAAAACTCGGTGTTATATTAAGCACTTGCACTGTTTGTAAGAAGCAATTGAGATCCAAATGGAATTATAATAATGTGCAAAATGTGCATAATAGATTAGGGTCTTTCCTATTTATGTTCTCGGTACAGCAACTGAGTGCTAAAGAAAATAAGTGGCCTGCCAATACCATGTCAACTAAATTCGGTACTATGTATTTCAGCATCCCAAGTTGTATTTTCTTTTGAATATTTTACTGTAAGAATGAGTACACTTTCTTGGAATAATTTAAGGTAACATTCAACAGAAAAATAGGTACAAATATTTTTGTGCTGGATTCATATTTTGTCTTGGAGACAAAATATAAATAATATAAATACTTGTATTAGTGTTTCCGGTGAACCCGGAAACACTAATATAAGGATATCCATAACCTAAAGAAGACATTAACAAACAGAACGAAACCTGTTGAGAGGATTGTAGGTGGGGTCGGTGATGAATCAGATCAAACAACCATCCCTAATTCCTTCAGTCATCTTTAACAGGCAGCAGCAGTGACTTGTTTTCCTCTCAAGCTTGTAATCCTTTATACCCTTCCCCATCTTCATTAGGTCTGAAAAAGAACTCAACACAAGGACTTTCCACTTTCTGAGGTACTTCCCCAGAGTTGTTACGGTGCTCTGCTTCTGTTACTAAGTTGAACCTGGTCGGTGTTGTGCTGTGAAAAGTAAAACCCCCACAACAAATTTCGGTGGAGTTTACTTTGCGAACAGATTTGTCTGCTTTGGAAACGGCAGAGACGAGATAAGGAGCTCTGAGATTCGCTGCAGAGCGATCCATCTCGTCCAAGCAGCCCAGCGTGTTAGAGCATGAGGTGTGTGAAAAATCTGCAGAAAGCCAACATCTGTCTTCACTGGCAGGTCCACCAGCAGATCTTCTACTTAGTTTCAATCAAATTATTGTGTTTGGGTTCTCGCTTCCTTTTCTCTGCTCATACGTCTTCATCTTCTCTGTTTCTTTCCTTTCAGACATCTTTAATTTTGCACCACCGTCTCTCCTCCACTGCCTATTTTGCTCCGGCTTGCTCGTTTTAATTCTGACTTGCATGTAATCACTGAAGACACTTTAGCTTGCTCTGGGAGGTTTATGGAGTGTTTGGAATAGGCGAGGGCCTCTCCCTTTTAATTTGCCTTTGTTTATCTGTTGTTTGGTACCTTCAGCTTCTGCACAGGCTTAATGCCTCAGCTCAGACATTGCCATTTAATGTCTTGGAGTCTGAAATTTTGGAGACAGAAAGTACCCGCGGTGGTTTTCAGTCTGTCAAGACGACACATTTCTGGGTTCTGCAGTCTGCGCGTGTGTGTGTGAGAAGGGGGTAAGCCTTTCCCAATGTGGGGCTTGTGTAATTCAAATAGCTTTGCAGCACACTCGAAGGCCATAGAGGGGTCAGGATTTTGCTGACAGAAAGAGTTTACCCCGTTAAAAACAAATCTGGAAATGGTTATTTATTCTTATATACATCCAATTTCAGCACTGCTGCTCTGGGCACAATCTGAATAAATGACGGAGATTCAGAAAAAGTGCAAGTGAAAGGATTTGTTTTTTTTTTGTTTTTTTACACATTTAGATGGGGCTAGAGATGCTGGAGTTTTACAGACCTCCAGCTAACCAAAATAACACTTTTAATGTGTTAGTTTTTTCATTTCTATATTTCCATCACATTTCTTTACATTCCAGCCTCAATACTTTAGATTGAGATTTTGTTCAAGCTCAATCAGAGAGGAAGAACAGTTTCTGTGAACATCAGTCCAGCAGACTGGATTCAGTTGGGGACCAAAGTTGCAATGTTTGTTCCACTTGCAGCTGCTGTGGTTTGCTTTCACACTGTACTGTGTAAACAGTCCAACCCCTTGAAAAGCCTGTTCAACTCCTCGCCTGAGGTGGCACTGCACCAAGAATTACTGAAGGAAACAACACAAAACCCTCAGAAGACATCATGAGTGTAACGTCCTTATTCACAAAATGTAGAAAATGGAGCGATGTCAGAGTTCAGTGGTTTTAGTTCAGACTCTTATCTTTGGTAAAATACAGTAAGCCATTTCTCCGGGTAGTTATGCAGAATGCAGGGCATTGTGGGTAAGGTTGCTAAATGTCCCCTGCTTTTAGCAGTTCATTCGAGTTCAGAGTTTTCTTTACCCGAACCAAAACGTAGGTTTTAAAGCGGACCAGAGTCAGTTTTTTGCTCCACATCAGAGTTCAGTTATGCATTCACACCTCCAGAAATGAACCGGACTTTCTAGGTAAACAAACTAAAGTTCAATTAAAGTGGGCTAAACAGGGCTGGTGTGAATGCACTCTAAGATTTTAGTGGTGAAATGAAGGAACTTAAAGTGTTAAAAAAAAAATCCTGGTTCAGCACTTTTCTTTGCCAGCCGAGAAGGATATTCTTTAAAGAATCTGACAAAACGATAGAAAATCCTTCAGTTCTGGCAGAGAAATTCACAAAGGCTGCCTGGAGGCCGAAGTTTGATGAGGTGAGGAGGTCTGATAGAACAGGACTGCTGGAAGCTGCAAATGTTTATCATATCACTCACACAAGCACAAGGTTCCCACCACGGTTTTCCTCGACAGCTACAATGAGCCAAGCCGATCCAGGCGGAAAATTACCGGCTTTCTCCCAGCTCCAACTGATTTTTATCTCTGTTACATCCCCATCTCAGTCCTTGTGTCTGCATGCCTCGTATCATTCCACATCTCTGTGGCTTTTCCCTCCTCCTGGTCTTCCTGCTATCCTCTCTTTGCTTTTATCCCAACAATGACTGAGGGGAGCCACGAGTGGAGTCTTCTTCCGGGTTATTAGACATAAACCACGGAGTTTCGAAGTAGAGAGGAGAAAAGCCAGCAGCGGCAGAAGAAATGACAAAAGGAATTGCGATCAGCAGGAGTTCCTGTTCCCTTACCCCCATCACTTTTTCTGCGAACTCAATTCACACATCTGGTTTTGCACAAAAAAAGACACAAAGTGTGAGTAGATGCTGGAAAGAAGCCTGGCGGCAGGCAGCAGACAGGATGGGAAGAGCGGGGGCAGTCGGAGGACTGATTTTAATTTCTTCATAAAACAGAAGCATGAAAAATAACAAAGCTGTTACTTCAGACAGACCTTTTTATGATGCAGGTCATGAACAGTTTTTACAGGAGTTTTATGGATCCCTTGTTTGTTCTTCAGGCCATTTTAAAGCCAGCATGTGCTCCACATCATCACTGAATACGTTTTAACTCTGGTGGAAGACGGAGGCATTGGAAACATTTAGTATATGAGTTAAAACACTTCAGATATATCCATCCATTATCCATCCATCCATCCATTATCCATCCATCCATTATCCATCCATTATCCATCCATCTGTGGAAAAGGCAACAAGATACAAGAAAGAAACACACACTAAGCAACAAAAAAACAATAACTACATTTGCAATTTCAGAAGGATTTTTTTTTTGTATGGAAGAAGATGACTTATATATTTAATTTAATAAATTAGAATATAACTGAAAAGTCAATTTATTTCAGTGACTTTATCTCTAAGTAAAACACATTATATAGATTAATCCCACGCAGATGAATGTCTGACAGTTTTTATTTCTATTAATTATGATCATTTTCCACTTTCAGGTCATGAAAAAATGTCATTTAAATTTTTTGTATTATTTCAAACCAATAATGAAATAATTTTAATAGAATTGTAGCCTTAATGAAAGATTATCTTTAATACCTGCATAAAAATGGTAAATTTTCACAAGGAACTTTTAGTCTGACAAATGAGCTTCATCAGAATGCATATTCCAACTTATTGAATATAACTGTATGTATGTTCCTCTCATTTGCGGAAGACTGTATAAACAAGTTTGCAAAATACCAGTTCCATTGAGAGTTAAGGGCATAATAATTTTTTTTATTTTTAAAGGATATCTATTTAGAGCACCACTTTGAGCCTTGGTGGTGCTTTACTCAGAACTTTATTCTCTCTCACTAAGAGTCCAGATCTGCTCTGACCACAACTCTGGTGTTGAGTTTCTTAAGATGCGGATGACTTTTTTTTTTTTTTTTTGCTTATTTCACAGTTTTGCACTTTGTGAGTTTAAATATAGACTCCATTTTTCTTTAGCTGGCCTTTAATGGTGGGCTTTTATCTATGTGTTGCTTGCAGACAGAGCGCCTCTCATGAATACAGCAGACAAGTTCTTTTTCTTCGCTTTGTTTTTGTCCTCCAGGCGTCCACCATCAATAACACATTGTTTTCTGGGTCTATGGGTAATTGTTGTAATTCATCATCATTGCTGGAGAATAACAGACGATGAGTGGGTGGATTTCTCAATGGAAACATACTGTTACCTACAGAGAATTATTTTAATTTGTGATGAATTAGAATTAAACTTTCAACGCAGAAATATGGTGTTATTGTTGATATAAAGACGTGTCAGCATCTCTGGGGGAATGAAAAAAAAAGGCTTTTACTTTGAAAGATGGTAACAGCAGTTCCTCCTTCATTCATCACTCTGTGTGCTGCTGATCATTTACAGCCATGTAAAAAAACTTTACTCTGTAAACTTGGTGTTCATGGTGATTTTTTAAAATTGAAATTCAAACTCAACACTCCAATTATCTTGATATTCACTGCAAAAACCCAAAATTTGACCAAGTATTTTTGTTTTGTTTATAGTTCAAATGTCTTAGTTGACTTGAAATAATACAAAACTAACTTACAAGTAGCTTTTCATCAAAATATAAAAGCTTGTTTAAGTCAGTAATTCATTGATATTGATTTTAAAAAGTACTACTTACATTGGGAGATTATTTCACTTTCAGCATGGAAAAAATGTCTTGATATATATCTTCCAGAAGAACTAATAAATCAGTGTTAATGAATTACTTGCTTAAACAACTTCTCATATCTCACTTGTAAGTTAGTTTTGTCTTATTTCAAATATACTGAGATATTTGCACCAGAAGCTACACAAAAACACTTTGAAATATTTTGTGTTTTGTAATATTGACTTCTTTCATTCTAATGAGTAGATGGAGGCCTGTGGTCTTTTACCAGGGGGACTCGGGGTGTAAAACCTTGTGACACAGATGCTGAAAATGACTCTTGAGTTAGCTGTCTCATTACTGAACAGCCTCGTTTGTCTAATTTGTGCCCCTTGTCCCTTCTCTTCTCCATCTCCCTGCATGAAGAATCGATTCCAGAATATATCGATGGAAGCCTTGGTTCTTGTGCACCAAGGCAGGTGCAAGCAGAGGGAACAATAAGTTCCCTTACTTGTCTGTTGTGGCCTTTTAAAGGGCACGGGACACATAAATCCAACATTGTGAAATAATAAGATTACCAGCTGCTACAAAATAATGGTGAAACGAAGCAGCTGTGTCAGATTTGAATGGTTTGAGTTTTCTAATAACACTGAAAAACAAATATGTCCCAATATGGGACAAGGAAATTTAGCATTTTCCAAATGGGCACCTCTGGATTTCCAATTGCATGTATTTCTGGTAAACTGACAAACTGTATTGAGTTCACATGGCATTTGCAGATTTTGAAGCATAAGAAATATTTTTTAAACTGTTTAAGAATCTGCTTCCATTTGATGGGTATAAGATTGGTCTTGTGTAACTTCTCCTCAACAGCAAACTGAACACAAAGTATGACTTCATGTGTACAGATTCAATATTCTGTGTCTATTATGTGACTACAGTACAAGACAGAGACGTGGTCTTACTGAGGCAGACTCCTCAGAACTTCCCTTGGGTTATTTATGAACCCATACTCCTCAGACAATCAGCAAGAAAAAAAGTAAGAGAAAAAATGAAGCATGTCTTTTTTGCTCCTGGGGTTAATATGTTTTTACTTTTTTATTTTATAAGACTTTCATGTTTTCCAAACTTTTTCTTTCATTATGTATTTCCCCTGCTTGAAAGTATGTGTATTATTTTCAGACAATACAATAGAAGAAAAGCAAGTTTTAAATTTATCATTAGTACTTTCAATAATATAGTTATCAGTTTTATTGTTCTCTTATCCTTGGTGTTTAGTTGGAAACAAATGCAGGCAGATCAGAGGCATTGAGGTGAAGAGAAAAAGAAAATTAAAGATTGAAGACAACAATAGCTTAACAGAAGACTCCCACTGAATAAAAGAAAGCAAGCGTACATACTGAGGTCATGAAAAAGTCATATGGGTTTTATTTTCCTGTCTAAGTAACAGAGAAAACAAAGGAAGCTGAGCTAAAACGCTCCAAAATAAACCAGAATAAGTAATGAGCTAAACACAAAGGACTGATAAAACATGACCTAATCACAATAAACAAAGAGGAATGCAAACCCAAATGACATTAAAAGAATAGTAAAACTCAAAAACAATTAAGCAAACTAACTCAAATGAAAACCAAGACCAAAGTACTTATAAATTATGACACTAAAATAAATGTGCTCTTTAAAAAATAGCATGTTTGTTGATCACATGCTGAACTAAAGCGCGTGGTGATTTGTATCTGAAAAAACTGCAGGTATCCGGTCAAAGATGTGGCGTCCTTTTATTATTGCTCAGCTTACAATTCTTGATGCAACAAAACTAAATGAATAGAAAACATCACACTTATAACTCCAGTTGGTAAGCTGTTGAACTACTGCAGCAAAAAACTACTACAGTAAAAAACGCGTTTCGTCACACTAGAAAGTTCCAGCACATTAAGGCTCTGATAGGTTGTCGTCGACCATGATTGACAGGCAGACCAGCCAATCACAGTCCAGCGAAGTCTACAAGGCACAGTAGAGCACTTGAGGTATTTTCCACACATGCCTTAAAGTGTGAAAATATAGTTAGTGTCTAATCAAATGATCCAGTTTTAAGTTCCTCAGCATTGTGCAACATAAAGTTACGTGGCCTCATGAAATACTTCATGAACTTCACTGAAATCAGTTTTTATTTTTGCTTTTTCATATAAACGCATCATAAAGCTGTGTTAATTTTTATTGAGTGTGACAGAACAAAGTCAACAAACACTTCTACTCAGGGAAACGTAGATCTTTTAGTACTGCCAGTACATCAAGTTATGGTGATTAGCACTTATAAGTGGTGAAAGCATAATCCAATGTGAAATACTGTCCTTTGATTTACACACTTGATTAAAATATAGTATGTTGTAAATGTTAATGCCTCTGGTCAGTCCAGTTTTCTATTCTCGGCTTGCTGCTGCTAAAGTTCATTTATTGCTTTTATAGATCAATAATTTATGCAGCTGCCAGAACAAGTTGCCTCCAGTTAACTTATGCTTGAACTTTCAAAATCTCAATCACTTATTTATTGAGATTGAAAATAATATGAGAACAGAAAAGGTTGGACGTAAGGGCTTCCAAAACATGCAGTTACACTTCCATCTTTTTGCTTCCAGAAATCAGGTAAATTTCATTTAAATAATTCCACTTTCCTAAATGTATCCAAACTTTAGTTTGTGGGAAATGTAAGACTCCTGCACTAAGCTCCCTTGCAATGTTTTGGTCAGCCTTCAATCATATGATCAATAATTGTTTTCAGGCGTTTTACCACAATATATAGGTCTATCGTTAATCATAATGCATCTCATAACTGCTGTAGTAGAGAAAGTGAAGTCAGACGTATCAACACTTTCAGAAAGCAGTGTGGGCCTGGGGCCATGATCCGGATGAAATAATACTTTGAAAAATTAAGTCAATGAAGAAAATATATCTTCTGCATTTTCTAGTGCAGTGTTCATATTTCTAACTTTTAATATTTTATTTTTCTATTACAGCATGTTTCTGGAAAACATTTTGAATCTTTTTACAAAATGAGAAAAATCCCCAAGCAGGAGTTAAAAATAAAATAAAATAAAATAAAAACAGAAAGAGACTTATTTGTCAATTAAATTATGTCTGGCAAACACATCACAGACTAATGTTTTATTGACAACTAAATTTAAGGCATTCACTTTTTCACATTTCCTACTTTCAAAGACCTAAGATGAGAGACAAACCGTATTTAAATCTATATACCTGAAGAGGAGTATCTAGCTTATCTACTTTGGATCAACATTGTTAGCGTTATTTTGTTTGTATTTCATTTTAATTCCTGTAAAGCACTTTTTGAAAAACTGCCATATAAGAAAACAGCTGGTCAATAAATTAGGTACAAAATTATTTTTAGTGATGAAAAACTCAAAACTTGAGTTTGACGTAAGAATCCAGCAAAATATAATGCAAACCAGGGAGTTTGTATACTGGGGCAGGAGTGGGAAATGACTAAAGAACCAAAACACGAACAGGGAAACTGAGGGAGAGATCTCAGCTGAGAGACAGAGTATCTAAAACCCAAACCAAAGAGTCATGTAAGCGGCAACACCGCTAACTAATTTAGATAAACCAAAGTGAAGCTGTTCCTCCAGTTAGATGATTTTCCTAAAGTTTTGAGAAAGGTCCAGATCTAAGTAAGAGTATAATCCAGTTGGTCAGCTTTTCTGTTTATTTTTTCAAAAGGAAGTTTCTGAGTAACAAAAAATATGATTAAATTGATTAGTTTCAACTTGCTAATAATTACCATTTTATGAGTTTTACTAGTACATTAAGTTAGTAGCTGCTTTGGTCACCAGTAGTTGCTTAATTATGACCTGCATCAATATGTGGTTTCAGTTAGTGGTGAATTTTGATATCTCCCATAATGGCAGTTGCCCAGGGTGACATTGTAAAAGCGGGAGCACCAGCACCGTATTAAAATGACGTATCGTTTGTTCCCTGAACAAGTTTTCTAGTGCTTTTATTGGGGAGTTTGCTTCCCCTGCTCACTTCTAAAAGTCGAAGGACTCGTTTTTTGGAGCTTTGAGTGGGACTACAGGAAGATGAGAACCTCTGATGGTGTCAGAAATTCATGGTTATATTCATAGAATTTCCTGTTTTCCTCATAATCTAATTTTTCTCTGCTCATGAATTGGTCATAGTCGTGTTATCTGTGGCATAAAAACCAAACTATGAATCCAGTGATTTCTACAGGTGAAATAGCTGTTTCAACCAAAATAAAGTATGTCCTGTTGAACTGACTTTCTCTTCCAATGTTTTGTTTTTTTTACTGATATCTTTGCAACTTGAGTCTGAAATGTCATTAACTGAGACAAAGGTTTACTTTCATGCAAATAGTGCACAAAAAGATGAGCGATTGTTAAAACTCTCATGAATACGTCTGTTTCTTTGGTCTGGTTTTGCTGCAGGGACGAAACCAGAAAATGACTGTCATACTTGCCACCCAAACACGCATGAACACCTCCGCATGCTCATTCCTCAACATGAAATGTGTTATTTTACTTCTGCGGGGCAACTGATGACTCTGCTAATCCTCTGATTTTTAAGACAAGCCGTTCGCTGAAGCATGCTGGATCAAGGCTGAACCAGAGAGCATCAACACCCTGCTGAAAAATTAATGAACGAGCGCAGACATCTACATCATGTAAACACTGCAAATAAGATGTCTCCATCAGCCGACAGCACAAACGGAGCAGGTTAACGATCTTGGTTTTATGAGTGCTGCCGAACAAAGGCAGCAAATCTGAATTATGCAGCAATCTCAGCAAAATGCATGAACTAGTTATAGCCACTGTTGCTCCTAACGCCGAGTGTTTGCTGAGAAAACAAAATTCTGCCAATACACACATCCACGCGTGGTGCACAACTGCACTGATTCTCATTTCACACACGCACAGATATACACGCCTATAGTGCGGTGTTCCTCTGGGGAAATATGGTCGAGAAAAGTTTCTGCGCAAAAGTAATTTAAACTTTGTACATAAAATTATCATATCTCCTAATGCAAAGTCAAATAAAGCAAAATACAACTGATAAGGATGGACTTATAAGGGAAGTCTAATTAAGACATGAAGGGCTTTTAGAACTGACCGATAACTGAGGATGAAAAGGACAATATGTAAAGTTGTAATGTTAAAAGCAGCTTAGTTTGTCAGAAGAATAAAACTGTATTTGTTTAGCAGTTGAGACGCCGACTTCAGATACTTTTTATGCCTCTATGCTGGTGCATAGAGGTGTCTACCCGTTTAAAACAAGTAGAGGTTGATGATTATTTTACTTGTCATCATGACAAGTAAAATCATAACAATGGTATGAGAACATTCATTTGTGACTGACCATGACAAAACTGGGAACAAGACTCCACAAGGTGTTTGAATGTAAGCGTTCTGAAAGTGTGGATTATAACCTAATGACATCAAACACATAGAAATAAAAGCAAAAAGAAGAATGTTGGCACTCTGCAAACAAGATAAGTGAGAAAACAGGCCTTAAAGTTTCAGAGGAATTGTTGACTTTAATTGTCAACAGGTATAACTGGGGGAGGCATGAATATAACACTGACCTGTTGTCTGGCTTATCTAGTTAGAAGCATATTTTTTTCGTTGTCCAATTAGAATGTGAGCCTATCTTTTACAGTTTAAGTGACCCAGCTTCTCAATTTTGCTGTCTGTCTATTCAAATGTGCCAATTATTGGCCAAAACCAACAACAAATGTGTGTGACTAGCCAACCAAAGCTGGTATACTTTAATCAGCTGTGTGATCTCCCACTGCCCAGTACCTCAAGTACATGCTGGCTCATTTACTCTTTAAAGAAGTCTAATTCAAACACAAAGTTTATCATTTTAAAGCCGCTGAAATGGCAACTTAAAGCTGTTTCAGCAAGCATATTTTCCAAAAGCATTGAAATCACTATTTATTCAAAAATAGATATTTTTCTTCTCCGTTTCTGCTCTCATATTCTAATTTAAATTTGTGCCAAAGAAAAGCCAACAATAGATCAGACATAAACTCATTGATGAATGAAAAGAAAACTCGTGATGTGAGATAATAATACAGGTTTGACTTGAATTTCAGTTTTCTTTCCACTTAAAGCTTTTTCAAAATTCTAAAAATTGAACCCTGACAGATTTGATGGCTGTGCTCAGCAGCAGAAGGGAACACACCACAGCTCATCACATTAGGCTGATATCTTCTCTCACAGTCCGCCGGTGCGCCGTCATCTCCGTCGCCGTCATCGCCAGCGGTCTCAGGAGAGCAGCGGTGCCGTCTGCTCTTGTTTTATACATAACCGGCAAGCTAATCTAATTACTCTGTGATGGAGAGCAGTCAATTTCACAGTCAGTCAGCCACTTCTGCTGCCTAAAAATTGGAGCAGTCCAAGTTTGATATATGAGGCAATAACCTGTAATGTAATGGAGTCACCTTCAGACCAGGACCCCTGTCATTGAAATAATAATGAATTATAACAAGCATTATAGTGTCTGGGTTTGATGCGAAGACTCTATCTCTGAGTTCTACACTCATTTGTTTCCCTTCTGCTCTCCAGGTTGGATTCTTTTCCTTTTTTAAGTAGCTGCATTAAGGTTATTATAAGATCAATACATGGAGCGAATAAGCAAGACAGACACATGCAAAGAGTGAGAACTTCCTCCGCCCCCTCCCCAGGACCTAAAGATCACACTAATTTACTTAAGCAAGGATGGATGACCATAAAAACCTGATGCTTTTCTTTGCCGTCATAAAAGTGTCATCTGTAAAAATTGTGCTCATGGCAAAGTGGTTATGCTACAGAGCACATGGATTTTACATAAATACGTGCAGTCAAGCTGAAATATGGCCCAGATTATGACACTCTGTGTGAAATATGTGACATTCAGATGAAAAAGTAAAGGCTAAAGTAATATTCTTTTCAGTCTGTCTTATATTGATTGGGGTTTGTGTCCACAAAACAGGACAAGTCAGACTCCAACAAACATCCAGGAGTTGTACAGGTCTATGGTGAGACCCCACACATCCTGGACACAGGATGTGTCACGTATGTTTTACAGGTTACAAACTTAGCATTTTTTTACTTGAAATGTGACAAAAATGCACAAAAATGTTTTTTTTTGTTCTTCAAGTAACTGGATGAAGAAAGCAATTACAAAATGAATGTCTTTCTCTTGAGATGATTCAAAGTGATCTAGTAGCATTCTGGACCTGAAATGGAAAAAACAAAGCAGAAAAATTAAGCAGTCTTTACTGACCGTGATAAAAGTGAACATGTGCGAGCAAGAACAAGGTTGCTTTTCAAAGGCACCTGTTGGATAAGGCGACCAGGAAGGAACGTTCAAACAGGATGAAAAGGTTTACCCAGCAGAGGTGGTTTCCTGGACATTCTTCTTCATAGTCATTGTGTGAAAGGTGACATAAAAATGGTGCAATTTGAAAATGAATTTTCTTCTTGAGAACAGCAATTTTGAAAAAAAGTCTCATTTTTTTATGAAAAAAAGATTTGGCAGTAGGATGAGGTTTTGGTTGTATCAAAATTGGCTTATTTCATTAAAATGCAAGAAACACTGTTTTTCCACACGTCAGGATCAACAACTGGATGTTACCACTGGAGAGAGCAAACTTATTCACATGCAATTTAATAGTGTTTCTTATGTAATGTAAACACCTCAGTTGCAAAATTGCAATTTTTCAACTTTAGTGGAATATTGACATATTTGTAGTGGTTTATCACGAGACAATTTAAGACAATTTTATTTTATTTTGAGACAAAATGAGAATTTTGTCTCAAATACCTTCATATTTCCTGGACTGTTGACCCAACAGTCAAGGTCACCAACAGTGCAGGCAGGTCAGATTCAATGTCTGTGAGGCAGTGGTCAAAATCCAGAGACAGGAAGTAGGGGTTGAAAGCACAGACAGAGGTAAAATCAGAGCAATCAGGAAGCAGACGAAGCAGAGGTAGACGACAGACGATCTCACACTGAGAACACAGCAGGAGTTCATATAGGCAGCAGCACAGGTAGGAGTCATCAGCAATCAGCAGGTAAAGGAGGGACTGTGAGCATGAATCAAGGCAGGAAACAGGGGAATCATGAGAGATCTCCTACAAGAGAAATCCATATTAACAATCCATATCCAGCTGGTCACTGTGTCAAATCCTATGGATTCATGAAGACATGACAAGAACGTACTCTGTTCTACCAACAGGGAAGTCATTTGCAAAAACAGTCATCTGTCATAGCTGTGCTAAAGGAAACATTCATGCTGTTGCATTGATGGAATCGTCAGCATGTACTTACTTTAATGAAAACCTTCATTTCTACTGTCTTTAAGAGAAAAAATATCACATCTTCCATAAAAGTGCAACATAGTTCTTTTCTCCATCCCTTTTGCTAAAGAAAATGCTGAAAGTAAGAGAAGTATATTTTTAGCAGACCACATCCATGAAATTGCTTGTCAAGATTTTAGTAATAACAAAACCTCTTCCATTAATTTAATCTTTTCTCTCTCTGTAATAAGCTAGAAAAAGTGTGATTTGGTAATTTTCAAGGATTATTATTAACTTCCCAGTAAGAGGTTTGAATTCACTTCTGTACTTTCTCACCTCATAGACTTGACTTAATAAAGTAGTCTCTGTATTGAAAACCTGAGACCTCATTGCATGGTTCAGCAGACACATATTTAATGCTGTCCCAGTTCTCTCCTGGGTTTTTAAGCATTTCGGCTGTAATTGTTGCAATGGATTCAGTAAATAGTTATTATTGGATTCATTTTCTATGACAGCAACTATTTCATTAGTTTTTGAAAAAAAGGCAACAAGATATGTAAAAAGACAGGATTCTGCAATTATTAATATTATTAGTAATTCATATTGATGTCTTATTAGATGATTTATTAGTCATTATTCTTTTTAAAATCATACCTGAAATCTTCACACTGGCACAATGAATATTTTGACGCTTAATCAGAAAAAAGATCAGATAAAATAAGATTCATTTGCCTACCAATTAGCCACAACTAGTGAGACAGCGTTTTTCTGATATCATCAAACTCAGATACAGGAGGATGATAGTTTAGATATGGTTTTACAAATATAGAAATTTTGTGGCTCAGACTAAGAGGAGACAAGTCAGTTTTACATATGAGACATTTTTGGTCATTTTCTCGACAGTCCTAAAAGATTCATCACATGCTGTGCTCTATTTGTAGTCAGAACTTAGAAATTGAAACTTTCGAGTTGTAAAAATCCACTGAAACTCTCCCCCGAAGTTGGACTTTGAAAACCCTTCCCTAACCCACTCAGAAAGTTGGAGAATCTTTCAGCCATGAACTTTGAGATCCAATGTGGCAGCTAAAACATGGCAACAATAGTAAGCTGTGGTGGAAGCCTGTTTATTTTACTAAACACACTTGCAAAGGTACATGTGAAAAAAAAAGCTTAAAATTAGAGCGTCGCTGTATTAGAGTCTCAAATTCTATGTTAACTGGAACGCTGCTAACTGGGGTGTGACATCATTCCTGACTGAGTTTACTTCTGTGGTAAGTAAAATGCAGCAAAACTGTGAATGCTGACATCATGTCAACACAGAATGCAGTGCAGTGTGATTCCTTTCAGCCAACATGGCTGACAAAGTCAGCAGGAATAAGAGAAACTGCATGTGGAACAGAGCAAGAAAACCAATATGTTAAGCTACAACTTCACATCTTAAATTATGACTCTATTCTAAGTCTTGACTTTAAGCCATGCACACACAAAAATCATAGGTTATAACAGTAGTTAATGATGAAAATAATTATTCAAGATAAACACTAAAGTTTTAAGTTATAAATGAAATCCATATTAAGTATTTTTTTTGTTTCCCTCTGGTGAATAAAGTAAGATGAGAAAACTCAGGAAAACAGCCTGAAAAGTAGCAACAAAGAAGTGACAGAAAAACATTTTGACCCCAAATTGTAGGTTATGTGGAAATGCCAGCAGTCTTTCTGTCGGAACAAAAAAAAAAAGTTTCCATTTGCATGTGAAAAGAATAAATCATGTTTGCAATATTACAATGACTGTCCTTTTGTTTTTGCTTTTGGGGCAGGAGGTTTTCATCTGGCTCCGGTGATGCCCTTATTTCCCTCAATGCCTCTGCAAGGTCACAGCTTTATTCAACTAAGAGGTATGGAGAGCAGCAGCTCTCTGGTTCCCTGAGGCCCTCAAGCAAAGAGAAATACATGAAACTCAGGTACCAGGGCCAACTGACAGGTGTGTATTAGTGTGTGGTCCAGGTATGGACTTTATGGGAGGAACATCCTCCACATAGTAAGTCTTTACAGCTTCCAAAAATAAAGAGAAATTATTATTATAAAATGCTCTATGTGCTAAAGGACTTATTGAAAGTCAACACAAAGTTCATGGGTAATGAATACAAGACGCTGTGTATTAGTTTTGTCATGTGTTCTGTCAAATTTACAAAGAGCATTTATATATGTGTCCTCATGCACAATGTCAAAGTCACTGTTTGTTCCAGCACTTCAAGCAAACCTTGTTATCCAAAGTGCCATGTGAAATCACGTGTCCAAAACAAACCTGAGAGCCAGAATCTGTTCTCCTGCAGCCATTTTACACATCAGTTAGATCCACATTTAATCTAATTTCAAAAAAATCTTCCGTTTTAGCCAGAGTTGTGTTTTTTTATTTAGCAGTTTGTAAATGAGATAAAGATTAAATTTGTTGAGCAGGCTTTGCTATTATGTTGATTAACTATCACCGACTGTAGTGGGAACATCTAAATATATGCAAACACAGACGCATCAATGAAATTCATGCTATGTTGTTCTAAGATGTTTTAATTATTCAAACAGAAATGATCTGTACTCTGCGGATGCTAGATGAAGCTAACAGGGAGGCGTAGTGAGTTCTTATGGAAGTACCGTTATGGATGTACCGTGGCTTTAAATTGGCAGTTTATTTATTTAGCCAACAAATATAGAGAGAGACATGCTCTTTCCAAATTTAGCCTGAGCTGAGTTGAGGATCTTCGAATCATCAGGAGATGGATTCCAACATCTGCACATCTGCAATGTAGTCCCTATGGGTTGACACACTTCCACTAATCCACTGATGCACTAATACTGGAGCTAATTTTACAATTAGAACTTTAATGATTTTGCTAACTTTGAAAATGTTAATCACACTTAGCTTCCCCCTAAATTACATTTCTCGATCAATTCTGAATCACTAACTTACTTGACTATGTTATTAACTTCAAGTTGAACAAAGGACAACATCTATGTTGAAGTTTTGGTTATTGATTGTAAAGAATTCTACAAGTAATTAGACGTTTACATCCAGGCTCTTATTTTGAAGTGTTTAAGCAGCACTTCTGTTTCACAACTCTCTCTCCAGTGTCCTCAAATGCCCTGCAGATTCCTCTCAAGGTTATTCGGTATCCCGATATTCTTTGTGGACCCCAAATTGTGATGACCATCAGAACAAATCTGAATCATGCTAAATAATTAATGTTGATGACAATGTCATTGTCAGTGTCTTGACAGACCTCTTGGGGGACGTTGAACTTTGAAATGTTATTTCAAGATGTTAAACACAGCTCCAAGCTTCTAGCAATAAACACAAGAAGACTGAACTTTTCACCACCGCAGTAATAGTATGACGGATAATTCTGAACATTTTTGACAACATGACCTTTTATAACCTTGTAGTTCATTGACATCAGTAACTCAGCCTCGAGTAATCGCCATCTATTCTATAATATTAATTAGTTAATCTGCTTTGTACAGGGTTGGATTTATCATCTCAGAGTCCCAACACTCATGTTGAGGTTGTAGAGGACCTATAGTGGAGAGCCATGATTGTCTGTTTGGACCTGTTTAATACTATTTTGCTGGTAAAGTTATATAAGTATCCATCCAAGGGTATTTTCTGTATATTCTTGTCCCTAGTGGGTTCAGGAGGCGTGCTGGTGTCTATCTCCAGCTAACGTTCCGGGCGAGAGGCGGGGTCACCCTGGATCTGTCGCAGCTATATAACTATCCTGAATGCAAGTGTCATATGAACTTATTACATTAAATTTAAATGATTTCACATAGGACTTAACACACAAATAAAATATGAAAAATACTTTTTACTTGATGAACTTGCCAATTTATGTGAAAATTAATAAAAGCATCGTCTATCAATTTCGTATCAATTCGTATAAAAAAAACAGCAATTTGCAAATAAACTGCATATTGCTGTTAATAAGTACAAACAACCTCTCTCAATTTCAGTAAGAATGCTCAGGCTTAATGTTAAGGTTTGATCTTTGGAGCAGTTTTTTTAGTAGAATAATCCCCATGTTTCTATTTTACTAGGTTGTGCTGGAAAGCATCACAAGAATGGTGATGTTTCTGATCAGGAAAAATCCAATCTGCAGTGTTTGGAACACTCTGCTTTGAAGGTGATGGAGAGTCTTCAAACTGTATTCATGAGAAGTGTAACATGAGTGCAGAAAGTTTTGTGGGATTTCTCACAGACCTTATAATCAGTGTGAGGTTTTACCGTCATGCAGTGTGTCCTCTGAATACAGACAGAATCACTCCAACAAATCATGCATCCCCTATTAAATTAAAACTCAAAGGATGTCTCCAAGGTTGAATTGGCTGATCAAGACTCAGTTTATATCATTCTCAAATTTAGTTTAAAAGAAAAAAGTACCATATTATATTAGCAGGATTGTGTTTGTGTTTGTATTGAATTCGTTTGCTTAAATTGTCAGCCTGTGGAGACAGCTACTAACTTAATCAAAAATCAACTTTCCCAAAGGGGAAATATGACAGAGATTGTTTTTTATTTCATGTTTTTTTTATATAGCTCTTATCATAAAACATTGAACTGTTTATGAGATAAACATAAACATTTATGATAAACTTTATCTGCATGGTGTTTATGCCTGAACCTTACCATATGGATGAAACCAAAAACAGCAAAACTGTGATGTAATTTTAGCATAAACATCATGCATAAGATTACTCTAAAATGTGTCATTAAGAGATTCCTATTTTTTCATGATCATTAGTACAAAACTTCTACTGTTTTGTACTTTATGCAAGAGACAAATTAATGTTTGATTGCGCCTGCGCTCAGATTGTGTATCAATTTCAATTTCCCCTCCAACCGTCATGTGTGCACCATTAGCTGCAGGGATTTTTATGACTAAATCACATCCTGCTGTGAGAAAATACTTCCAGAAAGATATTGTCATCTAATGTAATCATTCTCTGGTAATTTTATTTCTTTATGGCAAATAAATACAATAAAAATGTAGGTATTTTACAGTTTCTTGGTTGGGACATTTTGACAAATAAGAATCTTTACATTTTTATTTAGTTTTATTTAGTAGTGTTATACTGTTGCCATGCTATAGCTTCTATGGTACCTTTTACAGACAATTTCAAAAAGTTGGATAAGATTTTTCTTCACATTTGTGACGTGTGGGAAAACGGAGGTGATATAACACAAAAAGCAGCTGTCTCCACTACTGTTTGATAGCCAAGGGCAATCCATTTAACCATCAGCTCTTGAAATGAAAAGCTGGTCAGGGGTAACCAGTTTGAGTCTGAAGTTCTAGTTTGAAAAAGTGGAAACCTTTGGGGTTGAAGTAAGTTGTTTACATCAAAAGTTAAAAAAAAAAGAAGAAGAAGTTAGTGTGTCCTTGACATTAAATGTCTGCGCTTCAGTTTGTGTGTGTTTGGGGCTGTTGATATGTGCGATGGATGAGGCGTGTGAACAGGCTGTTTGCGCTGCCTCTCAGACTGCCAGGCTTGTCAGGACGAATGAGCGATCTGTCTGTAAGAAGCCCCACAGTTGGCCTCTGCTGTGCTCTTTGCTGCCCTGATCCACCTTCATCTCTGCTGCTCTTCTGACAGCGAGGAAGAAAGGAGCACAGACCACTGGGAGAAGGCACTGCAGTCGAGCCATGGCCTACAATCAGGAGCATTTTACTGTAAATGATTATCTGAGGCGCACCGCTTTACAATCTCACTCGTGGTCAGAAACCCCTTGGTGTGACATTAATACTTTAGTATTCTGGCCTCTTTTTTTCCCTTTTATAAGTTTTATCAAGGTTTGAAGTTGATGTATATGAATATTCTAAGAGAATATTGGTTTAAATATCCCCAGATGGTATTAGCAGTGCTGTCAGTGACGAAGAGGGAGGCACAGGACCAAAATGAAGGAATATGAAGCAGTAGGAATTAATAAATCAGAGAGAGCTGCAAACTGAAGGGGAGGCTTAATGCTGACATTGGCAAAATGTTGAAATAAGTTGAGAAAGATCTGAGAACGTTATGTTCAAACACTACGGGCATTATCAGCAGTATCTGCATTTCCTTTGACTACATAATTGCGCAAATTGGAATTACAAAAATAAATTGCCGGGGACAACAATTGTAACATTTGTTACTTTTTCAACTGTTTCTCTTTCACCTGCACCCTGGCAAACAAACCAAATCCTTTTAAAAAAATCAATCCTCGCCCTCGTCTCTGGCATCGCTGCACCAAGAACCACTGAAGGAAACAACACAAAAAGTGTCTGAAGAAGAAACTTAAGGCAACCTCCTTCTTCACAGAATGTAAACAATAATAGAGAGGCGTCAGACTTTAGTGGTTGCAGGATTTCTCTTTTGTCTTTGGTGAAAGACTGGTAGACTCTCATGTTTGTTTTGGTTGTATTTACCCAGAATGCCCTGCGTTATAGTCCACTTCCTGCTTTCCAGTTTGCCATTCACATTTGCATTCAGACCATAAAAGAGCTCACTTCAACTGAACTGATACCTAGATCATTTTGGTTGAAGTGGACCAATGTTTGCATTTTTGGTCTGCATCAGATTTTGTTTAGGGTTCATTCCTCCTTAAACAAACCAGATTTTCTAGCCAAATGGACCAACGTTTGATTAAAGCAGGCTAAACAGGGCTGGTGTGAATGCACCCTAAAAGTTGACAGGCAGTCGTTCTCTAGGACTGGATCTGGAGACCCCTCTCTTAGGGGTTAAAACTGGATTGAACTAAACAAAAGAAAATTTCTTGTTTGTTTGTTTTTGTTGGGTTTTTTTTTGACATATTCAAAAGAAACAAAACTGTTGTCTCCAGATATTTCAGTGAAGCAAAATTGATGATGTGAGGAGATCAAACAACACCTCTGACGTGAGCAACACCTGTCACGTCTTTTGACAGCCAAACAGCAGGGGCTTCTGATGGCTTTAAAGCTGACAGACAGACCCTTCAGTGTGCTTCGGTGAAATGTGACAAAGTGCCTCAAAAGCAGCAGTTTGAGAGCTTTCTTTCAACAACACAGTAATTTCAGCATCTTAACCTTTTCTGTAGTATCACTCTTTAGCTCTTCCTCTCAGGCCTCTTCCCAGGCTGACATATACGTGCCGTTCCACAACACCAGCCCTGCTGGTGTTGTTGCTGCTCTGTGTGTTTAAGGTCAGAAGCTGTGAGTCCCACATACGCGGCATTGTGAGAACTGTTGACTTACAAATGGAGAAGGTGAGAGAATCTACGATGAATGCACGCACACACACATTCGCTTGGTTTTTACATCTGGCCACAAGATCTCAGCAAGCAAAACTGTCCAGTTTGACATAGTGAGGAGGAATTTCTGAAGGTAAAATGGTTCTTATTGGATGAGTCGATTCTTAGTGATTAGAATGACAGAGTCACTATAATTTTGTAGTGCAGGTTTTACTGAGATTGGCATTAAAAGTGCAAAAATAAACTGTTGCATTGATCCCTGTGCTTCTGGGCTTCATGTGAGATCACCTCAAATGATTTTTCAACAACACAGCGCTCCGAGGTGTTCCCCAGAGACCACTGATTACAGTTCTATGAAATTAATAGAAGCTCTCTTTGGCTTGTGGCGAGACAATAAATACCAGGGCATGTTAAACATTCACATTTGGTACAAACCTCAACCCTGGACTTTCACTATGAAATGTACCATGAGTTGGTTTATTAACCAAATGTACTTAGGTAAGCTTGATTTGTGCATAATGTTTAGTTTAGGGATCTCATTGTGTGAGCTAGCACTTTTAGCAAATTATCACCAAGATAAATAATACAAAAATAAAGCATTATTTGCATCATGTTTCTTGCAGAACATTTGAACAACATATCTGCACTGTTAGCAATTAGTCTACAGCTAACAGCAGGTTTAACCTGTATAATTTACCTTTCATGAGAGATAATGGAGCTAAATTAGTCTCTAATTTATCTCCTTTCTTGGCTCCACCAGACTAGTGGCAGCAGCAATTAGAAAACACCTGGTGGAAACGCACATCTGCCGAGCTTACCATACAAGCTACAACTCTCCTGAAAATGATTGTAAATTGCATTAATGGATGGCATGGAGAAGCATTGTTGTGATGATGTTATGAAGGAGAACCGAAGAAAAAAGTAGGAGGTTTTTAAAGAGACAGAGGCCAATTTCAACTGTAGCTAACATAGTTGTTTGTACTTGATTGGTAAATACATGATGGCTCCCTTTAAAATGTTAAAAGTGGCATTTGAATGTACAAAAAGGTTTTATTGCCAAATATAGTGGTTATTATTAATACTAAAGGTAATTTTTAATACCTAATAAACATGACTAAAATGTTTATTGTGTTTTTAGCCACTTTATTAGCTTGAGCTCATATTACTTCAATACATAGAAGTAAAAAAGAAAACAAATAAATAAACCCAGTGTCAAGGTTTTCCTTTCACTGTTGAAAGAACATTTTAATATTTATATCACTGTTGCTAAAATGATTCAGGCAACAAAGGACAAACATGAAAGAAAGTGAGAGACTGGCGTAGTCAAAGTCTCCTCAGCGAAGGACAGGACATGACTGAAGGCCAGGCTGACGACCGCTCTCTGCTTTCACAAAAGACCAAAGATCTTTTGCATTTCTGAACATCACAGTTCATCACCTAGAGCTCATCCAGAGAAGGTAATATTTATTTTTTCCTTTTGGACATTTGATTCATATTAATATGACAAAGACCCTATACTTTGAAGTTGTTTTAAAAGTTAATTAAGATTAATGCATACCCATGAGACTTAATGTGAAGATCATTTGAGTGGTGATAGTTTTTCAGAGTAGCTCCAGGTAAGTAGTGATGGATGGGAATAATAAAGGAGCTGACAAAAGGCTTCAGGTTTATGACCACATTTAACACTGATTCTTTGTCATTTTTTTTATCTGATCAAGTTCTCAAAGAGCAGCTAAGCTGTTTAATCTTACAAGGACTTCTGTTACAGCTTGCTTCACTAGAGACATGAAACAGTGTTTCTAGTTTTTACATTACCGTATGTAATAAAATGCATCAAACATCTGGATGGTGTTTTGTTCCTTTACTTTCAAAAACAGAATCTCTTTGCGGTGACAATACATTTTTAAGCTCCTTAGGCTTAAGGTGAATAATGGTAGAAATAAAGGTGCAAACTTTAAACCTTAACAGGAAAAACTAATCTGATCACATGTAGAAACCTTGAGAGCTTCAGGTGGGAGCTGCCATCCATCAAAGGGACATCATGTATTGATCTATTTGTTTATATAAGTGTGGTGTGCTGGTGCAGAGTTATCAATTAAATGTGTAATTCAGTATGTTTGTGTTTATGTTTAAAAACGAAACGTTTTAAGTCAATTCATCTGATTATCTGCATCGGATCAGTATTAGCTGACACTTAACCTCTGACATCTGTATCAGAATTTTAAAAAGTGGATCAGTACATCTGATCGTCACCAAAAAGTGGATCAGTACATCTGATCGTCACCATTCATCGTTTCGAGTCGGAGCCTCGGTTTGCAACGGGTCCTTCAGAAATTATAGTACAACAACAAAACACTCAAATCACATCCAACATCCACCAACAGGCAAAACATGTTGCTTTTTGAAGCACAGGTACGTCCAATATCTCTCTCTAAATGATTGCAGGAATGATTTCACTGACCACAACAAATTCCATTCGGAGTTAATTTGGTAATATAAATAAAATGAATAACTTTTTGTATTTATCTGATTTTGTCCCACATGTTACTTTCACATCAGATTAAAAGGAATCTATCACAAAAAACAACTCTAATTGTGGTGAAAGATCGACCCTAAAGCCTGACGACTGCAGAATATAGCTTAGCAGAAATACTTTGAATGAACCCTGACTATTCAAACACAAATATCTGTGTGCTTTTCCAGCTAACAGATAAAACCCTTTACAAATTGAGCAAGTGACTAAAACTAGACCTTGGATCCTCTCTGTATGAGCGTTTTCTTGGTGTTTCTCAGTATTTACCTCTTTCAGAGATCTGAGACCACCTAGAAAGCGACTGCTAATTTTTCTGTCCTAATGTTGTTTTCTGGGTCAGAGACCCAATGATGGAGCCATGAAGACACCTGCTGCTCACCACCGCTCTTCCTTCATCATTGTGGACAGTAACCTGAGGACGGTCAGAGGACAGATGATAGGGTAGAGCAGGGGATGCCTGAAAAAAATACACTTTAAGGAGAAAAATGTTGTTTGCAAGATGAAAACACAGAGGAAGGGTGACAACAAATATGTGGCCCAATGCTCAGAGAAGTCAACAAAAACATGTATATTATAGATTCTACTGGTATCACTAATGAATGGCATTGCACCTAAAAACTAACTAAAAACTGTTTGGAAAGTTTTGAGTTTATAGCAACAGTCAGGCATGGTGGTGGAGGGGTGATGATTTGGGCTTCATTGAGGGGTCAAATATGAGGTTCTCTGTAACAGCTGAAACTTGGTCCAAACTAGGTCATCAACTGGAAACCACAACACAATGACTCAAGAAGAAGAAGAAAAAGAATGATTGCAATCAGCCATTTAAAGTCCAGACCTGACTGATTAAAATGCTGCATTGGGATCTTAAAGCACTGAGCAGAAACAAAGTGTCTGCAAAACTTAATAAACTGATGCAAGGTTGGAAAGAAAAGTGACCCAAAACAGCTGATTGGGTTCAACACTGAAAGTGAGAACGGAGGTGATTTTTACTCTCTCATATTTTCCATACTTCAAAATATTGTGGTGAGCAGATAATTAAGTGTGTTCTTATCTTAAAGGGAAAAATAACAAATTCAACAGAAATCAGCTGTACAATGCTTTTACAAAGCATCAATGACAGAAGAGGAGAGTGTCACATTCACTTTCAATTTTTCAGCATCCAAAACCAAACATGTCCTTATTGCTGTTAAAAGAAACCCAAAGACAAACTGTGCAGGCATTTGTCTTCATGTTTATACTCCAGCTGTTGTGACAAGCCTTGCATGTAATTTCCGCCTCACTATGTTCCTGCGTTTCGTCGTCAAACGCAATTAGCCGCGACCTAGTTTTACGAGCGGGAGAAATACTGTTCTTTAATTGCCTCCCATCCTGGCGAGCGTCGACTGGGGAATGTTTCATAAAATACAGCGGAAAAAAACCCAGGAGAAATGGTGATGATGTTCAGCCACACTTATCAGGAGGGTAATGAGTTGTTACCAGTTTCCTTCTAAACCAAAATAATTTGAAAAAATCATATTTTAGTCAAATTATGATCAATCACTGAGAGATTTATGTGGGGAAACGTAACATTTTTAAAAAAAAAAATAGAAATTAAACATGTTGCAGTAGTGAAAATATATGATTTAACACCATTTAGCTTCTGGTTTTTATGATCTGGAATAATAGATGGCATTAAGATTTTAGTCCTAAAAACACAAGTATGTACAGTAAAAAGTGCACAAATGTATATGTCTTCTGTCTAACAAAGAACTTTTTTAAACTATATTCTTAGAAGATGAATTAAACTTGAGTTATAACGTTTTGGAAAAGCCAAGCTGCCCTGTTTCCACCAATACTTCTTTCCTTCAGTTATAATCCCAATCTAAAGACCATCACAGATGTAATAGGTTCAAAGAATGCAGTCAAAATGTCCTCCAAGAACAAGTTCTTTAAAAGAATCTGCACCTTTTCCATCGCGTTTGAGTTCTTTGCCCCAAGATTGAACTGATAACAGATTGACTCAAAGATCAGAGCATTGCAAATTTGAGCCTGTGGTCAGAAAACCACTAAAATTAAAATCTATGAAATGTTTCGAAGAGCTACCAGAAACCAACAAACTGATTAACTTCAAGCGTTAATAAATAGTTTCTCTCCAAATAAGTTTGATGAATTTGGAAACAAAAAACTTCCTTCCTTTGCCGACATCTGTTTTAAAATGCATTGGAAAATAAATTACGAACTGTATGCAAAATTGAACATACATTTAAAAATACATTCTACACATTTGTAATTGAAGGTCTTGTTTTCATTGCATCTGCCTCTTCTGCTCACTAATTGCTCTCAGCGTGAGCAAGAGAAGATGAGGAAAGTACAATCTGCATTTTAAGCTTCATTAGTTGCCTGCAACCAACTCTGCAGTAAGCAGCAAATTAAATTTCTGAGATTCTATACGAAATAAAAATTTCTAAAATTGTTGTAAAAGTCCAGCTGAGCAGGTAAAAATATTTGGAAAAAGAGAGGGAGGTAATGCTGGCCCTTTTACGCTTTGGGGTGGATTAAATCCAAATGAATCAATCAGGAGTAAATACCTTCCTGGCTGGTCTTAACCCCGCCTCTTTAACACACACTCACACACAGATTAATGCCCACAGCAGTGCCAGAATACCCTGCAGTTCAGATTGATTCATGGATCGGGTGTCAAGTTCAAACTGAGGACAGCGGCTTGGGACCAGAACAGCTCAACGTCTCACCAACAAAGTTTCAACTGAAAATCCTCAAATGTCTACACAAATAAAAAGCAGCTAATCTGGCAAATATTCAGATTTTATGTTTTATCACACTCACTACTTTGTGCGTTTTCATGTTCGGTTTTGCTTGCATGTTAAAGCTGCAGTATACAGCTTTCGTGAAAAATATATTTCTTCCATATTTATTAAAACTGTCACCATAACAGCATAATAAAACTTTTTTCAGTTATTGTGTTTGGGTATAAATCTAATGAAAACATCCTAAAATTAACACAATGTCACACTTCTCTGTTTCTCTCTATAATGATGTATCTTTTAACCTCTTTCCAATCTGTTCTGCTATCACAATAGAACTACCACGATAGAAGTTACTCTACATTCACGTCTGTTGTGAAGTTGAAATAAAAGCGCATTTCACAGCAACAAAAGGCACTTAGCAGGTGTTAAATTAAATCCCCCTTCCCTCTGACATTCTGTCTTATGATAAAGTTAATTAAGTGTGAGAGTTTGTAACTGGAAGCAAAACAGGAGCAAATGTCTCTCAGATAATACGATACCCTGCAGGGGAACGCCGGCCTTTTCTGATGGATCATTGTCACTTTTATTACGCTCTGTCATGGCTAAATTAAGAGATAGAATTTCCTGGCCAAAAAAAGAGAAAATAATGAACATGAAAGTTGGATTTGGGAAACTGCACCTGACTCCTGCCATTTTGAGTAAAAGGGAGGAAATGTGTTAAGGGCTGGAAATGAATTAAAATGGTTCTCAAAGTGATATAAGAGCCCTTGACAGTGTGTAATTGCAATCAGTTAAATTGCCTAATTCAAGCAGAGAGCCATGGGGAGCTGCAATTTGCAAAGAGGCGTGGGGGCAAAAGGGGGCGGGGATTTATTTATTTTATCCTAAACACCTTTAACTATGTTTACATCAGCCCGGGCAATTAATTAAACCTCGATATGATGTTTTCTTTTTCATTTTAAGCTGATAAATCAGTGACTAAAACCACCGACAGAAGAATTAGATAGATAGATAGATAGATAGATAGATAGATAGATAGATAGATAGATAGATAGATAGATAGATAGATAGATAGATAGATAGATAGATAGATAGATAGATAGATAGATAGATAGATAGATAGATAGATAGATAGATAGATAGATAGATAGATAGATAGATAGATAGATAGATAGATAGATAGAACGTTTCAAAAACAAGGAACAACAGTACCTAAAAACAGCAAAAGGATGCAGTAACATATTGCAGACAGTATTATTTGATCCTGTTTTCAGTGAGAAAAGAGAGCTCTCTGATTGAAATAATACATTTGGAGTGTTGGTAATGCCACCTTAAGTGCTGCTGGAGGAGTTGAGTGAATTAATCGCCTCCCCAACTCGATCCCAACCAATTACATTATCCCCTGATTTATGAAACAACAGGCCAAGCCCACTATAACCTTGAGTCCAGGAGGTGTTGAGTAAATCTGGCTTTGTGTGAAAATCCAGAGAGGGAGACTAAGAATAATTGGGGAATCTTACTTTTTAATTAAATCTTGTCCTTCTACAGCATCATATTCTGGAAACACGTGATACCGATGAGCTTTTATTTCTTTAATATTTCACACACTGTCAAGCAGTTAGCTGCCAAGCTATTTTGCCTGAATTGAACTTCATTTTATGTGCATACAGAGCAGTGATCGGGGGTCATTGATGCCAATGCTCGACTTTCACTGAATGCATTCCTGGCTCACTGTTGATGAGTTAAGCTGTGTCTCTTTTCTGGAAGAGACCATTAACACAACCAGATAACCCCCATTTTAACTGCTATTTTATCAGATTTTTTTCTTTCAAATAGAAAGTACATCTGACCCTGTGCTTTTGCGTTTAACTGCGTTGACAAAAGCCATTGACAAAAGTATTGCTTTCATTAACCTGACGTATTTTCTCCTTTTGTCTAATATAATTACTCCATCAGTGTTTAAGTTTAACTTCTATTTCCTGAATGGAGCTGTTGATGGCACTAAATCCACCATTATATTTTTTTCTTTCCTAGAGAAAGAACCATTGACTCCATGCTTCTTTCTGTTTCCCCTTTTCTCATCTCAAATTCTCGTGTTTTTTTATTAATATTTTTCTTAGAATAAAATGGGCGTTACAACAAGAATCATTACATCTTAAGCCACATAATTCACAACTTCTCTGTGACACAGATAAAGATGAAGGAACACCAGAACAAAAGAAGTACAGTGTGAACCGATGAAAAAAGGCATACTGTCGCTTCCTATGGGCTTTTTGATTTACACAACAAGACAAAATATCTACACACAAATTTAAAAGATAGATAATAAAATCAAATAAAAATAATGAAAATAAAGGGAAAAATGATTGTGGGAGGGGAACACCACTCAGTCCAGAGACTGAAGAGAGTGAAAGATCGTCTCATCCTCTCTTGGTAAATTAATTAAAAACATGATGAAAGGTTTGCTTGAATACATTTTAGACTAAATATTTAACTGGAATTTGTATAATAGGAGTTAAAAGTGACAACAACATTGGACTGGATTTGATTTACTTTCAGGTTTTGTTTGAATTTGCTCTCAAATGAGAAGTATTTGCACTTCATTTAGAAAAAAATGCACACAAATTGTGTTTTTAAAGTATCTTGTAGACACCTACAAACTTTGTCGACGTTCTTTGACAAGTAAAAGTAGATCCTCCTGCACAACCAACAAGAATGCAGAAAGAGGTTTCTGAATAGTAAGTCAGCAATAAAACACTTGTCTTTCCAGCAGCCACTGTGCAGCTCAAACAAGTTCTACTTTGGTTGCTAAGCAACAGACCGGTCTTCTCTGGTCCCACCAGGTGAGGGGCAGTGCCTTTTTGATTTGTGACTTTACTTTCCAGAAGTTTTTGAAAAGATTAATTTTTGTAGACACCAAAGAACAGTAACTTATTGTCAAAAATTGGCTATAGCCAAAAATTGGCCAGTAGAAACCCAAATAGAAGTATAACAATGTGCAAAATGGGAATTTTGCATAATCTGTCCCCTTTAAAGAGAGAAACAAAATATCTATCAGTATTGGTATCGAAAATACAGGTCTTGTACTTAGTACAGGGGGCGAGGGAGAGTGCACAGGGAATAGGAAGTAAATCTAACTAAAGTATAACTAGAATAACAAAGAATAACAGTAAACAAGAAATAAACATAACTATAAACAATAAGAAGAACTGATCTAAAGGAAAACAGGAACAAGACAGATCTAACCAAAAGAAGAACACAAAATAATGAAACTAGAATCCAATCAAACAACTAAAACAACTCAGCAACCTGGGACCCTAACACAAACTCGTTTAATGAAGTTACCTCTCAGTGGCATCTCTTAACCAGTGCTTTAAATAAAACAGATGAATCACAGTGTTCTGAAGAAGGAAGAAAAAAAATCTGTCTCATAAATAAATAAGACATATACAAACAACCTGACAGATTCCATCTTTACTTTTGTTTTTCTTCTTTCTGAAGTTATTTTAGTGGCTTTAGTCCCAGACGCACGCTAGGAAGTAAACATGCAACAATTCAGCACTGGCAACCAGCACTTTGCCTCTTGACAGGCATTGTGAGTGATTGGATTGTCTGTATAAGCATGTCAGCGCCTGAGAACAACGAAACGGAGACCCTGAAGCTAATTAAAGACGGGTGCCATCCTCCTCGTCTTCAACAGCTTCTGACAGGCAGGAGGCTGGCAGGCTCCGCAGAGGCTCCTGCAGCAACAAGGCAGAGACTGGAGGTGCCATTGCTACTTAGACTGTGCGTGACAGAAGCAGCTTTGCAGAAGGATGGACAAAACCCCCTAGAAAACGATGGATGTTGCTGTCTGAAAGCGGCTTTGATTGCTGGTGGCTTGAATCAAGAGAATCAGACATAAGGACCATCTCCTCAGAACGTCCCTTTTCAACCATGGAGGACTGTAAGTGTCTTTGAATGGGAGAGACACAAACAGTCACCTCTAATGGCTCCATATAGCACTAAGCACAAAGCCAGGGGAGCATGTAATGACTTCCCTCTTTGAACAAAACAAGATAATAAGAGTTACACATATAGAGAGCCTGAAATGTGACTTAGCCTCTGTAAGTCAAGGTGAAGACATCACACATTAACAAGCTTTTACTTTATACGACCTTATTGTGTCCAGGAAAAAAGCATGTAGCATTTAGACTTCTGCAGTCATATTAGTAAAAATATGTTAAATTGAATGTGCTAGTCAGTGTTTCTCAATTATTTTCTGTCTTAAAACAATATACAAGTTCAGTTTAGTGACTGACTTAGTCAAATATGATCTCCACTGCTCAGTCTGTGTGATTATCAAAAGTGCAAATGATTCACTAGGATGTGCATATTTAGACTTAACTATCGCTGCATTTTCATTATAAATGTGCACAAAACTTAGACAACTGTTGATATTCTGATTGTGTTGAAAAACAGTTAAACTCACATGTTTGTTCACGAGATTAACCATTAAAAAACATGCTGCGCCATCATCCCCCTACCACTTCCTGTCATCTTCTGAGCCAGTAGTCATTTTGTGAAACATACAAATTTTGTTACGGATGAAAAACGACTACATCCACGCATCACTTTTGTGCAGAATTTGCAGCAATTTTGCTTGTATTTCAACATGGTAGAAGAAAGGGAAACTTTGTGAATAATAATATTCACAGAAATCCCAAAGGTCATGTAGGCTTTGACAACTGCGTGGCCTTTGTCTCAGAAATACAGTAACTTGCTTATGACGGAGCGTTATGGCCAGACTAAGTTTTTTGTTTTTAATACGGGTGTGGAAAATACCTCAAGTGCTGGACTGTGCCTGGTAGACTTCGCTGGACTGTGATTGGCTGGTCTGCCTGTCAATCATGGTCGACGACAACCTATCAGAGCCTTAATGTGCTGGAACTTTCTAGTGTGACGAAACGCGTTTTTTACTGTAGTAGTTTTTTGCTGCAGTAGTTCAACAGCTTACCAACTGGAGTTATAAGTGTGATGTTTTCTGTTCATTTAGTTTTGTTGCATCAAGAATTGTAAGCTGAGCAATAATAAAAGGACGCCACATCTTTGACCGGATGCCTGCAGTTTTTTCAGATACAAATCACAACGCACTTTAGTTCAACGAGATTAACAAAGTTGTAATTATACAAGGATGAAGTCATAACTTTAAAATAATTCTATAACAAACTACATTAAAATGAGAAATACAGCCATTTTTTTTTTTTTTTTACCAGAGCCTGATTCTGGCGCTGTTGGAGATCTCTAGCCCAAACTGTAGACGTCTTTGATTTGCTGCCTCCAGCGAACGAGGAAAGAATTGCGTATTTATGCAGCTTCGTGTGTTGCAGATAAATGTGATTGAATTATTGCTTTAAAAGTGACTTCACCTGCACAACCACTTGGTTCACGAGAGCAAATCGCTTGCAGTTGGTCCACCTGAGAACGGGGGAGTTAGTGGTGCAGTTCACACCCAAAACAAATGACCATTTGCACACACACACAGATGGAAACCCGAGGTCAAGTGTTGGAGTGCAACAGATCCATTATCGAGATCAAGCCGGTAGAGATCCAGCTGTCTGGACACAAAACGCATTATATGATTAAGGTGCGTTAAGATGCTGTGCTGACTAGGTGTGTGTGCGCGTGTGAGTGTGTGTGTGTGTGTGTGTGTGGTGCAGATGAGGTGTAAAGGCCTCTGGAGCTGCACAGAGCTCTCTTTGAGCTCTCAGATGAATCAATCCCTTGCCATCCAATTTAGAGTGCTGGGAAAGGGCGCATCGATCCGAGCTCCGAGTTTCAACAGACAATGACAGTTTCAAAAAAAAAGGGAGGGTGGCGAAGTTAAAATCACTGCAACTTATTTCATGTTTACTAACACAAAGTTGCAATCTGCCATATCTGTCTTGATTCTTTACTCTTGACAAGCGCAAATGGAAAAATAGATAAAATCATGTTTTAGAGAGGAGGAAATGCAAGATACACCACATAAAATAAGCAGAAAAGATGTCATCAGATTTAAACAAGGAAAAAGGGAAATATGTTTCAAACTGAAAGTGCTGTTAGGCTCAAATAGGAGTTGTTTTCATATGAACAGCACTTTCATAAAACCTGAAGGTAACATGCTTGATTGTGGTATAAAAAAGCACTGCAAATTCATAATATTCCCTGTTTTAACATTTAAGATGAAAAAAATATAGAAACTGATTCTATAATATTTCTCCTGGAAGTATTAAATAACTTTTTGATTTTCATAAGACACAGAAAGCCTTACATGTTTTAGAGTGGGAAAGGCTTTCAATAACTTCTACTGAAGAAATGAAAAAACTGTTTTTTTTGCTTCCCAGTTGAAGACCTCAAGGATTTATTTCTGAAATTTCTCCAACTGTCCAGGTACAGACTTATTAAGAACTGTTTTCTGTTGCTCATCTCCAAATCAAAGGTCTTGTGAGAAGCTGAAGGGGGGTTAGGAGCAGCTTCATGCAGGGAAAAGACAGATGAAGGAGGAGGATGAGGATGGCCTGAACCCCCTAGTTGGAATGCTACACATACAGAGCCAAGCAATGACGTAGCAAAACACTCTGTGGCTATATAATCTCTTATAAACTTTTATCACTCTCAAGATTTGACATTAAAAAACACCTGAGAGTAAACACTCTGCCATATAACAAATATTGGCAAAGCTCTGTGTTTATAGGCCTGTAATGGCTGAATATCTTACACCAAGTGTATAACAAAAATCAACCCTAGTGTCTTTAAGTCACCCATAATTTCACGGGAGTCTGTGAATTTTAAACAAAAAAACCCAGAAATGTGAGTTGCAGAGTCAGACTAAACTTTCCTGTTTTAAGGATCATCAAAAGTAATTGCAAGTGCTAAATCTCAAAATAATGGATATTTTCTATAAATCAAATCAGTTTTATTTGTACACCACATTTCAGCAACAAGGCAGTTTAAAGTGTTTTTTACACTATAAAAGCAGTACGGTAACCAGTCGTTAAACAAGCAACAAGCTTGTTACATTTTTCCAACACAAGAATCAAGCAAATATACATCAAAAATATCAATCACTGTTCCAGTTATTATGAATCAAAGGGAGCTTTTAACTGGTGGGTTTACAGCCTTGAGTTAAAGGAACTATGTGTTTCAGCATTTTGTAATTTTCTGGAAGTTTGTTCAATATTTGTAGTGCATTGTAACTCATTGCTGCTTCTCCATTATATTTTTAGTACTTTCTTCAAATTCAGAAATTTAAAAACACCAAAAGACCACTAATTTCTGTATTAAAAATGCAATGTATTTGTAGAAGAATGTTTAAAAACTAAAGGTTAATCATTTTTGCAGCTTTTTCTTTTAGTTCATTTCAATTCTGGAAACTTTACAGAGGAAAGAGATAGATTGAGCTGGGCCTCAAGTTTCCTGAGTATATGGCCAAGCTGTGAGATCTAAAGTGCATCACTTTATTTGGTTTGGCAGTATGACGTTGCTGGCAATGCCTCCACTCTGTCAGAATGGCATTTCTCTTGTCCATACCTCTTGTTAACTTTCTTCTTCCTGTTATCCTCAGCAGTTCATTCAATCTGCTTCCCACTCAGCCATGCAGGAACCTGCTCTCCCTTCTGAATACATTACCTGACCCCTTTCGCTTCTGCTTTAGCTCATATTTCGTCCTGTCTGCTCTTGGATATTTCCTTTGGTTGCAACAGTTTCTGGTTCATCAAGCGATAATGACATCACCTTCCACCTAACGAGGGGCCTGCTTGAGATAATTTAGGATGACAGTAAAATGTTTGCTCTCAGCAGTGGTTGTGTCACTGCTCTAAGGCCAATAATGACACCTGATGTGTTTGGAAATAGTTACACTCTGGACTCAGAGTTGTTTAGCACCCTCAAACTGCGGTCTGAGGCAAAAATAACATGACAAAAGCAATAGCATCACAGTTTCTCAGACCCAACGGCAACAGTAAAGGTTCTACAAGTTCTTGAATACTTGAGAAACTGTCTAAAATCAAACCGCTAATGGGTCTAATGTTGTGAAAATTCAAGCAATCAATGAACTGCACTTACATTTCCAAAACATGCCCAACAGTTTTACTGTTGAAAACAAAACGATTTCCTTTGCTGTAGGGAGCAAAAGCCAGTCAAGGCAGTGAATAAAGGTCACCAGACAAAGTCGGTGCCTCTGGATCCTATTAGACAGAAGTACTTGAAGGACTTGGACAGAGGTCTCATGTTGGGTTTGTAGGAGACTGGACAATGTGTTGCACCATTGCCCATTATGTGAGGTTTATAGATATCAAATTAGGGTACCATTTAGGGTAAATTATCCCGCGCTGAGTTGTGTCATGTCCAGTATCTGAAGCCAGGTGCCATTCACCTCATGTTCTGAACAATATGCCAATCCATACTTGATATTGTTTGTCTTTACTGATTTATCTGATTGATGGAACTTTGTCACGCTCCCATAAATAAGCGATGCAGCAACTGTTGTCTTTCACTGTCCATTCTGAATCGAAAGCAGCTTCATATCACCTATAGCAAACCTTCCACATTTGTAAGTGTGTGCTTGTTATGTTATGTATAATTCTTTATTTATTTTTCTAGATTGTTTTGTGAATTGACTTTAGTTGAATGATTTTTTGTTTAATATATTTTGGAGTTTGGATAATTCCTTTTCGTGATTAATTTTATTTTGTTAATTTGTAGCGCTGTCGGCCCACCTTTAAATAGGCCGGTTTTTGCCATTTGTGGATATCTGCTCTTCTGCTCGCTCCACCACCACCACCAAGGATGCTTCCTGACGCGGAGCGCGCACGTCTCCAGTCGCTGCAGGCCGCAGCTGACGTCTCCAGCCTGCCATGAAGTATTTTTGTTAGCCTTGGCTTGTTTGCTGTTTTCGTTGTGATTTTGGCCTGGTGGGACCAGTTGTCCTTTTTTTTTATTCTTTCTTTGCAGTAGATTCTTTTTCTTGTTTTAGTCCGGTACTAGTCGGGGCTTCGACGCTCCTGTATAGGGCTGGCACCCTGCTGTCTTTTTGATCTCCTCACCAGGTCCAACTTTCTGTTAATACTTTTGGGGCTTTGTTTTTTCTTCTCTTTTTTTATTGGGACACAGGGAACTGAAGGTATTTGACTCTCTTTCTTTTTTTCTCCACAGAAAATCAGCTGCTTTGATTTTCTGTGGAGAAAAGAAAAGTTCAAGAGTTTAAAAATAAAATGATTTTTTTGAACCCTCATTTTTGCCCGTGTCCTCAAATTCAGGACACAGTTCCCTTTTTGGATGTAACAGTACCAAATTCATTTTGGGTGAGTAATGTTTTCCGTTATCATTCTTGATTATTGCCACCAATTCCCAAAGTTTTGAGCAACTACTAAATCTTACATGGAGCAAGTTTCATCCATTTATTGAAGGGGTTCCATGTCTAAGATTCACTTAGACATCAATCTAACGAGCGACACTAACAAACCCATTTTGGAGTAGATATGTTGTCCCTCCAGTGAGCAATGTGTGCTCTCCTGGTGGGATGTGCCTGGAAAACCTTTAGCTAGGGAAACCCAGTCATATGTTGACTAAGATGCCAGAACCATCTCAGCATCTCTTGAGTAGCTGCTCTGATCCAAGTGTCTCCCTGATGGTAAGGTTCCCTATCCCGTCCATATGTCAGAGTCCAGAGAGCCAACAGAAGAAGCTCTTTTCAACTGCTTGTTGTTTATGCCTGTCTGAAGACACCAACAGAAGCATGTGATTTACAAAACCAAAGACAAGACTCTGAGAATACCTCTATAGGTTCCCCATAACTTTGTTATCTTCAGATCCATAAACCTCACAGGGCTTGAAAGCTGAAGTAAATGTATTGTCTATGGACACATTCTTGGCTAACAACAACATTTACTAAGCCTTGAACAAGGAGAACATTCTGGGTCCTCTAATTAGTTCTCTTCCCTTCATCTCAACCCCACAGATTGTCAATAGGACTAAGGTCTATGAACTGTGATGGTAATGAAAAAAGGTTGATTTTATGAATAATTTTTGTGCCTTTAGGAGAGGTCCACAGTTTTGCAGGTCATCATATATGAGATATTAGTGGTGATTTGCTAACTCTACAAGTTTGTTTGTTATGCAAGGACATCACAAAGAACACGTTCGCCTCTCCTACTGATAGCGAGGACTCCATAACCTAATGGTTATGGAGTCTTAGAATCTTCAAGATGCCAGTATTCATAAGTTTTCCCATCAGCGACTTTTTAAAATTTGTCCTCACCCTCATCACCCTCACCCAGTCTTTAAATGGTCCATCAAACACATCTCAGAGGAGATGTGGGTGCTTTTCATCCCTCCAACACTCCCTTGAGCTTGATGACCTTGAATTTCATTACGTCTTGCTGTCTTTGCCACAAACTGTTAAAAAGACAAGGATCATTTATCTTTTTCAAGCAGGTGAAATGCATAAATAGCTCAGTGTGGTTTTGCAACCTTCCCTTCTTCCACCTCCTCAAAAAAAAAAAAAATAATAAATTTAAAAAAAAACACAAAACTTGCATGAAAACATTTCCAACCCAATTAGGGGCATAATTAATGAAACCGAGCACGGGTAGCGCCACAGCAATCGCCAGAGAGGGGATGGTGAAAAATGTGGCAATCAAATTAATCAAGCAAAAGGCACAGACCAATTACTCACAAAGCATCTAGAGTGTGGCGTCGAGTGAGCAGGACAGGTGATAGTTATCACTAAATTAGAGGTTGTTTCATCATTTGGGATTATGACGGACTCACGGTGGGAGACAAAGCAGACCTTATGCTTCCCGGTTAAAACAAGAGGCACCGAGACTGTGATTAATGAAAATGTGAGTGACTGCACCAGCTGGGCTTGTGTCCCAACCTTGTGTAGATCCAATAGTTTGGCAGAAACCAATAGTTTGGGCTTCCACACAAGTTTTGGAAAGTAGTTGGTATATAGAAGGATAATTAGTGCTTATTTCATTGATTCCTTCAGCACTGATTAAAGCTGTAAAGTACCAGAGAAACTAACCAGATTCTCCACCTCTAATGCTGCCTATCAGTGGGACATTGTTCTGCTGTGCTGTTGGAAAATGCAGTAGAGTTAAGACACAAGAAGCAAAGTTAGACATTAGAGAAAGATGCATGTTTCTTTTTTGTGGGAAGGAAACTTTCACTTTTCCTACAGTGTTTTTTTCTTTTTTGGCATTCCCTACTATTTGTCTGAGCTTTCAGAACAAAATAAAAAACAAACAAACTGATAACCAAATGTTGCTTTTCTTTTTAGAAGAGGAATTACTTTCTGTGGACCTGGCTTTGATTACAGCCTGAGTGCTGATGTAGTCCAGAGTGAAAACAAAGGAGCTGGCCTGAGATCAGGGGAGTGGCAACGCTGCTGTGCATTTCAATCGTGTGAGGAGTCGAGAGGGCCGCTGCTCATGGCGCAGACTGGTCTTAATTCATGCTGCAGGTCGACTGAAGGAAAATGGCTCTGATGGACTGCATGTGATAAAGCATGATGTCCTCCTGCTAATTGATACTCTGCAGCTCTTTGAGGGATAAAACCATCAGCCTGCCTCTTTACCTGCTTACCATGAAAAGTGAAATATTTTTTAACTTCAGGTGACATGTTGGTCAAATATAGCTGCTTTTCACTGTTACGGCTCAGTTATGTATATAAAAAGGCTTCACTTTCTTTACTATAGACTCAGATTTGATTTCGGATCCCTTATAATTTTCAGTGAATTAGGTTTCAATGAAAATTAGCTCATGTTGTCTTATTTTTGATTGAATTGTACTTAACATGTGCAATGGATTTCAATTTATTTATTCCTGGATCGACTTATAGTAACAATTGCTAGCCTATGGTTATTGCTGATGCCTTCCATCTTGGCATTGTCATAACACAACTGTAAATGGTCTACATGGTTTCCTTTCCTTCTAGAAGTCAGCCATGCAGATAAATAATTTATTATTTGCTTTGGTCAGTCTGGACATTTCTGTTTTGGTGAGTTTGTTATTCACGTTTGAACATAATACAATTGGCACAATATTTTTATCTTTTTATTCTGTGCCACAAAGGTTTGTTTTGTTTCACAGTTTGGGTTTGAATTTTGGTATCTGCTCAACACAGATACCAAAATTCAGGCACCGTGTGTATTGTGTTTGATCTGGATTACTCCGTTATCTGTACCATACACACACACGTGGTCTTCCCTGCTGTCGAATTCAAATTTTATTACCACTTTTTATTCAACTCTTTGGCCCAACTCATACACAGAAGACCCAGAAAGCTATTATGTTGACTTACTGAGTGTGAGCTACATTTGGAAACAGGACCAGTTACTCTGTATATTATGTAGTGTATTTCTAAAGTCTCCAGCTGAATGTTGAAAAAGTTCAACAGTTATTTTTGACGATTATGGCAAACATATAATAAAACCCCAAAATTCAGTGTCTCAAAAATCTGAATTTGAAAAAGTTGGTAACACTTTATTTGACGGATTGTGAATAAGACATGATAATGATAATGTCATAAACATGACATAACTCCTGTCATGAACATGAGCAAGTCTTTATGAATATTTATGACTATTGTCATCAAGTGTCATTTGGTAAATCATAAAACTTTAAATACAAAGTTGACATTTTTCAAAATGTCTTTGTTATGACAACTTGTCACTAAAAAATAGAAATCATAATCTGACATAAATTTGTTATAAAAGTATTACTGATTAAACTTTAATAATTATGTAACTGTATGTTATTAAAGATAAAGTTTCAGGGTTTCAGCTGTTTTTTGGAAGTTTGTTCCAGATTTGAGGTGCGTAGAAGTTGAACGCTGCTTCTCAATGTTTGGTAGGGAATGCAGAGCAGATCAGAACCAGAACCAGAAGATGTGAGTGGGTTGGAAGGTTGATACAACAATAGCAGATCTTGAATGTATTTTTGGTGCTAAGCAACATTTTAAAGGCTATTGGAGGGCTGACTTTGTAACTGTGTTTATGTGACTCTGAATGTTCAGGTCTGAGTTCATCATTGCACCTAGTTTTCAGGCCTGATCACTAGTTTCTAGCTGTGATAAGTGAAGCTGTGTGTTGATTCTATATGGTTCATTTTTAGGTACAAAGATAAGCATCTTTTCAGTCCTTGAATGAGCTGAGAGTAATTTTTGAAAAACTAGCTTCTTTAGTAATACATTTGGCTTACAAATACTTTCCTGCATCATGAACTCTAACACAACACATTAGATAGAACCTTGCAAAACACAGAGAAAGGTTGTTATGTAGAACAGCTGTCCAGTGGAAAATTGATGAGAAATAATCAAACAAGATGACAAATACAAGGAAAAGTACACAGAGAATATAGTGAAGAGTCAATTACATCTGAATAACAGGTGGAAACAATTCACACAGGTGTAACACAGATGGTAAGAAAACGACTAAAACCAGAACCAGGATATTTATGAATTGTAAAAAAAAAAGAAAAAAAAAAGAAAAGAATAAACTCAAACCCAGCATATTTAAATGTAATTTCAGGTATTTCTCATTTTAACCTGCATGTTTTTATTTCTGATTTATGCGTGGAGAATATATTGAAGTTATCTCCCAGTTTGAGTCTGGAATTTCACCAAAGTCTGCAGCTCAACACAGATACCAACCACTACTTTGTTATCTGGACTGTACACATGTATTCTACCATGTGGGCACACAATTTATCTGGGAGATTTTTGGTGTAGCATGCACACAAGAGATGCAACATCATCCCGCTATGCTGACAGGCATTTTGGGGAATGGGACTAATTCCTTTTCTTTTTTTTTTTTTACTTTTCTTTTACAGCTGGGGAAGGGAACAAACACATCATTAAATCAGCAATGCCCCAGTGTTACCAATATAATGAAGCCGTGTCTGATATCAGCATCATTCATTTAAAAAAAAAATACATGCTGCCCTTCAGGATCCCAAGCTCCCTAAGTATTGAAATATTCATCTAATTTTCGAATCCTAGAGGAAAACGGCCCTCTGCTTCGGGAGCATTTTCAGATAATACCATTAAAAATAATAATTGATGGAGTTGGATCTGGGCAAGGATAATAAGAGCTTTAAAAGCTTTCTGTCCTTTTACAATACAATTTCCAAATCAATATTTCATTAACTGGAGAGAGGTACAATGTTCCCTGTTAATAAGGAGGATTTGGCTCAGCACAGACTTAAAGATTTGGAACTGGGGAATTTCAGGTCTGAAAGTGGGACACATGTTCAGTTTGAAATCTGACATAAAAATTCCTGACTCTCGCTTATTTTGATGCGTTCACATGCTGTTGCTATTGCCACCCAACAATCTGGGAAGGGTAATACATCTACTTCTTAATTATCTGGAATCACAAGTGAAAAAAGCTCTTGCCAGTTACCTCTAGTAAATCTCTATATAGTCTGACCTCATGATGCTCAGAGAAACTGCAAAAAATCCAAGAGCTCCAAAGTTAAAGTTCTGGACAGAACAATTTGAGAAATATTAAACAAGTAAGGCTTGTATAGAAGGGTTGGAAAAGAAAGTATGTTTTCTCCAAATAGAAGTTTGGTTTTGCAGAGCTGTCTTACTTTTGGAAAAAGATTATTTGGAAAAACAAGTAGTAGAGATCTTTGGCTATTTTGAAAAACAATTTAATTAGAGAAAAGGCAAAGTAGAAATACCGGATACCAACCAAAGGGTATAACAGTGAAGGGGTAATAATTTGGGCTGATGTGAGGCATTTTGTTGTCATTGAGTCCATTTTTAACTCTTCTGTGCAACAAACTGTAATAAAGTGAACTACGAGGCCACCTGGCTCATAGCTGAAGCTTGGCCCAAACTGAATCATCAACAGAAAAATGACCCAAAATGATTCACAGCAGCAAATCGACAGGAGAATATAGGTATAATGGGCTCATAAAAATCAGAACTGGAACTCAGCGTGATTGAAAGAGTTGGCCTGGTCTGATGAATCCTAATTAGTCACTTGGCAAAGTGTGAAAAAAACAACCCAGTGGAGACAGTTTGGGCAAGAGCTTCTGTTGAGAAACCTTGGGTCCTGCCATCCATGTGGATGTTGGATGCTGGACAAATAAGACTTGTCCATGGAGGCTCCACCTCCGAACTTACACAACTTCTGCTACGTTGGTGCCAGATGCCACAACACACCTTCAGGAGTTCACTGGGGTCAGTAGTAGACCAAGCCAGGGCTGTTTTAGAAGCAAAAATAGGACCAACACATTACAAAGCAGGTGGTCATAATGTTATGCCTGATATGAATATTGTGCTGACAGTAGTATCTAATGTCATCCATTTAAAGCAAGGACCCAACCACCTCCACCTGTCAGTGGTCCATCTTTTCCCAGAGCTTGTTGCTAAGTTGCAAACTTAATTAGGTCATAGAAAACCTGAAGGAACTTAAACTTTACACCATTCTCTCCAACATCTACATCCTGAGATCCCTTCACAGAACACCACAAACATGATTGTTATCAAAGGAAAACAGGGCCTTAAATATTCTCCAGATCCACAAACTGGATCTGTCAGTAAATCTCTCATGATCCTATCAACAAGTGCCATGGTTAGGAATGTGACCATGGAATGTGTTGCCTGAGTTACAGATCTTACACCCCAGGGGTGTGATCTGGGAAGAGTGTTGCAAAAGAGTCTGATGACCACTCAGCATCTAGTGGTCACCTACCCTAGTTAGATTCTAAGCCATGTTTTTGAGGGTTTTAAAGTATAGAAAAAAAGTTTGACAAATTGCAAGGATATCTGTTCAGTAGGATAATCCAGACCAGGTTTGGTGTAACAATTTCAGAATATGTACCAGAAAATATCAGACACAGTTCTGAGTCCTTGAAATCCATGAAATTGCCCTTTAAGTAAATCAGATACCACCTTTTGATAAATTATTCACCCTGGAACCATCACCATATTTCTAACAGCTGCTCACCTCCAAACCAGACTGGAACCTGAACAACCTGATTACCAATCATCCCATTCTTTCACTTTGCTTTTGTTTATAGTTTTTTTGTTTACCACGATCACAGCCTACCAATCAGCTCCCCATCCCAGCTGTTAATCATCACCTCAGTTGGCCCTACCTGCTCCTTTCCCCAGCTGCATCCACTCACCTGTCATTTCCTCTCCTAGATTCAAGCTCCCAGGTTTTTCCTGAGTGATCACCATGGTTTGTTTTTATAACTTCTGTCTCATTCATTTCTTAATTAAAGTCCTCATCTTCCAGCTCTCTGCATTCCATCCTCCATTCAACACCAAACGTGACAATATCTTGTCTCAGCCAGCTGATCAGCAGTGGGCCGAGCTTGTACTAAAATGTAGTCCATAAAGCACATTCTCTGGAGCCTTTTAAAAGACTTTCAACCACAGGATTGGTATGATGGAATTAGTCGTTTTGATAGGTTTTTAAAATCCTAGTGCACCTAGACTTTAGTGTCCGGCCCAGGCCTTCTTGTTTGTTTCAACATATTTTACTAATACACACAAATATTTGTCTATTTTAATAGACAAATGCATCACAAAAAATACCTGTGCTGCTCCTGCAACTGAAAAGATCTGCTCCTCTCTTCAACATCCCCGAAGAGGCCACTCTGCTGCTGAAATTTAAAAACATTTAATTAGAGTGTCAATTAGTATTCCATATGTCTGCAGCGCGAGAAAATTTGGTTATTAGGAAGTAAAAACTTATTTAAAATATCAGCTAAGTTGAAGTTAATTGGCCTTTGATGTAATATGCAAGACTGATGCGATACAAGCAAGTGAAGGTTCATTTTGGGTGCATTACCACCAGTACTGTTTAGTTTGCTTTTCATTCATTGGATAGAAAGTCTGGTTCATTTAAGAAAGCGTGATTCTGCAATCAAACTCGGATATGAACCAAAGAACATGAACTCTGGTCAGCCTTAAAACCTCAGTCTCTGTTCGATTAAAGTGAATGCAGACGTGGTTCCAATGTGAATGCCAAACGGATTGGAGACTGCTTCAGCCAACGCAAACTACAAACATGAGAGTCTATCACTAGCTTTCACCAAAGACAAAAGAGAAATCCTACAGCTGCTAAAATGTGATGCTGCTCCATTTTCATTTACATTTCACGAAGAAGGAAGATTCACTCAGTGTCTTCTTTGAAGATTTTCCTGACATTTCCTTCAGTGATTCTTGGTCCAGCGCCACCACAGGTGAGGAGGGGAACAGTTTTTTTAGTTAGTTTGGATTCTTTGACATGGTCTGCCATGGACAAGCGACCTGTCCAGGGTGACCCCGCCTCTCGCCAGAAATGTCTCACTGGAGATAGGCACCAGCACTCCTCCTGACCCCAGTAGGATGGATGGATGAATGTTTGACACGGTGCAGTATGAAAGCAAACCCAACCAGCTAAAAGTGCAACAAATATCAGAATTTTGGGCCCCAATCAAACTGGGTCTTCCGGATCAACAGGTGTGAAAACAGCCTTAAACCTGTTTACCTGAAAACAATCAAAGACAACTGAAGGGAAAAAAAGAGTTTCAGTCACTTCTTCCTCAGAGAATGACTGATTCCTGTGTGGGAGCAGAGGTGAAGTGGAACAAGAGATGGAAAACTGTTTGCTTTGTAAAGCTCCTTTCTGACTCTGCACAATGCCCTTTACTCTGATTCGGCTTAAGGTGGATTTGTGTTGAGAGGAAACCACGTGGGGTTCAAGCATCAGTGCAGATGCAGCCTTGCTTGTCATTCAGAGCTGCACTTCTGCACATTTGATTACCTATTGTAAAGCTGTAATGAAATTCAAACCTGCAGTATAAGAATTACCGAAAGTTAATTTAACTGTTACAGTCTTTGAAGACGCGTTTTTTCTCAGTCTGCTGCCTCCTGAAGTACGCGGCTGCGTGCTGGGAGAGCTGCGGCGTGCGTGACAAATTGAAATATTGAAATTTCATCTCGAGGAATTCAAAGCCACATTGCGCTCAGACCCGGCAGGATTGTGTTAAATTTGTCTCTGGTTTCGTGTAGGATGTGATCCTTCTGAGAGGTCTGTGGGAAGGTAGAGTGACTGATTCCACCCTCCGCTGAAAGATGACTACCTGCAGGATGCAGGAGTGATGCAACACTGACATCCAGAGGAAGGAAACATATTTACTTCATGCCGGAAATTACGTTTCTAAATTTTGTCCAGTTTAAATTCACCAATGAACATAATCAGTCAAAGAGAACTTTAAGAGCCAGATGGGGAGAAAAAGATTATATTTGGATGAATCTTCCACCATCTGGCTCCAGGTCCTAAATATTATTATTTCAGCTGCTTTTGCTGAAGCACCAACTACATCTCCCCAAAGTCGATCAATGATGCTTCACTGTTCTGCTCTCAAATGTTGCTTTTACACCTAATCTTAAGTAAAATTCACTTTTATGCAGCAACATGCTGAACACAGAGGAAATAAAGGAAAAAAAAAAAAAACACTTAGACACTTAAGACACTGGCGAGACCAAAACAGGGTGCCAATAATATTGTTTTATTACAGTAGCTTATTCTCATTTCATTTAGAAATTCAGTTCTGAGTATTATTTCATGGGGAAAATATTAACCTAGAAAAATTATTAGCATTGTAAAACTTTGTCAGCTGTACATATTGTGTGCCATTCTCTTTCACCAATAGGACAACTCAGTCTTTCTTCAGCATTTCTCAAGATTGGAGCATTCAGAGAAGCAAAACTTTAACTGTTCCTCTTTGCACAATCTCTAGATCAGGAATTCCCACAGCCGGTGCCTCATTCAGGGTCGCTAAGCAACAATTCTTTACAGAAATGAAAATAAGAAACTCGATGATAAAGCAATGTCATGATGTTAATGTTGAACAAGATTAAAAATACTTTTTATAAATAAATAGAATCTGTATATTGCATGGTGTTAATGTTGTGATTCTGTTTAACTGGATTGTCAAATTTGCAATGGATGTTCAACCAGTAGATGAGCTTCTGACGAAGACTGTGGAACCACTGGAGGGATTCTTCATCAAATCAGGAGAATTATCCAATTCAATTCAGAAATACTTCAAATAAAAGAATATTGACTTGAACTGAATTGAGTTTCTTCTTCATGAAATGAAATACAGCAGAATGTCTTCAGTCAGGGTCAGAGATGCTTCCTGCCCACATCCATCAGCATCAACAATAATAGTTGGAAGAACCCTAGATTATATATGAGCCTCAACAACATTTACTTTCCCTTTGGGATTAAAAACATTTTTGAATTGAACTGAATTCCCACAGCACCACGAATCCTCTACTTGAACATGAGGCAAGAAAGGGAGAAATATTTCCCTTCAATGTATAAAGAGTAATTTCATACACAGAAATTAATTGAATAAATGAAGGGAAAGAAGAAAATGTGACATAAATGGATCGCATTCCAAAATCAGTAAAGAGAAAGCATTCAGGATGGCAAATCTGCTACAACATAAACTGTCCCTGGCTTCAACTGTCAATGAGTTTTTATGAAATGTTTCAGATTTATGTTGCTTGGATAACATTTTAAAGCAAATCTCAAAATGATAAAACATTGAGGTTTTCTTTAGCAGAAAATCTGGGGAGTGTATTATCTGTGGAGGCCGTCCAAAAAACCAACAAAGTGGATTTGTTTCTCAAGGGCAAAGCTCCCACCGTCGGCCAGCAGACAGCCAGCTCTGTGCTGTTTCTGCCAAAAGATTTCATTTGGGAGTTAAAACACTTATTCTGCTGCTGTCGTTCTCTGCACACCATCACCACCACAGAGATGGAGAGAGAAAGAAAAGGTTGGGAGGGGGGGACACATAAAATGGAAAAGTTAAAAGGAAATGAATAACACCCCGAGGCGCTGCTTTCACAACTGGCTTCTGATTTCTATTAGTTTCTCAGTCTGAGCCTCCATCGGGCCGAATGCTGCGTTGACCAACAACCAACATTAAAGACAAATGAAAGGAAGCAACATGGCATCTGGGTTTTCATCAAGGTGTGTGTGTGGGAGGGGGGGTCGTTTGCGTACAAGGTATTTTCAATGCACAATTTCACTTGTCATGAATAATATAATCCTAAAGACTATTTGACTTGTTCTTCCAGTTAATTCCCAAAGCCAGCAGCGCATTTTCTTGTCTTATTGCTGGATGAGCTCATGCTTGGAAAGAGATGATTCATAATTTAGTTCATATAACCACTGAACTCCACCATGGCCTCCCTGTGGAGGGATGTTGGGGCCACAGAGATGGTTGGGAGCACAGTTTCTCAATTTTTTAGCATTTATTTATGTGAATTCTGGAATGTTAAATTTTTCAAAAAACCAACAATTTGATTTAAGACTTCTTATTCTGGAAACTATGAGTATCTTCTCTATTGTGCAGCTACTGTGGCTCATTTAAGGGAACTTGATGAAAATACATCAAATTCAGAGATTCACTTTGAGAGCCAGGTCACACAACATGGTTTATCTAATTTTGTTTCTTGTTTCATTTTGTATTGTAGAAGGTGTTTACCCTTTTTAAGTTTTCTTTCTCGTCCAGTGTTTTATAAAACAACCGTCCTCAGGAAGGGGATCACGACATGGATTTCAAAATGAAGCTTCAAAGATACATTATAGAAAATTCCCACCTCTAATGTTCAACTTTGTCTGCTACTATCTACTTGTTTTACAGGCTGAGGAAAATCAGGCAATCTTTAGTGCATAATAAAAATGAGATTCCTCCGAAATGAGGAATTTTATTGTTTATTCAGGTTTAGGGTTAGAGTTAGTTAACTAACTTACTAGCTAACTAGTTTTTCTTCTTAGGAAAAACTACATAAGTGTTGGTTGAGGATAATTATCTTGACATAAAACCTGGTGAGAACATAAAACTATTTTGGAAAAAAAAAAAAAAAACTTGAATGTCAAAGTAAAAAAAAAAAAAAAAAAACTAAAGGAAAATATGAAAATAAAAGGTAGAGATTGATCCAATGAATGTTTTTCGGGACACCCGAGAGATTAAAAACCAGTTCAATAGAGTTAGCATAAAGAGGAGTATTACTATTCCACCTTATACTATCGATAACAACAACTTCTCTCATATTTCAGACCTATTGGATTATGCCAATACAAAAATACATTTTTCTGTCTGGTATTGAAAGTGAGCGAAGCAAAGACATCCCCAACACGTGTAGATCAAATGTGCAAAGTCAGCATTTTTTAGAGCAGCAAATGAACAACTTTGATTTTAAGTTGGCTATTATTCCTTTATGTTTTAAATATTTTATGCTTATGATACCGACATCTTTAGTCTTATCATTACTATTGTTTAATGTGTGTTGCTATCACTGTCGCTGTTCTAAAATGAATTATTCTATTCTATATTTAACTGTTGTATTTTTGCATTTCCTTTCTAGTACATTAGTTAATAATACTTCAAATGATAATAAATTACAATAATTCATTTTAATTAATAGTTTTTCTCGATGAAATAACATTTCTGTCTTCTATCATTTTTGCATAAGAGTAAATGGATGTTAAAGATGTACATTAGAGTAAGTTTGTGGATAATCTTAGAGAAATGAAGATGAAGCAGTCGGGTAGAAAAAGTTGTGCTGATAAAAAGAGGATGAGGAAGAGGATGAGAGGAAGAAGATGAAGCCGCCTGCTCTTTTCAGGAGTCTGCGGTGTTTTGTGCGGAGGGACTGAGGCGGCCTCCAACCTGAGATTGGGGGCACTTGTCTGGTGAAATTGGGGCCAGCAGATGGCATTTCATTTGAAAATGCACTCAAAGCTGCTCAGAGCTGACAAGAGCTGTGGATGGACGCGGTGACGGGCGGACACACAAACCGGACCGATCACATCAGGAGCAGGAAACTAAAGGCCAATTAGGATCAGTGGAGAGAGAAGCTCTGGGCCTGGAAAACAATGAGACACCATGACCTTTTAGAAAACACACATTTCCAAAGAAAGACATGCTTTCAGGTCCGGAGTTTGTTCTCTGAGGGCCGTTTCCTTTTCCTTTCAATTCAGTTTGTTTGCAGCGTAACATGTGAAATGAAAAAAGATGAAATGAAATAAAATGAAATAAGACTAGAAGAAATAGAAATCACTCAATTGCCAAAATAATCCAGATAAGCTTGTACCTTGTTTTATCTACTTCTTTTAAGCTCCTCCTTTGGACTAAATTGTTAGAAAACTTGGCTTTTGAAATGTGGGATGTGAAAGAAAGTTGGTTAGTTTTGTTTCTACTAGTTTTTTTAATTCAATTAAATTTCTTTTTTTTTTCTATGTTTCCTTCTTTTAAAAACAAACTTGAAAATACTGAACTGTATTGTATTATTTGACGCACCATTTTGTCCTTATTACATCATCAAATGTGTCAATGTGTATGTTTAATAAGACATATTGTAATATGACTGATTGGCTCTCATAAAAAATATTTTGAAAAAAAAACAGAAACTGAAGATGATCAATGAAACTTTCTCTTCATGTTTGTTCTTTTTGTTTCAGTCATCCAATAACGAGCAGACAATAAAGGATTTGTATTAGATATAATTCTTCCTTGATAAACTTTAATTCTATGGATATTTGAAATATTTTAACCTCCTGGAAAGATGAAATTCTATCCTTGTCTAGAATGCATTTTTACTGATCTGCTTAAATTGCACAGTGGAGCAATTAGTAGCATTGTTGCTATGCAACAAAAATGATCCTTGGCCTCAATCTTTTACTGCATGCAGTTTGCATGTTCTCCCAATTCCTGAATGGGTCTCTTCAGGTACTCTGTTCTGAACTGTTTGTTTTCAGCATAAGATCCAGTGAAGTTGAGAATGAAACAAACATTCTCAACACGTACCTGACATTTGCTACAATTGTGATACCATTGGAATCTGATATAACAGTACTGTAGGAAATAAGAGACAAAACTGAAAAGGTCCTGTCTATAAAAAGGTACATTTTCTTTTCTTTTTAGACATCTACAACAAAATTTTTCCCCAGCTCTCATAAAACCTCATTTTAAAATTGAAAAATGTCCATCAATCTAAGACAGATTTTTTTTTTTTTTATAATTTTCTGTATTTCATGAAAAAGTCCTGGAGCCTTCTTCTTTCAGAGCTTTGGTCGAGCTGATGATCAGTGATGCTGACAGGTTTTGGACTCGGAGGAGGAGGAGGAGTGCTGACTGCTGTCACACTGACACAACCACCAAACCCATCAGGGTGAAACAGTGACAGAGCAACTGGCACACACTTAAGGCTCTATTTACGCCTGTCGGATCAAAACAGGCTCCCAAACAGAGCTGCAGTGGGATGTTTGTGCTCCGTCTGCTTTCTTTGATGTCTGCAAATGAGCTGCTGTTGGGGGAGAGGCATCATGAAGGCAGAGCTGTACACAGTTATATTTTTTTAAATGTTAAACTGCAAAATGACGTAACTATTGCTGTGCTTTTTCTCCGTTTTCGTTTGGAAAGTGTACCTGGTCCAGTTTTTTCTGTTCTGCTGAAGTTTATTTATGTTGAAAGGAGTTGTTCCTCTCAACTGTCACCTTGTGCTTGTTCAGGATGATGGAGAGCAATGAGGGGAGGATTCAGTCAGGTGGCTTCCTTGGACAACATGTAACTACTATTACCATTGAAATACTGTATTCCTGTCTTACAACTCCAGAGCTTTCAGTTATTTTTAAAGTATGAAATATTCAAGTTCACTCGAATATATCCGAGACATTTCTGCAATTACCACACCTGTAAAAATCATGATGGGCAGATGTACTGATGGGAAAATAGATAATCGGAAAGGATTTTAGCAAAGAGATTGATAGATGAACACATATTTTAGACATTAGGATAGGGAACAAAGTCTGTATAAATTATTTTTGGGATCTATTTACACTCCACCAGAAAACAGAAATTTCTCTCTCCCAGAGGTGAAAGAACAAAATGATTTTCTTCTATTCATGCAGTCACGTAGTCGTCTGTAAAAGGGAAAAAATGCATCTGAAATCATGGATGACATATGTTCTTGTTTGACTGCTGGAAGGCTGAAATGTTATCTTGCATCTGTGCAGTCTGAGTTTTTTTTTTTTTCAGTTACATCAGATACAAGCACTGGCTTGTTCTAGAGAAATTCTGTACATTATTTTTTTTCTGCTTGTTTGAACTTCAGACATTCTCCACTTGTTCTTGTGAGGTATGAGATGTTCTGGTCACACGTTCCTCTGTTCCTATGAATAACGTACAGGTGTTTATACTCCTTTTTTCTCTTTTACTTTTTTTAAGACTTGTTCAGACCTGGACACAAACTAAATTAAATCCCATACTTTCCCAGGCTGTGTAGAAACCCAATGGTGTTGACTGAAGGCATCACTAATGAGCATTTCCGAACAAAGAACCATTATTGCTTCATTATGTCTAATGGCTACACATTAAAGCTGCTTCCAGTACAGCTTGAACAATCAGAACTAGTGAAGAAAGAATTCCTCCGATTTTTTCTAATCTCATTTTAGAAAAGAAACCACAGCGCTTCATGAAAACATCAAAGTTTTAAAAAATCAAATAAAAAGCATGCAGCACATTTTATTGTATTTTAATAATTTTTTTATTTATTTACAAATATAAAATAACACACAAACAACAGATGAAGGCTGGGTGATCTACAGGCTGTGGATGATGGTCCGGTTCTTGAGGCCTTGGACGTACTCTTTGGCTTGATCAAAGCCCGTCCTCTCCTGTGCTTTGGGCGGCACGCCCTCCACCAGCTTGACGAAGTAGTGACAATAAACCTTGTCCATGATGCCGAACATGCCTCTGCCATGGTAACGGATCCTCTTCAGGTACTGCCCTTTGCCGGAGAATGACTCGGCTGAAGGGAAGAAGAAGAAGAAGAAACAACCGGAGAAAAAATATGGAATGATTTTCCATTTTCCAAAGTAGCGCTGAATTAAAAACTGTCTAAAAATATTGCTGAGAACAAATTTGCAAAGTCAAACAGCATTGGCTTATTAAAAGTGAGAGGGGGGGCCAAGATGTATTTTTATCTGTAGAAGGGGCTGCCACTGTTTATAAATGTCATATTTCATTTTGCAGCTTCACAACTGATAGAAATTACTTTGATTACTTAAATGTCTCATCTGTCATTGTGACAAGTAGAATACTAATGAGAGAAAAATCAGTCGTATCAATCAATCAATCAAAACTGTTCTGTAAATTTACTTTCTAAAATCATAAAATTTTTAATGAATGTGGGGCAAAATATTGAGATAGGTCTATTTACTGAAATCTGTTTTTTTGTGCAGTTATTCACCTCATACTATTTATTAAATGACTACAATCAGCCTCCTGTGTAAAAGATTTATGACCCTAAAGTGACCTGCATGCGCAGAAGAACGTAGACATCACACAGAAAGAACTGTTTACAAAAGTTAGAATGGATCCCACTATAGCAAACTGTGTATTGCTATATTCAAACCACAGTTGAATATAGCAACTGTTTTGCTATATTCAACAATTTTGTTTCAGAAATGCAACCTCCTGTTATTCTCTTCCCTGCTCCGCATGTGACCAAACTACATCTGAACTGGACTTTTACTTCTGTTGGTTTTTGGTTGTACTTTTAAATGTGTATTTTGCTGTGGTTGCAGATACTCACCTACATAGAGGTTGGATTTATACTCCACATTGTGATTCTTGACCGCCATCTCTTGAGCTTCAAGAAGAACCTGAAACAAGCAAAGAGCAACTCTCAAACTCATGCACATTTTTTTTTTTGTTGCCAAAATTCAATCAGACGCAACCACAAACCTCCCTCATGACCTTTGCTCCTTTCTTGTCGTTGAATTCCAGCTGAGCGATAGCCTCGTCGATGCTCATCCCCCTGATCTGTAAGGAACACAACTCAGATTGAAATTAATCTATTTAATTTGAGGTTGCAGTATCTAAATATTAAAGCTATAAATTAAGGCTAATAAAAGATAAGGTGAAGATTGTTAAAATGTGGGCAGAGCAGTCTGGAAAACTTCAGACACCAGTTATAGACAGAAATAGACAGGAATCTCCTAAGTTTTTTGTGCTGCTGACATCAACCTCTTAATTTGTTTATATTTACAGCATGAGGTGACATTTATTACAGTTCATTTTCTTATTAACAAATTACATTTTGATGCATTTACAAAAAAATGTTCCAACTTTTTCTGAGGTTTTATCCCAGGTTTATCCCAGGTTTCTGCTGCGTGTCTCACCATCTTGGCCAAATACCACATCTTGTCTTTGCTGTACTTTATTTGCCTCCTGCTGTGATAAACTTCCTGCAGACAAGCATCATGTTAGAAAATGTTACAGTAACACCAGGTGTTCTGCTCATTTACGGTTTCATTTTAACCAGTGAAGAGACTCACTGCAGGTCTGCGAGGCTCCTCCGGCAGCTGAGGAGGATAAACTTTCCGGTTGTTCTTCTCCCAGTGTTTGGCATCTAATGAAATGCTCGTGTGAAGACATGAGCGCTGCTGCGATGCGCCACCAAGAACTTGCAACCTGTAACCATGGTGATGAAAGAGGGACCAGAAAGATTTAGTGGAGGCAGAATTTACCTTGTAAATTACAAAAAGCATGATACGCTACAACTTTCGGAAATTCTTCAGGCAGCGGGAAGCTTTGAAAATATAAACAGAACAAATGATGGCAAAATGTTAAAACTTTTAACATTTACAATTATTCTACACTTTGAGCAACAAAATAGCCAACAAACTATTAGTTTAATTGACAAGTTGTCAATTTAATAGTTGTATTAATAGCTTTTCAACAATTTGTGAAGATTACCAAAGAAAAGCTCATATAATCTTTACTCAGCTGCATTTAAGTAACCCTAAATGATGCTCCGCTTAAAAACCAAATTTCTTGCACTAGTCAGAACTGGTTTAATTCATTTAATCAAAACAGTCTTAAAACACAGATACAAAAGAAACATTTAACCCAGAAAATTTCAGATTTCAACATTTATTTGGAGTAGAATAACCCACCGATTAGGCTGCTATGGTACACAGGCTATGTACTATGGCTGTGTACTATTTATTACATTGCCATAGCACAATGCAATAGTATGCACTACTGTGCAACAGTGCATACTAAATGCACTATTACATTGCCATAGTACATCGTGTGTGAAATAGCCATGTACTATATCATGTGCTTAGTTTTTTAAATACGATTTAAAGATGTTATCAAAATACAAATGTTACATGTATAAAGAATTACCACAAAAAACCAGACATGATTTAGTCTTAAAACTGTTCAGTTCGTCCTCTCAGACAGCAGCTTCACGGCTAACAGATATATAATGCCCTTACCTCAAGTGTAGCGACCCAACTATGTTCCTAATGAAGGCGACGCCTGAAAAAAACATCAAAAATTGAAAAAGAAAATACACTTTAATCAAAAGAATTTCGTTTTTACAAATAAATAAGGTTTACTTACCACGACCTGACATTGCTACCGCCATATTGGATTACTTCACGACGTCACAACAGCTTCTTTACGGTAGCAGCGTTTATCTATTTGGTGTTTAATATTGCTAATACACTTACATGTAGAAATGGATGTACAAATGTATAATTCTGTTATTGGTAGCTTTGCCACCTGATATGGCAACACAAACTGCTTACAGCCTGTAAATCCGGGTTTAAAAGACGGCAAACTCCGTGCGGTATGACCCTATTAGGATTCCGTACTCGAGACAGGGTTTTTGCGACAACACGCTGCTCTTTAACGTTGCGACTGCAATCCTCCAGGCAGCATGTGAGGAGTTTTTATTTTTGTTTATTTAAACTTAAAATTATGAAATAAATTTAACGGTTATCTAAAGTGTCGAAGGCGTCATGCGTGAGAGGTCTCTTCCCGCCTCTCCGAACTGGTACAGCTCGCGCTGCAGTGATGTCAGCAGCAGCGGTTTGCTGGGAGTCGGAGCCAAAAGCGTAATCTACCTGATTGAGGTTTCTGCTGCTTCATGCAGGGTTACAGGTGAGTCTGTTCTCATAACTCCACAAATCACGAGGCTTAGTGATGAGGTCTGTGTGAGAATTGGTTCAAAAATCTGCTTTCAACTTTTTCCACAGTATCTTTCTCCTTGTGGCTGTTTTTTAAGTTGCTTGTGATTCTGTTATCTGTTTTGGTGCTTTTACATTTAGGCATCTTTTTGCAACTGATATTTAGTCTTGAGCAGTTGTGACCAAAGTCAGATCTCGTGGTATCCGGCATGTTTTAGTTTTATACCTAATTCATTACACCTGAATAAAATGATGGTTCATCAGCAGACCTCTGTAGAACATTTATTATTTTATTTATTAATCATGACGTGCTGAGCAGCTGATGAGCAGCTGTGAGCAGAGACTCAGCTGAAACTGTCTGGACACCAGGGCTGGAGAACTGCTGCGGGACACCTTGACCCACTGGAACCTTTTACAAAAACCAGATAATGTTTTAATGGGGCAATTTTTCAATCCCCCCATTTTTTTCTCTTCTGCAAGACATTTTTTCTTATAATTCAATCTTTTTTTTTTTTTTTTTTACCACTGTATAACTCTTTATACAGTGTCCCTCATGTCCCAGGAACCAGACTATTTGATTCTGATTTTCAATCAGATCAATCCGATTTTCATTCATTTATATATTTTGGACAGAAAATATTCCCTTTCTCATCTGCCTCCCAGCCTTTCTATGAGGGAAAGTTTTCTGGAACTGTTTTCCTGGCTGTTTTTGACGGTAGGAAGCTTTTCCAGGACCAGTGTGTACTTTTTTTTTTTCAGTGCCTCTTCTTTGAGTGGTATTTGTCTCTACCACAGGAATATTTTACCAGGACGTTTTTGGCTTCCGTCATTTTGAGTTCATGAACTTTTCTTGGGCCATTCCATTATTTTGACTGGAGCAACCTCATTTGGACTTTTAACAGAATTTCTTGGAACCAGTTTTCAGAAATCTGTTTCCAGGAGCAGTTTTAATTATTCTATTTCTCACTTTTTCCTGTTTTGAAAATGTTTATAAAAAGGCTTGTTTTGACAAAAAAAAAAACATTTTCATAAACGAGAATTTTTTTTCTTGTTATTTTGAAAGCAGGAGCCAGTTTCATATCAGAGTTTCTGCCCTAGAAAAACCTGCATGATCCTACAGAGTGGGAGAGTTCCAATCATTTCTGAATAGTGGAAAACTAGAGACCAATGGCTCATTAATGAATGAAATGCTTTGTGTGTGTTTTGCAGGTGAACTCGTGGGCCACAGGGACTTGGTGTCTGGCTTTTCGTTCTGCCAGCACCCTGAGCAGAGTCACATCTGTGTCAGCTCCTCTGCTGATGGCAGTGTACACTTCTGGGACTCTAATAACAAAACTTTGATCAGGAAAAATGCACCTCATCAGGTTAGCTTAGTATGATTCTACTGCCCTCTGCTGGCCGCTGCCTCTTCTGCAACCTTTAGATACTGGGCACAGTTTTCTGCTAAATACTGGATTGTGTGTTGCAGAGCTCCATCTCAGCGGTGCACTGGTCCCCTGCGGATAAAAACCTGGTGGTGTCGGGTGACGAGAAGGGAGTGGTGGTCTGCCACTGGTTCCACACCGGCGACACAGCCAGCTTCTTCCCCGAGCCGAGGACCATTTTCTGCCTCACCTGCTCTCCTCACAGCTGGAAGTCTGTGGCTGTTGGGTTGGTAGATCATTAATACATCACTTCTCAGTTTGGACTTCAGGATGGCGGCTTTGTAAAGTGTTACAGAGCTTAAAATCCAAACTAAAGTGTGAGTTTGGTTACAAAATGAGCCATTTCAAAAAACTCCCGAATATTGAGTCACAATCAAGAGACACCGCTACATTACCTAGCAACCCCAGCAGAGCCCAGCCCCTCAGCCAGTAACCTCAGCCCCGTTACTTAGCGTCCAGCAAAATTTATCAGGCTTAGTAGATAAAAAGACTTGGGCTTATTTAGATTTAAAGTAATAAGAGGCCCTAAAACAGCTCATTCTGAAAGGAGCATAAAATGGATTGAAATCTCATTATCTAAGAACAATTTTATTTGAAAAATGTAATAAAGATGTTTTGTAAAACCTTGAACAGGTTAGGATAACAGATTATTCTAACCTGTTCAAGGAAGCATAAAGAGTCACTTTTAATAAAAAAAACAATGGTTCAGTGGAACTTATGTTACAATAACGACAACTAAACTGCTGCAGGTATAAAGACGGGATGATCGTGCTGATTGACATTAGTAAAAAAGGCGAGGTGATGCAACGCCTCCGAGGACATGACAATGAGATCCACTCGCTGGCGTGGTCTCCGCTGATCGGAGAGGACACACTCTACACCAGAGCCGAGGACCATGATGGTAACTTTATATCCTGCCATCCAAAAAATGTCAAAAGCGCTGCTGTTTCGTCTTTAGTTTAAGTCTCATGTTTATTATGTTTCAGCAATAAATGGAGTTTCAGCTGGGGAAGAATCAGGCTGCTTCCTGGCTTCTGGAAGCAAAGACCAGACAGTGAGGATCTGGAGCACTGCTAAGGGAAAAGGTGAGGGTTGAGGTTTCTGAAAGATGAAAATGTTTCAAACTTTTCTTTAATTCAGTATTTAGTTTTGAATTTATTTCTAGTATGCCAATAATATCAATGAGAAAGTTTAGACATTTCAGGATGAAATCACATTTTCTCTGCAGTGAATTTAAACTCTAAATCCCCTCATGTTTTCTCCTCCTCTCCTGACAGGCGTGATGACGTTGAAGCTGCCGTTTCTAAAGAGAAGAGGTTCCGCTGTCGACCCCGGGGTGAAAGAGAGGATCTGGCTCAACGTCCACTGGCCAAAGGGACGAGCGACGCAGCTCGTTTCCAGCTGCTTCAGGTCCAGAGTTTTCTCATGAGGTCGTTGGGACACGCAGGAGGCATAAATGTTTAGATTAAAATGAGTGTCACTCATCCTCAGGAATAAGTAGCAAAAATAAAAATAAAAACCATCTTTTAATTAAAACTAAATTGAAGAGTTATTTTCAAAACTAACACTTTGACTAGGACCATGTGCTCTTATCAAGAAAACTAAGAGTTGAACTTGTTGGGGGCCTACCTCTGTTCCAAATACTCTGGAAACCCTATTAGTGGCCAGCATTATGAAGTAGGACTTTAAATACAAATTAAAGTATTGAATTTGTATTTAAATACAAATTAAATTTGTATTGTTTCTTGTACAAAGAAAACAAAATCATAAATGAAGTAAATGTAATATTAAGGCTATTTTATTTATATTGCAGACAAACGTAAGACGGTATTTATATTGTTGAATTATTTCCTGCTGAAGCGCTCATCCTGATGTTCACCTGTTCCTACCACTCCAGCGGTGAGTTGGCAATGTGGGATTTGGCCAAGACTGGGAAGCAGAAGTGGAGTCTGTTTGGAACATCGTCTGAGGGTCAGAACCACAGCCGGATCGTCTTCAACATGAGTTCTGTTCAGCTGCAGGACGGCCGACAGATTCTCATCAGCACATCCATGGACAGAGAGGTGTGTGCCTGGCCTCCACCCCAAAAATAACTAAAGTTTTACTTTTAAATGACTTACTTTTGTTTTGCTTGATCTCTGAAAGGTGAGGTCTTAGGGAAAAAAACAAGTTGTCTGTAAAAGTTTTTAGACTTTTACTAATTGTTCTTGAAATAAAAAATTGTACAAGACATTAAAAAGAAAAGAAAATGAGAAAAGTACTTTTAGTTTTATCCACTTGAAAAGGAACAAATATTCAACTTTTCCGCTTCTTGATGTGAATAAAAAACAGAAACTTTAAAAGTTCTTTTTCTCCAGCTAAAGATAAATGTTTTACCAGAAACTGTTTATTAAGACTTGTGACAAAAGTTAGGTTAGATTATAAATTTAAATGGAATTAATGCTCTTTTTTTTAATCCAACATAAATCCATGTTTGTTTATGCTTCTGGGATTTTGTGCTTCTTTACACGGCAGCAACCCCAGACAGATCAGGTGGGTTGAAGAGGATTAAGTTGTTATTTTTTTTTTTTCCACTGGTTCAGATTAAATGCTGGGACCTGGACTCTCTGAGCTGCTGTTGGACCCTGCCCACCCTCGGGGGCCACATCTACACCCTGACCTTCTCCCCGGTGGGTGTCGGCTGTCTGGCGCTTGGTGTCGGGGACAACCTGATCCGAGTGTGGAATACGCTAAGCACCCAGAACCAGTACGACGTCAGATCTTTCTGGCAGGGCATCAAGTCCAAGGTCACAGCGGTAAGACTCAGCTGTGGGTATCTTCCAATTTTCCAACACTCAGTGTGGTTCAAAAACGCAAGATCTGTATCCTCAGTGAAACATCATCATACATCATTATGATGCTCGAGGATGTGGTCGCCCTTGAACCTGTGCTGTGAAGGACATGGGTCACATTAGGGCTCGAAACAGTTTGAAAACATATATATATATATATATATATATATATATATATTTAAAAAAAAAAAAAATCATTCCCTTCTTTTAGCAGACAGGTGAACTTTTTAAAACCACTTCCTTACAGTAAAAATTCTAGAGATGAAAAACATGAATTACTTTTTACTTTAATTGCAGCTGGCCTGGCACCCAAAAAAAGAGGGATCCTTGGCTTTTGGAACCGATGATGGAAAAGTTGGGATCTATGATGTTTTCTCCAACAAGTAAGATCTATGGCAGGATTTGTAATATTTCCTCCTCCTGATTGCTTTAGACTGCTGCTTCAGAAAGTTAATTTCATGTGTTTTTGTATCCATTCATAACAAAAGACTGAAAAAGTGTCTTTCACCTTCCAAACCCTCTGGCTCATTTTCCTGCTGCGTCACCATCCTCTCGCTCTCTGATTGGCTGCTTGTTCTCCTGTAGGCCTCCTCAGATATCGAGCTCCTATCACAGGAAGACTGTGTACACATTGTCCTGGGGGCCCCCAGTGTCCCCGTTGTCGTTTGGTGAGTCCCTGCTCACTCTGAAATCAAAATCAAGAAAAGCTTAACCTGAAAATGTTGCTGCTGATTCCCAAAGTGCAGCTGACATGTTTGTGTGACGTTTAGGTGCAGAAGGAAAGCAGAGCTACAGTCTGTACAGCTGCGCTGGCGAGGGCGTCATCCTGCAGCACGACCCAGCGAGGCTGTACGGAGAGGCGTCGGACATTGACAAGCTCATCAGAGACACCAATAACATCCAGGTGGGGTGTGTGTGATCTGGATGGCAAAACTAAAATGTTAAGTCATTTCTGATTTAGTTTTTAGCTCAACAAAATCAGCTAAACGAGACAGAGCAGGATTTAAAAACCCCTGTTCGTCTTGTTTCTTCTGAACCTCTCCTACTTTCAAACAGCACAAGTTGTCTCCACACACCGACTTCAGCTGGAAGCCGGATGGGAAGGTTGTTGCCATCGGCAACGAGGATGGGTGAGTGACTCAAATCTATTTACTCACAGAATGAGGAGATTAGTTCTGTTTGAACTGTTGAAACTTTGTGTTTATTTCTGTGTTCATTTAAAGTTCAAAAACAGGATCAGTAAATTCAGAGCAGTCGGTGGGTAGTGAAGGGTCATTGAGATGTTTTTATTTTTAATATTTATGTATTTAATTTTTTAAATTTATTTATTTATTTTTTATATGTTTCTAGTCTCAACAAAATGACTTCACTGATTCAACTTTAGTTCAGGATATTTGTGGCGTCCTGAGCCAGAAAAGGTTTAAAAAAGAGGCGGTGGTATAGTTCCGGTTTCCTCAATAGAATTAGTTTTCAATAAATAATTGTGAGTTGTTTTAACTAGAGAAGGGACACGACTCCTTCTGGAGTTACATTGTTAGGATCACAAAGAATTTCTTCTAAATGAATTTGTTATAAACTAGAGGAATACACATCTTCTGAACATCTGAGCGTTTTGTTTCCCCTGCAGGAGCATTGATGTGTATCAGGCTCCCAGTTTGTTGCTGCTGTGCAGCATCCAGCAGCACCACAAGATCATCAACACGCTGCGATGGCACCACAACCACGGCACTGCACCGGAACTCCACTGTCTGCTGGCCTCAGGCTCCAGCAACGCCATCGTCTACGTCCACGACCTTCGCTCTGTCATTGGTTGGAAACATCTTTTTGTTGTTTTCAGAAATGCTTGTAACAACTTCTCCCTCTGACTTCATATTAAACATCTCACTGATACTGAGACAATAACATTCACACTGAAGAGTGTTGCCAATGCAACCAGGTACAGCTGAGGTAGAGGGCATTCACAAAATAATTGCTGTATGCTAAAAATCATATTAGCATACATCTTCTGAAGCATCTTTGTTTTTTTGATATTGGAAATATGGCTCTCCTCCCAGGGTGTCATCGTATCAGGGCTAATGAGAGGGGTAAAAAGTTTTGTTGCTTTTTTGAATGCCCAGTGAGTTGAAACTATGCGTCTTGTGTTTTGCACAGATTTAACTTAATCTGTTTTAATGCGTAGATTTTGTTTTCTTTCACGTGGAATAAAAGTTTAGTTTATTTCTTTCATCCAGTTTTGGGCAGCGTATATTTAATAATGTCGCTTTCTGCAGAGAATCCTCCGGAGAGCCCGGCGGTGCTGACCGAAGCGTACCGCCGGCTCTGTGGTCACACAGCTAAAATCACCAGCGTGGCCTGGAGTCCGCACCACAGCGGCCGACTCGTCACCGCCTCGTACGACGGCACGGCTCAGGTCGGTCTGGACATGTATCTGGGTACTTTACTTCTATGCAGTCCTGAACTATAAAGAATTAAGTATTTTCCAAGTTTGAAGAAGGAAGTGTAGGGCAATATTAGCATTTTATTTATTTATTTGATTATTTTGTGCATTTAAAAAGAACATGTCACATTACAAGTAGAAGTTTTGAATAAAAATGAGTAGTTGGAAGAAAAAAATCTTATACCATCTACCTCTTTTCTCAAAAGTCATATAGCTATACCATAAGCAACTAAACATCAATCAACCATCCATACAGACTTATCTTTAGCTCTGAACAAACATCTTCCTAAAGCTCATTTACCCAGCTGAACCGTTTGAGTTGGACGGTGATATTTAATGGTGTCTCTCCATGTAGGTGTGGGACGTCCTGGAGGAAGCAGCTGTCTCCAACTACCGCGGTCACACTGGGTATCTGCTGTGTGTGGACTGGTCTCCAGCTGATCCAGATGTGATCTGGACTGGAGGGAAAGACTTCACAGTCCAGGAGTGGAAGGTCTCCCAGCAGGAATTCACCAAGCCTCCTAAAGGTAAACACGGACATGAAGAAGGTCTGTGTGCCAACACAAACGGCTTTCTGTGATGCCGTGCTGCCATTTAATCTCAGGGAAGAAGATGGTCCTGATGCAGGAAAAGAAGCAGAAGAAGAAGAACAAGACGGCGTCCGGATTTGTTGGACAGGCAGAGCCGAAGATCAACGGCGAGCCGGCGACTGAAGGAAAGCAGGCAGAGCAGGGTCTGTCTGAGGAAGACGAAGAGGAAGAAGTCCGATCAACGAACAGTCTGGAGTCTCCAGCTGGTAGGTGAACAGTGTACAGTAAAGGCAGCTTGTTTTAATGATTAGTTTATATGAAACAATTTTGTTATTCTTAGCAGTTAACGAGGCACCAAGGAAATCCACTCCTGCTGCAAAACCTAAAGACAAACCAGGTGGGTGGATTCATCTTTTCTGGAACATGAAGAACTGAACAGCTTGGTTGTGAATAGGAGAGTAAACTATTAATCCAATCCTCCATTGTAAATAACTGGTCAGTATCTCATAATGATGCCTCTCCAGACCTGATGAAGAAGAAGAAGTCTCGCTCTATGCTGCCTCTCAGCACATCCATGGACCACCGGCCCAAAGAGGAGCTGCTGCAGGACTGCCTGACTCTGGCTTCAGTCAAACACTGCAGTGGTGAGAAGCTTAAAGTCAGAGAGTTCATGTCTTTAATCCATCCAGAGAAATATTTACAAGTTCTTAACCTAAACCAAAACAGATCTACTCACCTGTTGATCTGTCGCCATATCTGAAGGCATCTGATTGGTTGGTTTCATTCATTTGGTTTCATGTTTTTAAAGAAACAATACCAAATGGAAAGCAGCTGGATTGAACGACATTGAAATGCTTTTCAGTAGTGGAGCAGCAAAAGCTCAGTCATGATTTCCTTCATTTTGAGAGAGCTGCAGTCTTCCAAAACTTAAATGAGAAACTGAGCTTGTTTACCTTCACAGAGGTCTGAAAATCAGCAGCTAACAATAATGTTATAATAATAACACTGTTTCCAATTTTATCGCTGCATTTTGCGACTTTTCAGACATCAGCCAAAATCAGCAGGTCAGACTTTATAAAGATTGTCCAGAAAACAGTAGCCGTTACATCTCTACATTTCAGCAAACTTAACAAATAGGAATCTGGATTTAAATTGCACACAACTTGATTTGGTTTAATAATTTGGTGACATCTGAAAGCACTTAGGTGCACAGTTTGCACTACTTTGTGTTTCTGTGTCACTTAAAGACACATTATGTGGAAAGGTTCAGGGGGTGTGAATATTTATTGCAGGGTGCTGTACTTGAGGTTCTATATTTTGATTATGCACTAAACTTTTGTTCCTTTATTTTGAAAAAAATGGTTCAGTTACTACATACAAAATGGTCAAAGTCCTGTTAATGAAAGCGTTTTTGTGTTTTTCAGCGCCACCTGCAGGCTGTGTTCCTGGCCAAGGAGATTATATCCACCTGGGTCTGTTTCATGACAGAGAGGCTCTGTACCGCATGTTTGAGGCTGAAGGTTTGTGGAATTTCTCTTCTTCAGCTGCTGAATGTTAAGAAGTTCAGAGTCGAAGCCTGAACTATTTTTCTTCTTCTCTTGTTTAGAGGAGAGCCACGTGGAGGCGGGCCACTACGACTCTGTGGTGTATCTGCGGCTGTGGAGCGGAGACCTGCAGGGGGCGCTGCAGCTCGCCACAGAGAGAGGAGAGCTCAACGACCACCTGCTGTCCATCGCTCCCATGGGTAACAGCTTTACCACAGCAGGCTGTGCTTTTATTGCTGTGCACAAGGGTTCCTCTAGTGGTGAACAGGAGAATTTTAGATTTATTGTAGTATAAAACAGTTTGGCTTTATTTTTCTTCTTGCGCAGCTGGCTTCGAGGTGTGGAGCCGTACGGTGGAGGCCTTCGTCAAGCAGCTGTGTCTGCAGGAGCAGTTCTTGAAGGCGGCGTCCCACCTGCTGTCCATCAACAAGCTGTATGAGGCTGTGGACCTGCTGAGGTCCAACAAGCTCTACAGGTTCATGTCTCCCACCGTTCATACACACTTACTGTCACTCTCTGTTTAATTTAAGTTTACATCCACTCATCATGGGCATTAGCTTCCATTTTTAGACATTTTTTCCAGAGGAAGGTAATTGCTCAACAAATGGCTTCAAAGACTTTATAAAACAAGAAATGGGTGTACAAGATGGAGTTTATTGTGGTAATTCACGTTCCTTTATTTTACTGATGTCCTGAAGAAGCCTATCTAAAAGGCGTTGTGAATGGTGATGTTGTGGGCAGGAAGAATCTGCAGTAACAGTCAGTCTCAGAACAAATCGGAAGTGACTTCTGACTGAAGACAGTTGCTGTAGGACAGTTTCATGATTGTCCTGATATACCAACAGCTCAACATCTGGGCAGAACAGACTAGTTCACAGTAACATGTCCTGGATGACTCAGTTATCCAGGACATGTTATCAGTCATTGTTAGCAAGCACTGCTAATCCACCTCAGTTTCTTTTGCTGAAGATGTTTCAACTGAAATAATGGAGGTGGTGGGACTATACTTTAATTTAGCAACTGGATCTAAGGAGAGGTTCCAAACACAAAAAGGTTCAAATAAATCAATAAAAGTTTAGAAAAGTCTTCTAAAAGCACAGTGAATATTTATGGCACAGACTTTGGTTTTAATGCTGTTGATTTTTGTGCTGTTCCTGCATCTGGTCTGGTGTTCCTCAGGGAGGCCATTGCTCTGGTGAAAGCCCGGCTCCCTGCAGACCAGCCTCTACTGAAGAATCTCTACACATTCTGGGCTGCTGTGCTGGAGAAAGACGGACATTTATCTGCTGCCGCTAAATGGTCAGAAGCAGGTCCACAGAACTAGACCCAGAATTCAGATTGTGAATTCTGGGTTTATATTTTCTCTCCTCTTCCGTTTGTGCTCAGTTACCTCGGTGCCGGCTGCAATTTTGACGCAGCCAAAGTCATTGCCAGGAAGAACGACGCCCCGTCTCTGAGGACGGCGGCTGATTTGGCGAGGATCTCCGGAGAGGAAGTTCTGGGCCAGACCCTGGCTTTGAGATGCTCTAAAGACCTGGCAGCTGCTCAGGACTGGGTCGGAGCGCAAGAGGTTCTGAGCTCACAGAGCCCCCTGCTGGTCAGAGTCTGTCATATCCTGAAACCACTCATTTCTGTAAGGATTCAGAGGATTTAATGTGGCATTTTGTGTCTTGCAGGCCCACCGGCTCCATCTGTGTGTGGCTGAGCTGCTGGCCGCGGCGCTGGCGGACTCCGGCGTCCTTGACCTGGCTTCCTGTGTCTCCACTCATCGGTGGGCAACCCTGAATGGTTCCAGTACCCTGCAGGACAGAGCGAGAGACATCTGGGAGGAAGAGTTTAATGTTTGCCTGAATTCAGCTGGAGATCGGAGCATCAGCACGCTTCTGGAAGAGCTGAAGTCTGTGGAGACTCCAGCACGGAGCGCCAGCATTCCTCTCAGACAGGTTCACTCCAAGACCACCCACAGAGAGCATTCACAAAACAGGAACCTCTTGGGTTGCTGCATTTGAAAAATGAAAATAATATAAATATTTGACCTGGAGAGATGCATACTACCATCAGCAGCTAAATGCTGAAACTTCTCTTTCTTGTTTGGCTCTGCCTTTTTTTTTTTCCTGCATCAACCAGCGCTGCTTCTGGGTGGAGGCCAAACTACAACACTGGAATAATGTCTAAGAAGGATTTAATGGATTGCAGCTCAATTTGACCTATGAAACCTTTAATTGACAATTAATCGTAAGTTAATTATTTGTTTCAGTTCATTACATGAACCCATTTCTGTCCATGTTCAGGTCCTGCTGTACTCCTCGGTCCATCTGACTCGCTCGCTGCTCAGTTGGCTGCTGAGCGACGACGAGCGGCTGACGTTGGAGCTGTGGCAGGCTGCAGCTTGGATCGGAGACTCTGGACACTTTGAAGTCTCTGCTGCGTTCTGCCGCCTGCTGTTCCCAGAAGGTATCAGAACGACTTCAAGCTTCTATTTAAGCTGGTTTGAAATCATTCTAGAGATTTTAGTTAATAGTTAGAGCAGAGTGATGCAGCTTAAAAGTAAAATCAGATTTTTTTTTAGACCAGATCTGATTTTTATTTATTTAATTTTTATTAAGATGACAGAAACTATTTTCAAAAGTGACTTATTTCAGTCGTCCCTCCTGAGAGTTGTGCGATGGAGTATTGGGGACCAGAGTCTTTAATTCTGAAAATATAGTCATTAGCTGAATAAATGCAACTTTAAGAGAAAAACTTCTTAAATATGAGAAGTCATTTAATTAAAAAAAAGCCTGAATGTTTTTTTTTTGTTGAGTTTTTGAAAAATGACTTAATTCTCCTAATATTATTTCAACATTAATGTCATTCTACTGTATTCTTGTAATATGACCCTATTCTTGTGGTATACCTGAATTTATAGTGCAAATATATGGCAGCTTCCCCAGCAAGATGGCGGCTTTGGTCGTGTTGACGTCACTCTGAACTAAGAAAAAAAATCCAGATGTTCCAAAAATTAGATTAATGGATAAAATTAATTCATTTCCCAGCCCTGATATTAACTAATCGATCGGTTTGTCATACAGGTGACATCAGGATATTTTCCAGGAAACATTCCAAAACACTCCACCTCTCTGAAGCTGAAGCTGGCAGCCTGCAGGCGGTCGTTTGTTACCACCGTCTGTATGAGTGCTGGTGGAGGAACTCGCTGGTCCAAAACGGACCTGGTTTCTGTAGCAATGACGAGACGAACGACGAGGCAGGAGCGACGGGGTTGAAAGAGCGGTGCTCTCAAGGACTGGACTTTGAGCCGTCAGCGCTTCTGTCAGAGCCTCACGCCGCCTGTCAGGCCACTCAGAGGTCAGTGAGAGACACCCAGGAGCGACTGTCCACCATGGTTCTGCAGCACAGCTGTGTCCGGGATGGACGGACGGACTCTGGGAACCAACAGGAAGGCAGTCCGTTGCAGACAGCAACCTCAGACGTCGAGCAACGGTCAGGATTGTTCTCGCTTATTTCCATTTGCTTTATCTGGAGAAGTGGCTCATAAAAGTATAAAAAGGTCTAAATTTAAACAAAATGTACTTATCAGGTTTCACGTTTTATTAAGCTGTGCCTCATATTTGTACATTTCAGCAGCTGTGTTAAGTCTGTCATTAAGGTTACTGTGTCTTTAAGAGTCCCAACCCTAGCTGTAATAACACTTGACTTGTATGGCAGAGCTGGTTTTAGTTTTACTTAATGTTTGTCTTGAAGTCAAATTCTTTGGAACATTTCAGACTAAAGTGACCGTGTTGCTCTTCTTCCTGATGTTTCCCTCCTTTTTTGCAGGTCTGAGGAGGAGGAGACTTTCCTCTCTTTGTCCTCAAAGATGTCCAAACTCCAACAGACCCTGGAAAACATTCCCAACACAATCAAGGTAATTAAAGTTGGTTGGCAAGAACGGATACCAAGAAATGGACAACTCCTTTGGATGTTTTTATCTTGCAGATGTTTCCTCGTCCAGATGTGGTGGAATGTTGCCTTGTTCTCTTGCATCTCGACAAGTCGACTTCCGTCTCAGACGTCTTTAGACAACAGGCCAAAGATCTGCTCCGAAAATACGGAACCAGTCTGCCTGTCCTGAAAGCGTCCCGAGGATTCCTGATGTGATCTGGTTTTCCTTTAGGCTGAAACACCTCACTCGCACAGCTTTTTTGGAAATGAAATAAATCTTTGAAACAGATCCTGAGTCGAGTGAAGCTACAGCCAACATCTTCTGCCTGGTCACAAGATAACATTTTATGTTCTCAACAAACCTGGAAGCAGAAAACAACTGAACCCACATAGCATTTACCTCACTCAGAATGAGCTAAAACATTTTTAATTTTTGTTGAAATTATACATTTTAATTTACAGGCCCTTCCAGCATCAACTTAAAAAAATAAATCCCTGCAGGGGGGGGAAAAGAAAGGGGTAGAGGGAATCTGTCTGAGAAGTCTTTAAAATCCCAGGATGTCAGGCGCTGGTCCCACGCTGTAAAAACAAACACGTTAAAAAAAAATTGATCCGACTTGTTTGGCCAGAGACTCGGCTAAAAAGTGACATGGAAAAAAACGAGTTGGCCGCTAAGGGATCTGTTCCCGCTCCGAGTCCACTGAAAAAGTCGCTCGGATATGTTCACACAAGTTCCTTGATGGAGAGCAGAAATCTTTTTTTTAAAAAAACGAGCGAAGCTGAGCGGCCACTCAGTGTTTGTTGTTGGTCTCCTCCTGTCCCGACCCGGAGATCCCGTTCTGTGGCTGGCTGGATCCAGATCCCAGGCCGTACAGACGACCGCAGTACTTGGCGTCGTCGATGTGGTCTTCAAAGAAAAGCTGCAAAGACAAGAACAGCTTAAATTAAAAACAGGGCTGTGCTAAAGTTTTCAACTACCCTGAATTCCTTTTTATTTTCCCTTTCAAGAAGTTCTGATAAACAGATTCTGAGGGTTTTAGTACAAAGTCTGAATATTATTGGAATTACGCAGCACCATCTGTGGGTCAGAAATCCACAGATGGGACCAAACACCCTTCAGTGTGGAAGTTGTTACTAGGGGAAGAATACTCCGAGTTTTCACCATCTGTAAGGTGCGTAAAGGTAATTTAGGGGAAGCGGGTGTAGCTGCTGAAGAGAAAACGATTGCTAGATAACAGGAATGCTGTAAAGAAAACCACAAAGGTTATCAGTTTTACTCTTTAAGAGCTTTAAATGTTTGTTCCAGAACAAGACAGGAAATGTTGCTAGCTTTTGGGGAATCTGAAAATTGAGGTAAAGGTCCAATTACTCCAGGGGAATTCACCCCGACACTCTTATTTACACAGTTGGTGAGGATAATTGGGCTAATTTCTAGCTTGTTGAAAATGGTAAAAATGCTGCTTTACAGTATTTCTCCTTGCATCTGCTTCAAATACAAACAACTCAAAGATAAAAAAATACTTTACACAAAACTCTGATTGTGCCACTAAACACAAAACAACTCAGATTCTCAGGGCAAATCATTCTATTTTTGACCCTTTTCATTACTGCTTAGCATTTTAGCAAAAACAATAAAATAATACTGTCTGGTTTTGGTGAAACGTCAAATATCAAAAGGAAAAAAATAACTTGGTAAATGATCTTTAAAGATAGAAAAGGGTCGACTCATACTTTTTACCATACCAAGCTTATCTGCCTCATTAATACTCACTGTACAGAACAATTTCAAAAATGTATAAATACAGAGGACTACTTTAGTTGCATAACTTCCAAGTTTGATGCTCAATTTACCTCTTTCATCCTGAAGAAAGCCATCCCTGTGAGCAGCGAGTCGGATCCGGCCTGATGCTGCCGTCCGATCCTCTTCAGCTCCAGCTGATCGGCTACTTCCTGCAGGCCTCCCTGCAGCACAAACACAGCAAGTGGGTGAATCCTGGCTCCTTCAGTGACCAAACTGGATCAAATATAAGACATGGTTACATTTCAGCAAACCTTGAGACTTTTGCAGCTCTTCATCAGGTACTTGACGTCGTAGATTGCAGGAAAAAACAAGTTGAGGATCTGAAAGAAGTCATGCTCCTCCTCAGGAAGCCGAGCATCAGTCAGAAGCTTCACCAGATAGCCAAAGTCGTAACCGCTGAAAAATCAAAGATGAGAAAGTTCATCACAATACATTCAAATCACAGGGGCTACATCTGCTAGGTTTAAAAGGAAAAAAAAGTTTAAAATCAGCCAACCTGTGGAAGGAGAGCCACTTGACGTTTTCACAAAGCACCAGGCCAGACGTCATGAGGAGCTCTGCAAAGTACAGCGTGTCGATTCCTTCTTCTTCGTGTTTTTTGAACTGGAGGCCGGAATTCTGCAGCAGGTCGATGGAGTCCTGCGAATACATGTCTTCTCTGAGGAGAAGATCAACATCACATTATACAAACAAAACTAAACGTTCGTCATCAAAAGATATTTTGTTCACACTCAACCACCAGGGAAACGGTTTTCCACCTACGTGAGGTTGAATTTGAAGTTGAACTGCCACGTCGTTGTGCCCGGAGGATAAGTGCCGTCCTCGTTCATGAACGTGAGTCCGAGCTGGATGATCTTCAGGAGGTCCACGTTGCACCTCAGCAGCTGGTACTGGTAGTCCACCGTGCTGCGAAACTCTCCGATTGGCCGCACGACAACCCCAGGGAACTCTGTGTCCTATGTGAGACGTAAACATCACTGATCTATTAAAGTGACAAGAGTCAACCACTTCATCTAATCTCTCAAAGGAAAGTAAACAGGAGTAGTTCAGGTATAGTTTAGATTTAGATTTGGATTTGTGAGCACAGAGAGGATCAATTGATTAACAGCTTAGGATGCATGTACATAAATTTTATTTTATTTTTTGTTGAACCAACAGTCAAAACTCTCACCATGGCGACATAGTTGTAGCTTTGGATAATCTGTCGGATCTTTCTCATTTCTTCTTCCACATTGCTCGCCCAGACTTCACAGATGATCTGACTGGAATCTGCAAGTGCAGCTGGCATATTGGTGGGTCGGATGAGAAGCTAAAATCCCAGCAGTCCTGTGGCACTCAGTGGGAGGCAAAGAGCGAATCCGATACAGAAAAGAGGGGCAATCCTGGAAGAAGAAGGAAAGGAAAATGTCAGCCAGTTTACCCCTTGATTAGCAGTGAACATGCAGAAAAACCTGCAATATAAACTAAAACCTATCACATTCCAGTGTGTAAAAACACCCAAAAAACTCATCTTCTCTGACACACCTGTATCAAAACTGCAAACATATCCTTCAAAGCGGGGATATAAAATAACTGTTTTATAACTATAACTGTTTCTATATTTGAAACAAACATAATGGGCTGGTATGCCTGATTCAAGAACTGGACAAAAATGGAGCAAAACATCAAACAAAGCACATAACAAAACCGCCAGAAAGCCTGTAGAATTGAGGTTTGAGCTACTTTAAGAAAAATCGAGCTCCTCTGTAGGGAATAACTTATTATTGATGCACAATAACTCTTTCCTTTAGAACCTTTTGTACTTTGACCCTGTCTGATATACGTCATCATTTTACTTTTCTCATGTTTAATCATCATCAAGATATAATGCCCAACATTTAGATTAAACACATTAGATGAGATAGAATAAGAATTTGTTCATCCTGTTGCCATGACAGCAGATAGAGGAACCGTTAGCTTAGTTAGTTCAAATTCAAATTGAAAGCACCAAATGCAAAGAAAATTGGTAACTACAAGCCAGTCGAAGGAGTATGCTTACACAAAATGAATTAAATTCACTGTAAGCGACCAGTTTGAAACGAAAACAAACGACGCAACGACGGGGACACTAGCATTTAGCTTAGCATCAAAGCTAACCTTCGACTGGAAGCGGCACAAAAACAAAGAGGAAATAACAAGCGCTTCCCTGTTCCACTCCTCCGCCTGTAGTACTCGAGCTTTATTTACCGTAAGGATGAGACACTGACGTTGGAAAAATGATTAAAATATAATTTTACCTTCTGTTTTCTTTAATCGAAGCCTGTCAGCCTGGTTGATGATGATGTTTTCTTATTCGTTTTCTTTTCGCCTCTTCGTCTTCAAAACGCACAGCAGCACCACCTGCTGACAGGGAGTGTTTGCGTGATGACGTGATATCTAGTAGCCCCGGGATGTCAAAGTCAAACACGCCCAGGGCCAAAAAACCAAATTTGCTACAAGCCGAGGGCCGGACTGGTTCAACGTTTATTAAAACATATTAAAATTATTGCACATAGCCCATTGAACCAAGACCTAACACAGTGTATATTATTTAATAATTAAATGAATAAAGCAATATCTTCAGATAGATCTGTCAGTAATTTCAAGTGAAACCATTTTTCAACAGGCAAACAGACAAAAACAAACTTCCTTCAAAGAAAAATCGCATGTTCTGTACATTAAAAGAATAAAGCAATATTTTGTTCTGACTCTGTCAGTAACCTCAAGGGAAAACATCTTCAACAGGCAAACAGCAAAAAAAGAAATTGTTTAGAAAAACTAAATGCGTTTCTCAATATCAAGGCAAATACATAAATTAAAGTGCATTATAAACTGAAAATGTATTATTGTGCTGCTCTATGATGTCCATATTCTTGTCCTTGAGTGTTTCTGAGAAGCTTGATAGTGCCTTCTTACATTATATGCTTTCATTACAGCCAAACTTTCTCCACACAGAAAACACACAGGGAGTGATGGCATAGCTACTTTGAAAAGTAACTTTAATCAGATCACTGATTACTCCTTGAAAAAGTAACTTAGATTAATGATTACTTGATTTGGAATGTAACTTAGTTATTATTAAAAGTACCTTTTTTTATTTACTTTCAGCAATTGCTGACAACAACACTCTGCCGCCTGTGAAAATCACATTGATCTTTACCAATACTTAATTACAAGTTATTTTATGACGTTAACATCAACAATGTGTCTCCAGTTACATAGTTGAACTGAAAGGGAGATTGTTTAATGGTTACAACAATACAAACAACAAAAAACCTTTAGTAATTTGTGCGTGTTTTTGTGAGCTTCTATTGTCTGGAAAACTATAAATAGGATTTTAGACCCCCCACCCCGCCCCAGCCTCCAGGTTCTGTGTTACGGCCCTGTGTTTGCCGTCACAGATCTCTTCCCGTGGCTCCACAAGTCAGACGTCCCGCTGCACAGATTTGTGACACTTATCTTAATAGCCTATTAATAATTATAATGACGTTTAGTCGCACAACTTTACGGACTCGTTCATTCGTGGCTGTTTTGCTCTGTTCATATTAGTTCTGATGTTTGCGGTTTTCTGGAGCGCAACGCGAAGCTTGACGTCACTCAGAGGTAATGACGTCATTACCTTTGTGTCTCTGTTAACTTGACATTAACAAAGACACAGAAGGACGGATTATGAGTCTGACTAAAACAAACCGGATGTCAGACACATTCTGGGTTTATGTCTGCTTATTAAGCCCAGAACGCGCAGACCGCGACTCTTTCAATTTGCAAGCGACTTTAGAAAGAAAAATAAAAACAAGCCCAAAGCCGCAATAAACGGAACTGGACACCGAAACTCAAAATAGTTCCTTTTCAACAAACAATGCTCTTCTCCCTCCATTATTTCTGTCGCTGCTGAGTGTCGCATAGACGCCGCGGTTCCTCTCCAAGACGCGTAGAGGAAATCAAATTACAAAAGAAAATAGTAACGCAAAGTGGTTTGGATAAGTAACTGTAGTCTGACTACCTGATTTGAAATAGCAACGCGTTAATTACTCGTTACTGAAAAAAGTGCTCCGACGTCAGTCACCGCACACAGGTTTGTCTTTTACCTCCATGAACATGTACTCTGCCTCCCACCTGGCCTGAAACCCTCCGTTCTCAGCGTCCACTAAATGTTTAGCCATTTTTGAGGAGGGGGTACCTGAAAGTTGATCTCTGCTCTGATCTCTTGTGCTGCAGTGACACCGCGGGCTACCGTTGCATTGTGGGGAATGTAGTGTTGGTGCGTGCAAAAACCCCAGCGGCTACTGATATGTTTGTTCTTTTTTAAAAATATATATTTTAAAATTACAAACAAAACTATACAACACACAGTGCTCCTGCATTAAACTTTTTTTTAGTAATAAACCCAGTTGTTTGGATGAAGACGTTTTAATATTTTTAAACCTGCATGTTGCCATCATATACTGGACTGTATTTTAAACGGATGATGGCATTATAATGTTTGGTATTGTTTTCAGACATGACAGTCGAATTTCCAATCAGAAGAAAATATATTGGTTGATGGAAAATCATTCAAAATTTAAATCTGTCAGGGGTGTGAATAATTTTGGGCTTTAATGTATGTTGTTGGGATTATCTCTCACTTCATTTATTCCATATTTACAATATATCTGTTTAGTAAAGAAAAATAATCCATTGTTATTCCATTTACCTTTTTATTTAGCTGAGACTGAAGCAGGATAACGCTTCTGATCCACTTCCACATGATATTTTTGAAAATAAAGAGTTCTTTGAGACGGTTTTGATCTGTGTGGTGTTAAAGCAGAAAGCACAAGGATGTTGCTGCTTCATGTTTATATTTCCTTTTTGTTTTCTCAGATCAGAGCTGGCAGATCCAAATATTCCGGGTCAGGACCTCAGTAAGTCAATTCACTGTACAGAACATGTAAAACAACAACAAAAAATAACACTGTGTGACAGAGAGCTGTTTATCAAAGTGTCGAGGCTTTCTGTCAGTCTTCTCATGGTGTCAGTTCCCAAAGCAGCAGAGGTCAGAAATCACTGCTCTGCCCGTCCAGCTCTCCTCTGGATGTGGGAAATCTCCAGTATCGGCAGGAGGAGCTGGAAGGCATCCTGGATGTAAGATGCACTGTTGGAAGCCTGAGTAAGATAAAAAATTGATTTAATTTAGTAAATGTCATAAAGTTTGTTTTTTTTTTAAAAGGCTAACTTGAAATATGCTGCACAAAATTATAAGTGAAGTGATGGACTAAGAACACATCCCTGCTGGACTACAAAACAAAGCAATTTACAAAATGGCAACAGTTTTTTCCCAGACTTCCACCCACCTTCCATCTCTTATTTAAGTAACTCAAAAGTGTGGTCCGACTCCCACCTTTTCAGGAAGAGACCACTGTCTCATGCTTTGTGGTGCCAATCACTATCGAATCTTTCAAGCCAACCGTTTTGCCATACAAAATGCAAATACTGCTCTTAAAAAAACATTTTCATGTGTAAAATGCCACTTTAGGACACTGGTCACATAATAAGGTGTGATTTGTATCACTAAACTGCACACAGTGACTGTGTTTATTCATATTTTAAAATTTATTGATATTCTTATTGAAAAAAAAAAAACAATGGAGAAAGATAGTAAAAATAACAATGCTGACAATACATTTTAGGGTTTTTCTAAACATAATTAATTAGAATTTATCATTACAATAAATTCAAATTTTATCACAATAAATGATACAATAAATGTCTAGCCTTAGATGGAAGATGCTTTAATTCAATGTCTTTTCTTGATTCAATCAAACATTGATGGTTAAATCTTCTTGTAAAGTTTGTTATAAATCATAAAATGAGCACAAACCTCGAGAAAGATTCCTGTAATCAGCGGGTTCAGGACATCTCCCTTTTCTTTAAACTGTAAAAAAACACAGCTATCAAAACTCTGACTATTACCTAAACACTTTGTATTTATTCAGACTAAAAATATTAACTGCTGTGGTTCTGAGTGCAAAATTAAAATGAAGCATGAATACTCGTCCTCCAGGCTAACAGTTGACAAAGCATCAGTTCACTTACGCCCGCTGTGGTCAGACAGGAGGTGAACTTCTTGGAAAGCAGAGAGATTTCTTTACACAGGACGACAGTTAGTCTGAAACAGACAGATTTAATGCAATTGGCTTCCCTCCCCATGTCTGTGTGTGTGGAAAGTAGAAAATGTAACATGGTATTACTGCGACAGGACGTTGGCGTCTGTGCTGCCGTTGGAGAACAGGATCATCTCGGCCAGTTTGTGGAAAAGCTCAATGGAGCGAGCAGTCAGCTCTGCGAGACTCCGGATGGCTGCAGCATGTACATCCTAAAGAATTTTACAAAATCTGTTTATACTTTATAGGAATTACAAATTTCAACTTGCAGAAGCACACCAAGCTCTAAAAATACCGTTCTGTTTTCCTCTTTTCAACGCATCCTTAGTTTGTGACTTTACAAACTGAAGATGGACTCACCTCTGCAGAGGGCGTCCTCTCGGTCTCTTCGCCGTCTTCCTGTGGTTTGCTCATGTCGCTAATGGTGCTGCAGGCATTCTGACAAGCCTGATAGATTACAGAGACGATTCTGTTATTGCTAACATTTAAAACATTGAACATAAGAAATGGAGCAATTCCTCAAATCTGATAGCTGAGTGGAAAAGTAATTCCATTCCAAATGTAATGGTAGCATAATGTATTTAAATTTGTTAAAATTTGTACTGCTTTTGTAAAATTAGACTAAACATTACCCTTTATGACTGTGGCTGCTAGCAATTTGGACACTAATTGTTTGGAGGTTGACCACATCTTGACAGCTCTTAATACTTAACATTCCACATTAATCCTCCATCACTGGAACACATTTAGATCTATCATAGCATAATTATTATAAGTAGCTAACTACTCCAGAACTCTCCATCTAACTTCACAAAATCCAGACAGGAATCGGTCACAGACTTAAAAAAATCATACCTTAATGAGTTTGTCTGCTGTGGCAGAAACACTGAGATCATCAACGGCTGACGTTAAATCCTTCTCAAACTCTATGCCATCTTCATCTGGGATCAGATGAACAAAGACACTTTACTCCTGGTGACGTTCATGCTGGTGCAGACATGTTAACCCAAAAGAAACTAAGTTTTACCTTTCTTGTCGTCGACCTCCTCGTCATCAAACTCCACCATGGAGAAAGATTCCTTGATTTGGTCCAGCTCCTCTCTGAGCTGGATTAGCTCGTCTCCAGACAGAGTCGTCAGCACAGACTTCACCTACATGAAACACACAGAACTAAGAATAGAAAGAGAGAGCACCTTGTCCTATAACCCTTCGTAATTTGATGAGTAGAAACATTAACTTCTCTAAGGTCATTGCTAGTGTTGGACACGCTTCTGTTCATAGCAAATATCATTTTTGGTGCAACACCTAAACGTTTGAGCAAAGTTTGAAAACGTCTAGCTTCCCTCAAATTAAATTTCCAGAGAATTTCTAAATCGCTAAATTTACTTGGTTGTTTTGTAAACTTTCAGTTGAATAAAGTTTAACATCTGTGTTGAAGTTTTGGTAATCGACTAAAGAATTCTTAAAATTGAGATCCAGTCAGAGGAGCGCTTAATGAGCGACTGTCACAGGATGATTGCCTTTTAAAACCTTTAGTAATGATAAAATGTCAAGACTCGATCAAATTAGACATAAAAGTAAAATATCTTGCATAATATCTTTAATTTCAATACAGCCTTGTTTTTAAAGCAATTAGGGAAGCTGTACCTTAGATTCGCTCTCTCTGGACAGGATCTCCAGGGCTTCAAGGTGTGACAACCCCTGGAATTCGTCAAACAGCATCCCGTAGTGCGCCACCACCTTCTTTTCTGTATCTGATGACTCTTTCTTTGCTGTCTGCAGCTCCTCTCGCTCTTTAGCCTCCCGCAAAACCTGACAAAGAAGCAGAAGAAGAAATAAATTGGGATTTCTGCTTTACCTTCCCCTATCAACTCATTTAGATTTTACCCACCTGAGACAGAGAGGCGTTCCTGTTCATCAGTCCCTTGGTCTTCTTAAAGCCAGGATCTCCTTCAGCTATAACATCCATCGTCTTCTTCCCAATGAACTCCAGAGCGTCCAGACCTCCTGTGATCACAGTCTTCCCCTATGGAGATGTTTACTTTATTTGAGATCATTTAGCATGGATAAAAAGTGACCAGCACCACACGCAGTAAAACATTTCCTCACCGTGGTCTGAACAACGCTGGTCAGAGACGAGAACATTCCCATCGCGCTTCCTACTGGTGAGGATCCATCAGCTGCAGATTTTTCTGTCTCGCTGCTGCCTTCGCCTGCAGGAGAACAATCCAAAATTTGATGAAAAATGTAAAATGTTTTCATTTATTCTACCTTCTCTTCAACTGATAAGTATGTCTCACCCTGATGTTTTTCCTCTTCCTCCACCTGAGCTGACAGTTCAGTTGGACTGGGAATTCCTAGAGATGTTTCTGCCTTTTCGATGACTTGAGTGAGCCCCTGGCCTGGACAAGCAGAAAATAACAAGCGGTGAAGAATAAACACAAACAGGGTATCGCCATGGGAACGGACATGTCTCCATTCCTAATCATAGAAAAAAATAAACTAGAACCTTTCTTATTGCAAACATTTTATATATTTGGTCATATCTAAAAATTATCTGGCTCTCACTTGGTCATCAAATTTGGCAACTATATATATATATTTTTTTTTTTTGTTGTTGAAAAAGACAAATTAAGTTGTTCTCCTTTTTACTATTTGCAGCTTATTTTTTTATATTTCTGCTATTTTTAATCAAACTCTTATGTTTTTGTCTCATAAGTTTTTGACAAAATAATTGTCAAATACTTTCTAGGCCTATACCTAAAATATATATTAATAGTTTTAACATGCATTCTTCCCTTTCCTTTTATTGTTAATTAGCTCAGTGTTAGGAAAATCGGGGACTCGTCCGGAATCACAGATCGAAGACTAAACCAAACTAATAGAACTAAACGAAGTTGGCAAGTTTTCCAGACTTCTTTTCTTCTTTTTCTCTTCATAGCCTCAGTTTCAGTGTCCCATTTTAAGGAGGCTACAATGGTTTAGCCAAAATTGCAGGACATCATGTTGACAAGAAACATGATGTCGATGAAACATGGTCGATGTTTCATCGACATCATGAAACAGGACAGGACATCGACAGGAGGTCGATGAAACATGATGTCCTTATAAAAAGAAAGTATTTTATAAAATAATTTCTAGTAAATAGATATCACAGACATTTTCTTCAGCAACTGTTGCAATTTTCAAAACTGTCTGTACATTTTGAAAGAAAGCAGCCAAAGAAAAACAACAACAACAAAAAAATCCAGACTGGTCTTAAAAGAAACAGCTTGGTGTTCTGGAGACTCACCCACAGTGGCGACAGTAGCTGTTGCTGTGGACAGGATGGATTTACCCCAGCTACCCCAGTATCCCCATCCACCTTGAGAGACAGTTGATTCACTTGGCGTCTGTGAGAGAAAAGGGAGGAAAATAAAATATGGAACACAAAGAGTTTAAGTTGATGTAACAATACAAAATTCTTTGGCAATTCAAATAACCACAAAAATGTACAATTAGTTTAGTTCTGGCATGTGATTAAAACTTGAACTTAGCTTCTGTGAAACATTAGATTTTTATTAAACCTCTTAAAAGATGCATAGACTTTTTGGATGCAACTTTGTGGAATGCCATTGCATTTATTGGCTTCATGTATTCAAACTTGGCTTGCCAATAACATATTTGGTCACCTATTACATTTGCCCAATTCACAGCTGCAATAATAGGCTATTTAATAAAAAAGAAGAAATCTGTACTATGTTTAATCATCGTTAATAATAATTATATAATGAAACAATTTGAGAGTTCTTTTATTTGTGAATAAATAAAGAATAATTTAGTGGCTACCTTTGCCGGCTGCTGTTCCTCCTCTGGTTTTGGTGTTGGCTCGGTTTCCTCTGCAGGTTTAGTCTCAGGTCTCCTCCTGGCTTTTCTCGTTGGGGCTACATCGGTAGAGTTGTCTGGTGTAGACGCTGACGAGCTGCCTGGTGTTTCAGCTGGAGAGGGGTCTTGGATCCCAGGCGCTCCCTCTGTCCCATCGCTTTCTGAATGAGGTGCTTTGCTGTCTGACATCTCCTCAGACATCTCAGCACAACATGACTGCAGAAAATAACTGACAGCATTAAGTTTGACAGATTTTTTTTTTTTTTTATGTGCCATTTGGGGCTATGAACATTAACAGTCAGCCTAACAACAAAACTAAAGAAGCCTTTGACTGAAGGCTGCTGTTGGGAACGACTTGTTGGGAATGGGAAGCACTGTTAATCCAAATAATTTGCTTTTGTGGTTCCTCTTTAAATCTTTTTTTCTGGCCTTATGGGTAGACAACCATAAGGCACAGAGACGTTAGAGATATGACCGATGGAGCAGATGGTTCAGCTCTTTGGTCCTGATCTGCAGGTATTATTTGAGATGCTAATTAGTTACTTCCACTTGTAAACACCATACTAAATTGCCACAGTTACGCATCATACACATGTATTTTTCATTTATGTGATCCAGCTGTGTTGGACCAGAGACCAGATATTCATGCTTTAGGTTATTATGGACTTGAACCTCTGGTTTCCCCACAGACTCTTACAATTAGCACTGGGTGTTAATGTGTGTTTTAAATCTGTTATTACTGTTGATGTTGTCAAAGATTTATCACGTAGAAAGTTTCTGCTAAACAGTTTATTGAACTAAACATTAAAGTTATCCTCAACCAATTTCACAAGAGTCATGAAGCCAACCAGAAGTAAGACAAATCAGAGTTTTTACAACAAATGGACCTTTTCTGATCTCAGTCTTGATGCTAGTAGCTAACGTTTACCTTCAATCTGCTTGTTGTTTCCTTCCCAAAAATAATTAGAAGAATTTTCCGCTTTAGTCAGAGTTTGGGATTCCTAATCCAGGCCTTAAATTTATGTTAACTTTCCAGATTACAGAAATAATCCAGGTTTCTTGTTGTTGTCCAGAAAGATTAGCCACGTCACATTTTGTTTTCAAAGGTTAGGTCTGTCAGCAGCTGGGGGAGGAGGGACTTCCGTCTGATACCTTCAAAATAAAAGCAGCCCTGAAAAACGAACATCATTCAAGTATGCACAAATTGTAATTGTAATGTTTCCTCATTATTTTTGCTTTATTATTATTTCTCCACATTTGTTTCAGAAAAAAATCAGTCCATATTATTAACAAAAGGAAAATAGATAATCAATGTTATTAGAAGCATATATGTGCCCTTTGTGCCATCATGTGTTACAACAGTCAAGGCAGGTGAGCATGTGGGTGTGGTGGTGTTAGGTGTGGAGAGGTGAGTCAAGTCAATACAGAACTGCCCTACACTTTGCGACAAGCCCATGCTAGTGGAATAACATCATTAATCCTGTTATTCTGCTGCTGCATGAACAGCACAGGGATCATTTCATCTTCACAGACAACAAAGCTCCAGCTAACTGAGGTTGGATCATTATATTGCACTATTGCTCTTCACTGTGTTTTATTTTTGAAAGATGTTATGTTATGTTGTGTCCTGTTTGGGAAAACTTGGTGCATAAAAGGATACGGAAGTAAATTGTTGAATATTTCAAAATAAAATAATTAAAACGAGTTTATGGAGCGGAAAAAGACATCTCTACTTTTTTCCCCCTTATTATTATTATTATTATTATTATTATTATTATTATTATTATTATTATTATTATTATTATTATTATTATTATTTATGTATTTATTTATTTATAATAAAGGACAAAAATCCAACAATGTGCTAATCAAATATTTTCACTTAACCAAATAACATATCACAATTGGTATATGTATTTTTAAGAAGTAAATGTTTTCTTTATTCTTTATTTCTTTATTTACTATCTTTTGTTTCGTTCTAAAGGGTTTCACAGATAAATTTTAGGCCACGCCTACTTAAGCACCTGTTCCAGGAAGTTGTTGGAGAGTTCTGTATGTGCTCGATTTAAGCACTGGAGGAGATATGTCTATATATATATCTATGAATTAAGTTTCTGTCTTTTGGTCTAAAATAAGCTTAAATCTGTTGAAGACTCAGGGTGTTATGACTCAGCAGTAGGTGAGTAGGTTACATGGCAGATGATTGTTTGAAATTCCTTCATACTCTTGAGTAGAATCAGTTCTGATCTAATCTGAGTGATAGTGACTGTTTTTTCCTTCACAGATCGTCTGTTTCGTGAACTGTAAAAACCAAGACTTATTCAAATATAAATCAATGGGTTTTTAAAATTTTTTTTTATATGTTTTGAAAAAAGATTTAACATAGTTTTGTGAGTTTTAATATTCTGACATATTGCCATCTAACTTTTCTGAAGTGCTATTTTTTTCATTAAGGGTCAGTTTAATATCCTTTAGTTGCAATTGATTAGTGTAAGTGTAATAGAAAACCAATATCTTCCTAAAGACAATATAACAATTAATACCATTATACTTGAATTAGAAAAATTGCTCAAAATGTAAATCGCTTTTTATAAAATATATAGTATATCATTCAAATTAGTTTAACTGAAATATAAATGCTAATAATCCCTGTATTCATTATAATATTATCTACTGTAAAGACTAAAAAGGTGCATATTTGATTTTAGTTTAAATTCAAAATTAATGCTATGATACCAAGAGCTTGTAATATTACAATTTAATGTACAAAAAAAGATACTGACAAAATAGAAAAGAAAAATGGGTCAGTAGCTGTGTGCTGTTGTGTCACAGCCACTAACTCTACCTGTTTTGCAGGATTTTCTGGTCTAGATGTGACGTCAGCCTGAAACTTCACTCAACATGTTATCTAAGAAGCACTGCCTGTCACACACACTCCTCCTGCTGCTTGGTTACTGGACAGCAGATGGAGCTCACAATGACTCAGAAGCAGGGCCCATCACAGAGCTGGCCCCAGTCGCCTCTAACCGGTACATCTTGGCAAAGGAAGGGTCCAGCACACTCATTGAGTGTAATGTGACTGAAGTTCAAGAGGACGTCCGGTGGTACAACTCTAAAGGATTTCTTCTCGGAGAAGAAGAAGGTAGCAGGATTTTGTTATTAGCAGTTTTTATTTGATAATTTACCTTTTAAGTTGTCAATAAATATCTAATCATCAGTTCATGATTTCTCATTTCCCTCTCATATTCTCATTGCACAATGCAAAGACTCATTTCTTTTAGCCACTCCAAAATGAGAAAGACAAAGGAACATCCCCTTCAAAAAGGGAAGATTTGTTCATTTGTTCACATGGAGCACAACAATGGGATACACTTGTAGAGTCGGTTTCCAAATCCCCCCACATCTCAATCAAAAAGATCATCTTTGGGTTTAGATGTACACAAAAAAAGTCACATCTATGGAGGCCCCAACTTGCAACTAACAGAACTTACAGGTTGCCGGTGCGAGGTACCAAAGCTCTCCAGATGCAGTTTGTATATTCATGTGGGAATACAACTCTTAAATTCCATTAATAATGATCTTAAGAAGTCTTAAATTTGAGATGGCAAAAGATGCAAAAAATTCTGTACAGGTTGCAGGTGTTTAATAGTCTTTTATAATTTTAGGTGGGAAGTGGCAGATCCAGGAGAGGGGCGCCCTAAACATCAGTGCCGTGTCCTTTGAGGACCGTGGCCGCTACACCTGTGTAGCCTCATCGGGCATCGGCCTCACCAGAAACTATACGGTCATTCTGCGTGTGGCGTACACCAACAGTGGTCTGGGGCTGTATTTTGTCATTGTGTGCTTGGTGGCTTTCGCCATCACGATAGTCCTCAACGTGGCACGCTTGTGCATGGTCAGCAGCCACCTCAAAGAAACAGAGAGGATCATCAACGAGTTCTTCTGCACCGAGGGCACCGAGAAGCTGCAGAAGGCATTTGACATTGCCAAAAGCATTCCCATAGTCACCTCAGCGAAGACGGTGGAGTTCGCCAAGGTCACACAGTTTAAGACCATGGAGTTCGCCCGTCACATCGAGGAGTTGGCACGCAGCATTCCTCTTCCCCCGCTCATTCTGAACTGCAGATCGTTTTCAGAAGAGAACATGAACCCAGAGAGTGATCCTGGGAAGAGGAACAGGCAGGCCTTAGGACCACTGCGCCCTGACCAAATCGAAGAGGAAAAGGTGTGTGAGGCAATGCTGTTGAGTGAAAGACGAAGGAATGATGGGATCAGTGAAGACTTGAATGTGTCTCTGCATAAAGTAAAGGTTGACATTGAGGATGATGAGAGCAGCACATGAACTCAGTGACATGTTTGCATGTTTGCATCCAAAACATGGATGCTAACCTCACATGTTTGTCTCAACAGAAGTCGAAAACAAAGATATGTAAAATGCATAAATGTGATGATGTTGATAAAACTCAGTCCTGTCGCTTCTTCTTTGTGTCTCTGAAGGATATCAAAGTAAAACAGAGCAATGTGATCGATCTGTGAACTGGGATTGAAGTAAAACGGTTTTAGTAATAATGAAAGTGGTTTGCTGTTTCCTCTTTCTACTTCACATTGATGGAGAAGAGCTGAATGGCATGAAAAAAAGCTGAAATCAGTCTAATCTACAGACTGATTACTGTAAAAGTGAGGAAGATATACTTAAATTTCTTATTATTTTGGTTTGCTGTGGTTACATGGAAGGAGAATCATGTAGCTGTTATCAATTTGAATCATCACCGTTTCCAAGCGTCTGATAAATAGACGAAAGAAGAGTTTTATTCATAATTAAAAACTTCAAGCTTAGAAGTTTAGCTGCTGCAAACAAGACCTTAGAATGTCCAATGCATATTGACACAAGCAGCTGAGCTTGCTCAATACTGACAGTGTTAATCCTGGTGATGGAATGGCGGCAAAGTAACAAAGATGTCCTACAAAAGCAGATACTTTCAAAAATCTAGCAACAGCTTATTGATGACCTATCAATAAGCTTATTGCATTTTAGAGCAGTAAGCTCTAAAATGGCTGAAGGGCTGAAGGTTGAAGGGATAAGAAAGTGATCAAAGATTAAAATTTTAGCAGAAAACTCTTCCGATCTAAACGGATAAGGCACAACACTAAAAATGTTGATGCTTTGCTTGCATTTTATGTGTTATTCACTTGTCTTCACAGTAATAATAATGCTAAATATTTTAAAAATTTAGTAAATAATAGTTAGGTCTCATCGGATGTGCAGTAGTATAAAGAAACCACATGGTGGCGCTGTTGGATAGCACAATTTCAGGTGAGCTGCGGCGCTCTAACTGCCTGACACGTTTTTGAGTCACATTTCAGGTGAAAATATCAACTGCTGTTCAAATCCTGGGTTCACTTGAATTCTTCGATATTAAATATTGAAACATTGCAAAATGAGACATAAATTCACCAGTAAAACATTTCATGAAGCAATACATTTGAAATGTATCTGTCATGCAGGTTTTTACCTTTCAACTTTACATACAATAAAGTTTGGAAGGTCCAAGAAATAGTGTTAAAAACATATTTTATGCCTGGGGTTTAAAAATATCCTAAACAATGATAATGATTTCACGTTTGCAAGATCTAATTAGCACAATCAGAGGGATTTTGTTCATTAAGTAAAAATTAATTGTTGGCCTCATACTATATGATGATAAAAAAAACATGTTTTGCGAGGAAAACGTGAAGAAAAAACCAAAGCAGCAGCAGAATATTTATGGAGTATGACTCCCTTCAGGCAAGGTAAGGTAAGTTTAGAGGAATATTTACATATTCCTTTGTATTTATTAGGAATATAACAATGCTAGTCGTTTTCCTGAGTTGATGATTTTGTGTATTTGTTCAGCTTCTTTTGTGCTTATTAGTCACCTTCCCTCAATGTCCCTGGTCTGGTTCTATTTTTCTCCTTATTAGTCACAGCTGGTTCTCATGCCACTCATCAATTCTCCAAGTAGTGATAAGCTTGTCAGTTTCCTCACCAGATTCTCCTGTTTTTCACTGTCAAGTATCCTCCATGCTAGCTTCTCTGTGCTCCAGTTGCTTTGCAGTTTCCAGTCAGTTGTTTTCTCAAGTCTCCTGTGCCAGAGCTTCAGTTGTTCTGTAAAGCTCGGGACACCAGGTCCTGGGTGTTTAGCTCCCATCCTCAAGGGCCGGCGTATACGTGTCTCTGCTCCAACGCAGCTCACTGAAATGGTCCAAATATCCTCAGCACGTCTGCAGACATTCTGCTAATCAACCATCATCTAAATGATCCGAAATGACTGAACCTGGCAGAATATCACCCCTTGGAAACTGACACTAACAGACTGGTAACAGAGGCCCCTCAGTATGCTGAATACAGGTTATATCATATTTGCTAAAATACTAGCTATGCTGTTAGAAAACGTGGCTCATTTTGACAAACAAGGGTTTGTAAAAAGTCGCCATGCTGCAAATTATATGAGAAGATGATTTGAAATAATTAATGGAGTCACATATCTGCAACATCCAGTGATTTTATTGTCATTGGATGCTAAAAAAAAAAAAAGCATTTGACAGGCTTGAATGGATATATTTACTTTAAACACTACAAAGACATGGCTTTAGTCCAGTATGTATGCAGCACTTTGTTGTTAACCAATTTTGTTAAAATTGACAAAATTATGCTGGATGTTCGAGCATTCTTATGAACCATTAAATTCACCTAAAACTAAGACCGTAGAAAAATCTTTGTTAAAGTCCATTTACCTAATTGTTTCTTTTTTTCTTACTGTTTTCACTTTAATGTTGTATAGATAGAGATTTTAAAAAGTCTGCTCCCAGCCTTTATTTTTATTTTTTTGGCTGTCATCTAATTTGAGGTCAGTGACTGGCTCCACATTTGACTCGAAAATCGTTTGACTGTGACTGAGGTTGGTTGGCCGATCCTGTTTCCTTTAAAATTCCAGGTTTCCCCTCTTCTCACACCAACAGATCATTGTGCTGACAGACCATGGCTGCTCCAAATTGACACAAACTTTCCCTGATTGGGAATATGATCTGAAATTGTGGAGCAAAAAGTGTATTTTGTCCCAAGCTTAAGTCTTTTTCTTCAGTAAACTCATTAACAACATAAGGTTAACACTATCTTGTCTGCGCTTGGATCCGATACCAACAGAAAACATAAAAACCATTCATACATGGGACAATTCACAAAGAAAAACAAGGGTATAAAGATATATTTTATTAAAAATAGACTGCACTGGAGATGCAACAGAGAAACTATGAACAAAAAGGGATTAACCAGAATTTACTTCTGGTGTTTGCAGTAAGATGTTACTTTATCTAAGTCTGTTGTGTAGAATTCCATCTCTGCTATTTGTCACATTTAATCCACTTTTAAGAAAACATAATTTCTTATTATTTTGATTGAATAAACAACTAAGGAACAAAAACAGATGGACTTTATTTCTAACAACCGTCAAGAATGATCAAATGTTTTTACTGGGCCAAAAACAAAGTGGTAATGCAAGGGGGGAAAAAATGTTTAATCTGCCTTTGTAATTAGATTTAGTAGAATTATGATTAGATTGACATAAACTGTATTTATTTGGTGCTGTATTGAACTCATCTTCCCTGTAAAGTGCTCTGAGATTACTTCTGTTGTACAGGGAGACTAAATAAATAGAAACAAATAAGGTTGCAGGTGCTTTATCGAGCTCTCCCTGTGCTGGGCCTTTTCTGTATCCAGTGGTATTTTTTCCCAGAGGTTAATCTCCAGTAATACAGTTACTCAGTCTGCCCTACCTGTGAAAATATCAGATTGGCCGGCATCCCAAATAACAATAACCTTGGGCCTGTGTGTTGAATAACTCTAAAAATCCATCCATCTTGTTTTTTTTTTTCTTTTTGTCCTCTCCAGAAGCGAGCATATCTAAACAGAATTGATTGGCGCGGGCGATCATTCATCATAGCGAGCCTGAGCAGGCGTTTAGAGGGAAGGGGAAGGAAGATTTTAGGGGAGGAATATTTCCGACGGGCTTCAGTGTCATTGAGGTAAACCGAATGAATCGATTGGGCTAAAAAGGATTGGCGCAGAGCGTGCAAGTCAGGGAAAGTTGTGGGAGAGAAAAATCTTCCCCTGCCTTGCAAAGGGCGTGTGACTGATTAAGGATGCTTGTAAAAACGAATGAAGCCTGCATGCTGCAAATTTGGGCCTCTTCAAATTAAATTGCTTATAAAATTAGGTTAGAATAAGACTGCTGCTAATTTGATTTCGTTTGCAATCAACTGGAAGAAACAAGACAAGGGGAGAAGATGATGAGTCACATGAGACAATGAGAGAAGAGCGCGCCGTTGAGGTCTGCAGGCCTCCATGCAGATGATTGAATCTGGTGTTCAGCCTGTTTGTATTAATGGCTCTTCTGTTCGTGGGCCTGATCTCAAACAAAGTGTTGTCTTTATAGCTCATCTACTTGACTACTGAATGAAAAACAGATTTTATTTTTCTTTCTTTCTTATGATTAGTTGTTTATCATAGCAACTTTAATTGGTTTTTCCTTCCAGAACTCACTAATGCATGTTACAAACTCTAATAAATCCTGTTCATGTTATATTGAGATGTGAATGTGCAGCCAGGTTTCACAGCAGAAAGCTGCACCGCTTCATGGCTCCATGGATCACTGGTTCGTATAGAGAATTAAATCTGAGTAAAGTGGTAATTCCAGCAGGAGGTTTTCAAATTACTTTCATTTAGAAAAATACAACGGAGCTCCAAGCAAGGAGTTTTGATATTTGTCCCAAACTGATATATTTTATTCAGCTGTTGTTTTCAGCAAATCGTAAAATCAGGTTAACGTTCAAGAATTCTTCCTAAAACATATGTTGACTGCGTTTTGAATTTTTGAAAACAGATACACTGTTTGACTCTATTTCATCTCCAAGGAAACAGAAACATAACATGATTCCAATGGTTGAAGTTTAAAACCCTTAGCTCAAACAGCTAACTTAAACAGAAATTTAAGTTCAGAGAGTTCACTTCAAGAAGCACCTAAATTGGAACAGGAAATTACCTCTATTAAGCTCTCCAGGTTTGTTCTTTATGCTCAGAGCAGTTTGATGTCCTGGAACTGCAAACAGAGCGTGTTAGAGGCTATAATTTCCTCCATTATGCAAGCCTTACCTGGACCATACTTAAGAGCCTTAAATTATTGGCTCTAGGTTGGGAGAAATTGCCAAAGAGCCCCCTTACGTTCCACTCTGATTCTTCAAATGAGTCAAGTCAATTGTGAGGTTTTCTGTTTTGCCCTTTTATTCACTTTCTTCCACAGCTTCAGTGGAGGATGGCTGCAGTACTCGCCTCACTCGCCTGTTTTGCCATTCATTATTCATCCAATCTTAAAATCCACAGGCTTCACATCCGGCTTATTTCCAGGCAGCCACCATCACAAGCTACTCGCTTGTCAGAATTATTCATATTTCAAGCTCATTTGACTTTCAGCTTTTTGAATAGGAAGAGAAGTGGAAAGTCAAAAAACAGGGACTCCATGTGATGTAAAAAAAAAAAAAAAAAAAAAAACATCCCAAAGGAAGCGTTGTCAAAGTACATGGCGTGTTACCACCAGTGCTCTTCTTAAAGCATTGGAATGAACAGGTTGCCAAATGTTTTCACACAGGAATGTCCAATTCTGTACATCAAGGCTGGTGTCCTTCATGTTTTTGATGTTTGCCTGGTTCAACAAACCTGAATCGAATGAGTCATAATCAAACTTCTGCAGAATTTTATGGACTAGTGAGAGTTCCTCTCTCGTTTGAATGGGCTGTGTTGGAGCAGGTCACATCAAAAACGTACAAGGTACCAGACACTTCAGGACTGTACGTGGGTCCTGTATTAGGAAGGAGGTTCAGCTTATCCAGGCTTACTAAAAGATATCGAGCTAAACTAAACCTGACATCGCTATCATCAATTTTTTATGTCAACCCAAATTTACTGACTCTGCGTGTGGTCGTTGATGAAAAAAACAGTGGAACATATAATGGAACAAGTTAAGTGAAGAATAATAAAGCTGCTTATGAAGAAAGGAAGATCTGAGTAGTTTTGACAGGGATGATGTGGCTCCATCCCCAGGGTGCCACAGACTAAACCCTTTCTTTTTTCTGCTTCTTATTAACCAGATCAGACAATTGGAGGCTTCGTATTGAGCAGTGCAAGGAAATATGCTATTTTATGTGATCTAATTCTATTTTAATATTACTGAATTCTAGTTAATTAGCAAAGAAAACCTGTTAGATGTCGCAAAAGGAATCCTGCAGGAATGCTCTGACTTTGGAAGGAGGCTGAATGCCAGTTCACGCCTCATATTTCTTTCTTTCTTTTTTTTTTTAATGAAGTAACTTCAAAGGTTTGCCGTTGCAGTGCGACAAAATGGAAATAAATTTCAACTGGAGTATGTACATTTTATAAAAACAAGTATGTCTTCTGCATATTTGTTAAAACTGTCTCTATGTTGTGACAGAATAACATAAGATAGACAATATGCGAAAAGATTGAGCTGCTTTGCTTTTTCCCAGTGCTCCCAGTGCTAACTGCAGAAATACACAGCTCTGTCAGAAACAACCAATCAGAGCCGAAGGAGAGTCTTACTGCTGTCAAATATGCTCGTGTATAGGCTGCTCACACTCTCCCTCTTGCTCTCTGCTATGCTTCAAATGGTTCACCACAACAGATTACCTGCCTCATAACAAACTGTCACAATACAGGGACAGTTTTAACAAATATGTTAAAAATTAACATATTTTAAAAAATTTAAATTAAAACAAAAAAGAAACGTATACACTGTAGACTTAAAGAGAGATATGTTTTTGTTCTGACTTCTTCTGACCTGAACCACAATTTTTGAATGTGTTGGGAAATAAAGAGACCCATGGTTTCCTGAATCCATGGAAACACAAATTGATTAGTTTGATTATACTAATTAACTGTGATAGAAGTGACATTCACCTTTCACAGTGTTTTACTTCTATTTCAGCCTGACAAAGCAGCCTTTCAGTTGGCACTCTTCCCCTTTAACAGCATGTTATTTCCAGATAACAGTCTGTAATTTATACACGTCTTCTCCACATTGTTTGCTGTTAAACCGGTTTCACCTTTTTTTTTTACTTATTTCCTTCCCCTCGCGCTGGATGAGCTGATGGAGGCGCTCCAAATAAATAAAAAGCACTGTCTCTCTGTCAGGTATGAGCTTCCTCACTTTAAATTGTGTCCCGACGCTTTCTAAGACAAACTTTGCAGCTAACTACATTCCACCGGTGCAGTCAGTCCTCGGAGAGTAACGACTGTGAGGACTTAAGTTGACAGGACAGTTAAATTAGATGACTCAGCCGTTCTCTCCGCTACACGGCGCGACTTTGTGGGCCAGAGACTCTTTCTCCAGTATAGACTAGGGTAATTTACTGAGTGGCAGACTCACTATAAATATGCAATAATGAAGCTTATGAAATATTTATTGACCATCTTCTCCTTTTATCTTTATTCAGGCAGGTGGGATGTGCTCCTGTGTGAGCGTCCCGGATGACATTACTTTAATGGTTACAAGTTTCCATTCAAGCCTCTTGTTCATTTTTGAGGTTTTGGCTCAGGTTGCATTTGCATAAGTCAGCCAAAGCAAGCCCTCAGTCCTGGAAGTCCCAGGCTGCGCAGCATTAATTTACTGGCTCGCCGTACGAGCTGCATGGCAATACCGTTCTGTCACATTCAGGTCATGGCAACCAGCAAGTCGGTTATCTGGTCTGTGCTCGGTCTTCTAAACGCGAACACATGGCCGACATGTTTACTATTCATGAGTGTTTGCATTGACGTGACAGAAAAAGACCAAATTCTACACATATGCTCCTCAGACCCACAGTTTGGGTGAAAAGCTACTAAATCTTTCCTAATCTCCTGCTTCTCTACATGCCGTAATTAATTGTGAAATATATTAGTGTCATGTAGGTCTGGGCAATGCAGCTGAAAAATATCTTGGCACAAAAACTCTACATGCTACCAAATATTTTATGTCTAGCTTCTAGTGCAAATATCTTACTATACTTGAAATGAGATGAAACTAACTTACAAGGACGTTCCAAGTAAGATAGACCAGCTTGTTTTAAGTCAATAATTCCTTAAGATTGATGAAAAAAAAAAAAAAAAAAGAAATTAGTTCCACTGGCAGATTATTTCACTTATGGAAAAAATGTTTTGCTGTTAGCAGCATTATGTTGCACACAATGTGTGCATTGTTTTTTAATGCACACATACACATTTTCAGTTTTTTAAAAATGGTTTGCACATTCCTTTGGATCAGAGTATGCTGTTTCAAAAACCTGCACTATGTTTTCGGTTTGAAATTTTGTCCAAATAATGGAGCTGAACTTGACAACAGTGGAGCTCTACCTATTCATGGCTCAGTATATTTTATTTTAAACAGGACTCTAAATTGTTTGTGGAAAATGTGTGTATTCACAGATGTTTTCACAGAATATCTTAAATATTCAATGGAAAATGCAGCTTGGGATGCTGAGATAAATACACATAATGTTACTTGACAAGCTACAGGCTAATGTTTGCAAAGCAGCCAATCAAGGAGCCCCATTTATTTTCCTTTGTGCTCATTGGGTTTCCCCAATGGAAACCGTTAATATGTTAGCATATTTAGCAGAGCTAACACAATTTCGACTCTACATATTAATGAGTAATAGGGCATATTTGGTGTTTTAATCATTAAAATGGGAGGTTCTAAGTGCAGTCCCTGTCCTCCAGGGCGTCCATTGTATATCTTTCAGCAGGAACCAAAGGCGCCTGGACTTTAACAAACTTAGAATCTCAGGCAGACCATTGCAAACATCTAGCCACATGAAAATATATAAAAAGCTACATCTGTCCTGTATTGTTACCTAAGATGATCGCAAAAATAATTTCAGTTAAAGTCAGGCTAATGATGATCAGCACTTTAAACTCATTCCCATATAACACACAGGCAGAGTTCCCTAACAATCAAGTCTCCAAAGGAATTCTTTAAACTTTTAATGCAAGCTGGCTGCTTTTTCCGACTTGGCAGGCCTGTTTGAGTGGACCCACGCGGGGAATATGGCAGCAGATGAGAAGGATATGGAGGGTGATTTTTAGGATTAAAGCAGAGTGTCCTTGTGCAACTCACAGAGCTGAAAGAGAGCGCTCTTTCCCCCCTGTGCCCACGAGACGTCCTATCGTTTTAATGCCTCATTTCTCCTCCATCTACAGCCTTGGGTTCATTTCTCTGATCTTTTCATTAAGCTGTCCTGTGTAACTGCTCTTGTATGACATTGAAAATTTATGTAAATGTCTCATTTTACGTCATGTATTTCAAACCGCAGTCAGGACCTGGAAGGTCTCTTTGGGTCGGAGGCAGTTGATTTACATGCTGGGATCAGGACATTATTCACACAAATCTTGATGAAAGCGCAAAAAAAAAAAAAAAAAAAAAAAAAGGTCTTTTTTTGGCTGATAAGATAGTATTGTCACTAAGAGCTCTGGCTTGACACTGAATGAGAAAATAAGGGTCCTCAGAAGTGAAATGGGTCTTGGAGAGGAGTGATCCTCCTAAAGGCTTTGTTTTTATCAGTTTCAGTCCCACGGCTGAGTGGTGTCACAGACAAACGACGGCACCGTGCGTTTGCTCATTTGGCATCGCTTGTAAAACTCAAGAAGGAAGCTTTTTATGCAAGAAGAGACCCCACATGGGAGCAACGACTTGTGTAAACAAAAATCTGAAGCAAAGCCACCCACCCGTAAAGAGCCGACGGCCCCAAGTGCACGCGCAAACATTTCTGTTGTCCCGGTACTACACAGGAAAGCACTTTTTTCATTAAAGAGAATCAGCCAGAAGCTTTCTCATGTCTTCATGCAAAAGCTTTAGACATTATTAACAGAGGACTGAGCAGCTGAGATAGTAAAACCAATTAGGAGTCTGAATACGCTCGCGTAATGGAGAGATGACACTGGGGGGCTCAGACTGTGGAGACCTGTCAGCTGGCAGTGGAAGAGCTCTACAACTTAAACTCTGACACCAGACAGAAGTCTGCATGAAAGCAGCAAATAGTATTTAACTTTTTACAAGACTGGTGTCCAAACTTTCTGCACCAAAGTCTAAATTCACCAAACTGTAAGGGATTTTTTTTTTCCTATTCAGAAATGCAAACTAACTTTATATTAAATTCTTTCCTTTCTTATTGTAATTAATAAGTAATTAATAAAACCTACAATGTTTTATTGAAACCAAAGTAGAGAAAGGTTGGAAAAGGGACAGAAAGACAGGAAGAGAGTTTTCTAACTTAATGGGTTGAATGTTTTCTATGTTGTTGGTCTAGAAAATATTTTAGTTTATTCACAGCGAGAAAAACTAGACATTTTCTTTGAAAAGCTTTTGCTGGGTTTAACCAGGATTCAGACTTACATTAATATAATGTCTAAATCTGTTTTTAGAATAAAACGTCAAAGGTGTTTGTGTCTCTACTTACTAAAAAGGCAAATAAAATAAAAATACATTTTTGTATTTGTAATTTAAAACTCAACCAGAAAGATTCCCAAACCATCTACTACCAACTCCTCCACTGTGCAGTCAAAGCATAACCCATACAGTCTTACTGTATTTATGAAGGATCCCAGTTGATGTCTAGCACATTTTTCTACTGTTCAATGCATTTTCATGTTCTGTCAGAATTTCCTGATCATTAGTCCTGCCACACTATTAGGAAAACAGACAAAAGACATTTCAGTCAGAAAAGCTGTGATGTGACTTTAGGTTAAGCCTGTGCAGAATAAACAAAATAAATCTAAAGAGATCTGCATCTTTTACAATCCATAGAGCATTTTTCCCCTCAGTTCATAAAATATGGTCAGAGCCACAAATATTACCCAAAGTTTGGAAAAAAAAAGAAAAAGAAAAGGCATCTTATGATTTTTGATAAACAGCTACCCTCAGGAATTCTGTTATGAATCTAAATTCATTTTTCTTGGTACTTTTACTGTCATCCTGTTGTGGTAATTAAATGTAATTATTCCATAATCCCATAAAGTCTGAAAAATATTTAAAACTTTCTTTTTTTTAATTCAATCTATTACTTGTAAAACACTTTTAGCCAATGTAGAAGATCCAAAGGGCCAGTAGTGGCTCTGGAGCCACAGGTTTAACAACCCCTGTTTTATCCTATGTCAGTTATGCATCACATTAAAGGGTGAATCACATTGGAATCCTTTGGAGTACACACAAAACACACTGCTGTGAAAAAAAAATTAGTTTGGTCTGGATTTGGTTTGTTACTCTATTTGAAAATAAATTGTAGCTATAAAATTCCAATTACCTGTGCAGAGGATTTATGGAGGTGTACACTGTAAGTAAAAGGTATTCATCACTTGCAGTGCAGTTATCTTTGCATTTTGTGTCATCTGGCACAGTAAAGGCCATCTACCACAGCTATGTACAACACCTTCCCTGTTGCTCCACGAGTTTTAAAGCGATCCTGTTCTGGCAAACGCTTCCTCTGCTTGACACGCTGAAGAGCTCAACATATTGATTTCCGGAGCAGACTGGTTTCCTCCTCCTCCCAGAGTGTTTGCATCCCGAGGAGTCAGTTAATGGTGTGTTACTGACTCCGGCTCAGTGATCCTTTACATGCTGCGCTCACACGGCCCTCCTTTCGCCCTGGATATCCATCACCGTCGGAGTGGCCAGCCCTGCTCATAACGTATTTATGAATGCAGCCTGGGGGGGGAGGCTTCTGCTCTATGTACTGATACACATTTTAGAGGTTGCATTTTTATCATTCTCCTGCTCCTTTCCGTCCTCTTTTTCAGCCACAATGGTGATACTGTTGGGATGAAACATCTGCATTAAATTGTTAACATGCTGCAGCCCCTGCTGATCACAGGAAACAGGGAGGTGGGAAGTGATTGTTCAACACAGCTGAAAGGGCTTGAAGTAGTTTAACAGAATGACACCGATCAGAATCATGGACAGACTTGTTTCATTTTACGTGTGTTTATACTTGAATGCAACTTGTGCATCTTTACTCAAAGAATTCTTTCTTTAAACACTGGAGGTCTGTGATATTGCATATTTTCTCAATCTGATACGAAGTCAATGCAAAGCCACTATCACCAACACTGATACCAACACTTTTATTGAAGTTTGACACGTTAAACTTCTGACTGTCAGGTTTTTGTTTTGCTCAGACCCGTTGGACCGAACTTTTACTACGCGGATATTTTCTGTTTCTACATGTTTTTCTTGAGATTAACTTAAGAAAATGAGATGACTGGTGCAAAGTTTGCTTTCTTGAGGTTAACTTGTTATCTTGAGAAAAATCATCGGGAAGAAATATATGCAAACATCCCCAAATAACATCCACTCTTGACTTCCATAGGACAGAATTTGGACTTAGATTTTGGTGTCTAAAAAATACTTTAATTACATGACAACCAGTAAAAATAGAAAATTAAAAAGTGCAAAATTTTAGCAGTTGAGAGCAATGTTAAACAACATTTTTTTTGACGTAGCACTGAGAAACTATATAAAAGTTGAAATGAAGTTTCAGTCTGAAACTAACGTACAGTTCTTACCACGGTAACATGAATCCGACACGGATACGGCTATAAAAAACAACTGAAGAAAAATAAATAATGCTCAACAGAGAAGACCCAACTTAATAGTTACCATAAATAGTTAATGGAACTGCAGGAGGCATGGGCTAATCTAATTTATTTAAGAAGAACCAAATTACACAGATTATAAATGTGTTTTTAGTGTATAATGAAGTCACAAAATGTAGAACACCATCTCTTATTTTATACACACATGTGGTTCAAAGAAACTACAGGAATATAAAAGCTGCCCGATAGTGTTGATTTTATAGTTATTGAAGAATGTACAAGAAACAGTTGCAGACTTTATTAATTTAGATGAAAAAGTTACATTTCTCATGATCTATTTTGGACCAAATGTCTGAATGAGCAGTTCAGGGTGAGGCGCCTAAATGCACTTATCATAGACATCATAAATTTTTTTTTTTTTCCTTTTAATTAGTTATTTGGATCACACTTTTTATTATACAGCAGCCAAATGAGTTTTAAAAACAAGAACTGGATGCAAAAACTTAATAAAAGCTGGACATTTGTTTTGTCATACAGTTGATTTTTGTTGTATTAACTCCAGTTTGGAATGGTCAGCCACATTAACTGAGGTCAAATGAAACTCCTTTATCTGTAGAAGCGGATGCTCAGTCAGTCATTAAAAGTCAAAAAGTGCAGGGAAACCTCCAGTGACAGGTGTGTGAGGAGCAATTTTCCCCTGTCACATTACGTTTTCGTCCTATCATCCTGCTTTCTTCTTCATCATTATGTTTGAATTAAACGGTCTGTCCAAAGAAGGAGCTCTCATCCTTTTCAGTTATGTAGATGTCAAACCCCAGAGAAAATGCTAGTGATGAGGTTCTCTGCCCTACATGAGTTCTCCTTAATAACAAATATGTAGAAAAAATAAAAAATAAATAAATAAAAATAAGAAGCTCTTTGTAAATCAACTCTAAAGTCCCCAGTGGAGCCAATGTTTGAAAAACGTGCTGATGAAAGCCCACAGGTCTGCCTGGTGTGGTGTGACTTAATCAAAGTGAGCGAGTTCTCCTTTGATCAGAGCGTGTGGCATCTCGTTTCAAATCCACACCAGGAGTGTCAATTTAAACACCAATTTGGTCGTCGTGAACAGAGCCGTACGCTGAACAAGGACAAAACCTTTTGATGTTCCAATTTGCTTTTTTTTTCCCCTGTCCCCCCCTCTGTTTTTTATGAACACAGAAAACATTTGTGCTGGTAAAATTTCCTTTGACAAGCAGCCTGACGAGCCTGTTGCTGCTTTATAAGACGAGGCAAGTCTTTGGAGTGAAGCCATTATCCTCCCAGAAATCTTGAAATATACATGAGATGAAATAAGCAAAAGCTGAAAGAAAAACTTTTGAATCCCTGTAGAAAATGGCTCAGATCTCTTTGAATGAAAGATGTGGGTGAAATTAATGAAGCTGCATGCATTTATTGCATTGAAATGTGTTTAAAAAGAGATCAATTAAATTGATTAAAAAATTTATCAGTAGCAATATTCTTTGTCAAATATGGATGGGTTAGGGATGAAATTCAGTTAATAAAGTCAGGACAAGTCTGCTTTTTCCCAATTTTTGCAGGAAAGGGCCAGGTAACACCTTTGCAGACCCCACACATCCTGGACACAAACTGTTTGGATGTTTATCTTCAGGCGCTGCAGAGATGTGGATATTTACTCTGGATCATTCTTGAACCAGAGTTGTTTTTTTTTTTGTTTTTTTTTTAACTGCCAATATACATATCTAGAAGAGAGGCGTTTATTTTTTATTTAACTTCTTACATTTCTACACTTTAAATGTATTTCTGATAGCTGAATGGAACTGGAACAAATGCCTTGTTTATGTGAGCAAACTTGGAAATGAAAATAATTCTGGTATTCAGATAGAAATTATTTTATTCTTTCACATAGATTCTTTCTTCTTCTCCTATTTTGACTGGACATAACTACTTCATGTCTAATTCTTTTCTTTCTACTTTTAGTGGTCGAGAGGACTTCCATTATTGTGGAATGAGTTTTATACCTTGTGGTATCTTACTGTTTGCAGAATTTTTCTTTCCGCCTGCATTTTTCTGTTGCTTTAGTTTTGTTGTTTGTGTGGTTTGGAATTTGCATCATTCATGTACTTGCTGTGGATTGAGGTGTGTTTCCACCTGTTGGCTGCCATATTAAAGCTTCTGAAAAAGAGCTTCTAGTTTATTGTGAGACACAAACATCTTACATATACAAATAAGGAAAGGTCTGTGAAGCCCTTAAACACATCATATATTAGAATAAACCATTTGAAACTGAATCATGTCCACATTCAAACATGACACTCTATTGGTCCCATTTATCTAAAGAAAGTCCCTGAAGTGCAGTGGTTAAATCAGATGAAACTTAGCAAAGCTAAATCATGTTTTTCTAGTCGTTCTCTCATAAACATTAATATTTAACAGGTTAATATTTAACCTGTTAAATATTAACATGTTAATATTTAACATGTTAATATTTAACAGGTTAATATTTAACCTGTTAAATATTAACATGTTAATATTTAACATGTTAATATTTAACAGGTTAAATATTAACTTGTTAAATATTAACAAGTTAATATCTAACCTGTTAAATATTAACTTGTTAATATTTAACATGTTAATATTTAACAGGTTAATATTTAACATGTTCGCCTGATTGAGAGTTTCAAGATGGCGCCAGTGTGTTCGGCAGGCCGTCCGACTCGCTCTCTTTGCTTTGTTGTTTTTGCCCTTTTTGCTTTATTTGTAAATTTGTGCTGTTGTGGTTCTGGTGCCTTGGTTGTTTACGACCGTCAGACACTTCTGGACATTGGAATTGCGGTGGCTCTGCGGTTTGGATATGGTTCGGGTCCGAGAAACCGAGGCTTCCAGTTCCCCACTGACATCCCTAACGAGCTGCTGAGATGTCCACATCTGATTCCGGAAAGGCGCTTCGGTCGAAGACGTGGTAAACGAGGAGGACTGGCGGTGAGGATTAAAGCCTATTTGGCATTTCTTCGCCGTTGAGGCGGCTCTCCTCGACTTGGATGGTGTCCTCGTGTCCTGAATGTAGGACACCGCTGGATTTGTCCCGTTGTTCCGCGGATCTGCAACTCTCGAATGGACGCGGTGGAGTTTTTCTATTATCGACGGTTTCGGGATCAAAAGAGGAATGTGGATTATGGAAACCTCAAGCAACTGAACTATGTTTCGTCTTCAACTTGTGCAGCTGCACCATCAATCATCTGCTTGGCTTTGCTAAATGCTAGGTCTTTAGCTAACAAGACCTTCATGCTACACGATCTGTTTACTTCTCGGGATCTGGATTTTTTACTCATCACAGAAACTTGGCTACAAGAAGGTCAGTTGTTTCCGTTCTCTGAACTTCTACCTCAGAACTGTGCTTTTATAAATACTCCCCGGTTGACTGGCAAAGGTGGAGGCCTGGCTACAATTTTTAAATCCAGTTTCCACTGTCAACAATCATCCATAAATTCATTTTCCAGTTTTGAGCTCCAAGTGTTTGAAGTGAAATTAACTGAACCAATTTTGTGTGTGGTGGTGTACCGACCACCAAGGTTCAACAAGGACTTTATTCACGAATTCTCAGAACTTATGGCATGGATTACTTTAGAATATGATCAGATCTTAATTGTAGGTGATTTTAATATACATGTATGCTGTTCAGATAAATCTGGTGAAGGACTTTTTGGACTTGATTGATTCATTCCATTTAACACAATCTGTGGTTGGGCCAACGCACTTAAAGGGACAGACTCTGGATTTGGTGTTATCACATGGACTTTGTTTGTATATTATTGAAATCCTTCAGACATGTATTTCTGATCATTTGCCCATTTTATTTTCTGTTAATATTTCATCTTCTGTGGATGCAAACAATACTAAAGCCCTACTTTCTCGTACTATAAATTCTGAAACTGCTCTTCAACTAAATGCAGTCCTTGCTAATACCACGCTCCCTATTGATAGCAATTTTGATACTGAAGCTCTTATCCTAAATTTTACTAACGCATGCTCAAATGCTCTAAATATGGTAGCTCCCTTGAAAACTATAAAAACTACAAAAAAGAAACTTTTCAATGAAACCACTCGTGCACTGAGACAGGAATGTAGGCGTGCTGAGAGAAGATGGAAAAAAGATAAACTGCAGGTTTCATTTGAAATTTTAAAAGACAGTTTATTTAATTATCAGAATAATGTTAAATTAGCAAAATCTAAATATTTAATTAATCTTGTAGCTTCGAATAAGCATAGGCCTCAAGTCCTTTTTAGTGTCCTGGATAGGATTGTTAATCCTTTTGATTACGTCTGTTGAACTTTGTGAGGCTTTCTCTAAGTTTTTCACTGAAACAATTGTAGCTCTTAGGGGCTTGAATACCCGAGTAGCTTTAGATTCCCATGAAATGCCACAATGCACAGCCATTCTGGAGCATTTTCAGCTAGTTTCTTTAGAAGAACTGACTTCGGTTATTAAACATCTGCGGCCATCAAATTATCCTTTGGATTGTCTTCCTACTCGTCTGATAAAAGACATTTTTCTCACTTACAGCCCATACATCCTAATGGTGATAAATGCCTCATTGCAGTCAGGTTGTGTCCCATCAATACTTAAACATGCTTAAACATAAATGGGTTAGCTCCTCGTTATCTTCAGGACCTTTTAAAATTCCAGTCTGTGTCCAGAACCCTATGATCAAACAATCAGCTATTACTTACAGTTCCTCGGACCAGACTAAAGAGGAAAGGAGATCGGGCTTTTTCTGTTGTTGCTCCTAATCTATGGAACAATTTACCTTTCCAGATTAGATCTGCTAACAGCCTGGAACATTTTAAATCGCTTCTTAAAACTCATTTTTATTCTTTGGCTTTTAATTGAAGCAATGTTTGATTTTCTGTTTTTATCAACTTGTTTTTGTTTTTGTGCAGCACTTTGGTGCAGTTCTATACCTGTTTTTAAAGTGCTATATAAATAAATTTGACATTGACATTGACAAAGCTTTACGTTCTGTAATGGAGCTCTTTGGATTTTGGTCATTTCTCTGAGCATTTCATAATCTGACCTGCAGGGTGAATTTGCAGAGGGAACTGATAGGACTTGATATAATTATTCCAAGGCCAAAATCCATTTATAGTTAAATAATCAATGTGAATAGTGCATGTGACAGAGACGAAGCAGCCTTGAAAAAAAAAGATGTGGGGAGAGTTGAAGATAAGTGCCAAAATAATGAGAAGCAGAATAAGTTAGATGTATTTACTGTGGTACAAATGTATGTAAACTTCTGATTTTGAAGACATATAATAAATCTATAATACATTTTTTTTTCTTATTATTTTGGCTTTTAAAAATCATTTTAGTAATACTAACTGACATGCTAGGTTAGTTAGCATTTTCAGGCCAGAGAAACTTGGCCTGATTTAGTGTCAGACTTAGGATAAAAAGTGGATGATTGTTTTTATTCAGTGCATGTAAATTTCAGGAATCAACTGTATGTTTTAGTGGCGTTATGAAAACTTTTCACAAGTTAGCTCACAGAGATCACATTTTAGGCTATATTTAGCCTTCTATTTGATGTTTGACAGTCATCTGAGACATTAAGTCAATTTTCACTTTTAGTTCAGTTTTAGCCCAGACGTCCAGAGGCAGTTTGGATCTGGGTTAGATGCATTTTCAACGATGAATTGCTGAGTAGAAAACTTTAAAATGTCCAGCTCCGGACTGCCTGAAGGCATTTATGCACTGGGCTTTCTTTTGGCTTACAAACACAAACCCGCCTTTTGTTATTTCTGCTGAAAAATCTTTGACCTCTCTGGAGGTCAAACAGCCATTTAGTTGGCTCGGTACTGTTCTCCTCAGGTTCTGACTTCTGAGGTCAACATTTATCACTGTTTCTATTTTCCATGAACTGCAGAAGACTTTAGGAATAAATGGATATGGATGTAAGTAGCTAACCAACAGAATGCTGTACCAATTTAAATTAAACATCAGGCAGCTGACCACAGAGCAGCAGCTGTAAGACGTATGATGGCCTGCTAGCATGTTTACCTCAGCCCTGATTATGCAGAAATGTGTGCAGCTTTCGGAATTTACGTTCATAGATGAGTGTGGATGAGCAATAAACTTTTTTAGTGATGCTCAATAAGCTTTAACACGATCACATGCATCAGCACACTTATTTAATCGTTTGTTTTTAGCAAAGCAAAGGTCAGTTGTGTTGCATTCAATATAACCCCCCAAGAGGAGCAGATATCGGTATGAACAGAGATGAATGCCAGATTGTCGAGTCCTATTCAGAGGACGACTCCCCGTCAGAAATTGGAATGTGTTTGTTTTCCTCCAGATGCTGTGTGACAGTCGTTCCCGGCCTTTTACTGCGATGCGTTTTGACGGTTATTAAACATTAACCATCCCAGCTTGAGAACGACAGACGGGAAGTCTTGGAAGTTTGTCCTCACAGATGCCAGGGTGTGTGATGTGTCACAGTGCAGGAATTTCATCAGAAGTGGGAAGTTAGACAGAGTAAAATCAGATTATTTAGATTTCTGTAAGGATTTGAGGGCAAAATGTTTTCTACAAAAGAAATTTAAAGCACTTTCCTCTGGAGAACACTAGAATGAGTTTGGATACTTCTCAAATTTTAAACCTTTTCATGTTACAGCCACAAATTTTAATGTGTATTAATGAAACTTTAATGTGCTTTTATATGTTTTATTAATATTTTTATATACAAGACTAAAACAAAGCCACTCATACAAAAGAGAAGAATGGCCACAATGATTCTGCCTTTTTTTTTCTCTGAATTTTGACTTTTGTTCTCAGCAGATTGAAGTGAGAATTCTGTAAAAAAAAAAATCAGAATTATTAGTTTAAAGTCAGAATTCTGAGATTAATGTCAAAATTCTTAATTTTCACAAAGTCAGAATTCTGACTTTCGTGTCAGAATTCCTTCATAAAAAGTTAGAATACTGAAAAAAAGACAGAGAAGAAGGAGTGAACTTAAACCAAAAAGTCAGAAAATCTCAGACATTTTCAAAAAAAAAAAGGACATTTCTGAGTTTCGATAGTCAAACTCAGAAATTTGATTTTAAGAGAAAATGTACTCCTCCCTTTTTTTCTGTCTGCAATGACCTTAATATGATGTCATAGAATTCAGAGATTACAGGCAGAAGGTTTTGTTTCAGTGGCCCTACACATATTTGAAGTGGAAGAATGATTTTTAAGCTCACCCTCTTTTTATAGAATTCACTAAACAATGCAATTCTTCTCTGAATTCTTCTATAAAAAGGATAGTCACCTCATTGTTATGGACGACCAGACAGAGTACAATACACCAGAACACAAAGAGAAGTTGGATGTTTCCTTGTTAGTACAGCCTGCTGCTCCAAGCTCGAGATTTGCATTTTGTCTGATTCCCCTTAATCACAAAAAGGATTTGAACAATTGTTTGTGTTGCCTTTGTTTGTCTGGGATGAATTCTGCAAAAGAGAACAGAATTCATCCCATGGAGGATTATTTTACTTCATAGAGGATGAAGCAAAAGAATGCTCCCAAATACCACTGAGATTTTTATAGTTAATCCAAACTCAATTCATTGCTTGTAATATGCTCATGTCCAGTCATACCTTATCAAAACTAAAGACATACAAAAAGGCACGGTGCCCACAAGGGTCAAAATACAAAAACTGCACCGTAAGTTATACTAAAACTGAAATTTTTAAAAGTTGCTACCATAACTTCCATTTTGGCATGTGGTACCTATTTAAAGTATTCAACCCCTTGGATGTTTTACTGTTTTTATTAATGTAGATTATTTTTTTTTTTTTTTTGCAGGAATCTTCAACTGTCTCCCAAGATCGAGTTTTCAGTATTCATCAATTTGTAGTTCTCGTGTGGCATCACATGCGTGAACTTTGTAACTGACAGCCGTCCTGTCAGGCAGTTGCTATGACAACAATAAATAAACCACAAGCTTAGAAGTAGCTCTCGCCCCATTCCTAACTTGTAAGCAATAGAAGTACACTTCAACTAAAACTCTATCAAAATTTTTGAGTACTGTACTCACCTCTGCATTATACCATGATAAATATCAGTGCTATTTACTGCAGTACTTGCCACCAAACTCGCAAAATTAGCTTAGCTAATGTAGCTTTTATCTGCAAGCTAAAATTGAGATATAGCTTATGTTTATGTTAGTACATGTTTTCACTCTGCCAGTCACTAGAACCTTGTTATTCACATGAAGAGTTTGTACAAATTTGTTTAAATTCTGATTGTATGCATCCACTGATTTCAGGCTGTGAGGTTCCTCCATGTTGTTCTCACTCTGTGTTCACTAGGCAGTTAACTATATGACAGTATGAGATCAGAGGCAGCTTGTCTAAGTCGTCTGACACATTTTGCTTCTCCGTCTCATATGTGTGGATCCCAACTGCAGCAAATTTGTTCCTGGATTTTTGTCTTGCACATTTGTCCAGTTCACACATATTTTCTTTTTGTTGGTTCGCTATGCTTTGCACTGCGCTTACCAATGTGGATCACTTCTGGTTCAGACTTGTAGGGACTATGTATTAAAGAGACTACTTACAACAAACCCTAAAGTAAGACAAAACAGGATTCTGTAGCTGTTTACAGTATAAACCTTGGCTTTGTGAAAAAAAAAAAAAATATGACAAGGTGAGGCCAAAGTCACAGCAAACACACAACTCAGTATTATGGCTCAGATATGTCGGGTCAGGTTAGATTTACAGTTTTCTAAGTGTGAACCAAGAGAGACATTTTGCCACGTGAAGGTCAACACCAAGAAGGTGAAGAGGTGAGAGGTCCAAATTGGGAGTGAAGTTTAGAGCAAAGTGCCGTGACTCCTGATAAAAACACGCCGCATTCAATCTCGTCATCAGTTTCACTGCAAATGGAGCACTCTCACTGGTTTGACCTTTCACCTTTACAAACAACACAGTCCTTCACACTTCCATTCCCTCATCAGTGTTCAGTCACCCTGTGAATTGACTGACTCTCAAACATTGCCACCAACTCTTGTCGAGATGGTGTGGTAGAAATACATCAGCCCACTCTGCTGGTTTTTATGCGAAAATCAGAACTTTATAAAGCTAGAATTCAAGGACAGCGCCTGATTTTTCACAGAGTTTAATATGGACAATCATGTTAAAAGAGATGGATGGACATAGAGAATGTCTCGCTTTTGCATCGTCAATAACTTATTGTAACTTGACAGAGGTTGCGCAGCATGTGTATGTGACACCAGGTGGTTTTATCCTGTTTGAAACACGGCATATGTTTGACAGAAGGTACACGCATGCCTTCAATGAAAAATGAAAATATGTCCAATACCCACTGTACAAATACGACAACCACGTCTAAAACATACAGGCAACTGACCCTCAACTCGATGCAATCCACTGTACTACACTGTGCAGTTGCATTGTCTTGTGTTTATATAAAGTGAATTGATACAAACTGAACTAGATTTTATCCACAACTTATGAATTGGACCTGTTCATAAAGTGTTTTAAGATGCATCTGTTGTATTTTGATGACATGAAAACATGCTGAATGAAATCAGGGTCAAAGAAATTGAGTCTGGAGAATCGGTGCATCTACAGGTAAGATAATTCCCATCCAGTCTCCTAATAGCTTAATGTCAAATAGACTGTTGGGGTTTTTTTTATGTGTTCTGTCAATCAACAGCTCTAAGTACCACACTGCGTGAGTGCCAAGGTGAGACCCAACAGATTTACTTTCCCAAATTAATAATTACGGCTTCCACCATGATGCTTCACTTGATATGTATTACATTTTATTAGAAATTGTTTTGGGTTTATAAATGTAAAGGAGATAGAAATGAGAAAGAAAAAAGAGAAGAAAGGAAAAAAGGTGGGAAAAGCTTTAAAGCAAGAGTGTCAAACTCCAGTCCTCAGGGGGCGCTATCCTGCAGTTTTTAGATGTGCCACAGGTACAAAACACTGGAATGAAATGGCTTAATTACCTCCTTCTTGTGTAGAGGCCTGCTAATGACCCAATTATTCTATTCAGGTGTGGTGCAGCAGGGCAGTGGTCATCCAGGACTGGAGTTTGACACCTGTGGTTTAAAGGAGTAGAAGAAAAAAAGAATCACAGAGGGAACAAAATCTTTCTGTCAACTTCCAAGAAGTCTGACTCTAAACCTGCAGAAAGAGAAAAAAACAAAGCAGAAATTGCTTTAGCAGTAGCATATAAAGTAGTTGCCGTATTTTATTTTTTAAGGACTTTTTGTTTCCTTCAAAAAGTCAAGATAATGTTTACTTATCCTTTTTAAATGAATGCACAAATTATGACAATCATAAAGTCACTGAAAAGTAGACCGTACAACTCAACAAGTTAAATAGACTAACTAATGAGCGCACCATGGTGTATTCGTGAAATTAAATAAAGACAAATACATTCAGTTTCCAACAACCTTGTGCAAACTCACCTTTGTAGCTTCCAACGCAACCTCTTTAAATTTGCTGCACTATGAAGCAAGAGACATGACTGACACTTTGATAAAGAAATTTTTTATGCATGGTAACTCTTTCCCAGACGCATAATCAGCATGTAAAAAGTAAGATCTATCACTTCACCTTGTTGTTTGAAAACTCCTTTCAAGTTCAATGATTAGACAGACGTTGCGTGTGAGAGCGTTGCTCTCCTTTCCTGCAGAGCCGCTGATTACGCTCCGAGGTGTGCCGATACAACTCATTTAATAGCACGCTCCGTGCTTCCGTGGCCCCATTTAGATGATTGATTTTGGGCATCTTAACCAGCTCAGCCATGCATTAGTGATGAATTGCAGAGTGATTTAATGCCATCTTCTGCGGGGAAGGAACTTGGCAATCACCTTCTTCTGTAAACAAAACCACAGCTGTATTTATTGTAGAGCAGATCCATGGAAGGTAACGGATGCGCCACATCAGAACTGTTCTAATGCTGCTCTTCAATTTGTTTGTCTTGGTAGTGACCTGCCTTTGTTGATTCATTCTTCCTTCTCAAAGTAGGCAGTTCTTCCTGGTTATTATTGATGCAGATATTTTTCAATCAACACAGATGTTGATTTTTAGAATGTTTGGAAAGTTATGTCATAAAAATGTCTACTAATGTGAGTCTTAATGTCATATTTTTGTATAATCTTCTTATTTACTACAGATTCAAGGCAGGATGAAGCAAAGTACCCTCATCGTGCAGTGACATGAAACGCCTGCTGTCGAACCCATGCCGCAGATTTTTCTTGCATCAACTGTTTTTTTTTTCTCGATCTCTATTTTGTTTTTGTTTTTATCAAACTATGTAAATAAAAATTCTGTGTCAGAGGTTGTTTACAGCGTAATTGAAGAAAAATGAAAGCATAAGAGCAGAGCTGCTGTTGATTCTGTGTTTTTATGAGCACTCAGATTCAAACAAATACACAATAAACTTGTAAAATATTCAATACTCAAACAAGAAAAGCTATGAAGCTTGAATAAATATGAAAATTGTTTGAAAAAGACAAATAAAAGCATATTGAACCTAGTCAAAATGCAGACTAAAGTGAACACTATTCTTTTTAAACTGATAATTTATGTTTTTGCTGTCCTTTTGACAATTCTTTCCACAAGGTCGCCATCCTCACTGCACAGCTGCGTGCACACGGACTTGGGAAATGTTTTACACCAGATGGTCTTCCTAACACAACTCTCCAGATTATGAGGATCCAGGGATGGAGAGAGAGGGATTTAAACCAGGAATTTCCAGGTTTGCATTGAACCATGTCACACAAGCCACTGCCAACTTAAATGGATAATTTATAGACTTAGTTTTAGAAACCAGAAGATTTTCATGTCCCAGAACAATTAATAAGCCTACAAACAGAGAAAGAAGACTTGTGACGCTGTACTGAACAACATAATGTTAGATAGTTTAAGAAAACGTTGCCGCTCATTATTCTGACATTTAGCAGAAAGACACTTCCAGTATGCAGTTTAAATCAGATAAAGTCATCATGTTTTCCACCTCACCACACCCACACAGCTCCTTCAGACTAGCGGCAGCAGCAATTAGCAAACACCTGGTGGAACGGCATGTCTGGTGAGCCTGTCATACAAACTACAAAGCTCCCAAGAGCAGTTCTAAATGGCATTATAGAGAAGCATTGTTATGATGCTGTGCTGAAGGTGGAGTGTTAGGAAGAGTACAAGAGCCTTGAAGAGACATGGGCTCCATTTCGTCAGATACGACTGTGATGCAAACTCAGTTTTATTAAAGTTGTTTTTTATACACAGCATTTTCATAACAACTGAAGGTAACATATGAATAAAGTGGCCCTGTGTGGCTGGAAAATACATAATCTGTCCCTTTCATAAATAGAAAACGAATCTCATTTGTGCACACAAAACATACCCACACAGCAGGATCTTCAGAATTTATAATTTAGGATTTCTTGCACACATCTCATTATATTTTGTCATTACTTTTAATTTCAGTTTTTTTTTTTTTCCTAAACTGACTAATCTTATTGATGCTGAAATACTGGCAATTTCCCCACTGAGAGAAAAATAAAGGACAGTTAAGCTGCATTGTGTTCTTAATAATTGTAAGTTAAATTACAATAAATTACAGCCTAAATAAATCCAAGTTTTCTTGCCAAAGCAGGAACCATTAAAGCTGTCAATCACTCCTATGAATTGGAAGAAGATTCCTTACTTGTACAACAAAGAGCTCGTGTCACAAGACGCACAAGACACACTCAAAAGAAAATACTAGCCTGAACTGATTGCCTCACAAGTTCAATCAACAATTATCTAGCTGCCCAAACCGATTCCCTAATCTTTAAATGATAATTCAGATTTTCCTGGAACACCTCGGGCTGTCATCTGTTTTTAAAACCAGTGAATCAGGTATTCTCGACCATATTACTCACACATTAATTACATAATCAGAACCACGCTGGAGCGCTAATGAAAACCGAACCAGTGCAAAGATCAGAAAACCTACCGAGAGCTCTGATGCTTGCGAGATAAAGACAGAGAGGAAGGTCGATATCAAAGAACGGAGCCAGAATTATGGCTGGTAATTAATGAGACTTTCCAAGCTTTCTTTGGCAGAAACACTCGGGCCTTGGTCTGCTATCCCAGGGCGTTTTTGGGAACATATCAGCATATTAAGTAGTTGACATTTGAATTTATCATCAACACTGATTAGCCCACAATTCTCCGAATGCATTTAGAAGTCATGAGAGATGTCGTTTAACTTCAATTTGAATAAAGAGGCATGGGAACAACTGGAGCAGGGAGCATGAAACATTAACACAACCCTCTTTAAGCAAATTACCTCCTGTTTATTCTGAAAGCCTTGTTAGTTGTTTTTGATCCTCAGATGGGGGCTTTCAGTACCTGCACTGATTAAGATATGATCCACAGCTTTACTGAAAAGCCTCTTAGCGCTGATGGATTTTCCTTACCAGTAAAAATGAATTCCTATTACATCAATGCTTTCATTAGGCACGTGAATGATTATTTACTTTTAAATATGCTATAACTCTGTGCTCACAGGTCATTGCTCAGAGTGATGATGCTGTTTTAAAGTCAGCACTGCGACATATCCTTTGTATAGTTGTATAGTTTTTTGTTGTTGTTGGTTGGAAGTGGTTTTGTGGAGCAGTTATACATGGTCAGTATTTATTCTGAAGCAAATGATGGTCACAGTGGTTTCAGTTTGGAGAATCATAGAATAGAGCCAGGACAAAAGAAATCTCCACTGGTTCATTTGATAATAAACTAGCAAAAGTTCAACAATATTAGTCGGGTTCAGTTTAACTGAGCAAAACACACTGATGCTGTAAGATGCACTGAAATATGCATTTATAAAGGCATTGAATAGTTCCAATTGATTAAACCTGATTCTGTCAGTATCAACCAATCCTGCTTATCTGCATATCCTGAAGCCTTCCTGCGTCTATAAAACAGTCTGTTAGTGGTCTGTCTTTTCTCCAGTCGACTCCAGCCTTCAGTTCTTGGTATTTGTGTAAATGCAAGAACTGATTCTGAGCGCCAGACTGCTGGAAAGGACAAATAGCAAGAGCTGAAGCTTAAACTTTTTCTGATATGTTTTGGCCATAAATACAAACTGTAAACTCTCCCTTTTCTTGTATTTTCACTCCGCCCAGATGAATCTCACACCTTAATAGAAAAATGCCAGCTCACAAAAAAAAAAAAAAACATTGATTTTTTTATTCTTCTTTTCCACATTCAAGGAACAGTGGCATGTTTCACTTTTTTAATTGACTATTTGGAGTCAATTTTAAATGACCAGTGGTATCAGGACAGCACAACATAAGTATGTACAGTTTTGAAAAAAGCAGTTGCCTTCTTGCATGTTTCTTTCTGATTGTTCTTTTGTGACTCTGAAATGTTTCTTATTATCTAAGATAATCTGTTTGCAAAGAGCAATTTTGAAATGCTGATTTCATTTTATTTATCAGGTTTGCACTGAGCACAAGCATTTTTGGCAACGTAAAGCAACGAAGCACCTGCAAACCTGTCCGCAGTCCTGGAGTTGGGTGTTAAATCAGTTTCACCGAAACTGCCAAGTCAGAGTTGGATATGAGTCAAATGTGCACTGAGAACTTTTCATGTCTCTCATTTTAACAAAACTCCTCTCTCAAGAACGGATTTAATATTTTAAAAGTTTAGGCCAAGCTCAAGGTGAAAATGAACGAATCTCCCCCACGAGTGTGTGTCCTCCATTGGTGTGGTTGTTTATGTCACTCAGGACTGACTTGTAATTACATAAACAGTTTGTGTGATCTCGCAAAAGTAAGTCAGCAAATAAATCCACATCCATTTATTGTCATTTTTCCCAATGCTTCTTGTGAGGCTTAGAAAATCAGCGACAGAAAGTTGACAGATAATTTTAAATTTGGAGTTTCTTGTATTGGGAAAAAATGTTGGCAAAAAATACACAGATTTTATGAAATATTAGCATGTTTATTCTTTTCTGTTTAAGTTGATTACTAAATGAAGTAGTTATGTGCTTAAATAGTGTTTTACAGACATTAAATATGATAAATCAAGTTGTTCCCTTATGGAAATGGTACAACTTATGAATTCTTTGCAGAAAATACAGCCAGGTCTGTTGTTAAACCAATAAAGAGCAGAATGGCAAAAAGCTAACTAAACCCTCGACAGCTAACAAAGGGACATGATAGAGGGAGGAGAGAAAGAAAGAAGCAAAGAAGACATTATTAATGGAAATCACCAAGGCCTGCTTGGAACCTGCATTTTGATAATAAATGGACGTCCAAAGTCTAAGAAGCAAAGAGGCAGCAACACAATTTGCTTCTTCCTGGCTAATGTAATGACACGCAGTGAATTTGCAGCCTGAATCAACACTATCATTCTTCACGTGTGGAGAATCTGCTGAGATTAAAGCCCCTTTTTCAATAAGAAATGGTCCTTGTTATGAGAAGAGGCATTTCCAGCTCCATTTTTTATTCTGTGGCTGCGCTATAGCAGATTCACAGTTCAATAAAACCTCTATTTACCTCTTGGAGGATAATATGCAAACCCATAGCTGAACCCAGACAATGAAAGAGGCCATGAAAGCTCTCGGCTCTTTAAGAAGCCCTACTTTAAATGCCCAATTTTCCACTATATTCCATCTCTGGATGTCTGGTGAGGCATATATTCAGGATCTTATGGTGCTGAAATTGTGATTTCTTGCTCTTAATGAGAATAATATTTTTTAGACCACTTTGGACATGACTCTGACAGGGTCCCTATAACATTTCTGTTATACCCTGGATAGGGTTGGTTTTCTATGTTTGACTTTGGAAACATGGATAAACATAAATGTATTTTGGTTTCACTTTGAATAAGATGGACTATTATGAAAGAGGAGTAGGCCCACTGTGGAGAAAAAAATTAATAAAAAATTAATCTCAGAATTCCGATTTTAATCTCCTGACATCAAAAGTCAGAATTCTGTCATTAAAGTTCTTTCTTTAGTGACCCTAAGCCACTTCATATTTAGAATGTTCTTTGCACAAAAAGGTGCAAAGATAGACTATATGAAGTGTTGGCAACCAGTGAAGATAAATGACAAAAAAACCCAACCCAACTTATTTATTAATTACATATTTATTTATGCATTCATTGCTGGCCAAACATAGGTCCCCAACCACTGGATTCATTTAGTATTGAAAAAATAATAATAGTATTTCCATTTTACTTAGCTGATTCTGAACGATGATTGGTTTCTCTCCGTCTCTCTGTCTATGCTTCATTCTTGACAAATGTCAAAACACTTGATCACAATATGTCACCACCAGAAAGATGATATCAAGCAAATTTTGTGAAGCAAAATTGTCTTTGGAATGTTTGTTTGCAAAGGAGAAAACGTCCAGTGAAGAGACGGAAGAAGAGACGATGACCTGCAAGAAGATCAAAGCTACGTTTATTAGACAATATCGCAACTCCTACTTAAGTTATGGGTTTAGTGCGACAGACAATTTCCATGCACCAAGCCTGCGCTGCATAATATGTGCCGCGTGGCTTTCTAATGAGGCAATAAAGCCTTCAAAACTGCCCTAGATGGGACCGTCTCATTACAGAGAAACAGCCACAGGGCTCCCACTGATTTAGTGTTAGGGTGACTTGTATTTTTTATGCACTTTCTATTTGTTTTTGTGGTGTAAAGGGATGTTGTAATGTTACCACAGTGACTAGAAAACCCTTGGTGGTATGTTACTCATATTGTTTTTGGTGCAATGTCACAGCAATGTTGCTCATGAAGTTATGAGTATACATTGGATTCACATTTACATTTATTTACATTTATTGTTATATTTAATTAAATCAAGTTGTTTCCTTATGGAAATGGTACAACTTATGAATTCTTTGCAGAAAATACAGCCAAGTCTGTTGTTAAACCAATAAAGAGCAGAATGGCAAAAAGCTAACTAAACCCTCGACAGCTAACAAAGGGACATGATAGAGGGAGGAGAGAAATAAAGAAATAAAGAAGACATTATTAATTCAGTGTTTACTTGCAAAGTAGACTTCACCATAAACACTATTTCTGTTTATTGTATTATGTTGTAAGAGATTTAAAATAGATTAACACCTTGAAAAGTTTCTAAGCTGTTATATTTAATGTCTCTAAACTAATTTTATTTTGTGAAAGAAGAGGTGAAATGTCACCTCTGCAAGCTTTCCATAGTAAAGCTCGACCTGGTCAACGTTGTGTCAATGCAACACTGGACAAATTTTGATTGGAAAATTCAACAAAGTCCAAAGAAAAACTCTAAAAGATTGTTCAGAAAACTTGACAAATCACTGATCAAGACCAAAGTAAATATTTTAATAGGTTGGGGGGGAAAGAGGAAGGAGAAATAGTTCAAAACCTTTTGGTACAGTGCTGTGTCCTTTGGATGCAAAAACAATGTGCTTCTCTGTAAGTTCCAAATCTGTGGCTCATAAGGGCAAAACATTTGCTCTCAGCTTGGTTCACTAAATATGCCCCACAAAAGAGAAAGACATTTTCCCAAAGACCCTGACAAACAGCCATACCAAGTCACATTGACCTTACTGGGGAGGTTTTGTTTGGGCCCTAAACCCTTCTGGACCTGTCACTCATAATTGAGAGACCATTGCATTTTTATTGCACCCTGTAGCCTTTGCTAAAAGCCTGCAAAACATTCACATTTTGGTTGTTTTTTTATGTCATAGGTGAGTTTTTATCAAACCTTTTAAAAGACTCTTAAAACACCTAAAAAAGTCTAACCTGTTAAAAGGTCAATTCAACAAGTACATGAAGTTGGAAGATATTTAGTTTAACCACAAAAGGTTGTGTATGGAAGTCAAACAATGAAATTAAGTAAAATTGGAGACAAAAAAACAACAATGTCCACATTAAATAGAAACAGGCAGGACAAGTTGAACATTTCTCATTTAGTGGTATTTTCATTTTAATGATCAATACCCATTGTTTTCTCATTAGGCTCCATGAAACCAACTTTATTGCAATGTGCTCTGATTAACAATAAGTGATCATGTAATCTGTAGAAATAAAAGCAGCCATTTAATAGTCCTTTTGTTCATGTGGGCATGAAAATCAGATTGATTACACTTGCAGCGTGTCGCTAAACTAAAGTGCCAATGGCTTTGAAACCTGCTGTGTTTCCCTGGCAACAATAATTGATATACAAGCACAGTGAGCCCAACAAACCTATTAAAAAACTTAAGACGAAGTCTGAAATGCACATTTTTCAGGTGTATTGTGTTTAACGTGTCTAACCATTTTAGTAACGGTTCTGTGTTAGGAACCTGAGACAAACAAAATAGGGTACTGTGTATGTGTTTATAGCTTTCACCAGAGTTTCAAACCCCAAAAGGTAAAGCAAAGTCAAAGCAGGGATGGTAATAATGATGACACAGCAGGTCAAATCCATACCTTATTTTTACATGTTCAGTTTTCTGCTGATCTATAACAAGAAAGCAGAGTAAGCAGTATTATATGGAAAGCCAAAAGAGTCGCACTGAAAGTTTCACAATAGTTAAGAGCATCTAGAAACTCAGTATAAATAGCTTTAAACATTTCATAAGCTGTATTCCAAAATGCATCATGCCACCAGAGTGAAGTGTCTTTGACTAGAAAATATTTTCATTACAGGGGCAGTATGAACATTTTTGAGCTTTGCATTATCTTAAAATATTATTCCCTCATCAAAAGCATACCTGAAGTGTTTCTATCATTCTTTCATGCATATTTGAGCTGCAATTTCAAAGTTTCCGCCTCACAGAGCAGCGCTCTCCACAAATCCCCCACCCAGCTCCTTCAGACTAGCCAGTAGGAACTGTGCATTAACTGAGTTCATCATGTGATCAGTGAAACAGTGGTCAAAACATAATGAAAATGTTAATAGAGGAGCCATGTTGTGATAACTTCCTGCAGGGAGAGTGTTGGAAACAGCAAGTATTTCTTAAAGAGACAGAGGCTCAATTTCAAGGTGTCCAATTATGAGGTCAGATTTCTTTTAAGTCATATTAGATATAAATAGTATTTTTATAACAACTCAAGATAGCATAGTGACATAGTGACTGTAGTACATTTAAGAAGGTTCCATCATTTTATTCCAGGTAGTCTGTCTTTATATTTTTACTCCTTTTGCCTGCAGGGCTCAGTACTGCCCCCTTTCTGTCTGGCATGGTAATCTCATCAAGGGGATTTTCATTAGTGGCTGATCAGAATATGTAGTACATATGTAATCAAACATGTACATTGGCAATATAAAGAAAGAGTGTGTGACAAAGTGGTGAGGCACAGCTCATCATCGTCCTTGCCTTTGTCCCGTGGATTTGAACATGTAATGTAAAATGTCAGATGACATTTCTTTGGTCATTTGTGTTTTGACCAAAGAAATGTTGAAATCATACAGAATTTCATTAAAGAAAACATTTTGTCTTATGTTAAATATTTGTGTTGATGACTCCCTTCCTGAATGCCACTGTTCTCCTTCCTGCAGCAAAAATATATATTATTGGGAGCTTGTTTAAAAGTAAATAGTGGTGGAAAGTTAACAAGCTCACCAGACGAACACTGAATGAATCCACCTCATTAGATGACTTTTCGGTGACTATGTAGGGATAATTTTCAATTAATAATGTCACCTGTCAGAAACATGCCACTTTGCTGTTACATGTTACATAACTTGATGTTCAGAAGCAAAATCCAAAACGTACCTTCATTCTTCATGAATCTAAGAGACAACAGGCAATTTAACATATTTCTGACATACAACTGTCCATTTCTTTTGCTCTTCCTGCAAAAACAGATTATTTTCCTCCTTTATTAGACACTACAAAGAAATAAAATGCTTTTATTGGAAGAGGTGCTAATGAGAAGAGCCTGAAAGACCTCAACACCATTGATTATCCATGTAGTTTTGTTAATAAAACAAAAATAGTGAAGACTGCTCAGTGCCAAGGACTATAATTAGAGAACTAAATTGTAAAACACCATCTCAATCAAAATGCAATCTTGTGTTTTCATGTTATTTAGTAAAAGTTATCTAAAAGCTGTAGTAATGTACTCTTAAAGTTACCACTGCAATTTTTCTGCTGTCTTTACCCTCTTGAAAAAAAACTTAAATAACATACGATGTCCTATTTTGAGCACCTCCGCTCTGACAGCCGCACTTCACTGTAAATCACAGCTCACATCTCCTCCAATTTTCACCAAAGTTCCGTTTTCTTCTCTGCTCGCCATTCAGGGATGATCTGCTTGAAAGCTGCAGCAGCATCACTGATCCCGAGTTTTAAAAAAAATATATATATGTACTGTTTTGAATGAGCTCCTCGTTTTTCACTAATGTGGGAGCAAAGAAATAGGTGAGGACAGAAAAATTAGCATCTCTATGCAACGTTTAAATCCTTGAGTGAAGAATCTTCAGGGAGTTACATCATGGGAAAAGATGTCACCTTATTACTGAACTTCATCAGCATCTATTAGAAGATATACATGAGTTTGCTTTCAACTCATTTAATACTTTTTCTAATTATAATTTACAATATAAGTTAAACTTATATTAGCTTACTGAGCTAACTTGAGTTAACTAAGTTCTTCAGTCAGAAGCCTCTATGGAAACGAAGGTCTGACAGTGTCTGCTAAAGCATTACATCCTGCTCTTACATGAAGTTAAAGCTCCCACACTGGCATACCTTTACAAAACTGAAAAAGTTAAATCATTTGTTTGCAACAAACCTCAGTTATTTTGTTTTTGATGATGCTAACAGCACTGACATGTTCTGTTTTGTGCAAAAGTTTGCGCTTTTATTCAAAAGCCATAATATCTTCCATATTTGAAAGAAAACATAAACATTTAGCAGTTGTGGGATATTTGTTTACCACAGAATAATAACACACAGCTGTGGGGGGGAAAAAAGGTTGCTTTTTTTTTTTTTTTAATTAAAGGCAATTTTTTCCTTATGTATATGAAGGAAGAGAAAAATAATAACTTCCCAGTTGTTTGAAGCCTGGTGACCTGTCGGCTGCGTGTTTGACAAATGGCATTGCTAATAAGATCTGACATCCATCAGTAAAATACCACCGCAACGCTTGTAAGCACAACCCGCCAGCTTTTCATTATCTTCACATTTTTTTCCTCCCACTGTGAACAGATAAAAGTTCAAGAGGAGAAAATTCACTAAAGGCAGAGCTAAAAATGGAACATGATTGACACTCATGAACTTACAGTAAGACACGATTCTCAGTGAAGTAAACAGAGATTAAAATGATCAAAAGAGAAAAAGCTTTCTGCTACAGCCGAGCTCATATTGTTTCTCTCATATTTTGGAGATTTCACTTGACTATAGTTGTTTGACCTTTAATGTCCTTTTTGCACCTGCATCTATTCTTTTTCATTTTAAGCATTTTCCTACACACCCAGCTAGTCTTACCACAAATTTCACAATTGTGTGAAATTCTTTTGTTCTCCTCTACCTTAGCATAAAGCTCAGAAATAATCAGTGAACATTTGAAAAACAATTTAAAAAGTACAAGTGATTCCAAATAATAATGCCTCATCCACAGCAGCATTTCTGCTCCCTCATCTTTTCCACATTTTGTCATGCTACAAATAGAAACTTTATTTTATTTTATTGGGATTTTAAATGACCATGAGGTAGTGCATAACTGTGAAATGGAAAGAAAAGGGCACATGATTTCATTTTTTTAAGTGAAAACAATTATGAAACTAACATTTACCTGGATCCCTCTGAGAATTGTACAAATTTGAATTGTAACACTGCTATAAAAATTTCAATTGAAAGTAACAAAAACGGTTTAAAAACTCATGTATATGTTTCATATTTGAGTTTCAGTTCACAATGGTTGTGTTTTAAGAAATCTTAATGCTTAACTCAAATATTCTGAAACATGTTCCTGCTTCAGCACTAAATCAGCTGAGTACAATCGATCTCATCTCTGAAATATTTATGATTTGAGATTGCATTCATTTTCTGGACTTATGGTTTTGTCTTTTGCTGCATTTGTGCTAATATTTTTTTCTTCTTTGTATTTATCACCAAAACCGAAGGAAAAGTTATGAAGTATTTCAGGAACCAAATTAAATATGCAGAATTTTGTGCAGGTATTGATGCCACCTGCACATTTTTGCATTTTGTCACATAAGAACTTCACTCCTCAATTTTTTGTGGGACTTTTTTTTTAAAGAAGTTCAAATTTCTCAAGTTAAAGGAAAATTATACATAATTTTAAACATTTAATTCATATGTTTATTTTACAAATAACTATGTTAAAAGGTGGGGTGATTATTGTTCTTCCTTGATGCCCCTAAATTAAAGCCAGTGCAACTTCATTGCCTTCAGATGTCGCCTATAATAATACAACCTAATTACGATCAACATCATGAAGACCAAACATTGCAACAGACAGATCAGGGAGAACGTTGTTGAGAAGTTCAAAGCAGTCATAGATTATAAAATTGCTTTAAACTTAAAATGTGAAAGAACTGAAAAAAATTAAATTAATTAGATTAAAATTAGCATAAATCCTCATCGATTTCATTTTATCTACTCTGATAGATAAGATTTATTTTGATTGGTGGGAAAATTTATGTTTGAAGATGATAACCATTTAAGAAGATAAGCGAGAATTCACGTGTCGATGCTTTTGATTCCATTTTCTTTTTCTAGGTTAAATATTCTCGACATGTAGTGCAGAATTGGTCAGAATGATTTCAAAGCCCGCTTTCCTGTCCAATGTGAAACTAATGTCGACTATGAGACACACTGGATGTGCTCAAGTGGCCTCTGTTTCTCTTGTTCTTCTCTCTTTTCTCTGTACTCGTATCCCTCCTCCCCGTCTGTTAGTCAGATGAAAAATTGAAGAAACATTTCCATAAATCCCAGAATAGATCTAGCCTACTAATCTGGTCCTAAATTTACCTTCTCGTAGGAATCAAGACAAGAATATTTCTCTGAGAGGGGAAATAGGCAATACTTTTTTACACAATAACAGAAATAAAATCCTAAAAAAAAAGCTTTCCTTTCATTGACCTGCTCTTAAAGAGACATATCCATGAGGGAACCCCTGACATCCCCTCTCACGGTTAAATCCCATTTTCTTTAGAGGAATTCCAACATGCTTCAAGTCCAGAAGTGACATATAATCCCTTCAGATAATTCAGGTTCTCTTAGGATGTGGCTGGAAAAGCTTTAAAAGCAGGTGACCAGATGAAACTCAAGCCTCCTCAACTCACTGCTTTTGATTTGGAGATCCTCTTGTATCGCAGATCAGATCCCTGTTGACAGCGACCCATTTCTAAAGACCAAAGGAAAGGGTTTGAATGGAAACACTTCATGCGCAAAAATGAGAACCAAATGCATTCTGGAGAAAGATTTCATAGTTGAGATGCCAGAGAAATTTATCTTAATGGAGGTAAAAGTATATTTTTTATTCTGCATATCTAAATTTGACCGTGTTTAAAAAGAAAAAAATCTGACTGACACTGTATGTCACATAAAAGCAAACCTTTAGAGACTGTTATACACATTTAGACTCTGAGTGACATCAGAAAGTATCCATATATCATTAAATTTCTAACCTGCATCCAGGCATGTATCCAGGCATTTTCTGTCTTTGACCAAGCATGGATTCAACAATTGCAACATGGCATAAAAGAGGCCTGCAGTACATTCTGCAGAAACACTAACCCTCCTAGATGTAACTCTTTGTTCCAATTGGTTCATTGTTCTTTTCTAGCAAAGGTATAGGTGGACATCTGTTTGTAGTCTGCCAAAGTTTTATTGTAGAATGAAGCCTTGAACTCTTCCAACAGAGCACAGCTCTATCAGCAGAGTTCAGAAGGGCTTCAGAGCCGTCAGAAGGCTTTTCTGTGGCCTCTAACTACATTTGCTAAGTAATGAAGGTCACATTTCGTATCCTCTCTGTGAAAAGGCATTGAGTTTTATCTCTGAATTGCAAATATGAACGACTGTGGAATTGAGGTCACTCTGAGTGTCAATAACTATATGCTGCATTTTTAAAATGAATATGTGATTTTCTTTCTTTTTTCTTTCTTGTGGTTTGGCTCATTTAGCAGGCTTTTATTATACATTTTGGATTTAGCTGATGTGAACAATATATAATATAACTGCTTGGTATGACCAACAGACTCCTCTATGTTAGCTATGGTAACGGCCAGGTAGCAATTAATAGTTATTATTTTATAGATTTATAAAGCAGTGATTATACAGTCCAGCTACTGAAAGGGTTCATTTTACAGAGTTTCTCCTCTGGTTTTTCATCTTCCATTCTGTGTTTATGTTTATACATTTTTATGTTTTTATCCAAAGCAACTTAGAAGGAAGCATATAACAATGCAGTTTTTTAAAATTAACAATAGGTAACTCAGAAAGAAGCTTAAAAAGGCAGGCTCTGTCAGAGGTGACACTGTAAAAACAGTGTTTTGTTCACTTGGAGGTTTCATTAAGCAATTAGCAATGGTGGTACCTATTATGCAAAACTCACCTTTTGCATGTTGTTGTACTTCCATTTGGGTCTCCACTGCTTTTAAAACCAGCCTGAGGAAATAATAATAATAAAAAAACACACAGCAATAAGGTGATTTTTTTGGAGTCCAGAAAATCGGTCATTTCAAAACCTCTTAAATGTATAGTTGGCACTGCCCTCGCATAGCAACCCTAGCCAAGCCCAGCCTGTTACCTAGCAACTCCAGCAAAGCCCAACCCAGCCAATCTCTTAGCAACCCATGCTGAGCTTTAGCATGTTTAGCTGGTTTTACCGCTGTGTGCACCGTACAATGGCTGTTGAAAAGAACAAGTGTTTTGTTGTTGACTTATCATCCAGAAATATCTTGCTCCATTCTTGTTGGTTGTACATGAGGCTCCACTTCTGCTTTTCAAAGAAGTGGGGCAGGCGCATCTGCTTGCAGCCATTTTCCCATGGAGATGGAAAAGTTGGGTTGGTGGGTCTGACCAGCAGTACTGGATTTAAAGTGACAAGAAGCCCTAAGACTGCTCATTGTTAAAGGAGCTCAAAACTGACAGAACAGAGGATAAAATATTATTATCTAAGAATGATTTTTGTGACTAAATAAAAAACATGCAATAAACATGTTTCGTATAGCCCAGTTATCCCAGGGGTCAGCAACCCGCGCTGCCATGGTGGCTCTCTGGAGCATTTTCAAAATGTTTGAAAATGGAAAAAGATGGGGGTGGAAAATATATTTTCTTGATTTAATAAGGTTTCTGTAGGAGGACAAACATAACACAGTCACTCTTAATGTTTCCCAATGCTATAAAAATGTGTAGAATAAATATAACATTTCAACATTTCTGTCAACAAAGATTTGCGTCATAGCCTGTGACGTTTCTTCCAGCTGGGCGGGGTGCGAGGCAGGGGGCTGTGGTAAACAAACTAATGGATGTGTGATGATGGGCCGTGGAGAGCAAAGGGGAAAAGAGAAAACTAGCCGAGGAGAGATTCTACAAGTCATGGACCGAATCATTTGCATTCATTGCCAATGAAGACGGATTACCTGAATGTTTGCTCTGTAGCAAGAAGTTGTCAATTAACAAAAAGAGGACCGTACTATAAAGCGCACCTTACTATAAGCTGCACCGACAAATGTTTTGAAAAAAAAAAGAACTGGAAAAGTACATAAGCCGCACTGGGCTATAAGCCGCATGCTTCAAAACCTGGGTGAAAAGTAGCGGCTTATAGTACGAAAAATACGGTAATGTGGAAAGACATTTCCAGGAAGGCGTTACATTAGCTGCTGCATCAAGATTACAGTTACATCTTGATACAAGCCCGATGTTGAGAAGCTGTCCAGTCAGTAAACAGAAGTCACATTAAACACGTAAGAACACAATCCTGCCTTAGGTATATATATTTAGTAACAAAGTGGTTGTTTTTATAAATTGATTAATGATTTTTGTCAGCATATATTTAGAATGACACTTAGTCACTTAATGTGTTTTGTTCAGATCCGAGGGTGGTTGCGTGTCAAAAGAGAAGAGGAAGCTGCTCTTTGTTGTTTTTACATTTGGCTCTTTCAACATTTTGTGTTGCTGACCCCTGACCTATCCTAACCTGTTCAATGAAGCATAATAGGTCACCTTTAAATATTTAACATTCAGAGATTTATTATATTAAAACAATACTAATAATTGCTTAAACTGCCATCAATCCATCTATCTGCAGTCCATCACCAGGCAAAGCAGGATAAAGAAAACATGCACAGACACCCACTCTGCTAGAAAAAATGCGTGGCACCACACATGCATGGTTAGAACATGCAGACTTCTCACAGAAAGACACCAGGCCAACATGTGAACCTTGTTAACTTGCTGCAAGGCAATTTCACTCCAACTGCGCAACCTGCCGTCCCAATACCGACAATGAATAATTAAGTTAATAATGGTTAAAAAGGAAGTAAAAAAACACCCACACTATTACTAATGGTATTTCTGGTAAAGAGGTGTCAAGGGACTTGAATTTAGCTTCTATTGCTGTAACATACACAGGACACACAAACGCACACATGAGTGAAATAGCTTTTTTGCCAAACTCAAATGCCTCACTTCATGAAATAAATGTTATTGAAAGCCAAAGATAAACTGAGTAAATACAAAATAAATAACATTTTCAAATAAAGTTATTTGAAAATGACAATTATTGGTTGTGCAATCCTTTTTTTTTTTTTTTACATATTTTCTATGCTCTCTGTTTCATGTTTATTTTTCATGACATGGTTTTTCTGCAAATTTGTTATGCTTTTTTATTCCCCAATTAAATCTCCAGGATGCTTCATTGGAGCAAGTGCCTGTAATTCGGTTCTTTCACATTTTAGCTAACTTCTTTACATTAATGAAAGGAAAACAAAAATATATACATACATTTGAATCTTTAAATTTAAACAAGTCCTTTGATTTCAAGCATTTGATTGTGGCAAAACAGCACAAAAAGATGAAAAACACAATAAATATGAATAGTGCAGCACTTCAGCTCACTATTTAGTACGAATGACATCCATCCATCCATCCATCCATCCATCCATCCATCCATCCATCCATCCATCCATCCATCCATCCATCCGTCTAGGTAAACAATTTTAAGAAAATTTGTGAGCTTAAAAAAAAATTCTAATTATTAATGAAGTGAAAGGCTTAGTTAATCTTAATGTAATATACAAGATGCCTGTTTTGGCAGCTTAATGTATCGATCTACCAATTAAAAAGCAAAGCCCAGAAAGAAAGAAAGAAACTGAAAACTCAGCAGTATGGTGTGTTTTGAGCCTATCAGTTAAATGAACAGGCTTTTCACACAGCAGATAACATCAGCCAGGGTGGCGGTCGCTGAAACATTGGAGCCTGATGACTCAAAAGATGTTCATTCCATTACAGCAAATACACAGACACAGTCATATATCTCTGTATGATGGTCCAATTAAAGTAATGTTGTCCCGTGTAATGCTCTGCTACCACTGTACAAGGAAACAACACAATAAAACCAAAATAATGTCATGTCTGAGAAACAAATCTTTTTACTTGGCTCTGAACCTGCATCACCTCAGCCAACCGTTTATCGACTGCCGGCTCATGCGCAGCTTCACGGCCAATTTAAACACAAAACCTGGGAATCAAAAGTAAACACCAGCTTGTTCTATTTGCAAAGCAAATACTTCATGAATAATAAAACATTGGGCAGATGTGCTTTTTGCTCAGGAATAACCAACACTTGGACTTTCAGAGTTAGTAAATCGTCTCCAAATAAGGATTGTCCTCACAATTTAAATGATTTAACTCTAGTATGTTTACATCACTTCCGTCTTTATAAAAATGAGTTAAGAAGCAATCTGTACTCAGATTTGTATCTTCATTGGCTCTATTCAAAATCCTAATAACAAATAGGCGATGGATCAAAGAAGGTGGAGGGATGAGTAAATGTGAAAATTTGTCATGTTTATTCAAATCTGCAATGAGCAAATTACCAGATCGATCTTTTCTCTAAAGCACAATTTGAAAAATATAAACGAATGAAGAGACCTGCAAATTTCATATTTGTGTATATTTATTAATTGAGTTAAATCTTCTCCCACAAGTTTATTTTTCAACTTCTAATTAATGAATTCAGTTGCAAGGTGTACATTTTTAAATGACTATCTTGGTTCACTTTTTCCCCTTTATCAAGTTTTTATTACTTTTGAACTTAAGATAAATACAGATTTGTATTTAAGTATGAGTATCACTAAATCAGCCCAGTTACAAGCAGTCATTTGAGAACCTTGGATCTGAATCATTTTTTTGGAGCTCTGGCTAGATTCAGGTTCAGGTTTACTCGACTCCAAAGGAAAAATAAATGCTATAGCATTAAAAAAAAAAGAAGAAAACAGAGATAAAAACTAAAAGATGTGTAAACTAAGGGACAATACAGTGTTCCAAAACAACCTGAACAAGATGTTCAGAGTCTGTGACTTGACAGAAGGTAAAACTTTCTCAGATGTCTCAAATGTTCTTCTATAAATGACAGGTAGTTAACATTCAAGGAAAAACTCCATAGTGTGATGCTGCAACACCACCAGCTTTCAGATGATGGATTGAACAGTGTTTAGTGAGTCAAAGTCTGAAATATTTTCTTATAACCTAGCTCTGAAGTTGCTCAAAACCTTACATCAAATCTTTCAGCTGTCCTGGTTGGTCTTCATAATGTTTATTTTTGACTAATTAATTTCCTGATAAAACTCTGAGGGCTTAATAGAGCAGCTGGATGTATACTGAGGTTAAATTACACTTATTAGGGGACATATAGGAGCAAGTAGCTGCACAGAAATGTGGTTTTGTGTATAAGAGTGAAAAGAGCTGAATGCAACGCATGGATTGATGATGGATGGTTGGATGACATTTTTTGTTGCATAATGAATTTATATAATAATATTGTGCTGTTTACAGTCTCCTCATTGATGCACGCTCAATACAGTCCTGCTGATGCAACACCAACCCAATCGCCGTCCCTCTATAGCTGCTCAGATTTTCCTTCTTTTTTCACTAATGGTTATCTGCTGTGATTTGTTTCCCTTCTCTCAGAGCGCCACCTCCACTTCCCCTGAAAATCTTCTGTCACTTATTTTGTAATCCAGCCCAGGAGCATTCTTGGTCTGGCTCCATATGGCAGGGAGCTGCGGCAGCAGCTGGCCCTTTATCATCACACAGAACCTGGCCAGATTACACACTAACACACTTCAGAGAATTAGAACTAAAATGAAGCACGCAAATGTGAAAAAAGCATTACCACCTGCACTCCTGCAGAACGCTGGCCAGATTACACAATGCATCACAAACATCAGGGCAGAATTTACATGGAGGATGACACAAAGCGGAACGCGAACACAGGAATCGTGTGGATGAACGGAGTCGGATTTCTGGCACTCTGGAATGTGTGCACATTTCAACCAAAAAAAGAGACAAACTTCATGCGTGTTCAGACTCTGCCTGTATGATTTTCTCTACTTCTGTCGCTTTCCCTGTTCATCAAAGGTTTCGTTTTTGCTTTTTGTCGACGACGCTGCCACTTCAGAAGCAGAGAGCCTTCTGTGCTTTGCCCCATCTGTCATTTTCAGCCACTCCACATTTTGTTCAAAGAAAGTGATGAAGTGTTCCTCGTTTCTTGGATGGAAGTTACTTTCTATGACCCCTTGCAAGCTTTGAGATGCAAGGCACGTTGAAAACTTGCAGCTGGTTAGTCATCATGTGACTCACAAATGTATGACTCTTTGCATATGCCATCTGAAGATGAATGAAAACCTGCCAACCTTATTTGAGATTCTCACCAACCCTGAAAGACTTCAGAAAGTTTCTGATGTGCCAGGACTTTATTGCCTTAAAACACATATTTTTGTCTGTTATTGGGATTAAGGAATTCAGACGCTGACACTCTTCTGTCACGAATGAAACGTCACAATGAGAAGATGCATCTACAAAACAGAACATTGATCTGACGAGTTTTATCTCGGAGATAACAGAGCTATCTGTGTCTTTTTTAAAAAGAAAAACATGCTGTGTTTCACAAGATGAATAGAGCTATTTATTATGCCTCTAAATATGTAGTTTCTAAATGGTGTTGAAATTGAGATTTTTTTGTTTGTTCTGGGTGAAAACAGCAGTGCATACTGCGGTCTTGTTCTAAAATTGTATTATAAAAATCAATCTGGGCTCATACACAATATTTAAATCTAATGATGTTCCCAAAATATCCAACTGTTTCCATACTGTCTGATTGGTAAAAGGTTGTCTGTGTAAGAAAATCCAGCAATCCCTCATTCTGAGTGACAGTGGAAAAGAAAACTCCCATTTTAAACCTATTTTTCTGCTAGTTTAGGCTTATGCAAGGTCAGGTTGGAACTTCAAGTATCCCTCTTCACATCAACACTCTTCAGTTCTTTCTAATTTCCACTGCGGTGTGGTGCAGTAATGCACCACTTACTGTTTTCATGGAAAAAGTGCTACCTGTGATTTCCAGGTATTTCCAAAGCTCTCTGCAAATATTCATTTTCTTCTGGACAGCTTTTTTATTCATCTAATAGAAATTTTATAAGGGATGAAATAATCTTTCTACTTTCAGTTTATTGTTCTCTTATCTTGTAAGAAAATTGTATCTGCAGTACTTTGGTAAAGAGAAACCTTTTCACAGGCCAACAATTATTATTTAACCAGTTAGGCAGGAAGATTTTCTGCTGGTTTCTTGGCTTTCTATGATTTTATTGAGCATGTGTTCAATTCAGTTTTTCACTCAAAACATCTTTTGTGCACTAATTTGCTCTTATTTCTGGTTGCATGCAAATTGCTTGGGTGGTTGCTAACATCTGATGTGAATTTTACATCAATCGCTCCATTGGAATTATTTTAACCTAGGAAAACTTTGATGTGCTTAATCAAGCAACCCGTTATACATACAACCTTCCCCAATGGTAGCATAAAATATTTAATCCACTGCTGAATTTGCAATCAATCCCTTTGTGACTGCTGTGCTGCACTCCTGACACATTGGCTGCTCTGTGTAACAGATGGGGCCAAAGCTGAATTATCCAACCGTCTAATTTATTATCAATTACTTGATTTCTGCCTTGTTGTGGTCAGATACATTGATACAGTGAGGACTGACAGTGAAAGCTCCATTGTGCACATAATCAATACATCTCAGCTAGAGGCTAAATTGGCACAAGCTGGAGCTAAGGATATATGGCACCATCAAAAGGGCAGCTCATTAATCAGGTCCAGTAATCTACTCTATTATCCATAGGTTGGTTGCTGACTGGCCAGAGACAAATCCTTATCTGGACTTTGTAATGACCATGAGAGAGGGACATTAGCCACTGTGAGTCACTTTTATGACCATAAAGCCTGATATCTAGCTCCAGTATGAAAATTACCAGTGTCGATGGCTAAGAAAATCTTATGTTTCCTACAAAAGGCATTATTTCTAGAGATTGTGATGATATATCTGACTACTTTGGCTTTCATGAAAAAGATTCAGCATTCCCCATAATTTTGCATTAATTTTTCAATTACAGAAGGAGAAAATTAGGCCTTAGGGATAATCTACAGTTAGTGATCGGAGTCAGGTCAGATGTAGTCTGAAAAACCATCATTGTTTTTCTGGACATGTTTCAGACAAACGACAAGTCAAACTATCGTTCACATTTTTTGGTTTAATTTCAAAACTCCATTTATCACCTTCAGATTTCAGTGTCTTAGCTGTAAAGTCAGAGTAGCAGACATCTCTACATTTGCACACTTAATATTAGTAATTCAATAGTAAAACTGTTTAGATCACCATAAGTTACTAATATCCATTAGAGAATTTAGGGATGGTCACATTATCACATTCATTTGAAGAAAAGAAACTAAATCAAATCTTTTTGAATTTTTAAAATACAAGTAACAGACATCACAGGAATCAATAAAAGTTAATACATCAGGATTTTTATGTAGATGTTTTCTTCTTTACTGTCATTTTGTTTTCAAAAAAGGGTTTTAGTGTTTTATTGTTGAAACACTGACTGAATACATTTATTGTACAGTTTCTGCATTTTCTTGTGAAAGATGCAGGAATAAGGTTTAAGCAGCATTTGCAGAATATTTTTTGTCAATCAATATGGAAATGATCACTTTTCTTATGCTTCATGAAGAAAAAGACACATGGGAAATAAGGAATGGGAGAAATAAGGGGGGTAAAAGAAAAATGAGAGGTAAAATTGCATACATTCATTTTCTACCTATTCCCTGTGCCTGAGTCTTTCATATTCCTGCTTAATGTGGTTTTGGGGAGACAAGGATCTAAAGTTGGTAAATACAAAAGAGACTTTCCAATTATGCCATCTATGGTGAGAGGGCCAATTATTTTGCACACATCATTTGAAAGAATTCCCACTGACCCAAGGTTCTCATCATTTCAGTACTAAGGCCGTCTCTTCCCTGAGCCATCTACTGCTGCCAGTGAAATTTATTTGGTAGTCAAACTTTCAACATTTTGCATTTTGAATTTCTGCCCAGATCACCCTGCCATTTTTAAAGATTTCTTTAAAGACGCCCTTGTCTGACAACGTCACTATTGTTTTAAGTATAAAACCAACCACCAGTTCAGTGGAGATTCTACGTGCTAAATATTTTTTAAGAGACGTTTTAATAACCCAACTGATAAATACAGTAGCAGTCATGCTCATGGACCTTCCTCTCCCAGTTTAAAACATGAAGTTGACTTTGACTTTCATTTGACATCCATACATCCACATACAGTAAACATGCAACATATTTATGTTTACTTCTTCAGTTTTCAGAATAGGTCTCAGCACTGAGTACTGACCTGAAACAACACACTCACTGTTGTGAATATGCTGTTTTATTTTAGCTTGACCTTTGTGCCCCTCAGGGTTTGGTTGGACCTCACTGCCTATTTATCTACAGTACGTTAGTAGAATTTTGTGATTTTTCTTCCTCTACTGCTTTTAATAGTCATGCAGTTCCTCAAGGATTAATCTTGGGTCCAGTTTTATCTATACTTTACATGCTTCCCTTGGGTAATCTGTTCTGTAAACACAGACTTTCATGTCAATCTTATGCAGATGACACTCAGATTTACATACCCTGTATTCCCAGAAAACAATCTAATGTTCCTCTCATTCTCAGTCGTGTTAAATTAGTAAAATGCTTGATGGCCAACATCTGTCTTCAGTTAATTGTTTAGTTTCAGATGGTTACTTTTGACCCTCCTAAAATGCAAGCAATTCTTGGAAGCTATAATAAGTTAATTCTGACTTAGTGTCAGGCAGATTAGTCAGGCCGTCATTTAAACATGAATGTTTGCTTTTAACTGTTGGAGTTTGGCAACAAGGACTCTAGATTTCTTCTTATAATGAAAGAGGTTCTAAAGTTTGTCTTCATGGATTCTTTTATTCTTGTTCTAGACATTTTGGAAGGTAGATAAAAAAAAAAATAATAAAAATAATGCTTTGAAGATGTACTTGTGCAACACCAGTGTAGAAATGTTCCAACCTTACTTTACCCATGACAGGTTGAGCTGATTCTTCAAAATGGATGCACAACTCCTACAGAGAGTTTCAGCATTTCCACCTCATTTTCTAAACATGCTATTTCTTCTGTCTGTGTCTGTGTGTGCAACCCTTATTGCTGTCTGATTCATCCGCCCTGTGAGGGTTCATATCACACACATACACCTGTCAGTTTGAAGTCTCACTGCTGCATTTCCCAGCTGTTCCGTCAAACCTGTTGACAGCTGGAGCGCAAATGTAGCCAAACACCCACGCTGTGAGAGGAAGAAAGTTGCCTTGAAACTTTAAAACCTGGATTGAAGAATGCCCTGTTGGACCATCCCTGTTGTCACAGCTCATAGTTGTCTTTGGTGATGCTTTGACAAGCTATTGTTTTACTTTTCAAGAGTTTACAAGAGTTGGGATGATCGGAATTTCAACGCTGCAAATGTCATCTTTGTATGTATGTCAACACTTCCTTCTCCATGTCACTAGCTGTGTTTCTGTCAACCATAAAAATGCACAAAGCAAAATTCTGAAAATAAATTAAATTGAGTAGATATTGAAAGACACCAATTTAAAAAACAACTTGTGTTTTTCAATAAAAAGTGTTAAGTTGTTTTTCGACCTTTTTGAAATGGATGTATTTCGCAAAACTTAAAAGGAAACACTTTTTTCCCATTGAACAAATCACCTGATCAACAGTGGATGTTACCATTGGTGAAAAATGATAAAGAAGATGTCAGAACGAGGAGGATGGTTTGTTTTGGAGACTCCACCGACTCTTCCTTCTCCCACCTCTCTTGGCTTTCATTAGAGAAAACTCCAAGCACCAAGGATACACAGGTTCTCTCCTATCTTGCCTTCCAGGCTCAGAGCCATTCAGTTCAGCATCACTCATTCCTCCTGGGCAGCAACATCTCAAGAACCAAGAAAGGTAAAGTAATTCTCTCCGTCACATAATTATCTCTGTTTATCGCTTACCAAACCTATAAATCCGCTGTTCTTCTTCATGACCCATTTACCTCGAAGAAGAAAAACTCTATGTTATTGTTATTTTTATTGTGACAGATTGGGTTTGCTAAGTTTTGCTTAGGACTTAATTTTCTGGTTTATTATTGTGACTGTTTGGTTTCTGAATGGCCAAATTTGCCTTTGTGACTCCTAGTTTTAGTGTCTGATTGATGAGCTCCACACGCTTAAATGTATTTTTTCCATCATGTCAGACCTGTGGTTCATTCATTCTGTCTGCTGCTTGTTAATGGTTTACCCTCCATTGAGACCCCTCAGCCATTAACCTCTGACTGACATGACTTTCATGCAACATAGAAATTTTGACATGAACGTGTAACTTTTTTTTTTATTTTAATGAGCTTAAAACTCCAAAAGTCAGCTTGAATTTCAGATTTTTTTGACTGCTGTCAAAGCATTTGGTCTCATTGATGTTGTATTATTTGACTAGAATGAATAAGAGATCATTGTTCCAGCTAAAAAGACTTTATTCTCTTTGATTCAGAACATTGTGTATGTCTATTAAGCTACAAGGGCAAAGTACTGGCTGCAGGACTGGATGGAGAAAGCACTGAAGTGCATCTGACTGATCTTTTCCTTCATGTTTTTATCCCACCACTCTGTTCCAACTTTCTATGACATTTAGACTTTAAAACCTAGGGGAATCTTGTTGGCTTTGTCTTTGGAATCAAAGCTTCCTTGAGACTTTTATTTGCATATTTTAATAGTGTGAAAGAATTAATGTGTTTGAGACCAGAATTCTTATTCAGTGCCTTAAAACATATAGAAAACATTTATATAAAACAATATTTTTGGGAGGATTATACATATTTTATGGCCTTGAGCTGCAGCTAATCTGTGAAGACAGAATGAGAAGATAGAATAATAGACTTCCAACCCAGCTGCCTGGGTGTGTTTCGTTAGTAGGGATATTCTGCTCAGTATTTAGTTCAGACTGCATCGTGGCATATAAAGATGAGAAAAAATATTTTAGCCCTGACAGAATTAACCAATTGTGGAAATGAATATATTCTTAGAGTGTTTTCACAGAATTGGGACCAGAATTGTAACATTTGTTTAAAAGAAAATGACATCTTTCTGTACATCTTACTTTGTGTTCGAGTTTGTATAACTGTGAATTTGATTTAAAAAAATAAAATAAAATCTGTTCAACCATGTTCAAAAGTTAGGAAATACATCATAGAACAAAGCATTTTAAATGAATGCTACTTGTTTTACCAAGAAGGAAAAACAAGCTATCTGATCACAATTACAATATTACTAAATACTAGTGGTGAATATAGTTTAGGTTGGGTGAATTAGTTTGTGCATCAGAATAAGATAAACTATAAAATATCTAGAATTCCTATAAATGTATCCAGATCATGTTAAAATTCATTGCAGTATGTTATATAATCATTCCTTCCTGGAAAAGATTGACTTAAATAATTAAAAGCCTCCATAATATGACATTTATACCTTTGATAAGTGCAGAAAACGTCTGATTAAAGCTATAAAATGCCAAAGGCAAGATAAGAATATTAATGAGCATTTTAGCTGTGTCAACTTTTGCTCTTTGGAGGTCATCTGAATGTAAACCGTTTGAAAGTGCCTTCATCTTTCAATCCCAGGTAAATGCACAGCTCTCAAGCAGATAAATAGGCAGCGCCATCTGCCAAACTCATTAAGGCTGCACTGTTTATTTAGAGGCTGATGAAAGTATTACGGCAGCAGAGGGGAGATGATAAATTAGGAAATGGGTGGAAAAGTGGTTGGCTGTGCTCTGTTTACATAGCAGAGAGACGGAGGGTTTTGTGAGGATAGTTAGAGTGCAACAAAATACAGACAAACACGTCCGGCTCGCTGGGTGTGATCGTCGTCGCTGAGAGCGGATGATGAGGCATCGGAAAGAGACAAACTGCGAAGACAGAGATGGACAAACACAGGCAGAGAGATAAAAATCCACAAACAGAGAAAGATCAAAGTATTAGAGTGGTGGGAATGGAAATACAGCATGTTTATAAGTCGGAAAATTGGAAAAGGGTTGGTGGAAAGTGAATTAGCATTTAGAGCAAAACAGCAGTGAGGAACAGAACTGCAGAAAAAAAACAAAACACGCTGGATTAGATTATTCTGTCAAATCACGGAGAATGAACTAATTTACATGAAACTAAAAGGTTCAGAACCTTTTAGAGGTAATAGTTATCCAGATAAAATTGGTTTGAGATGCAGCTTGAAAGTTGCATTGATGCTCTTATCCAATGTTTATTTTTCCTTTAGTTTAAATCTGAGTGGTTGTGTATTTACTTTATGTGCATTGTTCTCTGTTTGAAAAGATGCAGCCTCTTGGTCACCAAATAAAACTTGAATAAAAGATTTCAGGAATTTCATTCTGGATAAACAAATAAGAGAAAGATTAAAAAAAATCATATTCAGTTTTATTGGCTCGTTAATCATTTTTATGCCATTTGGGGCTGGACATTCTATAAGTTCCTGCTTCTTAATGTTTAGAAGACATATTTACTGGTCTCTAAACCTCAGAAATATTACTGTGACTGTGTCATAAATTACAGGGAAAAAGTAAATAACGTTGTGTTGTCTTATTCAGTCTTACATCAGCAGCAACACACACGACTTTTTATCACCTTAGGAACATAAGATTAGACAAGAGGTTCTCATCTATGTAGTTGTACTTTAAGGCATTGTTTACTTCGATGTTCTAGTCTCTGGGTTGGAAAACAGGTTTTATAAGTCTTAAGTTGGCAGAAACTGCATCTGGTTGCATTCTAACCCAAACAGAGAAATATGAACACATTACTTCAGCACTGACATTTCTTCTCTGGTTTTCTTGTCAGGCTAGAGCAGATTTGAAGATGTTGCTGCTCACCAACAAGGCTCTAAATGGCTCAGCTCCTTCACGTCTCTGACCTTCTGAACCTGTATGTCCTCCCCAGTGCTCTCCAATCTCAGGCCACTGTTTTGGTTTTTTTTTAAAGATTCCTAAAGCTAGAAAAATACCACAATTTTGTGCAACAATCTTGTTCAAGCTATTAGGCCGGCTCTCTGAAGGCTTTTAAAGCTAGTTAAAGATCCACTTGTTTATTATAAATTACGTGTCTTAAGTCTGCTATATGTTTTTTTATTTTAACTGTTTTATTTCATCTTCCAGTGACCGGAATAAATAAATGAACTGAAAAATAGCTTAAATAACATTTTACATGTTCTTGTCATTGTTTCAATTAAATGGCTTTTCTGTGTAGATGGCATTTGCCAAGTTTTTAATCAACAAAGCATCAAGTAACTCGACTTATAAATATGTGAAGGGCAATTTTGTGAAGAATTTAAGATCTCATGTGGATTTTTAGCATCCTTCAGTTGTTTTTAAGGCTTTTTTTTAGTTACAGATTTTCAAGCATGGAGGTGGTGACGCATGGACCTTCAGTAAGAAAATAAATCAGCTGTTGAAAGAAGAAGACAATGACTTCAACTTGCAAGGAAAATGAATCAAGCAAACAATGCCAACAATTTGGCGTGGAACACACTTGAATCTGCTCTGAGGGACTTAAGAACCAGCACCTTTTGGCATTTCTGCCTGGACGAAGTCTATTGATCAAATAAAAAGATAAGGAATTGTGCCAAGAGTATAAATAACGACCTCGATACAAGCTACATGTATCTAGACAAGCGGCTGTTCTTTTTTTTTTTTTACTCTCCAGCGGCTTGGGAAGAATGGAGATTACCTCATATGACCATCAGGTAGCGATTGGGATTTTTTTTTTTTCTTTAAGCGCTGCAGCCAAAGCTGTCAGGGTAAATAAATAAACACCAGGAGTGTTAATGTGATGTAGGAGATGTAATTACCGTGGGACCAGAGATGACACATTAACAGATGGCACTGGTTCAGAAACAGCTCGGGGAATATAACAACCTAATCTCTTTTCACTGCCAGTAATGCCACGAGTCTGAGGGAATTCTCCCAGCGAATAATTATTTTAACAGAAATCCGGAGTGGGCTTCGCTATTGGCAGTTCAGAATGCTCCCAGAACAGCAAAATGTTGGCTTTGGACGGTACGGGCACCATCGAATAGAGAGGCATGGATTTCATAAACATGTTCAGCTGGAATGCTGCTCTTCAGAGTCTTCTAGTCTTCTTCTAGTGTTTTGATTTTTATTTATTTTTCTCACCCAAGGCTGTTCAGGTGTTGAACTACAGCTGGTACTGAAAATGATTCTGAAAATGGGCTTCCACGGCCAGATCCACCGGCTCATTTTCTGTTCTGAACTCGCGTTACGATATTTGTCTTGCTTGCCCTGAGAGCAAACTAATGCCATAAACACAACGTAAGATATCAGATTAGTGATACCACTAGAACTAAAGAAAATACAAATTTTAAATGGTCCAGATATTTTTTGTAATCTTGTGAAAACAGCGTTACAATAATTTAGTCCATGGGTTCCCAAACATTTCTATGCCATCGCCCCCCACTTTCAAAAACACTGATCATGTCTGCTAAAAGCAAAAGCATGTGCTATTTTTTTTCTTCTGAATCTTTAGTTTATTGTTTTAATTTGTTCTATCATGTTTGAAATGTTATGGAAACATCCTGTCATTGAATAGTTGAAAGGAGGATCCAAATGCAGAGAGAAAATAGGAGGCAAGTGAAAATAAACAGTTTTACTTTAAAAAAAAAAGTTTATTCAATAACTTAAAAACTGCCCCTTTGTGGGCAATGGGCAGTTTTTAAGTGGACGGGTGGAAAGTAAAGGGATGAAGCATTCATTCTGGGCAGCTTGATTACTGGAGAAATAGGTAAAGTACATAATAGCACAGATACAATTTTTAATTTTTAATGAATGTCTCCTGAATATTTTCACATTTTATATTTCAAGAGCTAAAATTTAATTTCCCTACTTAGGTTTTAAAATAAACCAAACCATAACTCAATCTGAAGATTGAATTATGTTTTTTTGACATGAATGAGTTAAAGTTCTTTGACGCTCGGACCCCGGCTGAAGATTTCAGCTGTGAATTGCAAAAAACACGACTGAGCATCCTCGATGCTGATTAGGGGTGTCTTCCCCCGGGGCCCTTTCACTGGAGGTGGAGGTTGGAGAAAGGATGGCAGCCTGGAGAGCAGGGAAAATGCGGGTGGAGGTGGGTTGAGCATAGCTGGAAAGCGAATTATGTCATAGGTGTGGATCCTTATAAGCGGGAGCTTGATTGGTGATTGGACGAGGCGGGTCGAGGTCCGGTGCTGAGGTTGGTGGCGGCGAGCGTGACGCGACGATTGGATGATGCAGGTGAGGCTGAAGAGTGTCCAGTTTGACTTTGCACATAGGCTTCATGACGATTAGAAAGAGGATGGATGTGATTTCTTCTGTAGAATGTTGATATTTGTGGAAATTGATGTAAAAAAAAATTACAATTTCCAACCTTAAAAAAAAAAAGTCAAATTTTTATCAAATTCAAAACTAACCGTGTTATTGTTGTCATATTTTTTTTTATGTTCCCAAAATAACAGAGATTCGGTTTAGGGCAAATTGTCATACTATGCTTCCTATTGTCTTAGGAATTTATAAGACATTATTTTAAAGCTGCCCAGTTTTCCAGTAATTTGTTCTCTATATTTCCAACAATATTTAATTCTACCTTTTTGTATTTCTTGTTCGGTTTTCTGCTAACAGCTTCAAAACTTTCGAATCACTTTGTTTCTCTATATGGATTATGCATGTGCTGTGAACAGAGAATTGACTCATCCATCATATTGTTCTGTAATCTTTTAAAGTGGTCTCAACTGATTGTGCTTCAGGTTTTCTGAAGGTTTCTCAAAGTTTTCCCATTATTCAGTGCAAAATCAATAACTAAGCTCCCACCTTGATTTTAAATGAATGCCAGGGTTCAACAACATTAGGCTCATTATTTTACCCTGTTATTTTGAATAACAAGGTTATTTCAACTATATGCTTTTTGACGTTTTGAAGGATTTTGGTTTTTTGTGTTGCTCATGTTTTGTTCTGTCGCAGACCATTTCGAAGAACTTTCAGAAATTTCATTTAAATTTGATAAATCATTGAAACATACAAAGGTAACAGACTAAAGCACCCCTTAGACTATAGCACTTTGACACCACTAAATGGAATCCTGACAAAGATTTAAGGTGAAAACCTGAACCTGAAAGATGAAGCATCTCCAAGGTCCTATCAGTGATGTGCGATGAGGTGCAATGCTGATGAGGCACTGACTTAATCATAATCAGATAAACAAATGTAGACCCCCTGCATGTTTACATAAGGACATTTCTCGCATGTGGACAATGCTGGAGGGCAAAAAGACAATTCTTTTGCCATCCATAGCTGCGCTGCATTGAGTATTCCGTTAGCTCAAAGCATCTTGGAAATTAAGTATTATTAATTTTCTGCTATGTTCCACAGCAAAGGGAAAAACCATTGAAGTACAACTCAAAACCACGTCTTTCTTGCTCTCTGCATTGGCCAGGCCACTGGCAGACTCGTTGCCATAGTAACTGACAGCAACGCCCCTAAAAAAACCACTGAAATATTTCCCACACAAAGAGCAGAACAGCTGCAGTAGTATGGTTTTAGGGCAGCTTAATGTTTATTTTGCGATTATTAATAAGTGATTGCTGTGATACAAGGAGAAAACTATAAATTTATCGCTGCACTTTACTGTATGGCTCGCTGGCTGTTACTGTCTCTTACTCTGCAGTAGTGGAGTCACAATGTCTGGGATCATGAGCGCCCCCTGCCATGTGGCAAGAGAACTGCCTGCCTCACCTCAAATCTGTTCTTTGCCGTTTCTGATTGCTCCTCAGCACACCAAAACACGTTACACAAACAGTTGGTGACAAAAACACTGTAGATTATATACATAAGCTAAATTATGGAAAATCAGTTCATATATTAAATGTTTTTTAACCATTTCATTGACGACGTACAGACAGGAGGAGCATGCTCTCATAGAGTGGCAGCCAGTGCAGTTAGTGAGAGGTTGAAAAAATAAAAAATAAATACTTTACAGTACAAACCACAGGGTGAAAATAGCAATATAAATTATTTTATCATATTTTTCTATTACGACGAGTGAGGCTCTGCCTCACTTGCCTCCCCTCAGCGCACATCACTGGGTCCTATCAATTGTTTTCAAAGTTTCCTTTAAAAACGGTATTCAGATACTGTTCTTAAACAAGCCCACAAATCTATTCATGACCACAACTAAAAAAAAGAGACAAAACAAGAAAGTCAGTATGCTTGGAAGAAAAGTATGAAAAAATTATAGATGGTTAAAATCTTTGCACAGTGCTGTAGCTTAACACTTCCCGATATATTTAAAGCATGTGGAAGTTTTTATTTCTTCCTCTGTTAGATGAATTTCCCCCCTTGAACTCTCCTGAGTTTAGCCCTCATGATTGATTGCTGTGCGGTACAGACAGCCAGAAAAGCTCAGCATTTATATGGGAAGCATCTTATGAGAACAGTAAAGTGGAACCATAAAACAATTCTGCCTCCGTTCCATCGCTCTACCCCGGGTCCCAGTCATGCCTTATATTATTCTTCTCAGTCTTGCAATGTGCGGCGGTAATTTCTCTGGTGAATTACCACTTCTTGACCTTTCATGGCATTAAGAAAGGGCACTTTCACACATAAACTGTGTGTGGAGACTTTCTCTTTAACGGCAAACGAAGGAAAGCAAACACAGCGGTGAGGGTGTTCCTTCAGTTCAGTTTTTATTGGAAATAATTGTGATTAACACATTCTTCTGTCATGGGTGTCCTTACTATCAGTCTGCCAACAGCAAAGAATAGTAAGACAAGGCTTGTTTTTTTCACATTCATTGAGTTAGCTCAAGTAACTATCTGAAAACACACTAAGCAGAATGAAAGGAACACCTATTTTTTCCAAATGAAGGCTCATGATGACTACCACAAAAAAAAAATTGTTTTGACCACCATGTTTAGCTCTAATAAACCAACAGCACTGAACTTACTGACTTATTGATGGTATTCAGTACTGGTATACCATCAATTCACAGTGTAGCTCATGTAGGTCTATGTATAATGCCATGCTCATGCACTGAAAAAAAGAATGTAGCTCCAATTTAAAGTAAATCGTCAATTTGTTACATGCAATAAAATTATGTTTTTAAATTGAATTTATTTGCGTTTGTTTAATTAACATGACAATTCGATAAATGTGATATGTTTACTTGGACAAACTTAAGTTTGTGACTTATAGCAGATTATAAGTTGGGTCATATGTTTTCTGTTTTCAGTGCAACAGCTGTTTTTATTGAATTTGCTTACTATAAAATTTATATAATTACTTTTTGTACCTTTATTTAAAACATCTCCATGCACAACATCAGTTCCCATTACTGTTAAACACTGATTAGATGTTGGGAATGCAACTCACCAAGTCTGACTGTTGTTTAAAACAATGTTTTTACAGCAACGTCCACTTGTAAAATGCCTCAATCTTTGGGTGTTTGTATCTTTTTTTGTTTTGTGTTTCTATTTAGATTATTTTGTTTATTTGTGTCTCATTTTTACCAGGTTTCTTAGTTCACTCTTATGAATTTGGATTTTGTTCTCTTGGATCTGCCTTTGTCCTCTGGTTAATTATTCATTTTATATCATAGTTCAGCTCCCTTTGTTAATGAGCTTCCCTTTGTTCCTCTTGCCTTATTAACAGCAGTTCACAGTGTTTAGAATTGTTAGAGTTTTGTTCCCTGATCCTTTGTCTTATGCTAAATTTCAGCATTTAAGTTCTTTCATTTCATTCACTCCTGGATTCTTCTATTAAATTTTTTTTTTTTCCCTCGTGCTTTACTAAATTCATCTTCAGTTTCATAATTTGTCTGTGAAATAAACTAAAGATTCTAATAAAGTCGGTAAAAACCAAAGCATGGTAAAAACATTTCTCAAAATTTAATGAGCACTAATGGAAACCACAAGCTCGTTGCTAACCGGATTACAAGCTAACAGACAGAAGACGGTTGAATCTTTCCTGGCAAGTTCACTTACGGAAAGACTAAGCACATATTTGATGTTTGCTCTTTGATGCAGTCACCCTCCAGGCACCAAATCAAACACTTCACAGCCATCGGATCCATGCTCTTTATCCCTTATTTACATTCATTTTACTGTTCCGCAGACATATGTTCAATTTCCTGTTTGTAATTTTTTCTCTTTTCACTGACTGATGTGTCTTCATTGTTCAGTTGCAACTGATTCGGCCTCTTTAACCTCTGACATACGATGAACAAACCCTCATTTCTGAACCAGCGAAGCATCACACTAATCTCCTCTAAAGCCTTGAATCTGGTAGTCTTGCATATTAAAGCAGAAAGAAGGAGGGAGGGGAATTTTCTGACCATTTAAAATGTAGTGTGTCGGAGCCTTTATCTCTATTATCTTACATAGCAACAAAAGCGCATCCCATTCCTCTCTCATTCTCTCTGTTCATGGGAGGCTAAGCTTACAAAGTCTGTTTCTGTGTGAATTATGGAATGAAGTGTTTCAGGGACTGAGGCTTTAAAATCTTTCCCTCTTGTGTCAAAGTGTCAATCTGCAAGACACTTGTGGGGTAGGAAAAAAAAATCAGAAAGGTAATTTGGAGAGCATCAAAGCTCAAGGAAATGCTAGTATCATTATCCTCTGATAGCAGGGCGCTGATTGACTCCTTCTTGCTCAAAGCCATTAGCAGAGCTGATTCAGAGAGGCCTGTGCCATGACTTTACTGATAAGCAATTACCGAGGTGTCATTCTGTCCCGACGAAGTGAGCCGTGAAATCTGCTCCTCCAGGTCACATAAACAGAAAGTTTTAATCAACGCTCACCAAGGAAGAGCAACAAAAATATAGCAAGATGCTTGGAAAACGGAGTGTAACGGGAAATGTTTGTGTTATACAGTATCCAGTTTTTTGGTCCAGCTGGACCAATCTTCAAAAGTGTCCCTGTTTTCTAATTCCAAACGATACAAATACAATGTTTTTTAACTATGTTAATACACCTTAAGTATTTTCACTATTACTGACTTTAGAACCACAAACTACATACAATGTATGTTTTATAATCCATTCATCCATAGCAGGCTGCTATTGACCGATTACTTTGATTCAGGTGTTGAATCATGGTTCCCTTGACTTTCAGGCCTGTTACCCAAGGTTAAGTTATCTTTTGACTGAAGTTTTTAGCATTTTAGCAACCTGTGCACTGACCCTTGTCAGAAGAAACCCCAGCAAGAGGCAGAACATATTTTTTGTGTTCAGAGTAAGGTCTGAACACAAAGAATCTGAACACAAGATCAAAATCACTAGAGTGATTTTGATCCTGTAGGGAATATGGAAATGTGTAAACATCATAATAAGTGAGAAATAAGTTAGTTTGATCCATTAAAGCCTGAAGCTCTGTGTGTCTGAATGCATTAATATGTCACTCCAGGGTGTGATTGTGCATTTCACTGACAATTTGTTCCTTTTATTGATTGTTGTTACATCGGCCATGTGAAGCAGACAGCTTCTCTGTTTGAATATTTAATTTATTCTTCAATCATTTTCTCAGAAAACATATGTATAGACTGAGAAGACAGCTTCTCATGTCGTCCTCAAATTTATCCTGCAAGTCTCTTTAAAACTGCCTCAAGTTCGAGAGAATCACATCTTACTGGAAAATGACTCTGGTATCTTTTCAAAATAAAAGCAGCGCTACACAAAGCAAATTTATACAATGACCCCAATCCAGGAAATAATGGAACATTTGATTTTTTTCCCCCCCAAAGCTTGCAATGATGAATTGATTCGCCCAACAAACGGGACTCTCCCAGTGTAGTCAAGATATGTCTTGATGGAATCTTGAAGAAGACCGAAACATATTTTTTAAATTTCAAAACCTTTTTTTTTTTTTTTTTTTTTTGCAGTTTGATCAAATGAAAAGTATTTACCTGTCAAATACTTTTAAAGAAATGATAACTGCACATTTCTTTTCAGTTTATCCTTTCCAAACAGACAAATAAAAGTTCAAGCTGTCTGTCCTTCTTTAGAGCAACCAATGCTGTTAGACCTGATGGATTCATATTAGAACTAGACTTTCACGTCCACCTGTAACCAGATAACTTAGGGGACAGTGGAAAATCAGTAAAAAAGATTTAGTAAGGTTGATGTTTAAGCTGATAAAGCTCTTTACAGCATCTGCATTTCATTTTGTACAATATTCAAATCAGGGAAGCATAAAATCATAAACTGAAGCAGACAAAACATTGCTGTAACTGCAATGTGGTATACTCATAAGGTTGATGTAAACAATGTAAGCTCTTGACTTTTGGCAATAACATTCAGGGTCATGTGATTTTACACTTTTAGATAAAATACTTTTTTTTTTAGCTTTACATCATGTTATGTTGCTACTCTCATCAAGACATATGTGAAGTGTTGCTTTGAGCATCAGATACAGCATGAACAACTTAAAGATACAGAGACCAATTTACAGGCGTCCAATCACAAAGCCTGATTTCTTTTGAGTCACCTTTGACACATACAACATTTTTGCAACAACTGAAGGCAAGGGCGGCGCCCGAAATCTTGGAATGTCCCTGACAAACAAACCCAAGAAAATGTTCAAGTGGAGAATGTCCCTGATGAGCAAACTAAAGAAAATGTCCAGGTAGAGAATGTCCCTGAAATCCCTGACAATCAAACCTTCTAAGCCTCAGGCTACAAAAATCAAAGGTCATTACAACGCTCAAATTTCCATCCCTTTGCTTTTATCCTTGTCCGACAGAACCACAAACTTTACTTAGACCTTCAACAGCATTTACACTTTCTTTTTGAAGAACTGTGGAAAACCATGAACTAAAAAGAGAACTTTCTTTGAGGAAAATTATGAGTGCTGCTTGACACAGCTCCACTTCTATGTAAAAATACAATATCTTATATATATATATATATATATATATAATTCACATAAATAAACATAAATGCAACATATATAACAAAGCGAGGGCTGCACAGCGGCCGTTTCCACATGTATACATGGGTTCTCTCCGGTTTCCCCCGTTGTTCATCCACGTTCATCCATTACAGTCTTTATATCGGACTCTAAAAATTGTCACCAAGAGCTGCTGCTGACTGGCTCATCTGTTGTTAAATGTGGTAAAAGGTACAACATATGTTGGTAGATTTTTTTTTTCTTCGTTCTTTAAATGCTAGTAAAATGGAGGAAAAACAGTCTGTCGGTAAGCTAACTATGCTAAATGGTTGATAATTTCACACAGAAAACCCCCCTCAAAGAGAAAAACTGGGCTACAAATTGAGACTCTTGTCTTTTTTCTCTCTCTCCTTTTGAAAAGCTAACTTTATTATTTTTCTTGGCAGCATAGTAACCGCCACGGCCGTTCTTCTCTTCTACTGACCGCTGCTGAAAACCGCTTAGCAGGAAGGAACCATTTCATGCAGATTCAAGGGAGGAAGGTTCAATGTAAATGTAAATGTAAAAAACAAACAAACAAACAAAAAAAACACAATATAATTAATTTTGTAATTGACAAGGCCCATTTTTTTCTACTTCTATGAAGAAGGAAAAAAAAACTATTTTGTGGAGGGAAAGTTTGGAATTGTCCTAAGTTTTCCCCCCTGACTGAAGGCAACATTTGATTGTGCTATAAAATGTTAATATGTGCCTGGTAAACACATAGTACTGCCCCTTCAAACTGTTTCACTTACATTTTTGACAGTTATATTTGCAGGGTCACAATTTGCAGAAGCCAACAACCTAATAATCATGTTTCTGGACAGTGGAAGGAAATCTCCACGCTGAGATTTGAACCCAGGGTAATTCAACAGGTCTACCGACTGCGCCACATGCTTGTTTAATAATTATAAACTTAATCACATACTACTAAAAATAATAATTTTAAAACTTACCCATTTACTCATTCATTGATTTGTTTGTTATTTCCAAAACAGAAAGTTTTCGACTGAAGTCATGAGCACTTTCAGTGTTTTATTTTGAAAGTCTGATCCGGGTTTGACGTCACTCATAATGTTGACGGAGCTTTTAGAGCAGCCGCTTCTCCGTCAGTCGGAGTGAAAGTTGTCTCCGGCGGGAGCGGATAAAGCTCCGCCACGATCCCAGCAGCTTGTGTAGTTCTTCCTCCCCGGACAGAGAGAGCGACATGCGGCGGAAGGAGAAGAGGCTGCTGCAGGTCACCGGGCTGCTGCTCGCCGCGGCTCTTTTCTTCCCGAACGTCGGCCTGTGGTCTTTGTACCGGGACCGCGTGCTGGACAGCGGCTCAGCGGGCTCAGTGGATGGACCGAGCCGGATCTCAGCGCTGCTTCAGGTAAGGCAGCGGTTTTCTGTTAAAATAACCATAATAACAAACTGGCCGAGAAAATCCACACGTGTGCGACTGAAAGCAAATGGAAACCAAAGCTGATTTTTTTAATTTTTTTTATTACCGAGCACCTTTTTTGCTGATAGACCAGAGCTGAGAAATGCAGAATTAGGACCTTGGAAAGTTCTCGGTCCAGTTTCAGCACGTTGGAGAGCGCAAGGAGTTCCATAGAAGAACCAGCATGTCCAGACACGAATATTCAGCAGGATTTGCTTTTGTAAACTGAGACATAATAAAAGCACAACTTCACTCATCATTCATTTTAAGCACAATGCTCAGATCAGTTTTGTCCCCAGGGTTCGAGTTTGAACATTTCTAACTGGCATAATGTCAATAAATCAGACATATTTGCCATTTTTCGTACATTCAAATGTAACAAAAAACGCTCATGTAGAAGTTAAAGCAACAGGAATCAGCAGAAAAAGAAGAAGAAAAAAAAGAACAAATAAAAAAAAGCTGAACTTGATACATAACATAATTTGGGTAGATAAATAGAATGAAATGCCATTTATCATACAGAAAGATAAGAACCATTTTAAACAGTTGAATGCTAGAATTCTCTGTAAAAATGAACTTTCACCATAGGAATGAAATACAACCAGACGAAGCCAAGCTTACTTAAAATCAGACACGTTTTTTGAAACCAGAGTAGAACGATGTTTATGCTTTTAAAATTGTCAACCCTCTGAAGATGGCTTTTCTGTCTTCAGAAAAGCTTGTTCCAATCTATGATGCCTCCTTTCTCTCAGGACCGAAGTCTGTAGAGTAAAAGCAGATCTGAAAAAGAGGTTTGACTAAACTATTTAAATATGTCAATATTTAATAAATGCATCATAAGTCAGTTATAAAACATCCAGGTAGTGATGTGCTATTAATTATAACCAGCTCAGCAGATTATAGAGTATGAAAACTACATTAACTATTGCAATCGGATGTCATCTTCAGCATTTTCTTTTGCAAAACTGGCTGTCAGCATGTGATACCAGACATACACTGTAAAAACAAACCAGACATACTGTTAGAAAAAGTCTAAACAGAGCAAAATAAACCAACAGTTTTGATGACTTCAATCTTTGTTTTGTTTAAGTAAAAATAAAACTTGACGTCTGTTTAGAGCTCAGCTTCTTCTTTGTTACAGTAAACCATAAAATTACGTCAACTCTTCATTTGTCTTTTTATTTGTGTTTTGCTTGCTTAAGATGAGAAAAGGACACAGAGGGAAATGTTTTGTCAGACTGATGAAGGAGGCTGTTGTTGTGGGACAAAAGTCAGTGACAGGCTGCTTGGATGATGTTGGGAAGATTTGCCTTTCACTAGAGCTGCTTCTTGTTGCTTCACTGAAGCAGATAAAAGTCAATATCGTAATCCCATTCTGGTTTTCCCACATACAGTCTAGTTAAAGACATTTTAGCTGATTTTCTCTTCAGCTGCTGCTGAAACAGGTTTGAATAAAACACAAACAGGATGAGCTCGTTTACTCATGTGCTAGATAAAGCCGATTTAAAAAAGAAAAAGAAAATTTCTTAAAATGGGATTTTTATTTAGGGTTGTTCTGATTGTTGCAGAGTATAGATTGCAGTAGTCTGAATTAGCGAGAACAATGGCTCTTTTCAGCTTTGACAACGCTGAATAAACAATTTTATAAACAATTTTCTCCATTCACATCTCTATTACAAAGAACACAACCATAAACATCCACTCATCTTGGGCATCCTGTTGATTTTAGAGTCCAATAATAAAGTTAGAGGCAGAAGTTTGAATTTAATGTTGATGTTATCTAATCGATTTCATACTTCCTAAACTTCAATGTGGTTATGATGAAATTTCTAGAAAGTATTATATTGACACCTTTAAGCTTGATGGGAATTTTCCGTGCTTATAGCTACATTTGGAGGGCCCAAGTTAAGACTTTCAAATATTGGAACTACAACTGTCGATCATGCCCTCAGAACTACTTTCATTGCTTCTAGCATGAATTCAAAAAATATGCTGAAAATATTCGCAGTAGCAGGTATTCTGCATGGACTGGTTTAAAAAGCTGTTGTTGCCTTTCTATCATCTGTAACCAGTCTCCCTTTTTTCTCTGACCTTTGACACCGACAAGGCATTTCAGGAAACACACCTGCTACTCACTTGGTTTTCTTTATCTCTGGAAACCAGTGAGGGATGGTTGTGTTTGAAAATCCCAACAGACCAACAGTGTTTGAAACACACACTGTGGTGGTGTTGGTCCTTCTGGCACCAACAACCCTGTCATGTTCAAAGTCACGTATATCCTCTTTTTCTCCCCATTCTGAGTCTCAGCAGGTCATGACCTCTAGTCGCCCGAATGTACTCAGTTGCTGCCATGTGATTGCTTAGATGTACAATTTGTGCTAACAAGCAATAAAATCGGTGTACTGTAAAATCTGTGAATATTTTAACCTAATTATGCAATTATAAAAAATTCACCCTAAATTAAAATGTTTGTATTTTGTGTCATTTGAGCCTGGAAAAGTAATAGTTAAAAAAAATGACCAAAAGTCCAAAACAGATACGACATGATGCCTATGATGAGTCAAAGGAAATTTCTGACAGGAATCTCTCATTTTTAACATGTTATATGTGACAATTTTTTTGCATGTCCATCTCTTATTCAAACATAATGTTTCAGGTAGTATTTCACATTTTTCGACATGAAAACTGCTTAGCAATGGGATTTAGTAATAAATATGTCCTAAATGAAAATTGTAGGGCATTTGTGCATTTTATTTGTGTCTTTATTGGATGTGGCACTGCTCTAGATTATTACATCTCTCTAACCTTTTATAAGCAGTAAACCTTGATGTCTTTCATTGTTGATTCTCTCCAGTACCAGAAGAGATCCTGCTTGTTTTTTAGCCAGAGGTGTGTTTGTTGCATTTTGTTTGCACAGACTTTCAGTTAAGTCAACTCAGTGGATACTTGTTTACTCTACACGTGGCTGTCAGAGGAGATAGTCTAAATCACAAAAAATGTCACACAATAATTATTTTAGGCTGTCTGATGGATTTAGTAACGGGTTGTAACTTTGCGGTGTTCCCACTGATGATGGCAAAGAGAATTTTTTCTGTGAAGGTTTTTTCCAAATCTGAGCTTGCTTGTTTCAGATAAGAGGCATCAAAACCCCCCTGTGTGTTTTGTGTTTTTTTTTTAATGTTTTCTGAAACTCATAGGTCAGATTTAATCCATCACTTTCAGGGAGGGAGGTTTAAGTTTTCACAAGTTGCAGTCTCTGTTGGGTCCTCTATCCACTCTGCAGCTCAGCAGGATTCTGCATAATGGCTCCTTTTTGGAAATAATGGTCCTTACAGTGGAGTTACCGCACTGTTTTTCTCTGCAGGGTCTTCTTGATCCTGGAGCTGGAAATCTTTGTGGGGTTTACCCACATTGTGACGGGTTTAGAGGTTCTGATCCCGTCACCCGTCAGCCAGAAAATACTAAAAAAAAGTTCTCACTGTTGCCCTGAGTCTGGTAAAGATGGGAAGTGTTTCGCAACGTGTTAGCTTTTTTGTCAACTTGAAGTGACTCTTATTTGCATATTTGTGGTTGAGAACTTGTGAAAACAGCCCACAGAAATGTTGGGCAATGCTTGGCCTCAAAGCAAAAGATTTAAAAACATCATATGTCATCTTTCAGAATTTGTGCTCAGCTTTGATGTGAGTGTGTTTGGACAAAACAAACACACTCACATCAGTTAAGTTATATGATCATAACTGAACTTATGATCATAATCTTTAAAGGATCTTCCCTGCTGCTCATAAATCACAGGGAAAGAAAAAGTAGCCAAATGTTATTGATTGTGGTGTTTTTTATGCTTGCAAATGGTGTTCCAACTTTAGAATTTACATTTCTAAATGTCCCTCGGGAAGTCGCATTCCATATTTATGCTTTTTGAAGCTATCAACAACATTCTGGGGTAAATTTGACTGGACATTTGGGAGAATTGTTAGAGATCCTTGAAATCGGAGTGTGTCCTAAAATGGACACAATTTCTAAGTACTGGCCACAAGTTTTCCTAAAGTCAGCCAGACTTTTTAAATGATAAAACTTAAATCCAACTTCCATCAGTCCTCTTCTTCATTATTAAATCCATTTCATGCAGGATACACATGACACTGATAAATAATTCCCTTAACCTGATGCTGCCACCACCATCTTTGACAATCTCATCTCAAGTCATCCATGCTGATATTTTGTCATTGTGGTCAAACAGAGTTTAATAAAAGTTTTCTGAATAACCAAGTTCTAGACCCCAGAAGCAGAAAATCACAAAAACTGACTAGAAAGTTATTGCCATTGGTGTTGACAAGTAAAAAATATTCCAGAACATTCAGTACTAATGGTTAAAAAAAATATATATTTTTTTACTTGCAGCTGAACTAAGCAACTATTTCTTTGACACTCTTTATACTTTAACATTTTTTCAGCATTGTTACATTATGTTACAATGTTACATTAAATGTAACATTTCTTGTTAATGCAATTTATAATTTACATCTAATATACTTTTTGCAGATTTTCTCTTATATAAATTTGTAATAAATACTAAATCATTTGGAGTAAATGTCATATAAACTAGGTTGTTTATGAATGTCATTCTTAGTCCTCAACCGAGGACTAAATGTAATGTTGGAGTCGCAGCTGCTGCTCACACTCAGATAGGATATGGATTCATTCCCTGGACTGAGGTAGAAATGGGTATTTTTGTGCACACAAGTTTTTGCATTCCTGGACAAAGCAAAAGGATGCTCTCAGCTCCCAGCACAAATTGACTTGTCTGTGAAGTGTCGGAAAGTGGAGGAAGACGGGGAGCAGAAGGTGAGATAAAAACAGGAAAAGCAGGTAATTGTCTCCCTGGGGTTCTGTGATCTAACGAAAAACAGAAAAGAAGACGGAGGGAAAAAAAAAATCTCCTCTGAGTCCAGCCTTCTGAAGGCTTTCACTTTTAGCTTGGAAAAAAGAAAACAGACAGGTGGTGTTGACCCACGGTGGTCGAACTCTTTGGTCCGCAGAGAACAAATGCTCAGATCTGTTTTTTATCAAATGCATGGGTTTGCTCTTTTTCCCCTGCCAAGCAAGGCTTGGTAAAATGTAGACATCTCTCTTTCTTTCTTTAGCTTGTGTCGTTTTCTTACTTTACATCCATCCAGCCAGGCATCATATCCTTCTCCTGCTCTAACATCTTAGGCAATGTTTCTCACTCCTGGACCTTGGTGCCAACAGTCATGTTTGAGATGGATTCTTCTCCAGCACGCCTGATTCAAATGATTGCTCTACCTCCAGCTTGCTACCATGCACTGCAGAAGGTAGAAAGGAAACATGTAAAACATGTAAGAGATGGAAGCCCAGAGGACCGGGGTTGAGAAACACCCATCTAACGTGTTCAGAGGCTAGAGTGGATACTTTGACATTGATGAGATCTGGGTCTGCCCTGGGCCGTCCTCAGATCCTGGACAGATGTTCAAACCACCACAGCTGATTCCTTTCGGTGTGGAGAAGCAGAACCTCTTCTCCACACTACTGATGATGAAGCACTTCAACTCTAAGGCAGAGCTCATTCTGGTCCTGTTTGTCGTGATCCATGATTCTTCACCAAATATGAAGGTTGGAAAGTAAATAGTTATAGAAGAGCTTCATTTTGGGCCATGTTCACCACACACTGCAGTGACGCTCTCATTTTTGCAGATAAATCTGTGATTTATCTAATCGTTACTGCTATATGAACAATGCCATACTTGAGAAGGAGAATCTGAGAGGAAACATTCCACCTGTTTTCATGGTAGAACTGTGACGTTACAGTTGCTTTGGTTGAGGCTTTGCAATGACAAAACATTCAATTTTATCAAATTTACCAATGTTCACAATAAAAAAACAGGTCACAAATGATAAAATACAAAATGTGGATAGCAATAGATCCTGCATTTAATTTGCAAGTTAAATGCAGCACTAGAATTTCAATATTTTAGCCTCCTTTGTTAAAGTTGGTCAGGTGGTGCAGCAAAAAGTTTAGAAAGGACAAATTTGACCGGTGAGGGTCGCTGCCATTTGTCACCGATCACGTCGTCGTCTTGTATTTCCCTGGAGAAAGGTGTCTCTTAAGAAAAGGGGGGAAAAAAGTCAACGTATCAAAGCAAAATGTGTCAAGTCTCTGCTGAAAAGGTGCCATCGTAGATGTTAACGTGGCATTTCCACTCATTGTACAGGGAGTTCTTTTTATTTCTGGGCACTGAAGACCTTTTCAAATCTGTTCCTGTGCGACAGGAGGGGCTGGCTCAGGGAACATGTTTTCTTCCTCCTTTTGGGAAGCCTCGTGTATTATAGTCATTTGAAATGAATATTGAAAGTGACAGGTCCTTTTTATGTATTTCTAAGGTTAGTAATAAACCTGTTGAATCATGGTCTTTTTTTAAATTAAAGTTCAAAGTTGATAAATATTTCTACATGTTTATTCTACAGTTGTTATTTGCTTGTAAATGCAAATTATAATAGAGGTTAATTTGTTTCTCATTTTATCCTATGAGAGTGCTGTTGCTGTGAAGTTGACATTTTAAGTTACTGGTGGATAATCCTTATGGGTTGATACATATTCAAAATATACTTTTAATATTTCTTGGAGCTTTAAGATCGATATTTTTTCCATCTTGCAGTTTTAAGATAACATAAAGGAGTTTTTCTTAGGAAAAACTTGTGAATGCAGCAGTTCTGCAACTTTCTTGTATATTAAGAAAAACAACTTTATGTTGGCAGGAACATTTATTCCATATAAAACCATAGATTTTTGAATAAATCCTGGATCCCTCACTGATCGAGGAGGAAAATACATTTTAAAATAGAAAATATTCCATTTTACCTTTCATAATTAGACTGAGACTGATTTTAGAAAGTAAAGGTGTAAACGAGGGCAAGTTTATAATTAATTTATGAAGCCGTAAAGAGAGGAATGGAGCTAAATAAGTCCAAAAATGACACATTTTAATGTATTATTTAAATATTAAAAAGTTTAAGTTCCAGCTTTTTGCAGATAGTATTTATTGTTCACACTGTACTGCAGAGGCATGCTCCATGAAATTGGTCTTTTTATGCTGGCATTGAGAAAACTTGGCAATATATGTGCTCATGATTTAATAACCCTTTAAACTTTCAGCCTTAAGCTTCATCTTAAATCTAAACTGAACAGAGCAGAATTCAGCATGACTGGATAAAAAGTAAAAAAGTGATTGCACGGGTCTATGAGGTAGGAAAGAAACGGATGTTCCAGCAGAAAGCTGGGTTAATGCGGTGTCCAGCTTCATTTCTTGCATATTAGTGTTGAGTTATTAAGACAGCTTTTCTGGGAGTTATATTCCCTTGGCTGTTTGTTCTCTGCAAGGTCCTCTACAACTGCTGGCTATTCACTTGTGTGACTGTATGTGTGAGAGAGGCGGGGTTGTGGAGGGGGTACGTTGGGCCAGACGGGGGAAAAAAAGACTCTCTGTTTTAATCACCAGCATCTTTTCTCTCATGCTGTTTTTCACAGCCTCAGCCCACTCGTGCAAAGCATAGAGACTTGTGGGAAAAAAATCAGTATAAAAATAAGAGTTACTCTGAAGCTTTCAGAAACAGCTATAGTCTTTTATTCTCTGTGTTCTGTTGCTCAAGGTCTCGTTAGAGCGGAAAGCCTCGGTGGAATAAAACATCCACAGTGGCTTAAATTTTAATTAGAAACAAATGTGTTGGCGTGGCATCACTTCCATTCATTTGGAAAATACACAGATGGACTCACACTCTACTTGACCCACCAAAAGCAGCAAAAAAAAGTTGATCTAAGATAAACCGACTTTGTGTTCTGGCAGTGGAACAATAAAAAAGTTTAAGTAAGTTTATTTTATTTCCTGGATGAAGATTAGGATCAACAAGTCTGAGGTCGTTGTCGTCTCTCTTGCAGAAAGTGGATTTTCAGCTTTGGGTTTTTAGTGATCTACCGCTGATATATTTGTGAGATCGATAGACTTCACTTGCATTTGAAGTGATGAATCTGCTCTAAAAGGTGAAAAGTGGTAAATTATACAGATAAGCATTCATATAATCTGTGAGTAATCATGTATATAATATCTCTCTCTGTAAAATGATGTAATTTAAGGTGCATTCACTTTAGCCTTACTAAGTTCACTTTGATCTAACTGTAGTGTGTTTTCCTTGACAGTATAGTTTGCTTCAATTGGTGTGAAATTCTGGTGTGCCTAAAAACCCAGGTCACAGTTTGGTCAAAGTCAACTCTGCTGCAATTCAAATAGATGTTTTAATAACAAGCAGATCAGAAACTCCTCCAAAAGCAAGAAAAAGGCAACATTGGTAACTACAACCAAACAAATGTTCAACTAGTGCTAGCTGGAGGAATGACTTTTGTCAAAGACAAAAGAGAAAATGTACAACCTTTAAAATCTCATGTATTTTTGTTTGTGTTTCATAAAGAAGGAAGTTGTTTCTTCAGAAGTTTCCATGTTGTTTCCTTCAGTGCTTCTTGGTACAGCACAATCATAGATGAAGGAAGGAAAGGTTTTTCAAAGGGTATGGTTCATTTGACACACTGCAGTGAAAACCTAACTGCACCAGCTTAACATGTAATAAATGTTGAGATTTAGGCTGGAATGTGTTGCTTCTATGCTGAAGGTTTTCAGACCTTCATCAGGAGCAAACCAGGGAAAATGTCCTGCTTTTATGGTAGCACCATGGCTGCTGCTGTCACTCTTAAAAATATGGACGCGGTAACAATATACTCCCTTTCCAAGAGCAACTTTCTATTGCTCTGGTCTGTTTGTCCCTTCTGGCTTAGAAAATCCTCCATGAGATGGAGAGTTCTCCTGGGAAGACCTGCTAATGCCAAGACTGAAGAAGCAAGTGGCAGCAGCAGGAAGGAAAGATGAAAGTCTATTTAATCTATTGATATAAATCCTTTCTTGCATTTGAGTTGTAATCATGATTTTTTATTTATTTATTTATTTTTACAAAGGCAGTTCCTGCACAGTTCTTTAAAGAAGTGTGAAACTCTGATTTCTTTGGCTTCTGGATGGAAGTTATATGAATAAAAAGCCCCATTAGGAATTAAATGGGAAGAAAACTAAAGTTAGGACAGACTGCTGTTATTTATGATGCCTCAGACCAAACAGAAGCAAGAATGACTATTTTTCATCAACTGCTAAATGGAAAGAAAAAAAAAAGATCATTCTGAAAATCTTAGTCAATAAAAGAATGTTGTCAGCAAGTCCTCAATGCACCAAGCATCAGAGATGATGTGGGGCTGGATCAGTGCCCTTGGCAAAGATCATTTCTTTTGCTATAATGGCCGCATTATTGCAGTCCAGAAGAGATATCAGAGGACTCTCCTCCAGTTTCAAAAGCACAAATTTGAAGAAGAGAACTGACTCATTTGAATTAGAAAAGTCTGTGTCAGCTTTACAAAAATCGACCAACAGCAGCTTCACACCTTGAGGCTAGTTTGCAAAAGGAAGACAAGAAATGTAACAACCCAAATGCTTCATTGGGTCCCAAAATGTCCCCAGTTTGTTAGAAATGTGGCGCAGGCCAGACATAAAGAAGGGAATGTTTTTTTCTCAAATGCCACAGACTATCAACTACGTAGAATAAAAATGAATCAATGCAAGGAAAGCTGCTCATTTTGATTGTTTTGTTGAAATATTAACTTCCACTGGGATTGTCCAGTGAGAAGACTGTTCGAAAATGTCCTTGGCTGTGAACACAATCTGCCTTTTCAATTATTTCGAAGACATAAAGCTGAATAAAGGTTCAGATGGGTCTACTCCGAAGTTTATCTTGCACTTTATGAATTTGTGCATTTCATTGTATTGTGACAGTTTGTATTTCTCAAAATCAGAAACATGGGACAGGTATTCAACTTAAAAAGTTTTTAGCTTGGACCATTTCTTCTGTAGTCCAGGCAAGCATTGATCTCCTTGATGTTTTTTTCCCCATTTCCTTTCATTAAATGAATGCACGAGTCCATGCATTCCTTTCTGTCTCTTTCGTAGAGCTATTGCTGGACATTTATCGCACTCCTCTACTTTTACCCTGAGATGCTTCTAAAAGATTTCAAAATGTTTATGAAGCAAAATAAAGCTCAAGGTATTGATTTGATTTCTACATTTGTTGAATATAGTTAGAATTGTGCTTTGAAAACATTTTTTTAAGATTGGCATGCTGAGTCAATTGGGCACCAGAGGGAGTTTGCATAATAGCAGCGTCATAGACAGGTGGTGTAACTTAGCGGGAACATGTTTGGCTGCAAGCTGTGGTGACATTTAATTTTCTCTCACTTGTTTTTTGGATTTTACCTCAGTGGAGACTATGATGTACACAACTTAATGGGTTTCGATTTTGTTACTTAAACACTTACAAAATATTGCAATTTCTCTAAAGTTGTTGATTTTGTAAACAATAAAGGCCAGGGATAGAGTTGATCAGCGTGTTGCCGCTTTGTTACACGGTGGGCCACCACAGCTCAATACCCAATGATTAGGGGTTGCTGGAAGAAGTTGCTCTCTCAGGAAGTTTTGATCACTCTCCTCATTCAAGAAGTTTCTCTTGACCAGAATTGGTAAATTGGCCTCTCTTGGATGAGACACAAGCAATCAGAGACAGGATTCTTTCAGAGAAAATAACTCTGCTTGTTCTCCAGCGTTTGACTGCCCTTGATGTTTTTCTTAAACAGAACTGGCTTTTCTAAAATTCTTTGTCTCTCTGTGTGTAGAGAGGCACTCACACCCAACGCTGTGCAAGCTCTGAGTCTGTGGAATCACAATTATGTAGCGGATGGGCTCGGGATGAGGCAGTGCTGGAGCCTGCTGGGCTCTCTTTGACTGCGGCTGACCTTTCACCCCAAAGATTACGGTGATCCTGAAAATTGCTCTCTGAGCAACACTCCATTTGAAAGACTGTTTTGATAGAAAGCAATAATGCCTGTAAGCTTTTCTTTGAAGGTAAATAACAAAGCAGTGACTAACAAAGCAGGGAATAAAGCCTGGGTTGAGCAATTTCAGAAGGACTATAACTATGAAGATATTCTACTTGTGCAAGAATAGGGTTTGGTTTGGCCAAGAATAACTATAAATAATTGGATAGTTATTATTTTTATTCATGTTTTTTAGGCTCTCGTTCCCTTTATTGTGAAGAAAATAGGGTGAAGAGTTGATACCATCCCATATGCTTATCATTTAAGTATGATAAATCATCAAACGCCTTACCTTTAGGTAAAGAAATTCGATTTTTTCTTTGAATGATTTTGTTTTAACTGAGGACAGACTATAGTTAACATATATTGGTGTCTCCAAACTATTTTCCTTAATTACATTTTTACATGTCAAACAGAAACAACAGGGAATGGAAACAAATTGTGTGCACTGACTTAGAAATAAATATGATCTGAGAGCAAATTAAAACAAAATCTTTTTCACTGTAAAGTTGAGAAACTACAATGCAATCATGCCATCCCCAACGAGATGCAGCCCTGGTTGGTTGCCAACGTCACCACTGAATGAGAGTAGGCTGTTAAAAAAAACACTTTTTCTTTGAGGATCAATAAAGTATATTCTGGTTTCTATTCGTTTTATGTCTTTGAGCATTTTGTGATGAATGAATCTACAATTGATCAATTTGTGCAATCATCAAAAAGCATCTCTCAGTTAATATATAATTTCTCCTGAGTATAAAATGTTAACATAAAATGTGGAACGCACCACTGACTAAATGATTCATTGTTCTATGGAGTGTCTCTCTCCTTCGCTGATTGGTCTTTCTCCTGAAGCCATTGTGAGGCAGAACAGAAGCAAACAGAGAAAAATTGCAGAACAGCTGCTGCAGACACTTTACACGGTCCCACGGCTCGCCAGCGCCGCTTGTTTGACTGTGCAGCGCTATCAGCCAGCAGCCCGGTTAACACTATTCCACACAGTCAGCCGTGTTTCTTGTATTAACAACGTTCCTCTAATTGCGTCCTCCCATGGAGCTAATTAATTTACCATTGTGCTGTGATCCTATAACATCTCGAGCCACCGAAAGTCATTTCTAAAGCAGGCGGGAGAGAATTTCATAAACGGCTGTTTGTGCATTTTAATGCACGGCGGAGAATAATGGCTCGTGGTGATAAGTGTGCATTCACCACAGAGATGAGAGTGAATGTCATTTTGCTGTGAGTTAAACAAATAAAGAGCAAGATTTCTTTGCCTTTCCTTTGTGTGAACCCACAGCTGTTAGTAGCAGAAAGAATAATGGAGGGTTCTGGATGGCAGCCAGAAAAGAAAGCGGATGAGGATTTAAACGGTGTCTGCAGATGTGCTTGTTTTGTTCAAAAAACTTTTCAATATCTGAAAAAGATAATGTAACCTGAAATAATTCATTTCAGTCAATATCTTGGTGGGTTTTTTTTCTTCTTGTTTCTGCTCCTGTAGGGGTTCAGCCAGAAGGTGGTTCAGGTAGGAGCTGACGGTGTGCGGCGAGTCGATTGGCACGACCATGAAGCGATAAGGAGAGACGCGGCTCGGATCGGTAGGACCAAACTCACTGCTGAGTCTGTTCAGGCCACACAGACATTCACTGCTTTTCTATTTTTTCCCCAACTTCTTTCCTTAATTTCCTCCAATTGGATTTTCTACCACATAACCAGCATGAATCAATATGACTTGTAGTGCCCAGAGTTCATAATTAAACACGCTTAATCTTCTACAATAAGCATTGATTCTTCCCCTGGCGTTGAGTTAGAAACAAGTGAAAGGATTTAATTGGTTTTTGTGTAGTTTTGAGAGAAACTTTGGATGGAAAATTACCTGGACTTTTGAAGGAAAAAGTCTAAGACTAAAAGATTGCACAGTGCTTCCTTTCAATAAGTCAGTACTCAGGAATTTGTTTGACAAAAGGCAGATGTAGAAAAACTAGCCAATTCTGCTCGGGGAAAATTGTTCATGTTTTTGGTATTTTGCAGCTTGAATACATCCTATTTGAAAAAAAAAAAGTGTAATCATCAGGCTCCTACAGACATATGAAAATAGCTGAGGAGAAAAATCTAACATTTTAATGTTATGTTAAAACACGGGAATGTCTAAAACTCAAGAGATGCAGACATTGAACAAAACATTCAAGTAACTTATTCTGTAATTAATGCCAAGTTCAAGAATAATTCTTATGTAACTTATGTGTACTAAAAAAAAAACATAAAAATATTCCCTTTTATTTATATTTTACATACTATACTTGCAGCCAGAGTGTCTTTTCAAATGATCCCCATAAATCATCCGACAGACTTTGTGAGGAGTTTTGTTGATGACTTTTCTGAGTCATTTCACACCACAACATATTGGAAAGTGTGATTTTAAAAATGAAGAATACATAAGTCAGATTTAACTAAAATATTCAGCAGTTGAACAGTACAAAGGGTAGAGCTGTGGTTTAGGAAGCTTTCTTCACCCAAATGATTCATATGTCAGGATTAATTTGCTCACATTAGAGAGAATTTCTTTGCTTTACGTCTGGCACTGATGATAATTGAACTGATAATCAAAGGGAAAAAAAATGAAGATCACAAAATGATGGAAAAAAATCTTCTTACAATGTAAACAAATTAGACTTCTAATAAAGAAAATGTAAAGGGATGTAAAATAAATATTTTTTATAAGAGCAAGATACTGAGAAGAAAAAATAAAATCCTGAGGAATATGGTTATTGTAATGCACTATGAAGGTCAAAAGGAAAAAAAAAGCTAAAATTTTGAGGTTCATTTAACATATTTACAAGAAAAAACTTGTAATTTTGCTCGACGAAAGTCATAATTAAAATGTTTTTCTTTTTTTTTTATTTACTCCTCCATGTCTACCTATTTTCTTTTATCTACAATGATCCTAGTACTGTGTCATACTTTCCCCAGTAATGGGAATTTATGAAAATTTAAAGCAAAAACGTGTCCCGCAGGTAACGGTGAGCAGGGGAAGCCGTTCCCTCTGACAGAAACTGACCGGGTCGACCAGGCCTACCGGGAAAACGGCTTCAACATTTATATCAGCAACCGGATCTCTCTTAACCGCTCCCTGCCTGACATCCGCCACGAAAAGTGAGTGCCTTACCAATGAAACGTGAAGAGTATGAGTGGGTGTGCATCAAAGTAAGTGAATCACTGAAATACCTTCCATTGTTTGTCTTTTGTTCACATTCTAGTGATGTTTTTAACAGAGGAATATTTCTGACAGGTTCACCTTCATAATGCCAGCCGCTCATCAGAAGGACGTTTGGTAATGTGTTTATGCGTAGATGAAATAATTAAAAATGTTTCCATCACAAAAACTAAATTATCGAGACTCTTGTGTGAACCTTCTGTCTTTGAATTTTCAGTTTTTCTTGTGAGGCCTTTCCTTTGACAGTTCACCTCACATCATCTTTCAATTGAAAGCAACTTTAGCTGCTTCCATAACACCAGTTTTCCCAAAAGAATGTTTTCTTTTTTAATTTGTGTTCATAAAAGCAGAGTTTCCTTGACTTGAGCTCCCCTGCAATAATCTGTTAGTGCTGACAGATACATTAGTAAAAGAAAATCAATGCTGCAACTCAAACAGGTCAAGATCTAGATGAATGATGTGTTTTTGTTGCAAATCAAAATGCAATCTGTTACAACTGTTGTTTTTATTACTGCTGCAACATTGAAAACAAATCCTGAACACAACTTGAAAGTATTTTTGTCCCAAATTGGCCTGCCAGAATTAATTTCTCATCTGGACCAGGCAGGACATGCAACAGGTTAAAGATTTTCAAGATCACATCCAGAGACAAAACCTAAACTTTCAATTCTTGGACTGGATGATGTGGCCTAAAGTTCATATATATCGTAATACACAATGTTAATTCATGCAGGTGTAAAACGTGAGGCAGCCTCTAATCTGTCTTCCAACAGCAGGACGAAAGCAACCAAATTTGCTTTTGTTTCTCCACATACTCCAACAGCAGATCCCATTATTTATGAGTTAAGTTAAGCAAGCAGCAGTTTGGATGCTCAATTATAAACTGGCAAACATATATGTAGGCCTGTCGTGATAAACAATATATCAATTAATCGAACGATAAATGAAAACTATGGACTTCATTTCAGTTATCGGCTTTATCGTTTCTTCCGGCCTTTTTCTCTTTCTGTTAATGACACTGAATGAAAAAAGGCTCAACTCAGGGGCTTCCACTGACCTTCCCTTCCTCATTTCCTTAGTGCAGCGCTTCTCAATTCCAGTCCTCAGGCCCCCCTGCTCTGCATGTTTTAGATGTACCTCTATTCCAGAACAGCTGATTCAAATGATTGCATGATCATCAAGTGCTTCAGAAGCCTGTTAATCACCCATATATTCAACCCAGGTGTGTGGCATAAGGGAAACACCTAAAACATGTAGGGCAGGGGGGCGTGAGGACCGGAATTGAGAAACACTGCCTTAGTGTAAGTCCCAGCTCACACTACACGATCTTAGAGCTGTCGGCCCATTTTCAAAACATGAGACCACACATTAGCCGACAAAAATCCTTAGGTATAACGGTTCGATCCGGTTCTATTGTGCCGTGTGGTTGTGTGGTCCTTCTCTCTAGGTTGGAGAAGGAGTTAGCAATGGCGGTTAGCCACTCTAACCCAAAACAGCAGGACGCTCTGTTGAAGTATTCCACACTTTCACTTTATTTCGTTTCGTCCATTTAAAGCCAGATCTCCACGGTACTAAGATTATAATCTCATACATGAGAAAAGTAACGATAGTTTACCGCTCTGCACCTGATCATCACCGATGATCTCCTCTACAACAAGAGTTCTCACTCTGCACAATAATACAACTAAGGAAAAAGGGAATAGGCGCCCCCTTGTGGTGATACCTGCTCATCTCTAGGAACCAAGCAGAATAATGACTGTTTCATGGTGTCCAACAATGGGCGCAAAATAATGGCTACAAGTCCAGTTAACTCATTTTAAAAACAGGCAATAATCAATGCTTTACTACAATCTACCTGCAATGCATGTGGCTAATGTCAGTCCTGACTGAATGAAAATCATTATAACCTATTTATGTCACGTTAACGAAGAACAGCTGATACGTTACTAGGTTTACCGGGCGATATAGTATACAGACTTCATAATCTGCTCTCTTTTGGTTGAATGCAGTATTTATTTCCACTTTGGCTTTATGTTGTTTAGTTTTTATCTAAGTACATATTTTGTTGATAGAGACTGAGAATCCATTTTATTTTTGTTTTTGGTTGTTTTGTTTATCAGTTCCAGTGTTCTTTTGACAATAAAGTGTATTTATCTTTGGCATGTATTATGACATCATTTCAATTAAATCAGTGTAAAACGGTCTTCAAACAATATTATCGTTTATCACAATAATTTTTGAGACAATTAATCGCTCAGCAAAATTTGATATCATGACAGGCCTAGTCACGCTACATTAGAATGTTCAGTTCCAATGGTATCAATGACATCAGCAGTTATGACATCACTGTGATACCACAAAGGAATCTCTCTCTTGAATGTAACACACAGACAGCGTTTTCTCAGACCTGTTCCACAGTTCTATCGCGACAGATCACTCTTCAGAGCACGTTCGAAATTAATCAAAACTAGCGGGATATCGATTCCAGATATTACACGCCTTTCAGAGAAGCAAGAACTTACCAGAATACAGACATGAAGCAACAACAGATTACTTGTGAACATGAAGCTTTTCCAGCTGAGCTTTCATGGATCGAGATGATGGAGCTCAACATCCAAGTCGACTACGACGCAGTCCTTTGCTTTGAAAATGACGATGATGGCCCCATTGAGCCGGAAGATGAATCAACAGACATCCAGGGGGAACCAAGTCCTTCCGGAGACTTGGAGAGTCCAAGATTATTGGAAGTGGAGCAGGAAACAACATCCTCTGCTGGCTTCGAGGTTACCCCTTTGGTGGAAGACGTGGAAGAGACAAACCAACACGTCATCAATCTCACAAAGCAGGTAGACGATCTTAAAACAGAATTGCAGAATAAAATTTTTGAACTCCATGAGGAAAGAGACCGAAGGATTGCCTGCCAGGCTGAAGTCAGATCACAGCAGCAGGAGATTCAAAAACTGCAAAAAATGTTGGATAAAGATCGTCACTTGCAAGTGAAACGTGAACATGAAAGAAACGTGGCAGAGGACAAGAGTATTCTTCAACAGCTGGATTACTTTAAGAGGGAGGCTGAAAAATACGCCTCCCGCAATAAAGGTCTGATAGAAGTAATGATTGAAGAATACAGAGTTAGACTTAAATATGAGGAGCAGCTCAAAAGTCACACTGAGCAAGCTTCCAAATTTAAAGAACAGGAGGAAACTGTGAAATCTCTGCAGGGTCAGGTTGCAGACCTGAAGTTAAAGTTGAAACTTGCTGTGGAAAACAACCATCATAAAGTCTCCACCCAACCTGAGGCCTCCCTTCAACCAGAGGTCCCCCTGCAAACAGAAAGGCTCCCTACAAACGGAGAAGTCCAAGCAAAGGCAGACCTTGGATCAACCAGGCAGGTTCAAGGAAAGACAGACCTGGAATCAACCACAGAGGCCCTCCACTCAACCAGGGAGGTCCGAAGAAAGATGTACCTTCACTCAACCAGGGAGGTCGGAGGAAAGACGGACCTACAATCAACCACAGTGGTGCCATGAAAGACAGACCTCCATGCGGCCAACCTCCACTGGTTGGCCGCATGGTTGGCGTTTATGCCAACGCCTTCATGTTGGCGTTGGCATGAAGGCCAAATTATGCCCGGCTCAGCCTTTACGCCGACCCACATCCAGGTGGCACTAACCTAGGTCACTATCCAAACCTAGGCTTGGTTTGCTAACACTGGGGATTACTGGGGAAACAAAATGTTATACAGGTTTGTCAAAAGTATTTGGACTTTGTATTGATTTTCCTTCATTTTAGTAGCTGTAATTTTGCCTAACCCAGACATTTTTCCTAATCCAATCCAATCCTAGTCTATCCCTAACCCTAACATTAACTAAAACTTCATTCACATCTTACCTCTAAACGTTACCCCTGACGCAAAGCAATGAGCATTCATATTAGGACCAGGCTTTGGTCCTAATATGATGGACATAATATGACTCTGGACATATAATGGTGCATTCACACCAAACACATTTTGACCATCAGGCGCATCTGGTGTACATTCAAAGTCTATATGGAGGCGCGTCGAGGGCCGATGTGGCGCGTTTGGAGCGTCGAGCGAGTCCATGGTGTCCAACCGTAAACATAGACTTTGAATGTAAACCAAACTCGCCTGACGCTCAAAACGTATTTGGTGTGAATGCACCATTAGAATGTTCAGTTCCTATGGTAACAATGAGATCAGCAGTGATTACGTCACTTTGATGCATAAAAGCAATCTCTCTTGTGTAGCACACAGTTTTTTTCAGACCCGTTTCTGTTTCAGACTTATAATTCATAAGTCTGAAAAAAAATTATGAATCTTCTACAGGAACATTATTAAAATTATTTGAAGGCACAGAATCAACCAGTACAGGTTCACATTCTCAGGTGAGAAACTAACCTGGTCTAAAGTTAATTCTTAGTTAGTGGAATTACACCGGAGATAAATTAGTTTAATCAAAGCACATCATGAATATGTGTTTGTGTATTCCATATTAAGTACAGAGCATATTAGTTTTTTTTGTTTTTTTTTACTTTTACCACTAGATGATTTTATGTATATGTACGTTATGGCGGCACCCTATATGGCTGTAGCAGAAGTAGCTACAGCCATAATACAATAATACAATTATTGCTTAATTAATTTAATATGCATGTAAGATATAACATAAACAACTTTATTCAAAGATGCAATGAGTTTATGGCAGCTGTGCAAATCATTTCGCTTAGTCCCCACTGCTCAGTGCTTCTCGGTTCCAGTCCTCAGGCCCCGCTGCTCTGCATGTTTTTGATGTGCCTCTATTCCAGGGCAGCTGAATAGAGCTGCCCTGGAATAGGGCAATAATAAATGACCTCAATTATGGATGACCTCAATTATTGAGGTCATCCATAATTGCATGACCTCTTCTGCAGCCATCAAGTACTGCAGAAGCCTGTTAATCACCCACCCATTCAATCCAGGTGTGTGGCAAAAGGGAAACTCCTAAATCATGCAAGGCAGAGGAGGCGTGAGTACAGGAATTGAGAAACACTGGCATAAAGGCCAGTGGCCCTGATGCCAACATCTCCAGAAGACATATTAAAGATTGTATTGTAGCATGGCAAAACATGGAAAACAATTAAGGCTGTGAAAACTTATGCACGGCACTAGTAAAATGTGAGGAGTCAACAGATACAGTGGGGCAAAAAAATATTTAGTCAGCCACCAATTGTGCAAGTTCTCCCAAAAAGATGAGAGAGGCCTGTACTTGTCATCATAGATATACCTCAACTATGAGAGACAAAAGGAGAAAAGAAATTCAGAAAATCACATTGTCTGATTTTTAAAGAATATATTTGCAAAATATGGTGGAAAATAAGTATTTGGTCAATAACAAAAGTTCATCTCAATACTTTGTTATATACCCTTTGTTGGCAATGACAGAGATCAAACGTTTCCTGTAAGTCTTCACAAGGTTTTCACACACTGTTGCTGGTGTTTTGGCCCATTCCTCCATGCAGATCTCCTCTAGAGCAGTGATGTTCTGGGGCTGTCGCTGGGCAACACAGACTTTCAACTCCCTCCAAAGATTTTCTATGGGGTTGAGATCTGGAGACTGGCTAGGCCACTCCAGGACCTTGAAATGCTTCTTACGAAGCCACTCCTTTGTTACCCGGGCGGTGTGTTTGGGATCATTGTCATGCTGAAAGACCCAGCCACGTTTCATCTTCAATGCCCTTGCTGATGGAAGGAGGTTTTCACTCAAAATTTGATGATACATGGCCCCATTCATTCTTTCCTTTACACGGATCAGTCGTCCTGGTCCCTTAGCAGAAAAACAGCCCCAAAGCATGATGTTTTCACCCCCATGCTTCACAGTAGGTATGGTGTTCTTTGGATGCAACTCAGCATTCTTTCTCCTCCAAACATGACGAGTAGAGTTTTTACCAAAAAGTTCTATTTTGGTTTCATCTGACCATATGATATTCTCCCAGTCATCTTCTGGATCATCCAAATGCTCTCTAGCAAACTTGAGACGGGCCTTGACATGTACTGGCTTAAGCAGGGGGACACGTCTGGCACTGCAGGATTTGAGTCCCTGGCGGCGTAGTGTGTTACTGATGGTAGCCTTTGTTACTTTGATCCCAGCTCTCTGCAGGTCATTCACTAGGTTCCCCCGTGTGGTTCTAGGATTTTTGCTCACCGTTCTTGTGATCATTTTGACCCCACGGGGTGAGATCTTGCGTGGAGCCCCAGATCGAGGGAGATTATCAGTGGTCTTGTACGTGTTCCATTTTCTAATAATTGATCCCACAGTTGATTTCTTCACACCAAGCTGTTTACCTATTGCAGATTCAGTCTTCCCAGCCTGGTGCAGGCCTATAATTTTGTTTCGGGTGTCCTTTGACAGCTCTCTAGTTTTGGCCATGGTGGAGTTTAGAGTGTGACTGTTTGAGGTTGTGGACAGGTGTCTTTTATACAGATAACGAGTTCAAACAGGTGCCATTAATACAGGTAACGAGTGGACGACAGAGGAGCCTCTTACAGAAAAAGTTACAGGTCTGTGAGAGCCAGAAATCTTGCTTGTTTGTAGCTGACCAAATACTTATTTTCCACCATATTTTGCAAATAAATTCTTTAAAAATCAGGCAATGTGATTTTCTGAATTTTTTTTCTCCTTTTGTCTCTCATAGTTGAGGTATATCTATGATGACAATTACAGGCCTCTCTCATCTTTTTAAGTGGGAGAACTTGCACAATTGGTGGCTGACTAAATACTTTTTTGCCCCACTGTAATTGGGTAAATTGGGGAGAAAGGCACTACATGCACAGAATATGAGACGTTGTGTGGTGCAGTGGATATTGGGGGGCCCCCAGCTGTCCTGAGTCATGATCCCATCCACGGTTCTTTTGCCGCATGCCTTTCCCACTCCCCTCTCTCCTTCCCTTCCTGTCGGATTACTGTCAAAATAAATTAATTAATCGCACAATAACTTAAACCTCATTCTACCTCATTTCAGTTATTGGCTTTATCATTTCTTCTGGCCTTTTCCTCTTTCTGTTGATGACTCTGAATGAAACAAGGCTCAACTCTGGTGCTCTCCACTGACTCTCCCTTCCTCATTTCCTTACTGTATTTCCCAGTGCACAGTACACGATCTTAGAGCTGTCGGCCGATTGTCTGCCCATTTTCAAAACCTGAGAGACCACAAACTAGCCCACAGAAATCCTAGGTATAACGGTTTGATCGAGTTTGATCGTGCCGTATGGTGTCCAACAATGGGCACAAAATAATGGCTATAAGTTTAGTTAACTAATTGTAGAACCAGGTATTAATCAAGGCTTTACTACAATCTTCCTGTAATGCATGTGGCTAGCGTCAATGTAAAGTCCTGACTGAATGAAAAACATTATAATCTATTTATGTCACGTTAACAAAGACCAGCTGAAAAGTTACCGGGTTTATCAACTGCGGTAGTGATTTCACGCCAACTCCTCCTCTTGTTATTTCTATTTTCTTTGCAGGAAATGTTGAATAAACATTAATGTTGTTTCCACATATCATCTCTGTAGCACTGTGTCAGCTGTTTGGGATTCCCCTCTGTAATTTTTCCTCAGAAAGCTTGGAGGGGAATCTGCTCTTTCTGATTGGCTACCTGTCACATTCAACAGGCTGCGTTAACGCTCCCAGTTGGGCCCTGATTTAGATCGGAGCGGCAACGACAATCTACCGTAACACACCACACACTTGATGATCGGTCCAACGTGTAGTGTGAACTGCACGTTGGTCACAGTCACTGTAATCTTCACTCTTTTGTTGAATGCAGTATTTATTTCCACTTTGGCTTTATGTTGTTTAGATTTTATTCAAGTGCATTTTTTGTTAATGGAGCCTGAGAATCCATTTTATTTTTGTATGTTTTGTTTATCAGTTCCAGCATTAAGTGTTCTTTTGAAAATAAAGTGTTTCTATCTTTGGCAGGAAATCGCATGCATTACTACATATTTTCTATTAAATCAATGTGAAAAGGTCTTGAAACAATATTATCGTTTATTGCAATAATTTTTAGACAATTAATCATTCAGCTAAATTTGTTATCGTGACAGGCCTACATATATGCAAAAAACCCCCCACTTTTTTAAAGGGGACATATTTTGCCAGTCTCATATATAAATACCATTAATATCACAGCATTTATAATGTGTGAAATTACTAGTAATTTAAATATGACAAATATTAAATTAAATAAAAGAATATGTGAATTAAAAGTTAAGTTTAATGTCTTTCAGAGTTGGCTACAGGCAGAAAGGAAAGTACCACCTTTTAGGTTTAGAGTAAATAGTGTAGGTTCTGCAAGGGATCTTTGTCATGTTGGGTGTTAAGTTTCTAGCCCCCCATGCAGAACACAATACAGGAGTTATAGTGAAAGGTGAGTTTATTATAACAGTAAACAATGATTTCAGTGATGACAGTGAGGTAACGGGTCTGGTCCAGGAAGGGGATGGGTTCACGGAACGGTCGGCACACTGAGGGGAGAACAGCAGAGAAATGGTGAGTTTACTGACCGTCAGAGACGGGAGTGGTTAATGAATACTGGATGGATCTTGTTGTGTGGAGATTCGTAGTTTTGGAGGGGCAACTGAAAGTGTTCGGGGTCCTTGCTTCTCTGTGGGTCCAGGAGGGCCAGTGCTCAGCCACCAGAGTCCGGAAAACAACGAGGAAGTGCGTCGGAGGGCGGGCAGGTAAGTTCAGGCGGAACGGGGACAGAGGAGCGGTGCGACTGCCAGTCAAGGAATCCAGGAAGGACTTGTGATCAGACTGAGGAGATGAGTCTGGGAACTCGGGCAACCAGTGGGTAATTTACACAGCGTCACGAGGAAGGTCTTGAACATAGAGCCAGGAGAGATTGTCACGAGGAAGATCCAGGGCATCTCAGGAAGGCACCTGAAGACAGGAGACAACAAGGAGAAATCACTAGGAGGTCAATCAATGAGGAACACACAGACTAGCTCGAGGGGCTCAGCGGTACCGTTACTGGCTAACACTCAGGCGCCGAAGTACTGGCAGTCAGCTCCTCTCGTAGCTCTGGCCTGATGAGCAGATTGAGCTCAGGTGCGCAGGATGACGACACACTTCTCTGAAGAGAAGTGAGTCTAGCAGAAGATCCCACAAAGAAAACAAAGAAACCCCGGAACACAACAATCTTAGATAAACACCATATGTTAAAGCATCGTAAGTCACGACAACTGTTTCAAATAAACTCTTACAATCTGCCAAAAAATAGCACTGCGTATGTATAATAATAGCTGTATTACACAGCTAAGCAAATTACATACGGTTAAATTATTCTGACATAGGCAGTGATTTTTCAGTCCATCCTCTTTTTGTCAGGTTTTCAGGTAAACTGTAGCATCCATTAAACCTGAACTGTTTTGATGGAGTGGAGCAGACTTTGTGCTAAAACGTCTGTTCTTCATCACCTCTCCTTGATTTAGAGCTGTTTTCCTTTATAAACAAGTCGTCAGTCTATTAATCAAACATTTCCGACATGGAAAACTCTGTAACACTTGAACGGTGTCGCCACCCCCCTCAGCTCACCTGGCAAACAATCTGTGCGCTTCATAAATTTCCGCATGTTCAGAAGGGGGAAGAGTGATGTGTTTAGATGCATGAAGAGAAGTTGAGCTTCCAGCAAATTACATTCAAATTGGCAGTGGTTGCCATGGAAATGTATGCCCAACTGATGTTCATTCTATACATTGGAGGTTGCATAAACTGCAAAACATCAGATGTATTTGTAATTGTTGTTTGCTCAGTAATAGTGTTGGCTCAACTGTGAACCAGGCATTTCTACTAATGTTTGGTTCACACAGGAAGATGTTTTGCGGATTTTTGACCTGATCTTTTCCTCCCAACACTCCGATTACTGTGATATCTCTAAAGATTATCTTAGAAGATGTTCATTCTGTATGGGTTTTACAAGAATTTAGTCTAGAAAGAATGCTACGACCTCTAAGTCTTGACCTGGTATCCTATCCTGTGAGGTGTTCTCTGAGGAGAAACAATTACACAGCCTGTTGAACGTTGAAGCTAATCAGAAAGCAAGAAGACGGAAACGCGGAGGGGAATCCAAAACCAAAAGGATAAAACTGCTACGGTGCAACAGAATATCTGGTGGACATCAAAGATATTTTTTTTGTTTTTTTCTTTGTTAAAAATCTCCACTGTTTCTTCCTGGTCTGCCATGTTTGTTTACTCTGAAGTCATGTTTGATATCTAGAGGTTTTTAGAGATTTCCCATTTAACATCTAAATGGTCTCGAGTGAAATCTCAAGAACATTTGAGAGTGATGTGTGTATAATTTGACTGCACACAAATAAACCAGTAATATCTATGAATTTGTATCATTGTGTATGGTCTCTCGGGGTTTGAAAATTAACCAACAATTCTGAAATCTTGCCATGTGAACCAGACATTAATCTAATCTGTCCAAACATGCCAGAATTGGTAACTGTTTTTTTCATTTTCTGTTTTGAGCTTTAACATTGATCATCCTAAGTAAGACTTAAGATTGAGCTTTTGGGTTTTCTGTCAGTTCTCTCATCATTGTGAAGTTTGCCCTTGGGTGAATTTGCTATAAGATTTGGCTGGTATCTTAAATGTTTTCCTGTTGGTAATAATCTCTCTCTCTCTAAAGAATGGAGGTTTAAAAATAGCAATGACCTTTTAGCGAATTGATGGGAAACAAAATTTGCTTGTTCATTGGTGATATTTGTCTACCTTGGTTGTGTGTTAAACACTTGAATGCTCCAGAGAAACAAGAAAAAGCTAATGCATAGATAATCTCTAAATTGTCTTCAGTTTTATTGCAGAGTCACAATCTGGTTTATTCACTCGCAGCCTATAAAAACTGACAGCCTGCAGTATTGTTAGTAACTATGCTGGCCAGATGTTAGTCATTTTCTCCATGAACACCTCTCTTTGTTTTTAGTTGTGCTTTTCAAATGAACATCTTCAGCTTCCTTTGCTGACCTGTCTGTTTTCAGCCTGAGTTTCCTGTCACTACCTGCTTCGTCGACTGATAAGGACCGCATTATTTATAATTACTTGAACAGACATGAATTTTCACTGACAACCATGCAAAATGTTCCTTTTTCGTATCCGACGTAGCAACCACAGTCCTGTTTCATCGCTGCTCTCGTGGCATTGTAAAAAACGACCATGTTTTAAATAAAAACATCTGCTGTCGCCTTGCACCTTTCACACATCCGTATCTCACCTGGCTTGCCCTGCGGGTGCCGTCTGCTTCGCTGCGATTAGCTCATTGTTGGTGACTCAGAGGCAATCAGACACAAACCTGCACCTGGCACATCTGAGTTCTGCAAACTGATGATTTTTACTGGAAGCACACTCTCTAACCGTTACTTCCGTCTACCGTGGAATTGGACGAGGTTTGTTAAAGTAAACCACCCAGTGAGCTGTCCATCACTGCAGCTCTTGGTGTTTGTATGTGAATGAATATGCTGGCTGATATTCAACACCTGTATTTATCGACCGACACAGCTCACTAGACACTTCTCCAGGGGGACATAACTCACCTCCCATGATTAACACCTCTGCAGGGGTTGAGCCACCTGCTGGGGTAATTAATGAGGAGATCTCTGTCTCTCATCGTTTGGAGCACATGTTGGGGCTGATAACCTCTGTACATCCTGCTAGTAATGAAATTAAAGCTGTCTGTGTCGTAATGCGTTTGCAGCATCACTAAGCTCTTTTTATGCAGCACTCAGAAGGCCTTTGGTTTGCTAATTGTTGTCGTCTCTGTTTAATTAGTGCATGTGTTTCATTTTTTATAGATTGTTTACATTTTAGAACTGCTCTTAAACTCCAAACATAAAGCTCAAGGCCCCTAAAAGTCACCAAAATCTAAACTAAAAACATTTAGAATTGACTATCATTAACAGCTGAGGCATTTTTTTAAGTTACTGGTTATAGTCAGATATTTGATTGACTTTGTGATCTATAATTAAAGATCCCAATTCACACATGCTTTTGTTCTTAATGTAATGTGAAACTAAAACTGATCACTATTCTAGATCTGGACAGCTGCTATGGATAATTTTGACTAGGCATGCCAAAATTTGTTTCCCCTTAGAAGAAAGAAAATGATAAATGATGATGAGATGTTAAGTTCTTGCTAGTATGTATACCCACATAAGTGGTCATCTGTTGTAATATTTCAACAATGGCCAAATTCTTTTCTTTTTCTTTAGTCACCATCTGAAAGTGTAATTTATCGAAACATCTTGTGATATATTACCTCTGTCATTGCCATGTGTATTGCTAAAACCATGACAATAACTAGAAAAATATTAAAAACTTATTCTGTAACAACAACAACAACAAAAAATGGATCTGGGTCCTTTTTGACTGGGTCATTTTTAATAGCTTATTGTCCTATTCTAGACATGCCATTCACTTGCAAAGCAAATAGATGATAATATCCATTTCCAAACTGGTCTTTTGCCAGTTATGTCCAAACAGAATCATTGCAGGCATCTATATGGCACATGTGTTCTGTACAAATAAACATGCTCAGTTATTCTCTCAGTTAGCTGCAGATAGAAACACAGGACAGAATCCTCAGTTATTGCTAGCGGTCTTAAAATATTTTTTGCATATTTAAATGAATGTTATGTGGAATAAATCCATATTTTTTAAAATGAATTATTTTGGTGATCCACTGGTTTCCTTGCAAGAAATATTTTCTCTGAAATGGGTTGCATAAAGTTTTCTTAGAAGATTGCATCTGGATTCCAGCCTGGTGAGTCGAGCTGTTGTGAATGAGCCAAGCACACCCATTTAAACTCTGAATAATACATCACCTTTGTGATCTTTGAGATCTGCCAGAGAGCTGGCTGAGCAGCAAAAGATTCTTTGCTGGATGTCTGAGGGAAATGAATGAAACATTGTCCCTTTTGTAGAAAAAGAAAAAAAAAAAATACACACTAAAATGAGTATTTTTATTTTGTTTGTGTCTGCAGCTGCAAACAGACGCTGTATGCAGAGAAGCTGCCCAACACCAGCATCATCATCCCGTTTCATAACGAGGGCTGGTCATCTCTGCTGAGGACCGTCCACAGCGCCATCAACCGTTCTCCTCCAGAGCTGATCGCAGAAATCATCCTGGTTGATGACTTCAGTGACAAAGGTAAATTCTTTTTTTATAATGATTTTGTAGGCTATGCACTATCTAATGTATTATTGTGAAGTGATTGATGCAAGGTTTTAGAAATGGGCTGCAGGATTTGCAGTTGATTGGTCTGTTGCCTTGGACCAGGAAGGACTTGCATGTTGAGTTTACACATTGTCCTTGTTCGTTATTGGGTTCTTTTTACAAAAAAAAAAAAAAACTGTTGTTAATTGGTCTCTGTAATGTAAGTTGCCCATAGTAGTGACTGTGTGTGGGTGTGTGTGTTCATGGGTTTTTGTCTCTGTTTTTTCTCTATTTTCCCTTCTCACACTTATCGACTGATGGAGATAGGCACCAGGCCCCTGTGAGACCTTGCAAGGATGGACTATGGATGTATTGATAATTCTCACACTTCTGTTCAAATGACAATCTGAAAAAGACTCTCATGCATCTGTATGAAGCTTTTGAGAAAATACTATCCAGAGACTGAAATGTTTGCTCCGTCTTCTTTTGAAGTCAGATTGACTCATCCATATTGAGTCCAAAGTCTTTATCATAACTTTTTAAGTCTTGCCACAGATCCCCAATTTTTAGGATTTAGGCTTGTACCTTGAATAATTCTAAGATATGGGAAGGGAACCTCAGACTTAGTCTCAAGACTTTCAGAACCCCTAATAGTTTTATTTTCAGTTAGATTAACTTACATTAATCAGGTCTTGGCATTTATAAACCTCAGAAGTGAAAAATTTGCTATACCAATGTAATTCCTACAAATGTATGCTAAAAATATTTTGAATCTTTAATTACTTTACACAGACAAGCTTCTGCCAGATTTTTGTTTCACTCACTCCTCTTAATCACTTTGCCTCAGTCTCTTGTGCATGGATGCAGGAAAATGTGCATCTTTAGATACAAAGGAGTTAGGTGGGTACACACAATGAATCTTTGCATTTGTGTACTTCTTATATATCAACACAAAGTACTTCTGTTGCACAATCCAACTTTAACTTCTCATTTGTTACTTGTAGCATGGAATTCTACTCAGTTGTTTTCTTGGTCATGTTTTATTTATTATTTTATTGTCATATCTGTTCAGATCATTCATCAATATGTTGATGATGTTATGCCTTTTTATTACTTTTAATGAAATATGTGAGTGTTTCGGTTCTACGGAATTTGAATAGTGTAAAATCTTAATTCCTGGACAATTTTCTTCAATTTATGCAGGAGGAAACCAAAGTTCTATTTTGTGGTCTGAATGTCTTGGTGCAGCAAAACGTTTGACAACAGCCTTCCTGGATCACCCACAGCTTGTTTAAAATGCAGCTGCTGGGGTTCTAAGTGCTCCCAAGATATACCATTACTGATCGTTCTGGATTTGACTTCTGTGTAATACAGGTTATGATATATACGGCTGTACTGTGATGCACCTTCGTACATTTATAATCTGTTCAGTCATATGTCTTTACCAAGTCCCTGAGTTTGGCAGATCAGGGCTTATCTCTCCCTCAATGAAGGCTAAAATTAAAACATGGCAGAGTGTCTGTCAGCTGTAGCTGCCTCCAAGAAAATACAATTGAAGGTTTGGTTGTACCTTGACTAAATGTGAGAAATTCAGGAGGTTAGAAGTGTTGCAAAGCATTCTGTGGCTTGAGATATATGCTTTAAAAATGTAACTAAACACCAATAATGAATTTGCCCTTTAAACTGACTCACTGTTGAAATATTGTGCCCTTACAGAATAAACCTATATATCCGATTAACATCTCCTTGAATTAAAGGCAGCTTTTCTCAGTTATTATTCCTTACAGCACTAAATGAAGTGTTTTACACCTTGTTAATTACCACTTACCGTCACCGTCCCTTACTGAAGGATATGTTTAGTGCCCGTCCTGTCGACTGTAATGAAATGTTCCACTGCCTAAGGCTCATTTAGAGGTTAACAAACATCAAGAGCTTTGAGACAAAACCATCCCACTGCCAAGTGAAGCAGAAACAAAAATGCTGGCAAACACATGCTGCAATAGAATCTGTTAACTTAGAAAATGCCACAAAATGTTAGTTTGGAAAAAAAAACAACTATTTTACCTTTTAGATTTGGTTCAGTTTGGCATGATAGCATCATACACCTGGAGCAGATTTGTTGGCTTTACATCAATTTTTCACCATGTTCCAAAGGTGCTCTGGTGGATTAAGATTTAGTGACTATGGAGGCTGTTGCAGAACAATGAGCTCATTGTTCTGCTGAGAAAACTAGTCTGAGATAAATTGTGCTTTGTGACATGATGCATATTCTTGCTAGAAGTGGGAATCAAAAGAAGGTCACACTGTGCACATAACAGGATGGCAGCCAATGTGGTACAAACAAACAACCATGGTAATCACTGATAACATGAAATGGTAAATTTAGAATTCTGTATTAATGGCTTCGGTAGTTAAACGTTTTGTTTTTTTTAAATCTTCATGCACATCAGTTGGAATGAGTCTTGTTCAGATCACAGATTATCAGTGATGAACACGTAAGAAAGTTTGTGTTTTTTAGTTCTGCTCTACTACTCTAGTTTCTGTTACTCTAAGGTGTTCAGTTGTGAAGTGGAGAGTGAAGTTTCTTCCTTTTCAGCATCAACTGACTACTGCTTTATATTTTCCAGCTATTTAAACATTGGGATGTCTGTTTGGATTCAAGGTTTCCCTGTTGCTGGGTTGACAGCACCCTTCATTTCTCGTGGCATGATTGAGCCTTTCAGCCTTCTGCTGAAAGACGAGTTTCAGTGAAATCACCTCTTACTGTCTGAAAGTGAAGAATACATCTTTACTTTTTAAAGCGTGTCTGCCTTGTGGCAGATTTCAATCCAGAACCTATACTCTTCTCTCCATATCCCACAAGCCCTAGAAGCATCATGAGATTGTGTTTCATCTTTTTCATGCTTCTTGTTCCCAGACTTGCCTCTCAGTGCATTTTGCTGTCTTTCAATCAAACATGATTGCAAATTAAATGTTAAAACATGACTAGCATCACATCTAATGCACATAAAGAATAGCGAAATATCATTTGGATGTTATCAATCATCAAAACCTATTATAATATAAAAGGTTATTTTTCTTTATCCACAAAGGGTCATAATTATGCACTAAAACTAATTTATGTCTGAGTCTTGGGTTTCATTTGTGTTTCTCTTTTTATCACCTCCTTGTTTTATATTTACTGTCTTAGACATATGGTTCATTACTTGGTGTTAGTTGATTTATTTATGACTTCTGCTCTCTGGGCTTTTGTATTTTATTTACTTTGTTTGCTGTTATTCTTTTTTCTTTGATTTTTAACTTCTCTGTTTATTATTCACCTTTTCTCAGTCAGTTTAAAAAATAAATAAATTTTTTTTATCCCTTCCACAGCTGTTTCCCATTACCTAATTCCACACTACCTCAGCTGTTCCCATTTGGCTCTGATTAGACCTTTAGGTGGCTTTAATATTTCCATTTCTCATTCAGTATAGAAGCTTATCAGTTCTCATTGTGTTTTAATTGTTCATCTTGTTATTATCCTCATATTTCATCAGCTGTCGTCCGTTTTGTCTGCACTTGGGTCCAATCATATTTGCATCATGACATAATATGGCCATACAAACCAACTATTGTTTGGCAAAATGTCTCTGACTTGAAGTCGGAGGATTGCTAAGGCAATTCTAGAAGCTTTGTATTGGAACACTGTTGATTGAAAGTGAAGTTGGAGAATTTTGAGACACTCCTGCATGGCATTATAGTGTCAGCAGCATACATAACAGTTGACGCAGAGATGTTAGGCTTAAAAGCCTTACTTTGAGTCTGTCATCTTTCGGTATTGTTGAGGAGGACCCAAATAGCTGCAGGACAATGACAGACACATAATGGAGTGTGGACTGATGGATTTAAAAACTTAAGAATAAACTCATGTGAAACACACAACAACAACAGTAGAATCCAGCAAAGAACAATGAAAACCAGTGAGCTTGTACACTGGGAGAAGAGTGTAGAATGACTGGGAATGTAAGTGACTAAATTATGGGACTTATGATATTCATGTCATAAATAACTATGGAAGAGCAGAGCACAGAAAAATGAACTGAATATGACAAATGGTTTTGTAGAATATACAAGACACAAATTAGAACCAAATCTCAAACAGGACAGAGTTCTCCAAGTATGCTTGTTATTGTGGCCCAACAGCTCACTCTTCATTTTTATTGTTAACACCAGACTGGGCTATGAACTGCTTTAGATTCCTTAGCATTAAAAAGGATTACAAAATGGTAATGTTTTTCACACCTTTGGTTTAAGGGGGAGCAAACATTTCTCATTGGCTTCTGATTCTCTGTTCATGTTTTGCTCTTTCCATTCTCACCCTTTTGCCACATCTGACCAGCAGTCACCTCAAATATAGAGCCAACACTTCAACCGTGACGCTGAGTGACAGACAGCTTGCATGTTATGAGATCAGAGCTGAAAACACTTTTTATGTGGTCCTGGTTTAACTTGGTTTTCCTACTTTGTGGTTGAGGCTGTTGTCCTTGACATTATTTTAACTTTTACTTTCGTCACACTTTACACTGTAACAGTGATTTTGGGCAAATCAAATTGTCTGAAAAGATGCTGAGGTGGAAGAATATACATTTCTGGTTTCAGAGCAGTAGAGCAATTCCTCATCAGCTTCATCTTCTATCTACTGTGTAGAAGAAAAAGTTGATCCTCGCAGCTCAGCATTTGCTTTTGAGCATGAGTGATGAATTATGCTGGTGGAACCCAAGTCATTTCATGGATTTATGACCACACAGGATAGCAAAAGTTGTTATAATTCCACATGTATGGGTGGGAAGAAAAACTGAAAAATAATTTCATCATGTCTGCATTAGTAAAGATAGATACATTTGTATAAGATAAAGAGAAGCAAACCATGTGCAAAGAGCAAATGGATTTCAAAATACTTAAAATCCTGAACTGAGCATAATATTAGTGCCAAACGCTCAAAATTCTTAGTACAACCTCTTGCTTTGATTTTATATCCATTTTCCTGTATCCATCCATCTATTGCTGGTCACAGTTGTAAAGTTCAACACGGAAACCCCCCCAAAAATTCTTTCTCTGTCACAACCTTCTTTTGGTGAACCCCAAGACAGCCCCTGGCCAGAAGAAAGGTTTAGCAGTTCCAGGGTTCAGCCCCTGCTACTCCTCCCAGTGGGAGATGCCTCAAAACGAAGCTATCGTTCAGTAGATATCTGAATCAAATACCTTTTTAACTACCTCAGCTGGGTCTTGAAATGTTCCAGCATCAATTGACCGACAAATCAAGACCTTTGCCCTTCGGCGAAGCTGTTTCTTTCCGTAGATCGAAGGTGCAATCTCTTTACTGCAGTGGGAGCCCAGCTTCATCTACCCATCTCCTTCTGACTTCTCATACTTATGGGGAATGTGTAGATTTTGAGCAGGCTGGTTAGTATAGAATGAATCAAGACTATCAATGGGGTTCTGGTATGAAGCCTAGTTGGATTTACTAAATAAATCCAGATTGTGGGACAAAGGGTAGTAAGTCAGTGAGTTCAGATCATGTCCAACAACCATATGGGTTCTACTTTTAGCCCAGAATTGTCTTTCGTCAAATCTGTTTTGACAGTTAATATAAGGCTATTTTTTAATTCCATTTGGATCCTCCTTTCCAGCTATTTTGAATGTAAATGGAGCTTCTAGGTAAGCCCTGAGTGGACAACAATTTTGAATAGCGAAGTTCACTTTTTCAAGAATGGGTGTTTTGTCCACTTTAGATCTTCCCACTGGCTTAATACCCCTAAATCAAATAAGTTAGTCAATACCAGGAAGATGGTAAAGGGGGTAATTTAGCCATCAATTCAGCTGTGTCAAATAAATCTGGAATCTAAAACATGCAGGGCACCAATTTTGAAAGAACGGACACCCTTGGTTTTTACTTTGGATGATGTTCTTAATCAGTTCACAATCCTCTGAAGACCTTAAAATGCTTTCTGACAGCAAAGTGCCTGGAGTAGAAAACATTCACCCAAGGATAGGATGACATGTGAGGTAGCAGTAGATACAGTGTCACCCATTCAGTTCAGCATTTATGTGTTCAGCTTTTTGGGTTTTTTCCTTAGAACATAACTCTAACGCATTTATGGAAAATTAGTCAATTTGTTTTATGAAGCATATCTAAGATGTTCAAAACAAGTTGAGCTTGGGAAGCTGAAGTGCCTAAGTGCAATGCTACATGACATGTGCTATTGTCAGCTTCTGTAGTAATGCTAAGAAGATTTTTGCTCCTTCTGTTGGTTTTAAAGGAGACTCCACGTCTGTTTTTCAAAGATGTACGGTTATATAATTGTGCATCTGTTTGCAGACATTTTCATGTGTGAGTGTAAATGGTGAGTTTAGGAGTGTATCCAGCACCAGCTTATTTGGGTTTCAAGTGACAAACAGTCCTAAAACAGTTCATTCTGAAAGCTCAAAATAGGCAGAACTGACAAGATTAAAGTTGGATTATACAAGAATGATTGTATGCAAAACATGTAATAAACATGCTCTGTATAGACCATAGACCAACCCTAACCTGTTCAATGAAGCATAATAGGTCATCTTCAATGTCACATAGCATCCAGACAACACTTACAGGGTGACAGTTTGGGTCCCTTTTTTTAGCAGTCAAGACTTGAATGTGTATTTCTGCTGTTGGAAGATCATCATTTACAACTTTTTAAATTGATCTTATTCAACTACGTTTTCATCAAAGGATGATAAGACAGATATATTTACTTACAAAACCACATGTAGCATTTTACCACACAGGAATATTCACAAGGTAATGTTCCAGTTCGTTAAGTAACTCATAAAAAAAAAGCGTTTATAGATGCAACAGCAGGTGAAAGTCTTGCTGGGTGAAACCCTCTCACCTGGCAGCCTGCCAGCGGGACCACCTGCAACTCTGCTGGCGCATTAGATCAACTCAAGGCAGAAAACTTTGCTCAGGATTTAATGATGTGGGAAAAAAATTATTCATTCATCTCCCCTGGTCGAGGCACAGCAGGAATTCAAAGTGGAGAAGTTGAGAGGAGATTTCAGGTAGTCTGGCTGCCATTGTGATGAATCAAGTCACAAATTCTCTGGAAGATTAATATTGCAAAAGAAAAAAAAACAAACTATTTTTTTACAATGTATATATTTGATACCAGTGACAGTGGGTCTCCATAATAAATCCTAATGAAAGATAATTTAGGTTCAGTTACCATTTGATAGGCTTCACAAACCATTAAGGTTGCTTTTGCTCAAATTATTTTTTTTTTTGAAGAATTAACTGAAATAGTAGATTGAAGTTTTTCTGTTTGCCTTACATCATGCAGATCCTACTGTTAGGCAAGATCTTCAAGATGGCTCCAACATTTAGTTGTTGTAGTGGAAAAAAGAATAATTTATTTCACAGTAAAGATTCTTAGATCTCGAAGAAATCCTTGTGACTAAAAATCTGAATTTAAAATCCTTGCTTTAAATTTTGAACTAATTTGGTGTGACTAAATTTATAATGTACTCATTAGAATTATTGTCTCTTGGATTATTGTACTATTATGAAGCACTTAGTTATTTTTATTTATTTTTTTTTATATTAGACTCTTGAAATATCCTAACATGTAGGCAGCAATCTTCTCCATGTGAAATACCTAGACAGGACAAGTACACAACATCCAAATATGCTTGGTCTAGATTCCAGAGCAATCTAGAAATAAGTATATTTGTATATTTGAAATAAGACAAGATTAACTTACAAGTCTCTTTTCAGTTCGATAAGAGCTTATTTTAAGTAAAAAATTCTTTAATATTGATTAGATTTTCACTTAAAATATGGAAAAATGTTTTAACATTAAGAACATATTTGCTTGAAACAAAATCCTGTCTTGCTGAAAAGTCACTTGTAAACAATTTCTTCCCATTTTATTTCTCTGCGTACTAAGATAATTGCACTAGAAACTAGATAAAAATGTCTAGTAAGATTTTTTTGTTTTTGCATTGCAAAGAAAAAAAGCATACCAATCAGGTTAAGGTTGTAACGATAAAACAAACTCGGCCAGAACCCAAAACGCAGCCAACACAGAAATAAGTTTCACCTGATGTTTAATGACAAAATAAAAGTTTAAATTGGGCTCAGGGAACAAACGGGAAACAGGGGCAAAAACCACCAACCAGATGCTGAGAAAAAGATGAACAGGGGTCAGGCACGGAAGAGCCAAGGGCAAAAGAAACCAGTGAACGGAAAACAGGAGGCAGGGTCAGCGACAGGCAGGGTTCTTCACAGAAGGTCAGGATAGTGTCAGCAGCCGAAGGACTAGGCAGAATCTGTGGTGAAAACAGGCAGGATCAAAATTCAGCAGGCTCATAGGAACATGAAACAATGGCTAGAACACTGCAACAGGAGCAGCAGACGATCTCGCACTGAGCAGGTGAAAAGCAGCTGTATAAATAGGGGGCAGCACAGTGCAGGTGAGAGCCATAAGCAATCAGCACAGAGGGTGGAGCAGAAAGGCAGGAGCCATGACAAAGGTAAATGTTTTAGTTTGCAAATTAAGTTGGTTTTTTTTTTACAATATTGTTAATTTGTGGACAATTAAAATAATTGTGCAACTTGGTTCACTGCCAATAAAAACTTTTTGAATCTTTACCTTAAACATGATTACAGCAACTGTAGGTGAATGATATTATAAATTCTGCATGTTCTGAGCTCATAGTCTGTTTGGGAGACTAAAAATATCATGTATAGTAGATTTTTCTCATATGTCCTTAGTAATTGTGCCAAATACATAAAGCTGCCACTTTGTCTCCTTTTTGGACATAAGCATTCTTATGTTTGCCCACAGCCTGGAAAAGAGAACTGCTTCTCCTGTTATTTCATTTGCCTCATGTGTAAATACTTCTGTCGCATTTGTCAATCACACAAAATGCTCATTCAGGAGTGAAAAAGGATGTGTCATGTAATCAGAGCCAGAAACAAAGCCCATATTTATTCAGCAGGACAGCTCTGGCATGCTGCATTTATCAGCTCCTGTGTGAAGGAAACCTGCCATCTACAGATTGATTGTCCAATTACTTTCCCACTTTCTGCTTCCCGATGGGATCAGTTGAGCAAATGGCTGCCATACTTCATTTCAAATAAGAGTGTGGGATAGATGTATGCAAAGGAACTTTTGATGTATTTCCAGTCTGGATGTAAAGGCAGTTTTGTGGGAACACGGAATGGCTCCCAGCAGGAACCAGTGCTGCCTTTAGTCTCAAACCACTGTCGCGCTTCGTGCAGGAGGTCTGCTGCTACGTGTGCGGAAATATATCAGGAGCAGATTTTATGGTATTGTGGAGGAAAATAAGTGACTTCTCCCACCGCAGGTGTACAGTCCAGGCAATGGATGCAGCAGTGAGGAAATAATCCCCCCTTTTTCAGGCTGAAATTCAATCAGTCAGTTGGAATGACCACATCAATGGGAGAAAAGCTTTTCCTGAACAAGGCTTTTCTTCTTACGCCACAATTCAAGATAAGAATGACACTAATGGAGTCTGAGCTCTGACAGATTTTTGCCATTTCTAAAAGACAGAGATCCCTCGAGTTGCTGCATTTATTCATCATTTTGAAATAAAAAATGGCCTGTATTGTCCTGTATCTGTCAAAAAAACACTTTTTTATTAGTAATTTCTGTTTGACTTGAGAATATTTAGATGTTTTGTACTGTGTTTTTAAATTTAATTTAATTTATAATGCACAACCAAAGGGACAAGATCTAGATTGGGTACGAAAGTGTTTTGTTGGAGAAAACAAAACTCCCACAGTGACATGAAGAAACATCTGAACATTTAGAACTAAAAGATAAAAATCAAACACGCATAGTGCAGATTACCATCTAATGTCTGAATAAACTTGCTCCCAAGGTCGACTGAATATTTTTTTTCTTATATATTTGAAATATTGATGCTAATGATTTTCTCACTGGAGAGTCCTATTACTTTGAAGTGTTACTTATTTCTTTGGTATGTAACACAAGGGTAGTTTTCTAAGATCGGTGCAGTTTGGACTGTATGCTTGGTTTAAAGCAGGAAGCTAGCGGCTCTTATTGTTATGAAGAAAATTGCTTTCAGTCAGTGGGAAACCTCTAAAACCCAGAAAGTACACTTTCAGACATCTTTTCTGTCATATTTCTTCTGTAGTGAACATTTTCAGATATCAATGTCATTCAGAGTCTGAAACAGCTGGCTATAAACAATTCTGTTCAACATATATATCCTGTTTAAGAAGCTGCTGTGTGTTTCTCTTAGTCAGTGGCACATTTATTCATTTATTTCTGGCCTACGACAGGGTGAAAAATGTATCTGCCAGGCAGGAGTTGAACTCCTGTCTTAACTGCTTGTTCTGGTTTTCTGTTGCTTTTAGTAAATTAGAGATAACTACACTGAACATACAGACTTTTATGACAAGTGAACATCAAAGTTGATGTTTGGAAATGGGAAAAGATTTGTGAATTGACAAAGGCCATAAAACTCCTGCTCTTTTGGGTTGACATGTATTCCAACACGTTAGTTTTCAAAGCACAAACAGTGGTTAAATACAAAAAAATGCCACTAGAAATAAATTTATTGCCATCATTTTAGCCGCCCTCTCACGTGGTGTCTCTGGGTATCACATACAGTGCATACCCATCTTTTGTGCGTTCTGCGTCAGCAGTGACCAGTATCTATCAAAGGCTTTCCAACAATGGAGAAAGTGATATCTGGTGATGGGGATAGGCAGCAAAATGTTCTCTGATTCTTGTCGACAATAAAGCCTGGGTGTTGTTTGCTCTTAAGAAAAATGTGTCAAAACAGAAGGCGCTCGGTTGTGTTTGGTAAAGCATAACCACAGATCAGCAAAAATATGCAAATAATGGGCATATGATCGCCAGAACTTGACCATGGTGCAATGGAAGAAGATGGTCGGGTGTGATGAATTATATTTTGCTCTATAACACAAGAGTGGCCAAATATGTGTGTGTTGTCTAACTAGACAAACCTTTGATCCTGCTATTTCAGGGTTATGTTGATGCCCATCCAAACATTATTTCAGGAGGCATTGAGAAATGAACAGTATTTTCTATTTCTCTGGACTCTCTCAGAAAAATAACGTAGGACGTTACAACACAGGAAAAACCATCAGTGGTTTAAGGAGCACAGCAATGAGTTCTTGGTCTCCAGATTCCTCAGATCTCCCTAGCATTTGCTTGTGGCCACATACATATTGCAAAATCTAAAAAAAAAAAAATACAAAAAAAAATAAATTAAATAAATTTAAAAAAAAGACAAGAAAAAAAAAAATACATATATATATATATTTTTTTTTTTAAATTAATATATATATATATAAGTCTTGACAAAAAAAAAAAGTTCTCATTTAATAACTTTTTGGCCAGTTGAAAACAGACCTCATGCCTTCATTGAATAAACAGTGTGTTTAAGTTTCAGGACCTATTTTCTACTATTTTCTAAATAATTTAGCTCCACTGGCTGCCTGAGAGGGCTGCTGTCAGCACTGCAGAGCTACTTTGAAGCTTCTTATCAACACATGCAGCCTAACCATCAGAATGATGGAGTGGTGGGGAGAGGAAGCCTCGTGATGGGGGAGATAGGGAATGATTTGTGAGACAGGCGAAGGGAGAGGAAGAGAGGGAGCGAGGCGGCAGTGCAGAAACACTGAACAAAGTTCGACATGTTTATTCATTCTGGTCGGTGTGTGCGTTTCTGCTCCTGACTGAGAACGAAGGGAGATAATGAGGTAATGGTGCTCAGCGAAGTGTGACGGAGAGACGGCGGATATGAAGCGGGAGACAAACGACGGAGGACAAAAGCAGCTAATTGAGAGTTGCCATTTAGAGATGTAGAGCCATCAGTGGTAAGATGCGTGTGTGTGTGGGGGTGTGTGTGTGTGTGTGTATTCAGACATCTTCCTGGAGAGCATAGAACAGTATGAGTCACACTTACTGTCAGAAAACACCATGAACGGCATCTACTGTAGCTCCAGTGAAATATTTACAGACCGGTGTAATGTAAAGCTTCATTTAAAAACCATTTAGCACATTCAGCATTTTTAGAGACAATCTTATGTGTAATGCAGCTCCTTCAATGTTCACGACACTGTGATCCAACGGTTCTATTTTTACTTTATTAAAGCAAATAAATGACACACAAAGCAAAAATGTTCCTTAAGGCAGACATACTGGAAAACAATTTCACATTGTTTTTGATTTCTTTCTTTTGATGCTTGGTTTTATATTCATCAATACTATCTGAATGTGAGACACTTACCACTGGAATAACAGACACACTCACAAACAAAAACATTTGAGCTCCAGGAAGAACAGTTTGTTTTGATGACAATTTGGTGCGCGTGCATTGAAAACATGCTCTCAAAAGCGGAAAATCTCAGGGTGTTTGATATTGAATAGTTAAGCCATGACAATGTCAATTCAATGACTATTCAAAACCAAATACCATGTTTGAGGCTGCAGCAAACAGACAAAGATTTTCATTGTATTGAACAGAGTGTGTTATTTCCAGGCACAATGCTCCTGGTACCCAACATCTCTCCATGGTCGCAGGTCCTTTATGTTGCATTAAGTTGCATCAAATTTCTGCATTTTCTAAGGATTTTTTACTGCTATTCTCTTCACCGACACATTTAAATATTTAGCGGAGTCTCGGTTTTATGTTCAGTCATGATTGCTGATGTGAGTCTTTCATAAAGAACTTATTAATAACAAAATATAATTTAACTATAATAAAAACAATAATGATAATAAACTGGTTCATTTTGCAAATGAGCAGAAATAAAATTGAACAACACTTAAATACCACCAAAATCTGAATACAAAAACTACAATAAAAACATTATGAATTAACCATGTTCCTATAATGTAAAACACATTGTTGTTTTAATCAGATTGACTAAATCTGATTATGACAAGACCAGAGGGGTGAAGGAGAGTGCAGGCAAGCTGCTGGAAAATACAGTGATTTTTTTTTTTTTTTTTTCTGGATGAAAGAGAAAAGCTCCAGTGTTATCAGAAGGCAGGGTTGGCAGATTGCTGATTTCCACAGCCAGCTCTGTTCCATCAATGTCAAATTCATGTCCAGTACTCAGTGTGCAGTCTGTCACACTGGCTGTGCAATTCCCCACCATTCAGTTTTTGGAAGCTGAGTAGTTCTCCAAACTCACATTGCCTGGTTTAGAAATCTCTTCTTCAAGGATTCGACGGTTTTAACAATAAGCACATTAAAAATGTAATTGCTACAATTTCCATTGCATCGCTTTGGTGCTTCTTGGTCTCTTTTCTCAGCTTTAGCAAAAGCCGAGTAGCAGAAAACTCGCTGTCTTTGCACCATATCAGTGATGCCTTTGCCTTTATGAGCAACATCAGTCTGTATTTTAAGTGGGTCACATGGTAGAAAATCTTAGCCTAACGGTGTACAAAACCAAATGCAATATAACCCACACTGTTCTGCAAAGTTTGGGTTTTAACCTTCAGGTGGGGCAGCAGCCAACAATTGGCCAAACTTCAGGAAAACAAAACATTTTTTTTAAATACCACACAGAGTATTAAAGTAATTATTTAGATTATAAAATTCAGTAATTTGCTTTGTCACCTAATGAAACTAATTATGTATAGAAGAAAATAGACACATCCTAGAACATGCAGTTCTATTGGTTAATGTACAACCAAATGGTTGCAAAAACTAATCTTTGTCAATCAATGTGTATTTTCGATGAAAATATAGCCCATTTCTTCACTAGTTGGCATGGACATATGGAATTTTACTTTCTGTTTTTTGTCATACTTCTAAACTTGAAAGTATAAATCTTGTGAACCAGCACACGAAAAGCTGGTCTGTTTACATACCAACATTATCAGCGAAGTGGGCTAGCTGATATATTATCTAAAGTATACAGACATTTACAGGATTGATAATTTTCCACATCACATCATAATGAGCCACAGGCAGCAAATGTCTTATTCAATCATCTCTGTCTTCATAGAATATACGACATTTAAATTAGAGGTAATGACACTGAAAACTAATGTAGCTTTCAAGTCTAATGTAAACTCTTGACTGAAAGTAAAACAGCTGAAGTGTCCACATCTTTTAGTGTGTCTTTATACAATTGGAGATACAGTTCATAAATTGAGGACAAATTCTGGTTAGTGCAACAAAACAGTAAAACAAATTGAAACATTTGTTCGCAAACTGTTTGGCCTCACTCAAAAAGTCAATGCCTTCACATCATCAGATGCACCTTTTTCTTGTTTATGTATTTTTGCTAAAGTTTGAGCTCACATCATATCAGGGGTCCTTTAAGTCAACTCCAAGGAAAATGAATGGATTAGTTGCCAATAGTGTGTCAAGTAGGATTCCCTCTCATATCAGGCTGTTCCTTTTTATTTATTTTCTCTTGATGTTTTCTGTATGACCTGATAGGTTATTCTTATCAAGATGAACTAAAGGTTTTCAATGACTTGAAAAGACAAATATTTTTGAAAAACATCCAAATAAAACCTATGAAGATGTTTGAATTTATCTCCGTGTCCAAAACGGAGTCAAGTGAACAACGAGCTTGGACTCAGGGGGAAAATTAAGAGAGCAATAGAGTTCTCAAGGACGAGGGGATAGTTTGGCAGAATAAATGAGTAGCTCTGGTTATTGGTGATGTGCCAGAGTCTGGGGATTCATTCACTGCATACGATGTTGGATCCAAGACTAATTGAATTTTGGTGAAATGCCTCAGGCTACCTGCTGCCAGAGGGAGTTCTCATGAACACCTATTTCAGTGAATTCAAATACATTAGAGAATTCTGTCAAATTTTTCAAGTTCAGACCCAAATGTAATTAAAATGTGAATTTTGCATAAAATTTAAGGTCAACTATCCAGTAGACTCTGTATCCCAGGACCAGCTTTCCTAAAACAATCAAACTCTACTGTGCTGGAAGGGAGGACTTTGCAGAGTTAGAATGTCTGGTGACTTGTTCGTAAGGATGATAAGCAGAATGATGGCCCAGTTGTTAGCAGCTAAAATTATTACTGGGTGGAACTGAGAGTTTCGATGCTGGTCCTCTAAATCGAAAGAAGTCTGCAGAAGTGATTCAGGCGCTTGATGATGACTTCCATTTGCGTATTTTTAACAGCCTAGGATCCCCCAAGATCTCTCCACTCATAGCTGGAGAGAAAATAGTGGAAAACAATGGATGGATAGATGGATGGATGGATAATGTGATGTCCTTTGGGTCATTCCAAAATCTTTTCAAAGCTCTGAAGTGACCTCAGCATCCTCATCCCTCCTCCGTCCTCTCTGGCACGTTTTAATAAAGACTAATGTGTTTGCCGACATCAGCTCACTCTCATTACATTGATTAATGGCCTCCTTGCGTTTGGTAAACAGTATGAGCTGTATTCCAATTCATTCAGGGAAATTAACCAATCATAATTAAATGCCTCGATCATATTCCCTCACCTCTCCATGAACAGAGCCTTTTCACACAAGGACCAAATGTGCTCTGATTAATTTTTCCTCGTTTTCTGTCGCTTACCAGGATGATGTCAGCCTCTCTTTGTAAGGCGTTGCATTCATAAAGACACACGGCCCTCCGTGTAATGGTCTGTTTTTAATGGGAGTGCAGGAGCGCACGCAGAGGACAGCGTTCCTTGTCGCATGAGGCTGACCTCTGGGACACCCTCTGTCCGTGCTGCAAAGTCATATTTCACAGCGTTTTGCAGGTCAGATGGTGATGAAGAAAGTAAAGATGCTCTCAGTAAACGGAGCTGACCTTCAGTAGGTTCAGATGGAATCTGCAAAAAAGGGATAAAAGGCTGTAATTTGAAATCACTCCAAAAAGGATGAAAGGATTTGATTTGGGATTAGCTTTGGATGCACTCATAACCAAGCAGTTTTTTTTTTTTTGTACAACAGTATGCTTTCAGAATGAAAGGATTAGCTCAAAAAGGCAGCAGATGTTTGTAAAACTGAATTTAACGCTGCATTGCCTTCCATCTTGGCAGAAAGTTGTGTCAGAAGCAGAGTGGTTCGGCTTGTTGAAACCACAAAAGTCAGGTTTTCTTGGGTGCCTGGAGACACTTGAGTCATTGTGGTGTTTGTATTACTTAAATTTGAGAAAAGTTTTCAATTCATAACTGCTTATGTCCAATTTCAATCCAGGACAGTTCAGTCAACGCTTTCAAGGAGAGGTAGAAATAATTAAATAAAAAACAGTCATATATGTCATAAGAGTGGTGTGTGGATAATTTTTCATTTCCACTCATAAAAACCTAAAAGGATTAAAACTTCTTCCGATTTCTTTTTCTTTTAGTGCAGGTCAGGGAATATTTCTGATTCCTGTTGTGCAGTGCAGAAAGGCAGCACAGTTAGCTCCGTACTTGGCAGGGAAGCAAATAAAAGTTTTTCAAAGATAAATTGAAAAGGTCAATTTCAGACAGGCTGCATTGTGGCTGTTTGTAAAGAAGCTGTCAAAGTCATATGTCATGTTTTGACTGCTTTAAACCACTGAGAGCTCTGAGAGCCAACATTCTTATCATCCTTCAGCATTCAATCCAAAGAAGAGAATAAAAAAATGAAAAAAAAACTGAATCATCCCTTTTACCTTTAAGAATGAGCGTTAAATATATATACTGTATACACTGATATTGAGTGTACTGCTGAGGCTCAGTGTTCAATATTGCATTAATATTAGTTAATAGCGGTTTAACCTGGTTAATATATGCAGCTCAGATTGACAGATACGTTGGGGCTTCGTCTGCAGCAATGAGGGGGTTAGTCTGGTCTTTAGTGGGGAAGAAAGAGTGGAGCTGAAAGCAAATAATGGGTGTATAAAATACAAGTTATTTTAAAGCAATCCCTTTAGCTAGAAAAATGGAAAGAAGTATTGGCCCCATTCCCATCACTTCCCTTTTTTCTGTGCAGAGCACCTGAAGGTGGCCCTGGAGGATTACATGACGAGATTACCCAAGGTTCGCATCCTGAGGACGAAGAAGAGGGAGGGTCTGATCAGGACTCGGCTGCTGGGAGCCGCCGCCGCTAAAGGGGAGGTCATCACCTTCCTGGACTCTCACTGCGAGGCCAACGTCAACTGGCTGCCGCCTCTGCTGGGTGAGAAACACGCAAAGGAATTCAAAAATACCAAAAATGTCTGCCACTTATATCGCACAAGCATACACATTTTAATTTAAAGCTTATGTCTATTATGCTTCATTGAACAGGTTAGAATAGGTCTATGGGCTATACAACATGTTCATTAATTTTTTTGCACAAAATAATTCATAGATAATGAGATTTTAGTCTGCTTAGTTCTGCCTATTTGAAGCCCCTTTCAGAATGAGCTACTATAGGGCCTCTGCCACTTTAAATCCAAATAAACTGCTGCTGGCCACGCCCCTCAACTTAGCGTTTACACTTGCACGTTTGCTTGCAAACAAAAAATCGCAATTATACAGTGATGCACTTTTGAAAAGCAGAAGTGGAGCCTCCTGCAAAACCAACAAGAATGCAGCAAGTAGTTTCTGGATGGTAAGTTAACAACAAAAAACTTACCTTTCCAGCAGCCATGGCACAGTGGTGAAACCAGCTGGTCAAACATACTGGAGCTCAGTTGACTTAACATTTGAGAGGTTTTCAAAACATTTTCCAGACACCAAAAATCATGAACTTAGTGACAAAAACTGATGTTCTTTTTTTAAGCACCTGAGCTAGTTTTAGAAGCAGTAGACACACAAGTTGAAGTAAAACAAAAAAAAAAAAATAGCGAAATGTGAATTTTGCATCCCCTTTAGATTATATATACTTCAAAAACATGTTATGAATATAGATATTTCTGAAGCATCTTCAAAGGACATAATCATTGACATTTGACATGACATTTGGCATGATGATTAGCATTGTTCCAGTTTTATATCCACCTATTTAATAATTTCAGTATAATGTATGCAAGTAAACATGATATGCTTTTTGCCTAACATTTGACATTTGATGACATTTACAGCAATGGTTTAGTTTTTAAAATCTAAGAACAAATGAGGCCATAAATCAAAAAAGATTCTCATCTCTTTCTTGTGTTTCCACAGTGTTAGACACTGGTACTTTAACTTTGTATTGATACATGGTCTGTCGCTACTGCTAAGTAGAATGCAGGCAAGACATAATAAAGCAAACAGATTTTGACAAGACTGTTTTATAAAGAATAAGAATATGCCTAAATATACTCAAAATTACATCAAAAATAAATTCATAAATGTTGGTACTCTTAATTCCAAAGTATACACTGCTGGCTTTTTTTGTTTCTGAAGAACACTAGCTTTAGAAAATTATACATATTAACCTTTTATAGGTGGTCATAGATTGATTTAAAGCAAATGTAAAAGGTTGGCTTAATCCTCTAAAAATACCAATTTCTATAGTTTTCATTGTGCCCAACTCTGCCAGGCCACTAGGCTGACTTTGGCAATTCCATCAGAAACACACTTTCAATTCTCAAGTCAGCAACCCAATTTGATACATCAGAAATTACATCAGTTCATAAAAAACTTAGAATTATAAAATGTTGTGATTTTCCTAAAATGTCATCACTTCTGATGTGTTGATTATGCTTTGAAACTCCTTTCCTAAATGTTGAACTAATCAAGTTGCCCACTAAATGACACAGAGACGTTTAGAGGCACATCAACCCCACTGAGAGGCTGAGTGCCTCTTCCCCTGTCTCATGGATTTGCTCACAAACACATTCTCACTTTCTCAATGACCCTTTTTTGCCATCAAGGATGAGTGTTCAGCTCAGCACGACTCCAACTCATTTTACAGCAGAACGTTTAACCCGGGTTACCGCCCCATCCAACTCTTTCCAAATCAAGTTGGGATCAGATGAAAGTCTTCTCACTTGGACTGTGGAAATGTACTGTAGCTATAGTATTCTAGAAACTACCTGGTAAAAAGGCTACTCAAGTGCTCAGTAATGGATCAAAACATCAGTCATTTAATATTTAGACATTACACAATCAGACAGACAAAAATATAAAGTTATGTGGAGATTTTGGTATTTTGAGGACCTCAATGTAAATGACTCATATAACATAATTACACAATAGTAAATTCAAGCAAAAGAAAAAACATCCACATCAACTTCTGGCAGTAGAATACTTATGAAACTATAAAGAAAACTGCAGGTTTTCTTTATGCGGATGTGTGTTCAGTCAGGGATGTTAGTCACAGTGGGGAGAAAATCCAAACATTTTACTCAAGCGATACTTCATTATAAAATTACTTAAGTAAAAGTAGAAAGCATAGAATAGTAGAAATAAATATTTTTTTCCCCAAAAAGTTACTCAAGTAAAGATAAGTGAGTAAATGTTGAAACCAAAGTGCATTAACTGAAAGAGAAAACTTCATAGTTGAGCTTTTAGTCAGCTAAGATGGGAGATAGTAAACCTCACAGAAAACACTCTGAATGAAAAAAAAAAAGAAATAATCCAGTCCCTTCAAATATCTGTCAAATGACTTGAAAACATATTTGCATATTATTCAGTATATTCCCCTGCTGTAATTTTAAGACACAATTGAACGTGTCCCTCTGTTTTTAGACCGGATTGCCCAGAACCGGAAGACCATTGTGTGTCCCATGATAGACGTCATCGACCACGACCACTTTGGGTACGACACACAGGCGGGAGACGCCATGCGGGGGGCCTTTGACTGGGAAATGTACTACAAACGGATCCCGATTCCTCCAGAGATGAAGAGGGATGATCCCACTGAGCCTTTTGAGTGAGTAACAGCAATCTCCAGAAATGTGGTGGAGTTGTACCACAAACATAAGTATACTATAAACAATGGATTAATATCTTTGGATTGAGTTTCCATTTGATTGGCCTTATACTAAATAAAAACTTAATTTGATAGATTTCACTTTACAGTTTTGTTGGACATTTTGAATTTGAATTTGAAAAGGCAATGCAACTGAAACAATGTAATGTTCTTTAATTTTGCGCATATTTTTGCAGAAGGAAACATTTTTGAAAAGGTGAAAACAAGAAATTATTTTGCTGACTTGACAGAAATCCACTTAAAAGAACCAATGCAGAATGAAACGATGAAATTTGCCTCATCAGAGGAGTGGTGCACTATAGACATTACAAAATAGATTACAGTTTAAATTTTAATGTTTTGAAGATCAGAATATAATGAAAAGACAAAATTACTAAATACACATTGATACATGGAAACAATGAAGCAATATTGGAAAGAAGAGTCAAAATTGCTGAACTATAATTTAAGAAAAGTTATACAGAAAACAACAAAGAAGTATTGCTGTTTAAAATATTTTCAAAAACTGTTGAGTTATGTGGTTAATTCAGATTTTTTTCACACAAGTTTTTTCTTCATTGTTTTTTAATAATAATTTAATTAATAAATATTGTAATGGCTACATGTTAATACTATAAACAACTTACCCATAATCTGGTAAGGGTCTTGCTGCCTACACAAGAATAATATATTATCACCCAGAAGTCATGCTATGACTATTTGTATTGTGGATCAAAGGTTTTCATCTCCTTAGCTCTTCTTACTAAAACAAAAAGTTAAAAATATAACATTGCACTGACTCTGGTGTTTAAAAGACGCCCATGAATATCTTCAGTATCTGCTGTGCTGCTTTGATTGTGTTCATGTCTTGTGAAAACTGCAAAGACCTGTCGGTTTTTCACAGTGGGGATCTTTTCTGCTTAGTGGTCCTGCGGTGTGAAGAAAGCCCCAGAGGTTTTCTTTTGGCTGACTGTACAAAATCTGCCCCGTTTGCCTTTAATTGATCTTCCTCAGGGACAAATTTGGCAAGAAAAGACCACCTTTAGGGATGCTGCCTCCGATTTTCTATTTAATCAAAGGCCAGTAGCTATAGCAACGTTGAGCACATTTATGCGCAGCTTAGTGTATTCCTTGCACTGGATAATACCGTTGTTGATGGGTAGACAAGACAGATCAGTTTGTTTAATAATGCGTTTGCCAGAAGGAGATTTCATTGACGGCTGACACAAACAAGCGTTTGTGCGTTCACTTGCTGCCCTAATTTTTTGCCTCAGGTTCAGCAGACGCTAACAAGCTAACGGGTGGTGCTCTCTGTACATCGTTATGTGTTAGGAAGTAGTGTCGCAATAAATACACAACTTTCTTACAACCGTCTCCAGGTTTAAGCAAAGCAAATATTGGAGACCCTCCAAGTACTGTAGTAATTTATAGTTAACTTAGTTACAACTTATTAAAGGCTAGTTTGTGCACTGAATAGTCTCTAATTGGTTGAACAACCATCTTGTTGATATTGAAAAGATGTTTAAGAAATATTTAGTTATTGGATCTTTGTTTTGCTGGAAAAAAACAAGGATCTATTATATACTTAAAACATATGTATGCTTCATATAGCAAGTAGGTCTATACAGTTTAGCCTCAAATTAGTTCTACTCCTTGCAGATTTAGAAATGTTGTTTTCATTCAACCAAAAAGTGTGTTTTTGCTAGGAAATCCGATCGGTATTTAAAATGCACATAACCCAAAATGACATACAGTATAAACTCAACAGGCTCATATGCTGCAGTTTTTATCCAACACTCAAAAAATATACCTTTAATAGGCCAGCAGCAACTATGCGTAACTGTTCCTGCTTTACTTCATCTTCCAGGTCTCCAGTGATGGCAGGTGGGCTGTTTGCTGTGGACAGGAAGTGGTTCTGGGAGCTGGGAGGATACGACACCGGCCTGGAGATCTGGGGAGGAGAACAGTATGAGATCTCCTTCAAGGTAAACAAGATAAACTGAAGATAGATATTTACATATGTTTGAGTAAGCTATTTTTTGCTGTCAGATAATTCAGACAAAATCTTTCTGCTTTTAGGTCAAATAAAATAAGCTAACACTGCAAACACACAAAATCTAGACAAATATTTCTGTCTAGTTTCTACTGCAAATATCCTAGCACATTTGAAATAAGACAAAACTAGCTTACAAATAACTTTTCAACAATATACTACCTTGTTTTAAATAAATAATTTTTAATGTTAATGTTAAAAAAGTACTAGCTTTTAGGTGCATTGGCAGCTAGTACTTTTCATTATATTATGATACTCGGACACGATTTATTAAATTAACATATAAAAATACATTTTTATCATGATATAAGTGAAATAATCTCTCTATGGAACAAATACTTTTTCATCAATATAATAAAAGTATTGACCAAGTATATCCTGCTGAAAAGTTACTTGTGAGTTATGTTTGTCTTATTTCAAGTGTACTAAGATATTTCCACAACAAACTAGACAGAAAATAACAGCATATAAAAAGTTCTGAGTAAGCATTAAGGTAAAAAGATAAACTCAATTTCAGTCTCTTTGGGTCATAAGCTGAACAGTTTGGAAGCCACTCACTTCACTTAACGTCAACCTGTCTGTCAGCCATTTTTTTTTATTTATTATTATTCACCAAAATGTAGATACGTTTAATCATCATGCTTTTGAAATCAGATGATGGTCACAATTTTTCCTAAAAATGTTGAGTAAGCAAAAATACCAACGTGTGTTTTAAATCTAATTGGTTCTCCCTCTCACACCCCCAAAATGTCTCTTAATTTTGGTCAAATAGCATAATTGAAATGACACATTGCTCTCGAAGTGGTGTTATAATTAAACGTTTGTACTGGCATTGGTTATCAGTTAAAATTAGATGGGGAACATCTGTATTACACACATACTGTATAATTCAAATAAGTCTCCCCTGGAGCTAAGCGCTCTGGAAGAAGTGAAAATTCCTTCTATTTGTGGCTTTGAGTGTGAAATGAATGACAAACCTCCTCCTGACCCAGCGACGAGCACAGCCAGAAAGCCTCTGATGTTTTTAACTCTCATCTGAAGCTTTTCATCTTATTTAAGTAATTAGTGAGATAATATCCCACACCAAGGTTATTATTTCAGCCAGGATTATCATGGTAAGAAATTATTCTATCAGCACATGCCTTGCTGTGCCTCCTAGGTCTACTTTATGTGCTCAGATATTCAATTTGGTTTCGTCTTTATTAAGATCCCCATTAGCTGATACGCCACAGACAGCCAGTCTCCTGAGGTGGAGATTAACAGGCTCTCATACTAATCCTTACAAGCAAACTGCTGCTCCCACCGACAAACCAGGCCTTGCTTGTGTTTGGAGCACAATCGTTTAGTTGGTTAATCTGGAATTCCATACTGGAAACACTGGTGTGGGAGCACTGAATGTCTCCAGCTCACACAGCGAGCTAATGTCTGAACACGTTACAGCCTTACATGCATAGTAGAGGGATAATACATTTTCCCGATTCACACATTTCACACACACAAACAGACAGAGCCGCTCTTCAGACACGATTTATTAAACCAACATTCAAGAGCCACAAATGTGTTTATTTAGAGCCGAGGTGAATGAGAACAAAAGCTTCTAAAAGCTCAATTTAACAACCAGATGACCTCAGCAATTATGTAAAAACTCAAAATTCAAGGTGTTTTTTATTTGTATTGCGGCGCAAACCTCCTCAGTTTCAGGGTTTCTACTCAACCTGGAAAAGGGTTGAAAAGTATGGAATCTAATCCACAGTCCTCTGTGATTGACTGTCTGTCTGTTGTCCACCCAGCTGTCCTTTTATTCATTTCCTTCTTTGCTTTCTTCTTTCCTACTTTCTCCCTCATCCTATTTATGCATGGATTATTTTTCATTTTTTCTTAATTGCCTTCTGTCTTTCTTTCCTCCGTTAGTTCTTTTTTCCTTCCTTCCTTCCATCCATTCGTCCTTTCTTCCATCCTTCCATCCATTCATCCTTCCTTCCTTCCTTCCTTTCTTTCTTTCTTTCATCCTTCCTTTCTTTCTTTCTTTCTTCCCTCCCTCCCTCTCCATGTTCTCTTTGCCCTCCAGCTTCTCTATCTTGCATTTAGCTTTTTGTTGTCAAAGACAAAGCCCCTTTTTCCAGTTTGCCTGCTTTAGTTAAGTCATCTTTTCTTTCTCATCCTTTTTATTTATTTATTTTTTTTCTCCTGGTTTATTTTCAGCATCAGGAGCCAAGCAGGAGAAGAATGACTCTTTTCTTTACGTTGAATGAGGATTAAAGTCATGAAAGCGTAATTCAGTGTCTGCTATGTCACATAATGAGTCACAAAAATAAAAGAGCAATTACGAAAAGGGTGAATTGTTTTGCATTATGGTGATTTAAAAAGAATTGAAACCTTTGTTGAGGAATTTGAAAGGTATTTTACGAATTTTGTTCTTAAGACATTCTGCAGCTTTTGCTTGTGTTTTGCAAACTACTGTCGCCTTGACGTTATGTCTCATCAGATGACAGGAGATTTTAAAACCAGTCAGATTAAACCTTAGCATCAATTTCACACTTTTTAGCTTCTTTCAGTCAACACATCTACATGTGTTTTTGTAGGTGTGGATGTGTGGTGGCCGGATGGAGGACATCCCTTGCTCCAGGGTGGGGCACATCTACCGGAAATATGTTCCCTATAAGATTCCCGGCGGGATCAGCTTGGCAAAGGTAGTGCAGCACGTTTTATGATAAAATGTTCATTTTATAGAGATTAGGTCTGAGGGCAGAGATGAACCGTACTAAGTGGGGAGATAAGATGCTACAGACTGCATAAAATGTCTTGATTTAAGTAAAAAGTTACTTTTGGCAAAAAAAATGACATTGTTTTAGGAAGATGAATATATAGATTATACAGGATATATTTTAATGTTGTTCTCATAGTAGTCTTCCATTTTTTTTCTTTAATGGGAATCAAAATTCGTTTCAGCAGATCAAAACTTTCCAAAGAAAAAAGAACAAACGGGAAATCAGCTTTAAGATTCTGTTTGTTGCATCATCACATGTCCAGTTTTTAGTGACTTTCTCGTTAAATTAAGCCTGTTTTTATTAATGCAGGGTTTCTTTAAATACATAAGCTGCGCTTCTAAACCACTTTCCTTCAATTATTCCTTGAATTTGGTTCATTAAACAGAAGTAAAATGTTAATCTGTTGGAATGTAGGAAATCAGATCCATCCAGGGCAAAAATAAAACAGAGTTCAAAAGCTGTTTTTACACACCTTAATTTACAATACAGCTACAAATCAACATATGCAGCTGTTGAGCTTGGAAATGTGAATATAGCCTGAGAGTTTTTGTGTTCTGAGTGAAAAAGCTTAAAAAAAAAGTTGATTTTACATAAATACACATACAACATCTGAGTTTCTCCACAGAGATAATTGAATCCATGAACCAAACTGGACAAACTGTTTCTTAATTGCCTGCAATTACGAAACAGATTTAAAACAGGCTGTAAATACTTTGCAACAGGAAAAAGACTTTGGAAAGTGTGATCAGTTGCAGAGGAGTTAGATAAAAAATGCAGTGCGGTTTGCATTCTTCTTTCTCTCTCTCCTGGTGGTCTATAGTTAGTGAGATCTTTTCTCTGGGCCTACGCAGGTGCAGCGATGAAGAATGTGTTTCAGTTCCTTTGTTTTTAAAGCACCGCCACAGAATGGATAATTCTCCTAAAGAGCTAAATCATCTGATATTCAGCCGGGCACCATTCATTATGTATGCCCTTCGCCTCTCAGGCTGGAACTGAGCGCAGAATGCAGCTCTGTTGTTTTATTCCAACCAGCGGCGTTAGCAGACGGCCTTTCTAACATGAAATTTTGAGGTCATTATTTGCAATGCAGAAAACTTTGACCTTGTGTTGTTGTTTCTCACAGCTTTAAATGATTTTCTCTTTACTAAAGGCTCACTTTGTGTCAATGCTGACGGCTTTCATTATCGCAAGATTCAATAAAGTAAAGCGTGCCAGTAGGATTTTTAAAAAAATCTATGAACTGTTGTGTTTGCATGATGATATGACTGTAATATAGTTTTAACACGGAGCGATTTGATGGATTGCAGAATCTCAAACGGGTGGCGGAGGTGTGGATGGACGAGTACGCTGAGTACGTGTACCAGCACCGGCCCGAGTACCGCCACCTGTCAGCCGGAGACATGACGGCACAGAAGGAGCTGCGGAGCCGACTGAGCTGCAAAAACTTCAGGTGGTTCATGAGCGAGGTGGCCTGGGACCTGCCGAGACATTACCCTCCGGTGGAGCCCCCTGCCGCTGCATGGGGGGAGGTGAAGACAAAATGTCTTTTAAAGTTGAATGACTGCATCCATATTGAGAGTCCATAATGACTCAGTGCCATGAAAAAGGCATTAAGTAAATAATTGTACTGACATTTTTGAAATTATTTATATCACATCATTTTTAACAATGCTTAAAATTAAAAAAAAAAAACATAAATTGACAAAAACCAGAACAGCAACTTTTAAAGGGAAGCGTAACTGACATAAACACAATTTTTGATGATTAAATGCGCAGTATTTTCTATTTTCCAGGCACATAATGCCATTTCATAGAAAAATCACGTAATTACTTTGCCTTCACTTAATAGAAATTTTACTTTGCAATTTAACGCCTTGAAGGTGTGTCTCTGTTTCTTTAAAACTCCTGCTCTTTCTGAAGCTGTCTTCAGTCATCACAATGTCCCTCCTCTTATTTACCCTTTAGCAACATTTTTGCCAGTTTTGCACAGAGATGAAGTGAAACGGACGTGCAATTCCATCAGGTGTTTGCTAGTTGTTGCTGGCTAGTCTGAAGGAGTTGAGTGGCGAAGTCATGGGGGAGAAGCTCAGAAGTTTGGAAACTGAAACACAGAGGAGGAGCTCCATCCTTGAAGGCGGACCTAGGGCCAGCCAGGCTTTTTGGACAGCTGAACCGTTGCCTTGGAGATTAAATACATTCTGAAACAAGCATGAATGAATCAGGGCAACACTACCTGTAGGTTTCTGATGAAGGAATAAGATTATAAGATTAAAATTCAAAAAGTGAAGTTTACATACTAATGCCCCTTTAAAATTAGGACAATTTATTCCCATCTGAAATGTTTACGTTCACAAACAGGCTAACATCAGACAATAGCACATCATTACTCATCGTACTAAAGAGGTTTGATTATTATCAAACACTTTATGAATGTGAAGAAGAATTTGAACTTCTTTTCTGGATTTAACAAAAAGCCAATCAAGGGAAGCATTAAGGAGAGAAGTATAATTTGTTTTTTCTATTTTTTTTTTTTTTTCAAAAAATGGTTGATAAAGGCTTCTTTAAATATTCACAAAGCAAACCTGATATTTGACCCTTCAGTAATCATTAGATTTAAATGGAGAAGATTGACACATTGACTACCTGATGCAGTAGTTCACACTACACATTGGCCCTATCATCAGGTGTCGGTAGATTGTCGTTGCTGCTCCGATCTAAATCAGGGGTTTTCCCCGATTGGGAGCGTTAACGCAGCCTGTTGAATGTGACAGGTAACCAATCAGAAAGCGCGGATTCCCCTCCAAGCTTTCTGAGGGAAAATTACAGAGGGGAATCCCAAACAGCTGACACAGTGCTACGGAGATGATATGTGGAAACAACATTAATGTTTATTCAACATTTTATGCAAAGAAAATAGAAATAACAAGAGGAGGAGTTGGCGCGAAATCACTACCGCAGTTGATAAACCCGGTAACTTTTCAGCTGGTCTTTGTTAACGTGACATAAATAGATTATAATGTTTTTCATTCAGTCAGGACTTTACATTGACGGTAGTCACATGCATTACAGGAAGATTGTAGTAAAGCCTTGATTAATACCTGGTTTTACAATTAGTTAACTGGACTTGTAGCCATTATTTTGTGCCCATTGTTGGACACCATACGGCACGATCAAACCCGATCAAACCGTTATACCTAGGATTTCTGTGGGCTAGTTTGTGGTCTCTGAGGTTTTGAAAATTGGCCGACAATCGGCTGACAGCTCTAAGATCGTGTACTGTGCACTGGGAAATACAGTAAGGAAATGAGGAAGGGAGAGTCAGTGGAGAGCACCAGAGTTGAGCCTTGTTTCATTCAGAGTCATCAACAGAAAGAGGAAAAGGCCAGAAGAAATGATAAAGCCGATAACTGAAATGAGGTAGAATGAGGTTTAAGTTATTGTGCGATTAATTAATTTATTTTGACAGTAGTCCGACAGGAAGGGAAGGAGAGAGGGGAGTGGGAAAGGCATGCGGCAAAAGAACCGTGGATGGGATCATGACTCAGGACAGCTGGGGGCCCCCAATATCCACTGCACCACACAACGTCTCATATTCTGTGCATGTAGTGCCTTTCTCCCCAATTTACCCAATTATCTGCTGACTCCTCACATTTTACTAGTGTCATGCATAAGTTTTCACAGCCTTAATTGTTTTCCATGTTTTGCCATGCTACAATACAATCTTTAATATGTCTTCTGGAGATGTTGGCATCAGGGCCACTGGCCCAGGCCTCTATGGCAGTGTTTCTCAATTCCTGTCCTCACGCCGCCTCTGCCTTGCATGATTTAGGCGTTTCCCTTTTGCCACACACCTGGATTGAATGGGTGGGTGATTAACAGGCTTCTGCAGTACTTGATGGCTGCAGAAGAGGTCATGCAATTATTTGCAGCTGCCCTGGAATAGAGGCACATCAAAAACATGCAGAGCAGCGGGGCCTGAGGACTGGAACCGAGAAGCACTGAGCAGTGGGGACTAAGCGAAATGATTTGCACAGCTGCCATAAACTCATTGCATCTTTGAATAAAGTTGTTTGTTATATCTTACATGCATATTAAATTAATTAAGCAATAAATTGGCTGTAGTACCGGGAGAAGAAGTAGCTATAGCCATATAGGGCACTGCCATGGTAACATACATATACATAAAATCATCTAGTGGTAAAAATAAAAAAACTAATATGCTCTGTACTTAATATGGGATACACAAACACATATTCATGATGTGCTTTGATTAAACTAATTTATCTCCGGTGTAATTCCACTAACTAAGAATTAACTTTAGACCAGGTTAGTTTCTCACCTGAGAATGTGAACCTGTACTGGTTGATTCTGTGCCTTCAAATAATTTTAACAATGTTCCTGTAGAAGATTCATAATTTTTTTTCAGACTTATAACTTCTAAGTTTGAAACAGGAACAGGTCTGAAAAAAACTGTGTGCTACACAAGAGAGATTGCTTTTATGCATCAAAGTGACGTAATCACTGCTGATGTCATTGTTACCATAGGAACTGAACATTCTAATGGTGCATTCACACCAAATACGTTTTGAGCGTCAGGTGAGTTTGGTTTACATTCAAAGTCTATGTTTACGGTTGGACACCATGGACTCGCTCGACGCTCCAAACGCGCCACATCGGCCCTGGACACGCCTCCACATAGACTTTGAATGTACACCAGATGCGCCTGATGGTCAAAATGTGTTTGGTGTGAATGCACCATTATATGTCCAGAGTCATATTATGTCCATCATATTAGGACCAAAGCCTGGTCCTAATATGAATGCTCATTGCTTTGCGTCAGGGGTAACGTTTAGAGGTAAGATGTGAATGAAGTTTTAGTTAATGTTAGGGTTAGGAATAGACTAGGATTGGATTGGATTAGGAAAAATGTCTGGGTTAGGCAAAATTACAGCAAATGAGGAAAATTAATTCAAAGTTCTAATATGGGTCCAAATACTTTTGACAAACCTGTATAGCATTTTGTTTCCCCAGTAATCCCCAGTGTTAGCAAACCAAACCTTGGTTTGGATAGTGACCTAGGTTAGTGCCACCTGGATGTGGGTCGGCGTAAAGGCTGAGCCGGGCATAATTTGGCCTTCATGCCAACGCCAACATGAAGGCCCTCCATACAACCAGTGGAGGTTGGCCGCATGGAGGTCTGTCTTTCCTCGGACCTCCATGTTTAATTGGAGGTTCGTCTTTCATGGCACCACTGTGGTTGATTATAGGTCCGTCTTTTGTCTGACTTCCCTGGTTGAGTGGAGATCCACCTTTCGTCGGACCTCCCTCCTTGATTAGAGGTCCGTCTTTCATGACACCACTTAGGTTGATTGTAGGTCCGTCTTTCCTCGGACCTCCCTGGTTGAGTGAAGGTACGTCTTTCTTCGGACCTCCCTGGTTGAGTGGAGGGCCTCTGTGGTTGATTCCAGGTCTGTCTTTCCTTCCCTGTTGATTAGGTCTGTCTCTAACCTTGTTGATTCAAGGTCTGCCTTTGCTTGGACTTCTCCGTTTGTAGGGAGCCTTCTGTTTGCAGGGGGACCTCTGGTTGAAGGGAGGCCTCAGGTTGGGTGGAGACTCTATGAAGGTTGTTTTCCACAGCAAGTTTCAACTTTAACTTCAGGTCTGCAACCTGACCCTGCAGAGATTTCACAGTTTCCTCCTGTTCTTTAAATTTGGAAGCTTGCTCAGTGTGACTTTTGAGCTGCTCCTCATATTTAAGTCTAACTCTGTATTCTTCAATCATTACTTCTATCAGACCTTTATTGCGGGAGGCGTATTTTTCAGCCTCCTTCTTGACGTAATCCAGCTGTTGAAGAATACTCTTGTCCTCTGCCACCTTTCTTTCATGTTCACGTTTCAGTTGCAAGTGACGATCTTTATCCAACATTTTTTGCAGTTTTTGAATCTCCTGCTGCTGTGATCTGACTTCAGCCTGGCAGGCAATCCTTCGGTCTCTTTCCTCATGGAGTTCAAAAATTTTATTCTGCAATTCTGTTTTAAGATCGTCTACCTGCTTTGTGAGATTGATGACGTGTTGGTTTGTCTCTTCCACGTCTTCCACCAAAGGGGTAACCTCGAAGCCAGCAGAGGATGTTGTTTCCTGCTCCACTTCCAATAATCTTGGACTCTCCAAGTCTCCGGAAGGACTTGGTTCCCCCTGGATGTCTGTTGATTCATCTTCCGGCTCAATGGGGCCATCATTGTCATCTTCAAAGCAAAGGACAGCGTCGTAGTCGACTTGGATGTTGAGCTCCATCATCTCGATCCATGAAAGCTCAGCTGGAAAAGCTTCATGTTCACAAGTAATCTGTTGTTGCTTCATGTCTGTATTCTGGTAAGTTCTTGCTTCTCTGAAAGGCGTGTAATATCTGGAATCAATATCCCGCTAGTTTCGATTAATTTCGAACGTGCTCTGAAGAGTGATCTGTCGCGATAGAACTGTGGAACAGGTCTGAGAAAACGCTGTCTGTGTGTTACATTCAAGAGAGAGATTCCTTTGTGGTATCACAGTGATGTCATAACTGCTGATGTCATTGATACCATTGGAACTGAACATTCTAATGTAGCATGATGACATTTGTTTGCAATAACATGAATTTCTGACCTCTCACCATCAGGCTGTGGCTCCCATCAAGGAGCCAGGATCCAAAAGAAAGTCCAGACCCCTCACATGTAAAATCAATTAAAACTAAACTTCAAAACAGCAGAAGAAGGGCTTATTCCACATTTTATGTATTTCTAGAAAAGTCAGACAAGTAAGTAAAAATACTGTCATTTAGTGCAAATCAAATTCTATATTTGTCTATTTGTGTTTAGATAAGAAATGTGGGAAGTGGGATGTGTATGGAGATCAAACATTTTGTGTCTGGGAGTCCCATCCGTCTGGAGAACTGTGTGAAAAGTCGAGGGGAAATCAGCTGGAGCCATGGACAGGTAGCTGTCATTTATATGTGAATATTTATTTAACCAAACATTTACACTGTATTGGATATAATGTGTGTTGTTAGCTTTTAAATTTAAAGTTGAATAACTTAAAACTGTCTGCTTATGCAAATCCAAGAAAGATAATAAAATGTTAGTATTTTGGTCTTTTAGAGGACCAGCTTGCATTATTTCACCATTATCAACATATTACTTGAAAATGGTTCTGTGCAACATTACTGTTTATCACACTAAGTCCAGGGGTCATTTATTGTCCAACAAAATTTAAAGCACCAACCACAGACAGGGTGCTGCTGATGTCGGCTGTGTGTGTGAAAAGTTAGGGGCTAATTGCTTGAACTGATGTTGTCGATATTTATTGCTATTTAGAAGTCCAATGAACTTTATGTTGGTGGTCAGATTAAGAACATTCTTTTCCTACAAACAACTTTCATTTAAACCTAAATTCAGTGAGTTAATGCTCAACGGCTTCAGTGTTTCTGTTTTTGTACAGGTGTTGACGTTTGGTTGGAGGGAAGACATCCGGGTGGGTGAACCCAATCACACGAGGAAGGTCTGCTTTGATGCCGTCTCACACAACAGCCCTGTCACTCTGTACGACTGTCATGGCATGAAGGGGAATCAGCTTTGGCGCTACAGAAAGGTACGGAGCTCCAAAACTATAAAGAACCAAAACTGAATCCAGATGTTTGAGTATCGGCTTTGATGCTAAATTTAACTACTGTTAATTTAAACACGCATTCCTACTGGCTGTAGTTTGAGAAGAAGGAACACAACAGAGTATTTTAAGATCCGTGGCGGTTTCCTGTTCTCCAGGATAAGAGTCTCTACCATCCCGTCAGTAACAGCTGCATCGACAGCAGTACCAGCGAGCGCCGAGTGTTCATGAACACGTGTGACCCCACCTCTCTGAGCCAGCAGTGGCTGTTTGAGCGAACCAACGCCACCGTGCTGGAGCACTTCAACAGGGGCACCGAATGAGGTCAGGGGGCAGCAAGACGAGGCATCTTCCAAGGAAAGGATCATGAAACTGTGATCGCCTTTGTTCAAGTGAGTGTCAAGACAAAAAACAAAAACAAAAAACTATGTATCCACAAGCCAGAAAATCTATACAATTTGTATGAAAGTTTACATCTTTAAATCTCTGTCTGTTTAGAGGATTCCTTCCCACTTGCACAAACTTGGCCAATTAAAGCATCTTTTTGGCATCAAGTGTTAAAAAAGCAATATCAAATATTAGTATAAGTGTTACTGATATCGGATTTTTATTTTACGCTTATGGGTTTTACCGATGTTCATCTATATTACATATATTTCTCTACACTTTTCACACTGTAAAGAAAAACTCCCTAATATTTTGCTTCAGCTAAACATCCACAGTCACTAGCACTGTCACAAACAAAAACCACCATCAGTTATTTTTATAGGCTCAGTTTCATTCACTGGAGTGATACGGATATGTAAACAAATGACTATCAAATGAACAAACTGATGTTAATGCTGATATATCGTGCATCAATAGTAATTTGGCTGCCATTAAACGCACAATGGTCTGAAGTCGGAAATTAGAAGTGGCAGGATGCAGATAACTGATTGTAACAGTGAGACCAGGCTGTTTTACACACACACACACCAACAATGGACATAAGGGGACAAACGTCTCATAGTCCAATAAGGCTTTTAATAAATACCAATAAACTTACACCACTTAAATAAAACTGGAAATAAATATAGTGGATAAACAAAATGCATAGCTAAGGCGTAATAATTTTAAACCACACTGGTTTAAATTGGTTAAATCAGGTGAATTAATTTAAGTGTTGGCTATTATTTTAGATTAATATTGCTACAGGCTATTAGGTAAAAAATAAATGGTCACTAATACCATATAGAAACGTTGGGCAGATATCGGATTTAGCCCCGCCCACTGAGTGTGTTCGGTAAGGCTGACAGATAAAAGAAATCCAATATGTGCTGCTGGACAGGAATATTTTTTTCTATCAATGATTTCACCTTATTTATTTAAGACAAACCATTTAGTTACCTGGGACATTTTAGAGAAAATAAGTTTCTTTTCCAAGATTTACAGGAAAGAAACTTTTTTTAATTGTTTCTCCAATTTCAGCAGCTGTTCTCCCCTAGATGAAAATGTTGTTTTTTTGGGGGTTTTTTATGCACACATTGTAAGATTAATATAAATACTTGGAGAATCAATTCTTAATGTCTTTTTAATTTGGTAAGTAGGACATTTGTGAAAGTTTGTTTCAAAAATGAGAGATAGAGGGAAAAAAAAAATCTATCTTTGTTCCTTGTCTGTTTTCAAGATAAGACTGGAAGTTCCAAGACAGAAGTTTGCTGCCTGATCATTTCCCGTGGTACAGCAGAGATCCAGCGCCCCAGCTGACAGCTGAAGAGTTGTTCAGACCAAACGCCTCGACACCCAGAATCCAATCATACAGCTCAAGCTTGTGATGTGGAAGGAGGTAAAAGAGAGACACGCTTCCCTGAACACAAGCTACTCCTCATTCAGTCTATCTTCTGCCCACTGAAATTCACTTGCCAAGAAATAAAGATAAAAATTGATTCAATAAAAAAAAAAAAAAAAAAAAAAAAAAAAAAATAGAAAAAGAACATTTCTGAATTGTATTCTGTCCTTCTCCAGGGTGGGAGGACCACAGTGAGATCTGTTTGACCTGCTGGAAACCTGAAAAGCTTTCAGAGACTTTCAAAGGCGGCAAATATTTGCTGAGAGGCGCGCTCCTTTCATTGACAGGGTGCATCTGTCTGCACACACTGGTGGATTTGAGGGGTGATTTGTTCTTTTGCATTCCTTGGTCTTGTATTTTTCTATTGCTGGCATGTTTGTCATTTATGGTGCTAAACAGCTTGTGAAAGCAGAAACTGGAAAAATTGATTCATTCCTGCCCAGTGAATCATGCTATCCTTTTTTAAAAGGAGCAACATCTTGTTTAATTCATCCTTACAGTAAAATTGTAATTTTTTTTCTAATATGTAATAAAGAAACCAAATCACAGAAGTTGACTTTGCTGTTCTTTGTGTATGTGTCGTTATGCTTCGCTGTCTGCAAATGATAAACCGTGGGCTTTAACGACATCAAATCCTTAGTGAGATAAAGAAGAAGATACAAATTCAAGTTGCAACATTTCAGAAAGGGTTTAAAGTAATTTAAACGCAGACAGAAAAGTTTAAAGCAGTTTTAAGTACAAGATAAAAATAAAGATAAAAAAAATCAGGCAGGTTGACAACTTATATTGAAACATACAACAGTACACCTTTTCAAAACGTCTGATCCATATCATGAATTGTTGCTGTCAAGGACTTCATGGCAGTTCAGTTCATAGCACTGTTAACATTTTAAAGGGAACCTATTATGCTTCTTTTTAAGTTAGAATGCCTTTGTTGGTTATAAAACATGTTCATTAGTTTGCACAAAAATCCCCCAACTCAATGTCAGACTTTATACACAAAAATGGTGGCAAACTGATTGTACAACCAAACGTCTTTGACACTGAGTCATATCCAAAAGCAGGAGGACAAGAGCCTCCAGCAGAACCAAGAAGAATTCAGAAAGTGGTTTCTGGATGATAAGTCAACAACAAAACGCATGTCTTTTTCAGCAGCCATTGTACAGAATATACAGCAGTTAAACCAGCTGGTCAGCCCACCACCAAGCTGATTGGGCTGCTTGGTGGTGGGCAATGCCTGCTGATTGTGACTTCATAATTGGGAGGTTTTTGAATCGGTTTGTTTTTCAGACGAGCACTAACTTCCATAAAGAACATCAACTTTACCAGAAAATGGCTGGATGATTTGTCTTAGTTCTTACACAGTTTCTAAAAGCAGCAGAGACCCAAATGAAATTACAAAAATGTGCAAAAAGTGAATTTAGTGAGGAGCAAAATATTGCTGTGCTTTGTGTTGTTAACTTCACAGGATGTTGCCGTTAGAAGAGGTAGGCGTAGATACAGAAACGCTCAAAAAAAATCTGCTGGACTTTACAGGAGTCATAAAGGCAAACAGCTGAATTTTCCCACACAGGAAGGAAGCTGGTGGATTTCAGAATAAGCTCAGTGATCAAGCCAGTGGGTTAGTGAGAAGATCATGTGGGCTGAAGGCAGAAGCACTGCCAAGATTCTTGCTCTGGAGCATCATATCGTGGCTGACCTTAAAAAAATTAAATATATAGCATGAAAAACATAAACATTCATGCAAAGACGCAATATTATACCAGATGTGACACATGGAAAGTATAAGAACCAGTTAAAAGACAAAAAAAAAACATTATCAAACATCATATCAAATCACAAAATTAGCAGCAAACTGCAACTGGAGGGGCTGCAGTTGTTACATTCGTTGCCATCTGCCACTTTACAGATTTCTTTTTTTGTTTTATTTTAATCACATTTTTATGCATGTTGAGATTACTGTAGTACAAAACTGTTTCTTTTGAATTCCTTGTTTATCTGTGATTTTATACTTCTATTATGTTTAAAATAAATAATAATAATAAAAAAACCCTACCATTTGAAGGCTCAAAAGAAATCAAAGACGCAAACAGAAAATATTGCTTTTACTATTCACAATAAATGAAAATGAGTCTTTTACATCATTATGGCTACATTGAGCAGAATTGCTGTAATTTATTCACATTCAAGGGTGTTTGTCCACAAACAACCTGCTTAAGATCACAACACAGACTCTGAATTCTGATCAACACGTTCAGGCAGCCGGCTCTGCACAAAAATATAATCAGGCTGTGGTGCAAACATCCCTGCAGCATGTCTGGGTACTCAGCTCAACACCTGTGGATATGTTCAGTAAACTGGTAAAACAGAGGTCAAGAAACGTCATCATATCTCCTCAGCATCTCGGCAGCCAGCTATCATGTTCCCGGGAGGAAAGGCAGATTCTTGGTCCAAAGTTCATTTGCGAGTTTTCTTTCCTTATTGACATAGAGCAAGTCATCGCCTTGAGTGGCAAACGCAATAGAACTTATTGACTGTCTAATTCCAACAAGAGCAAACACAACAAGGAAGAAAAATAATTTGTTCAAACTTAGTCACATCTAAGGTTAGACATGCTAATAAAATGATTTTATTTCTCTGGAACCCCGTGTCATGTCCACAGTGTTCATCCAGTCACTGTCGCTGTTCACTCAGACTAGAACTGAGCTGCTCATGGTGGAGCAGCTCTGTGACATTAGCTGTGGTTTGCTCTTTTTGTAGACTGATGTTCATAATTCATAATTGAGGTGTTACATGTTTGGACATTTTTTTTTGTGATGCTATGTAGTTGGGAGGATTTTTGCTCTTACTTTCTTAGTTTCAGACTAGTTTTATGATGCGTGACCGTGACAACAAAGTATTGTTTTTACAAATTAGCATCTCAAAATCTCAACTAAAACCTGAACTGTGACCCCAAATCTCAGAAGAGTTAAAACAGAGGCTTCATGGATGCAGAAGGAGGAAGTTCAAGCCATTTGTTTGATTGATTCCATCAGTTAAAATCAATTCTTTAACAAATAACATATATGGGATCTTTGGGGATCTATACTGATTACAAAATATCTTTTTAAATAAAAATCAGACTTATTTTCTTCATTTAAATATTCAATGTTCATGAACATTGAAAAAAAAAAAGGAACTTCTGTGGACCATGACTCAATGTTGTCTATTTTCAAGTTATACATTAATAGTGCGAGTTCATCCTCTGAAAGGAAAAGACACTTTCATTTTGTTCCTCACTGGAACTAGAAGACATTTTAAACATTCTAAATAAATGACAACAACCAAAACAATAAATAAAATTGTTTTATTTCTTATCAAGCGATTCATTTTTTCATTTGTCTTTGTGACACGGACTTTAAAATCTCACCAAATATTGTAAACGTGTGTTCAGTCCTAATTTTCCTAATAATCTCAGGCTAATACTGCAGAAATGTAACACAAAAAATAAAATCCTAAAGTCTTTAGGTTAGGATCCCTGAGCTTGTGTATTTTTTTATTTAGTGATGTTACCAGCTGCAGCATCTTTATTGTGTGAGATCATGAACAAATTCTTCCAGGAAAGTAATGTTGGAAGGTTATGGAAGGATTCCAAAAACTTTGACCAAGGGCAGCTCTATCAAATCATTTTTACTTGTGAACCTTGACATGCCCCACCTCTGCAGCCCGCCCGTCCCCAGCCAGCCTGATTGAACACACCTGCCTACAATCACCTCCACCTCCTGTGTACTGATTCACTGTGTACACAGGAACCTCTTTGTCTCTAGCAGCAAGCAGTGCAGCTGTTCCTCTAGTCTTTTGCCTGTCGCATTTTTGATCCTTCTGTCCTTTTCGACACAGCCTCTGCTCACTGATTCTCATACTTTTACCTTCTTCTACCTTTTTTTGAAGGTAAAGTATTTGATTCTGGAAAATGTCTGAGTTGAGCAATAGAGTCCAGCCTGCCAAGTTTATTGTTACAACACAAAGGATAGATGAATATTAAGAAAGTTCCACTCATTATGTAAGAATTTAGCAATTGGAAATGGTTTTGGTAATACTGATTTCCATTTTCAGACTAAAACACAAATCACACGAATGGCAGCTTGTTGTTTCTTTTTAATTGTTGCATTTCTTTTAATTCTCTTGGATTAATGCAGTGTTTCTCAATTCCGGTCCTAGTATTTCATTTTATGATGTAATTTTATTTTACCAGTATATTCGTAATAGAAAAAGAGATGTCAGGTGTCATTTAACGTCATTATCTACTACATCCACCTCTCCATTTGAATCCATTAGAGTGTCATCCAGCACACTGCGCTCATCTTTGTCATGATGTGTGAATATCAGAAAGTATGAAATGAAAAGTTGAAAGCTGGAGGCAAAAACTGAAAAAGAAAGCACTAATTGAATTCTGAAACCACCAAAGAGCATTGACATGTTCTTTCTTTAGTGTCAACTTGTGCCTTTTTTATGTGCAAATTTGTTCACATGGAAAAAAAAAAAAGTCAAGTTGAAAAGAATTTGATCTTTTTTGTTAACCAGGCTAATGGAAGTATTAGCTTCACGTTAGAGATACAACCAACAGAGTCTGAGCGCTACTTTCAATTCCCTTTACCAAAGAGCTTTTTCTTTTCTTTTCAGTGTGACTAATGTCCAGACTTTGATTTACTGAGTCCAGGGAGCCAGAAGAAATGTGAAAGACCTTCTTAACTCGCTCCTGAATAATTACACCTTGCCTACATCCTCAAAGGGCTCCACTGCTATAAATGGCTCCCTGGTCTCATACAAATGGAAGATCATGGCTGCTGCATGATGCAGTGCCAGGCTCAGGTCATCCGGGAGCTGGTGGACATTTTCGGGTCAAATCCCCATAGTCACCGTGTCTTTAATAGGAAATTATCAGAGTAGTTCCTAGAAGATCCGGCAGATGATGTTCCACACTTTCTTTGTATCAAATCAAGTTAAATGAAAAGGTAAAATATGTCTTTATTTAAAAGTTTACACACCTAGCTAGAAGTCAAGTGAAAAAACACAGTCTTCCCTCTTCTGCTGTAATTGTTGCAGACAGAAATGACTGACCAGAATATTTCCATTTAATCTAATCCAAGAGCAGACTGCCCACAGTGACTGCTTCGGCTGATACTTGAGTTTTTCTCAGCTATTTGTGGTTTTTCACAATACTCTGAAAGAGTTGAAAAATTTAAACAGTCGAAAGATTTTGTGTTTTGCTCCTCCTTTTTCTTAAACAAGAGTTCCTCAGGTTGTCTAAATGTAGATTCAAAGATTTTGAAAATTGATAGGAACTGCTTTATGTGTCCATTTTAATGCAGATGACTTGACCGGACCAGGTCTGAGTTCAAAATTCATTTTGGTTTTGTCCACAATTTAAGCCAGAGGGTAAATGAAAATACTATATGTATATATATATATATATATATATATATATATATATATATATATATATAGTACATTTCTAATTATTTAAAATGCATTACTGAGTTGACATGTGTAACATCATGTGAGAAAACTGCTGGGCAACATAACAATCAATATTTCCCTCCACCGAAGGAAGAGTTCCACACAGCAAATATCTGATGAGTAATACAGAATCAAAGCTGTTTCCTATTTTCAATTCATCAACAGAATGACATGCAAAGAGAAAATATTCAAACATAAAAGGATGTGTATCATCAATCTGGCTGTGTGAAGAAATGTTGGCAGAGAAGGATCTGGGTGTTCTGTATTTAGGATCCATGTTTGTGTGGAAAGCTGGAATAAAACACAAATTTATTCCTCTTCTATATGAAATTTGCTTGTTTCGTCTTATTATTTCGCAAAGACAAGTTATATGTGGCACGACTAAAAACCAAATCTTGACAAATTCAATTCAATTTTAAAACGTGCGATCAATTTTGTTCCAAAAACTCAATCATGTTCACCACAAATCAACAATGTTTATTGCTGACGATGTTCCTCAATTAATAAGAAATGCTATGCTATCTATAAAACTATAGTATCCCCATAGTTCTGCCATCTACATGACAGAAGTGCAAGAATCAAAAGCCCCAGTAAAGAAGTTCAATGACGTGGTGATGTGAAGCTAGAGATAAAAACAGCAATTACTATCAATATTGTCTGAACATATCGATAACCTCGAACAAAAGATTCATTGTTGGACATTGATGATACTCTGTAATTCAAAAATATTTTGCTCGCTTTATGCTGTCTTAGAAATCCGACAAACATGGCAAGTTAAATGGCATCATGATATTCTTCTGTTAAACAGAACAACGCCACATACGAATTTCAAAAATGTTAAATGCAATGAAAATGTAGCACAAACCTTTGTGTTGAAGCTTTGAATTATCTCAGCATAGTTTTGAGTGAAACAGAAAAATAAGGCCAACCATCAGAAGAAAAAGAAAAACAGCCACTTTAAAATATTCACCCAGGCAGGTTGGAGCTGAGACGAATGCTTTTGACTGTTACTAAAAAAACAAAAAAAACAAAAAGACAAATCGGAATTGAAAGCCAGATCGTTCAAAAGAAAACACTTTTTCTTCCCGCACTCCAGAGATGGCGTATCATTTTAATTTAATTCCATCTTGTTTAAAGTCTCATCTCATGGCATGCAGTGTTCTCACTCTCACATTTGAATCATTTACCTGAAAGCTCCAGGGGATTCTCTGAAAGAATGATGAAAACTGAAGAAAAAAACCTTCCACTTCGCCCTGTTATATATCCACGCTTCGTGACATTCCCTTGCTCTTAAACAGGTACTATGATCAAGTGGTGTAATTTGCTCTCTCCATATCCAGTTACACTCATAACTGCCTTGCTTTTCTGCTAAAGTATCAGATTTTACACTCTTTTCTAATACTCTCAGTTTCACTGGAAAAGAGGTGCTTGTGGGTAAAATTTTTTATTTATATGTGCCTTCTGAAAATCCTGTAACTTCTTGAAGTTGACTGTCTTGTTTGGAAAATCCAGAGTAAAACCGCCTGAAGTTCAGGGACAGAGGAGGGTGTTTCCTTATTTTAGGTGTGGACCAGAAGGCTTGGTCCAACTTTGGAGGAAGAAAGTTTCTCATCCACCTTGAGAGGACCTGATGGAGGAAACTCCAATATCTGTTGCTATCAGACCTGACATTAAAATGCAGGTTTCTACCTTTTCAGAAATACTTGGAGGTCTGCTAGTTTATCCAATCATACTTATTGTCTTTTGCTGACTGGTAAAAGGCTCAGCTCCATGTCCACCAGGATGGAACATGGAGGTAAGCTGGAGTAAGGCCAAAATGACGAAATCAGTTTTTGATCTTGCACTACAAGCGTAAAGAAAATCATGTTATTTTGATCTCAGCCGCGTGTTCCAAACATTCTTGTCACAACTCCTCTGGAGAAACTTTCACACCCGATTCAATGTTGATCTATTGTTTGATTGGTCTAAACTTCATGGGTGTGTTTATTTATTAGGAAAACAGCCCTGTTCAATTTTCATGAGCCTCTGTTCTGTGCTAGGTAGGATGGATCATCAGATAGTCAGGACTCTGGTTTTCCAGTCAGAGGGCAGATGTCAATCAAGCTTGTGTACGCTTACACTTTTTTCTGCAGCCATGCAATTGGCAGAGAAACAACCTAGTCTTCCTTACCAGTCATCATCAGTGGTCATATTTGACAGTGTGCTAAGACTTTCCTTTTGGCTCTGATTGGTGGTTTCTGAGCTGCAGATGCAAATTTCTGTAGATGGTAGTAGAACCAAAGGAAAGGGGCAGAGGAGCTTAACTATTTTTATATACTCTCTGCCTTTTATTATACTGTCATGACAATTTTAAAAAATACATTAAAAAATACATTTGCATAAATGTTACCGACTACAACTTTAAATCTTAAATAAGAAAACAAAGAACACTCCAGAGTTGGATTATTTCTTCTTTACATACTCAGTTTCAAAGAAATCATCGAAATGCACAGCAGACTGCAGAGCAGATTGATTCTCTTTATTTTCTTTTGCTCTATGGTTGACCACATGAAGAATTGGGCAGGGCACTGAAAGCAAAATTACATCAATTCATTTTGCGTTACACCATGACTCCCTGTGTAGATAAAAAAATTCCCCTGTAGAATCACTAAGCTATATAGTGCAGTGGTACAAAATACCTCCCATGCTGAAACAAATAAAATTAGTAAGTTATTTTATCAATTTTAATTTGCTGTTTTAAATAAATAGCCAGTTTTTTGTTTGAATTTGTCTCCTGTGTTAAAAGACATGATGTTGTCTGATAATGCAGCAATAAATTAGAAAAAAATCTTTTTAAACTCAGAACTGTTGGTTTATTTCTCATCTTTGATGATTCAGAGAGCAAAAGTTATTCTTTTTATCATGTTTACTATAAAATATGAAAAAAATGAAATTAAAATCTTTTTATTCATGCTCATGGAAACAAATTGTGTTTCATTTTTATCTCTTATAACGTTCAACTACCTTTCACAGTAATGCATTTTGGGGGAACGTTTCTTCAGGGTCATCCCACTTGTTGTGATTGGATGGGATTTATAACTTATTATATATTCACAGTATTTCACTGACTTTTCCAGTGTTCTGGAGCAAATTTTAAGTTAACATTTACATAATTTTTTCAGTAGTGGAGTCTTTTGCAGCAAATGTATATTGAAGTGTGTTATATACCTTACTTATCCTTTTTTTTTTTTACATTTCGTCATTTTAATATGTTTTAATTTAATGCTACGTTTTAAGGCACTTTTTTTTCTTGTGAACAGTGCTGTGCAACTATTTTACTTACTTTTCTAAAACTCTTAGCCCTTGATCTTTTCTTCTGGATTATTGTCCCAACAGTGGATACTGGAACATTCAAAAGACTAAAAATAATTCTCTAGTCAGTGCTCTCAATATATTTGGCAACAATAAGTTTCCCAAGGCCTTGAGAGAGCTCTTTGCTTTTACCCCTCATGTCATTCTTATTGGTAATGAAAAAGCTTTTTAAAGGCCATCATTTGGAACTGATTTCAGCTCATTTCTAGGCTTTCAATGCTTTTGTGCAGCTTCTTTTCTTCATTTGTTTACTTCTTTCCCCCCTTGTTGTTCCACTTTATGACAAATAGTGTTATAAATGGACCATTAGTTGTGATTCCTTTGTATGTGTCGATTACTAGGATTCTTACTGACTTCTGGTTTCAGTTTCATAGCCCCATTGGAAATATATTTATTGAAAAATATGTTACCTATAATTCTTTAGGAGTGGCTGATTTTTCAAACCACACAGAAACACAAGGTTGCCCTCCAGAAACGTGTTCCACAGCAGAGTGAATGTGCTGTGGAACACGCAGACCAAAGAACAGACCAAAGAGTGAAAAGCCTCTCTAATGTGCCTGCTTCGCTTCTGTTCAGTGCCCCACAAACCATTTGACTTGTCAGAGTAATTTCCTTCACTTGAAATTAGCTGCTTCTAATAAAATTTTAATTCAGTTATTACAAGCACAGAAACGCCTCAAGTGCTGCCCCTAAGCCTGCGGGCTTATGAAAATGTATCCACCAGATGCATTTAAGCTTCTTGCCAATGAATTTTAATTTGGTAGGAATTGGTTCTCTTCATTAGCACGACATTAACCAAACCAGGAATGGAACGGGACTCTTCCTCTCTTCACTCTGCCATCACTTTTGTGTGACACTTGACAATACTCATGGGGTCCTGTGATGTTGGTAACCACATTTACACTAAATGACTGTTAAGATCCCAGGTGGTATTGGTGTTTTGTAGTTTAACTTCAATCTAGCTTCATTATTTTTTGTGTTACTGTCTTAGTTTGGTTAGGCCTTGTCCCTGTTTTCCTTTTGTTCAGTTTATCTTAATTTTCTAGCTATGTTTATTTCTTATTGTTCTTTGTTACTCTAGTTGTCTTAGGTTTCTTCAGTCTGGTTATTCTTTAGTGTTAGAATTATTTCATGTTGCCCTGTGCTTCTCTCTCTCTCTCTCGTGCGCATGCGGGAGCGTCTGCTGCATGTGTGGAGTGGAAGGAGGACGAGTGTGAGGTTGTCTGAAGGTTTAAACTTCACTTCTCACAGTGGTGTTTCACCTTTTGCACATTTTAACACATTCTGTTTTCACTGGTGTTTTCAATAGGTTTTTTCGATGGCCGGGAAAAGTTATGGTGCTGCAGGCTTTAGGAGCCTTTCACGACAGCACGGTATTAAGATACCAGTTGGCGTGGATTTTTCGGTTGAGGAGTGTGGTTTGGCTGTTGGGGAAATTGTCCGGTGTGAAAGTGTGAAGGCAGCGTCTAGAATGAACAATGCAGTGGTTATGTTTTTGGACTCGATTGAGAAGGTGAACAGCGTGGCTGAGAGGGGAGCTGTTTTGAGAAATACGCAAACTACTGTTTTCCCTTTAATAAACCCCGCAAAAAAGATAATCTTATCTAATTTACCACCTTTCATCAGCGATGATGTATTGCTGAAGGAATTGTCACGTCACGGTCAGATTGTGTCAGCAATGAAAATGCTCCCTTCGGGTTGCAAATCAGCAAAGCTGAAACATGTTATGTCTTTTAGAAGACAAGTGTTTATGATTCTTAAAAACGATATTGAGGAACTGAGTATAGTGATAAAATTTAAGGTTGACGGCTTTGATTATACGATTTTTGCGACAACGGAAACTATGAAGTGTTTTGGATGTAACCAAGAGGGACATTCGGTCCGTAATTGCCCTTAAAAGGTTCAAAAAGAGACTGTTCAGGTTAACGAAAATTCAGAACCAGGGACATCAGCAGATACTGTGAATGGAGCGCCAGTGGGTGCAGTTGGGGAGGGAGCTCCGGAGGCTGATGCTGGGGAAGAAGACCCGGTGGCTGCCAGTGGGGAAGGAGCTCAAGAATTAATGATGGGGAAGGAGTTTCAACTGGGGAACAAAAACTGTCAAATGTTGCAGAACGTGATATTGACGATGTCGTTAGTTCTGTCGAGGGGAGTAAAGAGACTCAAACGACTACACAAGAAGGACTACAAGAAGAAATGGATGTTGATGACTTAATTCACAGTGAAGGAAATCTGATCAGAGATGATGAAAGTGTTTTCAAAGCATCAAATGCTAAAAGAAAATCTAAAGGACCTAAAGGAGTGAAACCTAAAAAGAATCAATTAAGAGAAAAGGGTGGGAAGAAAAGTGATTCAGAGGCTGTAGCTGGTTCTGATAGTGATACAGAATCTTCTGATTCCTCTATTCCTGATGGCCAGAGCACTAATGGTTACAGTCTAGAACAAATTAGAAAGTATTTGGAAGTGACAAAAGGAAAACAGGATGTGGTCATAGATGATTTTTTTCCAAATAGAAAATTGTTTGTTGACTCAGTTAAATGGTTAATGAGAGAGAGGACTTCTGATGGGTTAAGGGACACTGAAGTATATATACTTCGAAAACTGGTGCAAAAAAATCAGAGCTCGAATTAAGTAATAATGAAAGTTAAAAAACAGCTGGTTAGATGCTGTATTTTCTTTTTTCTTTGGATCTTTTTCTGTGTGACTATGAGTAGATTTAAAATATCATCTTTGAACCTTAATGGTGCAAGGGATGTGAAAAAAAGGGCTGTGTATTTTGAACTTTTAAAGTCTAAAGGTATTGATATAGCTTTTGCTCAAGAAACTCATAGCAATGTTGAAAATGAGATTGATTGGAAGAAAGAATGGGATGGAAATCTTGTTCTGAGTCATAAAACTTCACTAAGTGCAGGAGTTCTTTTCTCAAGGAATTTTCTTCCAGTTTCTATTGAAATTGAAGATGTTGTATCTGGAAGATTGTTAAAGGTTATTGTTAAATATGAAAATATAAAGTTGATTTTATTAAATGTATATGCTCCTGTGAATCCAAGTGAACGCTGTGTTTTCTTGGAAGAATTAGCAAATACACTTTTAAATTGTGTGTCAACAGATTACTTAATTTTAGGAGGTGATTTTAATTGTACAATGGATTATTTAGATAGGAATCATTTGGAGCCACATATACATTCAAGGAGAATATTGAAACGTATTATTGAAACTTATGATTTAGCTGATGTATGGCGTTTTAAAAATGGAAAGATAAGGCAATATTCCTGGGCTTATTGTAAAGAGAATTATATTGCTTTGGCAAGGTTAGACAGATTTTATTGTTTTGGGCATCATTTACAAATATTTAGATCATGTACTATATGTCCAGAAGGCTTTTCCGATCATTGTATGATCATAGGGAATGTGTTTATAAATAATTTAAGACTTAAAAGTGCATACTGGCATTTTAATACTGTTTTGTTAAATGATGGTAGTTTTAAGAAAGGATTTTTGTTTTTTTGGAAGCAGTGGAGACTCATGAAATGTCAATTTACGTCTGTACAGCAGTGGTGGGATATTGGAAGAATTAAAATTCAGCAGTTTTGTAATCGATACACTTACAACGTTACAAGAGAGATGGTTAAATCTATTGGAGAATTAGAGACTGAAATTGTGGAACTTCAGGTTTTTTGTGAGTCCACAGGAAATCGAGGCCATATTCAGGCGTTCAAATGGAAAAAAGCTGCTTTAGCCGATCTGCTTGGGGTCAGAGCAGAAGGAGCTCTGGTACGTTCACGTTTTCAAAATATCTCTGAAATGGATGCTCCTTCAAAATATTTCTTCAGTTTGGAGAAGAAAAATGGACAAAATTGTCTTATTCATTGCATTCGTTCTGAAGATGGGAAAGAATTGACAGATCCCACTGAACTGCAGAAAAGAGCTGTGGACTTTTTTTCAACTCTATATGCCAGTGATTATAGAGAAGACTCTGTGATAACAGAAGAGGTCCTTAATGAATTGCCAAAGGTGTCAGACCAAGACAATGTTGTTTTGGGGCGTGCTCTGACATTGGAAGAGCTGCAGGAGGCGCTGCTGAGCATAGAAAATGGCAAAGCTCCGGGAATAGATGGCTTGCCTGTGGAGTTTTACAAGTCGTGTTGGCCTGTGTTGGCTGAAGATCTGTTGGAAGTCCTCAATAACAGCGAGGCAAAGGGAATGTTACCCCTTAGCTGTCGAAGAGCTGTGCTCACTCTTCTTCTTAAGAAGGGTGATCTTTATGAAATAAGGAACTGGAGACCTGTCAGTCTATTGTGTACTGACTATAAGATCTTCTCAAAGGTTCTGGCGTGCAGATTGAGAAAAGTGATGGATCAAGTTATACGTGTTGATCAGTCTTATTGCATCCCTGGCAGATCAATAAGAGATAACATAACTTTTATTCAAGATTATTTGGAAGTCTCTAATTTATTGGATTTAAACTTTGGTCTGCTTTCTTTCGACCAAGAAAAGGTGTTTGATGGAGTGGAGCACCAGTATTTATGGAATAGTTTGAAGGCTTTTGGTTTCTCCTCTGGGTTCATTGCCATGATTAAAACCCTCTATTGTGACATTGAAAGTGTATTGAAAGTCAATGGTGGTTTAAGTGCACCTTTAATGTAAAGAGAGGTATTCGCCAAGGTTGTGCAATGTCAGGAATGTTGTATTCATTGAGCATTGAACCCTTGTTATGTCAAATCAGGAAAAAGCTGCAGGGGGTGAAATTAAATGAAGTTTCTTTACCTTTTCAACTTTCTGTATATGCAGATGATATTATTGTGGCAATCACAAAGGAGTCAGATGTTTTTACTTTAATTAAGATTATTGAGTGTTTTGGTAAAGTTTCTTCATCCAAAGTTAATTGGAACAAGAGTAAAGCGTTGTTTTAAATATTTGGATGTTTATCTGGGGGATCAAATAGAAGTAATGAAAAATTGGGAAGGTTTTATTGAACTGATAGAGAGTAAATTTTAAAAATGGCACTGGCTTTTGCCACGAGTTTCTTACAGAGGCCGCTCACTAATTATTAATAATCTGGTTGCTTCAACTTTGTGGCATCGCTTATCTGTTCTAGAACCCCCACCAGGTCTTTTGGTAAAACTACAGACAATTATTTTGAATTTATTTTGGGACAGATTACATTGGGTCCCTCAGAGTGTTTTGTTTTTACCAAAGGAAGAAGGAGGGCAGGGTTTGATTCATTTAGAAGGTAGGAAAGCAGCCTTCAGATTACAGTTTTTAAAGAGTTTTTTGTATGGTGATCAAAATGTTTTGTGGAGACAAGTTACAGAATTTTTTTTTTCAAAAGTTGGTAATTTAGGTTTTGGTAAAACTATGTTTATTGTTGACCTTTCAAAATATAGTGTTAAGCATTTGCCATCGTTTTATGTGAGGGTGTTAAAATCTTGGAACCTGATGGAAACGAAGAGAGTTGGAACATCCACATCTTTAAATTGGTTATTACTTGAACAAGGTATTTGGATTAATCAAGGGATTTCGTTTGGGTTCAACTTGGGACAATATGGCTATGATTCCTGAACTGAACTGTTGATGAAAAGGGGGGTGGTTACGGTGAAACATCTGCTTGAACTTGTTGGAACTGAAATGGATGATGCTGTTTCTCTGGCTCGAAGATTGGAGATTCACTCTTTAAGAACTGTGGGCATTATGTTGACAACATTCAAGCGGATGTTATCAGAAGATGATAAAAGACTTATAAAAGGATGGTTTGATGGAATTCTAACGCCGGATAAAGCAGATCAAATCTTTAAGTTGTCTTTTAAGTCACATTTGAAATATCTTGAATGTTCTGGACTTTTTTCAGAGAAAGATAAAAAGGAATGGACATTTTTGGACTCTGTGAATGGGAAAATAATATATATGAAATGTGTAAAGGCTTTGAACAAAGTAAAATTGAAAGATAAAAAAGATACTCCTTGGAGAGATTTTTAAGGTTGGTTTTGAGGTTAAACCTGTATGGGAATTACTTTATAAGCCACCATTTACTAAAAATATTTGTTTCTATAATTAATCCTAGTGTGTCAGATAAATGTCCCTTTTGTTCTTTAAGATAAACTATTTTTCATTGTTTTGTATAATGTTTTAGGATAATGGATTTATTTACATTATTAAGAAGTATATGGAAGTTATTTGGAGAAAGTTTTACAGAACAGTCTTTTATTTTTGGTTTCTTATATGGAAAAAAAAAGAAGAAAATTGGACGGCTGTTTAATTTTTTTCTTGGTCAAGCAAAGCTTGCAATATATTTGAGTAGAAGATTTAAAATGAATAATGAACAAAATACTGATTGTGTAAAACTCTTTAAGAGTATGGTTAGAGCAAGAGTGATGTCAGAATATAAATATTATTTAAAAGTGGATGAACTAAATTTTTTCAGATTATTTGGGATTATGAAGGGTCCTATTTAATTTAAACAATTCTGAATTATCATTTATGAATGTGTTAATGTGAAGTTGTGTTGAATGTTTATAAGCATCACCACTGAGTGAATAAATGAGTTTTTAAAATCAATCAATCTCTTTCTCTCTCTCTCTCTCCTCACCCTGCTTTTTGCTCCCTCTGCTCACACTTGCAATCAGTTAACTCATCAACCTCAGTATTTTATTCAGCATGTAACCGCCCCAATATGTAATCCTCTCTTTCTCATGCACTACTCACTGGATCCTTTCATCTACTACCGTCACATTTCTACCTGTGTTCTCCTCATTGATTTCATCTCTGGGTTTCTGGTTTTTGTTCCATCTTGGCTCCTTTGGATTTTGTTTGTATTCTGCTTTGGTTCTTTGTGGATTATTTCTAAGTTTTTGTTTTTTTTTTCTACCTCACTTTCATTAAACCTTTTTCATTATTCACTCCATGTTTCCTCTGTTCTGCAGTTGGGTCCTCAAACAATCTCCCAACAAATCACCATGACAATGAGTTTATAAAAAACGTTGGTACAATTTTCTATATTTCATCTACAGAGGAAAAGTAAATGAAGAAGATTATTATAATCTACTTTAGGAAAGAAAGAATCAATGACAAATGAAAATTAAGTTTCCCAAGAAAAAAAAACACCAACATGCGACATGCACTTGTTTCAGAGATTCTAGTTTTTAAGAATGAAGCATTGGCTCTTTAGTGAAATTTAGCTCAGTGGAAACCAATCATGGGTGTTTTAGCTTATTTCTAAGTTAGATCTACATTTCTTTCTACATTTGTTCTAAAAGTTCAAGTTTGGTGATGTTTTAAATTGAGTTTCAGAAGGAGGATGTCAATGTTTTGACAAAATAAGGAGGAGTAATTAAATGCTTTAAAGACTTGAGGATCAGACTTGCTATCTCTGGTCGTAATCTTTTTTTGTGGGCTAATCGGCTCCACAAAGAATCTGGCAATGTAATAGCATAAGTTTAGCTTATAAATCCTTCTGAATTACCATCCTGTGTGGCATGCAGGATGCAGCCATCCTCTCAGTGCAGCACCTGTTTCATCTGGATGAACTTGTGTTGGAATCAAGTGATCAGACAATATCTGTATTAGCCACATTTAATAATTTGTTAAACTAACACACCCAGTTCATTCGTCCGTGATATTTTTGGCATCAAGGGCATCTCAGTTATTTGGAGGGATTTCCAAAAGAAAATAGACAAAATGTGTTGTCTTATCAAAGGAACACTGTTGTACTCATGAAGGTCAAACACAAGTTTGCCCTGGAGCTACACAATATCTGTAAACATACGATTAGGTTAATCTTTCTCTTCTCTGCTGTCATTGCAAATATAGACAGAGACAAACATTTTCATATAGTTGAAGGTCTTCAGATCGTGGTTTAATTAAAAAAAATTACTTTAGTCCCTGTTTGAGCAAGGAAAAAAAAACTATTTGGAAGGCGTCCTTTGACAGATCTGAGGTCCATTTCCAGCAACACACAGATGATTGTGCTCACAGACTTTATTTGGAGTGATGAACTTACTTAACATGCATATTTTTGGATTTTGTCAGATAGCCAGATCACGCATGAGGAGAACATGCAACTCCTTGTCGATAGGACTTCAGTTAGGATTTAAACCCAGCACCTTGCAGACTGCAAATGGCACCACTTTGGAATCCAAAACAAAATTTGATAATATTTAATCCCTTTGTATGCAATTTGTGACATTGTATTACCACAGCATGCACAAGATTTTAGCAGAAAAGAAAGAAGCAACTTTCACTGTAACTACAAGGATTGCAGACCAGTGGGGTAACACATGTTTAAACTACTGCTCAATTATTCAAGTCTCCTAGTACACTAAAACATTCATTAGCTCAGATGCAACCCTAGCTGCATAAGTCTTACAACAAAACTCTTATAACCATAATGTGCCAGAATAACACAAAGCATGCACATACGTCCATTTTTATTTAAAGTGGAAATATGTGCATTCATAATTTTAATTTTATTGAGTTTAAACGTGCCGCATTGCTTTGACAGCATCCACTCAACCATTCTAACTCACTCCCTCCTTCCACACTGATGATTATTGTGCATAAACAACAGCAGAGTGAAAACACAGCCTACCAGTAAACTGTAAAAGCCTCTGAGTGCAGAGAAGAAAATGTCAAATGAAAATAAAAGTGGAAGAAAACATCCCCAGCTGGTGTTGGTCCCCCCCCCCCCCCCCCCTTTTTTTTTTTTTTGGCCCTCAAAATTATCCTAAAATGAAATCTGTGATTAATTTAGTTTTAATAGTTGTTTGAACAAGGAAAAGGGAGCAATTCTATCTTGGTGACATTTAAGAGTCAATGCAGTAAAGTGCAAGATAGAACTGTCAGTCATCCTTTATTATTTTATACCACCCACTCCCAATGTGGTGTCACCTCCTAATAAAAATGTGCAGTGGTTACCCTGGTAACCTGGGCAAAAAATTTGGATAAAAGTCAGATTCTTTTTTTAATGCAGCTTAAAAATTAATTGAATAAAAATAAAACGAAACCCAGTTTGAGCATTTTACACATTGTTTATGGTCCTTATTAAAATACATATGCACTCTTGAGGAGTGTGTGTCAGGTGACATCTTAAAAAAGACAAAATATCACATTAGATTAACAGTATTTTAAATCATATTTTGTCGATGTTTATGTCCGAAAAGTCCATTTTACAGCAGGAGAAATGTGCTAAAAGTGAAGTAGAACCAGCTGTTGCAGCTATAAATCTCAATATTCATTTTCTGTCTAACTTTATCAGTCTCTAAGATCTTTGTGGAGACATTTTGTCCTTATTTTACTTCCAACCTTACCTCAGCGGACAGAGATCTGAAGCCATTAATTTGTACACATTTCCCTTAATGTTGCACCACATCATTTCACTTTCTGGTTTATAGGGATTATCATACAAATATATATAGCATATATGAATTGTCTAGCATCTGCTAGAAATTTCACATCACACCCTATCTCTAGTTAGTGTGGATCTGATTCCTGTCTAGGTCAGATAATTATTGTCAGATAAGACAGATTATTATCACAGATCAAAATACCTTAGAGAAATCATGCTGGAAATTATTCATTCATATAAGCACATTCTTAATAATGACATGATTTCAGACATTTTCTGAAGAGTTGTGAAGCATTTATTTATTTTTTTTGTTTCTTTGTGTCAGTTCAAGACTACTGCAACATTAGAGAAACATTACGATGCAGTAAAGTCATTTTCGGCACATTACCAAGGTGAACTGTGGAGGAACAGAAAATGTAAATTATGTCCTTGAAAACCAAAAGTTTTATTTCCACCTAACTTTGGAAAGAAACTGGCACAGAGGAGCGTTCTCCCATTTCAATACAGTAAGAAAGTGTTGCAGAAGCTTATCACGACTGAGCAAAAAAAAAAAAAAAAAAAAAAACTGCAGCAGAACATTCCCTCAGGGATGGTGCAGATGATCCTACTCTCTACTTGATATTTCATGAAGCCTGCTGTAGTAGAATGGATGCTGCCTGTTTGCATGTCTTCAGGCCATGTAAAGGAGAAAACACCAGAAAGGTCAGAGGGATTATGTGTTGGTCTGGTAGGGATCTTGCAAGGTTATTTTTGTGTTTGTTAGTTTGATAGTAACTCCTAACACAACAGCCAAAAAACACACAAAAAACATCAAAATATGCTAAAATGTGTGTGGGGGAAAAAAAAAGCTTCATTCCTAAATATTCCAGATTGATTTTCATCTCTCTGGCTTTAGCATCCTCGTAGAGAACCCAGAGGCTTTCCCAGCAGACACTGTAACACCCATGGCTGCCCTCCAAGCGGGTCATCTCTGAAGAACATAGAAAGGACGATACCTGAGACAAAGACCTCAAACCACCAGCACAAGGTATCAGAACTCACAAGACATGGCAAAGATGGAGCTGCAGTTTTTTTGTCCAGAACAGAGGAATTCATAGATTATAACCTTGACATATTCCATGCAAGAGTCCTACACTTTTTTATTTCAAAATGACCAGGGAAGACAGAACTGTAGAGGACTGTGTGCTAAATTGTTATAAAGGATATACTGACAGAGCTACATTGAAAATACACAAATAAATAAATAAATGATTATTACTTTTAGGCATTTTTGGTTTAGTCTTTAAAACTGAGACAAATTTAATCTTAATGAGTTTCATTTTTGCAGAGATGTTTGTTTTCAGTTCAGTCATTCTGAGTTATTCTGATTGTTACTCATCAGTCTGTTAGGATGTTCACTGAAGCAGCTTTTCAACTTTAGTCAGATGAGTTTGAAAAACAAAATCAATGGAGCAAAACAAGTCAGAAAGGTCAAATAACTTGAATTGTGTTCAAAGCAATGTAGAAACTGCAGTTTGTCTAACAAAAACTCTTTGGTTGATGAGTATAAAAGCTTTTCAAACCACACAACATATTTGACCTTGAGTGGTTTTTAAAAAAAAAAAAAAAAAAGGATAAAAACTGCAGAAAAAAACGCTGTCAGCCAACAGCTGAAATCTGACGCTGTGCAAGGCTCAATAAACAAAACACTCAGAGGAGTAAATTTAACATCTCTCCTCCATGAATCCCACAACATTCTCAGAGGTGTCTCAAAAAGGATTTTAGATTTGTCGGACATTGATTTTTTTCTTTCAGATATTTTTTCCTAAGGGCTTAAAAATGTAGAAAAGTTTTGCTTATTTCCCCTTTACCTTCAGTGGTGTTACATTAAACAAAATTCCTCTGTGCAATGTCACATAATTCTTTGCACTCGTAATTCACAGTTTGATCAATTTGGACAGGTCTGAATCCAAATAAACTGCTGGGTTCTATAACACATCAATTTAAATGAGTAGAAACGAGACAAAACCCATGAATAAGAATAAATGCGAAGGAGACTAGTGGGACAATGAAGCTGCAAAGAAGGGTTTTGAAGTGGATGAGTTCAAGCAGCTGGGATCGTCCAACAGGAACAACATGAAGTGAGAGAAAACAAGGAGGGTGAAGTGAGTGAAGATGCTTGGCAGAAGGAATTAAAACAAAAGGTTACCAGTCGGGTTTTGAAAGTTTAGTTGGCATTTTCAATGGGGAGGAGGAACTTTGGACAGACCAAAGACATCCTGTGAAAACAAATCACTTTTGGCTTGACGACATCGAGATTTACCATTTTGAGTTGGAAAGTGTTGCTGGTAGAAAGACGTCTGGTTTTCCAAGGATGTATGAATGGCGTTCATAACTCCTTTAAGTGATTTCTAAGATTTGTCAAGATGACTTCTCCACTGTTGGTCTTCCTTACACTCTGTGTGTAATGTGTCACAGCTCACTGACAGACAGTCATTGTGTTGATTCTATAAAAGCTGGACAACAAACCCCAGTGAAAGGCACAGAGCAACAGTTGCGGCCAACTGTATGCAGGGATTTTAGACAGCTGCACATTCTCACCAACAAGACAATCAATGACAGACAATAAAGACACAATCAGTAAAACTCTGCCTTTTTTCGTTCTTGTTAAATCCTCCATACAGGTTTCATATTTTCATGAGATGCCTTTTCATCAGGCGCATTTCTTCCTCTCTCCTTGTCACTGCGTTGCTCCTCTTCCTTTTGTCTGCCTCGTTGCAAAAGCTTTGATTTAGAGCACGGTGAATTGAAACTGGTCCCGCTCTCATCATCTATTGCTCTCATTGTGAAACAAAGAGCCATTTACCAGAATTTTCTGCAGGTGTGCAGGGAGCTTTCATTAATTTCATATCAATTAACTTTGATTTATGGAAAGAAAAAATAATGAATGGTAAGATTTAATCAACTGAGGACAATTCCACACTTTCTCTCTCCCACACACACACGCACACCCTGTTGTACTTAATGTCTGACTAAATAAGACGTACCAAAGACTTTAGACATAACTCTGAAATACAGAACCTACTAAAATGTTCTTTTCAGGGCTAGCGGCAAGATAAGACTCATCAGCATTTGATTAATGCACACATTATTAAACCTTTCAGCTGATTAGCTAAGTCTGTCTCACAATTTAAATGCTAGAGTTTGTGAAAGTGGCACAAAGCCCATTCAAGGCCTTTTTCTGCCATTGTTTTCTTCTGCACAATGCGGCAGTGTGTTTCGGTAGCTCCTGGAGGTGATGGAAGTTTGGAATGAGATGAGCTGCATTGTTTACGAGCCAGAGGCAAATCAAAGTGTAGCAGGTTATACTATATTCACATAATCTTCAAAAAGGAGTTATTGACATCACATTGAGTTGTCTGTTGGACAAACAAAAGATTTTGATGCTTTTAAAAGACAAAAATCATAGACAATTACTTTAACTGAGTATTGTTGAACTAAAGATTATACACTAAAAATCAATTAAAGATTAAAGATCAGGTAAATTGTGAATTAGCTAATGTCTGCTCACAACTGATAAACTAAAAATAAAACAAAGTTAATCAATAGACTTCTTACTGTGTCAATTGAAAGATAATCATTAAAACGGCAATCAAGCTAAAGTAACTAGCTTGGTGTTTTAATCTCACCTTCATCACTTTAGCTGTCACCCAAAAACACTTAGATGCAAGGTCATGAGGACACTGTCAATCAATCAATCACTCAAATAATATTTGATTGATTGACTGCTAAGGGTTAACCAAGATAGGAAGACAAAACGCCAGACTGAAAAATGAGAAGCAGCTTCAAAAGATGCCTTACTTTGGTGTGACACTTGCATTTGTTCAACCTTGCTCATGGAACCGGATTCTCCAGATCTGTAATCTCTCCTGGTAGAACAGCCTGCAGCTGTCTGTTAGGGTCAATCAGGAGAAAATGTCCTTTGACTTTTGAACATCTTCTTCAGGAGGTATTTTGGAAAAGTCCCACAGGGCCGAGGCATTGGTGCAGATCCAACACTTGGAATATGCTGGAGGGCATTTGGAGTTGTGTTGAGAAGTTATAGAGTCTTTATGTATAAATGCTTTTCCCTTCCAACAACCTACTTCTGTATAACTACTATAAGATGGATGGATGCAAGTTAAAACCAAGCCCACACTAGAGCAAGTTGTTTGCTTTTAATTAGTACAGGATAATGAATTTCCCATCCATTTACTCAAGATTAAATTTCATTCAATAGCATAAAAACTTTAACACAAATATATTAGTGTAATTTATCAATGTTTGACATATTTGGTAAAAGCATATCTTGCAAAACTTCTATGAAGTTGTTAAAACTTGATCTTTAATGTATTCAATTTTCTCACACCACAGTATGCAATCCATCTTTAAAACAATAGAGCCAATAAGAAGTGCATTCATTCATTGTGCTGGAGGAATAACCCAGCAGAGGAAATCTGATTGGCTCATCAAAATGCGCAGTGAATACCCACTCTGAAGAGAAGAGCCACATTAATCAAGCGGCAGTGCCCAAATGAGACATACAAGGCCCTCTGCCCCCACCGCCTCGTCTCCTCACTTCTGTCGTCTGCGTTCAGACTTCTTTTCAGCACGAATCTGAAAGAGGACGGAGTGTGAGTGTGAATATGTCATTAAATTTTAACTGACCAGCTAAACGGAGCATAAAAATCTTTTCATCTATCACTTTAACCATTTACTTAATAGGTTTGTGATTAAGGTGCCATAAAAGCAAATGGAGAAGTCTTCTTCCTGGATGTTCACAGATCCGTTTTTCATGTGTTTCTCAAGTTACATTTCCACTTTTGAGTAAAACCTAACCACAGCTTGTATGTGACAAGCAGAGGGAAGGTCAGCTAGTTAAATAAGTTTCTGTTCAAGTTTATTAGGCCTGAGCAGCGACAGCGCTGCAAAGGCTTATTGTAATCAGTGTTTCTTCTTATTATTACAATTCTGCCCCCCTGAAGAAAGGGTTTTTTTTGGAAGCTTTATCATATTCAAAACCTCACCAAACTTGGCGAACACGTCAACCCTGTGTGAAAAATACATCTTTTAAGGTCGTCGCAAAAATCGCAAAAGAAACGGCTCAACGATGCCACCTAGCAACTTTCAAAGTACCCTTTGACCTAATCAACAAGAAACTGTATCCAGAGACAGAAGACAACCCCGACAGGTTTTGATGGAGCAGGTGGGCGTGGCGGCGTGGCGAAGCGACCTGTAACTCCGTTGCCATATGTTTGGCTCTGAATTCCACAGTTTCGAGCCGAGCTGCTCCAAACTCCCTAGGATGGACATCTCTATTTTATTGCTGACAAGTATGACAAAGTTTTTCATTTTTGCCACCTTAAAGCCTTCATTTACCAAAGCTAATCTTAATACCAATACATTTTTATAGGAAAGGAATCATTTGTGCGTGTGACTAAAAGTCCAAATTCAACCATCTCCCTCCTATAATGTAATTACAAGAACGCAAACATAAGCTTTCCATTTCATCCTGCAGCCTGAGTCTTTCAATGCATTTAAAGGTGCAAAAAACACATGGCTGGGATGATGACTGTAAACTGCAGTTGTAAGCATATAATGATAAAAATATATATTTTATATTTTCCCTCTACTTCTTGCTACAAATGAATATTTACAGCAACCATTTTGCTTTGATTATACACCTTTTATGATCACTTACAATAAGAGAAATGAGGCATGCTCTCAGTAAGCATGGATGTGTTTCATGTATGTTTCTGTCTGATTTCATCCATCCACCCATTTTCTTACACCCTTGTCCCTAGAGAGGTCCGGAGGTGCTGGTGCCGATCTCCAGCTAACGTTCTGGAGATCGTTAGCTGATCCCTGCCTCACCTCTGTCCAGGGGTCATCCTGGACAGAGCTCAGCAAGTTCATGTTCCTGAAAACTTCCTGGTCTTCTGATTAGCTCAATAAATTGCACATGTGTTTCCATAGCTTGTGTGCTCAAAACTTTGCCAGTATTCCACTAATGTAAAAAAAAAACACAATTTTGCAATTGCAGTGTTTTGATTAAATAAGAAATGCAATTAAAGTAACAGATTAATAAGCTTGTTCATGTGATAAGTCATTAAAAAACATACTGCGGCAATTTCCTCCTCCCACTTCCTGTTGTCTTGTTCATCTTTTCTGCCAACAGAAGCAAAATGTCTCCATTGTCGTTTCTCAGTTTACACTCATTTTCATGCAACAGAGAAATGACCTTATTATAGTGCAAAAACCTTCCTAAATTGCCCTGTTTCCATAAAACAAGTTTATTTTTGTAATTGCAATTTGCACAATTTTATGATTAATGGAAAAACATCTGTATAGGGACCTATGGCCAAGGGCTGCAACCAAGCATTAAATCACCTAGATCAATGCAAAGCTTTTGATGCAGGGATATAAACATACTATCACTGCATTTTAGAGCAGTGGAGTTCTTCCACAGACTGACATCTCTGACATCTCTCCGTCTAAATGTACAGAAGTGTATAAGTTTTGCCTTCTAGTGAGAGAAGGAAACTTACCTGATTACATAGTGTCAAATAAATTTGTTGAACTACTAAAATATTTACTAAAACATTTTAGTAGCTGGTGACAGCTCTTTAGTTCCATTGAAATTAATTCTTACTGCTTTGGCATTATAAGATATTTTGGAAAGTGTTATGTTCTCACACAGTGGGAATATTGTCAGTGTGGTCTGAATTAGGCCAGTGTGGAAGAACTTGACTGGCCTGTCCAGAACTGGCAAATATGTAATCTTGCATCTCTGATGAAAGTTTCTGACTTGTTCATTCCTTGCGACATGGAATTAGTGCAGTGATGGAAGCAGAAAAGTGTCCACGCCCAGTAAGGTGTTCTGAAAGAGAGGTCGATGGATGAGTCAGTGACTAATTCTGGAATTTGACAAATTTGAAAAATAGATACATTTATGAAATACTTGCAAAACCATAGAGATTATCTGAGCTTCACCAATGAGAATGGCCTCAAGCACCTCCAAGGCCAGCAGATGAAAAACACATCACTGCTGATATCTGGGGTGTGGAAGTCTAACTCCTCAATCCTAATGCTGGTCGTAGCGTCATCTGATGTGTACAGACACATTCTGCTGTATTCATCTCGCACAGGTCAGAGGTGAAGCGGGCCGGTGGCCTTAATTGGAGGTAAACTATAGAGCAGCATGTCAGGACTTGAAATAAAACACTTCAACTTCAATAAGCTCAGCTGCACCATAGCCAGCACACACCTTGTTTTGTGCTGAATGCCTTCTGTCAGGTTATTGATTCCCATTTCTCCTCCAGGAGCGCCCCTGTGATGCTCATTAACCCTGTGGATTTAACCACACTGAAGCAAGCCAGCGTCAGACCTCCACAGGTACAAAATGCTTTGCTGCTCTCTGTCAGTCAGACCGAAGCAGCAAGAGGCTGAGCAGTCAAGTTCTTTCTGCTTTCGTGTGTGAAGGAAACACAGCAGGCTGTCAGCAGCAAAGCAAAGAAAGTCAGCCAATTAAGCTACCCGCTTGACCTGGAACAAAATCAGTAAAGAAAAAAAAAAAAAAAAAAAGATTGTTCCAAGACAGGTTTTGTAAATGCAAACTAAGATCACACAAACATTTTGTAAAAATATTTTGTTGGTCTTTTCAGTCCTTTCTGTGGTAGCTTCAAAGAATGAAAACAATATGTTGAAGAACTTGATATTACCATTTCATATTTTATGTGAAGTTACATGAATAAATGTGACTTTCATTGTATTTCAATAAAAAACCTAAAACTCATTAACTAGATCCGAGGTTAGCAACCTTTACCTCCCTACAAGACCTTTTTGACTTGAGTCCAGCTAAAAGAAAAACTTGTTCAGAGCCACAACCATGTAATATACAATATTTGCACTCAGAACTGGACATGATTATCCTTTTGGAAAACTCTTTAGTCCCAAAGCCTTAATCTCTTGTCTGATGTCTTTGCTTGTGGTGATAGCTAGTTTGTAAAGTTCACCAGTCCCTCCTGCAGTAAAGCACCATGACAAACTGATAGTGCCACCTCTTTATGCTATAGCTCATCTCTTTCTTGCCATTCGATCATGACCATTGACCTTACCAGAAGCATGTGAGGCAACTAAAGTGTGGCCTGAGAGGCTTTAAATGATGTTCTGGGTGAATCATTGACGTGCTCTTGGAGTACAGTTGGTAGGTCGGAGTCTGTTTTTTTCTCCAATTGTGAAAAATGGTTCTAATTGTGGTTTACTGGAGTCTAACTGGAGTCTAAAAGCCCTAGAGATGAGATGGATTTGAAAGAGGGGGAAGACATAAGGAAAAGGTCTTCAGGCCTTGTGAACATGACCTTGTGAAGGTCATATGACAGCCACGTTGAGGACTAAGGCCTCCATACACGGGCTGAGTTTTACCCCTGCACCACCACAGCATCTCATGAATGCCTGTTTTGAATGAACTCGCTGGTAGAATATCTATTTGTGTGGAGATGATGTGTAACAAATACAACCTTCAGGAAACCTGCAAAATGCTGCACTAAAAACAGACGAAGCTGTAAGAAAGTAAGAGTAATACACACTGACTAAAACCACAGAAGTAGAAAGGCCAAAAAAAAACAACAGCTGACAGTTTGTACAGTATGTAGCAACAACACAGTGTTTTTGTCTTGGAAAAAAGTGGAACGTTAGGTGATAATGCTTCCTCCTCTCCTTTGACGTTTTATATCCTCATATCATATTGATTTCTACTTTGCTAGGAGATGGATCTAGTTGCTAGGCAATGCATCAGAACTCCTGGGCAATTGTGTCAGTGAACTAAATGCAACTATTTTTACCCTAATTGAAATATGGATATTTGTATATCTAAAATATATCCCTGTAATGACGGAAAACTATGATAACACTTTTGCAGGATTGATTGACATTGTGCTCAAAAACCAGTAACCTTCATCACAAAAGCTTTGAATTTATCATCCATAATGTTAGAGGTAAAACACTTAGTTAGTTAGTTAGTTACACTTTATTAATCCCATAGGGAAATTGAGGTTGTCTATTGCTCATACATTATTTCACATCCACACAACATTAAAATCGTACAAATGGGGGCATCCTTAAAAAGTACATAAAATATAATAAATACATTACCATTAAAAAAGGTCTAGTAAAGTGCTGAAATATGTTAAAAAGAAAACTAGTTACCCCACTTCCCCCCACCTCCCCTCCCAGAAATAACAGCATTGTAAAGCCTAGTGGCTCGTGGGACAAAGGAATTTTTAAGCCTTTCAGTTGAACAGCCCAGTGAGAGGAACCTGTCACTGAGGGAGTTCCTCTGGTTGGAGAAAACAGTGTGCAGGGGATGGCTGGTGTTCTCCAGGACTAAACTGAGTTTAGACAGTGTCCTCTGTTCCACCACCGTCTCCACAGACTCCAGGCTCACACCGACCACAGAGCCAGCTCTGCAGATGAGGCGGTTCAGTCTCTGTGTCTTTTTTGCGTTGCCCCCCCAACAAACAATCGCGTAGGATAAAACAGTAGACACAATTGACCTATAAAACATGTGCAGGAGCTTAGAGCACACGTTGAAGGAGGCCAACCTCCTCACAAAGTACATTCTACTCTGTGCTTTCTTGTACACATTGTCTATATTGGAGGACCAGTTCAGCTTATTGTCCAGTTGAAGGCCCAAGTATTTGTATTTGCTGACCATCTCCACTTCAGTACCATTGATGGTGATAGGCTGAGGACAGAGGGGCGCCCTACGGAAATCAAGAACCATTTCTTTTATTTTAGAGATGTTCAGTTCAAGTTTGTTCCTCTGGCACCATGCTCCAAAGTCCCTCACCAGGCTCCTGTACTCCCTCTCTCCACCCTCTTTTATACACGCCACAATAGCAGTATCGTCCGAAAATTTTTGCATGTGGCATGTAACCGAGTTGTATTTAAAGTCAGAGGTGTAGAGGGTGAAGAGGAGGGGTGAAAGAACCGTGCCCTGTGGAGCACCTGTGTTGCTGGTCAGAGTAGTGGACCTACAGCTTGCCATCCTGACGAACTGTGGTCTGTTTGTCAGGTAGTCTGTTATCCAGCACACCAGATGGGGGTCCACAGACATGCTGTTCAGTTTCTCCTGTAGTAGATGGGGCTGGATAGTATTGAAGGCACTAGAGAAGTCGAAAAAGAGGTTCCTCACAACACAGCCTCCTCCATCCAGGTACGAGAGGGAACAATGAAGCAGGTAGAGAACAGCATCCTCAACACGAACTGAAGAGGGTCCCTTACTTGAAAATTAAATCAAATTTTCCACCAAAGATTGAGATGCTTTAGAAATGTCTATCAACCACTGAAACATTCAGTCCACTAAGATTCTTCCATTACTTTCTTTAAACCCAGAGACTTCAAGTGCTAACATACCATAGTAATAGCATCAAATCATTTGAATCAGCAACAGTCAAAGACATAACTATGCAACACAGTGGCACGCATAATCTCTGGCTTTCTTTGACAATTGATTTATGTGTTCTCAAAACTTATACAGTGCAAAAATATTCCCGTAAGCGATGCAAGAAGAATGAGGCAGGACGTTTTCAAAGGTCCCCTGAGATTCAACACTTGAGTTCACTCCCAGAGAAACTTCGAGCCAATCCTACATACCCAGTCATGTATGCATTGTGAATACCTGTGGGACTTATCCTGTCAAATATAATTTCATTATCTATATTGAGGACAGAGGGGAAGCTCCACAGAAGCATTCATGCTTTCTTTGCAGATTCAGCTGTTTCGAGACCAAATTTGTTTTGCATAGTCTGATACTATCTATACTTATATATGAGGGGAAAATAGCAGATTAGTTTGGTTCTCCAAAGACTTCTGAAGTTAATGCATTTTATGGATAAAGCAGGTGAGATAATATGCAATTTTTCAGTGTCCTGAACAAAAATGGACTGAAAATTGTTTCTCACAAAGCAGTTATTTTAGCAATAATGAGAGAGAACCCAATGAGAGTTGAACTGCTGACCTTTCATGCTAAGTACTGCAATATAATGCAGCTTCTACTGCAAACAAAACAAAAAAAATCAATCTTTAAGCCCATTGTCCAACTCACAGTTGCCTTCATAGATTGCTCTCCTCCCAAATACTCAATGGCAAATAGACAACAATAAAACTGCAGCTTATGGTTGCCCTTGTGTTTTCTGAAGTCTGTAAATTGAAGGTGATTCTGCCAGTAGGGCTCTATTCTGGCTCATTCTTTGCTGGAGGCTCCAGACATCTGTTATGACAAAAGTAAGAAACATGCACCATGGTGAACTGATGCATCATATCCCAGGGTTTCAGAGGTCAGACCTAAAAACAGAAACCCTCTGGCGGGCTCACAGATGTTACCTCGTTACAGCTAAAATGGGTCATTGTAAGTCATGACCATTACAGTTTCCCTGTCTTTTAAACCATGAACCAAGCAGGAAGGAATGTCATACACCTGCAGCTGAACTGTTTCTCCAAAGGAAAACAAGTGCAAAAAATGTACACATGCATACGTGGTCATATTCAAAAAAAAGATTGATTAAAGCTATGAAAATCAGACAATCCCTAAGCAGGTATTAAACACACCTTTCATTAAACTCACATGTCTGCCCATCCATCCATCCACCCATCTTTCTGCAGCTTGTCACGACTGCACTATTTTGCATTTTTTTAAGCTGTATTTCCTCTGCTCTTGTCAGCATATTCATCTATGTTTTGGCATAATGATGTGCGGAAATACTGAGTAAACAGATGGACTACGGGGAAGAGAATTCTGCTGCAAGTGGGATTCTATAAATAGTGGCAAATTCATTTGTCCACTGGTGCAAGAGGTTGGGACTTATGGGAATGTGCAGCATGATTTTTTTAGAATCATAATTGGGAATGAAAATGGAAAGGACATGAAAGGTGCTCATAAAATATGTGGAATAAAGAATTATTCCTTAAAACCAGTCAAGAACAGAACACGAAGAGATTTGGACAGTAAGCTTCCTGTTGGGTATAAAACGACTGAGCACATTTACAACTTCAAACAATGAACATGTATTACTACAAAGAATGAGCAAAGGAACTGATTTAGTTTATTGTTATGGAATTAAAAATTCATCATCTTTTTTGTAGCATTCTGACTGCTTCCCAAAAGAGACCCAGGTTGACTTCCAATGTCACCACAACCATTGTTGTATTGAGCAGGTCGTTCTGGGTCCAGAAACATGTCGACTTCATTACTGCTGGTAATTAAACATATGTTGTAAATACGAGCGCAACAATCTGAATTGCATTAATTAACAAAATAACAGAGATTAGTATTAATTGAAGACAGTCACATTTTGTTCTGCACTCAGTAAGGAAATATTGTGTGAGGTGTGAGTCAGTATAACAGGTTTTGTCAACAGATGAATGAATCAGAGTTTGTTAGTTGGATACCGCTTAGTGTAAAACTCAAAAGGCAATTTAGCAAAACATGGTGCTACCTGGAATAAAGGGAAGAGAAGCTGTTATGTGGACTTCAGTCAGGCAATTTTAAAGGGATCAGTTGGATTTATTGGGGTCATCAGGACCTGCAAACCAGCTAGGGAAGAGATTCACCTCTGAACAGGGAAGGACCATCACATTATCATCCTGTGGAACATAAATGGCCGATGTTTGATTCTCTTTAAAGATTTGAAGTGAGATAGCAGCATTCTAAACATTTCAGTTGCAAAAACAAACATTGTTGTGATTGGATATTATCAGTCCCATTCTAACATTTTTAATAGTATCTTTCACATGAAAAAAGCATCACTTCTCTTAGTGAATTGCTGACAATTACTTTGACTTAAAAATATTGTCACCAGATACAATCCTGGGGGTTTTGAACAGCTGATATTATTGTGTCTAGCTTTAAATCAACATCTGTGACTCAGAGTATTTTAAATGAATCAGACTGTGGAGAATAGGAAACTTAACTTTGATAAATGGGCTTTGTATATGTTTGTTCTTTTTCATTGCTTCTTTAATTCTCAGAGTTCGCGCTTCACGTCTCCTGCATTCTCTTAAATAAATAACTATTTTTTTCTTCCTTCTCCTTGTTTGTTTCATCAAAATTCCCAGAGAGAATGAGCCAAGAGGAAAATTTCCAATTTTAACTGCACATACTGTGAATCATGCACTCCCAGCTGCTTCTTTTGTCCGCTGAGACGGCGTCTGCTGAGACGCTAAAAATGTGAAAACTATCACACAGAGAAACGCATGGTAAAAATGTACTCTACTCTGAATATCTTTCTCAGCTGCACATCAGGGAGACTGTATGGAAGATTTGAGAGAGCTTCTAATCTGGTATGGATAAAGCTTCTGTGCCCACTGGTGAAAACCATGCTAAAAAAATGCATGCAACTCAATCCCTCTCTTGTGCACTAATTCATCACCGGAAAAATAACTGGTGAACTGAGTGAACTTCCGTAGAAATGCTGGTGATGCTTTATGTTTGCTTTTGTTGAGGTGCCCCCCCTCCTCCTTCCCTGGTGGCTAAAAAGCATCTGTGTGCACGGATAAGATAGCAACGAGGTGCAAACGTCAGCATCGCTTAAGGAATAATTTCACTTTCATCCTTATTCGAAAAGACAGCCAGAGGACGGAAACAGCCCACATGCTCACCAACAAGCTCGGTGAGATCCTGGAGCAAGCCTGCAGTCCCTAAAACAGGAAATGACAACTCAACAAATAATTGTTGAATCTGCTACTACAGAAAAAAAAACCACCTGCATATTTATGTACTATATATACCGAAATATCACCAAACAGCTCAAATATATTCAATTATTTAAACTGCATCAAACTTACATGCTTTTAGTTCAGTTTTGCTGTCTTTATTTAAAATTGATTACTCAAGAATTGAGTGACTTCACTGTTTAAAACAGAAAAATACCATATCAAAGAGAACATGTTTAGGATAATCCAGCATCAAAAAATACAGGAAGTTTTTGTTTTTAGCTTTTTTCTAGTCAGAAAATTCCAACAAATAAGGCGACTCAGGCAGCTACAATGACATTTAAGGTCCTACTCTTTATTTTGTTTTGAACATTGTCATTAAAAAAAATAATAAATTTTTAGACATTCTGATATGGTGGAATCATAAAGGTTACATGTTTTGATTGTCAAACGTTGATCTGCATGGAGGCCAGTGACACATTTGACCTTTACAGCCCTAATAGTGACCCTAATGACCCTGTTGGTGTAATCATTGTTAAGAAACAAGAAATCCGACTGGTTTCTGTTCAAGTACTAAAGAACCAGGATAAGTGAGAATCTACCCTGATGTATCAAGTCATTGTAATTTACTTTACTTCATTAGGGTGGAGGGTCTTTAACTGAAGGTTTATTTATCTGTCCTTGGATGGACACACTAACATATTTACTGTTTGAATCGAAGTTAAGAAAATAAGGGATATTCTTGAAACTTCTGTCATTCCAATCACTAGATTCCAACTCCCTCCCATTTGTTTGCTCAGTTGTCATTCATTGAACAAAGTGTTAGTCATTTCTGCTTGTTTTGTTGCAGTCACTCTGGAAACAATTGATAATGAAGGTTGTTTTGTTGAGATAATGGCTCAATTAACTCATTTCTAAATGCCAGATTGTTTTGTCTGGGAAGGACAGCTTTTTTTTTTCCATGATATTGTTTTTTATTATTTTATTATCTCAAGGAAAACTGGCTCAGTTTTGTCAATATTAAAACTTTGTTTTAAAGTTTTAAGTTTTCAACTGAAATACCTCAACATACGAACATATTTGTTCACACATTTAATTGTAATTATTTTGTTTGGTTGTTTTGACAGGATAAAATCTCGTTTTCTAATTGTCTCCGGGTAATGAAGCTTGTTTTGTCATAATGACAGTTTATCTAATTCATAATATGCCATTATTTTGAGATGATTGTCCTCGATTTAGTGTGACTGTGGTTTGTTTGTTGTAAAGTCATAAGCTCAACATGATGGAGCCTGTTTTATAGGAATAATAATGATAAGTTTATGCTTATGAATATATATATAATTTTTTCCTGTGACAACTAAATTAACAGTGTGGTCTTAATAGCTACTTATGTACTCTACTCTTAAGATAATAGAACTTGTTTTGCCATGATAATATTTGGTTACCTAAACTAAATATAATTATCTTAGTATCTGTGAGTTTTTATTGTGACAAGAGTCTGTTTAGCTCATCTTGTCGTAATATGTAATTAAGTCTAAATGACTGAACTAGCTGTTCTGTGATCTTAAAGAAACAAAGTTGACGTCATTTTCTTGAGTAAACAAGCTTTGTTTTCTTGACAGAGCAATCAGATGCATGGCCATATCAGTGTTTCGGAGTATTTGTACTTCTGATACAGCACTCATATTCTGTACACACATTTTGTTCGACAAAATTAAGCTGCTATAATAAAACAATATACACTGAGCAACTGGAACATCTCCTCACCCCAGATGATGTAACTATGCCAGTCATTATATGACCCCATCAAACTCCACATGGGCTGATGATGCTGTCTGATGTGTCTATGAGGTGTCCTCTGATTCTGCTGACCTTCACTCACTGGTTTGACTGACTGTGTGCTGATAATGCCAACACATTTTCTCTCTGATTTCCAGAGGTGCCAGTGCTGTGTAGTATCTGTCCTGGCAGATTTTTTTTTTGTTGTTGTTTTTGATACTTTGTCACATATTTCACTCGGAAGACCTGGGTTCAAATCCAGGCCGAAACCGGCAAAAATTGCGCTATCCCGTCTGGGTCCTTAGGCAAGACCCTTTGAGCTACTGCCTACCTCAGACCATGTGAGACATTGAGAAGCAAGGAAACATGCCGGCTCAGACGTCGCCCGGCCAAACAAGGTCTGCGTCAGGTGTTGGGGAACCAGAGCACCTTGACGATAAATGGGCTACTGGAACAAGACGGAAATGGGCGAGAGGTGAAAACTTGGATCTGTTGGAATGCTACTACTCAAGTAGCCCTAATCGGAGAGGCTATATACAAAGACTGAGGGAGGAATGGTTACTTCGACATCCCCAGCCTACACTAAGTGCTAAACAACTAGTAGCTCAGTGTTCCAACACCCGCAAACGGCAATTGCTGTCACAACTTGAGATTGACGAGGTACAACACAAATGCTACAGCAAAGAGGAGGAACCTGGATGTCAGGATGGGCGGGGCTTAACTACGAGTCCCCGCCCAGAGAGGGAGTGTGCAGCCACAATGAAGGAATCGGAGCTGAATAAAGCTGCAGCTGACCTGAGAGATAGGATCATGGCACGAATGACAACCAGACCTCCTCAGCGCCAATTACAACGGCCGAGTGAAGTACCATCAGAAAGCCTCATTGAAGATGTGAATGCAGCATTGAGAACGATCCCTAGCAACACCATAACGGAAACCAATGAGCTGATTTACAACTCAGCATCAGTGATCCTTGAGTTGCTTGGGTATAAGAGCAACCATGAGAGACAGTACCCACCATGGAAAAGACGGCTGGAGACCAAAATCAAGGTGACAAGGAGGGAAGTGAGCCAGCTATCAGAGCTCCATAGGGGTGCAATGAAAGGACCAGTACCCAGGAAGTACAGCTAGATGCCCATACCTGAAGCACTCGAAACTGCCAAACAGAGGATCCAAGCCTTGGCCAGTCACCTAAAGAGATACACAAGGAAAATGAAGCCAGAAGGATAAACCGGCTCTTCTCCACCCAACCAGCTAAAGTGTACTCTCAATGGCAGGGTAATAACAACAGAGCAGACCCACCAAGGCTGGAGACTGAACAATACTGGAAAGGCATATGGGAAAGAGAGGCGTCCCACAACAGCAATGCACAGTGGCTGATCTCTCTACGAGACGACCATAGCAACCTCCCTGAGCAAGCCCTGGTAACCATCACTGTGGCAGATGTCCAAGAAAGAGGGACTCACCCTGAATAGTTAACTAAAGGGCGCACAATCCTGATCCAGAAGGACCCATCAATGGGCTCAGTCCCACCCAACTACCGACCAATAACCTGTCTCTCCACAACCTGGAAGCTCATGTCAGGCATCATAGCGGCTAAGATAAGATAAGCAGACACACATATATATATATATATATATATATATATATATATATATATATATATATATATATAATGTTTAAGCTTAATAAACAGAATAACAACTTTTTATTTGACTTAGGTTATCATTGTCTGATATTAAGAATAATTTGATGATCTGAAACGCAGAAAGTAAAACTAAAGAAACCCGAAAGACTAAATACTTTCTAAACTCGCTCAAATGTACCCACCAATCACGGCTCTCCTGTATTTATTTATGATTTGATTTTGTGAATGTCTTGTGTTGTTATTCCAACAGGAAGCAAGACACATACTGGAAGCCAGATAAACCAGACAGAGCACTGAGAGGAACGCCGGTGGAAAACCGTGATGTAGGTCAAGGGCTCTTGTGAGCTTTTCCTTTCTCCAAGAGCTGCTGAAGGATAAAAATAAACAACATAATGAGCAGCTTCATTAGGTACATGTGACAAGTAATGAAAACTTAATGAAGATATAATTTCAACAAAAACTGTAATTTACATTCAATTACCAAGAAGTCTAATTATCCTGAATGAGGAGTGCACAACTCAAACTTTTATGCTAATTGTAGAAAAGCAGGTTGTTGCAAATCACTCTGCAGCAACAGCAGAAGCACCTGCTGTGGGGAGCAGTAAATATGCAAAGCAGCAACAGACCATTTCCATCTCTGAGGTATTTTAGCAATGCATTCTGACGCCATTTGACAAAATATATTATGAAACGTTTGAATTATATATATATATATATATATATATATATATATATATATATATATATATATATATATATATTTTTTTTTTTTTTTTTTTTTTTTTTTTCTTTTGCTGTTTGCACCTCAAGATTTCCAAGTCTGCATAAATATTAGTTTCCATTACTGACACAGCATGCATGAAGGGGTATGTTTGCCTCTGCTGCACAGGCTGAGGGGACTGTGACAGCCCGGCTTCAAATTTTGATTTAGCACCAAATTACCAGATTGCTGTACCATGAGCAGCTGACAAATGTCTTTACAGTCAGACAAGCGTGTGCTTCGTGTGAAAGATAGTTTTTAATTTTGTGAGTTTCAAACTTTTCATTCTTATTTATTTATTTTTTTATCTGTGGAGGAATATTGCAGAGGTACTGCTCAAATTGTTCTCCAGTGCTTGCTGCAATAGCAGAAAATGGTATTGCTGTCTGGGGAGTTTTGCAGACGACAGCATCATTTAGAGTGAGCTGCAGATGCTGTTATGTTTCACTGTCCATTAAAAAGTCAGTAACGAGAGGGATTTCAGCAGATCTTTAGACTCAGTGTTTTGAAAGTAAATGAATTGAGACATTATTACATGTTAAAAACAACTTTCTTAGACGAACGGACAGTTTTAACATCTTGTGGACGAAACAGTATTTCTTTGGTTTCAGAAAACTTCCATAGATGCAGATATCGTAGCGGAGAATCAGATATTTGAATGTACATAAATGGTCAGACAGAAAGCAGACAAAAACAGGTAAGAAGATAAGAAGGTTCTAGAGAAAAAGCAATCAGGAACACAGATGTGACTTTAATTTAGTTCATAATGTGGATAAATGTACTCAGAACAAAGGCTGGATTCTTTTCATACAAATTCAGTGTGACCACAGTAGATCATTTATTTAATGCCTTTTCCTATATTTGCCGTGCTGCGTATGTTGTGCTAATGTTTTTCTCTTTACGTTCAACTTGTCCTTTAAACACATATTAAGACCTTTGGAACATTTCTCTCACCCGCCCACAGAACTGTAATGCTTAGTTTCACTTCCAAAACAGAACACTCTCAGTTAGATTAACACATTATGTGACATTATACACTGATACACTTTTCAGTGTGGAATTTTGCTGAATAATTAAATCAGTAAAAGTGTTTTGGTCGTAACATATTGTGATCAGCGGGGAAACAGATCCTTGTCCAAGGACGGCGTTGGCATGCTCCAAGGTGAAACCCGGCCTTCCAACTGGAAGCGCAGCCACGCTGCCACCGAGCTGAAGCTGCCCTGCCGCTGCCAGCTCTGCTGCTGTGGCACGTCTGTCTGCTGGAGGAAGAAAGTGCCTTACGCCTTCTTTTATCTGACCTGATTCTGACCAGGTTCTCAAGGGTTTAATTCCAACAAAACATGTACAAAAGCAAACATTTAAAGTTATTAAACAGGTTAATAGCCAAAGAGAAAACCATGAGTCATCAATTTCTAGAACCACATTTTGCAGCCTTTGCTCTCAGTAATGGGTTTTTGTCGGACTTCAACAAATTTTTACAATGTTGTGGAATAATTTGGGGTCTACTGGATATTGTCGTTTCAGTTCATTGAACGTTGCACACCTTTCCTTTCTGCATGGCTCTTTTAAATCCAGGCCTGGGTCTTTCAGCATGTTCTTTCTGTGTATGCGTGGGTTCTCTCCAGGGACTTTGGCTTCCGCCCACAGTGCAAAAACCTGAGTTAGGTTAAACAGAGGAGAACATATTTGACTGGATAACTGCAAGGTGCACAGTTTCCTCCCCTTACCCCCCTCAAACATGGAGTTGTGCATTATCGCCAAGCGTCTCTATTTTGGTCCACTTGTCAAAAGAATATTGTTTCAAAAGTTTTATGTTTTATTCAGATTCATTTCCTAACCAAAACAGATCTATTTATGACACAATAGATCTTGTGTCGTTTTTTTAAGTGTCTTTTAATAAACTTTAACATGATGTGTCATAAAAACTCAGATGTAGTTCTTTTTGCCATTTCTCTGTGTATTACATAGAACATTACATGAACATCCTCTGAACATGGAGAGTCTGATTCTCTTTCAAATGTTTTCCATTTGTGAATAATTGCTGTCATTTTAGATTAATATACTTTAAATTGGTAGAATATGGCATTACAATCATTGCCATATTGATGGGCAGCAACAGTTACTTTTCAAAGTCTTTGCTAATGGATTTTCTCCTTGGTGAACCGACAACTTCTGCTCTACAATTCTATGAACGCAACATTGTGGAACTTCATTTTTGACATGAACACTTTTCATTTTGGCTTAACATTTGTTTAATAATGAGCAACAATCTGACGTTTGTGAAATAGTGTGTTTTCACAGCTAATTTTCATTAATTTATGTTATACAAAGTATAACCGAAACAAAGAACACTTTCTTCATGACTCCACACTTAAAAATACACCAAATGTTGAGAGAAAAATGTGGAAATCTGAGACTATAATATTTTGATAAAAGAGTATTTTGTAGCTAAAAAGATAAAAGTTCTGACCAAGAAGTTAAAATAATAACAACAACAACAACAATAATACTAATACCAATAATAATAATAATAATAATAATAATAATAATAATAATAATAATAATAATAATAATAATAATAAAGGTTATTTCTAAAAACAAACTTTTCTACACATTTTTTAATACATGTCATGTGTCATTCGTTAAGTTTAGCCACAACTTAATTTGTAGACAGTATTGCATTGATTTCTGTGTATGGAAGGATAACATGGGTTGGTGCCCACATCTACGCTAAATTTCATTTAATATAAATATATTTTCTATGATAAACGTCAACATGTTACATACCTAATTTATTTCTTTTGGTTGGATATGATGCGCCTCAGAAAATTCAACTTCAAGATTTTGAAACCCATCCTATCGTTTTAAGTCAAGTCAATATTATTTGTATATCACATTTCAGCAACAAGGCAGTTAAGAGTTTTACATCATAAAACCAACATATTGTCATCACTTATGAAACAAGCAACCAACTTTACATTTTCACATGTTATCAAAATCATCAGAGAAATATGTCAAATATATTGATCCATGTTTCACTTTCTACTAATCAAATCAAAGGTCACTCTAGTCAGGTGGGTTTTAAGTCTTGATTTCAATGAGTTCAGTGTTTCAGTTGTTTTCTGGATGTTTTTTCCAGATTTGTGGCTCAAACAAGCTGAATGCCGCTTCACCATGTTTGGTTCTGGTTCTGGGCAGAATGCACCAAGACAACCACAACATCTGCAAAAAGCACAGATGAGAACAGAGACTGTGCTGGTGGATTCCAGGATGAACCTGGTACCTAGAACGAGGACATACATTTCTCTTCGGGTTTTCAAGGACCTCTTACTGCTATAGCATCCTGTCAAAATCCCCAAAGGACACCGTCAGAAGCCTACACTAGAACGAGAAACACAAAACAACAAATTATTGAAACATGAATAATCCATCATCACCTCTACTTGGGCAAAGATCTGGTTCACTGATCCACAGCCAGGATCAAATCCACACTGCTCTTTCTGAATCCCCTCTCAGTTGGAGCCCCCATTTTAACCAAGCAAGCTTTCCTAGTGAGGCTTGGATGTGTGATCCCTCAATAGTTAGGAGACAACTCTGTGGTCCGTGGAGAGAGTGCTAATTTATATCTGTTTCAAATGCCAAAGCAAGAACGCAGTGTGTTGCATTGTTCTGAAACTATGCAGAAAAGCTGTGGAAAGCGAACACGGTTTTCCCCCGTTACCCAGTGAGCTGCTCTCAGTAGAAAGCTGTGATATTTGTGTCATCCACATTCCATACTCCTGTGTACAGACGGTTCACAGAACCCACGCTTTGAGCTCTGTTTCAAGCAGAAACTGCTGACAGGGAAGAGAGTAAAAGCCTTTTTGCGCCTCTTCCCACATCAGCCGAAGTTTTCTCCATCTCTGATAAGGTGAGGAACACAGCCGACATTGTTCAATTCTTGCACAAACTTTCTCGCTGGAGCAGAAGAGTTTTAAGTCGGGGGGTTTACAAAACATTGAAAACAAACAAAAAAAAAGAGTGAAAAGTTAAAGAAGGCCAAACAGTCCGAAAACAAAAGAAACTACAACTATAGAGGAGAGACTGACCGCTGCAGCTTGCAGCTTGTGCAAGTCTGCTTCAGTCGCTGCTAATGAGGAGAACTGCCTGACAGACCCTGCAGCTACTCCACCAGAGCACTAACACACTGCCCCACCACCATAAATATTCAGCATCCTGTCTTCATTTGTATTATGCTGACCCCACTGGCACCCTCTGCCTCACAGCAGTGAGAACATGCAAGACTGTTTGTGGAGAAGGTTAAAATCTGAATTTGCTTGTGTGTTGTGATTGTCTGCCTGAAGGTAAACAGACTCCGAGTGGCGATACAGAACATAACCGCCAAGGAAAGAACGCCTAAATTTCACTCACATTCACAATAAATGGAATACAGGTGGAATTTTTTACAGTTGATCAGTTGATTGTAAAAATTAAGAAGGATATATCACTCATAACAAGACATTTTTCTTATGCTGAAAGTGAAATAATCTCCTAATGGAGCTAATACTTTTCATCATTTTTAAGAAATAATTGACTAGATAAAATCATCTATCTTGTTGAAGTTACCTGTAAATTTGTTTTGTCTTATTTAAAGTGTACTGATATATTTGCACTAGAAGGTACATCAAAAGACTGAGTAAGATTTAAAGGTCACTTATTCCTATTCTGATTACACTAAGATGTGAAATGCATGATGTGAAAAAGGTTTTAAAAATGGCAAAATGTTCACATGTTGACAAGATGCCAGAAAACCTGTCACACTTTTTCCACATGTGCCAAATAAAACGACACAAAGTTTTATCGTAGTTAGTTGATTGTTTTTGTTTTCTTTTGTACTTGTGTTTTTAGCGGCTTTTATGTCACGATTTCATTGTTTCATGTGCTTGTTTTATTCTTTGTATGATTTAGGTTTGATTTTTATTGTACAGTGCTTTGTGATTTTATCTGTGAAAACTGCTTTACAAATAAACTTTACTTATGTCCTCATTTGTTTATATTCATTTACGTTTTGCCATATTCCATTCAGTGTCCTGTGTAAATTATTGTTTGAAAGGTCTTGCTGCATCAGTTTATTCCTTTGTATGTGTTTTTTTTATTTTTATATTTTTGTGTTGTACATTGTTTGTGCAGATTGGATTTAGTTTTACAAGATCAGTATTGCTCTGTAATTTCTTTCCTCAGTTCTATTTCTGTGTTACCCACCACCTTTTCTCAGACTACCAGCTCTGTTTGACAGCTGCTCCCAACCAGCTGATCAGCATCTAAGCCGACTGGTTCTTATTGTTTTTGCATGTTTCTCTTCTTATCCTGTGCTGTGTGTCTGCTTGCTCTCTGTCTGAATTTATGTCCTTTATTTTCATCAATTTTTACAGCAGGCTTTCTTTAAAAATTGTCATTTAAGAACTCTGTTTACCCTCCATCTTTCCATTGGATGCTTTCACAATCTACAAACTGTGGCTGAGTTTCCATTGTAAGTGTGTTGTTAGTATTCTGAAAATGTTGAAAAAAAACCTAAATGTCACATTGGGGTTTCAATTGAAACACAGTTCATTATAATATAATTTCTACATGTTAAACAGCTGTATATATTTTTTGCTTCATGATATAAAAAGTTAGAACTAATCACATGAAAGTTTGAGCTTTTTGACTCCAAATAGTTTTTTGTTGGATTCAAATTTTGGTACAAACATTACAGAGTGATGCTGTTAACACAGGTTCTCATTAGCTACTGAAAATTCTCAAATATGAACATATTTCTTTTAAAAGGTTGCTGGTAGCAGGAAATGCAGTGAGAGCAGAAGGTCGCTTTTGTTTCGAACTGCTGAATGCTCTGTGAACCGCTCATTTCTGTCTGCTTTCAGAGCAGCAGACAGAAAGTAATAAAGGGGAGGCCAATATTTTCTGCTGTGGTTTTTGACACACATAAAACCTGCAGTCTTTCTGCTCCTCACTCCTCTGCAGGTTCTAAACAAAAAATTGATTTTGCTCATGACAAACTAGGTGATTTAATATCTTTTAGCACATTAATTACCATTAATTTTCATGTATTTACATAATCATAGCAGCTTCTGGAAGTATTTGTCTGCTTGAATTATTTTAAATCATTTGTAGACCTGGCATATTTATTCTCTTTTTATGACAAACAGTGTTTGTGCATCATTTTTCACCACAAATATCTTTTTGGCCTTTCAATGAAGAGAAAAATGAATTCATGTAGCACCTGCAGCAGTTGCAAAATAGTTATATGTACTAAAAAAAATACTTCAGGAAAAATCATACAGTCAGCTGTCCTCTATAAAATTTAAGATCGGTTAATTCATCATGCCTATAAATTATCCTGAGTGTTATATTTTATGCTGCTATGACACAAAAGACTCTTTATCATCTGAGAGAAACACGATGAACAAATGTAGTTGTCTGAATGTTTATGAAGTAAATTAAGTCATTTATCTGCCTCACAAATTGGTTCCATGTGTCCAATAATGCTCTTTTCATGATGATGTCACTCTGTTGGTCTCATCATTCTCCCACTCTCCTCTCCTGTCTGTTGACCCTTGTATCCGTCAACTAAAGAAAGGGCTCGTGTTCTCCATTTCATTTCTTTTCCCTGTTGTAACCTCCCACAGGATCAATATCCAATCCGGCTCTCTTTTTTTCTGAAGAAATATTTCTTAACCCCGCTCCTTTTATATCACTGATTTAATGGTTTAGCCGCTCTTTGATACTGCTTTCCCATCTCAGCTTGGCTGGTACTGCTTAAATCCTCCTTGATATCTTCCATAAGACCTTATATGACCTCTGCTGTGTGTGACATCACTCCATTTCAGTTGAAAGAAGAAAAGATTAATGGAGGATTTCTTTGGAATCATGCCAGGTTTCATTGCTTTTTATTTACCCAGAAAGTTTTACTGGTATAGATCCTTGTTTAGGAAGCATAGTTCTTGGAGGAATTTAGAAGTTTTAAGGCAGCGTAAAACCAAATTATGCTTGTCCTCACAAATGGTGCCGTAAGACAAAAAGTACGATTTCTGATTTTGGATTTTCAATGGCTGGACAATAAATCTATAATATATATCGCAATGGCACATGGTTAATGTCAGTAGCATTGAACTGCACTCCAGAAGTCCAGTTTTTAATCCTGGTACAACAAAAAAATAACCTTTAAATCATTTAAATGAGTAAGATGAAATATTTCATCTGTTGTCGAATTAGTCCGAATAAATTAATTGTACTATTTGGCGCACATTTTAACTTTTATCTTGTGATTTATATCTCATAAGGATGAAGAAGCACCTTGAACTTTAACAAAAATACTTTTTAGAAATTCATCAGATCTGTTCAAGACTTAATAAATTTGTCGAAATCAAGCTGATATTTTTTTTTGTCTTCATTATTTATATGTAGCAGCACATCACAACTCCAGGGTTTGGCAAGAAATGCAAATTGCGTGTTAGCAGAGGCAGACAGAGACGTACAGGTATCATGTAGTTGGAGCTTTCATATAAAAGCTGTGGGAGCACACACACACACACACCACACACCGAAAAACAAACACCACCGGAGCATTTGGCCCTGCAGCCATCAAGACCTGCGAATGTGCATGTACACCCTGTGGCTTTGATGAATAAATCATGAAAGCTGAGTTTATGCTGCCTTATATTTGATTTAAAATATTTATAGCCTCTTCTATTGTAAAGACAAGAAAGTGCCACAGGAGAGTTAAGTCAAGGAGACTTACGGTATCATCTATATGATCCCTTTTTTTTTCTTCATCCTGATTCATCCATTCTCCATCTCTTTGCCTGGCATAATTAATCTCTTCAGACTGATGTTTACATACTCTGATAGCCTGAGGAAAGGTCTTGGGGAACAGTTAAGTTCCTTGCCACCTCATGATCACATGAGAATTAAGATGAGTTTAACTTACAACTACAAGTTAGAAGGATAGTTCATACCTTTTTCATCTGTATGCTGTACAAACTTTCAAAAGGTTCCAGCAGTCAGTCCTGCACACAGCTTCAAAAATCTTTTAAGGACTGTGTTATTCTCTGGAGGTCAGGGAACACAACATCATGCAGTGATACAAGGTCACCTGTGCAATAAGTCCAGTCATGAAATGTTCTTGACACAACATATTCCAGTCAATAGCTAGAGATGTTCCAATAATGTAAAAGTGTCTGAGAATAACAGCAAAGCAGTGAAAACCACAGGGTGAAGTCAATGAATACTGAGGTTCTTATTTCTAATGTTCTGCAGTCAGTAGCTACAAGCCCCAAATCATCAGTTTGTGGTCTTCAGCTTAGCTCAATTCCAGTGCATAGAGAGCTTTGTAGGATGTATTTTCAAGGTCAAGCAGCTTCATTCAAGTATTACATCACAAAGTATATACAAAGTGACAAATGACGTAATGTAAAGCACATTGGTGTCTAGAGCAGCACAGAGTGATGAAGGCTGCCTCTTTCTGGCAATTCAGTGGATGACTTTTTGTTTCCCAGTGGACCAGAAAATGACACTCCACTGTGGCCACTGTTAAGTTTGGTATAGACTGTTTTTCAGGAGTTAGACTCAGTTCTTTGTGTACTTAACTGTCTAAAGAGAAGGAAGCATTTGAACACAATGGGTTTGTACTCTTTGAGCAGTTGGCAGGGTGGCACTGACCCTGTGTGCACCATTCCAAGGTGAATGGCGAATTCCAAGGTGACATTTTCCACTCTGAGCATCGTGATATTTTGGACAATTCCATATCCTTGACTTTGTGGGAACAGTTTGAAGATGGCATCTTAATTTCCAACATGACTTTGCATCAGTTGACAAAGCAAGACACTTAAGAACACGAATGAGAAATTCGGTGAAGAAAAACTCCTCTCAACTTTGGACAGGGAATGCTGTCAATCAAATCGCTTACATATTGCCCACATTGCTTTTATGATATAAAGCACTTTGAACCGCCTTGTTACTGATGTGCTAGAAATATAAACAAGTCAGTCAAGACTTTACTTAATATCAATGTAGGACTAAGAATACAGTCATATATCCCCTAATGAGATAATGTAAGACAAGAACATTTTTCAAAAAATATATACATATTAGTTAGATAATATTAGCATCATTTTGGTTAAATTTAAGTACCAGCGAAAATAAATATATTATGTTAGGATTTTCTTTTAGCTGTAATTTACAGTGCTAAAGTCATGCTTTTAAACTCTAATCAGCGTAGCAAAACCTAAACTTGTGAAGAACAGAAAACCTTATTTTCTTACCATTTTCTACAGTCTACACTTCAAGAGCCGGACATCGATGTCAATCAACACAGACAGGCTGATCGAAACAGAATTACTATTTGGCTGACCCGCTCAATTTCCAAGCCACATAGCCTTTGAGACTCCATGGTAGGAACCAAAGAGCCCATAGAGATCTGTGCAAAGTTAAAGTTATTGTTGTTGGTCTGTTTTTACAGAGCTGCTGGGAACAGTGGGTCAATGTTATCACTGAGCAAGTGACTGAAAGTAGGAAGTTCAAGACAAATAAAGAGCCTTTGTTTTTGAAAATAATGCTGCCTATTATATTTTTATCTGATATTTGTGTTATAATTCTGTAAATGATCACTTATAGCTTTACTTTTATAATTGATCCTCTGCTACAACCAGTGATATCTTCATCTGTCTATACATTTAGACTGATATATCACAATGAGGTCTTTTTTTACTGTCTGCCAAGATGAAGGGTTTGATCCAATAAGGAGAGTTTGGACAGGTTAAATGTATTTTATCATAACCACATCTGTCACTATATAACTAACAACATACAACTAACTATGTCATGTATGTTATAGATTCAGTTTTGTCCTCTATATAAACGGGGATGAAAGCTGATGGAAGCCTGGAAAGAGGCAAAGCAGCGGGAAATCTGCTGGGTGAAATCCCTGTCTGTGATTGCAACAGTGGAGTATTCCCGTGAGCATAGATCATGAGCACCGCATGCGGCAGCTCAGTCTGGGCTGGCAGTGATGAACAGAAGGTGGCCAATAGCTGTCCCTGTCAGACCAACCTGCTGTCAGTCTCAAGAGCACTTTGTCTTCTGTCAGAGAGAAAAGAGCTTTCTCCCAGCATGGATTCTCTAAACTGAGCAGAAAGGAGAGAGAGTGATGGATTTGGTGTCTTGGTGGACAATATTACACTTGGGATAGATTAGCATTAATAGAGGCCACTTTCCTGCTTGTACAGAAATGCTTTTAGATGTTTTTTTATTGATAATTTGTTTCCCTTGAACTTTTGCAGATGTTGTAATGTAGCAATATTTTTGGCAGTTATCAGAAAGAATTAGGCACCAAGTCATAGTTTTAAATGGATTCTGGTTCTTATATTTAAAATCTTTAAAGCCTTTGTTAAATTGTTTTTTTCTTTCAATGCAAATAAAATGAAAAACACTGTTGCTGGTATTTTTGGTGGCTTTGTAGTGGAAACTTCATCAGCCTTAAAGATGTTAAATAAAGTGATTCTGCATCTATTAAAAAAAAAAAAAAAAAAAGAATTACCTGCTGTAGCCGAGTCCTTAAAGTGAAAAATTTAATTCTAATCCTTTTTGCATGTGATATATGCAGCACAGGGATTAAAGAGGGCTCTGGTTGAAGTGCATGGTGAGTGCCATGTGGAGCACTTCCTTCTCTCAAATGAGCTGCAGAGACTTAAGCCTTTCGAGTGAACTTTGCTCACCATAATCTAATAACTGTAATTTCTAAAACCTTCCCAGCTTTACTTTGCTCGAGTGCAAGTGTGTAATTGGAAAGAAAACTGTGGCTTTGCATCCAAATGAGTTGATTTAAGGAGGAGAATCGCAGTGATGCGGTGTGGTGAATGAGTGTTCTGAATGTGCGAGTATTGATATTACATGAAGTTCCCATGATGCCGTCTGGCTTTGTTTGAAAGTAAAATGGGGAAAACAACTATCTAGTCAGATTTTTAAAAATCTGCTCAGGCTCAAAAACTGACATTAAGTTTTATTTTTATATTTCTTGTAGATACACATAATCCAAAACTAAGTATTTGATCCCTTACAACGCAACCGGATCTCCAGCTTCTGCAGACTGATAATGTACTTTAATTGATTGTAGTTTGTGTGCAGTTTGTGCACGTAAGCGTTCTGTCTGAGCGTTTTTACCAGCACATGCAAGGCCAGAAGATCTGTCAAAGGAATAAGACGGTAAGCCCAGCAAAAGGCTTTGGAGAGAAATAGGCAAACACAGATGTTGAGGACGATAGAGCACGACCCCTGGACTTTGAGATTAGTTTATGTGGAATTATGTTTTCTTAATCCTACATCATCTCTTACTTTTGTTTCTTTTTTATAAATATTTTTGTCAGTGTGCATCTTTAAATATAATTCTATGACTAGTCTACATTAGAAACATCAAATGAAATAAACTTTTTAAAGCAACATAAGCTGGAAGATGTAGGAAAACGAAACTGCTGTGACATGTTTCCAAAATTGCCATGTATGCTGGTGATTTGTAACATTCTTGTTTCATTGGTCTGAATGTGAGGAAATGAAGGGGATTTTTGTGGCCCATCAACTTCTGTAATATCTTTGAGATTCATGTGACACTTCTGATGTGAATAAAGCATTTTATTTTGGCATCATTCTGTCCAATGCTAGTATAATAAAAAGCTAATATATAAAAATTCAAAATGATAAAACCTGTACTTGGAAGACTGCTCGATAAATATAATAAAAGTTTGGTTACTTTGCATTTCAAAGTTTTACAGTACACCTTCCCCTGCAGTTTTCTCATTGCTTACTGTTTACAGAGTTGATCAAACTGGATAAAAATACATGCAACAAGTGGCAAATCCTAAAAGAAATATATGTATTCTGATTTATAAGTATCAACTTCAAGATGAAAAAATGCAAGAGATGGCCAGAAATAAATATACTAATGAAAATAAAAAGCATCAGATTTGTTTACATCTGAAAATATTTTCTGAATTATTCAGGATGTAAGTTATTTCCTACATAGCTTTAATTTTCATGTTTTTTGTTTTCATCTAACTATGCCAACATTAGCTTGTTGCATTCAAATGGTGTTTGACATTAATTTCCTCAAGTACTGTGTAATATGCTGCTATGTCTTACTCTATGAATTTGTTATTATTCTGATTTTTTCTAATGTATTGTTTTCCAAGCATGTTGGGTTATTTTGACATTTTAAATTCACGACAGGTCTGCATTTTTCCTAAAATGCAAGAGTGAGAAAATTACAAGAAACTTTCCAGTTTTAAACCCCACCTTTTTATTTTCAATAGACAAGCAGAAATTTTCACACCAAAGATACTTTACTGATTAGGAATTTAAAGAAAAAAGTGAAAAACATAAACCGGAGTATTGTAGCTTTTTTTTTTACTGGGATGAAACAGAACTATTAAGAGTATTGCAAAACCTCTGTGCAATATATACATACACACACAACACACACATATAATATATATTATATATATATATATATATATATATATATATATATATATATATATAAGAGAGAGAGAGCGAGATATAGACATATATCTATATAGATATACTTACATATATATATATATAAGTGTGTGTGCATGGGTGTGTGTGTGTGTATGACACTTGTTGTGTTTCCATTACAAATGTGCAAAAGATGTTGCAGATGTTGCGTCTCTGCTAATGTAAAAAAATACAGTTTTCCAAACTATGGCCTTCATATCAAATCTGTATACATTTGTTCAAGTGATAAGTCAATCACTTATTGCCTTTTAATGATTTATCATTAAACTATCGTTAAAGTTTAATGATAAATGCGTCACCCTCCTTTTCCTCCAGTAGTATCCAGTATGACTCGTGTGATGCAATACAAAGTCTTTCCGTTGCAGTTTCGCAAAACACATTCATTTTGATACAGCTGAAAAGCCATCTGACCTACATCAAAAACGTTCTTGAAATCAGCTCGTTTTCATCATGCAAATTTGTTTTTGAAATTACAATTTTAAGGTCAATGGCAACAGAGTTAATGATTGAACTGTTCTCCAATGGCTTCCACAGTCTTCATATCCAATATAGAACCTATTTAGATAACAGAAGAGTTATGGTTCATGATCAATAAATGTTCAATTCGTCACCATATCATGCCAGACAGTAAGCAAATGTTTTCAACACATTTTTTGAACCAATGCTAAGATAAAAGAGGGCCCAACAGAAAATCACCCATTCATAGCAAAAATAAGTGGCCAGTAGCCTCAAATCAAAAATACTTAACTAACTTTTTATATACTCGTATAATTGAAAGAGACATAAAAAAAATCCTGTTGCAAGGTTCCCAGTGATATTCTCTGTGTGTTCATTGCTTCTGTTTACCATAAAACTGTTGGAATAAACAGATGCCTCGGGCTGTGATGGTTTAACTTTGGTTCTGAGGATCTCAGTCCTGTGGTTTATAAACCACATTGTTTTGCTCCCTTTTAAGGTGTGATTTCTTATTGAAAAGTTAATGAATCAGACACACCTTTAAAGTGGAATATGGTAATGTATTCAGCAGGAGTTGCATAGAATATATAACAGGTGAGAAGATGTGAGGCAGAATAATAAGAACTCTTGGTTATTGTAAGCCAAGAGGCTGTAAAAGTTATGAACTTCACACAGGCTGCCAATAATTCTGGAGGGCACAGTTAAAGCACGGTAACATGCTGAATTGAATCTGTGCTTCCATGGATATTATTCATTTGTTCAGCTGGAGTCATTGGCCCCGGCAGGCAGACGGGATAAAGGGGGAGAACGATGGAGTGCAAAAAATTTATGACTGTCTGTTAAAAGGAAGCAAAAGACCAAAAAGACCTGCATGTTTTCATCATGAACACCATTTTAACCACTGTAACGTGCCTGAGTGACACGTCAAATGTCATGACGGTAAAAAGCCATGGGGCTGACGGACAGAAACATGGAGGGGAGGGGGAGCCAGCAGTGCATGAAGCAAAACATACGGGGCTGTTTTGCTGAGGGCAGCTCCAGCTGTTCACAGAGCTCTGAGATGCTGCAGAGCCGTAGGCAGCGATCACACTGATAAACCAGAGAGAGAACAAGAGAACACATTTCAGTGGATTTATAACTTAACAGATCGCCTTGTAGCTAAAACAAAGGGTTGGAAACTCAGATCTTCATCCAGAGTTATATTTTGGTACTGTATTATCCTCCTTGTTCAGGTCTTCTGTTTTTGCTTTTTTGTAGCACTTAAAATGCTCAGGATCAAACAATATTAACACTAACAGATGACCTGATGAAACCGAAAACAGTTTTCAATAAATGATTTCACCTTTTAAAGGGGCAGTATCATATCAAGTTGACTTTTTTAGTTGTGCATCATGTAATAAGATTATTCCTTCATCAAAAATATAGTTGGAGTGTTGCATTGATTATTTCATGTATGTTTGAGAAATCCTTTAATCTCCCTTGGCAACCACTCAACTGTGCAAAATAGCTGTCTTTCCTGTGACTCTCCCACTCGTATCCTTAAAACTAGCCCGTAACAATTAGCAAACACCTGGACGAACAGCAAGCACGTCTGCTGAGCTCATTATGTGAGCTGCTTTACAGTGAAATGCTGGTAAAAACAATGTTAAAAGGTTAGAAGAGGAGCAATATTGTGATGACTTCCTGAAAGAGGCATTTCAGAAAAAGCAAGAGTTTCTTAAAGAGACAGAGGCCCAATTCCAAGACATTAAATTACAAAGTCAAATTTGATTTAAACTATATTTGAAGTTTAAATCAAAACTTCAATATAATCAATATAAAATCATATAATCATATTATATCATTATATAAGATGACTCTGCTATGGTAATTACCTTTTCAAAGCTTCTTCATGTTGTCATAGTAAAAGTGGACTAAAAACTGTGGCCAATACATTTTTTCAAACAAATAGATTTTTGCACAGGACTGGATGGTCTTGGGAAGCTTTTTCTTCCTTAAAATAATGATTTGAAAGCTGGATTTTGCATTTGGGGGCTACTGTTTATCACATTTGTTTGACCTGAAACATCTAGTTTTGACAAAAGAGCAAAAACATTTTCACAGCACTGAGTTTTTCTCTCTTTGTTATGTGTTTATCACATCACACTGGCTGCGTCTACCTTCTCAGCAGGAGGTAGCAAGAAAATGAGGCAATAAATAAAAGCCAGCCTCTTCCTTTAAAATCAATCAAAATCACCTTTGTTATACTTTGTCGCTTTTACATCAAGATGTCATTTAATCAAGATCAAACCTGCCTTCCAACCAAGTTTCCACAAGCACATGCCTGTGACAGTTTGCAAAGCACTTTTTGATTTTCATTGGAAATCCATAATTCATTATTCAACTTTGCTTTTATTGTTGTTAAATATGAATGCACCAGTGGGTGGTATATTAAACATGTTTCTGTCGTTTTCTCAGTCCAAACATCACCTGCAACAGTCAGTTTGCATTATTGTTAGTTATGATAAATTTCATCTAAGGCCTGCATCAGAACATATAAAACTGAGAACTCTACAGCTGTGAGGCGCCAAGTCCTCTTTTTTAACCCCTCACACTCATGGTCAACATGATTTGGCATAATTTGGGAAAATGAACAGTGCTGGGAAAATTTTCTAAGGTATGTTTTCATTTTTCCTCAAGCATTTTTGTTATCCTACAGACATCTTGACAAAAAATCTTAAGGTTTTTAGTTTCTTTGGCTGCATTTTTACTTATTTTCAGGTACTGAAGTGAAGAATTTCAAAGGAACATCTGATTTGGTTTTGTGAGCCAATTTCCCTTGAGAAACCCAGAGAAAGAAAGGCAGACTTTGCCTGTCTTTGTTGATGTCTACAACTTCATTTATTTGCAGGCAGTTTTTCTAAAACAGAAAGTTTAGCTACGAGAGCGGAAATACTAGTTGATGTGCTATTGACTGGCACATCAAATCAATAGCAGATCAATCTAGGAGCGCCATCCATTCCTCTTGCTGCTGATTGGCTGTGGTCACCAAGAGTAAGGATTGGGGAGTACATATTAGTAATGTTAAGAAAATTCCCACTGTGCATTAATATAAATGAATATATAGTTGGAGTTTGAACTAAATTAGTAGGGACTTTATAGGGAATTTTAAGTCTTCATGGATTTCTATTTGCTAGAAGCGGTGGTCCCTGGCCTCTAAAATCCAGAGTGTCCACTTTATTGCAATCATATCCACCCAATGTGGTACAACTTTGTGATTTTAGCCTTTTTAAGTAGGAATAAATGTGGAGGCATCCTTATGTATTTATTTTTATATGCAGTTTAATTTTTACAAAATTATAATTTTTTTCAGTTTTGATGCATATTTCCATCATTTGTTATATTTGTTACAATTAAAATTAAAATCTTTCAACTTTGAGATTTACAGATTCACCATCAAATACAAGAACCAGGCTGAAAATGAGTTACAAACCACCAAAGTTTAAAGATAATTTTATTTTGTAACACGTAGCATACATGGTTTATAAAAGCTATAAAGCTTTAATAAAGAAAAGTTGAAGTTAACACTACAAGTCCAGGCGAACTTACCATTCAGTCTGGATCCAGTCTGACTCAGAACCTGAAGCACTGCTGCTTTTAGTTACTGGAAAATGATCATCACTGACACTCCGTTATGCCTTCAACAGCCCTCTGTGTTCTACAGAGGAACATTATGTGAATATAAAGGAAATTAAACTCATCAATTTCCAGATGTTTAACAGAATTCTAATGTCTAACCCGTCACTTTACCTTTTGTATTGTTCTCTAATGAAACACCTAGATGTGGACCGATGTGGGTAAAATCATGAAAACCACTCATGTTCTTGGTGTTCTTTACCTCATTTTATCCTTTTATCCTCATTCTTTTCTCACTCCAAGCCCCGTCTCTTCTCTCTGTGGTCCTCGCTCCTTTCATTAGGGAACAGGAAATGGGCCCCTCTGTTCCCCAGAGGAAAGCCATTAAAACATAACAATATGCCTTTTCTCACCTCTTCCCTCAGCCTCTCTCTCCCCCCAGCAAGTTTTCCTCTGTGTCCTTTACAGGTGATAAACGATTCCTCGGGTGCAGAGGATGACTCCGTCGAAAATGACAACGCCGACAATGACCTTATTACTGGAAGCATCAACATTTGTATTTTACTGTTACATATGCTAATAAAGCCATGCCACTTGCATTGTGGCTCTTTTTCAAAATAAATTCCAATTAATGAGTGTTTATAATAACTGCAACATTCTGTGCCTGAGAAAAAACTAAAGACCTCCTTTCTGTGAGGTGTGTTCCAGGTGTGTGTGCTGTCATTTAAAAAGCAACAATTTGTAACAGCGAACCTCTCTTTAGAGCGTAATGATGAAGTCACATTAAGGCGGAGAGCTGCATGAGCCACCACTCTTTTTTTTTTCTCTCTGCTCCTGTGGATACATATGGTATGCATGCAAATTTAAACTGCAGCTTTTACCCTGCAGGCACCTTTTGTGCATAAACACATCTATGCAAGTAAACACAAAGGGTAAAGTGAGAATAGAAACCTCAGAGACAAATCAAAATGGGAGTAATGATGCTGAACGCTCAGCCTCTCTGCCTCATAGTAGAGAAGGCATAGCAGTGAGAGAGATACACACACCTGTGTATAGGAGGAGTGGATTTTCCTTTGCATGACTATAGTGTTAACAAGGTCTTTAAAAAAAAACAAAAAAAACATGTTTTCATCTATAGTCTTTGGATTTTGGTTTTCTTTAGTTTTTGATAAATTTCTTGTTTGTTCTACAGGTTTTGCCAGTTTAGTTCATTCATTTGCGTTTAGTGTCTTAGTTTATTCTTGCGTTTTGTTCTTCGTGCTTTAGGATTTGTTTGTCTTAGATCTGGTAAATTTTTACTCTTGGTTTGTAGGTTTGTTATTTGTGCAAATTGGAATTACAAAAAAATTACGCCATTTTTCAAAAGAACTTCTTGTTTTTCCATGAAAAGTTTTTGCACCACGATGAGGTGATTATTTGACGGTATCAAAATGTATGTATTTCACAAACCTGCTACGGAAACATGTTTTTTGCATCACTGGAGCCACGTGATTAACAACCGAATGTTATTACTGACAAAAACAATAAATAGAAAGTGGTGGGACGACGGTGGCATGTTTTTAATAACTAATCGACAAACTTACTTAGGTGTGATTTTAATTGTGTTTCTTACTTAGTGGAAACATCACAATAACAAAGTTGTGTCTTTTCGACATTAGCAGAATAACAAAGTTTTACACGCATTTCGACATGTCTCATTTTATTTTTCATTATTCTTGCATTTTGGTCCAGCAGAAAATTCAACACGACAGTTTGTAATGGGGCAGTTTTAAATTTATCAACCTTAGCTACTGACCTGTGAAGAAGTATTAAAATAAGGTTCATAAGAAGATCTTTAGACTAAGATGACAATAGCAAAAGGTGGATTTTATGAGTTTTCTAATGATTTGTCATTATTTTACAGATTGTTCTGCTTAAAGATCCACCAATAACCTGTTTTTGGTTTTTTGATCGAATACATTTGTATTTGTTTTGACATCTGGTATTACCAAACATAGGCCTATGACATCACATATCTATCAGTATAGATAAAATACATTTCTTCAAATTCATCCTGTATTTTACATCAGACCCATCAGTCAGTGTCTGTTATTCCTAATTTTAGTTTCAACCAACAAAACCACGCAGTTACAGTTAGTCTCATGTGCAAACTACGCATGTTAAATTTGTGATGGCAGGGTTGTCATGGTAACGTGAACTGAGATGTGATTATGTCTTGCATTAAGGGTCTGTTTTTATCTTCGTTACCATCGTGATTTCTATGTTGTGGCAAGGTAGATACACATTTATGCTCAACTTTTTGTTTTATTTCCAAGTTTTAAACTTTCATAGCTGCTCAAAATACATATGTAAGTTTAGACAAGAAACTGTTTTCTTGTTGCCAGTATCTGGCCCCTGAGCATTCATCTGAATTGTTCTGTGTTTTGTTTTTATTAATGAAGACAAATGGGCTTCTCTTTTATGTCTTGTTTACACCCCAGAGAAACAAAGAGACGTGGATTATTACTCAGAAGTTCCAGGACAGGGTGAAAAAAATCAAAAAGTTAAAGATAAGTAAGAAATATAATTTCATAAAACTTACAAAACCTGAACAAAAACCGCAGGTGTTTGTCTGGTTTTAATTAAAACAAATGTGTTCTTCATTCAGTGAAGGGGAGAGTATCCAGAAATGTTACTCAAGTCAGAGCATCAACACATCATAATGAAATTACTCAAGTAACAGTAAAAGAATAGCATGTTAAAAAAAACTATTCCTAAAAGTACTTTGTTTTAAAATCAAAGTAAATTTGACTAGTTGCTACCCAAATCTAAAAATACAGTTTTTAGAGTTGATGAGTCACAACATTCGTCATGTTGTGAATGAAATGCTAGTCTTGTCAAACAGTCTTCTTGTCTTTAGCCTGTTATTAAGGAACTTAATGGGCGTTTCTATCATTGCAAATAATAGAAACGAAGAGAGCCCACATGGTTTTAGGATCCACAAAACTTTTGCAAGGAATGGAAACTGATTTATGGCTGGCTCTGGTTCCAGCTTTGGAGCAGCAGAGGATACACAGCCATGATGAACTGTCTTTCTGAACCAGCATGGCCTAATTCTTTCATGGAGGATAACCATATGCCTCAGAAGAGTCGTGTCTGCTCCAGTTATGAACATGCATGGGAACTCTGTTATGGGAATGTGATGCTGCTGAATAGAGCAAGGTGGATTCCAATAAGAGCTTCTCGATGCGGCTGGAACCTACTCTGAAATGTTCTGTTATTCAGTAGAAGTGGATCGTTCGATTTAGGAGTCTGGCTGCGAGAACCGTCCTTTATTTAGTTATAGTAATAGTATAAAACACATGTACCGATGCTGGGAGATAAGATGTGATTGACAGGCACTCATCCAAAAGTGTAGACTGGGGTGAAGGCTGGGGCTTTTGAGTCCCGTTGGAAACTTTATGTCATATTTAGACTGAAAGTCACTCCCAACTAGCATAAATTATTAAACGAGGGTGGCAGAAGAATGTCATTTTTTTTTTTTTTTGCCACAGAGAGTCTAGTGTCAGAGTTAAGGAAAGTGTTGTGACCTTTTCAGAATGTGTAGTGGCAGGAAATGGCAAATCTCCCCCACTATCTTAACCGCCGCCCCCACTTTCCTTCCTCACCTTCACTCATCCAAAGTGATCATTAGATGTGGCCTGCCAGACATCAGATAAGGAGGGTTTCATTAAGATTTCTGCTTGCTCTCCCTCTGTCCTTAACCCTTAAAGCCAGCTCGTCCACTTGGTCTCCCTGCTTGTCATCTTTCTCACCTAACAAAGTCGCCTCATTAGCCGCAGCCTGCCGGGCTTCAGACTGAAACGCCTTCATTAAGTCTAGAGTTTTGTATTTGCCGTCCAAGGGGCATCATTCTCTTTCTTTTTTTTTTTCTTTCTTATTCTTAAAATATTGAATTTGATTCAAAATTTTCTGGTCTACAAGCAGAAAAGCCACAGCTCAAAACACCCACTGGTGAGTGATTTCTGTCTGAAATGTGCTGGGATATGTTATAATCAGGCCCGATGCCACATCGTGACAGGAGAAAAAGCTTGCAGAACCAGGAGGGTTCACCTCTTTTAATCATGACTGGAGTTTGGTTGGCATATGTGTAGTTATACTTTTTATTTTCTTAAAATAGTCCCTGAACCTTTGTTGACAAAACCACACACATCAGTGTAGTTTACTGGGACTGTTGTGAGATAGAAAAACACATAGCGATGCAGAATTATAAAATGGATACAAATATTGTTTATAAAAACTTTCAAAATCCAATTTTTAAATGTTCTTTAATCATATTCAAAGCCACCAAATACAACCCAGTGAACTGTCTTCAGAAGTGAAAGTAAATGTGTAATATTTTCTCTGAATAAATCCCCATAATCCGTGAGGAGCAATCTGTAGAGAATCTGTAGAGAACAAAAACCATCATGACTGCAGGTCAGGTTAAGTCATGCAGATTTTCAAAGCAGGGTTATATTAGAAAACAGCATCCTGAGTCTCAAATGTCTCTCAGACTTCTGTTCAATTTATTATCTGTAAATGAAATAAGTGACATAATTGGAAACCTACCAAAATGTCAGTCTTCTTAAAGTGACAGGACAGGAAATAGGAGCATTAATCAGTGATGGAGGAAAGAAACCCATAGAAACTCTGAGAAAGCTCTGGAGTTACAGCTCAAGAAGGGAAATATGTTGTCACGGCAACCAAAATTATTAAAGACTTTCTGGTCAGAATAGATTTTTAAAAAAGCACTTAGGCTTTTTGTCACTTTTTGCAAAATATCAAACCGGCCCTACACAAGATTGTCTGTGGCCCTCTAGAGGAACACATAAATGTCATCTTCAAACTCCAATGGTAAAAGTTATGTGCTTAAAATATTTTTCATCAATCAAATCAAAGCAGTTTTTGTCTTCACAGTGCAAATTACATCAATTTGAAAAGATGCTCAGTGTTATTTAGGAATTGATTTGTTTATTAATATTTAAACAGTTTGGTAATGTCTATTATTAATACATTCTGCCACAACCTCTCATTTAAGAACATTCATGATCTTGACATGAACTTGACACCGCTGCCTCAGCTCAAAGACGTTCTCCATCCTATATGACCATAGTCTGGTTATAATTTACTTTCCATTTTGGGGCATGTTTGTACCTTGTTGGTACAAAAAGCTAATTATCCAGTAAGCCGCACGTGTGCTTTACTTTCAGCGGTCTCGGTTAAAACATGCAGCAAGATAACTGGACCATGAAAGACTTCCTGCTGACTCCAGCTTCTTTTGTATGAATGAATAATGATGAACAAATACATGTGAAAGGAGGAATTTTACAGTTACTTAATAGGTGATTTGCAGACTTTCAGTCTGTTCTACTCGCGCAAAGTTTCCATCTCGCTGATCCCACCTTTGATCGTTGGGTTTGTCATTACATCTTCCCTCCTTCTGAATTTAGTTTCATCTATTTTGGATTTCTCCTGTAATTCCTGCCATCCCAGCAAATTGTTTACTATCTTGTCATCAGTGCCACTTCCATTTTCTTCCCCCTCCCCACTTCGGCTTGAGCCCAATCTCTGTCAAGCAGGCGACGCGGCTGCTGGTTGTGATAACAGAGCTCAAAAATGAAAAATGTATTCTATACGAAAAAAAAAAAAAAAAAAACAGCCTGAAATGAAAGCTGCAGCAATGTAACAGTCTGAAACGAAGCCTGTTCAGACCATTCCACTGCAACACACAAAACAGTAGATTTTCTCGTTTTTTGGATACATGATACAGGTATGGAAGCCTGTCTTTCTCTAGAAAGAGAGAAAAATGTTGGTTTGTTTACCTCGTTACATCTGTTCTCTAATGCTTTGGCATGCAGTGCAACACTGCAGGACACCATTCAGTTAATTATAAGTTAAAATTGAAGCTGGTGAAGTGAAAAGGGATGGCACAGCCATTCATTTTCAAGGAAAAGGTTTGTGTTTTTGGCCAGAACACCACTTAAAAAAAAAAAAAAAAAAAAAAAAAAGATAAGTAGAGTTTCCTACAGAAGTATTTTACGTAAACGTCCATCGACGTCTCAACAGGTTTCAGGTGCTTAGAGACCAAAACTCATAGTGTTGATTTAGTCCGTTAAGTGCAGGGTGTCACATCTCCATGGCATTTTCACAATGTTTTTATGCTTTCACATTTCTCTGCTCCTCCTGCCAAGCTTCATCTCTGTTCATCAGCTTCATTCAGCCAAACGGTGTGTAAGTCTGACTGTTGACCTGTGTCACCTGTTTGCTGCAGCCTCCCTGCCAGATTACGAACTGCCGTGTGCTATTAGTTTTCCAAAAGTCCCTCCATTCCCTTGTTTTGTCTCAGTTTCTGTTCCCGGACGATTCCTGCCCGTAGCTGCGTTTCCATGAACCATAAAACTGTGCAAATTGAAGTGATATAAATTTGCTTAATGAAAATTTCGAAAAAACTCAGATTTTTCCGTAACGATTTTTGCCATCATTGACCATATTGTCACAACACAAACTGAACTGCATGTGAAATTTTTGTTTCCATGAAAACAGATTTTGATTCAAAAACCCAGAGACAATTGTAAGCTGTTGGTCAATCTGGAAAGACAAGAGTGGCTACTTTGCACATCCTCGGTAATAAAAGTGCCATTCTGAGGTCTTTAAATGTGCTGTTCATCAGCTGACTAAAGGTTTTAGACACATTCTGTGCGTTATTCTGTGTAATTCAAGTTGTCATGATGTTCTGATGGCAACAAACATATTCTGTAAGTAAAAATCAAGTTATGATCCAGAGGATATCATTTTTAATTGATCCCTACAAGTTTCAGTTAGTTAACTGAGTCTCTGAAATGAATGAACTATTCTGTATATTGTACATTTGTTTTATTTTCCATTCCTTTATCTAACAGTTTAGTTGTGTGGATTTGGACACTTTGTATTTCCTTTCTTTTCTACTTTACGTTTTGGTCAAATAACAGATTTATATGTATATCTTATATGTATAAATAAAACACTACCAAGATGATAAAAGCACAAGTAAAGAAATTGCCTATCAGTGAGATCCATCTGTTGTCCATGAAGAGGCTGGTAATTTAATATTAAATATACCAATTAGACCAGAATATTATGGAAATTTATGTGAATGAAATCATTCTCTTGCTGCATATTAAAAAGTCTGAAAGGCTTGTCAAATACAGACCAATAGATGAACTGCTTCATCAGATATTGTTCCTGCAGAAGGCATTCATAGAGGAAGGTGACGGGCTGTGTGGGTTTTTGTTTACACAATTAAACCCTGACAGGGATGCATGTGAGGGAGAGGCCAGTCGATTTAGCACAAAGTGTCTAATTTGCAGAGGGTTGAAAATAAGCTGCTTAAAAGCATATGAAGTTGCACTCTGTCGGATGGTTCTGTGTTATTTGTCGGCAGCCTGTAATTACTCTGTCTGGACTTTATTGCACTGCGCATTCTGAGATGAAAAGAGAAGCAGCATCAGAGAGAGAGGGCACAGACTGAGTCAAAGGATGACGACGGGAATGAAGCAAAGGGGGAAGAAATGCCGTTCCAGACTGATTTTTACAGTAGTGAGGCTTCAAATTTAGTAATGTTAAACATGGTGTGAAGTATATGCCCTTTTAAGTATTAAAATATGCTTATTAGGATGTAAAAGCACGCAAAGGCTTTAATATATATATATATATATATATATATATATATATATATATATATATATATGATCAAAGTATGGTGTGTGGAGGAAATAAATAGCTTATGGAAAAGCACAAGTATTCCCAGTTAGTAGATTTCTGACACTTCACTACAACCGATAACTAGCTTAACTGTTTGGAAGAAAGTCCAAACTGCAGGTTAGAGTGTAAATGCCTTGAATGTAACAAAGATTAGTACAATAGTGTGTGAACACTTGAAACATAAAGGAACATCTGACAGAGTATGTGATTTCTGATGCTCCTTCAACTTTGTCACATTGACTCAAATCTATAAAATCTTATTTCAGTTTGAAGGAGTTTTTGATCAAATAAAGTTCTCCTGAGTGTTTTCCAGCTTTGGGCCTCACCACAGCACAGAGGCTGCATTGGTGAAGGTTTTGAATGACTTAGTTATGGACCAAGAACTTGCTTTGTTTGACGCAGTATACTAAGTTATGCACTGGAAAAATAGGTAAGATTTTCTGGTGATTTGCTAAACAGTCTAAGATGTGATTTGTGTGATGTGATACTTATAAACTAGGATAAATAAACATGAATTGTGAGGTTCATAAGGAGTCTCTGTTCAATTTTGTTTAACATCCGTACAGAAACAATCATTTTTGTTGCCACTGATGTGAGGATTGCAGTCAGAGCTCAGATGGACAAAAAGGGCTGCAAACCTCAGAGTATACAAGGAGCCTGAGTGTCCTTATTCAATCGGGTCCAAATTTTGACAACCAACTGAAGTCTGGTTCTAAATCACATTTCCAGTCAAAACATTGAACAGAAAACTTGTGGATGCCTTTATTGTGACTAGATCAGAATGTCTTTATTGGGCTTTGTAACAAAAAGCAAAAAAAAAAAAACATTTATGAATTTTATAAAAAAGATTTCACAGGACAGATGCTAAGCACTTGACTTGAATAACTGTCTTTTTCAAAATCAAAAATACAAATTCATTCAAAAAACCCTGACAGAATTTAAAAACTCTTCTACAGCATCGATTAAACTGCCATTGCAGAGGAAATAAACGATACATTTCTCAGGATGAATATTTTAATGTTTACTTTTTATTTTCCCGTTTTAGCTTTTACCAAAAGATTTTAATATTTACACTTCACATTGCATGCCTTAAGTAAAACCTAGATCCTCTCCACCTCTTCCTTCTACTGAAGGCAATTATTTCAAGTGATTCTGCTAACTCTCCACCCTGCTTTTATCTGTGCTCTCAGCAGACATATTGTACGCTCCTTTAAGCAGCTAAAGGGTTTGTTTATCAAAGTACTGCACACTTCATATTTCTTCATTTTTAGCCAAGTTTCACTTTTTAGGTGTATCAAGTGCACCTTTGAGGGGGGAAAAAAAAACAAACCAATTTTAGCAAAAAAAATTGAAAAGCTCTTCCATTTCCAAACCTTCTCTTTTTGTCTGATAAAACACCAGGTAAACTTGCAACTTTGTGCCAAAATTAGATGTTCATGATACACTGTTATGATTAGGAGAATATCAGGAAACGAATCATTTCAGTAATTCAAAGCCAGACACCATCATTCTCTACAGACCAAAAATTACAGAAACAGAGAATAAATGCAAATGTCTGTCACAAACTCCCAGGAAGATGGATTTAGTTTAGATGCAATCTGGTTCATATGAAGGCTGATGATGGATATGAAAATTACTTAAAGTGATTTTCAATGGGCTGGTGCCATTTATAAAAAAACCAGAGGGCACAAGTGGTGGCATCATCAGATGATCATTCAAGAGAAAAATGTTTTTATTTTTCTTCTCACTAAAGCAGAACTGCCATCTAACGAGTAATTTAAGGTATTCTGAAATGAGTTATCATGTAAAATTCAGAAGTTAGTCTCACTAGGCTGACCTGATGGGATTTTATTACGATTAAAATTCTCAACATCAGCAAAGGAAATTTAAAGAGAAATATCCTTTTTATCATTTTGTCATGAAATGTGTTTCAAAATGTTTCAAAAATGGTGATCAAATCACTGAACAGACTGTCAGGTGTCAGTCAGGTGATGATGTTTAAATGTTAAAATATTTCTGGGTGGTGTGCTTAGAAACTAATTGCTTTGCAAAGTTTGCCATCATGCACAGAGAATGCTTCAACTTTTCCACAGTTAGCTACAAAATAATAACTTCATGAAAGTTTATTTTGGATTTCTCTGTCCCTGAAAAACACCCAAAACATAACATTGCTGGATTGTGAAATTTATATTTTTGCCAGAATTTGGCTAGTATTTCAAAATATATATATATATATATATATATATATATATATATATATATATATATATATATATATATATATATATTATATATTTATTCATACTGCTCTATCGCTGGGATTAAAATGTTATTTATCCTTAACTATACAGGCATCCAGTTTAGAAAGATTGGTGACTATTAAGAGAGCCTTGCACAGGATTTCTAGTAAGCTAGAATTTAAACTAATCTTTATGCAGAGACAGCATGCTTGAGGCTGCAGGAAAAATGCTACACAGCTTTTCTTCTTCCAGAGAACCACTACCACTCTGTATTTTTTATTTATTTTTTTCTGGGAGAAACCCACATGAGCAGAAATTGCCACCTCTGCTAATGTGTTGGGCAGTCTACCCTAAGCTGTAGCTGTTTGACACATCAAACTGAAATAATCACAACCAACACAGAAAGGCCCATTTTCAGAAGATTGCTGAGACAGTAATGGCTGCTGCTGGGTGCTTTTATCTCCATATGCTTTGTGAGCTTGTTGTGAGACGTGTGGCCTTTATCTGAGATGACAGGAGATGTCACCTGCCAGGAATTTGCCAGACAAAAACAAAAATGTGGACATATGTTATCCCAGGGAATGAGCCCTGCTGCCTTGGAGCAACACGGTCCTGAGTTTAAAGGGGCGGTATAACATGTTTTCTAGGCCCATACTTGTTGTAAAATGCAGTATATATCAAATGTGACTTAAATAAAATATGACTTTGTTGTTTAATACCTTGAAACTGGGCCTTTCTTTAAAAACTCCTCTATACCATTTAACAATTTTTTGTTTTTACCAGTGTTTCACTGAGAAGTAGCTCGCATAATGGGCTCAGCAGATACACAGCTCCACCAGGTGTTTGCTGATTACCGCTGGCTAGTCTGAAGGAGCTGAGTGGAGTCTCATGGAGGAGGAGTGCTCTGTGAGGCAGAAGCTTGGACACTGCAACTCTGAGGAGGAGCTGCACCTCAAAGAACACCCAGACATTTTGTACAGCTCAATGGTTGCCACGGGAAATACTCAAACATACTCGTGCATGTTTGAGCATGAAAATATCAAGGTGTGTTTTTGATGAGGGAATAATATAATAACATGATGTAAAGCTTAAAAAAGGTGCAGTGTTTTACATAATACCTCCCCTTTAAATTTTTCTTCCTTGAGAAAGTTTGTTCTGCCTGTGCATACATTGGTCCTCTAAAGGGACCAACTTGTGGAGAAGCAGGGCTATGTTTCAAAACAAAACAATAATTAGTCTCTCTGTGTTTTGGGATTTTTAGAGAGGCAGAGGTGAGATTTTTGGTCTCAAACGCACCTGGCAGACATACAGTAAACGACTTGCAGATGAATCTACAGAGAAAATATGATTGAAATTAAATGTGGGAGTCTGAGTCCATTTACTTTTCTTTCCCTTCATCAGCAATGTCTCCATATTATTATTATTATTATTATTATTATTGTTATTTTGAGATTCTTAAAGCAAGAAGTGCTCTTCTTTCATTCTCACTTCAACAGCTGCTGCCTCCTGTGAGGACAAGTGGGACCTCTGACAATAGCACCATCATCACCTATTGTCACATTGTGCTGATGTCTCAGCAGCAGCAGCAGAGCGGCCTGCCCTGTGCATCCTGATCTGCACAATTCTTACCATTCAGTCCCACGGCAGGGAGGACCTCCCAGCACACTCGGCTCTGGACCATTATGTGTTTGGGTACTGTGGAGCTTGTCGCAGCGGTCGAAGCCCACAGCGGCGCAGATGGGTTAATTGGTTCTTGGCCTTGGAGAGCACGCTCAGCCTTGACTATAAAAGGAAAAAAAGGAAAGAGTTGCAACAGTCCTCTCTCTCTCTCGCTCGCTTGCTCTCTCCCACTATAAGCCAGGCTGTTACATAAACACCACTCTCTTCAGGCTCTTCAGTAAAAAGCTGACTGTGTTACTGTAAAACTGTCAGAAGTTCTGTGTTTCATATCACGTTAATAAACTTCCCTTTAAAAAAAAAAAGTTGACTAACTTCTTCTATCCATTTCCTCCTCCCACACACTCAGATGGCAGCAACTGAAGATGGAAAGTTTACCAAAGAAGTTGCTTCCTCGGCAGCTGGAGAGCTGATCTTTGCTTCACATCCAGCTAATGAGGCTTATTTAAAGTCTAAAAACAAGATGGGCTGCAAGAAACGTCTCGATATGGGAACTGGAAACCAAAATGTTTGATGTCAATTTTCATGTCTGTTTGGATCAGACGAGGAGCTGATGTTTTATTTTCACGTCGCGCAAAGAGCAAAGTCTTTGATATAAACTTGAGAAAAGCCGAGAAATTTTTTGGCATAAAGACTTATGCTTTTGCGGGTATTTTTTAAAAAAACAGTTTTACCTTTGAACCCTTTTTTTTTTTCAGTTTAAAACGTTGAGATGCTAAGCATCAGTTTAGGGTGAGCAAATAATAATAAAAAAAAAATAGCACCTTATAAAGCTTCCCAAACTGATCTCCAGATTTGAGTCAAGCAGAGTCTTTATGGGCGCGTAAACCAGTAATCGTTACGGTCAAGCACCGTAAAACAAACCAAATGACCCAGACAAAAGCTGAAATTATTTCCAGTCACCTGGAAGTGACTGCTTAATGTAAAGCTGCAACCCATCCTGGCATGAGGCATCCACAATGTGCAGGATATATTTCAGGGATGAAATGACTGCAGTTTGTCAGAACAACCCCAGTGGCACAAGAGCTTATACTTTCAATTCTACAAACAATGGGTCCCTGCAGTTAGTGGGATGCACAGGAGGAAGGAAGCGAAATGTTTGGCATGCCTATGGGAGGACAGGGAGTTTGGCATTGGAATGAGAAGAGAGGGTAGAGACTGGCATGTATTGTCTGGGAAAATATGGAGGGAATAATGTCTGTGCTGCATAAAATACAGCAAATCGCTGCTCGTGGCTTCGTAACAGTTCATTCTGCTGCTGAACTTTGACACTCAAAATGTATCGTCCACTTTAACGATTGGGTTCAAGATCAGTTGAAGATAGAGATCTGCACATCAAGAATAAAGTTTGACTTTTCAACTAATTAAAGGATTAGTAAAAAGACAGAGCTGAAAAATGAGCACATCCCATGGTAAAAACATTAGTGTCAATAGGAATATTTTTTTGATTGTCAACTTAAATTATTTGTCAGTGATGCTGAGATGGGATATCATAGATCTCAGATCATACCCTTGCATTATTTTACAACAAAGTTGTAAAACTAAGACTTTTAGACTGTCAGGTATAGTACACTGTTTGATCTGAGCTCTAAAGTCTAAGTTTTTAAGAACCAAGTTGTTAAAAAAAAAATTAATTGTCTTCTCATCAACCACCAGATGTCCACCTCTTTGACATCCCCACAAAGTCAGAGGAACAAAAACAGCAAAAAAAAAAAAACCCTGATCTGCCTGTCCAGGTCACAGCACATTATTCCAGCCTTTTTTATTTTAATCACCCATCTTATGGGACCAAAGATGGACATGAATGCTGTGTTGAATCTTTTTCTAGTTCAGCGGTAAAATAAATTGTTTCGACAATTTCCTCTGCCTCATCTATTGATTTGACAACCTTAATAGGAAGTCAAATGCAAAGCTCTTACCATTACATATCATTATATGTTGTATTTCTCATAGCTCTTGTCAAACTTTTCATTTCCTTTTACTGTAAGGTTGGAAGTATTTGCTATGCATTTATATTTTACCATCCATTAAAAAAAATGCTAAAGGATAAATGAAAAGCCACACTTTGAGATTTGCACATTTCAAGATGTGTTGTAGTTACACTGTGTCTGACCTCAAGCTGAGCTGCTGTTCTTTGTCTCTGGGTGTGTAACGATATGAAGCAGGACTTCTTGCTGCCGAGTTCATGAATGTTGGTGTGTGCGCCTCACACCTTTCTCTGCAAACACAATCCCTAAAGTTGTAATGTATATTTCATGCTTTGTTGGCCTGTGCAGCATGTCGGGCTTCAGCAGCCATCAAACATTTATACTGCAGAAGCACATTTGCATATCAAGGGAAACCTGCTCAGCTAAATCTAGCTCCAACAACTATCCGTCCTTCTCCTTCCTGTTATCACTTTCTCCGTTTGTTTAATGTCTCAGTCTGGCTTTTCAGTTTCCCTGAACCACACCATACATCTGGCTTCTTTTGTCTTTCAGTAAAATGTTCTTTAGTTATTTGCTTTTGTGTTTTATTGCCAATTCTTTCCCCGCTGCAAAATATTGTCTAAAAAAACGTAGCTACGATGCCGACGTTTGGAATCTCAAAAAAAAAGTCAATAAGCCAATTTTCATTTCCATGGTAAATTGACTCATAAACCTCCGACTGTTCTTTTCATGCCAATATTCAGTTCAAGCTGCAGAGCTGCAATATCTGAATACAGACAGCTGACACAAAGAGGACGGTGACCATAACTGTTGGTCTTTGCTTAAACTATCTACAAGCCATTAAACTCTGTTCAGAATCACACAGTGTGGCAGAACGAATGGAGGGAATGTGTGAGAGCTTAAACAGTTTTAACAAACACCACAATAAAATGTGTGTTTTTATTTTGTGAAATGAAAACAAGTTAGTTTTTGAATGAAATCTGGAAAGTGTGGCATGCATTTGCAGTCTGTCTGACAGAAATTGGATGAAAGCAAATAGAGGGCGATGCAGGGAGAACTTCAGACTAAGGCCTTCGCTCTCAAGCAGGACAACCTGTAAACATAAATTTCAAAGTCAAAATGTTTTCATCCAGGAAAGAGACACTGAAGCACAGAAGCGCTAACCAAGGAGTATTTTTCAATGGGAAAACAGCAATTACTTTGACATTTACATCCCTCCCATAAAAATATGTAAAATTTTGTTCAAAAAGTCTATTTCAGACAACAAAAATGTCAAATAGTGAATTTAAATAGTGCCATGCAAAGTGTTTTAAACTACAGACATAGTCCCCTGTTGAATGTAATAATTTACTCTGTGAGCTGAGCGCCTTGCCCAGGTGCACATCAATATTTTAGAGCTGGAATCAAACCTACATATTCGATTGTGGGACAACTTTCTTTGAAACTTTGTCTTAGTGGATCTAGAATACATTTTTCTCTTCTCCATAACTGTTGGTGTGTATTTTTCTTCCGCTGGTTTGCCTCACAATCCTTCCAGCCTTCTGTCATTTACAGCTTGTCGGCCACTTGTATATTCAAACTGCCCACATGAAGACATCAATGATACACAGCCTGTGGCACACATGTCAGGCTTACAGTAGATTTCCCCATCTCTGTCTGCAGGTAATCATGTCAGCCAGTAGGAAGAAGGACATAAGTTGCTTCAGGCTAGGACTTGTTGACACAAATTCGTGGTGTCCAGAAAATGCAGGACACGTTATGAACATTGTAGACGATTGTAGACTTTTTGCTTCATCTGAAGCAAAACGGATTCTCTACAGAATCCCGTATGATACTTGCATCTATATAGAGGAGTTTGTCTGAGAAAATGGAAACAAAAAAGAAGCAGTGTTATGCCGCTTTTCAACGTTTACTTTTACGTTCTTGCTCTGTTCGCTGTGACACATTCCTGTAGGCGGTGCATCAACTTCAGTTCTCCGACTATAGATGATACACTCAGTCTTGAATTTGACTGAGAGCCTTTCTACTTAGCTTTTTCTCTCCCAAATGAAGCCACTAGAGGAGCTAGTACTGCCATTAGCTTTTTTTTTTTTTTTTATATACGAAAAAAGGATCAAGTACTCCTTAATCACTGTTTCTGTATCTTTTGTGAATGTGCTCTGCCTTCTCCACGTAGGTAATTATTCACACTGACCCTGAGGTTTTCTTACTGTTATAAGAAAGTGTTTTTATTTTCTGTGCTGCATGCATGCTCAATCTGAGGGATTGCTTCAAACATCAACAACAAAATGCAAACGATTGTCCACTGTCCTTACATGTTCATCCAGAAGGAATGAATATTGCAAGTTAATGACTCGATGCAATCTGCTGGATTTATTTGGGTAGAGAACTTTTTGACCAATTTCAACAATAAGCAAAACTTGACAGCATTGTCAAGGGTCAACTTGTAATGCGTGAAATTGTTTTGGAATCTGTCTGATTAGATTTAGATGAGATGCTTTGCGAATTGCCGTTATGTAAATACACTGAATTGAGCTGAATTACTGTGCAACATTACCCATGGTTAAATAGCTTCATGCTCCCACTTGATAATTAGTCTGCTTTTCACAAAATGTCCACTTTGTGACAGATTTGATAGCGGTCCTTTTGAGCTTTAACACTTTTTTCATTCTTGTCCTAAACAATATACCAGATCTTTTCAATTAGCAGCACATTTTCCTATTTGGTTGCAGTTGGATCCATGCTGAGTGGAAATCTCATAACTGCCAACCTCTAAATGGCAACAGAAAAAGTCAATTAAAAGTTGCATTGGCAACATGAAGGCTGAGATTGCTCATCTGCTGAGGTGAAGGACCGTATGAAGGTGTCTGAGAATTGCCTTTTTGTTTTCTTGCCTTTTTGATTCATTTGAAAAAAATAAGCACAAACTATCAGTTGGAGAGTTGTGACCTGGGAAAAGGAAAAAAAAAAAACAACATTTCATCAAAAAGCTGAAACAGAAATACAGCACGCTTGCAAGAGCAGTATGTTGCTTTGGTAATGTTAAATATAAATGCACTGAACCAACAATATGATAACTGCTATTTGACTAAGGCAGCAACAGACCTACCCTGCTTTGGGAGGTTAGCTTAACAGTCGTATTAAATGTTATAGTTTTATTAGCACTGAACATTCGGCTCAGTTAAACAGTGGCTACTTTGATAACTCAGATTTTAAGACTGGCCATAATCGTCCACAAGCCCATAAGCCTTACAACTAGACTCTGTGTTTCTATCTGGGCTTCGAAAACTTTTGGACAAAAATCAAATCTTTTTCTATTTGACAGGAAATAAAAAGATATTCAAAGTCATTGATCTTAATCACTTAATAAGAAAAATTACCTCCAACCTAAAGAGGGCAGTGCACCTATTTCCAGTTAATTAAGCATCATAACTTCGGATTTAGAGGAATAAACTCTTGTGCGCCAGGCGTTTAGTTGATGGGGACTTGAGTTCTCATTATGGTGTGTGGAATTACAATGGTGCAATACTTGTTATTATGCAAGCAAGCATTGACTCTTGCTTGTATGAAAGTGAGAGCAAATGCTTCAACGTCGTATTCAAATATAAATCTTAAAGTAGCTCAGCACAGTTGGTAGAAAGAAGGTTTTGGGTTTGAATTCTGGGCTGGGGCTCTTCTGATTGGAATTTGCATGATCTCCATCTCCATGTGTGGGTTTTCTCCAGGTTACTTGTCTGTTAGCTTAACTGTTCTCTCTAAATTGTCCCAGTCTCCCACTCAATTACTGCAGGTGGGGGGGCAGTTAAAATGAAGGCGGATGTGAAGCCTTGACGGAGAGTAAAACTGAAATACACACTTTGTTCCAAAAGGACTAGAATTACTCAATATGCTTGAGTTAGAACATGGTTATAGTGCAATTTCAACTAACCGTGAGTTTTGTCAGAAGAATTCAAAGAATGTTTTGGAACACAAAAAGAGTTTACAAATTCAAAAGTACAAAAATTATAGAAGAATGGAGCTGTTATATTAGCAGACAATACTTTTCAAAGTATTTATAGATTGTATTGGAGAAAGATGGTTTGAATATGGCCCTGTCTTATAACTGCATGACTTTTTGCACAGATCAAATAGGAGAGAAAAACAACACAGAAAACACCAGAAGGAACAAATGTGTCTTATCAGTCTTTCAAACTGTGTACATTGAATTCCAATGTTTATGGCCAGAACAGGCAAAATATAGTTTGAAAATATTTTAAAAAATGAAAGAAATCCACTATCGATGCTGTGTTCAGAAACAGGCAGTGTGTAGTTCAGGCCTGACCCACATGGTCAGAATACGCCTCTTCTGAGTGCCTGTGTGGGTTCAAAGGTACCCAAAATCAATACACAGCATTCAATCTCCTGGAGAGGCTAAACTGACCGGAGTACTGGGTGAGCACAGGTCTGGGAAAAAAGCAGCAGGATGAATACCCAACAGGGAAAGTGACCCACAGGGATGTATACTCTGCAATGTTGAGCTGCAAAGTTATAGTCACTGCCTGGCAAGGCTGAATAGAGGAGGAAAGAAAATTATTCAGTGGAGTTTTCTGAATGGCTAATGGTGAGAAGTGAGCCTAAAGGGAAGCAGGGGAAAGAAGGTATTTGTGCCACAAAACACACAGAGACAAATGCTTACATTCCATCACATACCCAACAACACAGTTATACATAAAGACTGGGTAAAAGGGGCTACTCCTGACATTTCTGATATCAATATATAATACTTGTTATCCGGCCACACGTGACAAAATATAGTTAGAAAATAGTTAGGACAATCTGACCACCAGTCATCATGCAAATTCATAGACTGACTTCTACTAAACCACACTATGCACTTTGGTATAGATGTTTCATTGCGTCTCTTTTGAGAGCATGTGAACCAAATGACTTCTACATCAGAGGAACTTTAATAAAAGTACTAAAACAGAGTCTCATCTGCTGCAGACAATGCAAGGAGAAAAAAAAAAAATCTTAGAATTTCTTTGTAATTTAAATACTCTTTACAAAAAAAAAAAAAAAAAAACACTTGTCTTGAGATGTCTTGATGTTTATTTTAATTACCTTGGCTCTACTCAGATTCTTCACTGTACATTGGAGGAGACAGGCAGCTTATTCAAGGTGCACCCTAGAAAGTTTCTTTAGGCAAAGTTAAGCAACTTCAGCTTGTAAAATATTTAACAGATGGGTTGTTCCCTCAAGTGTCTGTCACACAAAACCTTGTTTAAACCTGTCTACCTCATTCTCATTTCCCCAGCTGCTCAGCATGTCTCCCACTTTCTCTCTCCTCAGTTTCATCCATTTTGAACACTTTCAGTGTCTGCCATATGTACCAATATGGCCCGTCAACAGACTGAGGCAGTGTGTATTCTTGGTTGTTTGTCAGAATCGATACTCATCCCATTGTGGAGTCTCTGTGGAGGATTTGAAGGCAGTGCTGCATGCTGCAGAATGAAAGAGAACATCTTTACTCAGTGAGTTTTCTTCAATCTTCAGAGATCATAACCAAACAGAATGTCTGAAAACCTTCCTTTAGACAAATAAACACTATTTTCTACTTGCAGGAGCTGGGAAAATAAGACACTGAATGGTTTTAATGGAAAAGAGATAAAACAAGCAGAGAATTAAAGAAAAGTTACTTCATAAGAGAAGTGTGTTTCTGCTGAATGAAGCTCCATGTATGACTTTCAATCTTTCAGTCAAACATTTGGGTTGATAAAGTGAATTGTTACGGCATCTATTTATGATAAACATCTTGTGTAGTTTAAGACCTCACAGTTTTCATGAAATAAAACATGATCGGCCTTCCGTACCAAAAGTTAATTCAGTCATCAGAAGGAAAAAATTGGATAAAAGTTAATACACAGCACTACTTGTATGGCAAGCATTTATTTTAAATTGTACTGCCTTTATTTGCGTTGTAGTAAGTAACATAATAGCATTATGAGCCATTGTATTAAACATAACCCTAACTTAATTACCAATATTTCAATGCACCTTCCTGTTATTTTAGCAGCTACCATTAAATAGGTTTCCAGAAGCCTTTGCATAAATCAAACTTTTCTTTGCAGGACTAAATATATAAAAGGCTATGCTACTTTTCTGGACTTTGTACATTTGCAACTTGAATTATTACTTTTTTCAACAAAATTAAGTATGTAAAATATCATATGAAAAGCAGGGATGAAAATTCAGACAAAAGGGAGCAAATGTAGAGTTTTAAATGACGTGTTCTTACAAAGAGATGAATGCAGGCTTGTATTGACCTCCTGAGTTCAAACAGTCTTTTCCCTGTGTGGTTATTGAACCTAAGATGAGAGAAAGTTGCTCATGAAACAAAGGTGAAGGATATATATACATATATATGAATATAAAGCACTGTACCACGCTAGTAAAACCTAATTCCTTCTCTTTGAGCTGTTCGCTGCTGTTGTGACTGATATCCACGGTGGCAAATATTCATCCTGTCTCGTGATTTGCAGAGTTCAGTGAGCCGGGGTAGGTGTGACAGATCCTTTCTTCTACTAACCTATCAGCTGAATAATTACCGCTAACATGCTTCTCCACCGGGTTTTCCTGCCATAAACGGCCTCTCTGTCTCACACTAATGGAAAATTACGGCTGTGGCAGTGTGGCAAGCAGCGTGCTCGGGTCACAGGGGACGCGGATGGACGTATTCAGGTCAGTTACTGTCTGAGGAGGAAGCTGAAGGGCCTTGAGGAGGTGCAAGCACAAAGAGATTTTTTATTTTTTTACAGTTGTTTGCAGCATGTTCTATTTATCCAAAGTGTTCTTTCCACCAGAGATTCCTGTAATGTAAAATGAGAATTTTCACACAGACCATCAGTCGCCTGACAGATAGAGACAGCCAACAAAGCAAGCTCACATGTACTTAAAATCACAACTCAAACGATATCTGTTTATCTGTGGAAGAAAGCAGAAATAATGCAAACACGAATGTTCCGAAATGAGATCGGAACAGAAACATTTTTGACATCAAAACATTTAATTTCCACCTTATCTATTTACATTTTTTTTTTTTTTTTTTACTAAAACGTATTCTTTGAACCTGTCGAAGAGCTAATATCTGTCTTCAAAGGTTCCAGACAGGATTTTTGAATTCACTTGTTTTCAGTGCGGCACAAGCAACATCTGGCAAACAACAGCAATGGTCAGCAAGCCGATACTCTTGACCCACTGGGGTTTCATTTTTGCTTTGGAAAGCGATTTGATTAGATGCTGGACAACACTAATGGGGTTATGCGAAATGAGTTAGCTTATTACCAAAGCGATTCAACACTAAAATACCATTTTGTTGCAGCAAGCAGCAAAACTCCATGTTCCTATAAAATGTGTTGTAGAGAAGTTTCAAGCCGTACGCTCCCTTGTTAACGGTGTAAAAACCCTCCAAGTGTGGACCTCAGACTTAATGCAGCGATTTGCTCTGCTTGTTATCTGCTGTACATGCAATCTTCTGATCTGTTCACGGACATTTTTCTCACCGCAGTAGATGAGCTAACAAGATCCTGTCTTTGTTGTTGTTTCACATGCAGCCACAGCTTTCTAATCCTCGCTCACAGTGATGGTTCTCTCTCCCTCCTGTGTGTTTCATTTTTCTTTTATGTAAGGTGGGATCTGTCATTTTGTTCCGAATCCTTTCTACTTAAGTATCAACAGTAATTCTCTATAGGCTTCTGTAGTTGTCATTATTCTCAAAGAAAAACCATGCCCTTATTCTGATACTATAATTGTTTATTTAGTTGAACAACAACAAAAAAAGCATCTTTACACCACCTTTATTTTGGAGTTTGATGTTCAAATATTAATCAGGTTTTATTTAGATAACACTTTTTTTGTTTGTTTTTAAAGCAATAAAAGATGGGAAAAAAAAATTAGAAGTATTTTCTTTTTTACACCTTGGCCAGTACTTCCCAATGGGAAGTACCTTCTGGTGTTTTCCAGCTGTGGGAACCAGTGGCAGTTGGTGAATAAACTTCTCTCTGAGGCTGATGTGCCAATATATTTGTCTTCCTAGTATAAACATTCAGATGAGTCGTTGAAAAATGAACACAATTCCAGAATAATATGACATTCTTCATAAGAACATGTACGGCTGAATTTGCCAAAAACAAAAAGTCTGTTCTGTTACTTGCAGGATATACAGTGTTTAAGCATTAAATCAATTTGAAGTGAAAAATACCAAACTAATGTTTGATTGCCAACAAGTTCAACTCTGAACACACAACAGGTGAAATTCTAGCAAAACGTAACTTTTAAGAATCAACTGTTGGCACAAGAAAGCAGAGATATTCCCACCGAAGACGACAAAAATATACACAAATATAATCATGGTGGGAAACAAAAGACTAACCAAAAAATCAGAAGGACTTAACCAGGTTCTGCCAGAAGCAAAGTACCAATCAATCCACTGGATTTACCCAACAATAAGGTACTAACTAACATATATAACATATAACATATGTTAGTTTTGTCAGTTATGGAGTTTTACATCAGTTCCGTGTTGTAAAATTTTTAGAATGGCCATCTGACCCAGCAAACATAAAAATACCAAACATTACCAAAATATCAACCTTAAACATAACAGCAAAAAACTCCATAATAGCAACAGGAGCCTCATAATTATTAGCATTTTTAAAAAGAAGTCTTACCAAGAAACCAAAACAAATGCCAAAATAATACAACATACATACTAAGACGTCAAACTGTTAGTTCTGCAGAGGTCTGGTGTAGAAGATGCAGGATAGTAGATCTTGAGGACTCTAGTTGGGCAGTCATGATCCTAACTGTAATTAATTATGTGTTTCTAAAGAAGGACATAAAAAAGAAACATAAGCTTTTACTTACTATCTTAGCTTATTTCTTTATTCCTTTTTTCACAACTTTTGATGAATAAATTTCTTTTCTTGTCAATATAATGAAAGCAAATCAGTCCTTATAACCTCTGGGATTTAAAAGCTGCTTCACTATTTGTTTTATTCTTATTTAAGTGGATATTATCAGATTTTTTTCTTTTCAATATTACTTTGCACATTGACTCCAGTGGAAGCAAATTGTCCGCTAGTAAATTACTGGTGAAACCTCAAAAACAGATTTGGTTTTATGCACATGATGTACCGCAAACAGGATCTAAACAAAACACAACTGAAGATGTTCTACTTTATAAATCCAATTTGTGAAGTCACATGAACGTTTTTCACATCATCCCCTGGCTAAACATGACCAATGTTGACACTGTTGGTCGATTTGAGATATTTCTACTTTTAAAAATGCATGCAGAGCAGCTAAAGAGCTGCACTTAACTCGTTGCCCAGTCTATTATGTATTAAATTTCTCTTACATAGAATGTTGTTTTGCATCAACAACAGATACGAGCAAACATAACCCTTATGAGAAGATAATGAATGTGGTTGACAGTGGCTCTCACTTCAGCGAGATGTGACTCACTGCATAATGAATTGCTGTTCAGTCAGTAATGAGGGACTCTTTCAATAAACATGTAAAGCAAAGAGTGAAAAGCAATTTCAATATGAAACGGAAAAGTATTGTTATGCCAGAAACCAGTAAGTCCTTGATCCACACCATCTGTTGGGGAGACACACAGACAGACCCAAATGCATGGAAATATGCAGCCCGAGAGCAAAATGTTCTGTTGTGACCATAAAGAAAATCCAGTGTCTGATATATGATGAAACTTAATTATTAGAGCCTTACCCTGGACACAGGGAGAATTTCAAGATTCTAGAGCCATGAACTGCAGAAACAGCAGTAGCAATTGTTTGACACAAGGGGAGCAATGGGTGACAATAGCTGGGATCTTGGTTGTACAATAGTTGGATCTCACCAAGATTGAATGAAAACAAAGACCAGGACAACTGATTATTGGAACGAGGAGGAACTATGGCGCGAAGCCAGGAGACCGAAGCTGACTGGAGAAAATAACTGAGTGAAATAAACAAAAGAATCAGAGGCCAGGGAACTTCAATATGCAGCATAAACACAATGATGATTAAAAGTGAAAAACCATCACAAAACTCAAACCAGAGTCACAATGGCAGCTTGTAAAGTGTGTGCTGTCTTGGTCTCCTGCAGGTTTCCACACATTTTCTCATAAAAAACAATGACTCTACTTGAATAGACCTGTTTTAATTTACAACATGATTATACTGCAACTACAGACAAGTTTGCCATCTAACTTATGCTGCAGTTCTTCAACATGTGACTGGATATAAAAATGAAATCAAAACTTTACATACATCTGCTCGTTTTCACTAGTGTACTTAAGCAGAGCTCTGGAAGTCTTTGACACCTGATCACTATCTTTACTGTCAGGACAAACCAAACCAAACATAATCATAATCATAATCACAATCAAGTCTTGTCCAGTCAAAGTAACCAAATATCATTGCCATAAATCTCATTCGAGCAATAACTAATGTCCTTCCTTACATAATCTGAACAACCAAATCTTTTTTTTTTTTTTTTTTCATTTGCAATAAACGTCTTAAGCTGAGCAGAGCCTATGTGCCCTCATCTGTAGTTAGAAATGTTTAAGTTTAATATTAACCTCAAGCCAAGTAGTTAAAAATGCACGTAAAAGTCATTCGGACCTTTGAACATCTGTTTGATAGGAATGGCTGCATTAAAAATGTCAAAGAGCTCTAAACTGAATTTTCCAATCAGGATATGTCAAATCAGACATATTTGATTTGAGTTCAACAAAGGAAGTTTGTTGAACTTCCTTTTTGGAATAAACCTCTGGTCAGCTCAACTTTTTGTGAGTATTGTTATAATTCTTACAACTGTTTTTGCACAGTAACTTACTGTGGGTGAAAAATCGTTTATTTTTCACTCACTTCAACCAACCAACAGAGAAAGGGCCAAAACACAAACACAAACGAAATCACTGATTCTAACTAAAGAAGAAACAGATTTACTAATTTATTTTGCAAGTAGTTCTGTTGTAAATTATGTATCTGAGCGGTTGGAGGAAAATTGACGTGTTTAAATGGATTGAGAGAAATCTGTTGATCAATGCACATGTCCCAATTGATTTTTTCAGAATGCACAGGAAAATCGCGTTCTGGTTTATAACTGTTAAATGTTATGTTTACAGCGCGCCTCGAAACAAGGTTTCACTGACTTCAAACGTTTGCCGTCTTGCCTGGAGTCAAGCACCGTTTTAGTCTTTGTATTTACTGCCGGTGCACCTGAATCTGGGAACCTTTCTAGAGACATCTTTCTTGTTTTGCTCAGTTTGGTACATTTAGCTTCCTCTTTGTCCTTGAGGAACAGGTATCTGCATGTGGAGCTGCTCAATTTTCAACTGTCTTTTTCTCCTCATGAAAGAAAAATGATCAATAACGCTTCGTAAAGTTTGGGGTAGGAGTTATCCTCAATCCGACGCCAGAATTAAACTTTTAACACAACCGCTAGTAAAACATGCAGCTCCTCTGGTTGTGTAAAACATTTTGATGAATATTAATGGCTTTTTTTCCCCACATTTTTCTTCCTTTCATGCTACCTTTCTTTGCTTGTTCCCAGTGCCTTCCCTGTTCTTCCTTATTATTTTGCTTTTACGTTTGTTTCTTTCTACATCTTTTTCATGACTTTGCCTTCCCTCCCATTTTTGGGAAATCTGAAGAACTTGTGTGCTGTGCATCATCTCAGCAGGGTTCAAGTTAAACATGTTCAACAGTAGAGTGCGTGGGTAACATTGCCAAGAACATAGAGAGTAAAGCCCAATTGTATATCTACTTGGAGGCTCTTGATTTATTTTTAGCAGTCACAAACCAGAAATGAAAACCTATTTAAGCAAACTATTGCAATTAGGATGTGCCAGCCTTCTAATCAAAAGAATAACAGCCTCATTAAGAGCTAAAACACTGAGTCTAACCATCGGGCATGTCTCTTTTAGGAATTAAAATTGATACGATGGAGTTAATTGTTGTGTATAATGCTAATCTGCTTACTGTTATAATGGACAAAACTTATTTAATCAGACCAGATGAAACAAGAATTGTCATTTCAAATGTTCCACAGGGAGCTATTGGAAATTTTCACTCCTTTCTTATTTTTCAGTCTTACCTCAAGAAGGGCTGATGGTGTTTGTTGAAATGTACCTGTCAGTTTCACACAGTTTTGTGACTGTATGGGATTTCTTCAGGAGTGCCTAAAGAAATCCCATACATGAAAGTATGGAATGGTATCCACACAAGAAAATTCAGATTTGATTCCATCCTGTTCTTATAAGGCACAGGCTTGACCAGGTGTGGACAACAACGGTTATGTTCCACCTTGAAGTTCCCTCTGTAGGGAACCTCTGAGTCAACTAATGACTGTAACTCCTCTTCCTCAGCTGATTGAAGTGAATGTTTGACAGAAGGTTTCATTTCCCAAGATGCCACACGCACGCCAGCTTCCTCTGCTGGTAAAGGACTGTAAGACAAACAGATGTGTCTTCAAAAATCAAATTCTTCAAAAAATCTTCAAAAGTCTTACTTTTGAAAAATTTACAGTCAAAAGTTTGTGTTTGAGACCATTTTTTACTTAAAATCTTTAGATGTTAAAACAAGTTTGATGTTTTTACATAAGGACTTTGTTGCTTAGCAACATGTGCAGAAAATGGACAAAGACGACTGAGGAGATGAACTGTTATTAGTGACAGATAAAACTGTGAGCTTCAAGAAAGGAGCTTTAGTTTAATTTTAAAATTGACATTCACAGAAGGAGAAGAATATTTTCTAACCGTTAGTTGAGTTTATCTAACTGAAGCAATCATGTTTATAAAGATGTTGACTCTTTTTTATTGTCCAGTCTTACCTCAGCTCCGTTTCCACATGCAGAACAAAAAAAATAAAAATTATGGTTTCGTTTTTTTCACTTCTAAAAAATGATCTATTAAAATATTCAATTTTGATGAGAGATCAGTGATTTATTCCCAGATTAAGTGGTCTGACAGTGGTCTCCACCCAGCAGGTTCACTTCATTTGAATTTAATAAGTGGATGTTGCCCTCCAATCAGTGTTCGGGACTGTGTCCCTGCATCCAATCAATACCCCAGTTGGCCAATCTAAATTTATCTGCAAACATCAGAGCCATGATTGGTATCTTAGGAGACAGCATATTTTCCATACAAATTACAAATGCTAGAGGAATAAATTATTGTGGAAAAATACTTTTTCTTTCTGCAAAACTGTTCTTGCATATCACAATCATAACAGAGGGTTTCTATTATGTGATTATAGCGTTTGCTTATTAACAGGTAAATTATATGTATTTCACAATATTTTGTCATGTTTTTCTTCAGACAGATTTTCTGGTCTTGATTTTACACATCATTCATGGCTCCTGCTGTCTTTGGTTCTGTTCCTCATTTCTTATTCTTTAATTTGTGATCAGTTGTTTTGCTTTTGTTTCCGAAAAAGCTTGGATTTATACATTAACAGGAAATCTTTGGAGACTATGGAATTTTAAGCAAGTATTTCTAAGATCTTAATTAAGTATTAAAGTATATTTCTTTCTTTCTTCCTTTTTTTTTCTAAAAAAAATTCAGCTTGTTTTAATTCTGTTTTATCTGTTTTTTTGTTTCCTTTTCCTAACAGAAATTAAACTTATACTCTTGGGTGCTTATTCCCAAAAGTAAGAAAAAAAAACCCTCTGCAAACATTTAAAGCTGGATGTGAGGGAGTTTGTGGCTCATTTTGTCAACAAAATGTGAAATGTGAATGCCCTGCAGGCTTTAGCTTTATGTAACTTTTTTTTTTTTCATTTCAACCGTTTTTGTGAAGGTCAAACACAGCTTGCCTAACTTAGTCAAATCATTTACCCCTACAGCTCTTTCAACTATGAATTATAAAACATTCGGTAATCATGAAAGAGTAACTGAGACATGTTTTCCAAAGTCCACATGACTGCATGTGCAAAAAGGCAAATTCTGCTGTTAATACTAAGCAAAAGATTCAGTCCATTTTTGACCTTCGAGTTGAAAAGTTAACACATGTAGTGGCTGAAAACTGAAAATCAATAAATCATATTTTCACAGAAGGTTTAAAGTGCGTTTAGAGCTAGAGTTTCCATAGAGACAGCGAGGGTTACGGTGGTTAGGTTTAAAAACCACATTTTGTTTCCATTTAACAGGTGTGTCAGAAGCTGCTTTGTATAAAAAGGACAATAATCCAGCTGGCAGCAGAAGAAACCACAGTGTGGGAGGTTTAGCACAATCACACCAACTAAAAGCAGTTTGGAACAGATTTTGGCCATCACGATCAAACAAAAAGTTTGAATAGCATTTTTTACACACATCTTGTGCTGCAGATCACTGATGGCATGTGCCTGGGAAGAAGATAAACCAATGAGGTTTTAGGCAACATACTGCTGTGACGTTAGAGTCTTTTGTGAGCATTGATGTCCACCCTGTAAGGGAAACGATAACAGATCCTCGTGCTATCTTTCAGTCCTTCCACTCGACGTAGAAGGCAGGTACATTTGTTTATCTTGTTCTTTCGGGTCATAATGTATAATGTGAGAGAACCAAAGTCAATTTGTTGTTTCTGATGCTAATCTGATGGCACACTGTGATATGGCAACACGTGTATTTGAATGTACGATTACTTACTTTGCTCCAATCACAAAAGACAGATTATAATCCTACATGTGAATTGTGTCATCAGATTTGTTTACGAACAATCTGGCCAATTTTGAACAGGTATTAAGAGACCTTCAAAACCACATCAGAGAGATGAGTCTCCTGGAGTCAAGCCCTTTATCATGAGGATAGGATGGAAAAAAACACATCCGGGTCTGTGAACACCCGTTGACATGAATTCCCGACAATTAACCTGCCTGAATTTCCGCCTGGAGCATTCATCAGTGTCCCTAATTAGCATTTAAATCGCACTGAACTTTTTTTTTTCCCCATTTGGAAGAAAAAGTTGTGATTGGCTCGATCTATTACTGTGTAAAATTTGCCACCACTGATCTCTTTGACTAGTTTTTATTATGCGGGTCTGTGAAACCCTCCACCCTGAGGGAGTTCTCACATGTTCTCCACTTCAAAAAAAAAAAAAAAACACACGAACAATAAAAGAGACTATTGATCTTTAATTTTCACTCTATTCACAAATCATTTGTTAAAAGAAAATCTGGCAACATATCTGAACATAACTAGATGTAATCTTCTCTATAAATTTTGTACGACACCCAATCACAGATGGTAGATTATTGGTTTAATTATTTCCAGCTTTAGCTAAGATAAAGGTCTTTATTAGCCAGGCTTTAAAGAACGTCTGGGCAGCTTTGTTTGATAGAACCAGAGTATGTATGTTCTCTCTGGGCATGATAGAAGATAAAAGCAATCGCTAAGAGGCAGACATTTGGTACTCCAGTATTTTTTAACCGCCTAAAAATAGTGATTGAATAGTTAGCATTAGTAAATTCAAGAATCCAAGCATCTAGAAGTAAATGTGCAAACATATGTCTGTTCCTTCATTGATTTAGAAGACATTTTCAAAGCACCCAAATGAACTTTTATTAAGATGACTTTGATCATTTCAAATACCCATATAGACTATGGAGAGGCTCAAATGTTCCCTACATCAAATTCGCTTTCTGAGAGAGTGCATCCAGATGCATGCAGATGTATTTTGAGTCATAATAAAGAACATTCCGGATGAATTTAATGCAGCGCAGCTTTTCTGTTTTGCAGCAGGTGAAAAAGGCAGCATGACCATCAGCTGTAACCACACCATCACATGTATGCAGACTGGAACAGGAGGTGTTGTCAGACTTAACAGCAGAAAGCTCATTGTATGATAAAAATGGGTAATTTGAAGTCACAGTAATCACAGGGGTCCTATCTAGCCAATAACCAAGTTTACAGCCAATGTCTTCCACCACAGTGTGAGCAATTTTCTCTACAGAAACCTATTTTACTCATGGAGAGGAGGGAATTGGTGGGTGCTGAAGGCAAAATTTCCCAGGAGAGTCGGGACATATTGTGAAAATCACTTGTACTGAAATGCATCCAACATATTGTCACTCAGAGGAGGGTGAATAGGGGAACAATACTGTGTGCACTCAAAGGAACAAATATGCTTCAAGGTTGGGAGGGCCAGCAGTCTGCTAGACTGAGGTTAGAGATATTACTTTACAAAGTCCTGCAGTTTGATATGCAAACTTTAAAGTTGTTAAAAAATAATGGCTCCAGTCTTTAGTCACTGAAGAAAGAATAGATTTAATCCTTATGTTATGAAGTCAAGTGTCAAGAATTTGAACACCTACAAAGCCAACAATCTGGATAGTGATTTAGTGATTTTTGCTTATTTTCTTTCAAAATAAGATCACAAATCTTTGAATCAGGAGAATCAAAGAATTGATGCAGGACTTCAGGAGTCTTAAGGGTTAAAAACCAGGCCGCACCATGATCCTCTATCTGCTTTCTGACATTGTCTTATTCATGGTTTGTGACAGTGGCAACATCCGGTCGTTAATCATGTGATTCCTGTGATTCAAAAAATGTGTTTCTATTGCTCTTTTTTGAAATAAACCAATTGTGACATGGACAAAAAAAACACCTCATCTTTACACCAAAGCTTTTTTTCAAAAAACAGGAGATTTAAAAAAAAAATTTTTTTTAATTGCAGTGTTTCTATTCATTTATTTTCAAAATATCAAATTGCACAACAATTCAGTCTCCAAACATTACTTTAAATATTATCAAACAGTCCAATAGGAAGTATCGCTGTGATATGAAACCTAATTGGAGCCTTACATAACACAAATTAGGCATAGTAGATTTTATTTGTATTTTAAATACATTGAATAATTATCAACTCATGTGGTTTTAGTTTATGTGATATGCAGATGAAAATGTGACTATTACTGCGTTACTGATGTTTTTCAATTACATGGAGGAAGCTTTTTTTTTTTTACCACAGGTGTCGGACTCCAGCCCTTGAGGGCCGATGATCTCAGATCTGTCTCTGCTGCAAAACACTTGATAAAATAATTAGGTTATTAGCTGGAGAACTTGTTTATGAACTGAGGAGATATTCAGTTATTTGATTTCTTTGTGTTGGGCCAGCGGCCTTTAAGAAGTGGAGTTTGACACCCTGGTTACAGTGAACACAGTGGCTCCTAATGATCCAACAAACCAGTAAGTCAGGCTTTTATACTATTCAACATATTGGCCTGGTATCTGTGAAGATACCTTGTAAATGCAATTTAAAAAGCTCTCTGCACAAATGAAACCTTAGACTGCAAAGTCTAAATTATTGTAGGAAGGGCATTAATGGAGGCCCATCCATCATTTTGGTGTGAGAATTCTATTCTAACTCACAAACCAACACAAACTGGTCACAGCATCTTGTTTTGGCACCTATTTTTACGTTTTGTGCTACAGGACAGACAATTTCTCCTATTTTTCCTTTTGAAAAATAGGAGAAATTACCTCAGTTCAAACGTTACATTTTCTGCTTCTAGGAGGGTAAGTCCGGTCTTCATCTGTGATGTTGTGCTAACTCCGACTTTAAAAGTCATGTTTGATTTGAGTTTATGATTTGTGCTTAGAAAAAAAACCAAAAAACGTTTTTATAAAAATTTTTTCAGTATACTAAATGTAAAAGAAAAGCAAAAGATAAAATAATAATGTTAACAGATTTAATTAAAAATGGCAGCATGAAACTTAGTGAGTTAGCTTAGCTACGGAGCGTATTTGGACAGATACCAGTTAACTTAATTGAAAAATAATGAATGCTTTACTTTGGCTCGATGCCAGCTGCCTCACTGCCAAGCTTGCCAGATAAATATCAAAATTAATGTCTCAGAAAAATTCCCTTTTTTAAATTCCCCTGCCTGGCTGTCACTGAAGTAATTTGTCACATTAAAATATGAAATTTCACATGCTCTATAAGCAGATGGCCGCGGTATCGGGTCAAAGATAAAGATACATGTATTCCTTTATAAGTTTATATGAGGTTAATTAAAATAACATTAGTACTCAGGCTTCATTGCAGCGCCGTTTTTTTAAAGGTAGAGACTAAAACAATCTGTAAGGCGTCCATTGAATCTTTGTGAAAGTACTAAATTGAATGTTTCCAACTGTATTTTCTTGTTCTGCGATGTACCAAACATTCAAGTTTTCTCTTCTGCTTGTTATTGTCACCTGATCAACAAGATACCTGTCATGGGGAAACTTTTGCTTTTCCTTTTTTTTTTTTGTTTTTTTTTTTGTCTTTGTCCCTGCTGTGTTTGTGGAGGACGAGTGCAACCTGAAGAAAAGTGCAAATTGTTCACACCTGCTGAATTTGATGACCATGCGAGTGGTGCTAACAGCTTTATGAATCGCATGCTGAGATGGAGATACAAGGGATGTGCAAAATACTATGTGTAGCAAAGTCTCGGTGGACAGCAGCCACTGTGATAATGGTAAAAATACGAGTGACAGGAAGACAATTTGCTCCAGTAGACTGCTGTTAGCATTTAGTGAAATCAGTGTGAGCAGAAATATGTGGTTTCAGGAAACTAAATAACTAGAGAGAAATTAACTCTGGCAATCATCATTTTATTTTTATTTCTGTTAATGGTTATATGTAACAACTACCTAATAACTATTAGGTTTATATGCCGTTGTTATTATTGTAACTATTTAGTTGTGTTCAGACTTCTTCTCTGTGTCAATCACTTTGAACATATTTAACATATAACATAATTACAAGCAAAAGGCCAAAGCAGTGGACAATTCTTTCTCGTTTTATAGGTTTTGTGTTTGTATTTTATGCAAATCTTTTTAAGTGATTTTTTTCCTGCTTCACAATGAGAGCAAATCATAAATTTGAAATTTTTACTTTTTACATTTGTCTGATTAATCCAGGTAAGCAAATTAACCTGAACTTAATGAATGTTGATCCTCATGGTACTGGACTTTCCTCAGAAGCAAATCTGAATCTTTTGTTGATGTCAGTGTTGTTAGAAAAAGGTCTTTACAAAAAAAAATAAATTTCCTCAATCATTTGCACTTAAAACTGTTTTTTGTAAATGTGTGCCAAGGTTCTTTGCTGGTGATGTAAAATTCAGCTGAATCTGATGTTATTCAAAGAGGATTTATAGAACAAAATACTTAAGGCACTTAACAGATGGAGGTATCTTCAAATAACAAGGATTCATCTACAGATGAATCTTCTGAATGACGTGTCTGATGTATATCAGACACATTATTACATGTTAAGCATCTGCTGGAAACATGCCTAATTATGAGAAGTGAAACATTATCTAAACAGTTTCAAAAGTGAAAGGTCAACTGAAAGTATATTGGTCCATGAATGAAAGCCACTGGCAGCAGCAGCCAACTGGCCACCATTAGAGTCTGCAGGCTATTGTCCGAATGCGAACAATGACTCAGCTGGATGCAGGCGAGCAGAGGTAAGCAGGACCTCCAGGCAAGGTCACCTGTGGGTCCAGATGAGCCGGTCCGACTCCTCGTCTCAAACACGCACACCAACACAGATGGCTTAATGGAACCCCGAGGCTCCTGTTGATCCAGCTCCGGATTATTCTTATCATTCCAAAAAGGTGATGATATTGATTTTTTTTCAGGGTTTAGCTTAGAGTGTTTACGTGTCTGACTGATGTCTATCTCAACATGCAGCGTTTCGCCTGTCAGTCAGCTCCAGGCAGCAGAGCTAACATCAACAGAGTCAAATTTAAAAGATGAAATATTTCCCATTTATTAGTATTACAGAGAATTCATCTTGCATTTCAGCATTCAGGATCAGCTTAGTGAAGGTGTTTGTGGCCACACTGAACATTTGTAGGCTAATTATAGATTTAGGCGAAAATTTCTTCTTATTCTTTTGATCATTATTTGATCAAACATTCCATTCCATTGTCATCAATTTTACCAGATTTTCTTAATTTTCTAAGTTTTGCTGATAATCAGTTGTAAGGTGAAAAGACTACAGAACTATACAAGTAATGAAAAATAGCCAAACAGATAACGCAACGCTATGTGTTGAGGAAAACAAGAGAAAGCACAATAATTACCGAAAAAATACTTCAACAAGACAATAACTGAGACAATAACTGAAAATAATGAGGTGAACTCTGACCGTATTATTGTTCCACTTTCATTATTTATTCAGCAATTCACCAGTGTGCTGTTATAACAAGTCTGAATAAAAATGAAACCCAGTCTCTCATTAAACACGATCAGGGGAAAGTTGATACATTCCAGCTTTACTGTAATATTTTTTGTTCCACATGTGCAGCAAAAAGCATTGTATGTTCAGGCTTATTATTGATCAAAGCTGCTTTGACTTTATTTTTAAAAAGCCATTTGGTGAGGCTAGATTAGAGTAATAGCTCTGTTTGCCAATTATTTGCAAAATGTAAAGTGAAGATCCATTAACAGTTACCCAATAAATGTCATAAAACTGAGTTATTTGCAGAGTTACATGCTGCAGGGAAGACATTTACTTTTCATCGGCTTTCTGAAGAAACCACCAAACAAATTACTAACAATAAATTATCGAACTTCTCACCAAGGTCACTATAACTAACAAAAATGTTTTCCCACTTTCAGTTTTTATTTCTCTAGTTTTAATTAGCTGAAATAAACAAGGCAATTAATGGGGAACATTTATAACTAACTGGAACTGTGTTGTGTGTTTAAAACACTAAAATACACAGAAACTATATCTGCAGTATCCTTCATTTTCATGTTTATGAGAGCAGTCAGCAAATTATGTCACTCCAAGATCCTCCTAGTGGCATTTTCACTAATCTGCAAAATGGGCGAAAACATCAGTCAGTCGGTGGTTTTAACAATAACTGAATAAAATATTTTGCAATTGTTCTTCTGTTGAATATTCATTAACAAATCATTGCATACATAGTTACAAAAACACAATCCTTTGACCTTTTTGGATTATGCAATAGGAAACATTTACAACTTCTACTATAACGAATAAAAACTAAGCCCACAATAAACAATATTTAACAGTTAATAACTCATAAAAACTAGCCGGCAGACTGTGAAAGCTAATAAAAACTACCTCAATTAGACAAAAACTCACCTCAAAATAAAACTATAATGAAAAACCCCAGACTATTACAACCATGTTTCTCACATATTCCAAATTTTTTTAAAGAATACTCCTACATTTTTTTATTTTTTTTAAATTTTATGCTTATATGCATATTCCTAGATCCTCGTTTCACCATATCATCTGGGTTTGCGCTACCTTCTCTGCAGATAAACAACCCTGCTCGACGCCTGAGACTTAAAGCCGCTGTCTGCTTTCATGAAGGGATGTATTTGTGGAAGCAGTAAAGCGCTGAACTGCGTGACGTTGGTGTCGCGGTGAGGCGGGAGGCGCTTGTTAACCTGCCGTGATGAACAGCTGTAATGTCATTTGTCCGGCAGCAGACTGTGAAGCTCTGCCAGAGTTTCGCTCCAGGAGAGGTGTAAAAAAAACGGCTCCAGACAGCTCTGAATAGTGCAGAAGGTCAGATTTATTTCAAGCATACATCACATTTACAAGCACCCAACAGAAGAGGAGCCTGAGCAGCCTTCAGCTTTTCTGTGCACGGAGGATTTTTATAAATTACATGTTCTGATTGAATGGTTCGACCTAAATTACTACGTTATTTTTTAAACTGAAGAGAGTTTGTCCACTTTTGTTGCTTTTATACAATAAAAATATAATTCTTTTTCTTCCTCCTGAGAGTAGGAACCTCATGTATCCAATCAATGTTGGAACAATAAAGAGTGAGAGTCATGTTTTATTTAAAGAACAGGGATCAATCAATGTCTGACCTCCATAACAAGAGTGTGGAGGCGTTTAAACAAGTTTTTTTTATTATTGTAATAAAACCATCTATAAAGATGTTGGACTGCAGTAATCAACAGTATGGCAAATTGTGTGCAAATTAGGGAAATTCAAGTCTCTCTCTGTTCCCAGAGGAGAGGTTAATCAACAAAAATCACTGGAGCACAAATGTGTACTGGCTTGCGAGTTACAAAGAGTCCAGGTTAACATCTAATCAAGCAAAAGGTCTCTGCCACGGTGGCTAAATGCTAATGCTCACTGGTCAACCATCAGAAGATGCCATGCAAGTTTATTTGTGCAGCACATTTCAGCAACAGGGCGATTCACAGAGATTTGCACGATGAAAACATAAAACAAGCGAACAATCGAAGTCAAAACAATTTAGCAATATTTAATCAAAAATTGTGAATAACGTTTGGAAATATTTAGAAAATATCTGAGGGACTATGCACCGATGAATGATTTTATTTGATGATCTTTAATTGTATTTCACAAACTGTTCAATGTGGTACAACAGTAATTGAGGTGCCAACAAATCCTCCATCTTTTTATCCCTGCGTTCATTTCATGCCTCTAGCTCAAATCAACCAAAATGCTTTTCCAATTAAACTAAACATTTTCCAGCAGTCCTTCCTATTGCACTAAATGTGAAGGTGTATCTAATAAAGCACACTAAAGCCATTTCTTTCTCCTGCAGAGCTTCTCTCATTTGACCTCATTCGTCAATATGATTGATTTGCCTCCACAAAGCTCATTATTGCAGGCATAGAGAGGATCAACGCACGGCTTTCTTTGCTGCACAATTCCAGGTTTAAAATCAGAGAGAACCAAAACAAAAAGAGGAAAAAATGCTTTCAAGAAGATCTCCTCTTTAAAAAAACCCAAAATGTGTTACTTTATAAATAATCTGGTCTGAATATGATTACAAAAGCAATCACAATCCAAAGACAATCAGTTTGGACTAATATTAATTGAGTCCACTTTAAAAAAAATTTATGAAAGTCTGATTGGTTGGAAGGAAAGAACAGAAAGGTAGAGACAGATGAGGGTTTTTGAGCTGTAATGAGCAGTATATTAAGTCAATGGATACTCCAACAGCTGTAATTCAGCCTTACAGGTGGCACTTTGTGGCATTTGGTTGTTGAACTCATACATTATTTCTCAACTTATGTGTTAATGGCTCTATTCATGCAGCTGAGCCACGTGTTAATGACAGATGGTGTTGGAGTTTAAAGTGATTTCTTCCCACCAACATTTAGATTAACAGTCAGGTAATGACAGCTCTTTGCATTACACACATCTGTCAAAGTGATGTAGGATCGCTGATTATTTTTTCTTGCAAATCAGTGGTGTACCAAACACAACCTCTCAAATTATACTTCACTGCAGTCGCTTCATAAAGCAAATAGAAGCAACGATGTGAAGGAAATATGTTGAAATGAAATGTAAAACAAATTAAATCCCTATAAATCATTATATGTAATATTTGTCAATAATCAACATTTTATTTTTATGTGCAACTTGAAGAAAGATGACTGATAATTCATAAAGCCGAATCTAATTATATGTGATTCACCCTTGGGATGGCGTTTTGATGAATGGCCTGCAGTGCAGCAGTGAAGAGAGAGAAGGAAACACGTTTATGAAGGTAAAACACACAGAGGCTTTTACCTCGTTTCATCTGTCAACACAACATCCACAGACAACCGCCCGACGGTAATAAATTGGAATAAAAACTAAAACCTTGAGGGGAAAAATGCCCAAATATATCATGGAAGTCACACTTTGTCATTTAATTAGCAAGCAAAAAGTCGGTGGGAATAAAAACACCTGCTGCACCATCCATCATGGAAACACGCCGCCATTATCCACGATAAGTCTCTGCAGAACGTGGAAACAATGAGTCGCAATTCATTCATGGCCGAACCGCCACCTGCTTTCGTTCAGTTTCCACACCCAAGGCGAGGTAAAGGTTGAATTGCCATTTTCTGTTTGCCATTTTGTGGACGTGTATGATGGAAATGTCAGAACGCTGAGAGTCACGCTTCAGACAGGCACACAGAAGTGAACTTTGTCGCAGTGTGTTGTTTATAAAAAACATAAATGAATCTACTGCCCAAAGTGACTCTCTTCTCCTCAGAACATGATGACACAGCACCATTCTGATTAAAACAACGATTTTAATAGAGAAATGTCACGACTTACATAAATAATGGGGAAGACATCTTAGTTGGTATTTAACAAAGAGGAAGTTTATGTCATCATCCACAAAAGGTCATTGCTGAAGAATTATGATTATTCACAGAGTGCTGTATGTTTACACTGTTAATGGAAAGATCAATAATTCCTTAATAGTGATCAAAACGTTCTAGTTCCACTCCCAGATTATTTTATCTATAACATGGGAAAAATGACTGGTTATAATCTGCCTGTGGCACTAGTTCTATTTTATCAATATCACAGAATCATTTACTTAAAGCAAACTGCTATATCTCGTAGAATAGTCACTTGCAAGTTAGTTTTGTCTTATTTCAAGTGAACTAAGTCATTTGCAGTGGAAACTAGACATAAAATACTTGGTAGGATTTTGTGCTTTTGCAGTGCAGGCAGAGGACAGCAGCTGGAGTTAGTCTCCATATTCTCCTCACACAGATGAATCCAGGAACTGGGTTACAGCCGACATACTCCTTTTGTTCAGTCCTTTCTAAAGCAGAGATATCAGAAGCATCTTACCTGGATGAAGAGAATGGACCGCTGCGCCGTTGTAAAGTCCTCCTTTCATATGAATGTAAATTATTGCATTACCAGCCCCAAAAGGCTGGAGGAAAAGAGAAGCACCAAATTAACGTTGTTTCACTGAGCTCCAGTGAAGTTCAGACATCAGAGCTAACAACCCAAAGACTGCTTACTAAATCAACCTGTACCTTCTTAACACCTCATCAGAGCCACAGGCTGATCGTCTTCATGCCACACCATATTACAGTATTACAACTGCAGTTCATCCAAAAGGAGAACTGATTAAGTACCGAGAGCATATATTGTAAAGTAAATGTGCATATTCTTCATTAGGGTGAAATGTCAGTTTTAAACTTCGTTTTTGATTAATCTTATATAAAATGTATTTGTTGACTCTGATGTTAAATGCTGTGTGGTTCTGGATGGAGTTCAGTGAAATCATTGAATATTATATCAGAAGTATTCTCTATTGATATTGAACATTTCTCTGTTGCACCATGTAAAAGCGCCGGCATAATGACAAAAGCGTAGAATTTGTCATTGTCGGGGTTGCATCTCTTTAAATGACAGAACGACGTGTTAAACTGTGAATAAGTTGAAGAACAGAACAATTCCTCCTCTCTCCTCACTTGTAGAAGGAAAACTTCTACAACCAAATGAATGAATCACAGTGGAGGGAGAAAACAACGGGGAGAGTCATGTTGAATCAGTGCCGTCAGAGAGCCTGTGCAGGCTCTGCTCTTCCAGAACAATAGAGAGTGAATATAAATCACATGCAGAAGTAAACATATGACAGTACAGATAACCGTGACGAAGCAGGAGGAGGAGGGAGGAGTTCTGGTTGGAAATGTCATTCCAGCAAAGGCGACGGTTCAGCTCCCCTGCCTCTTTAAGTGCCATATCTCTCAGAGAAACTGACAGCAGATGCCTGCCTGCTGGAGCACAACAGAGATCCATGGCTGGATTCTGCAAACATAAAGAAAAGCTAATAGGTCGACTGGTGTGTGCTGTTCTCCCTTGGCGTACACACCCTACCAACCACCGAAGGAAATGACTCAAATCTGATTTCCTCCCATCTAAGTTTATGTCAGAGAAGGAAATCTTTGTATCTTTGTAGTGCAAATGTAGACAATGTAATATATGGTGTGGAGATTCTTGGACCAACTGAAATATGGACATGTGAAATGAAAGGTCTTTTGGAGTGATGGGAGTTCTTCGCCATGGTTTAATAAGGCGTTGTGGGATTTGATAGGGTGCATGAATGGATGGACCGTGACTTCAAATATTCTTCTCTTTATTTGGAAATGTATCATTTTGTATTTGACTTGAACATTCAAAAGAGCACTTCCAAATGTTTTCAGAAACTTAGAGAAAATTTGAGGTGTACAATGAGAAAGCCATTTTTATTTCCCATTTAATAGTGTCACATTGGGAAGACAAATATTTTTGTGGGTTGAACAGTGGAGACTTTTTACCCTTAAAACCTCTCAGCTCATAACAATAGAGAGACTTTTTAAAAAAAACAAAAAAACCTTGAGCTGTTAACCAAACAGATCAACTTCAATAACAAAGTTCCAGCAGTTATTTGTTGAATTTATTTGTTCTTTTTTTTTTTTATACTTTCTACATTTACATTTTCATATCTTTCAGTTTTCTCTTTTAAACCATTTATGCAGTTCTGTTTTATTGTGAACAATGCACTATTTTTCATAAGAAATGCATTTGAGAATATTTAAGTCTACTGTGTAGTTATAAGCCTAAAGTAATAAGACATTAGGAGAAACATGAGACAAAGACATCCAGGATTTTCTCAGGCTTTGTTAGAAAATCACATTTGGAGTCTAATTTTTGGATCCCATCTCTTTACCCTAGGTGTATTTGTACGTTTAACAGCAGCTTGGCAAGCTGCATTCATCCCAGCAGTCAATTCTCATTTCTACTTGAAAAGAAGAAGAAAGGAAAAAAAAAAAAAAAGCCAGCAGGAGGGTGATCCGAGAGTATTAAGAGCTCATGAATAACTGTCTCTGCCAACGGGCAGAGATTACCAGATAATGTTTTCATGTACTATCAGTGAGAGCCTCACTTTCATTGAGCACAGGGCTCAACTTCAACAGAGTGTCTCTATTGTAGCTTGGAGGCAAAAGTTCCCCAAGCCCACGCTGAAGAAACTGAATTTTTAGCTGTTCTGCAGAGACGAGCGTAGGGTCTAATAAGCTTTCTCTGTTTTATTCTGTTCCAGCTGCAGGAAACAGAAACACAAACTACAGAGAGACAGAGGGGGACAAAACAAGATGCTCACTGACAGCAGAAAACAGGCTGGAGCACAGCAGTGTAATGCCAGAAATTTAAAAACTGGAGGCAAATGTGTGAAAAACAAGGCATGAAAATGAGTTTTCCAGAGTAACAAGCTCGCATCTCACTTACTTAAGCACAAAGGGAGAACATATGGTTGCTTTTCCTAATGCATTCATATTAGTTCTAAGCAGTTTGTTTGAGTCCTGCTTGTTTTGAAATGGATGAACGCCAAATGCTACGGGATATTCATGAGGGAAAATCCCAAAGAAAGTAGAGAAAAACAAACTGAATTTTAGTTTCGCTAAATTAGACAGGAGGAACACTTCATCGTCTTCATTCATGTTAGGAGAATGTTTTGCACACATGAACTAACTTTTCTTGCCCTTTAGAAAACCTGATAACAGCCTGCAGGGGTTATTGAGCAGCATCATGAGGGGCCTGTTCATGCTGAGAGGAAACCGGGACGTTTGGATTCTAGAAGCACCACTCACTACAGGCACGGCTTAGATTTGTACTTAATCTCTCAGAGTTTATACAGTAATGTTTTGCCTAAGTTTTCACAGCAAGTCTTACAGTGTATGCCACTTTTGATTCCGCACATCTAAAGGCTATTTTTATGTTCTTTCTTTTTTTAATGAAATAACTCAACAGTTTCATGTATCATCACAGATTTAAATTAAATATGGATTGAACCTCCATCAGTCTTCAGTCTTTGATAGCCTCTAACTGATTTTGCTCCAAGCTCTCACTTCAGTAATGCCATCATCCATTCTAGTTGGACCATCCTGAGCATCATTTTTTGGTATTGCTTCTTTAAAGTGATGAACAGCTTGATGATAGTCTGGCTTTTAATACCAGCATTCAATATTTTTTTTGATAATTTTGAGTTTGTCTGCAAACTATTTTGTTACGAGGAAACGATTCGTCCAAACACATTCTTATCAGTTTGAGACTATGGCAATGAAATGTGATTTTCAAGAATGCAGTGCACACACTGTCTTTGAAAAGTTGGATATTGTATTCAATGCGTAATATTTTTGTTGGAAATATATCAATGAATCCTCAGCTCACGGGTCCGGATCTGCAATTCTTGAATCCCACTGTCCTGCAACTTTTTGATGCTTCTCTGATCCAACACATCGGCATCAAAAGGCTGAATTACCTCCCCGACATGTCAACATGTTTTCAAAAGGCCTTGTCATTAAATATTCATGTGTTTCATGACTGCATGGTTGTGCAATAGTTACAGCTGTGTTCTCCTGGTTTTATTCCACACAGTTTAATAACATCAATACTGTGGCAATATGTGTCTTAATTGCCCTTCAGTGTACTCAGCAAGGACAGACACACAAGCACAAACTATACAAATAAACAGGAATCACCTTCATTCAATCCCCACCACTGCTACAGAAAACTGTTCAAAAAAGAAGAAGAGGAAGAATTCAACTCTCCTATTCCCATTTGTCTTCTGCTAGACAAGGAAAACAATGTACAGCTCTTACATAACAGCAGTGGGTCAGTTACAGTTTCTACAACAAAGTTAGAAGAGACGCACACTGTGAATAAAAGCTGATTTTGCTTTTGCCTAGTTGTTGTAAGGTTTTGTCATTGTTTTTGGGGGGAAATAAACTCAATACCCTCTGGATGCTTTCACCTCTCACTGAGGTTTTAGTGGGACTGTTTGCTTGGGTTTTCTCCAGGTCCTCTAGCTTCCTCTAACAGTGCAAACACAGACTTTTAAGTTAACTTTGTAAATTACCCTTGGTTATGAGTGTGTGCATAGTTGTCTGTCCTGTGTGTTTCTGTGTTGCCCAGTGACGAACTGGTGATGCATTTGGGATATGTAGAGGCTATATCAATCAAAACAGTGGAACGTAAATCTTTTTACTCGAACATCGTCTGTTTGATCTTTTTATTGTCCCGTTACTTAGAGGAAGACATTTTTTGCTACTTCATCTGCCTAGAATCAGTTGCAGAATATTCTCATTCTTAGAACTGGTCTTACTGAACACTTTTTAAAATACTTTGAAATAAGTACAGTTGACCCCACCCTACTTATGATTCAATATTCATGGCTTTTTCTATGGAATGTAACTCCATATTGTTTTCAGATTTTTATTATTATTTTTCTTTTTTTTTTAAAGCATATCTAAAATTTTTTAAAGAAAAGGGAGCTTAGGAAGCTGAAATATTTTGGCCCAATATTGCTTAACAATATTGGTTGTTTTTTGCGATTGGCTGGTGTTTGCAAAGCAGGAGTGCCATTCTTTTTCCCTATAGTTTTGATTGGTTGTAACCCCAACACCGGATTTAAGGAAGGACTGAACCTCCATCAGTCTTTAGTCTGATGGAGGTTTTGCTTTTGTGTTCATGGTGAGACAGTTCCCACTGTGTGTATTAATGCATATTAGACAACTTTTGACATTGGAAGCTGTTCATTTTAAGAACGGGGGGCCTCAAGTATTTGCTGATTTTAATCATTTCCATGTGGGAAATAGACCCCCATGAATTACAGCAGTCACTCCATGTCTCATTGCAGATGCCTTTAAATCTTGTGCTTGTTTTTATAGTTTTAAACTGCATCAAACATCATTTCTGTCCAGCTGCAAAGATCCTTTTGTAACACAGATTTCAAATCTGCTTGTCTTTTCAGGTTAAAGCCTCTTAATAACTGTCACCATCAAAATGTTTTTGTGTAAGTCATTGGGTCCATGAGGACCCCGGTGTTCTTAAGACAGCTCAGGGGTTTAAATAAAGGTGAAATGTAAGGAAAAAGATTAAAACAAACTGAAGATAAGAGGTAACTAGAGTAACACATTAATGTAAATGGAAATTAAGTACTTTTATATAGAATACAAAACTAAGCAAGTCTAAAAAAAAAAAAAAAAAAGTACCAAGGTTAATGTTTGTCCCTGTTGGCCATCTACATGATGAATAACCTTCTCATAACCACATGCAGAACAGGGTCCAGATGACGGCCGAGGTCCGACCTGCCGAGAGGCGTCCCACAGTGTTCAGATGACCTCCACTCTCTGTTACCTTTATTTTCCTTACTTACACTTTACACATATATTATTGTTGTAATTAATTCTTCATTCCCTATTTTTCATTCTAACAGCAGACGTTTTCTGCTCTTTCCCTATTATGCATTCATGTTTATATAATGATGAAAGATTACATTTAATGTTTATTGGGTGCCTTCATTATTAGTTTTAATGCAAATATCTTTTACCTGAAAAACTTTACTTGTACAGTTGAAATTATTTGGATGCTGACACTTTCAGACAAGTACGTAGAGAAAACACTCTGTTGGTATTTCCCGTCCTTTATCCCTAATCAGATCGTTTATCTTCTGCCGAGCGAAAGAAAGCTACAAAAATCACTTATTTTCAAATGATGTGTTTTTGCTGATAACACTTTTGCACCGTGTTCTCCGCAACATGTGATTTTAATCAGATCTTCCTTCTAGCAAATGCAGCCTCCTCATTAGTATTCGCTGCGCTCACCTTGGTGCACTGCTGGCTGCTCTCGTTCCCACTCGCAGCGCTGTCTTCTTCACTGTAGGATATGATACATAATGCATGCACTCCAATGACTCCCCACCTCGCTCCCACGTTCTGCTGAGCCGCGGTAGCTCTTCAACCCGAGGTCCGCAGAGAATAATTGGGTAAAAGTTGGATTATTAACAGAAAGAAAGCAGCAGATTGATGACCTGAGGATCCAGCCAGTGAAATGACCCCGAGAGATGAGCTGCAATGTGGACCTCATGCAAATTTTGTTTGCGTCAACATAATTTGTACAGTGATAAACTGCTGAGGAAGTGTAAAGATTAGAATCACCTCAGGTGTTTTTAGATGACTTTTAGATAACAAAAGGACTGCAATAAGAATAGAAGTTTGTTTACATAACAAACTCTGTTCACTCATGTTATTGGACAGAATTAATATAAGGTAGGTGAGTTGTAAAAAGCAGTTAATTGAAAACTGGCTGAATTCCATAGGAAAACTTTAATTAATTAAAGTTTTATTCCCCATCCAACTTTGTGCCTTTGTTAGTTATCTGGGTACTGAAGCCTCTCAAAACAAATTTTTAAAGCAAATGCAATTACATTAACTAGCACTCCAACATCCATCTGATCAATTACAGTTAGGCAAAGGCAAAGCTGAGATCATTTAAAAAATGATACTCCACCAAAAATGAGAGATACTCCACCAAACCACAAAGAGGTCAGTTTAACTTCCTGCAGGTTTTCAGCTACTGGTAGCTCTTCAGCTCAAGCTTCTGATTCCTACAACTGGATTGACAGTCAATAAAGTGACTGCTATTTATGCCAAGAACAGACGTGGATGTAATTTTCATCCCCAAAGAAACAATGGATAATCATTTTTCTGCTTAATAGCTTAATAGTCCCCTGCTTTTGATACAATTTGGTTGTTGCTATATTAATTGGTTTGCGGCATTAACATATAAAGGAGATACTGAACACCGAAATGGGCAGAAGACTTTGGTATCATGACTGCATGATAAATAATTGTAACTGCTTAGAAAAATTATTTTTTGTTCTGATAAAGGGAGATACACTGAGTCAATCAGAGAAATGAACATTTGTCTTTAGATTTTTTATTTAGAAAATCAGAGTAAGCATCAGCGAGTGAGAAAAGAAAAGAAGACAAGAAGGAAGAAGAAGAGGTGAAACTTACCACATACAATTCTGCTTGTATATCTTATCAGTGACACCTTCCACCCATCTCTCTCCTGTCGGGAGTTTCTCTAAGTTTCTCTCCTCTCTGGTTAATCGGTACCTCTGTCCCTAAATCAAACCTGCTTCAAAGGAGATTTGGTTGAAAAATCATCCTCCCTAAAACCTCCATTATCAGTTCCATAAGTATAACACTTGCTCAGAAACCTTCATAATCAGTTCACTCTTCCCAGTAAATAAGTAAAAGTTTTATTTTCCGAGACATAACATACCTGCAGCAAGTGGACAGGAGCACATGTGGGCCACAGAACGCTCCGCTGTGTGTTTCTGTTTAAAATGTTTTGTTATCTAATAAATAACTGCTCCTCTAAAATTCATCTCAGAAAATGTTGATGTCATTGAAAGGTTACTATATTTTAATAATTAAAGTCAAAAGGTGAAACTCAGTTATTGTTTTTGTTCATTATCTAAGAAGTAAGAATTTCAAGTGTTTCATGTTTGATGATTGGGTTTTATTTAGCCTATGGCTACAGAAAACCCAAATTGTAGATTCTCAGAAAATTTGAATATTATATAATATTATAAAAAACCAACAGAAATGTTGACAGACTGAAAAATATGTTCACATACTATACAGTGCATGGAATCTATTTAATTTTCTTTTGGCTCATCTTTTGCTATAAAAAGTAAACAACTTGCATGATGTTTTCTCAGGTTTCCTGGGAGGCAGCTATGCTAATAAAACAGTGAACAAACAACCAAATAAAAAATTACTCTTAAAAAAATTAGATAGGAAAGAATAAAATTTACTTTAATTAAGTTTCATTTTTGAATTAAATTGACTGAAAATGAATCAATTACTGGTCAGTAAAGTCCAATACTTTCACTTGACAAAAACCAGGGTTTTACTAATGTGTGGCTCTGAGTGATTTAACTGGAACAGCCAGAGCCAGTAACCTACAATAACTTGTGTTGTTAGATTTGTTACTTGGCAACAACCAGAGGACGCTGCTGGATCTTCCCCCAGAGCAAGGTTCCAAGATAAAGACACACCGGTGCTCATCTGTCTTTCTTTTCTCTCCGACTCCCGCTTGTTCCTCTTCCACTGTGGACATCTTTTATGTAGCAACTAATTCCATCCAGATTGGAAAACCCATTACCAGCCTTTACTCTTTCTCCCCTTTTTTTCCCCCTCTGTGTCAGTGTTTCCCAGCTTTCACTTTGCTCTCCTCTAAATAAACCTCATCAATCTGCAGCAACTACAAAGCCTCCACGGTCTTCAGAGACAGTTCACCTTCTGCTCGGCTGCTCCGCAGTCACCCTGTGCTCAGGCCCGCGGCTGGTGCTGGTCCTGCACCCTGGCATGGTGGTCCTGCTGAACCAGGAGACGATGACCGCGTTTCAGACTCAGGAGCTTCAGTATGAGGCCGTTACCTACATACTATGAAACTTAAAGATACGCTCCAGAGTTTCACGTTACGGTCTTAGTGTTGAGAAGAAGGTTGGAAACAGGGAGTTTTTCTTCATGCATGCTCCTCCAGGAGGAGTCAGTAGCTGCGGTTCCATTACTAACATTGTCTGTATGCCACTAATGTTGAAAACATGCAATTTTGCCATTGTGGTGTTTCCAGTAAATAAGGAGCACAATTAAAATCACACATGAATAAGTTTGTTCATGCAACGCCATCATCCTCTTACTACTTTCTGTTGTGTTTATCATTTCTGAAGAAGACAACAGGAAGTGGGAGGATGATGTAACATCAGGTTGTTGATCACATGACTCGAGTGATGTGAAAACAGTATTTTTTTTGCCACACATCATCCTAGCTGAAAAACTTTTTTTTTTTATCTAAAAACATGTTTTTTTCAAAATCGCTGTGTTTCTATTAAACTAATTTATTTTCGTGATTCCAATTTCCACCCAGCTTGTGATTTGGAGCAACCTGTTGGGTTTCTGTCGGTCAGGGCACACCTGCTCACCACACACCTGAATCACAGAGCTGAACTCCTCATCTGCAGTCGTTCAGCTGGAGATGTGGCAACAAGCAGTTCATCTGACTCAGTCATCACATTTGATAATAAACTTAATAGAAATGTTCCACTTTTAAAGTTTTAGAACATAATACGACTTAATTAATTTCAGAAATTTGGACAGATTATTTACTTTGGCAGAAATTATATTTATCTTTATTTATTGAAGTGTACCAAAGAAACGAACCAATTTGTGACTTTAAAACCTAATTGCATTTTAAATTGGGAGCAGTGAATAATACATGAACTAACTTCCTTTAAAAGAACCTAAAATTCTGCTTTCCCTTGGTGTCCAGTGTTGAGAAGTTCTGGTTTCAGAACAAACTGTCGACACCAGCGACTGTCTAACTTCACTCTCTAAAAGTGAAGAGCTGCAGCAGTTTCCTTCAGCCAGACAAAAATGCTCCTTCCTTATTAGCAGCCATTAAAAAAACGGCCGCGATTCTGAGCAAAATGAAACGATAGCGGCGCTCAGCTTTAGCCGTCACATTCTGTGGTGAACAACACAATAGAATAATTAGAGCTCTGTTTCTCCAGCTGACAACACACAGAGGAACAAGGGAACATGCTGCGAACACAGACAGCACAACCAGGAAAACAGGAACGCCCCGTAAACACGCAATAGGTTCTCTATAGCGGCACCTAGAATAACACAGGATAGAAACATGACAGGCAATTACCTTTATAAGGTAGGACTTTTCTCAGGAGCCAAATGCAAGATAAAAGAAGCAGAGTAGAGGCTTGTGACGGGCTCTCAGAATATTAGTTTTAAATTTGCACATTAGACTGCAGCTGTAGCTTGTGCTGCAGGAGCTGAGAGCACAGCTTTAGTTAAAGACTCAGCTTAAACAGAAGAGACTGGAATGTGTTACACACAGATTTCAGGAGTTGATGTCTTTGGCGTTTCTGGTTAAACTGGACAGATGTGAGTTTTGTAGCATCCATGACTAAAAACGAAGGTAAAAATAAATTCCTCAGAGTTCATCAGTCTGATAATCTGCACTTTGCTTCCCTTTGAACGATTTCTATCAAAGTTTCAAAGAAGCAAGGTGACTGTTGCATATTTCTCAGATAAAGGTTGTCTCCGCATCAATCATAAATAATTAGAAGATAAGAAAAACCACTGGGAGCTAATAATAAATGTGATCAGAGATTGCATTTATTATTAATCAAAGCAAGCTATTATTGGTATTCGAGTAAAACGAGACACAAACAACTCTACAAACTACAGGCTAACACAAAGATTTATGGTCAGGGGTCAGAATGTTCAGAATACTAATTAAAGTGATTTAAAAAAAACTTTTATCAAAACCTTCTCAACTTAAAACAAAGAGACTGAAAGTCTAATGTGAACATGGCTCCACTTTAAGCTATGATTACGTTAACACCTGTTTACACCGGTTTTCAGAATTTCTACTCCTTCATTATATGTAGCATTGAATGTGGTGTGGATTTAAAACCTTTGTTCTCCATTCTGATCAGTAAAAAGGCTGAGATTTAAGGTTTAAATGACCAGATAATGATCACCTTTAAAGATGGCGGTTGTTCTGCAGAGGCAATGATCGCCACATGCTTACAAAGATAGATCAAAAAGCATATTTGTTTGCCGAAAACTCAGCACATAACCATATGAAAGAAAACTGTATCATTATATCGCAGTGATTTTATTATTTTGTGACCTATTATTTGCATTATTGCTGGGACACACAAGTATTTACTAACACGGGAATAATTTATTTTTATTATGGACTCGGCACCGATGCTCCTAATGGAAGGGACACTGCCCACTCATAGTCGTAATATTTGAAAATGGATTCGGCATCGCTCATTGTCATTCTCCTCATGCAGCAGGAAAAGCGAGATAAAGAGAGAAATGGAGAAGCAGGGCGCATAAACAAAGACTGAGTGAAAAGGCAAATTGGAGGATGAACAGTTTAGCAAATGAGGAGACAATGAGACGTTCAGCCATCTCCTGCATCGCGGGGATCCGGCCGCCTTTTGGAAACCATTCAACAGCAGAAGAAAAAAAAAAACAAATGTCATTGTCAGAACAGTAATAAGCTTTGAAGTAGAGAAAAAATGATCCTCTATACAAAAAATGCAATTATTTAGAATAATATGAATGATAGAAAACTTCCTTTGAATAATTTATAGGTAAATAATATTAAATTATTTAATTTAGTTTCCCAAAGAAATTTTAAACTCTTCTTGCTCTTCCTCAGTCTCCATTTGTTAACAGAATTTTCTGTTCATTGATGACAGATCTGGTAGTGATCATGATCCTTCGTATTTCACTTGAGGCAAAATCCCAAATGCAGAAGTGAATTGTCATATTTCAATGCAGATTCACTACTGTTTACAGCAAATGGCTTCTCTTCTGCTCATCGGAAGCTTGTTTTATTCCTCGTAGTTCTTACTGATGGATTCCTGGAAGTATTTTCTGGTAGGAAATCTGATTTTGTACCCAAAACCTAGAAGTTTTTTTTGTTTGTTTGTTTTCTTTTTTTAAGTCAGAAATGATACAGAAGTTTCAATGTTCAAAGCTGTTTGCGTTGACGAGCTTTTAATGAGTGTGGTCTAAACTTAGGTATTTTAAATGACATTTTTGTTGCTTTTGGTAAATACAAAACAAGAGCTTTAAATTGCTACTTATTACAAGGAGGAACAAAAATTCATGTTTGTGTTTTGGTGCTGCTCGTGTTCATATTTCAGGTTGAATTGCTGGCGTTGTGTCTCGTCTGTTGGCCACACAAAACTCATTTATCTGAGCTCACTTGCATACTTATATCTGAATATGTTTTCCTTTGTGAAATGTAGATTTCTTTAACAATTTTTCCTATTTTCTGTTTTGTTGTTGTTGTTGTTGTTCATCTGGAAAATTAGAACAAAAACTGTGTACTTTATTTAAAAAGAAAAAAGCAAATATCCTCAAGAAATGGCAGTTCAAAATGTGTTGCGACTGATTGTAAAAAGTCTCCTGCTGGGTTTTTGAAAGTTAAAAAAAAACATGATTTATTCCTTTATAATGAATGTAAAGATGAAAGGATGTGTATCAAAAAGAAAAATGTTGGAAAAACAACAACAGGCCTGCGACAGTCAGTCACTTAAATCCTTGAGTATTAATCTGCACGTTCTGAGCACACCTGCATCTGCACAGCCCTCAAAGTCACATCTCTGTGTGATAAGCCTCTGTGGGAGGATGGCCGGTCATTATGTTACCTCAGCTGGTTGAGCACCATCTGAGGTTAAAATGTTGACTGCCCTGGGTGACTTCAATCTGTCAGACTACTGCTTGAACGCAGGAAGCCTCATCTCTACCTAATCTAATCTTCTGTATAATCTACTGCTTTCCCAGCAGCACCATCTGCACCCATCACTCAAGCTGTTTTTGGTGCAATATTATTGAAAACATGTCCAGAGGAGGTTGAAGAAAATGGATAGTGTGCGGTGGAGCAGTACTCGAATTTAACCGGCATAAAATCTGACGAGGCTTGTTCTGTTCGATGCTTAATTTTACTGGAAATGGACAAATAAACTGTAAAAAGTATCTAAGATTTAAATAAAATGTAGACTTTGAAAGCATATGTTTCATCTTCAATTCAAACAATCGATTTTGTTTGCATAGCATATTTTAGCAACACATCAGTTCAAAGTGCCTAAGAAAAGCACAAAACTAAACTCAGAAAAATAACAACATACGGCCACCAATTCAGAAACCAGCGACAAACATTACATTTTAAAAAAACAATGACTATAAAATCAGCTCTGACAATCACTAACATGATGCTGATTTCTGTAATACTGTGGATTTGAGACTGTATGTTATTTTATATATATATATATATATATACAACTGTTTTTATTTTTGTGGGACTCTACTTGCTGCAAGTTTTGGACCACTTCATGGTTGATCTGCAACAAATAAGTTTTGCCACAGTGTTGTGTGTGATGCTTGTTCCATGTTTTCTGTTAAAGTTCTGTGCAACCATGTGACTGCTTCCCAATCCAGCCATCAGTATATTTTTAATTCCTTGCTGTTTTTTCAAACCCATCTTAAATATTTTAAAAAAAATGTACATTTTACTTTCTCCTATGTGTGGATATATATATATATATATATATATATATATATATATATATATATATATATATATATATATAAAATAAAAACGTTCTTTATTTACAGAAACAAAGGACAGAAAGGAAGATGGATATTTTTAAAGAGATGGAAACGGAACGAGGTTGGATGAGACCTTTTCACCGGCAGGTCAGGGTTTATCGCTGTGCAACATGAAAACGGAAACTGTGATGGTTCAGATCCACTCATTAAGCTGTCTGCCTGCTCGACTTGGCAAGATACATGTTTATCTTTGAAAAGCGGGGAAGGTTATCAAGCTCAGGGTGAATAATGTCACCTGTGGCATCGCAGCTTTATGGTGAACCTCAAGGTGAGGGAAAATTGAAATTTTATGCTGCATTGTGGTGGTTTATACACAAACAAGGGTCACCTGGAGGGGACGGGATGGTGATAAATGTTGTTATGAATACAGTCAAGGAGAGGACAGACGTCGGCGGAGGAAACGCGATTAAAATTTTGGCTTTTAAAACTTTACAATAACCAGTCTGATTCTCCAAACATCAAATAGCAATCTTGAATCTCTCTTACAATCCCAAACAGGAACCATTATATGGAAGCTAAAGTTTTTGTTTTTTTTGTTTTTTTCCATAAGCAGAAACTCTCCACTGAAAGGGAAAGTTACAGCTAATGCAACCTGAGAGAAGACCAGACTGCCTTTTAAAGCCAGAAATATCTCAAAAGGAAACATGACACAACATTGCCAGGCAGTTACAGCTCCCTGGGGGAGATATGGACAGGAAATAAACAGCATTGAGTTGTAGTTGTCAGAAAACTGTAGGTCAGCTTCTGTTTTCATGCCACTTTTGTAACGTCAGTCACATAATGCAGGTTTTTGCTTTATGCGGATTGTCACTCAGAGAGGAATGTGAAGTTAGTCCTGTCATCTAGTGGCTTAAAAGGTTCACACCACAACAGCAGCGACAGCCAGACGTCGACACCTGTGTTTACAGCCCCCTCCCCATGCTGCTGAAGATGCCTGAAAGATTTTAAATCCATCTTTTATTGCAGAAAAATATTTTCTAATGGAAATTTTAAAACTGTCATTTAAGGTTAATTTGTAAAGGGAAGAGGGGGCGAAATGTGATCAAATTTAACATGGTCGTGTGAATTCATTCATAATAATTTTGCTCCTATTTACTTCCTCTTATGAGAAAAAAAGTACAAGAATCATAGTTTTTTTTTTTTTTACCAAAAAAATTGACTTTTTATGTATGAAAAGTACAACGTGACAAAAAACTATTTTCCCATGAAATAAAGACAATTTCTGTATGAGCAAAAAAAATAAAACAACAACAACAAATAAAATAAATAAAGAATAGAATGTCTGCGCATGTTCACATGGGGGTCTGCAGAATGTGGTCAGCAGGCATAATAAAAGCTTTCAGGTTTGATCATTAAAGTTAATTATAATTATACATAATTACTTATAATTATTATAATTTTTTATGGTTAATTTTAAGGCAAACTCTTCAGAGCTTACATTGGTACAGGACTATTTATATTCCTTCATCAGTCTTTCCATCTTCTCCACTAAGAATTGGTACATTCTCCTGGTTTCAGCTGCTGCACAGTGCAGGAAGTTGTCTAGTTATCAGTAAATAATAATAAGGCGCCTAAAGATAATTAGTACAGTTGTAATAATAATAATTTCGGGATTTGGGAGAAATCTCATTGCGGTCACCAAGCTTTTTGTACAAGTCCTCAAAAAACTGGGACTTGAGCATTATGACCTGCGGTGAGAACGAAGCAATAGCGAGACCTGGCAGAGTGAACAAGTGTGGTGGTTTTGCGGCGGCCAAATCAAGTTCAAACAAACCTCCAGAAACAACAAATTAGATTAGAGGATCTCTGATCTTCTAAGCCTTTCCTTGTGTGAGATCAGCAGAATTAGAATGTCATAACAAATGACAATAGCATGACTAAATGCTCGTTGCATACGCCGAAAGGTTTATTTGATTAACTGTGATTGCATTTAGGCCCAAACTGATGCTGAGAGACAGACAGTATTTGTCACAATCATATCATTTGCATTATAGTGTCTATGCATAAATACCAGATACATTTACAGTAGAACAATAGAGCCAGTCATGCTTTGTAATAATGATGGCAGATGAAGAAAAAAGGGAGACCCCAAATTTATGCATAAGAACAAGCAATTAAGACAGAAGTAAATATTGAGGATAATCTAGTTGACAAGTTAATTACATTCTTTCTCCTGAACCTGCATAATCTGTCACTGATGATTGAGCCACTGCTTTGTATAAACCCTGAAAGCACACATTGTTTGAATAATGCAGTCTGAACAAAAAAAAGTGTGTGTCTGGGGGGGTGGGGGGGGGAAATCACCCACACAACCTCATTTAGTCATTTAATTTCAAATAACAATATTTTCCAGGGCTAGCAGAGTGCTCAGTGGTAACACTGGAGCGATATCATAAAACAAATGCAGGCTCAATGCAAACGACAATTTGAGGAAGTTTTCATTTTTCCACACATTTTCTTTCTTTTTGTTCCGTCAAATCCAGACTAACCACGCTGCTTATCGTCAGAGTGGAAATGAACGTTACTCCAGCTTAGCTATTGGCGTGCGACACTAATGAGGAGCGGTGGACAGTCTGGCTCATCTGACCTCAGGTGTTTGTCGTTGACCAGATGCTGCAAGGAACGGCAGAAAGTCTAAAACTTTAATGAGCATTAGCACTGCTCCCTGTTCTGAATGAGAACAAAACATACCAGAATCCAATCAGCGATGGGAGAAGAGCGGCATTAGTTTCTGCTTCCACCTCACAGTCACACACAGAATGGAAAAAATAATTCAGTGTGTTAATTAGCAACAGATGTGATAGGTTCTGTTATCTAACTATCGTGCTCTGGTTATATATGATTATTCCCTCCAGGTCATAACTGGGAGAACCGAATGGTCCATGAATCAATCTGTTGAACAGAAATTTCACCAGAGATTTGAATTATTTCAATATATAACATAAAACAATCAACAATAGTCATAGATAAGGTCCACATATTTAGATTATCATCATTATCTTTGTGATTTTATTTTTTTATTTTTTTTTAGGTTTGCTGGTTCTTTTGGTTTTCATGTACATTTATTTACAGCAGTTAGAGGGAATTTTTGATTATGGTTCTCATACATCTTATATCTGAAAAACCTGTCTTTTCTATTTACTCTTTTCCTTGTTTGCTGCTGTATTCTCTTGACATATTTTTGTTTAAACATTTCTAATTTATTCTGCTGCTTTCATTTCTAGAATCAGAAATTGAGCAATGGAGCACGTCTTTTGTTTTAGCAACTTTATCTAATCTGTCTTGATATAGACAAAAGCAATGATAGGGAGAGAGAAGGGCTTGTCTCTGTCTTACAGTGTGTTCTGTTTGCCCACTGTAGTAAAAAATGTCACTTTTCTTACATGTATTAACAGGAGCAATTCTAATATCCATTGTCTTTGCATTTTCACTCAGTGTTGCTTAAAATTATTAATACTTGGCAGAAAAGCACTTAGTAATGTGAGTTAGTTTGCTTTTACAGTAAATGCTATGTGATGTAAATTTCAGGATTTTACGCAATACGAACATCTGATGTTAATGACTTTGTTGACAATGCATAACAATAGCAATTCTATTGAAAGACTATCAAAGACATAGTGAAGAAATACATGTATTATATTTTCATCAGCAGAAGAATTAAAACAATTACATTTGTTTAGTTTTTGCTTTTTTCTAAAAAAGAAAAAAACAGCATTGGGGAGATCTGCTGTTTTGTTCTTTTTGTCAATTTACCTCTTGGGGAACAAAAACAAGGAAAGACGGTAACTGTTTTGGTTTCCTGTCTGGAAATGACTTTATTTGTTCTTTTATTCTTTTTCTCTAAGAGCTTTATTTCCCCTCAGGAGGTTGTTGTGAAAATTGGATCTCATTGGTATGACTGACCTGAAATAGTTTAAGTATAAGCACATGCTTGTGCATGAGCACACCTGCACCTGGACCTCAGCATAGCTTGTATTTGTGGAAAAGGAGCAGCATTGTTCTGTCAGTAGAATGTTTAAAAAGTCTTTTTTTTTAATAATATTAATAATAACTTCTAACTTATAAAGACACACATTCTTTAAATCAAGAATATTTGACAAAATGTGACACCATGAAAAATATTCTTCCATAACGTCCAAGACATTTTTATTTCAAAGCAAAGCGTTTGTAAAAGTAAATATTTATACCTCATCCATATAAAGCTGTAAATACAAAAAAACCACTAACACAGGTCTCCTTGAAGCATTGGTAAACATGAGTATATGGCACAAAAAAATAAGATTTATATTATGCCAACTTTATTTCACATTAGACTGAATTCTTTCAGCTGAGCCAAAAAAAAAAAAAAAACAGCAAAACAATTTTGAGTGGCTGATGTCTTTTAAATCAGACGCTGAACTTGAAATTAGTTACGAATACTCCAGTCGAGACAGCAACAGTTCAGAACAGGAAAATAAACTTATCTTTCAAAATTTATATTCCGTTGTGTCTCAAGCACCCACTTTGCCAATCACTTCAGTACGGCTGCCAGAGAGAACTTCTATTCTGATGCAAAGAAAGAAAAAAAAAACACTGATTTTCGTGGAACAGGTTTATCATTCCAGATGTAGAACAACTCACTGCTAAATGAAGCTGCCTTTGTTTGATTTGATTACACTTTAACGGCAACCACTTAACCTGTTTAGTGTTATGAATTCTAAGAACTGCAATGAAAAAATAAAAAATAAATTAGAAATGTCTTACCTTACGTGCTTATCAGCTTCCCTGAATGATGTCATGTCTGTTTACATAAAATGGAGAGTTGATAGGCAAAACTTAAAGCAATAAACAAGTTTAATAAAGCTGGATTTTAAACTGAGAACCAAGATGTTATGATAGAATATGAGCCTTCCTGCTGAATCCATTTCAGAGAAACAAGGTTGCCTTTGCTTTGTACTTGATGCGCTTCACTCTGGATGGAATACATACATACATATATATATATATATATATTATTTTCCAAAGTTCATTGAGATGACTTTTATTTATTGTGGGTCAGCATTATTTAAACTGAATTAAATTGATTATAAGGCATTTTCCATTTAGAATTCCAGTTTGTTCTTTTCCCAGTTATATATCTTCTTCAGATTTCCAGTCATCTCTGTTTGCAAGCCCAAACTCTCCCTATTTCTGTCTTCTGCACCTTTCCTCTCCCTCCGTGTGTCTCTACACCAGGCATAATTAATCGCCCACAGACTGCTGTTTACCCAGTCGGATGCTCTGAACAGAAGGAAGCGTCTCTGAGGCAAAATTCAAAGTCCCTGCCTCAGCAAAATTAAAAAAAGGAAAAAGAAAACAGGCAGAGATTAGAGGATCGTGTTTAACTCCTAGTGTGTCCTTCTGCATTCATACTCTGATGTTGGAATTAACATACTTTAAGTAGAAATTTTATGAAATTTTACTCCATAAATACTCCATAAACATGATGTTTTTTACATTCATCTATATATGAATTGCATGCTTTATCTGAACAGCTCAGTTTTGCAGCTGAGACATGTCTGATGTTTTTAATTGCGGAACTAACCTAAAGAAAAAAAACAACTACTGTTTATATTAAAAAAGTGAGTCTGTAAAACTATAAAATTTGAAAATTAAAGATTTGTAGTAACCTGTTTAAAAGTACATTTTTGTGTTACGTTAACCACATTTGACCTTCAGGACAAAATGTTTAAATGAAGCTTGTTTCATTTCATTCATAAAATCAGATTCAGAAAACCAGAACATGATGAGATTTCAAATCTGTTTTGAGAAAACTAAAATGTTGCCCGCATGGGAAAGGACTGATGCAAATATGCATAAATATTTTTGTTGTTATTTTAGTCCCACAGAAACTCCTTTAAAAGCCCGGATTATATTTGTTGACAGAGATCAATGCAACGCAATCTTGTGCTTTGATGCAGATGACCAGTGCACTACTTTTTGCAAACCATGAAGTAAAAACCCCAATGTCCAAATAAAAATGTAAAGAAAAATTTATCAAGGTCAAGTGCAACCAGTTACTTTCAGAAGTCCTTTAATTAGTGAGTAACTAAAACAAACAGAGTTTGTAGCAGAGGCAGTAACTCAAATGTTTGTTTTTCTTTTTGCTTTTTCCATATTGCACATGCAGCAATAACATTTAGTTCTCTCACAGCCCATTTCGACTCTGAATGTGTGTTTTCCCAGACCTGGGAGACCTTCCTGAAGACGGCAAGGTGAGAAAATGGTGACCTGAATGTGAAAAGTCTCCCTCAATCTAAGTAGCACGCCAATGACACCATGTTCTATAAATGTCCTGCAGTGTGTGAAACTGAGTCCCAATGATTTCCTGTGCTGCTGTGATCACTCTCTGTAGGGTCTTCATGTCAGCGGTTGTGCTGCTTCCAAACCACACCAACATGGAATAGGTAGTAAGAAAGTTTTCAACAGAACACCTGTAAAAGGAACCGAGCAGCTGCTGAGAAAATCCTGCTTTTTTAGGGAACAAAAACTGCCACTGCAGTACTTTCTGTTCCGGGGTAGTAATATCTGTGTTCCAATGTAAGGTTGTGTGATGTATGTGGCCATGAATTTATAGCATAGTCTCTCTACTGGATCTGATTGGAATTGGCTTCTGATTTAGTTCATCATCTCCTTGGTTTAGCAGATGTTAAATATCAGTTAGGTGATGGAGAATGATGCTGTCTATTGTGCACCGTGTTCCAAATTATTATGTAAGTGATATTTTCTCAGATTTTCTTAAATGGTCAATGCAAATGATGATAAGTATAATTTTCAAGTCATGAACTATTACAGTATAAATTCATTCAGGGCTGCACAGCAGTCATCAGTGAACAAGTCTGTTGAAAATTAATCTTCATGTGCGGCTGGATCCACTGCAACCGTTTCAACTTGTGAGCTGATTAGGGGCCCAATAGTAGGTTCATGCACCACAAGCCTCTGGAGGATCCTCTACCTTGAGGTTCCAGAGGCACCAGCAGCTTCAAATAACTGTTTGCTGCTTTTAAGGGCATTTTAACAGCTGCTCTCTTAATCCCATGAATTTGTCTAACAGAAACGCTTCATTTTTCGTTCAATATCTAATGTTTTCATACCTTGTCATACGGCTCTACACAATCTGATGATTTTCATCAGCAAAGATCCTTTCTCTTTTCCATATTGCTTGAAACCTGTGGCTAGCTTAATAAAGTGGAACATCCTTCTTAAGTAAATTTTCTTTAATTGAGCTAAACTTATAAATCCAGCTCTCTGAAATTAATTCTAGTCATTTAAAGAGCCCTGACACACAATATCATCTATAAATTTAATAGCACAACAAAAAAATGTAATCTTTATGACACTTATATCCAATTTACATAATAATTTGGAACACAGTGCATTTTGACTTACCTATTATGTGTGCTGTAAACTGATATTCAGTAATGTGTAAAGTAAGAATAGCAGATGTCTCAGGATAGGTCCTTGGTGAGCCTGAAACCCCAGATTGTGATATTTTGCAAGCACAGACTTTATTATGTCTCTAGACATGCAAAGATGGCACCTGAATCAAAAGATTCTATAAAGTATCACTCAGCTATGCAGGTACAGACACTTTTTCAGAATGTTATTTCAAACAATAAAGCAATTAAGACCTTTGATTTAATTTTTTTCTTATTCCAGTCTATAATATAATGTCTCAACAAATCTATTAACAATAAAGTTTGTGGTTATAACCAGATAAAAAGATGGAAGCTCAGCAGGGAATTAATGCTGCTGGAAAACACTGGATCTGTTTAAGTTATTGTATGTTTTTCTTAGTTTTTAAGAAGATCAAATGGTCCAGATACCTTAAAAACAGGAAATAGCCTCTTAGTGTAGCCCTGAATAAGTACCTTCAAATTGGATGCAAACTTCAAGATCAGAGCAGTAGTGAATGAGGCTATATAGTTTTTACAGTGATGAATGACATTTTGTATCAGTGTGATAACTGGCAATGAGCACCACCAGAGAGGTTCTTTTGGCTGAAATAAAATATAAAACTGATGCAATGAGCTCTAGACAAAGAGTCAGAATATGATGAAACAAACACTCTCCTGATTGTATATTTTGTGAAAGACGTAAATATTACAGCAACAAATTGCAGAAGAACAGCAATCTGTTTTCTGATTCACTCAGCAATGAGGCAATCACTAGTGCAGGATTTCTTTAGTGTTGCTCTCTTTTGACTTAACACAAACAGCTGCATTAATATTCCAACAGCTGATATGTTTGCACTCTCCTGCTGAGGTTGGTCTGGCAATATTGCCGCATGAGAAGGAATTATTAATCACACACCAGCTTCCCTGACTGCTCTCTGCTGTTGCGCATTAACTGTTGCATCGTGAGCTGTTGCTGCTGCCCAGGAGTTGAGGAAGTGCGTCTCCTCAGAGTATTACATGAGGAGGAGAAGGAGTACCTTTCAAACAGGAAATAACACTTCAATGATCCTTCAAGGAATTAACTTCCGACCTATTTGCAGCACTTCTGAACACTCTTCTCTAGTCTGTTTGTCCAGAAAATATCACATTGAGTTGTCGGCAGACATCACATTCAGAGCTTCACATTGTGGTATGAGATTTGTGGCTCGATGGAGATCTGAGAGTGTTCACATCTGACACAAGAGAGTCAATGAATGTGCATCAAGGAGAGCAATGTATTTAGAGTCACATAAATAAGTTAGATCATGTTTATGTAAAGCACATTTCAGCGACAAATCTTTCAAAACAGCTGGAGAAGCTATAGAGACACACTTTTTAGGCAGACCTGTGGAGACACTGCTCCAGTAACCAATACCACTAAAGACAAACACATGAATGAGTTTCTCTAGCTCTTGTTGCAACATTAGTCCTCTAATTCTGGAACATTTCTTCAGGTGATTAAAGCCTGACTTTGTAATTGTCTTTATGTGTCTGAATGTTCAGGTCTGAGTCCATTGAAACTCAGACCCAGATTTTGGACTTAATCGGTAGTTTCTAGTTGTAATAAATGAAGCTGTGTGATGACTCTTGATCCTTACTCTGCATGTCGAAATATTAATATAACTCAATTTTTAAATATGCTGCAGAACATTATGGCACATCTACACATTGGTTTGTTCTACGTATCTGCTGATGGGTTCTGAGTCACCTGATGACATTCCAGTGTAGGAGCTTTGTATCAGTCCAACCTAACTGTTTGGTCTTTTTAATAATATAACATAATATACAATATTTTTGTTTTTTTTCCACGTCAGTTTTTACATGGATAGCTATTGGATAATTGGTGCAGTGAAAATGCATTATCCAAACATGTTGGGAGCATAAACATGTTGTACTATACTGTTTTTTAGAGGCTTTAGCTATGACAGTAAGAAAGAAAAATGCTACGCATAGATTTGTGGCTGAAATTTAACTTGTTTGATTCTTCAGGACACTAAATGAGACAATATAACACCCAAAAACAATTTGTAGAGAAAAGAAAACTACTTTTGCAAGGGTTTAAAATAAAACTTTTAGTGTTCAAGGAGAGTAGTCTTGACTGTGCAGTAGAAAACATAATAGTAGGTTGTCGTCTGAAGGAAAAATCCTTGTTTTCATATTTTGATTAATGCATCTCTGCAAATTTTGCATCATTTTGTGTAGATTTGGCTTGAAATATGCAATTTATTTTACCTTTATAGTGTAAAATTAGCAGGATTTGAAAGAATAAAGAAGATGAAAACAACAAGGTCGGCTTGATGCAGTTCCACTTCGATTCCTGCATGTCATGCGATGTGTTGCCTCAGCAGCTTCGGCGGCCTCTGACAAAGCCCTGGCTTTAAACTCTGCTGTGAAGGATTGTTTCCATCGACATATAACTCATCAATTCCATGTCATGTTGCTGCACTCTGGTTGATCTGCTCGGCTCACTCCCAGGTGGCCTGTCATTAGTCTTGTCATTCAAATTCTGTCTTCCTGCAGTGATTTACGAATGCACAGACAAACCACAGGGGGCTCTTTTGGACCCAGTCTCACATCACAGGAAGCTTTTATGTTTAAGTCTGTCTCACAATTATCAGAACATTTAAGTGTTCAGTGATTCAGTTCTACATACATTCATATTTTTCTATGAAATTTTGATATTTAAACTTGGACCAATAAAAAAAAAAAAAAAAAAATCGACGCAATGTAGGGCTTATGAAAAATGCTTATTTGCATTACAATATGTCCTCTGAATATTTGTTTAGGGCTACTTTTGCATAAATTATTGCATTACGGGAGTCAATCCTCTTGTTCCCCTGCAGAAACCTTAATAAAGGTTTTATAATCGTGGCCTTCGGCCCATTTTAATTGTTTGTCTATGTGTCTCTCTTCTTCCTCTTGACAAAACTCAATAGTTATTAAAGCAGCTGTTTGTACGTTTAGCAGTGTGAGCAGGATAAGGATAAACTTCTATGAGTTTGTTACATCTGGCCAGTGGAACATTTGCCAATTCCTGGATTTGATGTTACTCCAGAAGATCATCAGTAATTTAGTTTCTGAACAACTTTGTCCCTGACTTGTTTTCAGGTCTCCTTGGTATTGATGGAGTCGTTGGTTTAGTGTTGATGTTTCAGCCTCTGGACCCTTTCAGAAAATATCTACGTACACCAGATCATGTGACACTTAGATTGCGCATTAGTGGATTTTACTTTCTTAAAACATTTGACTTACAAAGGTAATTTTTCGCACCTGAATGCTTTAGAAGGACCATGGCATTTAGACAGTGTTCTTTTTTTAATTATTTATTTTAAAAATATTTACAAAATATTTTGTTTTATTTTACTTTACAAACATTTAAACAAACTCTTAAAAATGCCAAGAGGGGTGATGACTTTCACAAGACATTATACGTGACCGGTGCTTCATCTGTATTTTTCCTTTTTACATTTTGGATCAAAACCTAAATCAAAAATCATAACAGGCATCTGCTTGACAACTGTTAGCAGAACTAGCTGTTTTATGTTAGTCATAAAAGATTTCTGTAGTGAAATTCCTTTTACTCTGATTTAACTATTCACATTTTCTGAGAAATGTTCTTTTTAGTACTGAAAAACCAAACCTTAATCATGAAAATGTTCAATTTCTTGAATAAACCGCTTAGTGCACTACAATATGGGTCAAGGTTGATGAAAAGCTGAGAACTAATCAGTTGATTGAAGCTTTTTATGCCATGAAACTCATCACTTGGAGTCTTATCCAGATTCTCCGCTCCTTTCCAAGCACAACGTGCTCCTGCACCTCGCTGCCACGCTGCACTGTACTCTTGCTTTGTCGTTACAAATGACCGGTGAGATGATGAATGTTGTTGTCATTCCGACACAGTGCTGCAGTTCAGGCTTTAAGGGGATCAATGTGAACCTCCCCTCCCCAGAGATCCATTCTGCTCTCAGCAAGGCACACTACAGCACTCACACAAAGACCACAGCGTGACAGCAACACCTCACTCAGTCGATCTGAGCACAGCCGCCATGAAAGTCAATAAGTGAAAGAGGGGCTTTTTTACCTTTAATTACATATGAGGCACACATGTAGCACAGGCTGTCACATCCCCTTTAAAGGAAGCCTTACAGGACATTTCAAGTTTGGTCGTTTTTGTGTTTTTGCATAAAGCAGAGTGATTTCTCCCACTGAAACAGGCTGAGTGCTCTTTACTGCCTGCACTTTACATTTCTGCTGCCTTATAAAAGTTTCTGCTCGATGCAGTTTGATTTGTTGTCCACTGTTTTATTATTAGTCTCTAAATTAAAGTGAAAGAACGAATGCACTTTCTTTTGACTCGCTGGATGACAAGATCAATACCACTCTCTCATTTGTGTGTTAAATTTCAGACAAAGAGCAAGAAGTCTCTGAAAGTACAAAATCACTGAATGTCTCATGAACTGGGTGCACAGATTTTATTTATTTACTTTTGTAGACTGAACTCTCCATATCTAAAATGTGTGTCTACAAATGTGAACCTTACGGGTCTTGTAAATTCCCTGAGTGGATCCAGAAAAAAAAGCAATCTAATTGCTTTGGTTTAGCAAACCATAACTGACCAACAATTGGCAAAATCAGTGCCCCACATGATTATTAGCAAATAACAAAGCCAAATAGCTTTCAGTCTCCGTTATTGCTGATCAATACTTAATCTGCAAAGTCTTAAGATTTCTTCTCCAACCTTTCCAGATCTAGCTATGTGTAGCTAGTTTTTCTGTCTAGATATTTTCCCACTCGGTGTGCATTTCTGTAGCTCCTCCAGAGCTACCATGAGTTTCTTGACGGCTTGTCTGAGTCAGGATCTCCTTACCAGGTGTAAACCAGGGTAAAATCTGTCCTGGAGTATGCCTTACTGCTCTGGATGCCGTTGTTTTATGCAAAGCATGATAAAAACCATGAATCATATTCCTTCCACTTTCCAGTCATGCAGCTCTTTATGCTGATATTTGACCAAAAGACAAGTTAGTCACATATTTTAGCTAAGATTATACTTATATTTCCTTTGGCTTGAGCAGGTGACTGTACAGGCAGATAAGATGTGGTGTTTCAGCTACCCAGACCTCATAGAGCTTATGCATTTTTCCGTCTAAAGATTTTTGAAGTATTCTTCTGAAGGTGACCTTGCAGGCTGCTCTCTTTGCTCCTGTCAAATGTGTGACTAAAGTAAAGGTTTTGCCTTCTTTTTTTATTTTGGTTCTCTTCAAGTCTTTCATGTTGTGGGATCTTTCTGTCTGGCGCCTACACATCAGACTTTTTTTCTTTTTTTTTTATCATAAAAGAACAAAGGCACCCCTGATGAATTAAAGAAAAGAAGTTTGCTCAGCGCTCTGTTCCTAGGTCTGCTTTGACAGACAACAATCTGTGTGATACAAACAAACACAACAGGTGAGTTTTCTTTCATCAGAACAGTAATATTTAATAATGTGTGAAAACTACAGTTAGGTTCTTATTAAAGAATAATGTTCTGTGATCTTCCCATTTTCTCTTCTTGTACTTTTAGAAATTCATGAACTGTGCAGCCTGTTTGTTTTGGACTGAGACTTGCTGGGGGCTGATTCTTTACCTGACTGAGCTCATATCGTCCTTCACTGACCAGAGGTCGAGATAATAAGGTTTGGGAGTCAGAGGTGTCACCTGGCTGCCAGCATCCCAGAGACGCACATTTCACAATCTGAAGAAAATGGACATCCATAACACACTGCGGCTACGGAGGCTTTGAAGCTCTCTTCACATAATTGGAGCTCCAAATGCTACTGAGGGGGCTTTGCTTGAAAATCCTGAGCAGTTAATCTTGCTGTGTCTCAGTGGTATGGGTTAAGAGCTGACTTTTATTTGCTAACATGACAACAGTGCAAAAGCTCCAACTCTAACCAGGATGTGTTTCCTTGAAACAGAACCTTAGTTGATTGTGTTTAGAGAATAATTTTAGCTTGGAGGCAAAACACTAAAGCTACTTATTTACAGTTGTAATATGTGGCTGATTCTATAGTCCTACTGCAGCAAGGCATCCTCAAACTAGCTTTCTGCTTCACAGACGTTATGAAGTCATTGTTGTGGAATGCTACAGTTATATAATAATTCAAAGTAATATTGGACCGAGCCGCCAAAAAGCATTACTGCAGAAGTCTTGGTCATTGTGTCTCTGTTCTCTCTGGCTAACCTTAGTCTGGTGTTTGTTTTTTATTTTTTTATTTTTTAGAAAGGTGTGTCTTCTCATTTCTGATCTGTACAGACATGTACTTTCATAACAACATGCCCATAAGGGATGTGGGTGTTTCATCTTTTCCTAGTGTTTAACGACAATCACATTTTCTGATGTTGTCCTCAAACACTGCACTGTTATGGCATTATTTTGATGCCACCAACCGAAGTACAGTGAGAGTATAGAGTATATATACATATGGGGGGAAAAAACACAAATTTGTGGTGTGTACATTTCAATTTCACAATCTCTCTCTCTGTACATTTTGTGGCATGAAGTCTACTCTGAACTCTTACTCTGCCTCATCTATGCTCAGTTCACAACTCATCCAAGTGTATATAAATAAACCACACTTTGTGACGCGTCATGAGAAAGTCATGAAGAAACCACTGCACGTGATAGAGAGCAGTTCAGGAGGTCTTTGAATGGTACATTTAGTGTTTGAATTCAGCTGGTTTATGGAGTAAATCTGACCTTTGGGATGTGGGGGAAACTCACAAGCTGATTAACACACCGTCTTTGAATGGCCATTTACACACTTTTGTTATTGATCTCAGCCAATAAGATGAAAGTTTGGAAGAAACACGTGGCTACCTAAACATCGCCATCGCATCGCCCTGTTGGTACAATAAAAAGGCTCAGGTTTGTTCACAGATAACAGAAAACTTTTGCTGTCAGGGTAAAAGTTGTGCAAGACATAAATATTATAATGCATTCCCCAATGAATGTGGATGACTGACTGCATCTAGTAGATGCATCAGCCAGCTGAGAAACTCTCAATAAACACAAACACTGATTGGAAAATGGAACAAGAGATGGAAACTTCTAAATATATATTTCTAATTAGATACCTGCACACCTTCCTAGTCATACCTGTAGATAGTCGAAACAGAGTGTGGGCTTATTGCAAATAATATAAATGAAAAGCTTCTGTTAACATCCCCAGGCAGCTGATCAGATCTGGAGACAATTCTTTTGAAACTTGAAACTTGTTTTCTCCCTAATCTTGTTTGCAGAGTGCCAGCATTCAAATGGCCACATCTTGATGTTTTTGATTTTTGATTTTTTTTTTTTTCTGATTTCAATGTGTTTACCGTCATTAGAAAGCTTAGTATTTACACTTTCAGAATATGCGGCTGGTCACAATTACAGGCAAATCTTTTTCATCCAATCAGAGAATTGCTTGGATAAAAAAGAACTGGCTACAACCAGCAAATCAAAATACTGCACGAACTGGAAGAAATGGCAAAACAAAGCACTTGTCCGAGGAAAACCCCAGATGAACATAATAATATAGACACTTGAATCTTGTTAATTAAGATTATGGGGTAAAGCATACAAATATCCTTGGTTTGCCTTTTTGCATTTTATGAAATATTTAGAAGTTTCCTATGTCACTGCTCTCTTAGGTCCATGACTTACATGGTAGCATTTATGGAGTTTTGTTTAAGCATCCTGCAGTCTGCTTTCACCGTGAGACCTGGGCATGTTGGCAGGTTTGTTGAAGGTCATCAACTCTAATATTAAATCATTTTCCACAACTTGGACTTACTTATTTCAAATCATTTTGAGAACTCCTCAAATGTCTTATCAGACTCACAATATTGAACATCCATATGTCAAAATCTGCTATTTACCACACTCCACCATGAACATTTCTCATTGATTTTTCAAATAATACAACTCTTACCTCTGTCTGTTCTGCCTGTTCTTAACTAGCCCACAGGAACTTATAAAAACCTAACTGCTATGTTTCTTGAAGCCTTGGAAATATGAATTGCACTACTATACTGAGAAGGAAGGTTCTCGACTGTCCTGACGGACTATATTCATGTGCAAATTATAAATCATATCAGCAGAATAAATGATAAATCCCTCCTTCTTTTAGTGCCTTTGAGGGCCCAAGAAAGCTGAAAAAAACCAAATCTCTCATGCACTTCATTATTTCCATCCTGTAAGGCACTTGTCCAAGATCATCTAATATATAATCCATTCCGTTAATGTATTCCTTGTCCTGAGAGATGCTGCGACAAGTTGAGCATTATAGCATCCTATAAGGCCGAAGAAAATGTGCCATGCAGCAGAAACATTATTGCTCTTGTATCAACGACACCACTAAAAGCTGCTGTCGGCCACAGCTTATTGCATACCGAGGGACATGCTCACAGGATTCGTCTGAAACTGTGAGAAAGATGATAACCACAGACAACAAAGAGTGATAAGGAAAGGAGTTTGCAGCAAAAAGGAATTATGAAACAAAAGACAAAAATAGTGGAGAGAAACAAGAATAACATTTGTCTTATCAAGAGAATTTTTGTAGTAGTTGTATTCCAGCATTACTACTAGTTTTAAAAACTATTTAGCCTGCCTGATAGTCTACCGATGCTCCTTTTGGTGACTAGAAATGCCTGAACTACTGGGGGATGGATTCAATCTTCCAGACCTCTTAAGTCTCCTGGTTCTGCTCTGCATCACCAGAACCAGAACCAAACGTGTGTATTTGCTTGGTGATTTTAATAAAAACATTTGACAAAATGGAAAATGTTTATTGCTGGTACAAAATAAATTTATTGTGTCAGGTTTATAGAATGTAAAGTACTTTGAACAGCTCTGTTGGTGATATACTTTATACAAATATATACGCTATACAAATAAGCTAGAATCTCAGCCATTATTGTTCAGGTAATGTGTTACAAGAGAGATGGGCTGAGCATCTATGTTGTCACTGTGCAAAACTGTGTGCCAACTTTAAAATATGGAAACAGCCCAGTTTCTATTGATTTTGACTCAGTTGAATATGTTGAAAAAAATCTATTAAAATGAAATATTATTCACTACTTTGGGCAGCTAAGCCCTCAAAACGGCTTAATGAAATTACTGCAAACTTCCTGGTGACAGTTATTAAAGGAGGAAGGTGAGTTGATTCAAATTACAACACCTACCTAATTGCAGCCAGAATTGTCACATTTTTTATGTCTACCTTTTGGTGGTAAGCAGTTAGTTGTTGCTTCAGGTGCTTTACAGGCTGACAGGTTTCAAGCCTCTATAGTCTTGGGCAGGGTGCTGACCAGTTTGACCTCCATAGACATTTATCCCGATTTCCCCAAAATGACCAGTTAATAAACACCTCCCTTAAAAAGTTTTATTTTATGATAAATATTCATCAGCATGTTTTGATACTTGTGCATCAGTACTGAAAGGTGAACATTTCATATTACCCAAAGGGTTGTGACTGTCTCAGTTCTGTGTCTGAGTCTCAGTTCTGTTTGAGACAGAACTGAGACTCAGTTTGAGACAGTTTGAAATTGTCACAAGAAGACAAACAACCTGGAGTTTGTTGAGCTTTACTGGCAGTGTGGATCAATGTCTGTTAATGTTTTAACAGAGATCTGGATACATGCAAGATGAATACTGTTAGCTTAACGTTTCAGTGAGCGTCCATTAGCACAACGCTGCCCTACTAATTAGTTACATCCATTCCTAAATTAATCTGTCACTGACTTTTTTTTCATTCCTTTAAAGCTTAACATAAACTTGATCTAAAACTAGATAATTATGGTCTAATTAACTTCAGACTGAGAAAAATCATTAATGTATATTTTTATTCAGTATGTAAACTTTTACATGACATCTCTCTTTGTTTATTTGAGTTCACAGACAAATTGTCCACTTCTGTCACTTTCTCCCTCCCTCTGCAAAGATCAACATCTGAGATAAAACAAACAGTAAAGTTAGATAACAGCAACTAATGCAAACTGTACAATAGTAGATCGAGAAAGTGAGGAAAGTGGACAATTTTTTTTACCTATGCACTCAAATAAAAAGAGAGATGACATTTATATACACAAAATACAAATATACATGAACATTTGTCTACGCACTCAACAAACCTGCAGACGTCTGAGATGCTTGAGCAAAACCTTGAGATACTTTCACACTGGCTGGTTGGTCAACAGTGCATGTTATTTCAGACCTGTCTCACATGAAAGTTATACAACTGCACATTGGACTTCATCCACCAATATGGCTAAATAAGCCGCTTGTTTGACTTTTATTTTTGAAAACCTGGCACAGTCCAAAGATCAGACACATATCTATATAAATAGATAAATCCTTCACAGGTTCAGGACAATGTTTCTTATACTGCAGCAGGTGAAGTTTGCCTAAAGCAAAGATGAGGTCCTTCTTTTTTCTTGGGACATTGCTGGTCTGTGGAATGGTTGGATCTCAGGAAACCATAGAAAGCCAACTTCAGCAGGTCATGGCCAGACTGGAGAAAATTGAGAGGGAGAACGAAGAGAGAGGTTAGTTAGCTGAATTCCTCATCTCCTTCAGTCGTGTTTGTGTTGTAGTGAGTCCAAGCTTCAGGTCATTAATGGAAATTATCTGGGCCTCCAAAGCCAACCGACGTCAAGTGGCATTCTCTGCTGCACTCATCGAGTCGCAGAATTGGACCTCCATAGGGCCTTTTGATCGTTGTCAAACGCTGGAGTTCAAGAAAGTGATAACGAACATTGGCAATGCATATAATCCAGAGACAGGTACCTTCAACCATTACTACTAGTGATGATTTTACCTTGTGCTGCACTGGTCTGCAATTAAAAATGTCAAACATTGGACAACAATGGGAGTTTGGAAGTTGTTGGTCATTGTACATTGTCCAGGTGTCGGAATCTCAGTCTCTAACACTGATGAGACGTTTGGACCTCATTCTGTGTTTCTATCTGCCTGCAGGAATTTTCACAGCCCCAGTGAAAGGACTCTACTACTTCCGGTCCACCGGGGTAGTTGGCAGGACAGGGAAGCTGAACGCAGGACTGAAGAAAAACGGTGAGAACATTGTCGCAATTCACCATAAAGCAGGGACACAAGCCAGCGCTTCCAACGGCGTGGCACTGGAGCTGGAGGAGGGGAACCAGATCTATGTCCAGATCTGGGACAACGGCCTGACCATTGCAGATCAAAGCCGGCTCAGCACCTTCAGCGGGTTCCTTGTCTTCCCCCTTTGAGGGGAACCCCTGACCACCAAAACACAAAGAGCATGATGACATCTCTTGAATGTTTTGTGTATCTGAGCTGAAAACTACAAACATAACTAAATAAAAACATAACACTCTACCAAGATGTGCTGCATTTTTTTCTTCTTTTAGTAGTTGCTGCCAATTCTTTTTTTTTTTTTTTTTTTCCAGGCTTATAGGCTTCAATAATTGTTTCTGACTCTTTGGATCTTTTGCATTCACACTCACTCTCACCATCAGCTAGTTGAATGTCTGAGTTGCAGTAGTCTAAATATGTGCAAGCAATATAAACTTGTGTTTGAGTCTATTAATTTTAGGTGTGAATAAATGTTTTGAAAAATATTAAAAAAGAAAAAGAAAATGCATTTTCTTCACTTTGCTTATTTTATTACTTAAATTTTTTAATAACATCAAAGATTCTTAGAGAATTTTTAGGAGCCTTGCTCTGTTTAAAGCTCAGACATTTCGGTTGTTGTGGTCCTGACTGCTGAAGTGAGAGTAAAAACCATGAGTCCAAAGAGCTGTCTGAGGATTTCAGAAATTATGTAGTTAATGATTTGACTGATAACAGTAAATCTGTTATCAGTTCATATGGATCAGAATGTGAATCCAGTCGATTTCAAAAATTCTGCCACTGTCTACATAGCCCTATAACCTCATCACTGCACTTATAAGTTGTTTCTTATGAGGCTATATATATATATATATATATTATAATATTATATATATTATATATATATATATATATATATATATATATATATGTACATATATGCATGTGTGTGAGCATGTGTGTGTGAATGAATTGAATTTCCTCCAATTTCCTGCATTTTCTAACAGCTGAATGTGGAGATTACTTTCCTAACCACTTTCTTCCCAATATGTTGTGGAAAGACAAATGCAGCTCTGCATCCAGCTTAGAGGTCAGGAGTTGAAAGCAATGAGTTTGTGTGTCCTGTCATATTTATAATCCAGGGCAATAAAATTAACCAATTAGCTAAATATACAGACCCATTCAATGGATTACAATATAAGAATACACTGAGAAGTGCATTTATTTCAGTGAGCCAATTCCCTAATTGAAAAACATTATGTTGATTAATTACACAAAGAGTGATATTTCCAAGCCTTTATTTCTGTTAATTGTGATCATTTCCACTTACAGATAATGAAAACACAACTTTTAAGATTAGAATATTACGTCAGATCAATAAAATCAATTAAGTTTATTTATATAGCACATTTCGGCAATGTGTCAGTTATTGCATTAATAAACATTTTTAATACAGAAATGTGGGCCTAATGAAAAGCGTGGTTTATACCTGCTCAAAGATTATTTACAGAAGGAATTTTAATCTGACAAATGAGCCTCATCTGAACCGATGTTCTAATTAATGACTGTAAATAATAGTCATATTTGTTGAAGATTGTTTGTGGTTCTACTAATAATAGAACCCCTGTCATTGTTGTTGTTGTTTACCCAACAATGATTTGTTTGGTAAATATTATAAATCTCAATTCTTCTCCTTTTTCACTCATCATCTCATGTATTTATTCTTTTCTTTCTGAATATTTCTTTTACTTTATTTGCTATTTGTTTATATACATTTTGATTTTAAATCATCATAAAAAAAACATTTAAAAATGTTTCTTAAAGGGCCATATTTGCAAGATGTAGTGGCATCTGGTGGCTAAAAGAGGAAAGTACATATAAAAGAAAAAAGAATAAAAACTGGAACACTATTTCTCAAGACTACTTAAAAATATAACCTGAAATTTTGCTGCTTTAAAACAAAACTAATGAGAATAAAGGCTGTTTCAAAGCATTTGCCCAATACAAACATCTTTATTTAGTCACGCTGAAAGTTAAAAAGTTTTCACACTTTCCTTTAGTGCTCACCAAATTCCTGTGAAGCCAGCACAGATTACCGATTCCCTTGCAGTCACGTTGCAGCTTCCAGGAACATTCTTGACATGCTGAGTCAGTGAGGCGCTTTGCATTTTACTGCACTACAGTTGTCAGTCATGAGGTTATCATTGATTGGTTCCTCGGCAAGAGAAAATCATGCTCCACATGAGGGGATTAAAATAAAACTGTGTTCGGTCACCCGTGCAGCACAGAGCACAACCTCCACGTGTCAGATGTGTGCTTTACATGCATCAGTGTTTCGATTGGCAGTCAAGTCCCTCCCTTCCCCCCACACACACATAAACACACAATCTGCAAAACAATGTGCAAGCCTTCAGAGAGGGCTGCAGGAATTTAATAGGATTAAAAGCAGATGACTGGAAATTTTATAGACACATGTTAGTTGGAGAGCTCAATAAGAGTGGATTAAATCAGAGTTTTGGGAATCCTTTTTTTTTTTTTCTATTGTGATTTGTTTATTTTAAAGAAAAACAAAATCAGGTTCCACCTTCACATGTTCTGTCTCAGGTAGCTCATATGGACCTTAGAACATAAGCAGATGGTTACCTCCATCTATTCACCTTTTACAACTTATCAGACATATGATTGACAAGGTAGCAGCCAAGATCTCTTCAACTTCCTCCTCCAGCTGTGAGATATTTCTCTAAAGAGCGCAGTGTCTCTCCTAAAGCATCCTCCAAAGTGGATGGATCCACACTCCCTCCGTTGGAATGCCACGAGAATGAACTGAAGTGCATGAAGATATAAAAGCATTCGAAATATTTTTTCAAGCCTTCATGGTGGTTATGAATTATTTATGTTAGGAGAGTTGATGTAATGCTGCATGTGTGAGAAAACAATCACTGAAAAACAGGGATGTTCTTTAGCGGCGTATGTCAGCGGTTGCTACGGTGAATGCAGCTGGCATAACCCAAATCCACAACGCCTGACTGCATATCCTAGAGATTAAATCCCTTCCTAGTCCGAGATTCCTTATAGGTTGTCAACATTTCCAAAAAAGCAATGTTTCAAAACAGTGTCAAAAGTATTGAAAAGTATTCCATTTTCTTTTGCCATTGTCAATGATTGGAAAGGGAAGAAATAAAATTATATATGGAAATAAAGTATCCAAAAATTGATTTATGCCTAATAAATGTGGCAGTTTTGACTGCAAAGAAACAAAATCAGACCAAGTATTGCTAGTTTCTAGTTCAAATATCTTAGTACACTTGAAATAAAATATACTTTAAAAAAAAAACTTCTCAGCAAGATATAGGAGCTTGTTTTTAGTCAATAATTTCTAACAAGTTTTTTTATTTTATTTTTTTTATTTCAAGTCTACTAAGATAGTTAAACTAAAAACCAAAAATACTTTGTATAATTCTGTGTTTTGCAGTGTATTCAAATTGATTTGCAACATCAAATCCTTTTTAATATTCTGGATAACTTTTATTGCAGGCTGGAAATCCTTAGCAAAGCATTAGAATTGAGATTTGTTGAATTTTTGAAGACAAATCAACGTTGCACTTAAACCGACGTTGGTTTAAGTGCAAGATGCCAACATTGTGATGTTTTCTAATCATGCTCTTGTTTTGAAGTGAGTGAAGACTGTTTATGCTGAGTTTGTTTTATCAAACTCTAATCTTAGAACGATTAAACCAAAGACATTGACTTCACTAAACTATAAGCACTCAGGTGAGAGTTGCTGAGGTGAAAGACTAAAACCCTGAACCAAACTCAGTTGATGTCAGGATGTAGAAGTCTTTGCTTTTTTGGTTCCTGGTCAGGACTCAGGCTCAGTCCTCTTCGTTTCTCCCGGCTGTATCAGCCTGAATTGTGACAAGTCAATCTGTTCAGCGTCTTGCAACATGAATTATGGATGAACCCTAAACTTCCAAGCATGCAGAGGATTTATGTTGATTGAGTAGCATCCCGCTTTGAAACTTCTCCTGTTTGTATCAGGGGTTTATTGTGGATTTGAAAGAGGCTGCACAAAAAAAAGGGGTAAAATATCCATATAATTTGCAGGGCATCCAAATGGAGCATCCTGTTAGCATGCTGGTATTCCCTCAGCGGCAGACCGATAATTATCTGTCGAGCTGAAACCTATTACCGGCATTCACTGTGGCATTGAGCTCCCTCTGATGAGCAATTAGTTAGTATTAGTCCATTCTGGCAGACAATGTCTTGATGGTCCCACACAAACCAGATAAACAAAAGCCACTGATTTGTGAAAACCAGGCTCATGTGTTAGCTGTGCAAATACATTTCTAAAGATTTTGAGTCTGGATAGTGATGTTTATAAAGCCACAAATGGAATGTAAAGCAAGTTTATCTTCCATTTTACAAACAGTTGTGCTGCTCCACAACAGAAAACATTTGTAAAGAAAAATCGTGTAACCACTTAATTTGGTGATTCTTATATTTTTTGCAAGAACAGCATGCAGTTTTAACAGTTAGGGATAATTGTTATAAAGAGTTATAACAATTATAACAACTGATGGGAACTGATTCTCCCATCAGTTGTAAACAAATTGTTGCCGATATACTACTGATGTTAAAAATACACAATTTCGAAATTATGGTTTTTCCATTAAATAAGAAATTAAATTAAATCACACAAGAATAATGTTGTTCACAGATAAGTCATTAAAAACGAATCCTTATCTCATGAGGAGTTACATGAGATATATTCACATTTCAGCCATATTTCAGGTTATCATCAAACATCAGTGGAGATCTTGGCGTTGGTGCAACAAGCCCCTTGTAATTGTGAGCAGTTACGTGTGTGTATCATTTTGGGAAAATTGTAGTTGGTGATGCTGTGAGAGCTGTGGTGGAATCAGCTGCACATTGTCAAAAAAAAAAAAAGTCATTTTTCTGTTACTTGCAGTTGTCGGCTTCAGTTGCGGATCATGTGACTCATTTGATGCGAAAAAGATGTATTTTACAAAATACATCTATTTCAATATGACTAAAAAAAACATCTCTGCCTAGCACATAAACTTTTAATAAAAAAACATGAGTTTTTTTTTTTTTTCAAAAATGCTGTCTTTCCTTTAAGCAATTTTCTTTTTGTAATTTCTAATTTGTGCAATTTTGTGGTGGATGGAAACGCAGCTGCTATTGGCTTCTGACAGAGCAAAGTAGAGCTCACTGCAGTAATGAGTGTACGAATGAACCTTTTCTCTTCCAACATTTATAAAAGGGGTCAGTAAGTGTAGGAAGTGAGATTAAAATGATTGTATGTTGGTTACAAACTGAGCCCTTTGCTTGTTGCCTGCAGTGACTGTGTTTTAGTTCAGTATTTGTGGATGATTATGTGGAACATAAATCCAAATTATTCCTGGAAAGTTTGCTTATTGGTAGATTCTTTTGTTGAGCAATTTTATTATATAAGAAAAGCTGGCCTTACACCCGGTCATTGTCCCAATAACCTTGTACTCTCTGGTTTTCAAAGAGATGCTCATTCTCTAATTTACTTTTTAACTCTAGGTATAACCTTTATTTAACATGACAGGTGACCACAAACACTAAAAGAAAATCTAAACAGGGAAAAATGTCTAAATCTTGGACTCCAGGATGGATGTACAGCCTCACAGTCGAGCACACCAACACAGGCTGACGCAACCACGATTCTCAGAAGACAGACAAAGGCAGTAAAATGAATCAATAGGTCTGCTAACAACAGTAACCACAGCTAAAAGATTGAATGTTTAAGCGCTTGCAGAAGCAGCAACATTTTGTCTTTTTATGTCCACTGAAACAGCAGCTGTGTGTGTAATACAGTTATTTACAGCACCATTAGCAAAGAGACGTAATAAACACACCTGTGACGGCAGCACATCATTTGTTTCCTTTGAATAGTTCAGATGAACCTCAAGAGCTCTCACTGATGAGAAGATGGTGGATTAAAAAAATCCATTATTTTCCAGACTTAGTTTTCCAGAGTCCACAGACTTAAATTTAAATTTTACATTAAAATAATATGCACAATTTCTGAATTTAGGGCATTAAGAAGGAAATGGAAAGAAGGACAGGAAATGGAGGAGGGATGGTGGAAAGACTCAAAGTATATAACAAAAAATGAACACTAACGAGAATGTTTAGATCTTTGTCTAAACCCTTACTTATCTTCTTTTTTCATACCAATTTAGATTAATAAAATATAGAAATAAAATTCCATGTTTTCCAGATTCCTAGATGTGTAGGGACACCTACACAAGCTGAAGGTAAAAGTATTACCCTGGTTCTGGTATTTCTCTCTCACACACACTTGTCTTTGCTCCGTCTACAGTCGCAGCTGTCAAGAGTATATGAAGATGCAGGATCTTGATGAACAGATGGTGTTTTAAACAACACTGCTTCAGTAAATTATCTTTCCGTTTTGGTGTCCAATGGCTTTCTTTTGATGTGGATAGTCATTGTGCATTTTGATGTGTGTCATCTGAATTTCATGCTTCATCAGAATTGATATGCAGCTGAATACACAAATGATTGAGCAAATGAAGTGAAAACTGAACCTTTGAGATAATGTTCATCTGTGGAGGTGTTTGCTGGTTTTCCAGGCATGAAACTTCTGCAAGAAATGTTCATTTATCCCTTTTTTGATTCCCTGTATTTATTTTATAGAAGATTGCTCTTTGAATCAACAAAACTGTCTGATTATATGATAACTTGTCTCCACATTTTGTTGGTTGATGACTTGCTGTATTTAACAAAGTCTCTTCTTTAGTTTCTTCCATTTACCTTGGTTTGTTTGCTCATATTTCACAATGTTTCAATGTTTTAAGTCATTAAGAACTCAGCATAATATCACAGATTACAAGATGGCATTAGCCAAAACCTTGGTTTTGGTTACCTCAGTTGTACTTTATTTCTGCAATGCAGTTTTGGGGGGATTTATGGTAATGGACATCCAGCCTTGCCTCAGCCTTGTATTTCGTTCAAGGAAAATCTTTTCTTTTCAATAGCCTAAAAGCTTTCAGAGGCTTTTAGGCTATTTAATAAACACAGATAAAGCCACAATAATAACCTTATGAGTAATACAGGATGTGGCACTACATTATTCAAAAGTTGTTTTTTTTTCCAGAAATAACTCTCAATAGCCATTTCATGTCTGACTTTATGTCTCACAAATTCATGGAGAAATTTGGTCCAGTCTTCTTAAATCATTTTGTGGTGTTTTCCAGGAATTTATGAAGCAAAGTCCAACCACAAACTGGATTTTTAAGAGTCTAGTATAGGCATCCATGACATTTTATTTATTTATTTTACTGAATCAGGTAAAACCCCTTGAGATCCAGATCAAGAGGGACTTAAGCAGAGGTCTGAAACAAACCAAAGTAAGACAAATGAAAGCATATGCAAAATTTAATACAAATTGTAAAAATCAGTTTAAAAGTAATGCACTAATGGATTGAATTACGTTGCACGTTTTTAAGAAACTCTCAGGGGAAAAAAAGGTCCACTGAAATAAAATCTGACATCTTTATTTCAGAGTGGAGCTGATTCCATAGGAGTCATCACACTGATGCTTGCTTCCCTTGTTCTGTTTGAACACATGGAACATGCAAGAGAATGTAAACCTGAGGCTCTGGAGCTTCGAGTGGCACAAAGTCTTAATAACTGGTTAAAAATAATAAAGAATCAACAAATGGTTTTAAATGTAAGTGTAATAACAAATGCAGGAAATATCTTTTTGTTGTTTTTTTCCTTGAATAATTGCTTTGAGCTAAACTTCAAGACTGAATTTAAACACTAATTTTTCCATAGAGCTGCTTTACTTGCCATTAGATCAGAAACAATTGGCTTTTATTAACAGATTAACATGCAAAGGAAGGGAAACAAACTGAAAACAGAAATGGCCAGCAATTTTGTATAGAGGTACTCTAGAGTTTTAATTAGGCAGATTGAGGGGAAAAGGACTCTGGATTGTAGACGTTCCAGATCTACTGCAAAATGTTTTTCACCCCTTCTGTGGTAGTTTTGCTGTTGTTTATGGGATCTTTATTTGATGACCAGTTTTTGGAAAAAGTTCAGCTGCCATATGATGACCTCACACTTTATTCTAGAACACTTTAATTAATATAAAGAGGCTGCTCAGTGGATGTAGTTTTTTAAACAAGCTAAAGTCACCAACACTCCTCCTCCATGTTGAAGGTTTATTTGAAAGGTCTGGGTTGATATACTATATTTGGGAAAATTGGCAACTACCTTAAGTGTTTCCCGCTTTTAAATAATCATACTATTAGGAAAAATGATGGATTTCATATAGTTTGGAAATGGCCTTATTGTCTTTTTCTGATTGAAAGGTAGAAATTGCTAACCTTCCATTAGCAATTTGGCTATTTCTTTAGAACCTGGCATTGTGTTGACACACATGGTCATAGGCCTGTCGCGATAAATAATAAATCAATTAATCGAACGATAAATTAAAACTATCGACTTCATTTCAGTTATCGGCTTTATCGTTTCTTACGGCCTTTTTCTCTTTCTGTTGATGACACTGAATGAAAAAGGCTCAACTCCGGTGATTCCACTGACCCTCCCTTCCTCATTTCCTTAGTGTAAGTCCCAGCGTACACTACACGATCTTAGAGCTGTCGGCCCATTTTCAAAACCTGAGACCACACATTAGCCGACAGAAATCCTTAGGTATAACGGTTCGATCCGGTTCTATTGTGCCGTGTGGTTGTGTGGTCCTTCTCTCTAGGTTGGAGAAGGAGTTAGCAATGGCGGTTAGCCACTCTAACCCAAAACAGCAGGACGCTCTGTTGAAGTATTCCACACTTTCATTTTATTTCGCTTCGTCCATTTAAAGCCAGATCTCCACGGTTGGAGATCTACTAAGGGTTTACTAAGATTATAATCTCATGAGAAAAGTAACGATAGTTTCATGGATCGAGATGATGGAGCTCAACATCCAAGTCGACTACGACGCTGTCCTTTGTTTGAAGATGACGATGATGGCCCCATTGAGCCGGAAGATGAATCAACAGACATCCGGGGGGAACCAAGTCCTTCCGGCGACTTGGAGAGTCTAAGATTATTGGAAGTGGAGCAGGAAACAACATCCTCTGCTGGCTTCGAGGTTACCCCTTTGGTGGAAGACGTAGAAGAGACAAACCAACATGTCATCAATCTCACAAAGCAGGTAGACGATCTTAAAACAGAATTGCAGAATAAAATTTTTGAACTCCATGAGGAAAGAGACTGAAGGATTGCCTGCCAGGCTGAAGTCAGATCACAGCAGCAGGAGATTCAAAAACTGCAAAAAATGTTGGATAAAGATCGTCACTTGCAAGTGAAACGTGAACATGAAAGAAACGTGGCAGAGGACAAGAGTATTCTTCAACAGCTGGATTACTTTAAGAGGGAGGCTGAAAAATACGCCTCCCGCAATAAAGGTCTGATAGAAGTAATGATTGAAGAATACAGAGTTAGACTTAAATATGAGGAGCAGCTCAAAAGTCACACTGAGCAAGCTTCCAAATTTAGGAAACGGTGGAATCTCTGCAGGGTCAGGTTGCAGACCTGAAGTTAAAGTTGAAACTTGCTGTGGAAAACAACCTTCATAGAGTCTCCACCCAACCTGAGGCCTCCCTTCAACCAGAGGTCCCCCTGCAAACAGAAGGCTCCCTACAAACGGAGAAGTCCAAGCAAAGGCAGACCTTGAATCAACCAGGCAGGTTCAAGGAAAGACAGACCTGGAATCAACCACAGAGGCCCTCCACTCAACCAGGGAGGTCCGAAGAAAGATGTACCTTCACTCAACCAGGGAGGGCCGAGGAAAGACGGACCTACAATCAACCTAAGTGGTGTCATAAAAGACGGACCTCTAATCAAGGAGGGAGGTCCGACGAAAGGTGGATCTCCACTCAACCAGGGAGGTCAGACGAAAGACGGACCTATAATCAACCACAGTGGTGCCATGAAAGACGAACCTCCAATTAAACATGGAGGTCCGAGGAAAGATAGACCTCCATGCGGCCAACCTCCACTGGTTGTATGGAGGGCCTTCATGTTGGCGTTGGCATGAAGGCCAAATTATGCCCGGCTCAGCCTTTACGCCGACCCACATCCAGGTGGCACTAACCTAGGTCACTATCCAAACCAAGGTTTGGTTTGCTAACACTGGGGATTACTGGGGAAACAAAATGCTATACAGGTTTGTCAAAAGTATTTGGACCCATATTAGAACTTTTAATTAATTTTCCTCATTTGCTGTAATTTTGCCTAACCCAGACATTTTTCCTAATCCAATCCAATCCTAGTCTATCCCTAACCCTAACATTAACTAAAACTTCATTCACATCTTACCTCTAAACGTTACCCCTGACGCAAAGCAATGAGCATTCATATTAGGACCAGGCTTTGGTCCTAATATGATGGACATAAAATGACACTGGACATATAATGGTGCGTTCACACCAAACACATTTTGACCATCAGGCGCATCTGGTGTACATTCAAAGTCTATGTGGAGGCGTGTCCAGGGCCAATGTGGCGCGTTTGGAGCGTTGAGCGAGTCCATGGTGTCCAACCAAACTCACCTGACGCTCAAAACGTATTTGGTGTGAATGCACCATTAGAATGTTCAGTTCCTATGGTAACAATGACATCAGCAGTGATGATGTCACTTTGATGCATAAAAGCAATCTCTCTTGTGTAGCACACAGTTTTTTTCAGACCCGTTCCTGTTTCAAACTTATAATTCATAAGTCTGAAAAAAAATTATGATTCTTCTACAGGAACATTGTTAAAATTATTTGAAGGCACAGAATCAACCAGTACAGGTTCACATTCTCAGGTGAGAAACTAACCTGGTCTAAAGTTAATTCTTAGTTAGTGGAATTACACCGGAGATAAATTAGTTTAATCAAAGCACATCATGAATATGTGTTTGTGTATTCCATATTAAGTACAGAGCATATTAGTTTTTTTACTTTTACCACTAGATGATTTTATGTATATGTATGTTACCATGGCGGTGCCCTATATGGCTGTAGCTACTTCTTCTCCCGGTAATACAACCAATTTATTGCTTAATTAATTTAATATGCATGTAAGATATAACAAACAACTTTATTCAAAGATGCAATGAGTTTATGGCAGCTGTGCAAATCATTTCGCTTAGTCCCCACTGCTCAGTGCTTCTCGGTTCCAGTCCTCAGGCCCCGCTGCTCTGCATGTTTTTGATGTGCCTCTATTCCAGGGCAGCTGCAAATAATTGCATGACCTCTTCTGTAGCCATCAAGTACTGCAGAAGCCTGTTAATCACCCACCCATTCAATCCAGGTGTGTGGCAAAAGGGAAACGCCTAAATCATGCAAGGCAGAGGCGGCGTGAGGACAGGAATTGAGAAACACTGCCATAGAGGCCAGTGGCCCTGATGCCAACATCTCCAGAAGACATATTAAAGATTGTATTGTAGCATGGCAAAACATGGAAAACAATTAAGACTGTGAAAACTTATGCATGGCACTAGTAAAATGTGAGGAGTCAGCAGATAATTGGGTAAATTGGGGAGAAAGGCACTACATGCACAGAATATGAGACGTTGTGTGGTGCAGTGGATATTGGGGGCCCCCAGCTGTCCTGAGTCACGATCCCATCCACGGTTCTTTTGCCGCATGCCTTTCCCACTCCCCTCTCTCCTTCCCTTCCTGTCGGACTACTGTCAAAATAAATTAATTAATCGCACAATAACTTAAACCTCATTCTACCTCATTTCAGTTATCGGCTTTATAATTTCTTCTGGCCTTTTCCTCTTTCTGTTGATGACTCTGAATGAAACAAGGCTCAACTCTGGTGCTCTCCACTGACTCTCCCTTCCTCATTTCCTTACTGTATTGCCCAGTGCACACTACACGATCTTAGAGCTGTCGGCCCATTGTCGGCCAATTTTCAAAACCTCAGAGACCACAAACTAGCCCACAGAAATCCTAGGTATAACGGTTTGATCGGGTTTGATCGTGCCGTATGGTGTCCAACAATGGGCACAAAATAATGGCTACAAGTCCAGTTAACTAATTGTAAAACCAGGTATTAATCAAGGCTTTACTACAATCTACCTACATTACTACAATGTAATACATGTGGCTAGCGTCAACGTAAAGTCCTGACTGAATGAAAAACATTATAATCTATTTATGTCACGTTAACAAAGACCAGCTGAAAAGTTACCGGGTTTATCAACTGCGGTAGTGATTTCGCTCCAACTCCTCCTCTTGTTATTTCTATTTTCTTTGCATAAAATGTTGAATAAACATTAATGTTGTTTCCACATATCATCTCCGTAGCACTGTGTCAGCTGTTTGGGATTCCCCTCTGTAATTTTCCCTCAGAAAGCTTGGAGGGGAATCCGCGCTTTCTGATTGGCTACCTGTCACATTCAACAGGCTGCGTTAACGCTCCCAATCGGGGAAAATCCCTGATTTAGATCGGAGCAGCAACGACAATCGACCGTAACACACCACACACCTGATGATCGGTCCAATGTGTCGTGTGAACTACTGCATTTCACCCTTGTCCCTAATGGGGTGGGGAGTTGCTGGTGCCTATGTCTATCTGAGATTACATTTTATTTTTGTTTCTGGATGTTTTGTTTATCAGTTCCAGCATTAAGTGTTCTTTTGAAAATAAAGTGTTTCTATCTTTGGCAGGAAATCGCATGCATTACTACATATTTTCTATTAAATCAGTGTGAAATGGTCTTGAAACAATATTATCGTCTATCGCACTAATTTTTGAGACAATGAATCATTCAGCAAAATTTGTTATCGTGACAGGTCTACATGGTCATAATTAATAAATTAGAATGCATGTTTCAATTAGGCTCATTTGTCAGGTTTAAAGTATCTTTGGAAAAAGAGAAACCTTTAAGCAAGTATTATAACACTTTTCATTGAGGTCACATTTCTGTATTTAAAATGTTTTTTTTATTATTTTTATCTTAATTTTTTTACTTTCATTAGCAGTATGTGAAAATCATCATAACTAACAGAAATGAACTCTTTCAAACATCTACTTGTGTGTAATTTTTGTAATGTGTTTCACTTAAGGTTCCAAAATATAGGATTGTTCAAGAATATTCTACTTTATTGAATGGGTCTAAAGATGTCACGATTCTCAGAAATACATATTTTAATAAGTCTTAAACAATGTCACAAATGGAAAAAGAAATGGAATCAAATAATTGTATGATATAATCCACATTCATTTAAACAGGATAATTAATTGTGACTATAAAACTGAATGGAGGTGACTGCTGATGTATTTCCATCTTGGCCCTGTGCTAACATACAATACTCCAGAGCAGTAAACAACATAATCTAAAACTTGAGATTAGATTATAATAATTATAATAATCTAAACTTGAGGCTATTATGGAAAACACCAGCCACCCTCTGCACACTGTCATCAGCTGCAGGGAAAGCAGATTCAATGCTCTCCTGGAATTGAATCTGCTTCTTCCAAAGTGCAGGACCAGCAGACTAAGGAACTCCTTTGTCCTTCGTGCAATGCAACTCTTCAACCCCTCAATGGGTAACAATAAAAACACAGTGACCATAGCATGTTTAAAAAAAATAAAAGTTTAAGTATTTGATGTATTGGTGCTGTGTGGGAGACTAAACTACAATTTCCCTGAGAGTAAATCCCAAAGGGATGAATAAAGTTTCTTTCTATTCTATTCCTCTACTCTTTCTAATCTCTTGATTTTGTAACAGTGGTCACTGTTACAACAATACAGTGACCACTGTATTGTTGTGTAACAGTGTACTGATTTTGTAACAGTGGTCACTGTTACAAAATCAGTTAATCCAATGCACTGGATTAAACAGCATCTCATTGGCTTCATTTCAGTTTAATAGGCAATGGCAGGAAGGAATCTATAGTGCATTCTTGTACTAAAAAAGTTGGATTGAAATGATTAAACCTGGTAAATGATCGTTTTATTACACTCATATTTGTAGTTGCTGTGAAGATAGAAAATAAAATTTCCAGATGTAAATTGGTTTGCTGTTTAGATTATAATTGCGTAACATAAAGTTTTCCCAATCAAATTCAAAAACAACCTTAGGTAAACATTAGTCGTGTCCGGTTTTGCTTCCGCCTCCCAATTTTGCTTTAAAAAGCTGAGCGCCCCCTGGCGGCGGAGCTCTGAGATTCAACAGCGTCACACAAGCCGGTGTCCGTTCCAACACTCGGAGTGAAACTTGTCTGCGCTTCGGGAAAAGAAGCGAGGTTTGGGGGCTCGTCGCTTCAGACGCTTGTTGTTTTTTCCTTCTCCCAGAAGAGACATGAGGCGAAAGGAAAAGAGGCTGCTGCAGTTCGCCGGGCTGCTCATAGCGGCTCTCTTATTCCTCCCTAACGTCGGTCTATGGTCGCTGTACAGGGACCGAGTATTCGACAACTCGCCCGACACGGTGGACGGTCCGGGCGGCAACCCTGCGATTCAGGTACGGCACCGTTCGGCTTCGGCTGCCGACTGTTCTCTCGCCCGTTTGTGTAAAGGTGTGAACGGTTGACCGTTATAACACTTCACATGTGTGAGGCAGAGATTCAGCGCAACACAGTCTCCCCCCGGTACCCCCTTTCTCTGCTGCTCTGAGCGGTCTGAACTGCAGGAACTTTTACTTCATTCCTCCACTCTGACTATCGCTTTGTTTAAAAAAACAAACAAACAAACAAAAAAACACGAAGCGTGTTTTTATCCGTGTTTAAACGTCAGTTTTACGTCCAGGTTAAGCGGCGGAGCCACGTATTTCACCCGGAGCCAGACGTCACAGAAGTTACAATAACAGCGACTTCAGGAAGTTGTCAAAAACGTAAAACCGTATGGTGCGTTTACTGGTTACAGGAAATGGCAAACGTTCATTCACTGAAGAACTGTAAGAAAGATATAAAAGCATTACTATTGAATATTAAAATTAAGGAACATGCTTAATGTAGCCACGGGGTTAAAAGTATTACAATAACTCAGGAACTCGTGGCTCGTAACGTCCTCATTTGTCTCCAGTTTTCAAAAACAAACCATCACTGCATAGCAAAAATCGTTTCTATCTAACTCATGTGTTTCCTACCTCTTTGAACCCTTTGACATTATCCTCTATCAGGTGCAGTGGGAATTCATGGCACTTAGAGAATAATAGCCAATAATTGTTGTATTCTAAGAAGTCTTTTGGGATATTAATAGTGCACAAAGTGACATTGTAATGAATTGGTCTCTCTAAATTGCCCTTAGGTAGGTGTGTGTGTGTGTGTGGGGGTGTGTGTGTTTGTGTGTGTGTGTTCATGGATGTCGGTCCTGGGTCTCTCTATGCTGGCCTGTGATGGACAAGGAATACAGAGGAGGGCTGGACAACAGTTGAAAGGCGACATGCTTTCGAGCAAAAGTTGAAGATCTTTACCCTTATAGAGTTGCTAAGAGGCTCATGGACTTTTAATTGACTGATCCATGTGTTTTATATGGATCTAGAGGCAGCTGATGATCACATCTGAGATATTTGTGGAGTTGTTTGCTGGAAACGATCAATACAGAATCAAAATTCTGAGATTTTTTTATGTCACGCTATAGTGTATGTTTCACATGCAAACACTCAACAGGGATGATTACTGTCATATGAAGCTCTCATGTATAAAGCTGCAGGTCATTCAAGTTATAATGGGCCCTGACTGTTTAGTGGCTCAGTTTTTTCATATTTCATATCATAAATGTTATGGTGCATGGTGTGATTGCATTAATGTCCTTCAGGGTGACAGTTGTTTATGTTTAAGTTAAAATGAAATGTTTCTAAATTCTTAACAAAAAACCTGATGTATGGCACTTGTTTGCATCTGTCCCCTCTGAATCAAAACTTTGTGGAATAATCTTTTGCTGCAAGTCTTCTGACTTGCTCAAAAGAGCAACTTTGAACAGTTGGAAACTATTTTTATTAATTTTTGCCATTTGTTCTTTGTGAAAATAGTTGAAGCTCAGTTAGACTGGATCAAAAGCATCTGTGAGCATAAATTTTCAAGCTTTAGGGCAGATTCTGAGTTGAATTTAAGTCTGGACTTTGACTGGGCCAGTTTCACACAGGTATTTCCTTGTAGCTCTGGCTGCATGGCTGAGCAGTCCCCTTTTCAACAATTGACCTCTTGCCTTGTCTCAAGTCTTTTTATAGCATCTACAATCATTTTGTTTCATTTTTTTTTCAGAGGACTTCCTGTTTCTATGGCTGTATAATGCTGACTGATCATGTAATCCCAATATAATTATTAAATGTATAACATTTTCCTCTCTCTGCTCTTTCTCAAATATTTGCACAATTTAGCTGTTTGTAGGTAGTCATGGTCTCTAATTCCTGTGAATACTGTATTATTTTCTTTCTCCGCCATTATTCACTGGCCCCCACAACTCTTCATAAGCTTCAGCATCTCTACTACTGAAGATATTATTTGTGGGCACTGATCCAAATGGCCAAATATATTATCAATGTGCAGTTTAAATGCCTTGTACTTGAAATATAATACCTACCAAATATTCCATCCAAAACTATCCTTTGCAATTACAATATTGCACTTAATAATATTGTGAGGAAAATTCAAAATCAATATATTGAGGAGCTTTACTTGCCATATTACGAGCCACAAACATTGCACTCTAAGCAGTACTGTACTTTTGCTTGATTAATGTTGTATATATTGATGGTCTGATAATGACATATTTGTGATATTGTGCAGTCCTACCTTACCTCCATCTACTTTCCCTGTCAAGAAAAAAAGTCTCACATTTTCTCTTACGTTTTCGATCTTGATTTTGTTCTTGACTTGAACATAATTTATTAAAAGTTTTCAACAGTGGAAAAAAATATGAGACAATGTTGGTTAGTTGTTATTTTACACTATAAAAATCTGGTTTTTCCCTTTCCTTTTTTTGGTGAGGGGGTGGGTTAGCTGGGAGTTAAAGCTCCCAAATAAACAGAAGCCCTTTGGCAGAGAAGAACAGCTTCTCCAATTCAAATGAGGCTAAATGTGCTGAATGGAGTCTTTCATGAATGGTATGTGTGTCTAATTTAGTTCTGCACCAAATGCAGCAACTTCAGTGACCTGAGAATTGGAGTAAAAATAACCAAATTCGGATTAGAGTCCAGTTTTTGTGTGCAGACCTGTTTAGGTAGAGTAACTGAAAACTGACCTTCTGTAAATACTAACATTTATTACCAGCACATTTCAGACCTAGAAAACAGTTTCTACTGAAATTCCAAAGTGGTTTCTTTGATGTCTTATCAGCGGATAAAAAGGAGTTGTGGGGATAAGACGACCAGTTGACCCAGCAAAACTTTCCTACCTGATTATGTTTTTATCGCTTCATATTTGACATCTTAAATGATAGCAGGATGCCATAAATGGAGATTAAAAAAACTTTGCTGCAGCAGGAAAAGCCTAGTACATATTAGCAAGCGGTGAGATAACTGCTGTCAGCCTCCAGAACCGTTTGATAAGGGAGCGATGAGCTGATATCTGAAAACTAAAATAGAATAAGGCCAATTGTTGCCAGCAGCACAGAATAATTTAAAGATTTAATGAATTCAACAAATCTTGTTTCACACATCAGAAATGATTTGGTCAAAGTCTCCTGATGCTAAAGCTTAGTGGCAGATAATGTGACAATGTGTAGAAATAATAATTTATGCATTTAATTGATGGACAGCTTTTAAAACACTACAGGTCACTATTTAGTAAAGTTATGTCCAAACAGCTGGCAGCGTATGTTTAAAAATAGCTTTTATTTTCTCAGTTGCAAATCCATTCCGATTACTAGTCGAAGCATAATGTTTTTTATTTGGTGTATGCAAGTATTTCTGCTGTTTTATTAACAGTGGTACTTTTCAAAGGAATAATTTTTTTTTTCTACCAACCCACACACACGCACACACACAAAGTTTAACTTCTCTTTGAGTCAGGTATTGCTGCTTCTGCAAGGAGTTCACCAACTGTTGGCAATACATTTTTTGATGCATTTTGACAACAATGTTCTTGGAATCATTGGGTGTTTTGGGTCCTCATACTGAGGTGACGAGGATAGGGTTAAGAAGCTTGTGTCTAGACGGTTAGCTTGCTACCATGAATCAACGATTGTCATCTCTTGAGCCACAGCCAACGGTTGAGGGCCTCTCTGCTGCTCTGGGGATATTGTGGATGGTTAAACTCTTTATGCCAAAAGTCTTCAAGACCTTGGTCAAGAAATGAGCTGTGAAATATACAACTAAATTGGTGGTGTTCTTGGAGGGATGGAATTAGTTTGCCCACTCAAGTCCCATGCTGGTGGCTTCAGTGATAGTCTTAAGGTATTGGTCATGGCTCCACTGAGATCGTCCTTCTCCAAGTGCAGGTTATTCAGTACAGTAAGATATCTGAACTTGGATGCACATCATAATCACCTGGATGAGGAATTTAATGTGGTGTGGCTCGGCTTTCTAAATCTTAGTTCTAGTCTTTCAGTTCAACTATGTTTTCCCGTCTTGTCCTCCTGTTGCCTCATTCCCACTGCCTTGCATGATCTCCTCCACAGTTGCCTTCACGTCTGCTTGGACAAGGGATTCAGGTAGTCCAGCCAAGGACGTGACTGGACTATATTTCTCAATTCCCCTTCTTTGTTTTGTTTCAGAAACAGCATGCATGGATTCACCCCATAGGTTTTCTATCGCTATAGCGTCAGAGGATTTGACTGGCAGCGATTATCTTGTTGGTCTGGAACCAATAAGCTGCTCACTTTTGGTGTGTTTGAGGTCATTGTTTAGACATTCATTTCAACAGCTTTTTCTTCAGCAGCAAACTGTGATATATATATGTCATAGTTCTTATATATATGTAAAATATATATAATATGCCTTATATATTAATATGCCTATTATTGCCTATGCCTATTATTTCCTGTACAGTAATTTTTACGATCCTGACAGAGACTGTAGACACTTCTTTGATTACCTTGAAGATGGTCATTGACTGATTTTTTTTTTTTTTTTTTTTTTTCAATTTATTTATTTTTTTTATTCCCCATATCCATTGAAATGTGAAGTTTTGTTTTCTTCCATGTCTGTCTGGTTTGGGTTTTCATTTTAAAGCATTTAAGATAATTTCAGGTGAACAGCATATCATTTTATCCACTTTGTGCACTTTTCTATAAACGTTTTAATCAAAGAACGCTGTTCTCCTCAGCAACGTAAGGAACAGCTGACTTTATTCAGATTTTTGGAGGAATGCACTATAACAGCATGTGCAACATTTGCTGCCTTCATGCTTAAATAAGGGCCCCTTGCTTAACACATTTTCAAAAAATAAATGGCTTCACTGATTGTACTCCACACAGCTATTATTTTTGAAAAGGCTCTTTCCTATTGATTAATTTACTCAGAATCATCAGCCTGCATGTTATGACTGGTGGGGATGGTTTTATACTACTCTGCTTCATCTATTAGATTATTTGTCATGTAGAAATGTAATTTCCATTAAAAATGGTGTTGGAGCGCTATTATTTTTGAACACAACTGTATGGTGTTTAATAAAAAATAGGCAAAAACATTGAAGGAAGGTGATGGTTAGCGAAACACGCAGTGCATGATAGATGGATTTTTAGATAGGATTTGAAAATGATCCAGTGACAAAGGTAGAGTTCCAAAAGTTGGGGACAGAGTAACATATGGATCTAAATACCATGGTCTAACACAGCAAGTCAGTGTAAAAGAAAGATATAGCGATTTGAAAGAACAATTAGAAGAAAAGGAGTTCTTCTAATTGTTGAGTTTTTTTGTCACTGTAAAATTTAAAGAAATTGTCTTCAAAAACATCAGTTTAGTTGGAATTGCTGCAGTCCTTGATTGTTGTGTGCTGTAAATTGTGGCCATTCCTGTATTATTATATTCAGGAATGATGATGGCCATGGCTTGTACTGACGACCTGTCCAGGGTGTAGCCCGCCTCTTGCCCTTGAACCCTGGAGATAGGCACCAGCACCTGACCTGACCCCATTAGGTAAGGATATATGGATGGATGAAAAATGGCAGCAGGTGGATGATAAGTACTTCAGAAGCCCCAGGACAGAACCTTCGGGAGCACCTTAAGTAATGAGCATAAACAGGGTTTGAAGGATCTCAGTTAAAATGAAGTGAATGTTGCTAGAGTGCTCAGGAGGATGTTTAGTTATCAACAGCCAGACTCAGCTCCAGAGGACTGAGGAGAATTAAACAGTCCACAATCAGGAATACTGGATGCCAGATTATTCTTCAGAGATTGTTTAAAGATGAACATGGACGATGCAGGCATCTATTTTTAAATGGATTTTGGAGTGAAATTAAATGATCAAGATAGCATGAGCTTTTGCAGTTGTTGGCTTCTGTCCTGTAAGATGTAAAAACCTAAATGTTATATCTCAAACCCAAAGATAGTGTAAACTGATTGAAATTCTTTCATGCATATGGTTGTTGAGTGAGTGCTCCATGGTGCAATGGGAAACAAGACCTGTCTCAAAGCATCCCCGCTGTGACAGTGACGGAAAGGTCATTTGCACATTTCGTCGTCTCCCTCATTATGAGGCAGGCCGTGGAAGCAGCGGTGGCTTGGCTACAGCCTCGTCCCGACTGCTCCAGACGCTCGGGTTAAGTGCAGGTTTGAAAAGATGAGAGCAGAGAGTAGAAGTGAAAGGAGGCTGCCTGTTTTGACCTGCTACCTGCTGTGCTGCTCAGCTAGCTGCCTGATTGACTCAACAAGCTTTTCCCATCCTGCAGGGGGAGAGAGTCTGAAAATTTCAGGTAGTCTAAGAGCTCTTTTAGTAAATCCTTTGCTGTATGACATGCTTAACAAAAACACCTCTGTAATAAAATACAAATGTCAAATTGTTAAACGTTAAACTGCGTTTATTTAGAAAAAATAGTGTGCAGTCTCTTCTGCTGTTGAAATATTACCAGAAATTATTTGCATTTATTAGGATAGCCAGTGGTAATAATTTTTGGGTCATTTGCGTAGGGAGTGAGAGAACAGCAATGAGTTTGTCGACTCTGACTTTCTTTAAAATCAGTGTCCATTTTTGTTGGTATGAACAGGGCCGTGAAGCACCACAACATCTTCTATGTCAATGTGAGTTTATCTGTATTTGCAGTTCACAAGAAATGCTCAATACAATCGGTTACAAAAGTGGTTTGGAAGAACTTAAAACTGGTTTCCAGAGAGAGCTCATCCCTGATTCCACCTGGAAAGTTATGGCTTTGGCCCTTGGCACAGTCAAGCTGGCAAGACAGAATCAATCACATCCACTTTGTCCTCATTTTCCATGGCATTGGACCATATTTGTACATTTGATCCTTTTCAGTTCATCTCCAGACAAATGTTTAAGTATTTTGTAGAGATTGTATGTGTCAGATTAGTGTGGAAACATGTAGAAGAAGTTGTACTGTGTAAGGGAACTCAGTAGGGACCCGAAAATTCAACCACACACAGGCGTACGCAAAGAAAAAAACAACTTAATTAAATTTTCAAATTCAGGTTGCTGCTCAGGATGAGGTCGTTCGACACAGCACTGAGAAGAGAGGGGAGAAGGCTGGTGATGCACAGATAAAGGAGGGGTATCTTGGAAATGCTCAGCTTAACTGACCTGTAGAGTAGCGGACAGGTGGAGCAGTGAAATCAAGGGTCTGATGACAGGGAAGTGGAGGTAACCAGGTTGAACAGACTACTGTGGAAGCAATGAAGATCTCCATAAGGAGATCCAAGAGGCAACACCCAGGGACTTTGACGATAATCAGGCAGAGGTCATACGCAGCAGGACAGAGATAGCTAGCTTAGCTTGAGGGGCAGGCAATACTCAAGCTAACAAGCTAACATAGCGTGAGGCAGAGCTTGGGTCAGGGTCCAGAAATCCAGAACAGAAGGAACCCGTGAAGGGCTTGGCAGAAGGGGTCAATCCATGGATAAAAAAGGGTCATAGAAACACTGAAGGAAACGCTGGATTTCTACTGGCTCGTGGCTGTCAGTAATCTGGCAAGGAGGCAGAGGCTGAGAGGTGTTTAAGTAGGGCGGGGCGCATGTGGAATAGGTAAGCAACCAGGCATGGCAGGTGAGCTGAATGAGTGTTTAAACACATTATGGACAGGACAAAACATGAATCATGACAGTACTGGTTAAACTTTCAATGTACTTGCTAAAATGCTCCGTGTAGTGTGTTTTAAGAATTGTAAAACATTTCAGCCTTTAGATGTGCAAAGCTGGTAAAGACATGCCTGAAGTGGATAAAAAGAATAATGACTCAGTGGAGGTGAAAATGCAAATAACAGTTTTGGATTTGTGAAACCTGTAAAACATTGTTTGTTGTTTTTTTTTCCAGATTGTTTTTTCCACATAAAATTCCAATAAAATACATTTTTTGGTTGTAATAAAATGTGAAAAAGAGGCATGAGTAGTTTGTCAATTAACCTCTTTCATTTTATCACGTCCATTACCACACTTTCTATTAAAAACACTTGTTGGTGTAATGACTTTTTTTCCTTGAAAACAAAACAGTTTGTTATGAGTAGGTTTTGGGGTTTATTATGAAGTAATAATCAACAGATTCCGGAATAAACATCAAGCTTTATGTCTTCCCTGTTTAGGAAGACATAAAGCTGTTCTCTTCTTCCAATAAATGAAAGAAAACCGATTCTCTTGAAATGAAGCAGTTGTCGATGCAACTATTATGAAATATGGAAACCATTAATTAGTTATTGCATTTGTGCATCTGAGACAGAAGAAGCTCAGGCTGATCAGTTTCAGATGAAGTCCAAAAGTGCAAAAAATGTTAGAAAAAAAAAAGCTATAAATTGTATAACATATTTTTATTGATAAAAATAAAGTTTCATAGCTTGAGTTATTGAACAAATTTGAGCTGCTGCTGTTTAAAGGAAATAAAATTACATGAAACCAATTAAAAACGCAAAAAGAGAAGAAGCAAAAATGATTAAATTCAACTCCATGCATTTTCTGAGCTCCAGGGGAGCTCGCAACATGTTGGTCCATCTTGCTGGAGGATTTTCTTCCTGAGTAGATTTGATCAGCCCTGACAAAAGTCCACAAGATAAAGCATACTCTTGAGAAACAAATTGGCTGAGATTCAGAGGCCAGTCGTGGAGACGTAGAAACCCTACCAGCTTCTGTTCATGGGAGGCTGCAGTTATGAGCAACACACAAACGCTAAGATTACTGTTCATTTATCACTGCAGGACACACACATTAAAATCCTTGACTCATGAACTGAGATGCATGTCTGCATGTTGTAGAAGGTCAGCCAGTGGCAACTTTGGTCTTATTAATGAGCAGACCCTCAGGAGGTTTATGTGCAGCAAACATTATGAAAGGGGGAAACTCCTAATGCAGCGGATTTGTAATACTAACCATTATAGAATCCTGCTTTATAAAATGTAAGATTTTTCAGCCACTTAATTTTATTCAGTATTTTTTTTTAGCCCTAGTGTTATGAAGCAGCATTAGTTGGATATGTCAAATAATGTTTGTTTGCATCAGTTATTTTATTGAGAAATATTTTTGGTCTGATCAAGTGAGCATTTTTATTTGCTAAAGTGGTTGAAGCTTTTTGATGATGACAGGAGACATGCTGTTAGTAGAGGAGTTGAGTCTTACCTGTCTACTTGCACATTTACCAACCTAGTAGGTAAAGTTTCCAGTGTGTTGAGTTTTAAATATATCTTTCAGTGAGTCCCAGACCTTGATTTAACAGAATGGTCTATATGGACTATTGCTGCTGTTACAGTTAAACCTAGCTAAAGGACAGTTTGACAGAGGCAACATTATGACTGCACAATAAATCACAAATCTTCATCAGTGTGTGCAGGACTGTTTGGAGTGCAATAATCGTTGGCTAAAGTATTCCAAGTGTTGTGAACTTGCCTTTTTCATGCTAATGTAATATTTAACCAGGTGGACAGAGGCTTGTAGCAGCAGTTTCTCACATTGGGCTCAAATGACTTCATGAGGTCAGGTGGTCTTGTAGTGCAGGGGCAGCGCAAACAACATTAGCTTCTGGGGTTGAGCCCCTGTGCAAACTAACAGAAAATGCTAAAAAATTTTAATTTTAGAAGGGTTTTTCTCTATTTTATCTGCTATTCATTGTATTTGTTTATCATAAATGATATTTATTGCTCTATAGCAAACAGGCAAAGACAACACATTAAGGCAGAAGTTCAGGAGGTCATTGTTAAATGTAGCGCATCCAACTTATCAGTTTGATGATAAGGACATGAAAAAACATTTTTCTTAAAAATATATGATCGTTAGTTCAACTTCAATCTAAAAGTTATAAATGAGAATGGTACAGTAAGCCGATGAGCTGAAACATCCTCTAATGTCTGTCGTCTTCTGACTGACTCACTATCTCTGACATTAAAACAGGTTTAGAATTTCAAGGCCTGCTGTGGAACTCCAGCATATTAATCATTGAGCTGATACAGTTATTTGTCTAACACAGCAGAATGACTTAGTAGGTTAAAAACCTTTTTTCACTGAACACTTGAAATTCCAAGTGGTGACTTTATGAACAGGCTATTAGAAGGGTTAGGAGAGTTACAGAAATCTCTCCTCATGCATCTCTTCATGAAGTTGGTCACCAACATTTCATTAAAACCAAATCAGGATTCTGAGTATTGTGACTTTTGCCTCAGCATGGGGTTGATTTTATGCGTTTTCTCTTGTAATTATTCAACCATGGGGCCAGAATTTGTCGTTTGAGTGAGTGGGTTTGTAGAGTAGAAGTTGTATCGATAAGAAATGTGTGATATTTAACAGGAGGTGATATTTTTCACATCTCTACAGCTAAACTCCAGGAACTGGGCCAACTCAACATAGTCATCTGAATGTCCTAGATTCTGACGACTTTGTACAAATGCCTTAAAACGCGCTCTTTGCTTTTCCTCGGCAGTGTCAGAGTGTTTGACCTGCAGCTAACTGTTTCCTGTCTGTTGCTATTCTGATAAACATTAAAGTTGAATAAGATTTTAGCCTGGAGTCCTCTGAAAAATCTCTCCTTTCTGCTCTATTGACATCATATAGCAAAAAGTGAGTGATATTTCAAGCCAATAGCAAGCAGTGATTTCAGAACACCGAGGGACCTCGAGGCTGTGCCTACAGGAAATATGAATCCAAATTGAAATTGAATGGATTCAGGCTGCCCTAGCAAAATGCTTCTTGCGGATTGCACCACACATGTGCGCTACAAAATTGGTGTCCTTAAGGCACATTGTGGAATTGGTTGCCTGCTATAAATTTCTTCATATGGCAGCAAACAAGTGTGGGGAAAGGGAGGATGTCTGCAATTAAGGAAAGCACATCAGCATTTTATATCCTGAGGGTTTAAGAGCAATTAGAGCTGCAGAGACAGGAGGATTAAGACAGTTTAACCATGGTTTACGAGAACTGTTGCAGGAGTTCATTACACAACACATGACTGCATATGATTTCCTTGTAAAATGATCATTTATTGGTGCTTTAGCAGTGTGCACAAGCCAATTGTGATCTTGAATAGTGATTTTTTTTTTCTTTAATTATCACATGAGGTTTGGTTTTTAACATATGAAAGCTGGTATAATTTTAATTTTTAAGTAAGGATAATTCCTTCACAAGAAAGTCAATGATTCAATAATTTATCGATTTATGGTATGTATTCCTAATATTAGCCTTGAAAACTCTTTATTGAGCACATCAAGAAGATTTGTGCATTCTGTCCAAAAGAGTAAATGTTGGGTATGTGGCATCTTAAAAGCTGAAATAGAATGTTGTTACATTTGCTCCTGCCCCAGAATGGAATCATTTACAGCTATAGACTCTAAAATGGAGAAGACTCAAGAAAAACATCGTCATAGACTTTTGTTCAGGCAGTTCCTAGACCATCTGACAGTTCGTCCAAACTGCCAAGGTGATTTATGAACTATAATTTAAGCCAGTAAAGGTCACCCGTTGGGAATATTGCAAAGTTTTACGACATGAGATCTTGCCATCTTAAAATGCCACCATATTTCTCATCAAACTGAAGTTCATCTGGCAATGCTATTATGATAAGCCTGGGATATGAAGCTGAATATTTTACACTTTGAAAAACCTCCAGCACTTTTGAATAATTCATGGCTCATTATTTCAGCAGGAAAAGGAAACATTGATAGAGCAACAGCAATGATTCTTCAACAATGTGAGGAGACGTTGGTCAGATACAAGTTGGCATCTTTTAGGCCTCTGATTGACTATTTAGATGTTGGAAATTTCTACAGTGAAAACAGGTTTATCTTTATTATTTTTATAAAAACAGAAAACATTTTTTTGCAATTAGAACGAGCTTTATCTTTAATGTGTTAAACATCACAACATGAACTGGTCAAACCTTGAGTAGATTTATTACTGATTACAGATTCTTTAAAACTAAAAAGTTTAGAATTCCTAAAAACTTTGGCCCATCTGTGAAAACAACAACAAAAAGAACATTTTCTTTATTGAACCTGAAATATTTTTCTTTTCAAATATTACTTTGTGTCATTCTCTAAAACCCAATTATGTATATTTTCTCATTTTAATGTGATGGATATTTAGCTCCACCTTAAGTCACCAGACAGAGGAAGCCTGGCAGATGATTTAGACATTATTACCAGCACATAATATTACTGTCTGAAGCTGTACAGAATAAGTTACTGGACTTCTTATAGTAAACAATGTGTACATGAGAGCACCGGCACATAAATTGTATCTAGATGACATTTGCAATATGGCATTATGTCATTATGTTCTGCAAGGTTTTTTTGTTTTTTTTTGTTTTGGATCCATCTGTCCATTGCCCCATTGTGTTTTCAGTTTTGCATAACCTTCACACCACTGTGTGGGCGTCCTCAGATATCTATTAATTCTTCTTGAATCCAGACATAATTATTTCTTCGGTACATCCTAAGCATGTGCCTTAGGGTGTACAGTAAAGCCTTACCTTTACTGTGTTTGCCAGGGATGGGGAAACATGAAGATTTCGAGAGAAAGACGGACTAGACATCAAGTTAATGTGCTCCTATATGGTTTTGTTTGAGCACCAAGGCATTTCAGGATGTCTTTAAAGTCTGAAAAAGAATTTCTCAGGCTACAGAGCAGCTTAAACCTAAACCCTGTACCTCCCAGTCATAGAAGTTTGAGTCATCGCACCATTGTCTGCTTGCTAATAAAGCCTCTGCCTTTCTCAATGCTTCTTACACAGCTTGATTTGCTCTTTCACACACCTAGCCAGAAGCTTCAGAAGCTCAATACCCTTCCTGTAATCATTGTGAAAAAAACTCCCATTCAATTACCTTGCGGCTCTCGCCGAAGGCCTTCTCAGATTGCTTCATAGCCTTGTCAGTCTGTTTTCTTACATCAATGTGGCGACATCATGTGAATGACGGAAATGTCATTATTAGCTGATGATCCAATGTTTGTGTTCTTGGTTCTTAAATCAGGGCATCAGATTGCGCCGATAACCTCAATGGGATCATAAACCACTGAGATTATGATCTTGATAACCTCAATGGATTATGAGGATCCTTCTTTGTTGAGAAACAAGTGATAAGCATATGACTCGTAGTCTGAAATTCTATGTACATAAAGGAGACATAAATTTACAGAGTTTAATGTGAGATTTTGTTAGATCTGTCAAAGGCAATAATCAGAGTAGCTTCAGGAATTTGTGAGCAGGAGAAAAGCTGTTAATGTCATCACCTGATGCAGCCTCACTCAGCGAAGAGCCAGTGATGCTGCTCGACTAGGAAATGAGATTTTATCTTTAATGTGTTAAGCCTCTGGAAACGAGGGAGACTGAGGGGTGAAAGTCATTTGCAAAGACAAGTGGAGTTACTCGTCGCAGACTTGAGTCGTTGAGTTTTATCACTCAGAGCGACTGAATGAAAGGAGGAAGGGAGCACCTCTGGAGGAGCAGGCAGCTAGAGAGGGTAAAAGAGGTGTTTGTTCCTGAGTTGACTTTGTTAGAGAGTGTTTCCTCCCCAGGTTCCCCATACAAGGCGCACGTTGACTCGCTGCTGGCTGCGGCTCAGGCTGAGCGTGTGCAGAAGCTGTTCTGTATGCCTGTCAGGGATCTGCTGCCCCAGATCAGTGCGAGGAGCCAAATGAGGGACAGGTGCAGCAGACAGCCTGAGGATACAGAGCGAGAAGTCAGGCTTTTAATTACAGCCACACGGGTTATGAAGATCCTTCTATTTTTTATTATTTTTTTATGATTAAACTTATCCCAGGATCTTAATTTAAGGCCAACTCTGTTTTTTACTGTGTTAAGGCTCCCAGAAAAAAAAACAAAAAAAACAATCAGACTTCATCATTTTATTCTAAAAAGGCCTTTTTATTTGAATATAGCTTTTTAAACAGCTATACATCATCTTTCAAATCTTCTGTGCCGTGCCGCATAATACAAATGATCTTTACTAGTTTCTCAAATTCTTTTCATCTAACCTCACCTGTGCATTACTCAACAGATTCCACAGTGTTGGTGTTTGCGGAACAAAAAACAAATTTGTTTGGATGCACTGATCCACTTTTTTCACTTCCAATACCAATATAGATATCTGAGGCTTAGTATCAGCTAATATGATCTGATACAGAAAAACAGTGTTGAATTGACTTACAAGCTTGGTCAAACATGTTAAAACAACACAATTTGTCCAGTCAGTTCAATAAGGAGTGTAACAGCCATTTAAATATAACTACACTGAAACTGACAAAACCAATGGCTTGATTATCTTGATCAAACATGTAAATATAAACTGCAAAAAATCTTCTTTCAAATGGTTCAGAAAGTGAAATTGGGAATTCCAAATATAATGTAAAATAAAACGTGACATCACTCAGAGTACAAAGCATAGACTTGGACTGAATAGATCTGCCATTATGGATCAGACTGATTGTCGCCGATACCCAAGCTAGCATTTTTTTCAATATCACGACTGATGCATATATTAATATTGGGTCAAAGGGACTCTAATTATTTGGTGCTTCCATTGAATTTAAGAAGGAAAGTATCAGCTCATAGATGCAAATCAAAATAGATCAACTGATCTTAAAACATCCAAATTTTGGTGCATTGGAGTTGGATAACTTCAGGGAGATATATACATATATAAGTATTGATGTGGAAACTAACAAGGGAGATAATGTGTTATTGATTTTCAGAGTATAGGACGTATATCAAGAACTAACCATAGCTGCACTCTCATGCTTACCTTCAAGTGGTGTTTCTGTGCTTTGTTTTGTCCTTAAATTTGTTGCTCTTTGTAATTTCATCATCCATAATTGGTCCAGCTATTGGTACAGCTATTACTATTTAAGCTGTAATAGTTCTTTTTTTCAGTGTTGTGATTTGAACTGTCACTCCACCATTAACAGTCCTCATTTTCAGGTTTGAGGAATTATAACGTTAGCTGCTGTACCCATTATAATTACTCCTCTGCCCACTTCCCGGGTTGCAGTATGCTACTGATGAACTCTTTGTGTCCATGCTCTTATTAGCTGCTGGATGGTGAATTGACCCCATCGACTTCTCTTTGTCGCAGCAGGTTATTGTATACAGGCAGGAGGAGAGTTTTACCTCTGGCACTTGACCACCTGACCTGTGATGAGTTTACCTTCCACAAGGGAAATGCACCAGCTCTGTTTTTCTGGACATTTTTTTCCCTTCTCCTCCAGCGATCTGCTCTTGATATGAGAAACTCAAGTTTTTCTTTGGCATTTTTGTCTCTTAGACTGTGGGTTTTGAATACAATCTGCTGTGGGCTTGGCACATGTGAGATAAAAGCTCTTTTGTGTGTAAAAGGGACAACACTGTAGCTTTTCCACATCAACCGCCTGGCTGCACAGCAGTAAAGATCAGTTGATAAGCCAAACGACAGGGTTGGCAGTTAAATCAGCCGAGCATCATGGGAAAGGAGAATAAGTGTCCATGGCAGATGAACCATTTTACCAGTGGCAGGTTGATACTGCAGTATGCTCCCCTTACTCTGCTGTGTCATTAACAACTGAGCAGCAACATGAGCAGTGCAGGGAGTTTGTCCATTCGTTTACTAAATAGTGAGATTGTTCTTCATTTATTTAATGCTGTATTTAAGGATCACTAGGAGCTGGATGTGTGGAGCAGCTGGATCACAAACATTTTACCCATCTAAATGCCAGACGAAATCCAAAGATCTAAAACAAAAAAATACCCTGCAGTTTATGGAGAGAGGCAACATTTTCAGTGCAAATTATTTTTATTATTGTAATGAACTATTGCACTCAGTGGCACCCAGTTAGTTACTACTATTAGCTCTAATAGTTACTATAGTCATAAACATCCTGTGAAGAATATGTAGTAGCTAAGACTATATAATTATAGCCATGTAATTATGGATACAAATATAACTATATAGTCAAGACTATAGTTAGCTGCACAGTTCAGGTTATGTCTATTTAGACCATATTAACTAATAGTTCTAGGTTAGTTCCAAGGTTGATAAAGTTTTCAATAAGTATACTTGTTGATAATTTAGAACAGGTTCTTAATTCAGTTCCAATTTCTGGGGACTTTCTCACTCCCACAATTTTACGTATAGCAACTTTTTATCATTTCTGTCTCATATTATGGTCCTCCATCATTCTAAAAAAATCCTGAAATCACCAATAGTTCTATTGATGTAACATAATTTTTAGCTTAGTTTTACAATGTAACTAATGTCCAGCTAATTTCTGCTTGCTGCAGAGTGTTGGGTCCATGCGACCTCATGTGTTTACCATAAACTTGCTGGGTTGCTGCGTTTCTGACTTCCACCTTTTTCATGTCTCATTTTTTTTTTTTTTTAAACAAATTCTAATTTGGAAATCTGTCAATTTTGATGAATAGTAAAATCATTTCATCCCCTAAACTTATTACGCACATCTAAATTGAGCTCAATAATATAAAAACTATTGATAAAGTCACAAAAAAAATTCTTTGGTTTCATTTATAAGTGTTTAAAACTTGAGTTTAAATCTTTTTTCTACTAATGCTAGTGGGTATTTCACACAAGTTCTGTTTCAGGCCAATTGTTGACAGTCCTTTGTAGAATTAGTTTCTATTTTTCACCATTCTACCACTCCTATTCTGTTTCCTGTGGAGAATGATGACTTTGTTTTAATATCCTGCAGATTGCCATGCTGTTTGTGTTTTTGAGGTTTAGATGTCTTCACAGGAAAGGTGTGAGCAGAGTCATTTAATTCTGTTTTTAAGTCTTTAAAGATATTTTGTGGAGAAAGGCCACAGACCCAAGAGTTACGCCGAGCAGCTGTTTGAAGACGGACGCGCTGCCTCTTGAAGAAATTGCTGGATTTTTTGCTCTGCTAGGCCGTGTCTTTGCTTCTTGAGGGACTTCCATAAACAGCAGGTGCTATTAATGTCAGAATTTATGAGGCTTGGATTTGTTTTTCTGCTCTTGCTAAATATTTTCATTGACATTGATGAGAGATACAAAATGATTCATGAAAACACAAGCTGTGAGAAGCTGGAGAAGAAAGAAATACCTTAAAAAACCAAATTAGGGATGGATGATGTGGAATTAAAAATACATGACTATTTTGTGGTATTTATTGTGGAAGTGTTCTAAAAGTATAAAAAAAATCTATTGAACCATTTTTTATTTTTTTGGCTTTCTACATTCAAAGCATTGAGACTCTTGTTCTTAAAAAACTAAACCAAATTCCAACAAGGGGCAACTTGCCGACTGCACTGGAAATAGCCACAAAATAAATGTTTGATAAAAATCATTTCTACTTACTGACAGTAACAACACTTTCTGTGGCTCAAATTAAAATTTGCTTCCACATCCAGTGAGAATATCCGAATCCTGTCTCAAACACAAGATTAGAATATTAGTCCAGGGAATTTTAATCAATCAGTGTTGGAGATGTTGACTACTGCACTTTGTGGCCTACTGTTTTAGGTTTTACATCAATTCTGCTGTAATACAGTTTTGTGCAAAGAGCTGAAGCTTGTATGATGTAGTAAGCAGATTAGTTAGCAGACCTTTACCTTTTTATGCTTTAACATGCATCTGGATATTTGTACCTAAACATCAGCACATGTATCTTTGTGTGGATTTCTTGATTTAAATTTTTACTTGAGATAAAAACTGCAATACAAAAACAACAACAAAAGCTAAACTTTGACTTTGATGCGTTGGAAGAAGTTGATTTTGATTCTGGCAACTTTCAGGATGCTATTTATTTTATCTTATTTATCTTTCTAAGTATTTACCAAAGTCAATAGTTAGGTATAATAATCAGTTAAACTTTGTTCGAGAGAAGTTATAAAAAACCTGACCAACATCATTTCCAACTGTTTCCAACTTTGTTTCGTTTAGGAGTTTCCTGTTTGTCATTAATCTCCATACCCCTCGCTGATGTGTGCATATGGCCTGAACAAAATACTAGGAAATCTAAAGCTTGATAGATTTTTCTGTATCTGTATTTTTCTGTTATGAAACAGCCAATGAACAAGGACCTTTCCAACAGTCTGTGAACTGATCTGTTTCACATTCTGCTCCCATATTGGGCTGTTGTGTGTTCAGCTATGATCTGGTTGTCCCCATATTGAAAAATGATGGTAATTGCCTTCAAGGGCAGCTGTAAAGTTGTTCCCATCAAGTCCATTGGTTCAGTCATTACAGCCAGTGTTGGGAAGAAGCAGCAAGCCTCGGGCCGTTTGGTTCAGCACAATGTGGCAAAACTTGGCGCAGTGAGACGAGGCCGCCGTGGGGAGATGTGTGGAGCAACGCTTGCAGGATTAGGGCCACTGAGATAAGTGATTTGCTGATCATTATATAAGCCACATCTGTCCTCTGTCCCCTCAGTGGCACCCGGCCTCCCACGCTGAGCGGGATGCGGTTCTGAGTTCTGCTTACAAAAGGGAACATCAGGGGATGGCGTGAGGGTGGTGGGAGTAGAACATATTCTTGGCTGCTGGTACCAGAAACATAAATATGGTGATGCTAGTAAACAAAAAAAATAAATAAAAGAACAAAAAAACATGGCTGAGAGACTGACAAGCCAAATGCTTTTAAATCCAACACAAAAGGCTACAGAAAAATACAGTTAATCTCATTTGTTTTGGCCTCACGGCTTCAAGACAATTGTTTCCTGCAGGGATTAGTCTAGAATTGTCATGAATTTGTCACACGTGTGTGTCAGAGTTTTCTCAGAATCCAAGGCTCGACTTGGAAAATTAGTCTGATTGGCATATTTGTCAACATAGCCTGACATAACAGTCATATCAGTATGTTTTATGCAATGCAGGACATAGTACATGTGCTTTTTCACTTTATTTTTCTTTCCTCATTAGTTTGAAAGGTTGATAACATAAAGAAAGCCTTCTCTTTGATCATAAAATCTGCCCTTTGTGGAATTTGTTCTGACATGAAGTTAGATATATTTTAATTGAGTCTTATCCTTTTGCCCTTCCGTAACACTAAATTCATCAAGGTCAGTGGTTCAGTACTAGCTGTGAATACCAAGTTTTCAAAGTTCAATACCACCATCTTCAGACACCGTTTAGGAGTATTCTAAAACAGGGCATGGACTTCTGCAGTTAGTTGTGTATTGTGATTAAAAATATATATATTTTTACTGTTCACTCCGAGTGGTTGGTTGAAGGTTGCAGTCCTTTGTTCCTTTACTGGAAGAAGCTGTAATTTTGCATGGGAAACAGGAGTTTCCTAAACTCCATGGCCTCAACATCTTATATATTTCCCTTAAAACATAGTTACTGCCACAGCAAGAAGTCTTTTTTACACTTTCGATGAGTTTGTTCATATTAGCATTGCCACATAAAATCCTAACTATCCCTGTATGCCACTCTGCGTGTGGAAATGCCTTTTTTCCATTGAGGTGACAAAGAAAATAACATTCCACATTTTAAATGAACAATATGTGAGAGCTCCCACATATTAAAACATACTGAGAGGACTCCACACACTCCAACTGGATGGTTGGAATTAGTCAGACATACCAAATGCATAGATTTTTCATAATGATTTTACTTCATTTCCCACTATCTGAATGGATGCTACCTAGTTTTATGTCCTAGCTATAACAGAGTAGCCATCGCACAACCGTCAGCACAGCACAAAGTGGTAGTCAGCCTGCCGTGCGCCCTTACAGCTATTTACGCTGACTCTCTCCTCGATGTCGCATACTAAACATTTTGATGTGAACGCTGCTTCACACTCAGCACTTTACTGTACGACACAGAGACATGGATGGTAAAAATGTACCTTCTGGTGGATGTCCGCATTGGGTCGATTTTGAGCATGCAAACCTGAGTATGTTGGAGCCTTAAGTACCAAGCACACTCACTTCAGCAAGTCTCAGTGTAATAACTATGTCCAGTTCAAATTTCTGACCAACTACAAAAAAGTTCTGTCCAGATGATGCATGAACAAGGTGCAAGATCAGAATGATAATGTTTTGCTGATCGGCTGTTAGAAAGATCTAGACCTTAAAGGCAGCCCAAGTACCACCAGAGACACTTTCATCACAGTTTGAGATCTATGGTAAACCAAACTGTGACAGATAAATGAATCCCATCAAGATAGATACTACATCAGTGCAACAGTATAATTTGATGTTCAGTGGCCTGAAGGAAAGCCAGCTCCATTGGTACCTGACTCAGCAACTAAAGTACGTCAACACTGCACAGACCATCTAGTTGTCGTACAATTTGATAAGCAGTATTTTCCTTCTTCCTGCCCCAGTGTGAATGAAACTTTTTCTGAGAAGGGGTTGGAAACATGCCATCATGACTAGGCTGAAGATTCTTAAAAATCCATCACACTTCTGCTTCTCTTAATATTCAGCTTCATTCTGAGTGGCATGAGGTAATCTCACTTGAGTAATGCTGGCTGCATTGCTACCAGCGTTGGAACATGTGTTCTGTCGGTCACATTTTTCTGAGTTCTGGATCTGATAGTGCTGCTTTTCCCACAAAATCCTCAGGATTTTTAAAAATTTTTTTTTGTTTACACTCACTCAGTTTTTCCGCACACCTTCTGCAAAGAATTCAAGTATTTATTTATTTTTTTTACAACTTTTACGTTGTAAAAATTCAGTATTTTGCAAAAGGCATGAAAGCGTCTACTGTTCCTGGCCTTTGTCAAATCCTATGTGTGACATTTCTGGGTGTAGCAGAGCTGTGGATAATGACTCCTTTTGGGAGATGAGAGTGACTTTGTGGCAAAAGTTGCAGGGGTCTCTCTTCCAGGGAGGTCTAAGTGACTTGATCTCTGCCCAGAGAGCATCATTGCTCTTTGGAAAAGCAGCAAAAAGCAATGGAGCTTCAATGAGAGTAGAGAGTTGAAGAGCACAAGACTGAAAACTCCCAACCAACTTTTCAGTGTTCTTTCTTTTTGTGATGAGAAACCTCAAGTAACAACAGCAGTGGAATTGCTGGCAGTACAAGGAATCTTTATTGTCTTAAATTTTTAACGTGTATGTTTATTTCTTGTCTCTCAATTAATTCAACTTACAAAAGGAAAACCAACATTTTCATCATGCCTGAAGACAAGCGATTCCTATTGACCTTTTCCGATTGTAGTATTGAGGAAATGTCTGAACAAGGAGAGAAGATAAAATGATGTAATCTTCCTGTGCAAAGGCGGTCCTTAAGAAAAGGAAATAGCCAACCTCAGCATGGCAGAAATAAGTATGCTTTATTATTTACATATTTAAAAAAAAAACACAATAAAAACCTAAAGGTGATTTCAATCATGACTGCAAACAAAGGGAAAACCACTTTCTTTTATATGTTTCGCTTAAAATGCAATAACGACTGTAATATTCATATATTGGTTGCATTACATTAACACTGTTATCTATGAGGTTGTGTAGTTTAAATGTTGTTCATTCAGATCATTACACTATATACACAGTTTATTGAACTTAAAAACGGCAGAAGCAAAACAGATATGGTTTGCTTGGTTACATCTTCAAAAATACACACTTGACACAGAGTTAATCAATCAGCCAAGAACCCAAATTCTTTTAACATTTTCTAAAAGACACATTCAATAGCAAGAGTAGCTGACTGTATCTTAATAGAGTGCATTTTGAAACTGAAATAATGTTGAATAAAATAACACAGTTCCCTCTTATATTTGCAGTATTGTCTGACATTCATGTAGCACAGTTCACTTGTTCGTCAAATCAATAAACCTTGAAAAGCATCCAAACCCCTGTTTATAGCCTCCTAACTTGAAATATAACTATACTGGAGATTCCCTTGGTGTTCAAAAACCAAACTTAGATAAGTAAGCAAAATAGAAACCTAGCAAATCTGTTATTGAAGCAGGTTCCTTATTGAGTATGATTGTTTTGAAAATATGGTTTGGACAGAACTGACCAACCACTGGCTTTGCACTCTATATGCTCAGCGAATACATGCACCCAGCAGTACACACACAGAACTTAAAAAGTTCAAGACATGAAAAGATAATTTCATAAAAATGATTGGTATACTAAAAGTATTGGTGTGGATAGAATACTATGACCAACATCATTGATTAGTATACTAGTCACAGCATTCCTACTCTTTATAAACAATGTCTTTGCATCAAATTTAATTAAGATACACAATATAGTTACACTATCTTAGGAGGTTTATTGGGTCACCCCTTCTAATCATAAAACCAACTTGTGCTTGTTCAGAAAGCAGTAGGCTGCGCAAAATCACTAATGGGACTCAAATAGTGAAGAGGCAAAGAGGCTGGCAGCTTTCTCAGCAGCAACAGACCACAAGGTTCAAGTGATGTCCAAAGGTTTGGACAAGAAGAGTGCGCGAGAGATTCATGGAATGGGTCTCAATGGCAGCTGGTTCCAAGATGTGCATCACATAGTGCTGCGACTGCACTGTTCTTTACACAACAGCAATTGCCAGAACAAATGAGACTTGACCAGACTTTGTTCTATGGATGAACCTGACTGGCTGGCACATAGTCCTAAGTTCAACCCATCAGAACATCTTTGAGGCATAATAGAGCATAGACTTAAAAATCAAATCTTTTTGTCCAACATCAATCTTTTACCTCACAAATGAGCACCGGCATCTGGAGAACCGGTCAGAAAGTCTCATTAACACATTCATAAACTTTGTAGACATCCTTTATAGAATAGTGGTTAAGACTGTTGTAATAAGCTATTAAATAATTAATTAATCACTCAAAATGAGCTTGATCATTTTCATTCAGATTAATATTTTTTAAAGGGCAATTCTTTTTAGAGACATCATAATCCATTTTATTTATGGCTTTGGTTGTGTGTGGTTTTTGTTTGTGATTTGTATGTATTGACTTTTGTTGTTGTTTCATTTTGGATACTTAAAATATTTTCCAGTTCCAGTGTTAAGTGTTGTTTAGAAACTTGCATTATTATGCCATTGTTCATATTTTACTTGAGAATGGTCTCAAAACAACATTATTGTTTATTGCAATAATTACTTGTCAATGCGACAGGCCTAGTTATTGTTGCTACAAATGGTGGGCTGACATCAATCCAACCCTATATATTAATAATGAGATGTTATTCAAGTTCATACATGTATGAGGTCAGTCATATGCCTTTTGGCAGTAAGATGTTCATTATTTGGCAGCAGTAATTTAGAATATTTCAGAAAAAAACAAATAGGGCTTGACATACAGTTTGTATTTTTTGTGTTCAGCTAATTTAATACTAAAAGTGTTTTTGTTTAAGGTTGACTCTATTGTCTGTAGTAATAATCAAATAATACACTATATAACTTGCACCAGATAACATGTCACCACATTGTTTGTATGCATAAAATGCTGAGTAATACATTGTTATATTGCTGTGAACTGCTGCTAATAATCTGACTGGCTCCTTTGGGAGATACTGTATTCCCCACATTTTAATACGTCATAATCTCAATATAATTACTTCAGACCTTTTGTCAAGTATGATTCACATGCCACCCTGTGTCATAAACAGCTTTTTGGAGTTGTTTCCTGGAGGACGAGCAGGTTGCTGGTTGATTGTAGCGGTATGGTGTAGTATTTTAAGAAAGTGTGGGCACTTTACATGCGTGTTTGTCTACGTCGAAGCAGGAAAGCTGGAGCTAATTATCTTGCCTGTGATGCTGCCGAAGAGAGAATGAGATGGAGAAAAAGCAGCAGATGGGGAGGCGAAACACAGAAGACAGGTACAATAATTGTGTCTCGTGGGGTTGAGGTGGATCTGCTTGTGATCTGACAGAACAGGAAGGGAAAGAAAAGAGGAATACAAAAGTTGCCTCTTCCTCTCACTCCAGGCTTCTTTTTGCTCTCAGCAGGAACACAGGAAACTGAAAAAGGGAGGTATTGACCCAAGGTGGTCTGATTTGCCCTTCTGTTTCTATCAGACAGGCTGAACTGCTAGGAGTACCAGCCTTTCTTTTTCTTCAAACAAAGGCATGCCTGAATTAAAAAGAAAAGAAGAATATGACTTTATTTATTCATGATTTGCCTGGGACACAAAGTGCCCTAAAGCAGATGGAGCTACAGTGAGATGGATTTTCTTTTATATCCTTATTTAAGCAGGATATGTTTATCTAATTGAAGTTTTTTGTACCACTTTAACTCAGAATATCTATAAGCCTTTTAGCTAAAGAAACGTGATGTCAGTATTTAGAATTTAAGTTGCTTTTCTTGTAGAGTACTTTAGATTTAATTAATGAAACGCTAAATAAATCATGTAATAATAGGTGCAATTAAATCTTCCACTATTTTCAAAAATATTCAAAGTTAAAACCTGTTTCGATGCAAAACACAAGGGATGCACCTTTCCACTTCTAATACCGATGCACATATCTGAGGTTCAGGATATCGATCTGATTCGGAAAAACGGTTCCGAATTGACTGAGGTGCTTATTTTTTTAAACACAGACAAAAATGTAATGAATTACAAATTTATTTGACAACCCTGAACCAGTACAGCGCACTGAAATACACTACTAGTTTCGTAAGCTTGGTCAAACATGCAAAACACAATGTTACTTTTTTTCAGTCAGTGCAATTAGAAGTATAACAGCTAATTCATACTTACCTGTTACTAATTATATTATATAATAATTATATTTTACATTAGTATCACAGCTAATGTAAAATAAATTTAAAAAACTGTCAAAAACAATAAGTTGAGACACATGGTCAAACATCTAAAAAATAAGCTGGAACAAACCTTTCAAATGGTTTAGAAAGTGCAATTAGGAATTCTAAGTATGCCCATTCTAGAATTTTTTTTCAATATCGGTAGATATGTTGATCTCCACAAAACAGCAAAATGAAATCCTTGATGATCTTCTAACTTTTAACAAACTTTAACTCTTTTGCTGACATTCTTTAAAAAGTTGCTTCTTTTGTTGCTAGTTTCTTGTTGACTTGACCATCTCCCTTCCTTCTAAAGTCATGTATGCTTCTTTAAACAATTGAACCAAATACATTGGGAGTACCTAACATGGCGAATTGTGCTTAAATAATTACCTAACATTTATTGCACTCATATGCATACTGTGAACTGTAGTACTGTCACGGCAATAAATATGTCATGTGTTGCACAGTCCTAATTAAGAGCGACAACAAGCTTGAGGTCCAGTTTCAGGTCCATTTAGGAGACCTTTTATTCCATCAACGACCTACAGCTGATCTTCAAAATAAAATAATAATAATAAAAAATCTATCAGAAGCAAGCTTTTCGATGTTGCTTTATTTTTCTCTAACCTGGATTTTTCAGACCATTAAGTATAAAACCACAGTAAACAAACCTCTAAGATGTTGCTTCTCCTTGTCCCTTGTGAAAGGTCCTTCAACTGCAGGTCAAGTTCTTTGTACAAATTGATTAGATGATGAGAGATTAAAAATGAAAAGTTTAGTTATTGAAACCACATTTTGTACTTGAAAAGTTTTACTTTGTTAATATAGGGATTTTTACATTTGACACAATGGAAACAGACATAGCTAGTGAAAGAAAATCATCCGTTAACAATAAAATATAGTGAAAACTTCACAACAGCATATATTGTTATTCATTGTTCCAAAGTGTTGAATGTTGTATTTTCTTTTGTGCGGTTTGCCTCTCTTGGAGTGTTTTGCATTGTTTGCTTTACTTTCAATTGAATTCTTCAAGATATGAAACATTTAATCCCCGACTTTAGTCAGGTGAATCTGAATGGAGTTAGAATAAAGCCAAGAATTTTCTTTATTCATAATATATGATGAATATTTTGTTGTAGTAGAAGCGGCACTAGTGCTGGTTCACTAAAGATGCTTAAAGTTTGTGATATTTGTGATATTTAACCCAGAAAGATTAGATTAAGTAGGGACTTCATGAAGAACTCTGGGCCATGTCAGTGCTGTTACTGTGCAGCATCCTCCTGCAGCTGCTGAGGGTTTAAAGGCTGCCACAGCATCAGACTCGCTATCTGACCATAAAGCAGACATAATCTGCTCTTGGTCAGATTAACAGAAGACTACTGCAGCATGGAAACGAGGTTAGGCAGCCAGCATTTTAGAGAAACTCATAATCTGGAAATCCCTCAATCGAGGTCATTGGGAGGAAAACCAGTCACTTTGATTCTACTGCTCACCATAATGTCTTAACTCGGCTGGCTGGATATGTTCGCTTTTGATGTTCCTTATTTCTTATTTCTGAAATCATTGTTTTAAAATGTATAAAAACCTTGTTTATTTATTTTTTTGTCTAAAAAGTGCTGAACACTTAAATACACTAATAGCTTCACAAGCTTGGTCAAGCTTGTAAACCCAACATAAATTTAATTTGTTCAGCAGTCAGTGAAATTAGGAGTATAACTGCCAATATGAGATAAATCACAAAGAAACTGAAACTGACAAACAGGTTGACTACCTTGTCAAACATGCAAAAAATAAACTGCAATAAGCATTTTTTTTTCAAACGATTAAGAAAGTGCAATTAGGAATGCTAAATATAATGTAGAATAAATATCGAATCTAGAATAGTTTTCAATGTTGGATTAGATATTATTTTTATCTGTACTATGGAGTACAGATACACATACTGTATCTGCCAAAAGACCATTTTGGCTGGTCTTCCAAAATAGGGGCCGGTTTGCTGGTGCCCCATATTTAAAATCTGATAGAGAGCTCAGTTTAGTTCATGAGACAGGGATTAAAACAACTCTACAAATAGTTCATGGAGCTATATCCAAAATCTATAACTTGTATTTAAAATTTAATGGGGATAATTTTCACATTGAACTTCTGGAACATCTTCATCTGATTAAAAATAAATAAATAAATAAAAAAATCACTCCCCAAAATAATTTGGTTCAAATATATTTCCCTAAGTTGTAAACTGTGTGAAAGCGAATGGGATTTATTATCAGACGTTGCATCCATTTAATACCACGTTTGTGTGGTTCCTGCTGGTGGCTGCAGCGCTGCTTCTACAACGAAATGGCAGATGAGTCTCCCAGGCACAGAGTACATTTAGAGCCATCTGGTGTACACAAATGAAAGAGTATGCTGCGAGAGACACAAGAAAAATGTTGTGACCTTAACGTAAAGCTGCAGAATTAAGAGATTTGGTGAAACGCAGCTGTTTTCCATCGTTGAAGATTATTGGGGAAGATGCGCTATTAATTAAGGGAGGATTTCTGACTGCTCTGGAGTTTGAGATTCAGCTGCTGTAACTGCTCTGCTCTCTGTGAAATAAATAGTAAAATATATCTGAACTCTTGGGTTTCTTGAGAAATTGAGGGGCGATTGCTAAGAAAAACATCTGATCCTTTTCTTATGGTAGCTCATTAAAAATGTAAAGCTGAATTGATCCAAGTCTTTTAAAACAGGAGAAAAATTAAAGCAGCTCATCGTTAAATAAACATCAGTTGTGCGTTCAGGTTGGGTGATGACTCAGTGTGTCTAGCTCAGACTGAAAATTCACTGATTTATTATTTTTCTGAAACAGCCACTCTGAAACCTTTGCTGCAGTTGATTTTCTCCTGTCTTTTCTATGTTTCTTGTTCAAAGAGTCTGCTGACTCAGAGCTTTTATTGTTTGTAAGAAGGAAAAGTGGCCTGTTTTGATGTCGGTGGAGTTACACCTGTATACACTTTACTCAGTATTTCTACAGCTCATCGTTTTGGCAGAATGAAATCTTTGAAGGCAGGCCTTTATACAATCCATTCAGTTTAACCTATGGAATCAATTCATGTTGTGTTTACCATCAAATACCCAGCAATCAGAATTTTGTGGCCATTTTCCAATCTTTTGTATCTTTAAAGCTTTGACTTGCTGACTTTATACCAAATTGTTGTGCAACCACTTCTATCCTCAAGGCGACACCAATGAGGGTCAAATCAGAGTTCTTTCACAGAAATTGTAGTTTTGAATCCAGTTTCCAAGAATTCCCCCCCAAAAAATGTAAATTTGAAATTTACCGTTGTAGAATATTTTTTGGGTCAACAAACTGACTTATTATTCTACAACATAGTATCAGTCAGTGCTTGTGCAGATGATTAGCCATGTAGAAAAATCTTTTAAAAGTCATTTTAAGAACTCCGGTCTGCCTAAAAACCTAGTTCTCTGTTTAATTAATTTGAACTCCGGAATGATTCAAATGCATATGTGGATACAAACAGACCACAGACCACTCCAAAAGCAAGACACAGACTATGGCGCTGGGCATTCTGGGTAAATACAACCAAAACAAACGCTCAAGTCAAGGGCTAGTGGGAGAACTGACTCATGGTCTTTTATCAAAGATGAGAGATTCCCACAACTGCTAAAATGTGATGCTTCTACATTTTTGTTTACATTTTGTGCTCATGTCTTCTTCAGAGGTTTTCATGTCATTTACTTCAGTATACTTTGATTCAGCGCCACCACAGGTGATGGGGGGAACAGGTTTTTCAGTAGTTCGGTTCGTTTGGCACAGTGTCGTGTGAAAGTGAAAATGTAACAAATGTTGCCATAGTAACTAGGCCTCAAAATAAAATGTTAAACACTTTTAAGAAAAATAAACGTGTTGAACTGTGGCATAGTTCAACACAATTATTTTGTACAACTGTACAGTTGGAGGAGTCTTAAATCACTAAATGGTGTTCTCTGACAAATATTCAACAATATGAAGATTACTGTAAAGATAATAAAATGTTTGCACTGAAACTGACTTATTTTATTGGTATGACCACCACCGCACAGTTTGACCAGACAGACTGAACAACATTCCATATACTTTCCCACTCTTTTTCAGAGCAGCCTCATGGTGACTAAACCTGGGAAGTATTAAACTTCACTTGTTGAACAGGACAACCTGAATGCACTTTTCACCATTGTGTCAATAAGGGAGGAAACCATCAGCATGGCTTGTGTTGAGCCGTCCAGTGTGAGACGTTCGTGTGCTTTGATGGTGGCAGTTTGGACAGAACTAATGTTGTCTCAGATTTATTATGTGCGTGTCCATATCCTATGCAAATATGCTCAGAAATGTGTGGACTGAAACTATAAGACTCTTTTTTATGAAACTATATGCAAACACTGACTGATATGTGGCCTTTTGTCATCAGTTTAATAGACCACTAAAAAGCCACATTAAATTTAACGAGACCTCATGCTGCCTGCTGACAGGAGTTACGCTCCTATACTTTTGGGCTCTCTAAGCTTTCCCTCCAACCTACGGTGTGTGCGTTATTGTGTTCTTTTTTTGTGTGTCACTTTAAAGACTTTACATTCCCATCAGTTGCTCTAAGAATGTTGAATGGAGACAACACAGCCACTGAGGATCGCGTTGTCACTCCTTCAGTGTCCTATCAGTGTTTTTCTGCTGCATCTTGAATATTAACAGAGCGGAAAAGTGCCCACAGTGAAATGAGTTTGTGTCAGCCTGGAGCCTTAGCTTTGTGATGATAGCGACTTGCAGAGTAGGGGAAGGCAATTCTCCATTGTGTAGTGCAGCAGAGAAACAGATGACTGTGCTTGGCCTTGTTTTCAGCTCAGTTTCAGAGGCTCATCTGGGCTGGTAGGGCTTTGTGAGTCTGTTGGCAGTGAGGCCATATTACTGAGATCTGGATGAGATGAATTTAACTCCATCTTCCAAAAAGCTTACCACATTCACATCGTTAATAACTTAAAGCTGGAGTCAAAAAAAAAAAAAAAAACATGCAGTAAAACTGTTTTAAAAGCATTTTGTTTGTGTTGGTGGGGGAAAAGGTCCATCTTCACTTTGTCATTTGCTATATCAGGCTTCTCAATATGTCATTATTTGTTACAAACACACTAAACTATTTGTTTCATATGAGGGATGTGAGCAAAATCAAAGTAATACTTGATCATCATCATATTTTAAAGGCATTTTTCCAGCTCTGGTAGTTTTTTTTTTTGTTTTTTTTTACAGCGGTCAGACAGTAAAGTGGGTTGAGAGACAGATGGGAAGGTCAACGTACCAAGACTGTCAAGGGCTCCATAAATGAGCCATGTGCTTTACCCCTGTGACATCACTGCTGCCTCCATAAAAATAAATAAATAAATAAATAAGTGATGGAGGGCTGATGATTTGGGCTTGTTTTGCCTCGACCTCCCAATCGAAACCAACCTTTCCTTATTGGTAAGAAGGATTTTAGGTTAAAATTTACATGTATGATTGTATTTGGCAATAATCAATAGACAATAACCTCTACCATGTAGGGCTGAAACGATTCCTCGAGTGATTCGGGTACCTCAATTATTAAAATTCCTCGAGGAAAATGTATCTGCCATTATTTAATGCACCGTGTTCTGGCCAGGTTATTAATTGCATTGCAGGAGCTCTCAGTTTCAAGTTCGGCCTGGGAGGATTTTATTGATTCATGATAATGTCTGGGTTTTTGTCTCTTTTCGGGGGACTAGTAAGCATCCTTAAAATGACTGGTGAGATGCCTGGAGCTTTTCTCCTCCTGGAGCTGCTTCCTGGTGGCCGGTTCAGAGCGAATGGCGAGGACGAGCCCTGAAAGTGTATTCATACAGGAGAGCGGATATTAACACTGCAGGCGGCTGTGCATTAGATGATTAACGCAAGTGTAGCTTTACAGACGAACCGGTCGCAACAAATGTGTGACGGAGCGCATTGTGATGACACATGAGTTTCTGTATGCGACGCACAAAGGAGTCAAATCCCATCGCTAACATGAACACAAAAGCTCTAAATATCTGAGCAAGGTCAGAGTTCATACATGAAACTGACCGGAGATGAATAGATAAACGAAAAGCTGGAGAATTGACATGTTTTTATAAGCGTATTTGTGGGCCTGCCTCTTTATTATTGAACTGAATATGATTTCAGATTTTTTTAAACTTTTTTAAGGTTAACTTAGAAAATTGGATTGATTTTGATGACTGATATTAACTCTGCTGTTATGTTAGATGTACCAATGTTTTATTTTATCTTTTTATTTTGTCAGATTACTTGATTAATCATAAGAATAATTGATAATTACTCAATTACTAAATCATTAGTTTACAACGGCCCTACTACCATATGATTAGACACTATTTCTTACTTGCAGTTATTGATAAAGAGAAAAGTTTATGGTCAAAGTAATTTAAATAAAGTTGGGTTAAGATTGGAATCTGTACTAAATTAGTGATGCTCAAATTATGTGTTTCATCCATGATTCATGCAAAGTTTCTCTGTCTGACCCCAGTGTTCTAATGTTTAAATGGATCTGGAGAAGTCTTCCTGTTTGTCTAACTGTCTTATGGTGGCATTGCTGAGTTTGCAACTGTTTTTCTATGCAATTCTTTTTCACGCTCAACCTTTCACTGTCTGTCTCAATTTCTGCCTTTGGTCTCAGTAACCGCCCACATTCTACTTCCACCAAACCAAACATGTGCACGCATTAGCTGAGAAGTTCCCCCCCTTCTCCTTGTCTTGTTTTTCAAGGTCTTGTCGAGCAGTGCAAAAAGCCCCGGAGGAATATCATGGCGACGTGCGATGAAATTTTAATCAGGAGGAAATGGGGCGGCACGCTCTTGCTTCTTTTTAGTATAAATTTGTTCAGATGGACTCCTGCTGCTTGTCAGACCCTTATGTGACACACCGACGGTGTCTGCTTGCGATGTAGTAAGGAAATGCGAGGTCAAATTAAGGGTGGGTTGGATAGAAAGAAGGAAATCGGGAGTAGAGTAGCTTGGGTTCCTATATGAAGCTCCTTTACACCATCATTCTATATTAGGAAGCCTTTCGTTCATTGTACAGCCTGGAGCTTTTTAATATGTCCTTTCCACTTAGACAGTTGGATATTGCATAAAAGGAGGATAAAGCAGGGCACGTAAAACCTTTCATTGGAAGAGTCAGGACAATGTGGGCTAATAAGCTAATTTAATGTCAGCAGTAGCATAAACCACAATACCAGAAAGTTGCCACCTGCATTTTGCCCAGCAGACGGAACGAGTTTTGCTTTGGAAGAAAACTGCAGTGATTGATACATCATACGTATATACAACGTACGTAACCCAAACTGGCTCTGGAAGCTTTTAAAGACTGATAGAAGGCAGAGCTCTTGAAAAACCCACCATGTCTACTGTATAAGCCTGCAGAGGCACCAGCATCATCCTATTTTTTTTTTTTAGTTGTTCTGGTTTGCAGTCATCAGCAATCAGTCAGGTCCACTGGGTGCCTGATCAGGTTTCATAAATGGATAAAAAAAAAAAAAAAAAAAAAAAAACTATAATGACATGGATAAATTTCCATTATCAGACTTCATTCACTTGTTGCACTTCTAAACAAAAATAAATTAAAATTCTACATTTTAATTCAATTTTTGCTGCAGTGAACTCTTGCTAAGCTTCAAATTAAAGATTGTCCAGCAAGGTGAAGAAAGTTTATTATGTAACTCAGGCCACACACAAGGTATACATAAAACTAAGAAAAGAACATTTTAAAGGATGTGAGCTGCAACATGTACAAAGTTTCACTGGGGTGACCTGGAAATTGTTCAGGTTGGTACAAAAACATTTTCCACATAAATAAATATGTTGATATCAGCATACATACTGTGTGAGATGTTAAATGAAAGAAGACCAAGGATGGACCCTTGAGGAGCCCCGCAGTGATTTTTATTTTTTCTTTTTGTTCTCCCAAATTAATTTTTACTAAATGGCATAATGTAATCAGTATGAACAAAATATGACTGTCTAATTTTTACTGCATTTTTTTATGCTTAGATATATTTATCCCAATGTTTTACAAAGAAACAACAGTCATACATAAAGTCTGTCTAAAAACTTTGGAAGCTCTCAGCTCCACCATGCATTACTTTGCTGGTCAGAGTCCTGTTCTGCCAATTCTGCATTTGGATTATTAATTCACTGAATGTTATGCACTCCGTCATGTCACATGTACTTAAAATGTTTGACTAATTGTTGCCCTCCTCTTTTTTCGAGCTAATTATTTCTCCATTGTCTTGTGATCCGGTAATCATGACACGGAATCACTGAAAAGCACACTGCGTGAGGAACGAGCGAGTGCAAGAAGTAACAGCTTCCGTCTTTGTATGCCGAGCTGCGACGTATCTCTGTATGTGTGTGGTTGTGTATAGAAAGCCTCAACAGAGTTGATTGTCGCAGCATTGATATTCCCCTCACAGGGTTGTCAAGCATGAAATAGAAGAGTGTGCTTTCTGTGGATGAACTCTCAGCAGAGCACTGTTAGATAGTGAGTGCTGAAGCCTTGGAGAAATAATGTAGCTGAAACAGATAGTGACTTAGGATCAAGGGAAGATAAATCTTATTGAATGTGTGGCGTGGTTGTAAAACCAGAGAACATTTAATTCATTTTAAAACCACGTCCCTCATACTCCATTTTGATGATCTTTTTTTTTTTTTTTCTTCTTTTTTCTTTTTAAGGTTTTGTGATTAATTTGGAACAAACTATTGCTTTGGTTGAACTTGTTTTGGGAATAATAAAAATCTTCTTTTCAAAACCATGTGTGTTAATTACCTTATCATGTTAAATTAAAGCTCAAAATTTATTTAGCAAAATCTCAATATTATGAAAGCAGGATTCAGTATTTTTGCAAACATGTTGCAAATCAGTGTGTAAAGACTTGCTGAGTGGCATTAATGCTCCGTTTTGTTGACATTGTCATAACCTTATAACCAAAGCATGAGTGATTAATTGAGATGTTGGGTCAGCTTGTTCTGAAGACTGGTTGTGTCCACAAGAACCTCTGTTTCAGTCAGAAATGCTTTGGTTTGCTGGCTGTAGAAACATTCTCCCAACATTCAAAATCTGTGTTTAACTTCTTCTTCAATACCTTCTTTCGTAATTCATTGCACTTAAATTCAAGTAACATATAGTGTGGTAGAATTTCCTCCCTGTGAAACTTGTTACTACAGCTGTAAACAAGTTACATGGATTAAATGCAAAATATTGAATTAAATAGATTCCCTCCAAACATTTTCCGGTCAAGTTATTTGCTTATTTAACGCTTCATCAGCCCTAATTGTGAGTATTTTTCTTTGCAGGGGGTGAACAGGGTGGGGAAGGACATCAGAGTGGGACGCGATGGTGTACGACGGAAAGACTGGCATGACTATGAGACGATCAGAAGAGATGCGGCTCGATCTGGTTGGTTCAAACCGTCTCTTGGTCCCTCCTCATGTTTCTCTTTTGCACACCATGTTCTTGCTTTGATGTAAATCTAATGTCAAAATATAGTTTACACCATTAACCACAATCACCAACTGGGTGTAATTTACCACTCCAGGGAAATCAGTTTGTGAATGAAATAGGTTTGAAATACACTGCTCAAAAAAATAAAGGGAACACTCAAATAACACATCCTAGATGGACAGAAGTTTGATTTCACAGAAGTTTGATTTACTTGGAGTTATATTGTGGTTAAGTGTTCCCTTTATTTTTTTGAGCAGTATAGTTTCATACCTGCAATGAGCCATAAAGACTAAAAGTTATCTTTTATTTGTTTAGGAAAAATAGTGTAATTTCTATTTAATAGCTCATACTGCTAGATGACTTAGCTTGATTAAGGTTTCTGGGCATCCAGAAACTCTGATTATTGATTTTGTCTGATTTTTTATATGTTTGGATGTATTTGTCAGGCTTTCTAATGGCAGGGAAAAATGTGACACTAAATGATTTTTAGACCTTTGTGGTGGTAGATAAAATCAGTTTCCCTTGCAAGTATTGGCCCATCTTTACTCCTGACTCCAAAAGTATTAAATCTAATAATGTTACTTTTTTTTGCATTTCTTTGCTGTCCTGTAGGTTTTAAATGGTTCCTAAATATTGGAACCTGTGTTTGTCTTTGGGGGAACTTCCTTTTATAAAGCTCTTCTGCATCTACACCATGTCACACAAGACATACATTTTGACATCATCTTTGTTTACCGTTTGAGGAACAAAAAAGTAGCTACAATAACCTTTTTTGTCTTTTAAGTTCAATTTATTTTCTGCCGAAAGGGAAGAAAACAGCAACAACTGCAGTTTGAGGGTTTTATCTGCCATTCTATTCGTGACGTGATGATGTGTGCACATGTTTTAGGAAACGGTGAGCAGGGGAAGCCGTTCCCGCTGACGGATGCTGACAGGGTGGACCAGGCCTACAGGGAGAACGGTTTCAACATCTATGTCAGCGACAGGATCTCCCTGAATCGCTCTGTCCCAGACATACGGCATCCCAAGTGAGTTGAGCACCAGCGTAGTCAACAGAAAGTTTAAAACTTTTCTTGTGCAAAAATCTGTGAACAATTATTGCTTCCAGTCAGATTTGCTTATATCATAGTTTGCAAGGCAGTGGGGTTTATCTGACTTTGGCTCTGTTAGGCTTTAGGTGTTGCCTTTAAAGAGACATCAGTTGTTATTTTAATGTCAACACAAAGCAGAACCTACCAAAAAGAGGGATGAACGCACATGTCTTTCAATTTGCCAGAAACATAAACTATCTCTTAAACTTGGCAAAGGCCCAGTAGGAAACAGACATAATTTTACAGCATTTCAAAAAATATATGTATACAGTCGTTTAAAATAGCTTATGTGGTTTTTCTAAAATGACTGAAAGAAAAACAACACTGTGATGAAAATTGGTTAGTCTTCCCTCGATCAATTTTAGATGCTGGGTAGCAGATGAAAATTGTTTTGGTTTTTTTTCGTACAATAACGCATCACAACTCAAATTCTTTCCTTTTCTGTATATTCAAAACTACCACTACTACTAATAAATAACCTACAACACATTGTATTTCACCCTCTATGTTCATTACATTTAATGGTGTAGTTTTTAGAAAATGAATCAAATGAGTTTGTATGTGTGACAGAGGTTAGAATGAATTTTGAAATTGGTCAAAATCTTACAGCAGGTTAGATTTTAAAGTGGAAAAGAAAATGTTTCTATCATATATTTAAAACTTGATAAGTACAGGCTTTGACCTGTAGCTATGAGGTGAAAACCTGTAAGCTGTTCATTTTACCGGCAGACATAGTAACTTGTGCAGCTAGTAATCTTTCCAGTTTTGCTCCTTTTTGTAGTGGAAGGTCTGCGTGGCCTTTAAGAAAATGTTTTTTTGTTTTTTTTTTTTTTTTTTGTCCTTCAATGAGAAGTGTTTAGTAGAATTTTCCTCCTTTATTTGTTATGCAGTAGGGGTGAAAGCTGTGCTGAACTCCACACCACTGGAGGTAGTGCTTTATTAAATTGATAAACAAAATCTTGTAACTTTAAATATATTTTTTGAATATTTATTGGCACTCGTGGCAAAAACTCTGAAGTGTGTGAAGAGAACACATTCATACATTAACCTCTGTCACTTTTGCAAAAGGTAGCATTTACAAACACCAGATGATTTAGCACAGGTTATTTCAAAGCTGACACGTGTCTTGGTTTGAACTGCAGTGTGCTTCTGTTCTAGACCATAATAAATTACTGCAGGCAATATAATGCAATTTCACTGGCGTAAACCGAGAGTTGCTGTAGCACGAGATTAAGTAGCGTTATTTTGGGTCAGTTTTATAGGACTTTGTCTGTGAAATTTGTCCAAAAATATCTGGAGCCTGACTTAGTACTGCAGTGTCACTTCTAGCTATCAGATGTTTGCAGATATAAATTAATCTTGGATGTTTGGACTTTTGCAAAACTCTGAATTGAATTTTTCTGAAAGAACTATTAAAGATTTTTTTATTCAACCTGAAATTTAAATGTAAAATGAAAATTTTTCATGAAACATTTACAGTGAAAAACAAGCACAAACCATTAAATGTTGTCCCAAGCAGCACCAAGTCACCAAGCTTCCTTTCTTTCTGGATAAAAAAAAACAACTTTCAGAAGTTTTCAATTTTTTTTTTTTCTAGCCAATGTTCTTGTTCACATTTAATTTCCCTGAAGATGTTAAAGCTCATCTTTCCAACAGATGAGGTCTTGTTAATGATTTCCGCCTTATCTTAGTCGGCCATATCAGCCGGTAAAATGGTGACAGCACAGCACAAAAGAACCCGCCACTTTTTAAGACGCACACCTCACTTTACCCCAGACACACACACAAAAAAAATAATTTCTCAACAAAAATAATTACACCTTGGGCCGGTGTGTGCAGTTTTATCTGAATCATGGCTGAAATGGGCCACAGAGGGCCAAACGTCTGCAGGTTTCCATTCCAGCCAAAGACCACAGCAGTTTATTTTACAGATTGGCACTCCATCTACCAGAGAGGGGAGAAATTAATCACCTGCTGAACTTATCCATTGTATTGAAAACATAAACACTCTTAGTTCAGTTGGTGCATGTTGTTGTTGATTTTCTAAAAAAAAAAAAAAAAAAAAAAAAGGAAGTAAATAAATGAAAAAAGTATGCTATTAAACACCAGTGTCTGAGTGTAAAATACATTTATTGTAAAGGAGCAACAAGGGCAGGGAATCAGAAAAAAGATGCATCTATTAGAAATATATAAGTTTTAGAATTCCAGTCTGGGTTGAAGGTAGTGCATGTCTTATTTATTTGCTTTCCTTATGATGTCATGTCATTACTGTACATAAGAAAATGTTCTTATAAACTTACCTGGTTAAAGAAAAACAAATGAATGAGTAAAATATATTGTGCTGCTCGCACATGAGACAATTATCTTCCCTGAAGATAAAGGATGGATTAATATATGAACATCACTGCTTACTCAGTGTAACTTTGAGATTTCCATATGACTGCAAACGTTAATGTTACCATGACAGATAACATTAACCTGACAGCATATAACTGATCACCTTGCTGTGATATGTTTGGCTGAATGTTTAGATGGGACTTTATGCCTCCATAGAATGAACATATGTTTTTCTAAATGTTGTCCAGCTTTCTCTTTTGTGCTTTCCCTTACTTTGTTTTTAAAAATCTTAATATGGCTAACTTTGAGGCTTCTTCCTTCAACACAGAGTTGTTGAAGGACAACATTTGCTGTCAGTGTGACCTGCTGACATTTCTATGGGGTACGTTTGCTAATCAGAAAGAAATATTTAGTTTACCGACAGGCAATCACGGATCAGGGCCTGTCAGGATATGTTCAGTCCAGATAAATTAGCAGTTCCAAATGAAAAGTGGCAGATTGCTGCCGCCAGCCCATTTTAAGTGCATCTCTGATTCACAGTAGGCTCTTCCAAACCCGAGCAGGGCGATGCATTTAAAAACTGATCCTGCTTAGGGACCAGGTGGACATGTGATTGCAGTGCAGACAGGTGAGTTTGTTCCCACAGACTTGTGACTTATCAGAAGAGATGTACTAAAAAATAGACCAGAAACACTAAAAATACAGCCATCTAAACATCTCCAGACCCGCTGACCCGCTTCGTCTCAGATCAGCCTTCAGTGCTTTCCTCTACCTGACAGGTGGTTCTTTCTGACCTCCACTGTCACTTTCATGTGGAAAGCAGTTTTAAACGCTTTCACTCTCAAGGTCCCCTCTTTACGTTTTATGCTCTCTCTCATTTTTATCCCTCAGACTTATAAATCTTCAACATCCTGCGACCTTATGTGGATTCTTTTTTACATCAAACATGCTTTCCATCCCACGCGCCACAGTCTCCACCAGGGTGGTGTCACTGAAGTGCACTCTATCAAACAGGTCCTGTTATTGCTCCCCTGGTGCAGCTGTCAAAAAATTGCAGTTCAACTTTGCAAACTCACGGTGGACTAAGCAGTTTTTACTTATTTATTTTACTGCAGTAAAACCCTGAAAAGCGTGACTGAAAGATATCCAGTAAATGCTTAAACATCCTGGCAAAAAATAAGCCCTCATTTTGGTGGAATTTTAACATTTTCACTTTGTGAAACCGTCTTGTGCCAAGACATGTCATCACTCTCTAAAGAGTGGTTTTTGCTTTGTCTGTCCTGACAAGATCTAAATGAAAATCAGGCTCAACAGAAATGGTTTGGGGCTTAAATCTTTTCAATAGAACCACGTTATTGTCAGGTTCTTGGACCAACAATCTGGATGTTGGCATCAGTTAGACCGGTCGAAGCGACAGGAGAGTGACAGGTGTCTGACAACCGTGTGCCACCTGGGTTCTCCGCGGGCCCATGGTTCTTCCTACAGCTTTTTCATTCACTTGTCTCGCTCGCGCTCGCTACAAGAATGATGCGATAGAGAATCGCAGCGAGAGCCAGACGAGCCTGAGAGCCTCCGAGGTAATTACAGTCTCTGCAGATTCCCCTTCTGATCTCACAGAGAGTGAACAGAGAGGGAAGAGAAAAGAGAAAGCAACTGAAGGGCAAAGCAGCAGGTGGTATGCTTCATTACATCCTATTAAAAGAGCAACACATTGTTCAGGTTGGACTGCTGCAGAGCACAGCTATACAATTAGGTAAAGGCCAGTGTCACAGGAAGGAGAAGGCTTCTTTTTCTCTGTCAATTAGCATTTCAAATATGGCAATAATGACCTAAAAAATAATATAAAAAGTAGTAATGACATGGAAATGTTGTGTCCAACACAGTTATTATAGCCTGGCCATTGCCTTCCTATACAATTCCACTCTATTGTTATCTTCCTTCAGTGCTCTGTCTGGGCTTTCTCCCATTGAGCTAGATTTCTCTGGCTGAGTATCAGTTGAACCGATTAGCAAAAAGAAGGTTTGGAATGGCAGTGGAGGAAAACCCAAAGTGATATAGTTTGTGTTGGCCACGCATCCAAGTATTTAGCTATTGAAGTCAAAGCAAGAGGAGTGTGTAAGACAGCTTTTTGCTGGAAAACATGTTGTGGCTCTGCTTCATTGCGTTGGAGCATTAGATGTTACGGCCAAATGTGAGTTCTTGTTTCTTTGCTATTCTTGAAGCTCAGATGTTTTTTGCTTTGGTTTCACATCAAATTGCCAAAAAGTGAAAAACGACCTCTGAGTTTTAAATATGGCCATTGAAATGAACCCTCCTCCTGAAATGATGCCATGTAATACTAGAGGGATAAAATATTGTCACCAAATAAATTTATTTTATTTATTTCAACACTGAAGCTCATGGATTCAGTACACAAAGCATCACCCATCCTCTCCGTCAAGCTGAGATCAACCACCTTTTGGAGGAAGCCGATTGTATCTGGCATCTTGTTTTTCTGCTAATCACCCATATCTCATGATCTAAAGGTTGGAGTCAGAATATAGACTAGTAAATCGCCACCTGGCTTTGTGTCTCAACTTTTTCTTCGCTATGACAGACTGCAGAGGTGCCCCAGTAAGTCTATCCATCACTCGCTCTATCCTATCACCACTCATGAACTAGATATTGAGATATTGAGATAACTCTTTTGCTTGAATCACATACTGACCCTCAATGTAGAGGGAACCTTGCCATTGGAGAATTTTGTCCTGAGACTTACTAACTCTCACTCTTGCCACTTCAGACCTAGCTGCACACCTCTCCAGTCCTGACAATAAGCTTAAACTACTGCCGAGATTGTGGACATAGCTTTTGCTTTGAGTATACATGGACTAGAAAGACCTTAAACCACCCCAGGCACTTGGTGCACGCATGCCACACCCCACAAGACACCTTGAAGGACACAGACATAAATCTTCTTAAGGCTCAGAAAAATGTATGACTCCCTTAGCAATTCTGCAAGGGTGAAAATATGGTTTGCTGTTCTAGAACTCAGGACTAAACCCATGTTTCAAAAGCCATGCTGAACCAGAGATTCTGAAATCAGTCACAGATGTAATGTTAAACACTCTTAAGTAGTAAAGTAGAGGCAGGACTGAGAAATGGGATCCCTTGGTAGTTAGAACAGTTTCTGATTTTCTTGCAAACAAACCTGGACCACACCCATCCATGTCTTGTCACTCTACAGACCTGTTCCCAGGCCTGTTTGACAATGAAGCGTCATGTCAACCTGACAGCAACACAACATTCAGAACATTCTGCATCTTGGCATGAATCTTGTCAAGTGCAGACTACATGTCCTTAAAAACCAAGAATTTATACAAAATATCTTGATACGTGCCGACCTCTTTAACACATCTTTATCTATGTTTTGCGTGTGTTTGCAGCTGCAAGAAGAAGTTGTACTCAGAGAAGCTGCCCAACACCAGCATCATCATCCCGTTTCATAACGAGGGCTGGTCATCTCTGCTGAGGACCGTTCACAGCGTGCTCAACCGCTCTCCTCCAGAGCTGATCGCAGAAATCATCCTTGTTGATGACTTCAGTGACAAAGGTACACATGGAATGCAAAACACCCAGACATGCCCACGCAGACTCTCATTAGCACAGCTGCCGTTGTTGGGATCTGAGGCTAATGTTTGTATTTTTACTGGACCATGTCTTCTTTTTTCACTTTGCACACAGACATCTTCTCATGCTCACAAACCACCAAGTCATTTGTTTGCCAAGTCTGTTGACTGTTAGATGAATAATGATCTGCTCAGAAATAAAAGCACCAGCTTGTTTCTGCAGGGGACCAAATGGATTCTCTAGACACTTGTGTGTTTACTTCATAAACAAAACAGAAATATACAGACGTGCCGGTGAGTCACAGCTTTTGAGATTCGTCCTGCAGGTCTCGTTTAGGTTACACAGAATATTTACAACATCAGAGATGTGAGACATTTATTTATCTACCCTCAAAATGAAAGTGGCCCTGTATGGCCATGTCAGTCTTTCTTGTTTCATTTGCTGGAAAGCTACTTCTTTTCAGGATTTGTGATATGTAGAAGTGCATTCTTGACTACAAAATGTTTGAAAAATCTTCAGATTTTGGTTATAAATACAAAAGTATGAATTCAGTGAGGCTATTTCCAACCTCAAAAAAATGTCAAGCTTTTGAAAACATTTTACAGTGCATTTAAAGCTTGATAAATACTGTACGCTATATATATATCGGTTCCACTGCTAGACATTTCAGCGGTGCCTTCCCATGCTGCCTTTTAGTTTGAATGTTTTAGAATTGCTCAACAAACAAATTCACAAATAAGCAATGTTTCCTAGAATAAATTGGAGGCCCCTTATACAGAGATTAGGTAGTCAGGAGAACAAGTTTGCAGTGCCAGTTCTTTACCACACCTACTGAAGACTCTTCCACTAGGTGAAGTATTGGATTGGTGCCCAACCTCAACATGTGCACAAAGTGCACTGAGAAGAGCTTTGACCTGCTAATATCTTAGCTATTTTCTGATAACGGTCAAATCATTCTTTTAAGTACTAAACTTTATTTGAACCTGCTCCTAATGCACCATCTACTTTTTCTTTGAACTGATATGATCTGTCAGTTTTTTAAATATGCTAACCTTTTCTAACTTTCATTTTTTAAACAAACTATCAGCGTGGAACCTGGGAGCATACAGTGATGATGTGACCCTGCTGCTGTTGGCGAGGTTACTGCAGAATAATAATACAGTTTGTCTCACGACGGCAGTTTAATCGGTTTGAACTCTGGAGTTAAGCTCCAGCTTTGAACTCTTGCATAATAAATCTAAGGACAAGTGTGGCGTTATCAGAGTAGATGTGAGAACAAGATATTCATCATGGGCCCGTTTCATGGAGACTGCAGGATGCATAATTTCCTGTCCTCTTTTCTATTACCTTAGATATTAAATAATGTACTGGGGTTATACAGGGAGAGGGTGGGAAAGGGATTTTTTTATTATGAGTTCAGCAGCTAGCTGGTGTTTCGTTTTTCCAGTGCTCTCACTTCCATCATTATGGTGTGAAAATCTGTTAGCTTGTCGTACCCTGGCCCATGTCTTTAAATGACACATTCGTTTTGCCACCTCACCAGTGACACATGGATAACAGCAATGTTTTTCAAAGTTTTATTTTCTGACTGGCTAATTAGTAACCAGTTCCTGCATTATGTTGTGTAATTATAGCCTTGCTGCAGAGTGTTGTTTCAGAACATTAATATCATAATTATTGCATCTGTTTAGATGTGACTGACAATACCTGATGGTTTGTATTTGTTTGTGCTTTTGCTTGGGTCAGTTCCTTCTCCTTATGGGGAAGGAAACACTGAGCATCAGGGACTCATGTCTGGAGCATGACCTAATGAAGTAGACTAACATCGGCTTTATGTTTGCCATAATGCAAAGTTCACATCTGATCCTATACATTTTATTTCTCATTTTTTTGCACTTTTCTTCCAGACAGACTTTCTTTTTATTATTTTAAAGTGGTTTTGATCAATAGTTCTCCTGGCTTTATCACATTCTATCAGTTTTCTGTCCAACTCCGGCTGCTTTTTTTTTTTTTACGTTATTGTAATTCCAGTGAATTTTTTGCTCTGCCTAAACTTTGCTCTGCCTAAAAGGTGGGTCTCAGTTTGGCTGAAGTGAACTCTGGTGCCATTCAAATACATATGAGAATGCCAAGTGGACCGGAGACCGCTCCAAAAGCAGGAAAGGAACTACTGCGCAGTGCATTCTGGGAAAATACAACCAAAACAAATGTGCAAGTCTGGCTCTAGTGAGATAAATGGCTCTTGGTGTTTTGCCAAAGACAAAAGAGAAATCTTGCAACCACTAAAATCTGATGCAATTGTATTTCTGTATGTATTTTGTGAAGAAGGTTTTTGTGTCATTTTCTTCAGTGGCTCTTGGTGCAGCGCCACCAGAGGTGAGGTGGGGTGAATAGGTTTTTCAAAGGGTTTGGTTTGTTTGAGACAGTGAAAGTGAACTGCAGCATCTGAAAATGTTACAAAATATTTCAATTTTAGTCCCCAATGGAACCGATAAACTGTATTTAGAGCAAGTTTGCGGTATCTTGCTCTAGCTGGTATCTGCTATCACAGACTTCCTATGACTGAGAGAAAAAAAACAGCTTCTATTTGTTTTAGCTTGAGTTTATTATAAAATAAGCAGCTTCACAAAACATAGACTCCTTCCTTCTCTCCTTTTTTGTTTCATCATCTTACTTCTTAACTTGAGAGAAAATGGTCCTTGTTTTTTTTCCTCCCACCTGCTGAGTTGTTGCCCTGCAGCTGGAGCAGCATAAAATGGATGAGAATAAATATAAAAACTGTGAAATTAAAGAAAATCATATTGGAGCAAAAGCTTTTTTTTTTTTTTTCATTTGTGTTGCTCATTTATCCATGTTGGACTGAGCTGTTGACAAGTATTAGTCAGGAATGCTGCAGAAATTTCAATCCTTGCGGTAGAGCACGTGACATGAAAGATTAATCGATGTGGATCAATCTGTTTCTAGGTTGTAGATGTACTTAAATTGGTTTGGAAACACTGGATTGAACAAAGCATACCATGAAGTGGTTGATGGGCAGAGTGAAGGTGAAAGTGGGTGGGCTAAGTTCTCAAGTGGATGAGAGTTTCCAGCATCACTGTGGGAGTGATATGCAGGAGCAGATACACATCATTATTAAACTGAGTGGGCAGAGCCTACACACGAATTAAACACCAGACAACTCAGTCAGTGCTTCTACAGAGAAAACACCACATGCATTCACCATTGTTGGCCTTTGGAATTTGAGCAATAAGTTGACATAAAAAAGCTCAGTTTTACTGAACTTGATTCAAATCATTTCCTTGAAAATGACATAAAATTCAGTGTTTTTTCTCCTCTGTTTTGCAGACAGATATCAGCTCACACCATTGAAATTATGGGAACTAATTGTAAGAAAAAATTACCTATCATTTCAAGATTTGTATATGTTCATATGCAGTTCTTCTTTCAACACTATTTACAGTTAAATTAGCTATAATGCAGCCATTTTAATATCTTTTTACACCTTAGAGGCTTAACGTGATGTCAACCTACTCTCTCTTTACCTCATGCTACCTTCCTCACTCCTGCTCGCCCACACTCACCTCCGCGTTGCCGTTCATTCAGGCAGAACACTGAGTCACAGATGTAAAGCCAGCACCAGAACCTGTAGTTTTGATCTCCTCCTTACGCCTCCTAAGAAGCGCATGAGTCTTACCCAGTTGCTGAACTCTGAACATGCATATGCGTCAGCTAATAGATGCTGTAAAGTCCCCCAGTTTAGATCTGCTCTTGTTCTCTGAGAGAACTGCATTATTTAAGACACAACTTTCTAAAGCTGGACTTGACAAAAGCTGGTATTTACAAAAAGTCAGACTTTGATTGGCAGCTTGATCACTGTGTGTTGCGAACTTTGTGTTATAAAAACATTATAACTTGATCAAAAAAGTGAATTTTACGTATCACTGCCCCTTTAAGCCATTCTCTTTCCATTTTGTAATTGTGTTTCCTCCCGAGCTTTTTGATAAAGTGCATTTTAAGCAGCACTTGTACCTTTTACGAATTCTGTTGAAACAGGTGATTATTTAGTTTTATAACTTTTTGTTATAATTACAGTATGCATCTTTTTAGTGTATTTGACCAGGTTTCTAAAATTGTTTCAAAGAGTAGGTACTTGGGTCCTGATCTACATGATCATTGAATGGGAAATTTGCGTACTTTAATTTTAGCAGGAATGTTCATGTTTTATGCACTGGAGAGTTGTAAGAGTTTTTGTCCTTGCCGCAGGTTTTCTTTCTTTCTTTTTTTTTCGGTTGACTTTTGCTGGGACTGTGATGTTCTTCTGTGCGGATCAGATCACAAAAACTCCTAAATCCGAAGCTAGTTCATCCATTCAGCCTCCGACACTTCAGCCTGTCTTGTTACTGACCTTTCTCTCTGCTAAGCTTTGCTGCTGCACTCTTGGAAAACTTTACTCAATGGAAAACGGTGTGCAACAGTAAATGTCAGCTTTCAGTGTTTGTCTCTCAATCAAAGAGCAACTAGGTATCTTTTGTTTTATTTTTTCATCCCTGCTGACATTCAGCAGTCATGGAGCAAGAAATCAATCATGGGAAAAAGCAGGAGGACCTTTTATTTATTTAATTTTTTTCTCAACAACCGCCACAATAAAATGATATGATGGTAGCCATAGCACCAGCTGGGTTTTGATAAAAGGGCGAGAACTGGGAAAAATGATTTCTATGGCTTAAAAATGAATCTTCTGCTTCCAAATATATCTTCTTTTGTTTCTTAAAGCACATATCATCAAATCATCCATCACAGTATGTCTGAGCTGTAGTGCTAAGTAGAGTCATATGCACACCCAGCTGGAAACATATTAAAATGTCAGAGTATTTTTACTCTTTATTAAGCTGAAATTACAGCATACACTCAGTTGAGGTTGCTCGGAGGGCAAAAACTACCAGTGAGAGTAATAAGTGGTTTATACATAAAAAAATAAAGGAAGTAAAAAAGACCATTATCTCTTAACTGCTTTGTTTTGTTGTAAGTATTCTAAATTATTAACATAAAAATGAGCCTCTTTACATGCAAAGAAATGCACTAATCAATATGTCTTTATTAAAAATGGATGATATGCTGGCATTATGTAGAAGATGCTGCTTACAGTGAGGAGCCCACGTTTTATTATTTGCAGACTTTGCAGTTTTCTTGAGATAAAAAGATCAATGCGAAGAACACTGGCTTGGTGTTTGACTGTTGTCTACAACATTTAGTTGGATGTTCCTTTCGTTTCTTTCTTTTTTTCACAGCCTCTGTGTGTTCTAGATCCCCAGACACATGTATTGAATTTTAAAAGGGAAGTCATGATTTCTGCTGATTTTGAGCGACTCAGATTTTTACAAATCTTCTTCCTGGGGATGCTAAGTGCCACGGCGATGCTATTTTATTTTGAGTGAATGGAATATTTCAAAATAAATGACCTTATTAGTGGAAATTATAGATTTGATGGAATTAATTGTCCAACACACAATTTGTCATGTCAGACTCTTCTGTGGTATCTTTTCGATATTTCTTAATCTTTCAAAAATTATTTTGAAATGAAATAATTTCTGTGGATTGTATTCTATTGTAAAAGAAGGAACATAATTTCCCCTAGTAAATGTACCAAGCCCAGTTGTAAGGGGCGCTAGGCTAGTCTACCAGCCATCATGTTTTTGTATTAAACATATGCTCTACCTGTAAAACCCTGGTGGCCAACCAGTCTTACAATACACTGGGGGAAACACTGGAACAAAACAACTTAAAAACCAAAATTTTAGCATTTTCAAAAAGTCTTGAAATTGTTCTAGTTAGTCCTGGGTGTTTGTATGAGTATGCTAACACTTCCATTAGTGTGACTGCTTCTGGTCTTGAGACTTAGTAGATTTTGGTTTTCCTTGGTGATTGTTATCTATAATCACTCTACATTACTTTTACTGTACACTGTGAGAAGAGTTTCATTTCATTTTCTGTCGTTTCATTTAATTTTAAGATTAAAAAAATAACCTTCAGTTGGTAGTCAATAATGATTGGCTGACTTTACCAAAACGGGCATAAATATTGTGTTTCAATATACCTGCTTGCTCTATGGCACTCCTAATTATAACACTGTACAGTAACTAATGTGACTGTTAGACAATTCAAGATTTTTGCTTCTTAGCTGCACAGAAAAGCATGTGTAGTTTTGTGTGTAATATTTCTGAGGGTCATCCGACGCTGCTATTATGATGCACATAAAGCATTCTTCACTGACTGAACATTCACTTCAACTTATTTTTCAAAACCTTTCCCTTCAGGGAAGTGAAAGGCTTTGTGTTATTATTTTCTTTTAACATGTACACTCTGAAAAAAAAAAAAAAAAAAAAAAAAAAAAAATATATATATATATATATATATATATATATATATATATATATATATATTTCAAGACTTTTCTTTGTGAAATGTTAAAATTATATTGGGAAATTGTATCTCAATTTCTACAGTTTTACTGAAGCAGATGTTCTTACTTTCACATGTAAAGCAGTGAAGTTTCAAACAGCCAAGTTTCTGGTCTTTTTTTTATAAGAACTAGTCTCTTATTGGGTGTTTGAAAGACATCTAGATTGTTAGGTTGGCTTATTACCGCTATCCCATCAAATGTTTGATGCCTTTGGGAACGTCACAGATCACACATTTTCTTTGTATGTGTTTCTCTTCTGGTTATGCTGTCTTTTCTGTGCGCTATAGATTTTTACTAGCCTTTTATTGTCTGTTTGTCTGTTAGCAAAAAATACAAAACCTGGCCAGATCATGAACACGCTGTCAGTCATTTCTGCCATGGATGATTAAAGCAACTTTTGATGCAGTTGATTACAAAAGAAATGACTAGATGGCTTTGATTATTGTCAGCCAAACAGCAGCTTCAAATATTTCTTTCACATCTTCTCTCTGGCTTATTATTGTGCTTAGACGGCTTTAATGTAGGGTTTCATTAAAACGAGAAGAATGTGGGTCCAGATTTCTACATCACGGTTAACTGTGTTCTGTGACAGTGGCGCTCAGCAGGACCGCTGAGCCACACCGCAGCAGGAAACAGAAACCTGTTTTTGACTTCTGATGGATTCCTTCTTTATTAATTAGACCAACATGCCTTCCATTGAGGAAACTGAGCCTGGAGACTCAGGGTCGGCTCTCCAATCTCTGAGGACGAGGTCGCCAAGGTGGTTAAAAAGCTCCTCAGTGGAGCTTCCCCAGCTCTACAACCTCAGCAGGGTTCTGGAGGGTGCATGGGAGTTCGCCCAACCGGTTTACATGTGTTTTGTGGACTTGGAGAAGACATTCGACCGTGTCCCTCGGGGAGCCCTCTGGGGGGTTCTCCAGGAGTCTGGGGTACCAGGCCCTTTGATATGGGCTGTCAGGTCCCTGTATGACCGGTGTCAGAGTCTGGTCCGCATTGCCGGCAGTAAGTCGGGCTCGTTTCCTGTGAGGGTTGGACTCCGCCAGGGCTGCCCTTTGTCACCGATTCTGTTCATTACTTTTATGGACAGAATTTCTAGGCGCAGCCGAGGTGTTGAGGAGATCCGTTTTGGTGGCCTTAGGATCGCATCTCTGCTTTCTGTGGATGATGTGGTCCTGTTGGCTTCATCAGGTCACGACCTGATGATCTGCAGCTCTCACTGAAGCGGTTCGCAGCCGAGTGAAAATAACCTACTCGTCAATTTCATTCAGGGTATTTTATTAATAAATTTAAAAAATATATTAATTATCATACTTAATTGGAGACAAGTGTGTCTATTAGGCTTGAATTTATTCAGACACTGGGATCTTTGGTTTATGATTCTGGTAGTGCCAAGATTCAACTAAAGAAACTAAATTTATTACTCATTTCATTAATTAAAAAAAATAAATAAAAATAATGAGCAAAACATTGATGCAGCTGTGGAGTAAAGGATGGGCGCAATAAAGTGAAAAGAAACAAAAAATTAAAGAAAAACTCAAATCATTCCATTCATGTCAATTCATTCTAAAAACTCCACCATAGTCAAGCTTTAATCAAAGTAAAATTCATTTCAAATATTATATGCATGCTTCCATCCCATATACTTTTAATACACTACTAATTTAGTAAATTACGAGTTAGTTAATCTCAGAAAGCTATTAGGATGCATAAAATATATTTATTTCAATCCTCCCTATAAGCATGCAGCATCATTTCAGTTCTGAATTAGGATATTTAAATTAAATGACCTGAATTATCCGACAGCAAACCACCAACTCATCACCACTGTGAACATCTTAGCAGCAGTGGATCCTCTTTGAAACTTAAAAATTAGCACTATGAATACAATTTGTACTTTTTTCTTTATCTCATTATGTCCTTCAGGTCCTTCTGGCAGCTGGATCAGACTCCAGTGTCAACCCCTGACCCTGAATAGAAAAAGCAAGGCTGCATAAATGAATATGTCACATGGAAAATTTGTCCCAGGTCTTGATGAGTGGCAGTGAAAAGGCCAAGGCGGCAGTGCAGACAATGACCTGCATCCATGTGAAGGAAACAGAATGATGTTCTGACAGAACCTTGAATAACCTCACCCTCACATCTTTTGACTCTCCCTAGATGTTGCTGAAAAATAGTTGCTTTCTGCCCTCGTTTACACGGTGTATTATTTATTTCTAGGAATACAACATATTCCTAAAAATAAATAACACATATAGACCCAAACCAAAGCAATCCCTCTCCGTCACTCTTTAATTCCCAAAGAGTCTACCTCGATTTCTCTACAGAGACAGTAATTCCCATGTTTCAGCTTATTTTGCTGTGCACTGGAGATTTCTGTGCCACTACATTTGTGCAGAGCATTTCCAGACATGTCCAGCGACGGCACGCAGCTGCGTCCAGTGATCACACAGAGACACATGCTATATCAACAAAAAGAGCACTTTCATATCAACCTGGCAAATGCAGCAGCACTGTGCAGTGGGACGTTGTTCATTTCTGACAAACCATAAAAACATGGATTCAAAGCTCACATCAAGTAAATAAATAAAAAAGTAAATAAATGAACTAGTCTAAAATATTCAAATATTCTTTTTAAATTGGTGATTAATTTTGGTTACTTTGAATATCAGATTATTTATTTTATTTAACTCGTTCTGAAAAGATTAAAATAAGAAATTTCAATGCTCTTACTTAAAAGTATTTCAGAAACAAAATCTAAAACAGTGACAGACACCAGCTATTTTGGCTACAATTTTAGCAACTTCAACTCGTTCTCTCTGTGTTAACCTGAATTGACATTACAAACATTTTGCCTTTTTAGCAGCTTGTTGCTGAAAAGGGAAATCAAACTCAAGTTTCCCTTAATTTTCCAAGGAAACGTTTGGATGAATATAATAGTATAAGTTTCTGCTTGCTTTTATTTGACCACAATAATAAATTATTCGCCAGCAGGTTGTTAACCGAAAAGGTTTAGTCAACAAAACAGAAGAGAGTCCTTCAAATGAGACAAAAAACCCCAAAAAACAGCAACAAATATTTAAACTGAAATAAGACTTCTTCATACAGTAGTATCTTTTACACCTTACCAAAACATCAGCCTGTTTTTCTGATAGCATCTTAATCAGCTTAACTCATCAAGCTTGTGCACAAAAACCAGGATTTTGATGTTGGCTCCACTTTGCTCTCACTGACTACATTAAACTGAACTGACTAATAGGTGGTGAAGCTAATTGTTTCATTTAAATTGTTTTATTCCATTTAAAACCCATCCACTTTGCATCTGTGTCGGAGTTCTCATACTTCTGATGCTTTTTGAATATTTTATACTTCTGATAAGAGCAAATTAATTTTTTATCCTCCTCACCGCAATACAGCTAAAACATGATCACAATTACACGTTAAATACGAGTACAATTACACACTAAAACACTGTAATGTTTAATTTATCATATACTAATTTTATTCCCTCATATTTAATGCTATTGGGTCTCAGAAGTTTTGTTTTGAGATAAAACAAGTTAAAGCAAAAGAATGTTGGTACATTTTTGCTTCTTTATTCTAAACTAATTTCATTACATTTGGAATGAACTGGAAGTTCAACATTTTTCTATATTGAATTAAACTAATAAAAAGCTGTTGGCTTTTTAAAAAAAAATAATGCTATTGGGTCTCAGAAGTTTTGTTTTGAGATAAAACAAGTTAAAGCAAAAGAATGTTGGTACATTTTTGCTTCTTTATTCTAAACTAATTTCATTACATTTGGAATGAACTGGAAGTTCAACATTTTTCTATATTGAATTAAACTAATAAAAAGCTGTTGGCTTTTTAAAAAAAAATTTATGAGTGACATGTCTAACTATAATTTTGGCCTCTATCTTTTAAAATCAAAGAACAAAGTTGGTCACACATAAGAAGGAGGACTAAAATAAAACTGAATAAGATGAATGTGGTGAAACACTAATGGGGTTAGGTCACGGGACACAGATGCTCTGCAGACAGATCCGGCTTCAGTGAAATCAGGTTGCCATGCTAACCTGCCCAGCTACAGTAAATAATGAGCTTCAGCTGGGTGAGAGGGATGAGAGGAGGGAGGCTGCAGGGTGGTGGTGATGGTGCAGGGAGGTCAGCTCACTCTTCATTAGGCTGTAATTGAATTTCCGCAGCCCGTGCAGGGAGGATGTTCAGCTCTCACTCTCCCTGCAGGGGAGAGCTGGCTCGCTCTGGCTTCCCAACCTCCCCGATACTTTCAAGGTTAGCTCGGCTAATGGACTACTTTCTCCACGGATTTCTCCGCTCGCCATCTGTCATCTGCATGTCTGACCATGTAGGTGAGCAAGTACACGCTCCATTATGTGATGGCGCCGAAATGGAAGACAGCCGGGCGGACACACTTCAGAACAGCAGAAGGCCGTGTCTGGGCCGCGCAGCAGCTGAAACGCACTCAGGTGGCGACTCAACAAGGGACCTCCAGTGTCCCAGTGAAGGATGCAAACACCAAGATGTGGTGAAGGACAACTATTTAAAACCTGATGAAAAGAAATGCAAAATAGATTAAAGTTCCTGAATTGATTTTAAAAGAAAGAGATGGAAAAAACATTACAAAATTTTGGTTTTTATCAAAATGGTTAGGGCTGGCCGAGCCAGTTATTTTAGTAATTGATTATTCTGATGATCAATCGATTCATTGGATTACAAAAAATTGGCATGTTCTGCAGATTTTTCATCTAACCATTCAAGCTTTTTTAAGCAGTATTAGAAATACATGAAAATATTCTTAGAATTTTTTTTTACATTTTTAGATTTAGATGCCTAAAATTCAATCATACTACAATTATTAAATCATTTACAGTTAAATATACTTCTTAGAATTAAAAATGTGTAATCACTGATTGCAGATCTTTCAAAAGCCTCACTTTGTTTTTTGTTTTTTTTGGCAACAGTGGGACTATTGTTGACTTCAAACATGCAGAAGGGAACAGTTGTTGATTTTAGACCTTTGCTGAAGTAGATAAGATCGGTGGATAAGATCTGCTTCACATTTTAAGTATCAGCCAGTAACGGATCTCCCGAAATTAAGGAAATCTGTGTCGGTAAATTGTCTGGCTGATAAATCGGTTCACCCTGCATCTAACATCATCATGTGAAAAGCTTATCCCTTTCTTGGCTTACCGTTTTAAGCAAAGGTTGCTTAAAAATTGTTTGCTTTTTTTCTTTGTTTTTCTGTTTGTTTTTAGCAGATTTTAGTAGCAGTAACAGTGCTGCTTGAAGAGTTCTGGGTTAAACAGATTTACACACAAAGGTTTTCTTCCATCTTAAATGTAAAATGTATATATTCCTGCTCTGAGGAATCAAGCCATTAGATTATTAAATTAGCTGACGATTACCTTAATAACTGCATAACCCGATAAAACCGATTAATTGTTTCAGTCCTGGTTGTGGTACAGCAGTCGGGCCTGTAAACAGTGGCATTACTATTATGATTTGTAATTACATAAATGAAAATCTATTTTTTAAAAAAGGCCATATTACATCTCCAAGATGTTTTCTCCTTAGACATTCGTTGATATCTTAGACTTCAAATCATTCAGGTCAGTGTCCAAATGGTTTGAAATTTGATTGAATTCCTTTTAGAATTTTGATTAAAATCACATTTATTAATGGTTTGCTTCATCTGTGTTGTCCTCCTTTAACCTTCCCATACAAAGTGCTGCTTAATCTGTTGTTTTAATTGCAGATGAATTTAATCACATTAGAAAATAATTGTGTTTAAATTAGTTTATTTACTCTAATTAGGCTTGAACTGAATGTGTTTAGTTCTCGGTAAATTGCTTTCAGTCGACTGATTGTGAGTCGGTGTTACATATACATGCTGAGGGAGATTAAATCTGCTTTGTATAATGTGGTCGGAAATTTCTCTGATTTTCTTAAAACTGTTTAAAGAAAAAAACAAAACAAAACGCTTCCCAGTTGTGAGCTTGTTTTTTTTTTTATCCCATTTTTTCCATTTATCACAACTTGCTTCCGGTGCCTCACAAATGTTTGAGGCACCGAATATACTAACTATACTCGCTTATTAAATGCTCATGTGCAGTTATTTTCTCCATTTTCCTTAAACTGATCACATTTAGGTTTTTGTTTTTACCTTTAAATCACTGAAATAGACTAATGTGATTAACTAGACAAAGTACTGATAATCTACATTCAAAATAATTATTTAATTTGTTTCAACGCAAGTTTAAATGTGGTAATTCTCAAAATAAATACGTTGTATATTTATTTCAAAGTACACCATAGTACAGTATGCCATCCTATCATAAAAAAATACTAATCAGTCTCAAACTTAAAATGTGAGATTTACAGTTAAGTTAGGTAGTACTGTTTTAATCCTGAGGAAATTACATGGTAGTTTGAATAATATTTTGTTAAAATATTATTAATATTAATATTATTATTGGGCTTCAGAGTGGTGTGGTTGGTAACACTTCTGGCTTTCAACAAGAAGATAGTGGGTTTAAATACCAACCTGGGGTCTTTCTGAAAAGAGTTTATATCTCTATGCATGCATGAGTTAATAGGTCTGTCTAACTTGTTCTTTGGTATGAGTGTATGCATTGCTGTTTTTCTGGTATGTCACTGTTTTCTGCAATGGACCGGTGACCTGTCCATCTTTAGCCCAGTGACCGCTCAACGCTGTAAGGATGAGCAAATACTTTAATGCATAACTAGCCTTATCAATTGCTCCATCTGCTTTAAATGAAAGTTACAAACTGCAGCTTCAAACAGAAGTTTTGAAATCAAATTTCCAATGGCATTCTAATTTATTGAGGTGCACCTGTAATCACAGTGTTGGTGGCCTCTGTTTTTTACTACATCATCGATGCTGTGTCAGACCTGTCCATGGTGTTCCTGTCCCCTCATCCAGTAGCTGCGTTTCCAGTGACCATGCACTTGTGCAAATTAGAATTGTGAAAATAAATTTGCTTAATGGAAACATTACAATTTCTACAAAGACATCTTTGCGTAAGTAGAAAGAGAGAATTAGTTTATTTCACAAAACTGCAATGGAAACACTTCTGTTCAAATCACACGAGTCACATGATCAACAGTCACATGTAATATTACAACTGGCAGAAAAGACAAAGGAGATGACAGGAAGTGGTTGGAGGATGATGGTGTGGCATGTTTTTTGACATCTTGTGAACAAACCTATTGACATCTGATTTTAATTGTGTTTCTTCTTACTATACTAGAACAATATGGATCATCTTCAGACAAATTGTGATTTAACTGTGTTTCCTGAGTTGATTTTTGTCATCCAAAGCCATATTTTTATCACCAGAGTGAAAGCCAGTGCTCTACACAAGAAATCATGTTAACATGTTTAACAAGTTTTATTGATTTTTTTTCACCCGTTTAATTGAAGTGCACTTTGGAGATCAGAACTGCTCCACTTTGTGACGGATCTAACTTTATTAACAACTGTAAGTGTCCAAACACGCAATCAGAGATTAACAGAGTGATGGAGGATGCCTGTCATGTTACAGCGTTCTGTTTTGGTTGCATAAAATAATCATTTGTATTATTGTTTCTAGTTATATCAAAAGTGGAGCTGCTCTCCGAGGAGTGCCACTAGCATTTTACAACAGAAACAAGTGACCTTCTTTGTGCTTAATTGGAGCAATCCTAATACCAAAACCGTAAACATACGTTCATGAAAATAAGAGAGGAGAATTACAAGATGGATGACTTAAGAGACAGGGAGGATGTCTGGGCTGTTCTTCTTTTTAAATAGCTTTCCCTGGAGATCGCAGGGGCCACTTTAGCTGTTTGGTAAATTGGAAACGGGAAGAATCATTAGAAAATAGTTGCATGTCAGCTGAATGCACCGATTTGAGTCAAATGGAAACTGGTGTTTTATTATTCAGGATGGATGTTGGGGTTGTGCTTGCTGCATGAGCCGTCTACTGATCTGCAGACAGCGGACGGCCTTGATGAATGAAAATTGGTGTTAATGATCACCGAGCCTCCGTGTCCCTTGTTTTCGTGGCCACTTTTCTCTTTCTTTAATTCGCCTTCTGCACTGTGCTTTAGCTTCCCTGCTTTGTTTTGCTTTATTTACAACGTCCCTGATCCTGGGCTCAACAATAAAAATGTCCCAGTTTCCAAAATGCTGTGTGGATCTTAAACTACAATTACCTATTGATTCCAGGACACAAAGAAGAGATGGGGACAGAGGGAAACGAGTGGGCGAACAGAAAAAACAAAAACACACCTCCTACAGAGAATCAATAGACAGGAGAATCAAAGTTTTATAGCTTGTAGCAATCACAACTAAGCATAAAAATTTTACCCAAAGCAAATTAAAAGTTGGCATTTGTTTTTTCTTGTGAATCCCTCAATACTCGGTTCATATGTTCGGTCATTACGATGTGGGTGGATTCAGAGAATAACTAAACACTTAAACACAAACGAAAAGCATCTTTCTGCAGACGAGACCTATCCTGAACCCTGATTTTGTTAGTGTAGCTTATTTCCACCGGTTTTCACACACTCCCTCTGCCTTCAAAGATCAGAAACTACAGCGACATGTTTGAGGGATCAAAAGTAGCAAGAGCGACGTCTGTGTTGTGCGTTTCTGTTTCGACTTACCCAGCCGCCTTCAGCTTGGGGACGTCTGGGAGACGAGCGACTGATGCTGTGTGTGAAGACAAAGGAATCTGCCTTAGCATCAATATGTAGTGTCATGTTTTCTACAACATCTGGAAAAGTTTAGGATTTAACTAATTTCCAAATCTGAATAACAAAAAACAAAACAAAAAAACTTATAAAATTAAAAAACATGGAAACATTTTAAAATTCTTTCCTATTTATGAAATTTGTGTCAGTCTGCCTAGTTTTCAAACTTTTGTCATCATTTGGCTGTTCAATCACTCTATCAACTCCGCTTTATGGATTACATTAAAACAATATTTAGAAATGCCTATCATGATTTAATAACAGACTGTCATATCTATAATTTTAAATTATAGAATTTGGTTGTAAGAATTTGTAATTTTAATCTGATAAAAAAGTGTAGATACCTGCAGTTTGCATTAATGAGGGGTGAAGTGATGCTTTATACTTTTGCTCACCTGCATGTTGCTTTCTGATGCTACATCCATTCATAACCGTGTGTTGAGCACCCCTGCCCTACTGTAAGTTATATATATATATATATATATATATATATATATATATATATATATATATATATATATATAAAACAATGAATTAGTAGTTTGAAAGCTGTCAGCTATGCCCTCTTTTAATTATTATTAGCAAAGCTTGCATTATGTTACCAGATTTTATTTGGACAGTTAGGGTTATTTGTTGTTGTTTTAGTCAGAAGTTAAACATCTTGGAAACAATATCATATAAAGTTTGTTTCCATCTGTCAAGATATATATTTTCTTCATTATCTACAAGACTTTAGAAAAACAGAGTTAGATGACAAAGAATTGCACGAAATAATAAAAAGGGAATCATGCAAGTCTGGTGTAGTTGACTTTCAGAACAAAATAAAACCTGCTGTGAAAAATGATTTGCAGATCTGATTGCTTTTAATCTGTGTCCTCTCTCAGCAGGGGTTTCCAGCAGTATCAATGAGAAAACTTGAACTCTCGGGTATAACTTGGAAGATGGCTGTTCACACTGAAAATGATTGTCAAGGACTAACAATGCCCTAAGGGATACTTTTACAGCTGGCGACAGCAGCAGCTGCTTGACTGGATGTTTCCTGTTGATTTTGACTGAACACAATATCAGTGCTGTCATGTTAGCAGTGACTAACAGTCACTATGTCTCTTCTTACTGGTTTTATGAAGGCAGTTTAGTTGCTTTTTCCTCTGTCGTGTCACTTTTTCCACCTCGTGGAGCCTTTGCTTTGTTCTATTGTCAGACTCCCCAAGTGTCATTTTTCTTTTTCCAATCCTGTTCTTGTATTTAACCTTGTATTGCTTGTAGTTTTGGTCAAACCCTACTGTCTAGATAGAGCACCTTAGGGGACCCCCAAACATCCAAACCATTAAACTGCTGTCAGAATAAGAGCTTTTCCTAACTGTATCCATTCACACATATTTATCATGTTTTCCTCATGAGGGCAATTAAATTTAAAACAAACAGAGAAGAGAGAGGCTTTCCTGGGATAAACGTATTGATGCACAGATCTGAGACCACATAGTTGATACATTCTTCATTAGACTGAAAAGTGCACAATGGATTCCTTGTCAGATATACATTACACAGATAGAAAAGGGGCCTGTAAAGGCTTGATGTAACTGGTTAAAATAGATAAAAGTATATAAATTTTCAAGTTCAGTCAAATCTGATTAGTCCAAAGTCTAAAAACGGACAATTAGGTTTGAAGAACAGCACTCCTTTTCTGCAGGTGCTGGTGTTGTGAATGCATGCAGAGACATGAAACCTCCTGCCCTCTTTTCTTGCTTATCAGATTAATCATTTCGTGATGTGACGGTGAGGCACACGTATGTAATACATCACTCCGGACAGGGTTGGTAGCTGCATAAGGGAGGTGCTTTTGGTGTAATGTGGGAAGTGTTTGTCTGTATCTAGGGGAAAAAAGAACTCCTCAAACTGCCTTTTTCTTCTTTTTAATGACAGTTGTTAAAAAGCAGCTCCACATGCTTGGAGCCTGGCATTCGGCAGAACAGGAGGATGTGTGATGGAGTGTGCAGGAGCAGCTGAATGTTTTGGAGCAATAAACTGGAAGCTTGGCTTCTTGCATACCTTGCCAAAGCTTCTGGGAAGCAATCCAGGCACCTTGGAAAGGTGATTTGGATAGAGTATTGGTTCCACTGTAATTTCAGCTTAATTGAATCTAAATCCCCCTTCGCACCTCCTCCCATCAACCAAGAAGGTCTAAAAAATATTCTGCAGGGCATGTTGATTGCATCTATAAATGAAAAGTCTAAGTGAACTTGTTGCAGGTGCAATAAATTTTCAACATATGCATGGTAAAATGATAACCATGACTACACGCTGAGGGATAATAGTGGATATTTGGGTGTTGGTAAACGGGACCTGTGGCAGTGACCTGGATGTCACTGATGTCCGATTCCTCCTTGTGTCCTCGATTCTGCATTCTAACAGTGAATGATATGCATGCCAAAATCAGCCGCTTCTCATTAAAGTGATTTATTGCCTCGACAGTTTTTTTGTAAACCAGACAAGCTTTATTCCAATTTATTCCAGTCAAATTAACTGTTCATAATTAGACACCGCAACCTTTCGTGCTCCCCAATCATTTCCTGAATGGGCTTTACATGCAACGCAAATGTTCGTTGTTTAATCTCCCCGCCTGTCATTAGGAAATGTTTCTTAAAAATCTACCCATGGAGGGTAAAAGTTGAGCTTGAATCAATTTCCTAATGGTTAATAACTAATGGGCTGATTTATTGCCATGTTATGAAGGTGAAGGCCCGTCTTGGTGTGACTCTAACCCTGTGGAGCCCTTTAGACATTATTTCAACGTTATAATAGCAGCGCATTAAACCTACAGCGAGTCAATGGGATGTTAGATATGTGAAGTTGAAGGTTTTTTTAAGGTGATATTGAACTTTCACTGGATAGACATTTAAAATTAAGTTCAGTGAGGTCACAGTTTTAGTTTTATTCATAAAATATGTAAAATAAGGTCACTGACTGACAACAAAGGTTGAACAAGATGTTACCCACTCAGCAGAAACAGTTTCATTTAGATTTTGCTTAGTTTGGATGGTTTGTATCAGGCCATTGTCTCGCATATGAAGCATACTTCTTTCAACACAATGCACCTGATTTTCGAGAAACTGTAATGCAAAATCATGATGTTTGCACACTGGACAGCTGGACGATATGATCACCCAACCTCATGCCAACCCAAAATGCCAATGCTAATTTCCTATAAAAATGCTTTGCCATAAAGCATCTTGGGGTCTGGGGAACTTCACTGAGTATGTTGCTCTACTACAACATTATTTGACTCTTACCAACACTTATGCTCCTCCTAAATGCGTGTTCTCCTACTACATCATATCTATGTTGTTTGTGTACATGTGCACAAAATTTTTCCACCAAACTGGAAAATTTCCTCTTGATACAAAACTCGGTGCGTAATTTATAGTTATTTTGCAATTAGGTACATACAAAATATTCTTTATCCATAAAACTTTTATGACTGAAAAGTGACAGAGTTATTCATGCAATATTTTGCAAATGTAATTGAAGTAGTTACAAAGTTTTGAGTATTTCATTTTAAACCAAGTAAAATTGGCTAAAACCTAGGGTTTTGCTATTTTTCCAATGATTTGGTACAGGCACAAATGTTTGCCTGTCAAATCATTTTACTAGAGTAGTTGAGGTTTGAGTCAGAGCCAATAACAGTTCCTTCTGCTCCAACTGCCAAAATACCTTGTTCAGAAGGAACAACTTGGACCAAAACTTGCCAGTTTGTTATTTTCAATAGCAGAGAATAGAAAAACAAAATATATGTCTTCGTTTTGTTGCCAATTAAAGTTTTAATTTGAGCAACATTCTCAGACGTTGCTTTGAATTTTGTTTAAAATGCTGACAGTGTTTGAAGATGAACAAATTAAGTTTTTTTTTGTTTTTTTTTAACAGTGCCATGATGTTTCAGAAACTAACTGATTCAAAAGTATTCTTGCATATTTCCAAAATTTTTTCATATTACAATCACTGACCTCAATGTGTTTCTTTGTGATTTCATGAGATGGTGCTACACAAAGTGGAGAGTGTCTGTGAAGAGCCTGTCCTCTGACTCTATAATTTGTAAAACCACTCACAGCTAACCCATGCTTTCTTTTTCTTTTCCTCCACTTCACAAAAAAAAATCATTGATTTGTGTGGTTCAATCACATAAAACACAAATAAAATACATAGTTTGTGACTGTAACATAAGAAAAATATGTAAAAGTTGAAGAATTCAGTATAATTTTCTAATTTGCCCAAAGCTGCTTTTATGGATGCACAATATAAGGCAAACTTGTATTATGCTTTAGGATCGGTGAATGATGCAATAACTACATGACTTGGGGTAAGATGATTAAAAAGTGGTAATGTTTTTTCTGCCCTGGGCTCATAGCAAACATATGTCCCAGATAATGGCTGGTGCCTGGCAAAAATTCAATAATTTCATTTGGTTTATTGAAAAGACCTCTGTCATTCATCTGCTGTTTTTGGTACAGAAACAACTTACTTGTGTTTTTTATGACTGAACCACCTTACCACCTCCGTAACATGCATTGACCAAGTTACACCAAATATAGAACAGACATACATAGTCTGAATGCTTGTTACTGAAAGAAATAGCCAATATTAATTGTTCTCTTAGTGATATTGCAGTGAAAACTAATCTGTGATATGTTGTGCAGCCTTACTTGATCCCATTAGAGAGACCAGAGCTGATAGCTGAACAAAGCTGAAAAAGATGTTATTGCAAACCGTCCTTCAACCACCTTTCAGTGTCGAGTCAAATTGCGAGAAACATTACCCTTCTCTTGTACTTTGTAACAGTACTTGAATGTGGCCATACAACACATCTTAGTTCCAAGGGGAGTGACTCAAAGTACTCTTTAATATAGCTGTCCAAATTCTAAGTAAACTGTCATCTGATGTTTCTCAATATAATCCTGTAGAACTGGATGCTCTGTTTTCAGCATTAACAAGTATTTAATGACAGTTGAACAGCCTAAAGCTGAAACCTTGATGTCATGAACAGGTTTTATAATCACTGTGATAATTAATGTTTCTCGGTTTTCAAGGAAATCTGTTTATATTGCTCATGTAATTGGTTTTAATTAAAGACCTCTCAGTACAAGCCAAATCCCGTAAGAGACCATCAAGCGTAACCAGTAGAGGTCTTTGTGACAGTGTGGTAGTTTGATGGACAGTATCCCTCAGTCAGGTCCTGATTTCTGTTCTCTTCTAATTCACTTTGCTAAGGTTTAATAACATCTGACTGGACCAACTCTTGTCTGAACACTTTTGATTTGTGGCTTGTTTGACTCGAGGAGAAGGGTTGTCATTTACTGAGGGTCATTAAATAATTTTCAGGAGACAGAAGAGAAAGAAGAATGGAGGTTAGCCAGAGTAGATCCTTGTGGGTTTTGGCTGCTCTTCTTCCTGCTTTTGTCTGTCAGCTTTGGGATCCAGTTCAAATCGGTCCAAGTCATTTGTAGGCAATGAAAATGACAGTCAGATTCAGATCCAATTAGTTCAGTTCAGTCCCGGGTGGGGGGGATGACATGTTCACATACACTTCAGAAAGTATGTAGCTGTGCCCCTACTGCAGTAGCTATTATTATTTTATTTTATCATATACATTGATATAACAAATAAATAAATCACAAGAATGAAAGCACGCAGAGCATGCGCATTGCTCTTTGATTGCTTTTGTCACCTGTCATGTGGCAGACATTATAGACATTACTTTGTGCTGTCTGGCTTCATGCAGTGGGAGACACGATGAGAACAGTCACCATGTGCTCCTTGTGCTTGGTTACTTCTTGCTTGTTGCTCCTTGGTCAGTGTTCCTAGTTGAACACTGACCAAGTGTTTACAGTTAGTGCATTGCCGTAATTGTTATGTTTAATGGTGCAGACAGTGGTGGTTGCTGACATGGGCGATGTGGTGTTATCTTGTTAGCATGAGACCACCGAAGACACAGAGATGGAAGAAAGCAGAACGAAGAGTTTGTTCTGCTTTTAATATTGGTTAAATTTACTTAGAGTATTAAATACTCTATGTGAATGTGAATCTCTCAGATCAATTTGAGAAGCAATTTTGACCATATTTTGCATTTTATTGTGTCATGAGTGCAGGGCACTGGTCTTGATCTTGACTCACTCTCGCCTTCCCTCGGTCTTGGTCTTGTCTTGGTCTCGGGTTAGTTGGTCTCGACTACAACACTGCCAGTGACCACTGGAGATTGGCACATAAACTCTTAATGTACCTGTCTCTAATGACACAAAATAAGAAAACTATTTTATGTGTCATGTGTTACACAATCAGAAAACAGAGTTTCTAATTTAATAAGATTATAAGGTTTTATAAGATTATTTATAAAGTTTTGAAATATGTCAGTTCAGATAATTGATTCAATCAAATTAGATTTTCTCAGACCACAACTTAAAACAAAATAATAATAAAAAACTGAGAAATTGAATTTGACTTTAGAAACTCCGGTTACAAATTAGAGTAGGTAGGGAAGAAGATAAAAGGAATTATTACCAACACATTTTTCCTTTAGATGATCAAAACTCATAAATAAAGCAGCATTACCAGTGAATTTTTCAAAGATGTTTTTTTATAGGCAGTTTAACTGTTTGAAGGCAATGAATGTTTACTCCCTCTGAGTAACTGTCCAGATCAGCCTTGAATGCAGTTAAACAGCTTATTTTCCAAGAGGCAGATGGATTATAAGACACCGCTGACACATAATTATTTTTCAGGTGGAGAAAAGTCTTTTTATTTATTTATTTTTTTTCGGATGCATCTGAGTTGTGTTTACCCGTGATAAACAGATTTGTGTGTGTGTGAAAGCATTCTTGGCTGGTTGGTTTGTACCATATGGTGTCTCATCAAGACTTTTGCCAACAAAGATGGAATTAAAGGCACATTAATTTCAGCAAGATGTTGAGGATTGAAACGGAGGCTGTGAAGCAGATGATGGATGGAATCACATGGGTTCAGACAATGCATGTTATGGATGGGTTGATGGCGTTCCAAATAGTTAAGATTGGTTTGATGAGTATGGACAGCTTTGGAACGGCCTGTGACTGCAGTCGCATTGTGAATAAAAGCTCGCGCTCAGATTTCACTTTATCTTTCTATTGACTCATCAGAATGTGCTTGACATTCAAACAGAAAGATTTACAAGCCCCATTTGCCACCGAATTGATCTGTCAAAGGCAGCTTTGATGGAATATGGAGGAAAGTAAACATGCATTTATAGTTTTCATTTGACTGATTGATGTATTTTTTTCATCCTTTATCTACTGTTAGGTTTTCGCAGATTTTCTGTTTCAGCTATATAAGCTCTTCCTTTGCTCTTGGTCTTGTTCTCCAAGCCGTTGGTTGGACTTAAATAAACTTTCTGTTTCTGTGGACTTGAGTAATCTTCCCTCTGACAAAGAAAAGTGAGGAGATTATCTGAGGACATAGCAGCTATAATTCCCTTGTGGTGCATTATGAATTTTGGTAAAATGATGAGCATCATAATTTTTAGAGGAAGCGGTAGATTTTGCCAAGAGCTTTATGGCTCGCACATGTTAGGAGGGGTTGATTTAATCCTTTCTTTCATCACTCACAGTTGGACTCTGACTCTTGAGGCTAACATTCTGTCTAATGACTGCAGTAAAGATAGAAAAAGTGTTGAAAAGTAAACGAAGTAAGAAATTTTTCTCAGTTAGGGTGAGTGTGTCATGATATAGAGGCCTAAAGGGGAAGGGTTCAGTCTGCCGCATGTGGCACAGGCAGATGTCTTGCTTCACAGTGATGCCTAATGGCTTTCTTTTGATCTTGCTTTGTGAGGGCATGTTTGAGGACAGCTTTTAAAAGCGTCTCTCGTTTTGTGTCAGTAGGTATTAATTTACTGGAAGCCATCTGAATTAATCTGATGGTTCTGCCCTCATGTTTTCTCTTCCAGAGCACCTCAAAGTGGCGCTAGAAGAGTACATGCTACGCCTGCCGAAGGTTCGCATCCTGAGGACGAAGAAGAGGGAGGGTCTGATCAGGACTCGGCTGCTGGGAGCCGCCGCCGCCACAGGGGAGGTCATCACCTTCCTGGACTCTCATTGTGAGGCCAACGTCAACTGGCTGCCGCCTCTGCTGGGTGAGCAGCACACTTTCACCTCCATCATATTGACTGTAATTCAATGTACATAAATCAAGATGCAAAAGATTGCTGGTCAGAAAGGGTGCCGGACAACTAACCTGAATGACTTAACAAGGATTTAGCTTTTTAATAGAACAGAACCTCATCGGGGACATTAGGGAGTATTTTTCTTTTGCGTTTGTCAGACTCTACTGACCTCAGCTAACATGTTGGAGGTTAAGGTTCATGGTGTGCATTTCAAAATGAACTTTACTCTTAGGATTTTGGTTCAACTGGATTGAAATACGTGGTGGGTCAGATCATCTACTTATTGCTTATAAGATCCAACCATCCATCCATCCCTCCATTGTCTGCCACTTATCCGGGGTCGGGTCGTGGGGGTAGCAGCTTAAGAAGGGAGGCCCAGACCTCCCTCTCCCCAGCCACTTCTTCCAGCTCCTCCGAGGGAATCCCAAGGCGTTCCCAGGCCATCCGAGAGACATAGTCCCTCCAGCGTGTCCTGGGTCTTCCCCGGGGTCTCCTCCCGGTGGGTCGTGCCCGGAACACCTCACCAGGGAGGCGTCCAGGAGGCATCCTGACCAGATGCCCGAGCCACCTCAACTGGCTCCTCTCGATGTGGAGGAGCAGCGGCTCTACTCTACTCCCTCCCGGATGACTGAGCGTCTCACCCTATCTCTAAAGATGTTGACTTAAAATGATAAAAAAACAGCATTATAACTGCTCAAAACATAACACTTTCATACTATGAGCTTCTCATATTTGTATTATTCCATCACACTCACGTTTCACGCACTAATGTCAACAATTGCAGTTTACTGAAATTTGTGCCTTTTCATCTGAGTTTATTCAAATGTGTTCTGTTCATTTCTCTAATCAAAACCAGATCAAATTTTTTCCTTTGATCATTAAATAGTCACTTTTCAAGCTTATTGTTTTGAACTTATTGTTTTTATATGGTCTGTAAAAATCTTTCATTATGTTAAAAAGATGTGAAAAGAGTGAGAGTCTTGAAATTTTCTGAGAAAGCGCTGAAGGATTCTGGGTTTTCTGGGGGAAAAGAATAAAAGTTTAAGGCCCTGTCACATTGAATACACATGTCATACCTCAAGGCTTCATCCATATTTTATTTTGCCAAGAATTCTGATTTTTCCAGGCCATGGTAATCCTAAGTGCTTCATTAGAAAGTGAATGGACCTACTTTCTGGTTTCTAGATTTTTTCTTTTTTTCCTTTGATCTAAAAATGCTGAAAGGAAAAGCAGTTGCACTCTGATCTGTGGTATACCATTTACAATAAATGAACCAAAGGGTGTTTTTCTTTCTGAAAGTATTGATTCTTTTAAGATTTACTTCTTTATTCTCATAGCATTCATTGTGTTTGGGTGTTTGAATCAGCAGAGAGATGGCTCTCTATCAGCTCCCAGACATCTGCAGTCAGTGAAAAGGAGCAGAGAGCCGGCTTGTTTTTCTTCCTTAAAGCTCTGAAAGCAAAAAGCCAGTCTGTTGCTATTAACTGTCTGCCAACATGAATGCATTCTCCTCTGACCCCTCAGATCGAATCGCCCAGAACAGGAAGACCATCGTTTGCCCGATGATAGACGTCATCGACCACGACAATTTCGGCTACGAAACGCAGGCGGGCGATGCCATGCGAGGGGCTTTCGACTGGGAAATGTACTACAAACGAATCCCCATCCCTCCGCAGCTGCAGAAGCACGACCAAAGTGAGCCGTTCGAGTGAGTGGAGTTATTTTAGACACATCTCGCAGTGGTTTTTTTCATAGAAATATTCTTCACAATTATCCGATTATGTCACCAATGCATACATCTGTGGGACAAGTGGGGGTGGCGGCCTTTCATCTGGGCTTTTTGTCAGCTTTTCTCTGTTCAAGTACACAGTTACACCTGCACCGTGCACGGCTGCTCCAAAGCTCACATCAGAAGATGAATCCTTTTACATTTATCCTTTTCAAAAGCGCATTAAGATTTTTTAGGCTTTTGGAAAAGGATAAATGCCAAAATGATGTTTTTTTTGTTTGTTTGTTTGTTTTTTTTTTTTTTGTTTAAAAAATTAAGAGGTAAAAATCCCTGCTGCTTATTAATGTAATTTGCCGCAGCTTGTCAGTAAATCAGCTGAAAGCTCAGTACACAGAACATGGATGTATGGGGAGGTTTCTGCTTTCTTAACATTTTTGCACTCAAAGTTGTTCAAACTAACAACTTCAGGCTCCTTATTTCATGTACTTTCATATATTATGAGGTACTGTTCTAGCTTGGAGTCAGACTAATCAGAAATATGTAAATTTGTTTTGATCATTACTGAGTGCAGTTTGGGATTTCTCAGAAGTTTTAGAAGGAGTCTGACGAAGTTTTTGTAGGTCACCACAGCTACACTTAACAGCTGTGTAAAACGTAGCTGTGGGCCTTTATTTAACAGCAGGGATGTCATCTATGTGTATTTATAAAATCAATCCGTCCATGCATACTCGCTCGCTCGCTCGCTCGCTCTCACTCACTCACTCACTCACTCACTCACTCACTCACTCACTCACTCACTCACTCACTCACTCACTCACTCACTCACTCACTCACTCACTCACTCAAACAAACATAGAGTTTTAGGTCTTCTAAAGTAAAGAGTGAATGAAAAACCACCATCTTCATCAGATATCTGCAATTATTGCTTTAAATGCAGAAGAGCAGCAACTCCATATGGAGCATTAGCCCTCATATAACCTCTTCATCAGTAAAACATAGACAAATAGCTGGAGCTTGAGAGTCAGCTCATGTTATTCCAAAGCCTACCCTTGCTTTAAACTGGTGCCATATTATTTCTTATCTTGTAGACTCCAGTGTTCTACTCCGTCAGGATAGATTCATTCCTATATAATCAATATGTAAGGTTCACCTGACCATGTGGGAGTGAATGTTCATTGCCCTACTCACAGTTTATACGCACCTTTAAGTAGTTAGAATTATTGTGGATTGTGTCTCCCACTTTGGTTTGCTACAACCTTAAGTTTAAGAAATGACTTTGTAACTCCTTCCTTTCAATTGATCTGTTGTTCTACTTTTTTTTTAGTTATTTGCTTTTTGACATTTTTCACCCATTCAAGTGGTTATTTTCAAAGTATTATAAGTGCAGGTCAGGTAAGAATCAAGCTGGGTTTTACTTGTACATGTTTAGTTTAATTTATTCATTCATGATTCAAGGGGTGGCAATGATTTATTATTTGAAACATTTGACTGTGACAGAAAAGCAAAAACAGTATGAAATCTGTAAGGGGACAAACAAATCATTTACAACTGAATTCACAGATACTATACTGCCTTTTAAGTCTTACTTCCCAAAAAGTTATATATATATTTTTAATTTGTCATGTACTTCTCGGTGAAAACTTTTTGCTGCCTTTGTTCAACCTTTGAACAACGGCAACCAGGGCAAATAAGCTCAAAGTTGCAGTTTCCCCAGGACAAATAACTGCATGTGATGCCAGACACTCTATTTGAGTGACCATTTGTCTGTTTGGATGTCAGAGACTATTTAAAAATACTGTAGGTATCATCAGACAGAAGGGTCTGTGCAGGAAGATAAGAAACCAAAGAAGAAATAAGCTGCAGAACAATCAGAATCAATCCTCATTTCTTGAATTAGTCTGCTCTTCTTGCTCAATGAAATGACCTTCAACAGTACAAATTCAATTTGAGTCACAAAGATTTCATTTTCTTTCTGATTGACATTGCTGCTGCAGAAAATGAGGCTCAGTGGGATGGCAAATCCATCATGAAGGCGTGTGCCTGTGTGTGTGTGTGTGTTAAAATGCTTGTGAGGATGATTTTATCCATCTTCTTGTCATTGACTATTTAGTCAATGTAAGCACCTGTTGTTTCCATTTTCTGCCTTCTTCTTTTTTCATCTGTTCCTTAGCAGTGAATTTAAGCTTCTAGTCTTCCTTCAAGGTCAGCAGACTGAAATAAAGAATAAAAGCCAGAGCCTTTCTAATTAATCCTAAATTGTGAGCAGCAACATTAATGGCCCATTGACTTAGATTTTTCCTTCATCTAAAGAAACTGATACTCTGTCCCAGACAATAATTCTGACACCAGAAGGGTTTTAGACCAGCGGAGCTTTAATTAAGCAGTGAAAATTGGTCCAAATGTAATCATAAACCAAGAGTCGGGTTCATTTTCTGTTCCCATCTTCAGTCAGTTTTAAGTTATTCAGGTGTTTCTTTTCCCTTTTTTTAAAGTTCTATTTCATTTGTTTACATTTTTAAATTTTTTGTAATCTTTTATTTCTCTTTTTTAATGACAGAGGACACCACTGCAATTATGTTCAGCTGCATAGTGACAATTAAACAATTCTAGGTCTTATTTTTTCCAGCAACTGTTCAAATTTTAGGGATATTTTGAATTTTGGAATTTTATTAGGTATAATCCATAATAGTTTCAATAAAATATAAATATCTCAAACATATCATGTCTCACTTCTTGATCACAGTAGTGGTGTTTTTATAAGACTATAAACACAATTCTCAGATATTTTATATAAATCAACAGTTATCATGGTTTTATAAACTTAAGTTAGGCAATATAAAACAATTTTTTAACCTTAGTATTTATTTTTTGATGATTTAACTTTTTTCGAAAATGGGATGTATTATTATTATTATTATTATTATTATTATTATATTATTATTATTATTATTGTAGAGTAAATATTTCATAAGGTGAAAACAGTTTTAAAAATATATGCAGTACGCAGTACTTGAACTTCCCCAAGTATTACAGTGTGTAAACAGAATCCCATGAATTGCACTTAAATTTCCCATATTTTCCCTGAAGTTGCTCTTTTACCAGACTATAGAACTGCCCTGGAAATGTCAGTTGAACCTTATTAAATAAATAATGTTTATCTAAAAATATTTTATAAACAACGTCCTGGTGGATATTTTAGCTTGAGCAAATATTGCTTCTCGTCTTTTCGTATAATCTTTGACCCTTAGTTTCCATACAGCTTTACACAATATAGTCACTTAGCAACACGATCGGTGCTGAGAGTGGTGACAGGAGGTCGACTCATTACCATTTTAGATGAAGGGAAGTACAGTTACGGGCATTTTGTGTGGTTTTGAGAAGTGGCTTGTTGTTTTCTAACAGATGGAAATTATGTTGTTATGAGGTATTTATGCAGTCGACTGTTATGTTTACATAAATGTGCTAATACTTTTTTTTTTTTTTTACAAAGGGAACTTGATGAAGTCGTTTCTGTGAAAAGTGGCACAAAAAGAAGTAACAACTATGTTTACTGTATATGTAAAATACACCGTAAACTTAATCAAATCATGTTTTGTATAGTTCATGGTAATGATTTATATGTGTGAACTATATTATATATAGGGTAATGTACATGCAAACATATGCCAATTTTGAATGCATAAACCTTAAACACAGTTTTAAAGGGGGGGTGTTGAGCTTTTATCATGCTGTTTTTATTTCACCCCCTTTATGATTTTACAGTAATAAAATAAAACTTTCAAACTAATCTAAATTGACCTGTCAGCTTTTAAAATAAGTGTTTAATTTCTTAAATTTAATATTTATTTTAGTTATAAAATGGGAGCAGTCACACAAGAATCACCCAGCAACTACGATTCTTCTTTTGTTTTAACATAATTGCTGCTGGGATGCATTTGAGTGCAGCAGGAACATCTAGTTTGCTTATCTATTTGCTTTTATTTCATCGTCAATATTATCAGTACAAAGTTGGGATGTTTTTACTCATTATTTCTGTTTTGCCATGTTTGTTTTTGTGTCCTTGGTTCCTCCCCACTCTTTCTGTCATCCCCCTCTGAACAGAACACTTAAAAAAAAAACTAAAAGCAACTTATTGTTTATTCAAGCAAACTAACATTCCTATGTTAGTTTGGGAAAAGGTGTTTTTTTGTCTTGTTTTTTTAAATGCAAGAACAGTTGAATAATGTTTCTGTGGTGTGTTAAAGTGCCATTAAAATATATTTTAAATTAAAATTCTTATATTTTAGGAATTAAAAAGCCCCTCGATTTTCTCTACTTTGTCCTAGACTTTATGTATTTGTCTCTTCAGTAAGTACGTTTGATCCTTAAACGCATTTCCATCTTTCTTTTTATTTTGGTTTGAAAATAGAAATGCGCTGGTGACATTCATTTATAGTATTTACCAAATTTAGTTTAAACACAAGCATTGTGTTTAACTTACTGAGGTTTGAAGTAGAATAAATGTAGGTTATTAACTGAAAAATTAAATCTTTTTTTTTTTTTTTAAATCTGCACTAGAAGTCTCAAATTTAACTTAGTGAAATTTGTAGAAATTCCAGTCAAAACCAAAAAAATTCTGAAATTACATATTTAGTTTCACTGGATGCCAGTGTGGCCGTGGGCTTTTGGGCATTCACATAATTATTCAACATGATTAACAATCCCATTATAGTGCCAAATATTGGGTAATAATATGAATGCATTATTATGTAATGTGTTTCTCCTTTTATTAAGAGAACACATTACCCCTGTTACTTCTTTTAGTCAAAGAAGTAACATATTATTTTATTTTACAGAAAGAAAAAAGAGTGAATTTTAATGACACAATATAAATATCAAAGTTGAAACATGCTTTTCAGACTGGGTAAGATTTTCTCATTTTTATTAAGACTTGCTAATTTCCTGAAGGTAATATACTGTAGGGATTTTCTATTTATTTACAGTGTAGCTAAACATGTTCTTGTAAGTCATCATGTTTCACACAGTTAAAATACACTGCTTTGTGAAATGTAATCTCCCCGAAAGAAACTGTTTGCTTCTGCAAAACTCTTGGGAGGTGAAGTGTGTTTGTGTGTTTTTTTTGTTTTTTTTTTCCTCCGGTGAGCAAGAGCTAACAATCTCCACCCCACAAATCAGTGCCCACACAGTGCCTCTGCTAGGCTCACACACTCTGCTGAACATGACCACATGGTTCACACACAACGCACCACTCCTCCTTGTTTCTCCTTGCAGCCAGCGTTGTTTACCCTTTGTCGCCCGATGATGAGGAAAGTGTCTGGTTGTGTTTCAGTCTCGAGGGACGATGTGTGTCTTTGATACAATCATGTTTGATTTAAGTTCCTTTCATTGGACAAATGAATGCTGGCTGACTTTCTGTTATGCTACCTTTAAATGAATGGGGGAAATATGTAAGGATTCGTAGAAAGACGAGAGAAAATATGCAATTTGGCCCTAACAGTGAGGTGTCTGTAACATGTATACAGATGTTTTGTTCAAAACACAGGGAGGGAGGAGAGGATGGTTAAATTGAAAAATAAACAGCGTTTCGGAAATAACCTCAGACATGTAGGCGAGACAGATGTGACAGATTGTGGTCTTGGTAAAGGCAGATCTCATCAGTCTTCAGATTCTGTCTCATTTTTCAGTGAGCAGACTCATCTCTGCAGAAAATTAGCCCTCCTGAATGGCACCACTGGTCAAATGTGAAGATGTTTAGAACAGTCCGTACCTGGAAAAAAGAGACTGTTCCCACTGGGGAACATTGTTTGACTAAATTCTTATTGGTTCTAGGTTTTTTGTTTTTTTTATTGGGTGTTACTGGGTCACACCTGATGGTCTTAGCTTCTGAACATGAGCCGTTAACATGAGCAGCACTTCTTTTTAAAGTTCTAATTAGCAGTTAGCAAACTGTAATAAATAGTTTTTAATTACATATGATATCAATTAAAAGAGCCTCAATTTCTACTTAAATCATAGCACTACATAATACCTTCTATTTAAATGTGCATAGTTTTAGGATGTTATGAATATCCTGGGATGCTAAGAGTTTTTTCCTTTCCATTTGCCACATATATTCATATATATACACAGGTATATTGGGGAGCTGAAATTTGCCAATACTTGAGATGCCCTCTGAAAATGCTGTAAACTAATATAATTGTTCAAACACCGAATAATACATTAATATGATCAGTGTGAGCACTGCTGCAAAAGCTAACAGTTTTCCTCATCTCCGCTCTAGAAGTTATAATCACTTAGCGCCAAGGACAATGAATGGTGCAAATCAAGCAGCATTGCGTTTAAGTATTTCAGCTTCCCAAGCTGTGTTTTCTTTCAAATATTTTGGATACACCTCACTTTAAATCTCCCAGATAGACCCTAAAATCAGGAATCCATGCTCTTACTTCACTTCTACTCATGGCAAAATTAACCACCACTGTTTCTATCAGGGAGAGGAATGTTGCTATTGATCAAAACCAGTGACATGATCTCTATCACCATTATACAAGTAATGAAAACTGTGGGATTACTTAAAAAATCTCTCCAGTTTAGGGTAAAAGTAGAAAATAAGAAAATACCTTATAGACTTTTTTTTTCCTCTGCTCCATTTTGTAATAGAAAAGATTACAAGATACACTGCTCAGACAAGCAGAAAGCTTTTAAAATTTCTCATCAAAGAAACCACATTTTATTTCCAATGACTGCACTTTGGATAGGAGCTGCGCTATTAGGAAAACACATTCTGAAGCACTACATTGGATTAGCTGAGTTTTAAAGAAACATTTTAGAGTACACCATTTATCATACGTCACATACGCTCTATAAATCTTTTCTTGTGTCTTTTAATTTGCTTTTTATTTTACACTAATTGGTAAACCATTAACTGCCTCATGTCAGGTTGATGATAACTTTGTGCTTGATGTGCAGGCGTTCTGGTGTCTTAGTTGTTTTCAAGAAACAGGAAATGGATAGATGGATTCATCTACAGGAATAAGAGAGATGTATCAGTCTGACTTGGTGTCCTATGGAAACCTTGAACGCTTCATCAACAATCAGGAAACATGTCTCACACATTTTTTAAAATATTTTCAGATACATTTTAAAGAAGTTCTAGTCAATACTACATAAGAAGTTGCTATAGTCGTACTTCCTTTTATTAGCTTCCTTTGACTTATGATCTTGTGGTAATAAAGCTTTAAAAGCGATCTATAGACGGTGGCATCTGTCATTACTTCCACAAGCAGTGCGCCGCTGTGTGACGTCAGCATTCTTCTTCTTCACTCTAGGGACGTAAACCATTCACCAGGTTGGATTTAATTAGTAGCATAAATGCAAGAAAAAAGTTGCCGATTTCATAAATGGGAATTGAGCATCTAGACATGTTGTGTGAACATAGCCTTTGTGTCCCTTGATGCCTGGGATCTTTTAACCACAATTCCCAGTGTTGGATGAAGACAATACAGGATTGGTGAATCACTGATAGAAATTTACTGGGGACTAGGAACATATATCTTTTGGGAAAATATTAAAGCATTTTTTTTTCTTTCTCCACTGACAGCATTTACCCCTATCCCAATTTGTTTTAGTATTTCTTTGTTGGCATAGTAACAACAAAATCATCACTACATTCAATCATCTACTCAGTTTAGAGTAATTGTTTATACTTGAAAGTGGAAAATGCTGAAAATAGTCAAAGGAAAAAGCTATTACTTTATTTTTATTTTTACTTATTTATTGGTATTTGTTTTGCTTTCTTTTTGGGTTTGTATAGATTTATCTGACTGTCAGCTGTCTTCATCTTCCAGGTCTCCAGTGATGGCAGGTGGACTGTTTGCTGTGGACAGGAAGTGGTTCTGGGAGCTGGGAGGATACGACACCGGCCTGGAGATCTGGGGAGGAGAACAGTATGAGATCTCCTTCAAGGTAAACAGAAATATAGTTCCAAAGAGCCGCTTCAGCAATGTGGACAAATACTGACTATATTTTATGTTGAGAAGCAGTGACAGTGTACCCATGCCTGTCACAATTTACATAATTACCTTTTTCCTATTATCTGAGCTGGGAACGTCCGTTCTGTGTAATGGTTTCCTTTCAGCCATCTAAAAATGAATCAATGATAATGGTAAAAAAGTGAAACATCCATCAGTTTTCATGTCATGTTCCACCATTTGTGGGCCCTGAATTAGCTTAAATGGCACCAAGTGTTTATCTCAAGGCACTTAACTTATATCCTTGGACTGACTGAATTTTAATGAATGTCTACAGACATAAACATCAGGAAATTAGTGGTGAAGCCAAAGCTCGCAGCATTACTTTGGAGCTATTTTGGCCGGATGCCAAATTGAAAAGAAAATTCGAAGGAGGCTTTAAGCTTGATTTGCAACTTGGTGGCGGTTAAAGGTGCCAGAACCACAAATTTGAGGAAAATAGGGCCATTAGGAAGTGTCCCCTCTCTTTGTTCCTCTCTTTCTCTTAATGAAAGTATGTTTTTGGAATGGCTTCTCATCCAATCTAAAAAGCATTTATAGCATCGTTTATGTTTAGCTGTTATTGGTTTAATCTTTTCACGCAAGTTTTGCTAAACAGCTCAACGAAACGAATCTCTTTTGTAGAATATTTAAGCATTGCATCCACAGCTCATAAAAAACCTTTAAGACTTGTTGAGCAGCACGCAGCGTTCGTTGTTATGATTTCTGATCTCGACTGGAGTACAAAGCATCGCATGGACGAGCTTCCACATTAATCATGCTCTGAGTTCCATATTAGATTATGTTTTTGTCTGGCGCTTCAGCATGAATTATTCTGTAACTGCTTGCGACTCATCTTGGCTGCCTCTGTCAGTGAGCTCCGGACAAACAGACACAACGGCCCGTCACAATAATTCAATTATACTTCGAGCGAGTAAGGACTTTTGTCGTCTCACTCAATTAAGCACAAAGGCCACTGCTGAGAAGGTGGATTTGATTGGACATATGCGGCAGTGTGATGCTGTTGTGGCTGTTCTTTAAACTACATTGTGCATTTATGGAGTAGAAACCTTTTGTCAAAAATTTAATTTGCTGTCAGACGTCTTTGAATTTCTGTTGCTTCTTCAGTCTGACGTTTGCCTCTTTGATAATTTGATGCTTATGGGATTTGAATGAAATTGACTTAACATGCACAAAACTTACATTACTGCAAATGATTTACTTTTGAATGGAATGTGTGTAATCCACTCAAACACAATCTCAAAGAAACAACACCAAGCTAGGTTTTTTCCTTCTGTTCGATCCACTTTTAAGATGTAAATGGGATTGAAAAGAGAACAGAGATTTTCCTCTAAAAAAGTTGATTCATTCGTGAGTCTCTACATTTGATGTGTTGTCGTAATTAAGAATCCAAGCTTTAAGAGAGTATTGCATTTGCCAAAGAGCAATAATTTTGTGCTGTTTTGTTGTTATTTTTCCATTAACATTTGGTTCTGCAGCCTCAACTGCTTTGCTCATTTGTGAAATGTAATAAGGTTTTATATAGATTTTTAACCCTACTTTACTGAATTAAAGATGCAACACTTGCTTTTTTATTGCAAGTGCAACATAAAAAAGGCGATTTAAGCAATACTGATGGGCTTGGACGAGGTTCACAATATTATATTGTTACAGAATCTCTAACGGTTTAAGTTGTTAGAAATGATCAGATCAGCATGTTGGCTTCAGATCTGAAGTGGCTGCAACATGTCCTAATAAAAACCTGCTCCAAAGGTGTGTTTATAATGCACCACATACACACAATGGATTTTAATGTTAAAACACCATCACACTAAAGTGGAGTCCTGGTGTTCACAGATGTTAAAAACCACAACCATTCTGAGACAGTTAAAAGCCATAAATATTTGAGACCATTTCTAAAAATTAGAAAACTTTGGCAGATTAAGCACCAAACATACCTAAATATACATTAATAAACTCAGTGGAAACCATCTTGGCATTACCAACGAAGCTAATATACAGTCTCCTTGTCTCCATTCTTGGGGTTAAGTCACAATCCATGGAAAATCTGCGACCCGATCAATCCGCAAATACTGAACCTGTGTTGTACAAAGATATGCTGCCATGGGTAAAAAATGCTCCAGCAAATCCTTTAAGGTTTAGAAATTCTGGTAGCATCGTAGCTTTGAGATACTCAAAGTGTTACATTTGTAAATTTGTTGGCAAAAATTGTAAAGGACAACCTAATAAGTAATCCCTACAGATTCACAGACCGAGCTGATTTTGATTTGTGCCAATTGGGACTCTGTAGTTCTGTGGCCCAGTGAAGCATCTTCATTTATCGTCCAGAAGTTGAGTTAGCAAAAGGCTTGAAATTAAGTTTAGAAAAAAGAGGATGAGAAGAATCCTATATTGAGTTTAAACATTATTGCAGAGCTGAGAAACACATGTTGCTATTGCAGTGTATAAACAGCACTTTAAGAAGTAAAGCTGGGATGCAATTAAAAACTAAGAAATTAATGGCTTTCTATGTAATGAATCAAGAGATAATATTTTTTTTAGCAATTTTTGTTTGAATTTTAATCTTTGTATGAATGAAAGAAGCCCTCAAGGCTTTCTATAAAACACATTTATTAAAGTCACAGCATTTTCATTAAATGTTACATTACATCTTGCAGGAAAAATGTATTATCTTGAACTCCACCAAAAGGCAGAATTGAAGAATAAACAGAAAAATGTTACTGTAGCATTCTTTTTTTTCCCATCTGATGGTTTTCACATGGTTTGACAGTTTACAGTTTTTTTTAAAAACTAATTCATGAGCCAGTCCCTGCTGCTGAAGTTCAGATTTCCCTCTTTTTCTCTCAATTACTGTTCCATTTCTACACTGCAATTCTTCTAAGCACAAATGACTTTTTCTTCATAAGCTGTGTGTGTAATTGGAGGGTTTCTTTACAATAACACCAGGATCACACAGTGACATTCATAGAAATCTCATGCTGCCAACATTCTGCTCCATCACACCATGCAGTCACCTTCTGGTCCTGCTAATCTATTCTTTTGAATTTGACCCCAGTTGGCTTTTTCTTTTTCTTTTTTTTTTCTTTTTTGTTCTGTGGTGTTGTTTAGTCTTTCATCTCTGATCTGTTCACCTTTTCTAATCTGATGCACAAATAAAGCTGAATCCAAAACAACATTTTCTGATACAGATCTCTGCTGACTCCCACTCTCATCATGTCACTGTAGGTGTGGATGTGTGGCGGTCGGATGGAGGACATCCCCTGCTCCCGGGTGGGACATATCTACAGGAAATACGTCCCATATAAGGTTCCAGGAGGCGTCAGCCTGGCCAGGGTAAGATCCACATCATTTAATGACATGTTGATGTCAACAGATAAACAGAGAGCTTTGTATGGACAACGTGTTTTTAATCTCCAGCTGTGTGTTTAGGCTTTGTTTATGTCGATATCATAATCCAATGTTGGACATAAAGTCCAGCAGTGGAATGTTTATCTATAAATGTTGTCCTTTGAAAATTTAAAGGAAAATTAATTTTATTATTCTGTGCATTCTGCTTCTGCTTCGGTTAAAAAGCACTAATATGAACATATTTCAATTTTTTAAAAATAGATAAAAATGAAAAGTTACACTCTGAAGAGGTTTAAAAGGTGTAGGAGGATGTAGGACTGATTTAGTTTTATATTTCCAGTTGCAAAACCGTTTTGAGATTTGGTGCCATTTTTATGACAAAGGTTTAAAGTTGTGAACTCTGAAACGTGTTACTGGCCAAAATTCTGCTACCTGTGGATTTTTAGTTAATAATGCTTCACATACATTAAAATGGATTGATTACAAACAGTAGAAAAACATGTTTTATGTTCATCAACAATGATTAATTGATGTATTATTTATTGAGAGAGTTTGTTCATTTCTGACTTGTACTAAACCTTGAAACATATTAGGAAATATTTCTTGGGAATGGGTGTTTTGTGTCAGCGATATTCTTCACCTTTTGGCTCAAAAATGCATCAAAACCTCTGTTTATAATCTGTAGCCTAATGTTTTCTAATAATTATCTGACATGATGCTGACTGCAGTGTGTTGAGAAATGTTCATCTGGCCTGAATCAGATTATTCTTCCCTATGCATGACTCATTCAGACACTTTTCTGTGTCGTGCTCTGACCTCTTGACCTGTGTAGCTGTTGTGTCTGTATGGAACAGCCTGAATGCTGATCAAACAGCCGACATCTGGAGCTGCAACGAGGTGTATAAAGTTAATCCGTGGAGCAATTTGTGTAAATGCTGCAAATGCTACTTGTCCATAACAGCACAAGATAATTGATTTGAAGTATTTCATTCTTTGTGTTTTTAGCTCAGGTTTTTGTTTGCAAATAACAAAATAAACGGGAGTCAAAATGATCCTTGGCTTTGAGACGGTTTAGATTTTCAAAATTCGGCTCAAAAGCAGTGAAAGTATTTTGTGTGTTTTTAAAAACAAGTCAATATTCAGAAAGCTGTGCCTCAAAGATGGATTTCTGGATAACAACTTCATTAAATAAAAGAACATGATGATGTTTGAGTATTTTCAAAGGCCAAGGTTTCAAACTACTTACTGACACGACTTGCAGCAAATCTAATGAATTATTAATAGTTAAGGAAAACACGTCAGCATGGCATTACTTGTGTTAAGCCATTATCCAACTTTGCAATATAAATTTATATCCATCCCAGAGACACTTCAGATTTTTTTCATGCATAAAAAACCTTTATGGATCCTAACAGAGTGGAAACAGAAACTGTTGATTCTGTAAGTAAATGCCATTTGTTCCAGTCCAAGGAGGACTGTTGTCAGTCCCAGTGCCAGACTCTGAGGCTGATTTCCACTTCTGCAAGGGCAGCATTAAAGAAGAGAAGTTCAGCAGATATTTTAGAGGACACATCAAGGACATATCTGGCTCTTGCGTTTCCCATTAAGGCAGTGAAAAAGCACATTCGGCAGAATCACAGTGGAGAACTGCTGGGTTAGTCTGCCTTCAGACACAAAGAAACACAAAGAAATTCTCAGCATGTGAGAATTTATTTAGTATTCGTGAAATAAAAAACTATTGATTTTGTGAAAAGTAAAAAGCATAATTAAGAAAAATGGGACACAAAAGCATCTGAAGCACTTGGTGACTAACAAGCACTGTGAGAAAAAGTAACAGTTATGAACTCTACCAGTCACACTTAAAATGACTGAATGGAAGATGAAACATATTAGAGATGCATAAACAAGTTCACATCTTTCAAGTTTTCCTCTTAGATCATTTTAGAAAGTGTGTTTACACACTCTTTCTTTTTAGTTTTCACTTGGCTTGATGTATGTTCTGGTCAATTTAAACTCACATTCAAATAATAATAGCATTACAAGAGAAAGAAAAACTGTTAGAGAAAATCTTTCTTGGCTGATATTTAGATGTGAAGCTGATCTTATCTTCGTCGGCAAAAGTCTAAAAGTTAATCACTGAATTCTTTTTCTCTGCGGTGAGAGAGGTTTGACTAACAGACCCACATACCAGGACTGTCTGCAGGTTTCTAGTTGTCACCTCACTGTTGCCAATTCAGCAACTTTCTTGCTACATTTAAGAGAAGAAAATCAGCATCGACCAGAAACGGAATCAGCAGGTCAGGCTTTTCAGATCAGCCGGGAAACTGCAACCAGTGCACCACTAATATTTGTGTCTTCCCCCTCCTGTAGCATCTCTTAATGAAATGTTTGGAGGTGTTTTTTTGTTTGTTTGTTTTCTTTTTCATCCTATTTCACTATAAAGCTTTTTCAGTATTTCTCTGAGAGGAATCCTCTTTCTCCTGTAATTCTCTCATAACCTGCTTGCCAGGGAGAAGCAGGAAGTCCCTTCAGCAGGTGCTGTGGTTCTGAATAAAAAGACAACTTCCCTGGCAGTCTGGGTCCTGTGTGGATCAGAGGATCCCAGGACTCTCTGAATGCACTCAGCCTGCCGGGAAAACCAGCCGTTGCACTCAAATTCACCTGAAGGAGCTCGGAGCTTTAGTTTCACTGCAGGCAATGAGCCGTGCTGCGGGGTTTTGTGTGTGGCTGCAAGCGCTTTCCCAAAAGATCTGTACCTCTGAAGGCTGAAGAAGATGCAATTCTTCCTCCCTGGGAGCCACGCTGAACCCAGATTATTCTTCCTTTCATCATCCGTAGCTCTAAGGTTCCAGCATGTTCTCCCAGACCTGCAAACGCACTTCAGAAGCCGCTCGTCTCAATAAGCTTTTACACTCACAAGGCTTCAAATAGTTGGATTTCTGATTGTGCAAATGATTTATTCTCACCTGTGCATTTACAGCTCACTTTGAAAATGTGTCAAACGTGCAACAGCTGTAGTTGTTCGGTTTGTTTGAAACTAATTTTAGGGCTGAAAGGATAATCGATTATTTGAACTAATCGTCAGCTAACTTGGTAATTAATTATGCAGACTCAAACAAAGGTCATTTTCTGAAAGAAAGAACAACCTATTCAGTCATTAAGCCAAAACTGTACAAAAAATATACATTTGCAATTCAGAAAAATAAAAACCCTTCTTTTTCTGTAATTCTACTCAGGTGGCAGTCTGAGCTTAACCTTGTTCAAATTCTATAATAAATAAATAAGTCTAAAATTAAGCACCTTTTTTCTATCCAATTAGTAATCGGTTAATTAAAAAAAATAATTAACAGCTTTTTTTATTTTTGTACTTCTCCACGTATTGGACCATAAATCTAGTGCTCCGTCTCCTGTGCAAACAAACAAAGCAACCAAAAAAATTCACTGTTGTAAATCTGACTGTGATCTTCTTTCTGTGGTCTTTGTCACCTTTCTTTTCCTCCCTAAAGGTGATCAGGCCCATAGCATGATGCAGCCCCTTTTGTGGGTTACCATAGAAATGATGTGTTCAGGGTGACGTGCAGCATTTATCTCACTTTTAAAGGATTCAGGGGTTTCAGTACGGAATTGCTAGAGAGAAAGAAATTTCCTCCTGAGATTTTTGCAAACTTTGATACCGAACTATAGAAAATTACATTCCTGTTGTGGAACTCTTCTGGGTTCCAAGTCATGATTCATTTGGGCTTAAATACTTATTTCACTTAATGACAAATTAGTTTAATCTCTAATTTATCTATGGAGCAGTGGCTGCATATTGATTAAAAACTGAAGATTTCCTTTAGCTGTAGTTCTTACTTTATGAAAGTTTCAGAATGAACTTTTCCACAGTGGAAGAAGCATGGACGTTTTCATTGTATTTATGTATTTTTGCTAGTAATTTTGATACCTCTGCCTGGAGGTGCCCAGCGTGTTATAGAGATCTGATACTAACCTTTAGGGGATTTTAAAAGTTTTGTTTCATGCAAAAAAATGATCAATTAAATAAATGGTCCTATAAAAATAGGACATTTGTTTTATTGACCACAAATGATTTCCTTGTTGAATTTGACCCGACAAGAACAATAATCTGACCTTATATCAAGATCCCCAGAATAATATTAGGCTGTTTTTAATTCCAGAACCTGAAGCGTGTAGCAGAGGTGTGGATGGACGAGTACGCCGAGTACATCTACCAGCGCCGGCCCGAGTACCGCCACCTATCGGCCGGAGACGTAACGACACAAAAGGAGCTGCGCAACAAACTCAACTGCAAGAACTTCAAGTGGTTCATGAATGAGGTGGCCTGGGATCTGCCCAAACATTACCCGCCGGTGGAGCCCCCTGCTGCCGCGTGGGGAGAGGTACAGTTTATCCCACTCATGGATTTGTTGACTAAAGGATGGAGAAATCTACACTGAATTATAAGCTTGTTTGCTGGACTTACTAGAATGTTATACTTCCTTACCAGAGAGATGTATTTCTCATTCTGTTCACTACTTCTAACACCACTAATAATCTAATACTGAGTACATATGATTGGGTATTTTGAACTGTTGCAGATTAAAGTCTTGCTTGTGACGGTTTTTCTCTCGTTATCACTGCAGGTCCGTAACGTGGTCAGTGGACTGTGCATGGAGAGCAAACACTTTGTGTCCGGAAGTCCAATACGACTGGAGAACTGTGTGAAGGGCCGAGTTGATGTTAGCTGGAGTCACGGACAGGTAAGAATTAGCCGACATATTTTACTGGTTTAGATTTTGTATGTTTATATGGCTCATTGAATCATTTAAAAGAGTTTCTAAATAGTTCTATTTGCAAATCCGTCCAATGTCGTCAGGTTAATCAGTGTTTTTACCTTGTTATCTGTGTCAAGCTGGATGGTAGTGAATTTTACCTCCTGCACCCAATTCTAGTTATTCTTATCCTGTAAGAGTGTGGGACTGACCAGTTTGTAGACTCTTGTTTCTTCACCTTTTATTTTGGCCAGACTCTAAAATCTGGTCAAATATTTATATTTTTTGATTGTTGGAAGACATTGCTATGGGTGTGGAAGATGTTCTCACACCCATGATGCCAATATTGAACAAGCTCTGCACGTCTGGCAGCAATATCCTTTCAGTCCTGGAGCCTGAAGGACACTTTTAAACATCCACGCATTTTTGATGGTGGAACTTTTTTCGCCCCTGACATAAAAACTGGTTTAAATCATATCTGCATATGTCTGATATGATTCCTGCAAATGTGCAGATACACATTTCTGTACAACTGTAACAACCTTTACAGCTTTCAGTTTTTTGATTAGACCAGGTCATATCAGCTGTAAATAAAATATACCTCAGTGGTATAGTATGAGAGATTACTGTACCACTGTTTATTTTTTAAAATCTGGATAAAATTCAACAAATTACACAAAAAATATAAAACATATATCTATATTGAATTAATTGATCATGTGTATGCATGTGACAACATCACCCCACTGTCAACCACTTTCTGTAAGAAAAAGTGAATCACTGATTATTACTAAATATCTTATTTTGGGTCTTTATCAGTGGATTTGATACGGTAGCTCTAGTTTATATGGTGTAATATATTTGTTATAACAAAAAAGTAGTCTACTTCTTATTGGTCAGCATTTATATTAATCTTCTTGATCATTTCTGTCTAACAGTGACTAAGTATATTGAAGTTATTTTAAGCTGCCTCTGCTCTCTCATCCCATTTGCTGCAGGTAATTAATTTTCTTATCTCTGCCATGTTTGGCTCCCTGTGACTGCACCTCCACAGCTTAAGACTTTCTTATCACTGTAGTTCAATTAGTTAATTGGTGTCTGACCAAACATTCATTTGGATAAAGACAGAGAACATCTGCATCAGATGTCTTTATATATGCAGCTGTTACAGTATTGTGACCTTCAACCTCCCCATAAAGTGATTTTTATCAGCAGATCTTCTTGGTTTGCTAAGTTGAACAAATCAGGATTCCTGATTGCACTACAAATTCCCATATTTTCCGGATGGCCAGTCAGTTCAAAAATGTACCTTTTTATATCTGACATAAATGAACAAATCTGTTGAAACGTATTGCAAGTTGTACGCATAGATCTATAATTCTTTCAGCTTTATTTATATCATGCTGTTATTGAGTTGCATTAATCTGACCAGATCCCTTAATATCCTTATAATAAAACTTACTGTCACTCTCACCGAAAATGTTTTTTTATTTCATTGGCTTTACAGAAGACTGAAGGTTTGTCGTCATAGATTGCACCACTGTTATTGTCTCTTTATTAATCATTATCCTTGGCTAAACACACATGAATGCCACATACAGACAAAGACTTCATTACCTTCCCATGTCTCAGAAGGCTTACGTCTGTACTTGCGTGTCACACCAAGGATCTTTAAACTGAGCTCATAATACAACCTTAATGGATTGAATGTCCCCTTCTGTTTCCTGGTCGACTTCATGGCTTCGACATTTTAATTGCTTTTGTCCGAAGACGTATTGCGGTTTAATTTGTGACATGGTTGCAAGTCGTTTTTGGCACTAAAGAGAAATGGATTTGCTGCAAATCACAGGAGGTCCTTTAGTGGATGTTCTTGTCAGATCTTTTTTGGTTCACTACAAAAGAAGCGAGGAAACAGTCGGAGAGCCGGAATGGCTGAACCATTAGTAAAAACACACAGTAAAGCAATACTTTCTGGAGTGATTGAGACTCTGTTATTGAACTTTCCCACTTTTACAGATTCCCACTGATTTGTCTCTTTTGGTCCAACATGAATTCTGGATTCCCTGCAGGTGTTCACATTTGGCTGGAGGGAAGACATCCGGGTGGGTGACCCGATGCACACCAAAAAGGTCTGCTTCGATGCCATTTCCCACCACAGTCCTGTCACGCTGTACGACTGCCACGGCATGAGGGGGAACCAGCTGTGGCGCTATAGGAAGGTACTCTACTGTCTTTCTGGAGCTGGAAATGAATGAATGAAAAAAAAAAAAAAGGTTACGCAAAGTGTTTCACTGTAAAGATGTTTTGTAGTGTGTTTTGTTGCAACCCGAAGTGTGAAATAAACTTCAGTGAAGTTTGAAAACAAAATATGTGTATAGCTTAATGTCTGATTGAACCATTGACTAAAGCAGTCCAAACCCCTAATCAAAACAGCCCGCTCTTTTTTTGGCGGTGAGTTAATGCTTTCTGGTGTTCGTAAAATGAGTTGTTTCTAAAATTTCCAGAATGTGTCATCACAAATCAGCAGCCACTGCCTCTCACCTAGCAATCCCAGCTGAGTCCATCTCGTCACCAAGCAACGGAAGCAAAGCTCCAGCTAATTTGGTCAGCAGGTTTTTAAAAACACTTGCTGGAAAAAGCAAGTGTTCGGTTGTTCACTTTCCATCCAGAAACCACTTGCTGCATTCTTTTTGGTTGTGCAGGAGGCCCCACTTCTGCTTTTCAAAGATGTACGGTCGTATCTGTTTGTAGCAATTTTCACGGTGAGTGTAGATGTTGAGTTGGGGGCGTGGCCAGCAGCAGATTAGTTGGGTTTAAAGTGATGGAGTCCTCAAACGGCTCATTCTGAACTGACCAGATTAAAATTTTATTAAGAATGATTTTGTGCAAAAAATGAAATGAACATGTTTCTTATAGTCATAGAATAGTCAAAGCAGAAAACTGCTAGCAACAATTGCTTCTCTCATCTCAATGCTGATGTCTTCAAATCTCATCTATAAACACACCTGTATGCTAACGACTGGTCATTTTTACACTGCCCTGATATGTCAGACTGTAGAATTGAAGAACATTTTAAATAGTCTTTACAGATCTGAGAACTGGACTCTAATGTTAAACCCATCAGTTGTTTCCTTCCTTTCTCTGATCTGTGTGTCTTCTTGTTCTCCAGGACAAAAGCCTCTATCACCCCGTCAGCAACAGCTGTGTTGACAGCAACGCCAACGAGCGGCGGGTCTTCATGAACACATGTGACCCCTCGTCCCCCAGCCAACAGTGGCTGTTTGAGAGAACCAACAGCACAGTTTTGGAGAACTTTAACCGCGGGACAAACTGAGTCTGTGCAGCTCAGAGACTCTGGACTCGTGCGGCCTTGGAATCGGCCGCCGACGTTGCTGCTACCGCTGTGAACAGGAGCGTTCCCTGCTGTCCTGGAGCTTGGGGGTGGAAGGGTGTTATTTTTCTTGCAAAGGTGCCAGAAGTAAATCAAGATGGGATATTGTAAAGAAAGGTTAAGGGAGAGCCTGAAATGTATACTGATTAATGGTGTAAAAGTGACTTGAGGGTGTTGTGCTTTGGCAGCGGGTCTGTCTCACTTCCTGGTTTGGCTTTTGAGTTATTACCCGAAATTCCTCATCTTTCCCTCTCCCTTTTATCCCTTATTTCTTGTTTCGCCCTCCCTCCTGGTCCTCACGATGTGCCTCTGCCCTTCCGTCCGTCTCAATCTCCCTGCTTGACTGCACCTTTGCCCACCCTTTCCATTCTCTCCCTTTTTAAATCCCCTTATGTCTCTCCGGCTCTGACAACCTCCCTGGGGGAGCTTGTGGGAGGGGAGGGACGCGGCTTCGCGCTGAGCCAAAGTCATCCTGACACCCGGTGAAGCCAGGCAGAACCACTCCGAGAATCAGCCAGCAAATGGGTTCTCCTCTACGTCTGCAGGCAGAGACACCATGAGCAGAGCTGACAGAGAGACCGAGGGGACGAGACTGCCACCTTCTGCACACTCTCAGCTCGTTTCCCCCCTTTATTCTCTGCCCTCCCAACGTTTACTCATGAGTCACTCTCAGATTTGTCTCCGTGCCACGTTGGCCTTCTATTTTCTTCAGACACGACTGCCGTCTGATGTTGGGATCTGTCCTGCTTGGTACAGAAGAACGTTGCACATTTGTTCTTTTTTCTGCCCCTCGCCGAGTTCAAACCCAACGTTGAAACTTGGGATGTATTCCCCATGCTCCGTCGTCTCCCCCACATGTAAACGTTTCTAAGCTGTCCTCTGCTGCTTCCCAGTTCAGTCACTGGAACGACCTCGTCACAGACGGCCAAGCGGCGGGTCTTGTTCTCTGGCTGCGTGATGGGCAGGCCCACTGATTCATGGCAGGCCGGGGCCCGATTGGCCGCCAGCCAAGCTGATTCATCACTTCGGCTGAATTACTCCGGATGGCCTCACCGAGCTAGCGCTGGGATTCAGATAAACTTGAATGGAAATCTTAGTGCCTTTTGTTGGAATCCAGAAGGAATTGTGTTCACAGCGTTTCAGACAGTGGAGCTTTGGTGACTTTAAAATGAAGCTGAAATGACCTGCGGTGTAGTGAAGGCAGCGCTGTTTATTCTTGACTCCTGTGAAGCTTTCGAAGTTAGTGCGCTCCGAAAGCACAAGCCTGGAGAGGCTGTTTTTCCTACTGTAGTTTCTCCTGCCTTCAAAGGTTAACTGCAGCCTTTTTTAGATCTTTATCATGGCAAGTTGCTCTGTTTCTGGTTCTTTTTTCTCTCCTGTGTTCAATTCAAAGTACTTTAATGGTAAGGAGAAAAACCTGGTGGTGGTTATTAACTCTCCTAATGTCAGATGTTTTTGTCTATTAATTTATTTTTCTTTATTTTCTGAGATTCATTTTGATTCTTTTCTGTGTTCTGATCAAGTTTGTGTTTTCCTTTTGGGTTTTTCTGGGATGCTCAAGATCCAGTAAATCAGATGAGAAACAATTCATGATTTTGCTTTGTTACAGTTTGTTTTTGTTTTTTTCTTCACATCAAGTGCTTCATTGTCTGCGTGTGTACAAACTACAGATGCAAGCTAAACAGAATCAGTTTTGTTTGTTTGTTTGTTTGTTTGTTTGTTTTTTGCTGGATCTGTTCTGATCAGTGAGGCTGAAAAATACATTTTTAGTCCTGATTTTCCTTTAAAGTGAATTAAAAAATAAAAACTCACAATTTTTAATCCGTGAACACATCAACCAATCTGAAAAAAAGGCTTTTACAGATTTATATGAGAAAAAAAGTGCTTTATGCAGGAAAATGCATCTGCACTATTTCATACTTTTATGGAGTGTTGTGAAGCAAACACTCACGAAAAGGCTTTTAATTCCTCTAAAAGACTCGTTGTGCTTCGCCAGCATTTTACGCAGCAAACATTCAGAAGAAGCCGATTCATAGCACATGGTGGGCAGGCAGGCTTTGCTTCTAGGCTGAAGGAAGTGTCTCACTTTCATATCATTTACAATTCATCATCCTTTCTTTGCTCTTTTACTGTGTATCCAGTTCACTGATATTATTAAACAACAATAAACTTTTAACTATTTAAAACTGAAACCCAACAAACGTAACCATGCTAGCAATGGCTGCTGTAGCTTATTGCTAGCATTTGTTTTACATAGCAACATTTTAAAATACTTAGAATTAGAGCTTCTGCAAGTTACTGTATGCTTAGCACTTCTTTAATACAACTGAATTTTAAACAAAGCAAAAAAAAAAAGATTTTGACAACTGAAACGGCGTCCATATATATCATTCATCTGAGCTACAATATACACCGTGTTCCCAATTATTATGCAAGTGGTATTTTCTCAGATTTTCTTAAATGGTCAATGCAAATGATGGTCAGTATAATTTTCAAGTCATGAACTACTACAGTATAAACCAAATTTACTGAACAAAGCTCCGGCACCACACTATCTGATGAAAAGTTGGTGAGAACATTTTTTAGGATTTTTGTCTGTAACTTTCCTCAAATTCAAAAGTTTACATACATTTGGTCAGTATCAGACCACTGTCTTTTAAAACGTATGACTTGTGTCAATTTCTTACAAAAAAAAAAAAAAATTTAAAAAAATGTTCTCACCAAGTTTTCTAGCATTTAGAAAGAATTCTGGCAATTCTAACTCAGCTAACACAATAAAGGTTTGGTCATATTTAACTTCAGCAGAGAGAGAGAGAGAGAAATGTTTAAGTATTCTTAAATTCTAGTTACAAATGTTTCAGGAACTTCAAGTTTTACTTCATTTATCTGGAGAGTTGAAATCACTGGTGGAAATGCTGAGTCTGTTCAGAAGTTGCCCCTGACCTTCCAGCGACATGTCTGGACATATATGTGCATCATCAGATGTTTAGGGGCCGACATGTGATTCACTGAGTCACTGCAGTAGCTCGGTTACCGACTCATAACCCAGTGGGACCAAACTCCTGCAGGCGTCTGACCTTTTCACAGCCTGATGCCACATGACTGTGTCCCGTTCTCTGACTCACATTCACTTGGACAGATCAGGACAGAGGTGAATGATTGGTAGAGTGGTGGATACTCGAGGCAAAATGTTTTAGTTGGAAAAGGAAAAAGTGGAGGTACTCAACTAGACTAACATTGATTTACTGAATAGCAATCTGAATAGAGATGACCGCTGGCAGCTGTTGGTTTGGTGTCCGACAATATGAAATTGGATAAATCGGCGCAAATAGTTCAGCTGTCTGACATACTGAGCAAGGGAGCTGTGATTTTTATCATTTTAGTTTTTTACTTTTTTACTTTTTCAATTAAAACTTTCAGAGGATCAGAATCAAACAGTAAGTTTAGTGTAAAAATCTCAGACTCACTTTGAAGTTTTAAGGGCTGAAAAGCAGAGACAGACTCTTCTGTGCATGGTTTGAGTTTCATTACTGCAGCTGATATGGGGTTGACTTGTGGACACTCCATTGTCAAAGATTTCCCTTTCATAAAATACTGAACAAAAAAAAAAAAAAAATATATATATATATATATATAGATATAGATCTATATATATATATCTATCTATATATAGATATAGATATAGATATATATATAGATATAGATCTATATATATATCTATCTGTATATAGATATATATATAGATCTACATCTATATATATATATATATATATATATTTTTTTTTTTTTTTTTCTCAATACTTAATGTTTACCTTTGAATCACCTCGGCACTTTTCTGATAATACACTCTTTCCACCATTGGTCAGGTTTTCTGCATGTCATAAATTAGTTTTCTGCTAGTATTTGCATCCTATACATCCTCCTGTTCCACATTTCTGCAGAGTAGTAATCAGTTAATTTATTATTATTATTATTATTATTATTATTATTATTATTATTATTATTATTATTATTATTGGTCTTTTGAACACTCACATGTGTAAATCTCTTTCCGTCCCTCCCTCTGCCCCATATTATGTTGAATTTTCTCCAGTACTTGACTCACCCTGTGGTCCTTGAATTAGTGCAACAAGAAACATGCTTACGTTCCCTTATATTAGCTTCACCTTGTGTGCAACGTCTTCTTTTGCAAAGCGGTGCACAAAGCTGTACACATTATTTTTAACGTTTGTTTCATCTTGTTAGGTCTGTTATGTCCCCCTTTTTAACTTCTTTCAAACAAGCTTCACCTGTTTCAAAGATATTTTATCCTTTTTTCACTTTCAGCAGCCTCATTTTTGCAATGACAACTGCAGTTTTGCCTTTTAGCTCCATGACTGGTTTATGCAGCGTTTTAGCCTGTTTTGTCCATCAAACTTTTGTTTTGTGTTTGTGAACTTTTCCACTCAGATTTGAGGCATGAGACAGTCAAGGAGTTTTTTGGGTTTTTTTTTCTCATCTTACTCAAATTTTTGATTTGAGCTAACAATGTGGCTCAATACCCACAGTGCCAATTTGTAAGGGATGGCACAAGTATTTGAAAAAATTAACTGATCAAATGTCCCAGAAAAGGTTTTTATTGCCATAACCAGTTGAATCAACCTGGCCATCCTCCAAACATTGAATGAAAACGTGGCTGTACACTTGAAGAGGCTACTGATGATGAAGTTTGTATTTAAATTGCAGATTTCTATTTATTCTTTTTGTAAAAGGAATATAGTGTGGATTAAATCATCTTTGGTTCAAAATGTAATCTGCATTGTCAAACCTCAGTGTTATGTTTCTTTATATAATCCTCATTTCATGCATGAAATGGAACATAACTTTTTCATGCTTTGTCCTTGTAATTGAGACATCCATGAAAACAGCAGATAAATTACAAAGCATATCCTAGATTATGTAAAATCTCAGTTTTCATTTAGGAAATCTGAAATGTTTTTCTCATAAGAACAAGTAGGAGGAGGACTCACCCAGGGCGCCACTAATGCAAGAACCACAGCTGGAGAGATGATTTAACTTTGAGTCATTTGACATTCCAGTGATATTCTTCGAGGGTGTATTCCCTTTTCTTTCATATCTTAAAGACATATAATTAAGAGATTTGCTCTTGCTGTTAGAACTTCACACCCAGTCTTAAGCTGCAGGCAGACAAACTTAAATAAATGCAGTGTGAGCAGCACAGCTTGACTGAAAACTCAGACAGTGAAGGATTTATAAGCTTAGGAGTTGGATGCTTAGTCTCAGGTTTTGGTGCAGACACCCCAGTAACTAATTTAAGGATAAAAGTTGGACAATTTTGTTGACTTCCTCCTTCTAAACACGCCCCAATCCCCTTTATCCCTGCAGCTTTAAGTAAAGGCTCTATTGGCCAAGCTCTGATTAACCTCCAAATCTCATGCAAACTTCATGCTAACAGCTACTATTTGTGTTTCATTAGTAAGAGTGCATGACGATTTGAGTTCTTTGAAACCAGGTTCAGAGGATTCCTGAGGTTCAGTCTGACACCAAAGCTGCACTAGTTCCTGTGGATAAAACTGCTGCATCCTTTTTTGTTTACAGGAGGTTTTATTTGAGCCTGAACTCTCTCTTTACGCATGTGTTGTGCATTTTGAACATGAAATGGATTCTTTTGGACCTTCACGTGTCTATTGACGTCCACTTTATTTTTATTTTTCATGTATTTAGGTGAAATACTTCAAACTAATATAATGCAACTGCAGAACTTCACCGTGACTCAGAATGACGAGATAAAAGCAGTTTAAGTACACACAATATTTCCTGGCACTTACTCAGTAATTCCCAAGCATTAGAGGGTAAACTCTGTTGTGAATGTGCCATTCATCTGTACTGTAACATCAACTTACTATTATTATTATTATTTTTTTTCTCTCCCAGGATGTTGAGTTTAGAGGAAATTGGCGGAACAGCTTGTTTTCTAGGAGTTTTTAATGTGTCAGCCTGTCACAGCATGTCACCTACATGTGGGAATTATGTTGTGTACATTTTGTAACTGGAAAAAGAAAAAAAAAAAAATCCCATATTTTTTCTACTGAGATTAAAACTGTAAAACTGTATTTAGATATTTAACAAACTGTGCAGAGCAACTGGAGATGTAGGATATTTTGCTGAAACTGTAAAATAAAAAGGTTTATATATTTGGAGGAAACTTTGTCTCTTGTGTGTTTTACGAAATGAAATCCAACATCATTTAAAGGGACATCTTTGATTATTTCAAAGTGGGGTTCTGTTGGGCTGGGAGTCATCAGTATCTTATCTCTGCTGAGATTATAGTTTTCTTGTTAACAGAAAATAAGAGCCAAGACAAAACCAGTCAACGCACAAGACTTTAGAAAAAGGTATATCTGTGGATAGAGATACACCAGATCTAACCTTTGAATCTGCTATATATATTTCCAACACTACAGCAACATTGTCTACATGATAAACTGGATGAAAACCAAAAGCAGGTCATTTCTGTATCAGGTCATTTGCAATAAAATAAGATGTCAGTAATTTAACAGTAATTTCTCATTAGCAAATGGAGAAAATGTGTGGATAATCATGATATTCTTATATTTTGTCACTTTCTGCCACAACAGTAAGCGTCAATTTCTCATACATTTATATAACTATTAAAGCAACATTTTAAATTCACAAAAAAAATTCAAGTAAAATGTAAATAATGGAAACATTGTTTCCCAATGTCACGAGATGTCTTAGATGGCATTGTTATGAATTTTCTCCTTCATTGTGCAGATCTGATTTGCCTTTAGTCTGACAGGCTGTGACATCACAGCAGCAGAGACCAGAGCAGCAGGTGGATGAAGCGGCTGCTCATTCCTGCTCCGATCGTGTCTCCTAAATAACTCTGCCGGCGACGTCTGGTGCCCACAGCTTCCTAATTTCCTTCTCTTGTCGCTTCTTGTTGCTGGCTTTGAATCATTTTAAGCGCTTCTGCAACCGATGGTGCAAAAATGCACTTTCCACTGACGTTAATCCCATAATCATATTTCCCTCTGCAGGCCTGGTAACTGATAGTTTTCCAGTTTTCTGTGATTCATTCTTTGCCCGGCCATTATTGCTTTTGCAATTCGTTTCTCGCTCAGCTCGTCATGGTGACTCTGACGGAGCGTGTTCGGGGTTTGGGTGAACATTTTATAGCCTGTGTCTTATTGGAGCTTTGACATGATTACACAATCTCAGTAAGCATGGTGCTGGTGCTATAAAGTCCTAATTAAAATGTGTCTGGATTTATTTTCCTTTTTTGCAATTCCAAATGAGAGTGCCCTAGACTTTAATCAGCAAAGGTTATGTTTCTCCATAGACCAGTGGGTTTTTTTTCACCATTCATATTTATTCCCAGTTAATTACCAAATAATCAGCATTCCCTCAGACTCATGAGCTGTAACTAGGACAGAGATCAGGCTATTACATTAGCACAGTCTTCCATTAAAGATCTCCATTAAGTTTCTTTATTAGGCTCGGCACCATTATAAAAGAGAAAAAGGCAATCCAATTGTCTCCCATAATTCACTCACTCTGTGGCTCTCTGAGGGTCGACACATCACTATGATTGGGCTGCATAAAAGGGAAGATGATCCAATGACGGTTTGTTTACCCCGTTCTGAGGCGCTGGGCTGGTTGACCTTTTTTTTTTTTTTGAGATTGTGACCATTTTGAGGTATTACCTTTGAATTCAGTTCCGTTGTCAGACTTGAGAAGGAAAAAAAATGAAGGAGTGTGAAGAAAATAATTTCCTTACAAACCCAACGACAGTAAAAGGAACTTAGTTTTCTTCGTTTGTCCATATTTCCCCTTGCAAGCAGCCAGATTTCATTGTAATCTTTAAAAACCTGATCAGTAGTTCTCTTGTCTTTCAGAGTCTTTCAAAGTTTTTCCTTGGACTTTGGGAGGCTGACATATTGCCTACACAATTATGCTTGCTCTATGTTCATATGTGGGTTCTCTTCAGGTACTCTAGATTATTTCCAAAGCCCAAAATCATGACTGCTGAGTTAAGTGGTCACTCTGTCCTGTGTGTGTCTGTATGGCCACGTGAAGATCTTCTATTGTCTTACAGCAGTGGTTCTGTTACCCACTGTGAAACTCTACAAATTGCCCAGATCAGTGGACTCAAACTCCAGTCCTCAAGGGATGTTGACCTGCAACTTTTAGATGTTTCTGTGCTTCAGCACAACTGGCTCCAATAGAAGCTCATTAGCAGAGTCTTGTAGACGTGACTGTATACAAGTGAGGCAGTTTCACAATTTAATTCAAATGTGTAAAACAAGGGACACATCTAAAAGCTGCAGGACTCCCGGCCTTCAACAAGGCCAGTGGTTTCATGGTCTCCACTACTGGCAAATGACATGCGTTTTGTCACTGCACTGGATTCCCGGGTCAATAAATTTGCATCCATGGTAACTAAAGTGGAACTTTATCTCACTACATAATGCAGCTTCAACAGGAAGGACCAGTTACTGGACAGCCAGGGCATCTTCAAGGACTCTCACAAAGGTTTTGGATTCTGTTTTCTATAAAAAACAAACGCCACCATAATCTGGACCTTGTTATTACTATTGTAAATGTGGAAGTTGTCCACAAAAATGTTTGGCTAATGTAGCTTAGACCAGGCTTTATTCTGTGTCATAAATGTCTTCCAGGGATGGCACTGCAGCAAAAGACTATTTTCTAGCCTTAGTCTGTTTCCTGCAGACTTTTGTGTGTTCAGTCGCTGCCATCACCCTACATCATTCTCGTTCTCCTGGATTCAAATATATTGGTGAAAAGGCAAATGTTAACCTTTGCTTCTAAAAGAGCAAGTCAAACTCATTCATATCATGTTCTTTTCTTTTTTTTTTCTTATTATTATGTTGTTCATAGGAGAGGTTGCTAGGGATTTCTGGGATTGGTGCCATTTTAAAGGCACACACTTCTCAACTTCACATTGATTTACTATAAAAGGGAGATGATTCACTCACAAGGACCTTTCAAGGAATGTCAACCATAAAAGTGACAAAAGGCACCAGTCGATAACAGGAAAGTTCAGAAAGTCCTTTGCGTGGACAAAAGATCCAGTCAGACACCTAAGTTGCGAGTGTTCACACAACTCTCCCACTGTTTCAAATCGAGTGAAAGAACTCCTCTAATGAGTTGGGAGAATACTCATTAGGGCCGCCTAATGAGCATTCACATTAGGATTAGGGTATCCTAATGGGTTTCCTCATTAGAATACCCTATCATAGGTCAATGAGGGTATCATAGGTCAAAGCTGACCTCAGCACAGTCAACGCTATATGTTACTTCCAATGTGGCTGATTTTCTAGTGATCTTGCCTAAGTGTCATGAACATTTTACAAGGTTATTCCCAAAGTTGAACATTTTGTATGCATGTTTTTTGTTTGCAAAAGTCAGGACTTTCACATGCTATTCATTTGATCGACATAAATTTGAGGCCCTGAAATGTCTTCTGACCTCCACTTCACTGGCAGGTATTACGATTCTGAAATGTCAGTAGATGTTATGGTCGAAAAGCCCCTGTGAATTTTGTTGAGGTCAACTCAAGAGATAAAGACTGAAACTGAGTGATTTCACTAAGATGGCAGGGTTAAGGCATGGAGGAGTTGACTGAGGTGAGTGATCAGTTGGACAGATGAGCAATGAGGATTGTCAAGAGTTGAGGATGAAACACAGAAGGGTCAGTGATGGAGGGATGGAGAGGCAGGATGAATGAGAGGGGCTGGGGTGAAGGAATGAATGAGCACAAAGTGAGTGATGAAGGAACTTGTAATGAGAGATGAGATGAACATGAAAGAAATGAAGATTGACAGGAGTTGGATGAGAAATGAGTGGGATGAAGAGAGGGGTTGAAGTGAGTGTTTGAGAGGAGGGGCATGGGAGGAAGGGTTGAGAGGGACCAACAGGATGAAGATGAGGAAGGAGAGGGGTGAAGAGGTAAGGAGGAACCAAATGTAACTGAACAGTGAAAAAAACCCTGAAGATTTCAAGTCTGCTTAAAGATCATAAAGTGTTGCTGCTTCTAAGGTAAATGTGATTATTTCTAATCATCCTGCAGTCCCAGTACTGTTTTTTTTTCCTTTTGCTTTAAACTTTAATAAAGGAGTAAAGTCTGACCCACTTGTCAGAATCATTCTACACATCTGGTTCTGTTTAACCAGGAACTGATAAATGTTAATACAAAATGTTAAAACAGTTGTAGTAAATAAGTAATTGAACTTTGCTTATATGGCACCTTTCAAGATAAAAATCACAAAGTGCTTCGAAAAACAAAACATCTGTGATTTTTTTCATTGCCTGGTCAACTGAGGTCTGAATACAATTCTGGTGTCTGCTGGTTAATGGGATCCAGTCAGTAAAAGCAGCTGTTCCAGTGTGTTGGGTCACACATCCAGCTGCACCCAGACTGACATGTGCTCTTAAATGTATGTAAAAGGCTTAAAAAGAACTAAACTGTAGTAGCCAAGCTATTATTTTGACACCTTTGAAAACTGTTAGCCTAACTTAGCTTGCCTTAAATAAATTTTCACGCGCTAATTACTTGACTGTTTTGTAAACTTTCAGTTGTACAAAGTTCAACATCTGTGTTGACGTTTTGGTTTTTGACTTAATAATTCTTCAAGTAGTTGGACTTATATTCATGCTCTTATTTTGAAGTGAGTGAAGACAATTTTACAGTCCCTTTTCCACATCCTTTGATCGCTCTCTTTCTGCCCCAATAACTTTATTTCACAGAAGAAATGTGAGGAAAGGAAGTAAAAACACTGACACGAGAGAACATGACATAAATATCAATAAAACATCTAAAGCCATTATATAACATGGAAGTTGTGATGTCAAAATTAAATTGGGGTTCGATGATTCAAGTCTCTCAAGAGGAGAATTTGAGTTGAAGTTAAAGCCTTAGCATTAGCTTCTGCTAAATACCTTGTTGCTGTAGTGCTTTAGCATTAGCGTAAATGTTAAAAATTAGTGCTTTAGAGTCAGTGTTGCTAGCTTTTTTGTTTTTGGCTATATGTGACCTCACTCCTTGGATATGTTGGGTTCAAAGTTTTGCTTTTTTTACTATTTTTCTTTCTCAGCTTCAGACATGCAGATTAATTTCACCGTTTGTGATCTGAAAACAATTGAGATAAAACATTTGTTGGCTCATAATACCATCTTTGTTTCATATGAGTTTCTCATTCAGTTCACACTACCAGCTTTTCAGAGATTCTCAATGCAATTTGAAGAAATCCTTGCCACACACAAGGAATTTACTTCCCCAAGCAAAGACCATAGACAACTAGTGGTAAAGCCTTTACCAATCTCAACATAAAGAGGGAGGTTAACCATACAGTTACTGAAAAAAAAATCTAATCCTAAAGTCCAAGAATATCAAATCAACTCCAGAGATTTTTACTGATTTCCACTGCTGGTGTTGGATAGTTCAGCTCCAAGGTGAGACTCACAAGAAAAGTGAGTTTTATCTCTTGGCATTGATTTAATAAAGGTCAGAGCATTTATTTATAGAATCATTATACTCTCTGAAATAGTGATGCAGAATTGATTTTATTCTTTCTGCAGCCTCTGATTGATGAATGGGGTCCATTGTGGATCTCATGCTCTGGCCGGAGCGTCCGTGCTCGGTCAGGGATACAAAGAGCAGTCTCCTCTGATTCCACATCGATTATTCCACAGCTTTGCAGAGAGAAATGACAACAACATTCATCACCGTCTCTGTGACTAAGAAACAACTGAGATGAAAACATTCTCTGGTGGAAGTTGTGAAAGCATTACTGAGTCTTAGCCTGATAAAAAGTTGGGAAACCGGCTTTATGTGAACCTTTTTAGTCTTCACAAAAGACTTGTGCTTTTCTTCTAACATGAAAAAAGTTAAATGTCCTTTTTTTATGATACACACATATAAAAAAAATTGACACTATACTGTTTTTGTAGTTTTTGTCTGAGTTTATTTTAAAACTGGATTTTGGTGAAGTTTGACATCAGTGTTGGCCAAATCTCTATGAAGTCATCAAACCTCAAATCTAATGTTTTTTTTGGTTTTTTTGTTGCTACAATGAGTATTTTATGACTGAATGATTGGATGATTTTGGGGCAATTTTGAGCCAAGATCCATTCGATACACATACTTCCCACGTGTCGAGACAGAATCTGAACCAAGTTTACGTCACAGTTCTGTTACTGTAAAATAATAGTAAAAATATTTTTTTGTTGCAGAATAGCACCTGTGCAAAGATTGAGCCTGCAATATATCTACTGAGAACAAATCAGGATGTGGGATGAGTTGTGTTCAGAGCCAGGAATATGTTGTGTTTTTGATGAGATTAGCAGCAGGTGTGGAGGTAAATCAGCCAGCAGAACATTTCTCATTAACTCCATCCAACAAACTCCAGAAATTTTAGCAAAGCATTACTGGCACAAGTAAACTAACTTTAGTTTTTAGGGTATTTCTTGGAGTAAAGCTCCAAGTTTTTAGATCTTAATTCTGCACAGTGTTCTCTGCTGCACTTTTGGGCACATGTCAGTCCTGTGGCTGAGATGTTCCTCAGGTGAGAAAATATTTTAACATGACATACACTGTTTGGCATTAAATAAATAAATAAATATTTATGAAATATAAATGGGAAGGTTACTGGCCTGCTGGCTTTGTGTGTGTGAGGAAGTGAGGTGATCATAGTTTCTGTTGACTGTGTTGTTGTGCCGTTGATCGTTGTCACGTGTGCATTGTTTGCCTGGTCAGTCTGTATCTCAGTCCTTGTAAAGTCTGAAGCATGAAAATCAAAATGGAATAAATCGATAACAGTGACAGAACAAATAAGTGGCCTGGAGACGATTGACAGATGATTGATTCCCCGAGTGAACCCAGTGTGGCCCTCTACCATCATGTAACACACATTTAGGCTCTTTAAATATGCCTAAATGCTTAAATTTGAAATGTTAAATTGACATTTGTGAATGTATAAAATTATGTAGGAGGATCTAACTTGGTAATTACTGCATAGGTGATTATATTTCAGGTCAGCAGCAGGTTATTTAATTCCAACTATTGCGAAGAGTAGCTTCTTATTTGTTGAATAACTTATGTTAAAGACACTTCCTGTGCTTGTGGAAAAGCTGTTAGTCTCTTTAAGAAAGGTCAAATGATTGGCTTCAGGCAGAAAGAACATGTAAGGAGATTCTGAAAGTGAAATTAGGACAGGAACTTTTCCACTCAATTTAAAAACTGAAGGAAAGGAACTGTTGGTTTTGTGAAACCTACGAGTTTACAATAAAACACTGGGTGATTTTTTTTTTTTGTTATGTTTTCTTTTATTTTACAATTCTGCACTTCTATAATAATCAATGGCATAAAATCTTGACAAAATACATGTTGATGGATAGAATGCAGAAAATGTGAAAAAGTTGAAAGGGCATGATTACTTTATGCAACGCTCTGTGAACCAGTCTGATTTCCTGTCTGGGATATTAAACTAATCCATAAGTTCCATACCTAGAAGGCAGCGCGGATTAAAGATAAGTGTTGTTTTGCTTGTTTCTGCCTTTAGGAGAGTTGTGAAGTCCTGTACAAGAAATATATGAAGCAATACTTTTAAAGCTGTCCTTAAACACAAAGATATAAACTCCCCAAATTAACACGGAGCAAATGATCAGGCAAATGGAGACAAATGTGATGTTTTTATAGAAGGTCAACACGAGGTAGGCAGAAAATTGTTGAAGTGGTAGAAAGCAGCTAAAAACGTCAATACAAACAAACATGACATAGTCAAAGAATAAATAAATAAATAAATAAATAGCAGGCCTGACATGTTTGATCTTCATCTGAAGCCAATGTCATTTCCTGAAATGGGAGCAGTCTGTTGCCACATGAGAGAAACCCTCACAGACACATCTGGCAGCGGAGTTGGCAACAGCAACAACAACATTGTCCCCCTGGCAAAACATGGGCGAACATGCCCAGACGGCCACAGATGTCTTTGTCTTTTAATCTGCCGTGATGTGAGCCTTCATGTATCATATTTATCAACAGCAGCACAGCACTTAAAGTGATGAAATCCTAGGAATGAATGTGGACAGATTCTACAAGCCGTGATCAAAAGTTTTGCTGCTGGAGAGCGTGACGATGGAGCGCTCACATAGAAGTGATTTTGACAAACAGAGGAGACGTGACAAGAGGTAAGATTCATAATGTGGCTTTCTTAAAAATACAGACAATGATGCCAAAGTGGCTCAGAAGATTTTTAGAGTTTCTTTCTTTGACCGCTGAAGAAGCAGGTCAAGGAATCCTGTTATGAAAGACGCGCGTGTGCATCTCTTATTTTAATTTGTCTTACACTCACCCCAGACAAACACACTAACATTGTGCTGCACTAGGATTGTACATACAGAAGACTGACAAATAAGCTCGACTTGGTTTGCTTTCCTTGTGTCCATTTCTTGACCTGTGCACATCGAGACCCATCTACATGATTTAAATGACATATCCTCTTCCCTGTTTTAAAAACATGCGCACCATCATATTTGTGCCCCAAATGAACAAAACACATTTGATTCCTAATTAAAAGATGTATGTCATTCTCTATCAAACAGCATTTAATCAGTCTAATTAATGCTTTGCATTCTACATGATGGTGGGCAGTCTTGGCCACTTGTTGGCATAAGTGGGCAAGACTTATGCCAATAAGTTTAGACTTGCTGGCATAAGTCAAAATTAAATTTAGGGTGGAGTAAACTTTTAACCCAATAATTTCACAAATTTGTGGCAAAGTCGTTTAGAAGCTACTGGCAGTAATAAATTCATAAGAGCCTCAACTGGCAGATGTTGTGTGAACACAGAGTGAGCAATAAGAACAAGGCCTGACTGCTGAGCAGAGGTGATGAGAGGAAAAATAAGACATGAGAAAAAAACCGATGTGAGGAAGTGAGGGGTGGATTTAAACATGGAGGGAAGCAGCATGACAAGCTGCACAGTGTGTCCAAAGAGGTGAAGTCCTTCAGCATCAAAGTCTCGAGAAATGATTTTATATTAGAAATGAGACTTTTATCAGTTAATGAGGTCATTTAACAAAACATACGAGGAATTTTTGTGTATCTTATGTGTACATATGTTTCTTTTTGTTGTTTTTTTTTTTTTTTTTTACGGCTACTTTAATGTTTTTAAGTTTGGGAAACGCTTGTGCGTTTTATGGATCATACACTTTGATGTTTTGTGGAGAAAAACAAAGTGATACATGGCCTTGGTGGAATTAAAGATCTTTCGTAAGCTTTTCATAATGTTGTTCGCAACCCAAAACATAATCTTATCCCAGTAAAAGGTGAAATGTGCCAGGTTGGGTGGAGCCTCTCCCTCCAGGGAGCAGTTTCAGGTCTTATGATGTTGTTTTCATTCCTCTGCTTCCAGTCGACTGGAAGCAAAGGAATGATCGACAGATTGGGTCTTCTACTGTGGTAATGAATGGGCTGTTTTGATCTGCCTGGTGAAGAAAGAGTCCAAAGGCGATGCTTTTGATTTGTCTACATTCTGACCATGTCCACTGATCATTAGATACGAATCCTGATTGAAAGAAAGAGACCTCGAACATAAGCAACTGAAAATAACTTCCTCCGTATGTTGGCTGAGCTCCACATTGCAGATAAAGCTACGTTATCCAAGAGCAGCTCATCTCTGAGCTGCTTTCTTCCCTGAATTGAAAGAAATCAGCTGAGATAAGGTGTGAGCATCAGATTATGTCCTGGGTGTCCACCTCTGGAGATTTTCAGCCACATCCCACTTGGAGGATGATCCAGAATAGAAGGAAATTCGACACCTTGAGATCCCCGAGCACGATTATTCATTTGCTCTTTGACTTTTTAGCCATATTTGAAATTGATTGTTTTACTGCTTTTACCATAACTCTGAAACACTGAGATTTTTCAATGAAAGGTCTTATATTTAAAAAATTTTTATTAATTTTTCTGTTTTACCCTGAGCGAGATGGGTTTGAACCACTTTGAGTTAAAATAAGACAACAAATGGATGAATAGATGACAAATCTGTTTTTGGCACTCTTTAAAATGTAAGGATTTATGAAAATTAAGTTTGTATGTAAAAAAAAAAAAAAAGAAGAAGAAGAAGAAGAAAAAGCATATATTAATAGGAATATTTCCCTGTCATACCAACTTTACTCATGGCGTTCATCAAACTGTTTTACGAGCCTTGTTATTTTCGGTCAACATAAATGATCAACTACAAATATTTTAGCTATTTCATTTACGAATCATGAATCTTTTTCAGCTGCAGGAAGAGAAACAGTGAACGCTTTCATGCCTCCAGAAAAATAGTTACGATAAATCTGCACTCTGGTTGGCTTAACATTCAGAACATCAGCTGCAAGGTCAGTAAAATTTCACCATTATTGTCTTTAATGCTCAATTTAACTGTTTAAAAGCTGATGATGATATTTCATACTGCTATCTCTGCTTCAATCCTTGTTTCTTCATGATCATAAATGGAGCGCATCCCAAGTGCATTTGATGTTATAGAATGTAGAGAGCAGCTTGTGCTAAAATGTTAACACAATTTAGCCATCAGACAGACATGTTGAGGTTGAAGGTCGGGGCTGGTAGGACGTCTAGTTGCTAAAACTTGTGTTAAAGTAGAGTTGTTTTCATCTGCTTACCAATATGTCACTTGGTAAGTTAAATCTTGGTATAAAATTGAATGGACCATTACTTAGGGAAAATATATTTCCTAATTTTAGAATTTTAAAAATAGGAGGTGTTTCTTTTTTCTTTTTTTTTTCTTAACCTGTACAATGACAAGATTGAACTTTGTGGTTTATGTTAAAATAAAACACAATAAATAAGCCATTCAAAATGCTTAGAAAGTTTTTGTTCCATAGATATCTACAGTTATTAGTCATCTGATTGTGGTCAAATGACATTTTTGAAGGCTAAACTAGCAGTAAAACAAACGTGTAAAAATATCCGGGGTTACCAGCCACTGAGATCCACCACATTCAATAAAACACACAAAGACAAGAAAATGACTTTTCATTTTGAAATAAATTACTTTGAAACTACTAGTGTTGCATTCTTTAGAAATAAAATATGTTCCCAGGAGCACAATTTATGTTCTTTTTCAATTCATTTCTTCCATTGAACTGTGAGGAACACAGTAAGATTTCAGGTAAAAGAGCATAAAGGCAACAAGACAGTTGAAATATTCTCCAGATAAGGAGACATATGGTCTCCATTTGCTGCCCATCGGTTTCAATTCAACATCCCTGCTCATATCTTACTTCTGCAGTCTGTTTCTGGCACCAGGATGAGCTGACAGCGACACGTGGGTACAACAACAATCACTGAAGATGTCACTTCTGTTTCCATGCCTTCGCTTCCCTTGAATTGTGTTCAAATTCATCCCAGTTCTGGTATCTGCCTCCAGATTCAGGAGGCTCCTTTGAATACCAAGCAAGCCGTCTTTGCTTGTTTGTGGCATATTTCCTACAGCGGCTTAAAAAAGAGGCTAAATGTCTGGCATTGTACTTGAGGGGAAATAATGTAGCGCATAGCACTGTCTGTACCCCAATTTAAAGCAGTCAAAAACAAGTCATATGTATTAACTTTAATATATTTGTCAGCAGAGTAGCTTGGCTTGGTGAAAGAAAGAAGCTTGGGTTACACTGAGTTTTCCACCAATAACATGTGGAAAAGAATGGCATGTGAAGATTTTATGTGCAGTTCTGACATTTTGTAACAGAGGATACAGAGACTTGTTGATTAGTGATGGTAGGTTGGACCACAAGAGAATTAGACAGATTTCGGGAACGAGCTTAGCTGACTGATCCATCTAAACACTAACCTCATGTGTGATCCATTCGATACGGATTGTGGAATAAGTCTTAGAAACAAAGAACTAGTGATCCTTGTCTGTAGGGTGGTGTGTCTCTGCCTCAGAGATAGTGATAAAATCTTGAGTTTGAAGTAGAGCTGATGCTGCTCTAACTAAAGTCAGATGAAGTGGCTGAGGCCTTTAATTATGTGCCTTCTGTCAGCTCCTTTTGGAGGTTTTCCCGACTCTTCCTCCAGGGACAAAACCTCAGTACAGAGCCGAACCTCAGTGGAGGGACTACAAATCCCTTCTGGACTGGAAATTTCTTGGAATGTCCCACGAGGTACCGATGTGTGTCACTGGGGGAGGGACATTTCCCTCCTCAACCTCTCCCTTCTTTCCCTGGATCTTGAGAGTGGAAGAAAGATAAAAGTGGAAAAATAATGGTGAATTTCTCCTCCAGGGTTGCTTCAGTACAGAGCTCCACGTCTGGCTGCAGACTTAACGCTTTGCTGCTCAGCTGATGAGCTACATGATTAAAAATGAATCACTTATGTTGTATTTTCACCTCCAATGTGATGAAATGACTTCCAGTCTTGTTACCTTGGTGAAATGATGAGTAGCTAATGACATGCTGAGAATTATTCCAGCGACTGATTCTCCTCGTCATCTGTCACGTCATATTTAGGGACATTAATCTAGTCGTGACTTTTCATCGCAGAATTACATGATTTCTAAACTGCCAGAAGCGTTTCTCTGAAGATTTTGGAGTTTGAGTTGCTCTACTTATGCATAAGATGGATTGAAATGGCAGTGAGGGGGTTAGATGAATTTCTGTGCCTGTTTGTTTCATTGTCTTACATTTCAAAACATGCAATGAAAACATGAAAGGTAATTATTCTTCAAGCGTCCTGAGGTGATGTGTTTGTACGTTATGGCTGGAAGGCAGCAGATAGATTCAATGTGACTTGCGTGTGTCGGGGAAGGGAATCAACTTCAGCAGTTCGGCTGATGGGTTCAGACACATGCAGGCCGCGACGCGGCCATCTGTGGGAGGAGAAGGAAAAGTCAGGATGTTTGTGATGCTACAGCTAACTTCATTATCCGAGCGCAGCTGTGAGGCAAATAGGAAAATGTCTTGGATGTGGGATGTCGACAATAAAGACCCATTTGCGGCTAATTCGGTTCTCCACATCCTCTGTGAGTGCTCTCTGCTCCGCACTGTGCAGATAACAGCTGGCCTTCCTCTCATTTAATACCTTATTTTCTCCACAGTGCAGCCTTAATGCCTTCATCAACTTTTAAACAAATAACAGCATTAAAAGGTATGCGTTTTGTTTTTTTTTGTGTTTTTTTTTTTGTTTTTTTCTTTTTGAATGAAGGTTTTAGTGACCTGCTGTTTATCCGTAGAGCTGAATTAAAGCTAGAGCACAAACGTGTGTCTGAATACACCCTGGTGTTTTTTAGCTGCATCTCCTCAAGCATGAGGACATACTGATCACATTTTCTCACTCTGCTTCTTCCACTGCTCCCCATTTAAAAATTATCTTCAATCTTAGCTGCTTTTAACATGTATGTCTGAATTAATCTCTCTGGATGTTTCAGGTTTGATCTTGTCTCTTTGTTCAGCAGAGGTTTGGTAGGAGCTAACGCTGCCCCCCAGCTATCTGGACTTTGTTTTCACTCTACAGATGGTACCGCTAATCAAGAAGTGGATTTGAGTCAAAATAAATGTCAAGACGTGTGGAGGTTCTTGCACCCAAATGCAAACAGGCTGAATTTAAAGTAAAATATGATGATACAAAAAAATAACAATGAGGATACAAAGAGTAGGAACCAAACAGGGACTGGGTTCACGAAGATAACATCCAATGAGGAGCAAATGAAGGAGAGGGGATTAAATGCTTTTTGAATTTAGAAAATCCAACTGCCCAGATGGAAAAATCAACTGGAACACCCTCCGAAGTTAGATTTCCTACTGGGAAAGTGGGAGCAATTATCTCCACCCCCCCCAGTTATGACCTGTAACGCCAACTTTGAGTTTCAATATGGCTGCTCCTTCCATCAACAGTAGTAAGGGTTATTTTACAAGACATGTGTAAGAGTACATCTAAATTCAGTAGCTACAAATGTGCTCAATGTGCCTTTCTTTTGCTGATGTCGAAAAAACCTAATTTTGCAACTGTGGTGTTTCAAATAAATGAGAAATGAAATTAAAATCACACTTGAATTAGCTTGTTCACATAAGATATAAATAGAAATCATGGCAATGACGGATGTAAACAGTATTATAAGATATATTTAGAATTCAGCATTAACGTTAGCATTCTTCATGTATGTTGTGTATTTTGCAAAACCGTAGTGGAAACACTTTTTGTAGCCTCAGACATGTGACGAACAACAGGATGTTGCTACTGGTGGAAAAGACGAAGGACAGGAAGTGGTAGGAGGATCATGATTTTTAACAAAACTTATTCACATGGGATTTTAATTTTGTTTTTTATTTAATGGAAACACAACAGATATGAAATTGTGGTGTTTTTTCAACACTGATGGAATATTGACAAAGTTCTGCTCACATTTGTAATGGAAACAAAGCTATTGTCCCTTATCAGACATGCTTGACAGTGTTTACAATAACAGATTCTAAATAAAATACATAATAAAGAAAATGTGAAACTTTTCAAAAATGCATGATAAAATATCTTTATGTCCTGCAGCTGTGACACCACAATAAATCATTTCAATTTTGTTCTGTGTGAGCTCAACGTGACGCTACCTTTTGAAACGGATGAACTTTCAGCTCAGAAAGTGGATCCATTTGGTAACCAGTTACCTTGAATGCAATTTCTTTGAATGCATTCTTGTTTGTGATGAGAAGTCATTAGTCATGAATTGGTGCTAAATTAAAAATAAAGTGAATTGAACAGAAATGGCTGTGTTACATGTGTGCTCAAAGACAAATAAATAGAATTTAAAAAAGCAGCACCGTGGGAAGGATGAAAAAAAAGAAAAAGATTTGCTTCACTCAGAGAGCAGGAGACGTAGAGGTAAGGAGGAAGCAGAAGGAGTGAAGAAAAACACGATAAACACAATCGCCTGGGATTGTATTGATTGAATCGAAGTGTATTTTTTGCTCCACCCAGAACAAGGCTTATGATGTGGGAGAAACAAGGCAGAAGGTGAAGAAGTGCAAGCAGAACGGTGCAATATATTGTATTATTCATCTAAGTCAAGTGATGCAGGCCCACATCTGACACTCCTCAGTGTGTGCCTGACCTCGTGAGTCAGAGGAATAACTTTGGATGATTTGCGCAGAAAGTGTTAAACACAGGAGTGTTTCACTCTGAGTCTCTTTCAGGCAAACTCCAGCCTCACTGGAACTAAAGCTGACATTAGACTCAGATATCAACTGTCACTGAAGAAACTTTGGATGAATTGTGATACTTTCTCCCCCCCTTACTTCTGTTTTTCCTCTGGAACCTTATGAAAGTGAGCATTACTGTGTTTGGACTGGGCGTCTGGTTGGCTCAACATTCAGCTTTAATCACAGAAAACAGAATATCTGCTTTTATGCATCCTTTACAGTTGTAGGTAAAGAAGCACTGAACCTTTGGAGCTGCATAATTAATAGAGTTCTCTGGTATCCATCCATCCATCCATCTGTCCGTCCTTCCGTCCGTCCGTCCATCCATCCATCCAAAATTTTAAAAATTAAAGCTACAGATAACTCATTCAGTAAGTGTCTTTTATCATTATATGGCAGATGACATACAAAACTGTTTTAAAAAATAATTTCAGTCTTCTGAAGAAGTGCTTTCATTTGTTTCACTTTTCCGATATCCTCTGGCTAGTTGTTTCACGGTATAAAGTTCTCACGCTGTGGATGAACAGCTGATTGCATTGAGTTGTTGACTTTTCAAGAAGAACTTTGACGTCAATCATCCAGACATGTGCATCATGTCATTTTACCTACAAGCCTTTCAAACACACAGATTCCAATGATCTGTTTCTTTAAAAAGACCTGTAGTTAACTATGATCTGTTTGTCTCCCTAAGAAATGAATGTTTACTGAAACATGTTTGAGAGTTTGAGGATCTCCATGACTACGCTACAGTGAAAATGCAATTAAACAGTTTTAAAAAGGAAAGAGGAGTTTTCCGGACTTCTGACAGTCAGATTTATACAACAAAGGACAATATGTATTTTATCTAAAGTGTGTCAATACATTGAGGTCATTCTGACTGCCAGAACATTTAATGGTGCAGCTTTTTAACACAGATTCCTATTGAGGCTTATAGACCAACAATGTATCAATAAAACATAATTTTGAAACCAATAAGCTTCATTCAGCAGGATGAATATAACACTGCCCTATATTTCTAAAATTCACTAGTGTTTTGTTGATTGCATGTTCTGTAATGCTGCATTCATATTCTGCATGAAAATTGTTTCCCACCATCTCTTGACCTCATCATTTGATGTGAAAGTGTGTATTTTGTGCCGATTCTCACATCCAAAGCAGAAACATGTTTATATTTAGGCGACCTGTCCTTGGGGGAGGCTGAGCTGCTTATCCTGGCAGCTGTGGCGTCGCCATGATTGTCAGGACTGCGGCTCAGCTCAGCGTGCCAGCGGCTGTTTAAGCTGCTGTCCATTACAAGGACAGTCATTACGCTTATTAAAGACTCTGTGTTTTCCATTGTGTTCCTGCAGGCCCGTCACAGCTGTTGGTCAAGTCTGAACAAAGAGGGCCGGATGAGCCGAACTGTCCGTTATCTTCCGCTGAGCTCCCACCATCACTCACCACTAGCAGCTATTGTCTCTGTTGTGGCTCTTTATCTCCCAAATTAGCACATCTAATCATCTTTTCTGTGATTAAAGAAATAAGCTGACAAGCAACTGGAGACATTTATGGCTTCTATGTAAAGCCTGCTCATGTAAAAGCAATACTGACTGAGAGCTGATTGACCGACTGAGTATGAGAGATCTTTCTGATTCTCAGAGCCACGGGAAATGTTTTGGGAGAAAATGGAGTAGAATTGTGTATATTCCTGTCCTGTAGGGAGGAAATGGTGTTTCTTCCTCTTCTGTTATTGTCTTATTTTGTATTTCTTATTTGTACTTGTTTGTAAAGCTCTGTCTAATTTTAAAGTTTTACTAGCTGCATTTTCATTGACCATATAATTGCACAATATGAAATTTTGAAAATACATTTGCTCCAAATCGCAATGGAAAAACGTTTTTTTGCATCACACAAGTCATACGATCAAAAACCAAATGTTGCCACTGGAGCAGGTTTGAGCACCTCTATTATACCAGTTCATCTGTAGTTTTAATGTTCCAAATTCTCTAATTTCAATATGTGTATTTCTTAAAATCCTGTTGTCTTGAGTAAAAATACTTAAAAATAATTTCAGAAATGGTGTAAAGGAAGAAGTCATGGGTGGCAAAGTCCAGTCTTGGAGAGCTACTGTCTTATAACTTTTAGGTGAACCCCTTCAGTACCACACCTGGGGGAAATGAATGTCTCATTATCCAGATACTGCAGAGCTGAATTATATTCTGATGAGGGAATTCAGTCATTTGATTCAAATGCATCCAAAAGTTACAGAATAGCAGTTCATTTATCCCACGCCTGTGGTATAAATGAATGTCTAATTCACAGCTTCCATTTTGTTATAACCAAGGTTCCCAACCTTCACTACTGCTTCACCTGACTTTAATAAATAAGTGATAACCAGGCCTGAGCAGCATTGATGGCATACTGAGCAGGTGAGCTGAAGGAAGTCAGACAGTGTTACTAGTTGCATTTCCTTTACAAATGTGAGTAAAACTTTAACAATATCCCTCCAGTGTTGAAATATATATATATACATATAACTGAAACTGGCAGAAATTGCGCTATCCCGTCTGGGTCCTTAGGCAAGACCCTTTGAGCTACTGCCTACCTCAGACCATGTGAGACATTGAGAAGCAAGGAAACATGCCGGCTCAGATGTCGCCCGGCCAAACAAGGTCTGTGTCAGGTGTTGGGGAACCAGAGCACCTTGACGATAAATGGGCTACTGGAACAAGACGGAAATAGGCGAGAGGTGAAAACTTGGATCTGTTGGAATGCTACTACTCAAGTAGCCCTAATCGGAGAGGCTATATGCAAAGACTGAGGGAAGAATGGTTACTTCGATATCCCCAGTCTACACTAAGTGCTAAACAACTAGTAGCTCAGTGTTCCAACACCCGCAAACGGCAATTGCTGTCACAACTTGAGATTGACGAGGTACAACACAAATGCTATGGCAAAGAGGAGGAACCTGGATGTCAGGATGGGCGGGGCTTAACTACGAGCCCCCGCCCAGAGAGGGAGTGTGCAGCCACAATGAAGGAATCGGAGCTGAATAAAGCTGCAGCTGACCTGAGAGATAGGATCATGGCACGAATGACAACCAGACCTCCTCAGCGCCAATTACAACGGCCGAGTGAAGTACCATCAGAAAGCCTCATTGAAGATGTGAATGCAGCATTGAGAACGATCCCTAGCAACACCATAACGGAAACCAATGAGCTGATTTACAACTCAGCATCAGTGATCCTTGAGTTGCTTGGCTATAAGAGCAACCATGAGAGACAGTACCCACCATGGAAAAGACGGCTAGAGACTAAAATCAAGGTGACAAGGAGGGAATTGAGTCAACTATCAGAGCTCCATAGGGGTGCAATGAAAGGACCAGTACCCAGGAAGTACAGCCAGATGCCCATACCTGAAGCACTCAAAACTGCCAAACAGAGGATCCAAGCCTTGGCCAGTCGCCTAAAGAGATACACAAGGGAGAATGAAGCCAGAAGGATAAACCGGCTCTTCTCCACCCAACCAGCTAAAGTGTACTCTCAATGGCAGGTGTTAATAACAACAGAGCAGACCCACCAAGGCTGGAGACTGAACAATACTGGAAAGGCATATGGGAAAGAGAGGCGTCCCACAACAGCAATGCACAGTGGCTGATCTCTCTACAAGACGACCATAGCAACCTCCCTGAGCAAGCCCTGGTAACCATCACTGTGGCAGATGTCCAAGAAAGAGTCTCAGGTATGAAAAACTGGACAGCACCAGGGCCTGACATGATCCATGCCTACTGGCTAAAGAAGCTCACTGCCCTCCATGAGCGACTGGCAGCCCAAATGAACCAGCTGCTACAAAATGGGACTCACCCTGAATGGTTAACTGAAGGGCGCACAATCCTGATCCAGAAGGACCCATCAAAGGGCTCAGTCCCACCCAACTACCGACCAATAACCTGTCTCTCCACAACCTGGAAGCTCATGTCAGGCATCATAGCGGCTAAGATAAGCAGACACATGGATAAATACATGAGCACGGCACAGAAGGGCATTGGCGTAAATAGCAGAGGAGCCAAACACCAAATCCTTGTAGACCACACAGTTGCCAGAGACTGCAAAACCCGACACACCAACCTGTGCACGGCTTGGCTAGATTACAAGAAAGCCTATGACTCAATGCCGCACACTTGGATCATTGAATGCTTAGAGATGTACAACATCAACAGGACCCTGAGAGCCTTCATTGCAAACTTACGGATACCGACTAAAGAATGGAGCCAACATCAGTCACCTCCTCTACATGGATGACATCAAGCTGTACGCCAAGAGTGAGCGAGACATCGACTCACTGATCCACACCACCGGGATCTACAGCACGGACATTGGGATGTCATTCGGACTAGAGAAGTGTGGTCGGATGGTCACAAAGAGAGGGAAGGTCATTCGCACGGAAGGGGTCTCACTCCCAGAAGGAACAATAGCAGACATAGAGGACAGTTACAAGTACCTGGGAATACCACAAGCAAATGGCAACCTCGATGAGGTCACAAGGAAAACAGCCACAGCCAAATACCTCCAACGAATAAGGCAAGTCCTGAGAAGCCAGCTCAATGGCAAGAACAAGATCCAGGCAATAAACAGCTACGCCTTGCCAGTAATCAGATACCCTGCAGGAATAATTAGCTGGCCAAAGGAGGAGATACAGGCCACGGATGTTAAGACACGAAAATTACTAACAATGCATGGAGGGTTCCAGCCCAAATCCAGCACCCTGAGATTGTACACGAGCCGCAAGGAAGGAGGCAGAGGACTAGTGAGTGTGAGAACCACTGTCCAGGACGAAACATCCAAGATCCATAGATACAGCTGTTGTGGTGGATGTAGCAATACCAAGTGACTGCAACATCAGGAAAAAGGAGCACAAGAAACTGGAGAAATACCAGGGCCTCAGGGAGGAACTGGAGAGGGCCTGGAAGGTGAAGACCACAGTGGTGCCTGTGGTCATCAGGGCCCTCGGGGCAGTCACCCCCAAACTGGAGCAGTGGCTACAACAGATCCCAGGAACAACATCAGACATTTCAGTCCAGAAATGTGCAGTTCTAGGCACAGCAAAGATACTGCGCAGAACCCTCAAGCTCCCAGGCCTCTGGTAGAGAACCCGAGCTCAGAGGATAAGAACCACCCGCGGTGGGTGAGAAGGGAATTTTTCATTTATAAAACATCGTTATCTAACTCTCTAAGATTCTACATAACTGACTGAAAAGCTTGTGACTGCTTGTGTCTGGCGAATGTTTATTATGAACTAATAAAATGCTAACAATCAATTTTTATTTTTTTTTAGTATTTACTCTTGTTGCTATTTAAAATGTTCCTCCAGCGTTTTGATGTTGGGTTTTTTTATGCCTCTTCTGAGTCCTGAGGAAACGTCTCTGTCCATGGTTCTGAATCCACAGTAACGGCAGCAGTTGCTGCTTCTGGTACCAAACCTCACTGTGGATTTACAGTGATTTACACATCACTATTACACCTGTTTCTTTATTTGTTGTGAACCACTGTCGGTAAAGATGGATGTAGGCGTCTCATAGTCACACTCCTTGAAGTTTTTTTCATTATGTTGTGTTACCACGGCAAACTTCAATGTAATTGAAAATTGTGTCATGCCAAAAATATAGAAAAGTTTCAGTGTAAATAGTTTTTGATGAGACTGTATGCTTGTTAATCTTAAATGAAGTATTTCATTCAGTAACCTGAATGGCGTTGATGCCATGATGCACTTTGCTGACCTGCATCAAACTGACAGCTCAGTGGCTCATTGTTTTGTTTGCTGCCTGCGAGTCGGGGAAGATGAACTGTGAATCAGTCTGATAACTGAGCAAGTCTCTTTCTGTTCTCAGCCTGCAGAGCGGAGTGCAGGTGTTTGTCTTAAAGTTTCATTCAACAGGAGCCTGAACTTTACCGGAAGTTACAGGAGATTTCTCCGCTGTTATGAAGCTGCTACCAACTTTGAACTTCATCCATTTCAGTTGTTATGAAACCACTTCATTTCCCAAAAAGCAAGGCTTTTTTTAAATAAGAAAATGAATGTTGAGTGCTCTGAAGTTTCAGTCTTCCAAGTTTTGATTCCATTCATGTTTCTGTGACCTTTGCTGGAGCAGGTGAGCAGTTCCCAAACGGCTCTAATTACTTGAGCGTGCTTGGCCGTGTGTGGCACGGTGGGCTTTGTTGTTTTGAGATGAGGTTTTTGTGCTGCCTGGAAAGGCTCTGATAAAAAAAAAAAAGGCCCTGCTGCCACTTTCAGTTCTGGCAAATACAGGCTAACCAAGGCTGCTCCTGGACACAGTGACGAGGGAATGAATGGACTCAAATAAAGTTGAGGTTGAAAATGAGCGTTACATAGAGAGCAGAGGACTGAACAATGACTGAAAGAAAAATAAATAGACATAGAAAGCATTTAGGAGAAAAGAATGGGAAGATATGCTGCCATAGAAACAGTTTTAGATGAAAATACCGCCATAAGGCTTTCACTCATTGAAGTAACAGGAAAGTAAAAACTAAAACTTGGAGAAACTGATAATTATAATTCTCCTCAGTGCACCTACAGAATGAAAGCAAGACACAGTTTGCCTTTTGGTTTTATACTCATCAGCCCAGGAGTATAAAACTTTTTCTCAAAATCTCAAAAACTCACTTTCGCATAAGTGGGAAGCATGCATCTTCACACATTGGTAAAACATACAAAAATAAGAAGAAAAAAACTTCAGTAAGGACAACCTCACAATGCAACAAAATTAAGTATTTGCAGTTTGAAGCAAGCATTCTCAGATTAAGGATAACATGCAGCCAAGACAGATAATCTAGGGAAGAGGAATTCATGGACGTTTATGTACATAAAACCCAGCAGACTAAATATACAAACTGAATAAACTGTACAAACAGAGTTCTGCAAATAACAGCAGCATTCTTATTTGAAATGAGAGCAGTTCTAAAGACTCACTGAGTTTGTTGGAAGCAGTGATGCTCATAAAGTTTTACAGCTGCTGGGAGAAAGGATCTGTGGTAACAAGTGGGAAGAAAGAAAGGTGATGTGAGGAACTTTAAGTGGAGGGACCAGACTTGGGATCGAAAAAAAAAAAAAAATCACACTGATCTGCTCAGGAATATGAAAATAGAAAATGTACAGTAAACAGATAAAATGTGTTGTGAAAGTCAGAGCTTCACAGTCATTAGATTTTCATGAAACGCTGCTTCTGTGTGATGTGGTGCAATGACAAATTGACAAATCTGAAAATAAACCTGAAAATAATGGCGTAAAAACTCTTTGACCCAACAACCTTCATCAGATGTTTGTATGTTTTGACACATTCATACCCTCAAAGCCCTGCGGGTAGGAACCTCTGGCAGGTTGGCAGAGTGTTTTCTACCAACCTGGCAGGAAACCCTTGCAGCCTCATGTATTGTCTTTACATTCGCTTCATTTTCCATCAAATACATTTAAGTCAAATTCGTAATGTGAACCCAAGTTGTTTTTCAAGTCTGTCCTGGTTTTATTCAGCAACAACCAGAAGCTCTTTCTAATTCATTTCCAGTATTCAACTGAACAGATGCAAAAAGTGAAAAGGGGTTTAAAAAGAGTGAAATCATGGTTAAAAACAGCACAAAAGCACCAAACAACTTACGGTCATGTTGATGTGTTCAAATTGTCGGATTTTGCTCAGTCAAACTTTGTCCTCCTGACTCCTGCTGAGTCTCGTTATCAGTGATGAAAACGTGTTTATTTCACACACATAAAGGAGCGACCGTGTACCTACTTAAAGTCAGCAGATCAGAGGACTGATGCAGAAGTAATTTTCAGTCTGACGCACACATAAAAGCCGAGCTGCGGCTGACCTTCACTTCCCCGAAAAATGCAGCTCACTTGGCCCATAACTCCCCGACGAGCCGTCGATGGCCATGATTGTGTGTCGGTGAGAAGCTTCGTCTTTGCCAGAGTTAAATTTGTCATACTCTTCTCACTTTGTAGAAATTTCTCCTTTTTTTAGCTCCACAGGAATCAAATAAGTTCCCCAAAGATGCGGCTGTGTCTTCTTGCTTTATCGGTTTCGGCTTTTCATCCAGACATGTTGGGTCTCCAAGGCAGAAAAGATGTCAGTCTGTCATTCTGTTGGGTGGAATAGGAAAGATTTGAAAAGTTTCAGAACTTTTCTGTTCCACCTTTTTCTTGTTATTTTAGCATTGAAGGCATTACTTATTATTTCCCTAATTGAATCATCCTCTTAAAAATATCCGCATGCAAGAAAACACGCAACACACAACCAGTCCTCCGAAAAGCCTTTTAATTATGTTCCGTGTTCATGTTATTTGAAACACAGTCACATGCATAATATCATCAAAACCTTTTGAAACATGAAAGTGTATCTTGCAGTGAGGTGTGGATATCAGCCATCATGATGATTATTCATAAAAGAAGGATTTTTTTCAGCTTCCTGCATACAAATAATCAAAAAAAACCTCCAAAAAATGGTTTTAAAAAATTTTAAAAAGCCTTTAAACATATTTATTTCAATAGCATTATAAGACTGAAAATGCTATTTTTAGTCTAGTTACAATGTCTTAAAGTCAATATAAACTTCCTTTACAGTTTCAGCTGTGTGTCATTTTGTCTGATGGACTTTTGGGTTTGGTTTATCTTTTATCATTCGTGTCTTTGGTCATGTCCTGCTCAGGTGACCCGTTTGGTCATTTGTTATTTCAAATCTGCAGAGAATCAGTCAATCTGTTGTTCCAGAAATTATCCCCCAAGGATTATAATCCCAGTTTTCTTCAGTTCCTTGCCAGATCTTTTGTTATCTACCAAACCTCTAAGTCCTGATTCACCAGGATACACTCAAATATTGTTCATGCCTGAGGCTCAGTAATCACCACAGTACAGAAAGTCATCTTCATCAAAGTCCTCTTCACCAAAATCACCTTCATCAGAATCACTTTTACTGCAGTATCATTGTCACCTGATGGACAGAGTCGCCGCTCATCTCAGGGTTTTAGAAAAACCTTCTCAGCTTTAATATCTGTTAGTCTCTGTCCATCCTGGTTGTTATCTTTGTCCTCTCTGCCTCAGTCGCCAGACTCAGAGGCATCATCATCACGAAGGCCATCTTTTTCACAGCCATTTGGATGTTAGCCACTATCACCGTCCTCATTCTCCTTTTTAGGACCTCATTTTCATCTTGTCTCCTTGAGCTGCCAACATCATCAACCTCTCTCCCTGTGCTACCATTATAGTCTCTATCAAAGTTGAGTTAATCCTCATTACCTCCAAACAAGCTGTCATTACTATCATTGTTACGTGACACTCGATGCCGATGCAGATGAATCGCTTCACATATTTTTACCAAAAAGCCTCTCGTCCACTAAGGGTTTCTTGGTTCAAAGTAGCATGTTTCACGGTCTTGTACTGCGGTCAGCGATGCAGAGTTGCAAACACGTGTAATGAGGAGTGAGGAGAGTCAGACAGGTGAACTCAGCTGCAAATTTAGCTTTTAAAAAACACAGTGATGGACATTTGAGTAAAACCAAGGGAGCATGGTGAATTATCCTTCTATTGAAGAACAAGCAGTTTATAGCTTACATTTGTAAATGAACGTTTGAAACAACTTTGCTCCCTTTCAACCTTCCGGAATATGAGAATCTGTAAAACTGAGACAATAAAACATCTTAAACATTATTTGAAAATGTGCATATTTACATTTCAAGCTTACAAAGTTAATCATAGCAATTAATCTGATTAGATACTTCAGTCAACTGACAGCACGAATTAAAAAAAATCTAAAAATGAAATGGAACATTTAGCTCTCCTGTGGTCTTAGCATGACGCTCAGGAGGATGGTGGCAAATGTCACAGACTGACAGCAGTGATGCAGACGTCTAAATTTCACTATTATGGGGTCGATACATGTGGAACGATGGACGACCATGAAATACAAACATTTTATACTGGTCATGGTGAACCCAAGGCATGGGACGCGATCGTGACAGCAGCTAGAGCGACGACGGTTGAACGTGTTTCAACTTGTGTCACTAGTTTGTGCAAATCTACGCATACAAGTTCAACGTTTCATGTTCACAAATTTTGGAAGTCGCTTGCCTGGCGATTGTCACCTCATCACTCAAGATTGGTAGGAAATTGATTTGTTCTCATGTGTCGAGCATTTAGAGTCTAACATTGTGTCATCTTAGGGTCACCAAGTTTCTATAACAGCAATTTTAATACCTTTATTAAAATGATTGACACTCAGGGTTACCGCTGCAGCTGCACTCAGCAGCTCTGCAGGTCTTAGTTGGATGTGAAACATTTTGAGCGCTGAAGAAAGTAAACATTCCATGTATTCATTTATAATTCACTTCCTGGTCAAACTCATTATTCATTCAACAGCTACGCTCTCTGGAGCGATGATCTTTGTACCTCTGACAGCTGCACACACTCAGTCAGGTGGCTGAAAGCCTTTATACACTCATAGAAAATATGCATGACACACGAATAAGAACCCTGTCAGATGAGGGCCGATGTATACTCTTCCTGCGCACCCTGCCTGGGAGTGATTTTGACTCACGCTGACCTCTGAAGTCGATTCTTTCTCACTGAGACAGAGAAGCCGGTCTTTGGTTCTGACTTTTTGACCTAAAGTGTTTGTGACAGGAGCTTCAGCTTTTGCACGGCCTAAAGAACATGACGCTGTTCATGTGTTTCCTGTGGGTATACCTGAAGAGCGCCTGCACACAAGCTGTTAGAGCAGAAGGAAATTGGAGCAGAATGAAGTGATAAAGTCACTTCTTTTGATTGTCCCACAGCCCAGGAATGTTACAGAAATCACTCAGTTATTTATTTTATTCTTTATTTAGAAAGCAACCCCACCTGAGAGTAACAATCTTATTTTGAAAGAGCTAAACAGACATTAGAGACAAAATTCTGTTTGTTTATGCCAGAGTTTAAACACGTTTAACATGAAAATGATCCTCAACAGCCTTTGTTGATCATTCATCTTTAGTTTTCTTCCTCGGTGCAAAAACATTACAAGTGTGTAACTCTCCAATATTTAGCAGGATTTAATGTTCTCTACATGAAAAAAAAAAAAAGATACATTTAAATAAAATTGTAAATGGAGCAGATTTAGTCTCAGACATAGCATTTGTTGCTTTTAGCAATTTGAAAAAGGCAGCAGAAGTTGAATTTTCACAGTAGCTCCATTTAATGAGGCTTAAATGTGAGCCATGAAAAACAATAAATAAGTCCTGCTGTGGATGCAGAGAACTGGTCCTTTTGTTTTTTGTTTTGTTTTGGGGTTTTTTTTGCTCATTTTAATTTTGTGAAAACCCTGGATGCTTTGATCAGCATTATGAAAGTAAGCAGAAAAAATAAAATCTCTTTCCTGGATGTGAGACGCTCACTACTGGGGTTTGATGTACAGCAAGTAATAACTTCTGTGATGTTGTTACAAAGCTGCAAAACAAAGATGACAGTGGCAGCATAATTCCCAGCTATTACTTGCAGACTAAAATAGCTCATATGTGAGGAACTATGAAATGACAATATGTTGAGTTCCTGCAAAACAAAGCGTAGTGAAGTAAAACTGAGTTCTCATTATTCTCTGGGTTTTTCACTTAAAGTCAAAACAGTGTGAGGTTAGGCTTATAATCACACCTGAGAGAAGAAAGAGAACTCTTCTCTCTGGTAGATCATTCAGATTCATGTCTGTTCATTTAACACCTGATAACATCCTGAATTTATCTTGAATTCTACAAAACAAAAACTCTTCATACACTTACTTTTTCTGCTGACAAGAGAATGAAAGATATTGAACTTGTTTCTAAAGCCTGAACGTTCCTGTAGCAACACTGTCATGATTCTTCTATGGTCTTTTCACCTCTGAGCCAGACCATAATACACTTAAACTCCTATGTTTGAGAGCAAAACACGCATTCAACCTGAAGGGAATATTCCACCTTTTCTTTCTGTGGAGAACCATGGCCACTGATTTGAAAGAGCTAACCCACCTCGCTCTCTGCCAGAGCTGCTCCAAGGCTCTTCAGATCACGATTTTAAAATGTCGGCAGAGTCAGATCATTATACAAAAAAAGGGTCTTAAATTAAACTTTGACAACTTTGACTCAAAAGCTTGTCCACAAACATTCCAGGTAGAATCAGTAGCTGTGACTGTGTTGATTATAAAGTTGTGCAAGTTTGATATTTGTAAATAAACTTGGAAAAACGCCAATTTTGAAAAAAATATGTTTTTGATAACACCTCATCCTCCTCCTAAAATGAGGGTGATATTTTAGAAATATTTGCAATTGATGATTTTTTTCCTTGTTAAACTTCTTCCAAAATTGATAAATAAGAGAAACGGTAACAATCAGACAGACTGCATACACTAATTCTTTTATTCTTTAAAGAACTCAAATAGTCCTATTTGTACTATTTGGCACATTGATGCTGGACTTTAACTAGACATCAAGTAAAGCTGAGTCAGCCAAAACCACTTGCAGGTGGGAGTTAGAAGTCTCTCATGTTTTGAAACATCTTTGCAGAAAATTTGCAGTTAACTTCCAGTTACCCATTATCACAATAAAATACATCAATCTGTTAATTTTATGTGAATTTCCACAATTGTGGAATATCAAAATACTGGAGCGACTGCCAATTGTTGACTTAAAAATAAAGTCCACCATGCTTGATGACTTATGTGTATGACTGGCATCCAAGGATGTTTTCTGTTGTTCAGCTAAGGAAAAAAAAGTTCAGCTTAATCTCCAGAGGATTTATGTCTTGCTGCCAACACTGGAAGTTAGAAACACTGTACAGATCATTATTTTTCTAAACGTCTTGACAAGCTGAAAAAGGACAAAAATGTACAATTCTAATCAGGAAAATATTGAAACAGTTGATAATTAGCCCCTTTTTGTTCATTTTGAACAAAATAACTAATACAGCAGTTATTGGATTATTAATTTGTAAATTCACAGTCTGAAACAAAATCATTAAAATTAACTGATGGGTGTATTATATTGATGTAGTCTTTTGGTTCTTTAATTAGACACACAATTTCCCATATATCTTTAGGTTCACAACAGAAGAACCTAAAGATTATTTTGAATACAGACATGATGAACCTCATGGGGATATTATATTTTAAAGAAGAAAATCGGATTTGTGGAGCCCTGAGTCTGAATGGCCTTGATGATTCATTTAAAAAAAAAAAAAAAAAAAAAAAAAAGCAGGACAATCTGCTGCTAAATTTATTTATTTATATATAACAAAGCAAAGTGCACTTAAAATAAATTGTCACACATTGTGGTGCCGCTATGCTGTTTGCTTTAAATTGCATCAAGTTATCCTGGTAGGAGAAAAAAACGGGAGAAAAACAACTAATGGAGTCTAAATATATGGATCAAACTGGTTGTCTCAAAGAAAGAGCACATTTAATTTTCGGATGAGTATTATATAAACCCATTCATGCTTTGATAGAAATTGCACAGCCATGGAAAAAGGGTTTGATTGGAGCACTTGGGGTTTGAAGCGCCTTAAAGCTTTAAAAGCCTCATTTATTATAATGAATAAAGACTTCAGGGGAGCACTATAGGAGGAGAAGGTTTTCGGGAATATAATTTACAAAATTAATTAAATGAAAAAAGCAAGGGATCATTAAATATGCTGCAGGTTATCTCAGGTTGAAATTAAAAAAAAAAAAAAAAAAGTTTCATAAGGCTGAGGAATAACGGACTCAACCAGGCCAACAGCCTCACCATAGCAACAGGACCTGAGTCATTACAAACCTTTATTTCCACCAAGGTATTTTTTAATAAAACTTATATTCACAAAAATAAAAGCACTGACTATTTCTACTGAAATTCTTTCACTGTTGCTCACTCAGACCGGACCTGTTGGACCGGGATGAGCTCCAGCTGAGGAAAACAAACACAGGCGATCTGTTGCCCCGGAGCATTCATGGTGTCCAGCTGGTGTGTGTTGAGCAGCTGAGCACATGTGGAGCAGTCGGGTATGTGATCATCACTGCAGTGAGCCTCCATGTACAGCCGTGATCAATTTAAACGGAGGACTAACTCTTTTTCATCCATTTGTGTGTTTGCATAAAGCGATTCCAGAATCAGGCTTTCAATTTTTGTGAATTCACCGAAGTTGTGAAATTGTAGGTTTTAAACCACATTAAACAACATTAACGAGATTAAATGTAATGAGTTCATCTGAAAAATATTACCTGGATTCTAAAAGCACCTTTTTTAAAGTCACTGGACATGAAGGTTTGTTTGTTTGTTTGGAGACAAAGGATCAATATTTGCAGTAGAAACCAGACTTAAAGTACTTGCAAAATTTAGCAGTGAATCATTTTTAGAATAGTGTTTGTTGATTTTAACGATTTTAACAAACACTATTCTAAAAATGATACACAATTTGTGGATTTTTTTTTTCTTTTTAGAGCAGAACATCCAAGGTAAAATAGTATAGATCTGGTGACAGTAAAATCATATAGGTTATAACATTGTAACTTAAGAGAAAAGCAGGAGCATTAATGCTAAGCTCAAATTGCAGTAGATAAAAGGTTTGATCATTAACAATAACCATTAAACAATATGTTTGTCTGTTTACTTAATTTCATGAAAATTTTCAGACAGATCTGCTGCTTTTGATATTCACAATGGCTAGAAAGCCCAACTGTCACCTAAATTTTGCTCCAAATGATCAGCACAGACTGTATTCACTATCTTTATCAGGTTTTAGTTGTGCTTCGTGAACTAAAAAGAGTAAATGGACTCAAACCAAACATGCTGCTTGTAAAGATTTGTCGTGTGCCATTGCCATCGGGAAAGACAGCAGGGACTCTGCGGCTGCTTCTGCAGACTTGGGAGTTTAGATAAGTTGAAATGAGATGCAGGAATTAGGAAGTCATCTTGACAATGGTGACAGCCAAGCGTTAGTTATATCCTGAAAAAAGCCCAGTGTGAAAAACGGCCTAGACAGAATTTCACAACCCAAAGTACAGACTCAAAAAAAGAGTCTGTACCTACCATTCTTTTATTTTAAGTTTAGTAACATGCAAGAATAGAAAGTAAAATGCTTTAAAAATTAGCTGTTTGTTTTGTTTGTTTGTTTGTTTTTTCCATTTATCTAATTTCAGTTGCTCTAACCCAGATCCATGGTTACTGATATCACAACAATTTAGTGAATTATGAGCAATCTGTTGCTGCTAGTCAGGGCCTTAAAAAGCTTCTTTATTCCCTCCCTTAGTTGCCCTGGATGTGAACAGATCAAATAACTATCTTCTATATTTTAGCTAGATGGATGTAATATTAGCATCTACAAAGTACAAAATGTCTAGGAGAATTGATCATTTTACTCTGTACTGGAAAACTTGGCATAGAATCTGCCCTGGAACTTCAAACCAGTCAACTTCTCAAGATTCATGAAAAAAAATCAAAGCTCTTTTGCACAACAAATCACATTAACAGAAAAAACATTTGATTAAAATATATTGAGTGCATTCACAAACCTCAACATAGACGAGTTTATTAAAAGCACATGTAGGGTTCTGAGATAAAAGCATCAACTATTCAAGTGGTTCACTCTTTCATGATCCACTGATGAACCCAGGAAGGTAGCGGCTGATATTTGTGACATCCTTTGAATACTGTACGACTTAGCTGTATTTTATGTCCAAGTAAAACTTCAAGGTCTTTTTATTTTATTTTTTTTCATTTATGTCTCCTCTTTCCTCCATCCTTCTGCCTCTGATCCACAAATACATCAAAACATTTCTCATTTTCTAAAATGCACCTCAAGAGAGAGAAGGCTTTCTGGAAGAGCTACAGAGGAGAACGATTTTCAACATCCACACATATAAAGACAGAGCGACACACTGTTCCACTTTTCAAGTCGAATCAAAAGTATATATATCTACATACACTGTCATGCTGTTTCTAATCAGCCTACAAGAAGATAAAGTGAAAATAAATGGTGTTAAAGACAGAAACTGCCCATTTTCTTGCTTACACACAAAAAAAGAAAACACTGGATGAGCTAAAAATGAAATGAAAAAGTTCTGTTAGAAAATGTGATCTGATGTGCCTGACAAAGCAGAGGTGTGTCTCACATTTGGTTTGAAAACAGACTCATTAGGCAAAATGTAAATTCGTGCTGGCTAAGATCAACAATGTTAATAATAAGACTCATAAGAGTGTCACTGCATCTTCAACAGTGACTTCAAAGGAAACTTTCTGCTGAACATCTTCGACAATCTAGAGTCAGAAATTAATTTCTGTTAAAATTCAGGGATATAGTTCAGATGCACCGTGCTCCAACAAAAACTGACCCGGTTTGGCCTTCAGAATTGCCTTCATTCTCTCTAATTCACAGGTTCTGCATTGATCTGCTCTGACTCTTTCATGCATGTTTGAGAAATCATTTAAATGCCTTTGAATCCATTCAGCTGCGCAAAACTCTTTGGGTCTTTAGGTATTTGAGCGCCGCCTTCGAGATGCAGCTCCCTCTCAGAGCTGCAGTTTCCAAACTTCTGCCTCAAGAGCAGCTCTCTCCTTAGACACCGCCTGTCAGCTCCTTCAGACTAGCCAGCAGCAGTTAGCAAACACCTGGTAGAACTACACATCTGCTCAGCCTGCTAGACAAGCTATAGACAAGCTACTTCAGTGCAACGCTGGTAAAAACAAACTTTTTCCCAATAATGTTAATCTATTGATGTGATCTTATTTCACACACTTTCTGGTTTCATTTTGCTATAAAATATTTAATACAGAGCAGCAGCAGATACTGTTTTCAATTATCTTAAAAACAAAAAACAAAAAAAAAACTAAACTAACGGCACTGACTCCACACTTCCTGCTGAAATACAACCACTAAAGATGACAGTAAGTGGTATTTGCTCTGTATTAACAGTAAAGCAAAGCATTAGATATTTTAATAACTCTTGAATAAAACAAATAAAACAGTGAAAACATTAAAGAGAAACTCTGTTGGTGTTTTTGAAAGCCGTGGAGCTGCTGATCCTGTGAACCTGGTCCAGCAGCAGAGGATTGTAATGGAGAGAATAGTGAGGTTGCATTCCCCGCAGCTCTCAGCTCATCGGCTCGCTTTGTGTGTGACTGAAGGAGCTCCATGTCTTCCACTGGGGACCCTCAAGCCTCTTAAGTAACTCGCAATAGAGAAAGAGCTTCTGAAAGAGGTGGGGGATTTAGGTTAGTCTTGCAATCACATAATCCCATTTCCAGTTTTAAGCACATATAATGGACTCGGTTCAGATGGGCCAACTTTAGTAGGTCAGGGATTTTAGGGGTTATGGGAAATTGCTGGTGCAGTGCTTTTCCCAAGTTTGCCCATCCAATTAAAAGCCAGACCAAGAGGAAAGAAATCTGCTTTCAGTGAAAGATATGCGCAGGGCCGGTGGAGCGCGTCGACTCAACCAGGAAAGAAATCTGCTCTGGCTGGAGCTGGAGGTCATGGTTTCTCTGAGCTGAGCATGTTGAATGTTAATAAACAGTGTATCAGAAGAAAAGCCTGATTACCACAGTGCAGTGAATGCATCCTACTGGGGACCTACTGTCTTCTCTGGTGCAACACAGAGCTGTTTCAACAAGCTTTATGTTCAGTTATTAAAACAGGATGTGGCTCTCTCAAAATGCTTGTTTAATAAATTCAATAAAAGCTCATCTGAGTGCAGCAAAGTTGGCTTTTCAGTGAAAAGTCTGGATGAAGGTGGTTATATTTATTGTTAAACCTTGGTGGTAAAAAAGATGAATACTTTGTGTTGCCCAAAATTTTCCATTGTAAGAAAAGTATGTTGGTAATAATTTAAGTTACTGTCTTAACCTTGTTGGGTTTCTACACCAGTACTGACAGGGTATTAACAGATACACATTACATGTGGGGTATTGACACTTTAATTATAGGTTTACTGACTGAAAGTATACAAAACAAAAACAAAAAAACACTCAGTTTAAAACGACAAAAGCTGAAGTAAGAAATCTTTACTATTCACCACTTGAAAATATACTTGTCATGATTATGAATAATTAAAATGGCAATGACAATAATAAACGACAAATAATTCCGATATTGCTAAATTCAATAAGGAAATAGAAAAAACTATAAGCTGAAATGAACAGATGAATGTTTAGTTTGCTTAAAAAAAACAAAAAACAATAAACTTTGTAATACTTGGAGTAATTCTATTATAGGTCTTTTCAAAAAAACATTATTAGTAAAAAGATTTTAAAAAATAATAATAAGCAAAGAACCCCAACCAAAACCAAGTATAACATAGAAACTATGGCTTTATGAAAACAGTTACTAAAAATTAACAACTTCACATAAAATGTTTTTAATATGGACCACAAAGATTTTGACCTGCATTAACTATGAGAAGGAACGGGTTTTTATTTTTATTTATGTTTTAGAACAAAACGCCTGCATTGCTAAACTGTGTCAATTGAGTAGTTGGTGTTATCACTTTAACTCGTAAAATTCAGAGGTTAAGAATTTGTTAGTACATTCTGAGGTGGATAAAGGGTATAAATCTCAGCTGGTCAATTTCAAACTTTAAGTTTTTGTTTATGGTGAGTCACATTGAACACATGTTGATCAAGGATGAAAATAATCTAAAAGGGACTGTCAACAGCCATTATATAACATCCAGATAAAAGGCTACAGATTAAATGATGCATAATTATAACTTACTAAATGTTAAGCTTTTTTCTTCAAGTACTTTTATGGATATAGTTTAATAATGAAAAAAAAAAAGGTTTTCTAAAAATGCTTTAAGGTTCTTTTACATTCCTAAACTGATCATTTTTGGTGAATACGTGTTATTTCTTGCTTGATAACATGTATGTGGTAGAGAGGGGAAATTATATAAAAATAAAATGAAGAACCTTTTTTAACAAACAAAATCTTAGAAAAATGATCTTGGTTGTTCAAAAAGACAGATAATCAATACAATGTCTCTCTGGAAGCAAGTTTGAACTTCACTTCAATGGTAATCTCAGATATGACTGGCAGGAGAAGGTATTGAGTGCATAAATAATGTGTGCAAAGCATTCCTCTATTAACCCATTCTCCGCAATAAGCCAACTGAGAAATCATTTCACTTCTCTCGCTCGTCTCAAACATGAGATCCCGCAGAGCATCTGGAGCTCCTGGGAGTCGGGCTGCAGCAGACACGTTAATTGGACCTTGTGCTTCTCTCTGTGTTCAGTTATTTCATTCTGCGATCTTGGATGATTCAGAACTTAACTACATCACACTTGTCTTGTCATTTTTTATGACATAAACTGGCAAGGGGTCAAGAAAATTTTCAAGAGAGGCGACAGAGCCAACAGCTAAAGTGCAAAAGGTAAAGTTAGAAATTAATTGCAACAAGTGCTTTGGCTGAAATGCATGTTTGATTTTTTAGTTTTTTGTTTTCTTACTACTGATATATCTTTGAAGTGAGAAAATAAGTTGTTCACTATCAGCTTAACTTTCCAAGCAATTCCATAGTGCTGCTCTCTAATTGCTTTTAGAGATGTTTTAGGTTTAATTTTAATACTGAAACACTTCATTAAACACTATAATCACAATGTGTTACAACAACACACTCACAGTCAACATATTGGGTTTACATATAGTTTGCTAAGTCTTTGTTTGCTTTATTGAAGGACTTTAACAGTTACTGTACATTTGCACAAAAGTTAAAGCTACTACATCTATATTTCTTTTTTTCTTGTGCAGACTTAATAAAAAGGTTCTCAAGAATAACTGTAGGTCTTTCAAAGTATTTTCTACACAATTGAGTTCCAGGCTTCTTTTCCCCACAGTGTGTCTGAACTGACAACATTTTCAGCTGCGTCTGCATAAAAATGGAGAGAAATTGACAAAGAGAGTGCAAGCAAAGCAGTGTAATATGTTGGGAACTATCTCCAGAAGATGAACTCTTCCTTAAAGTCATATCTATAGGAGACAGAATGAAAAATACAGCAACTAACTAATATCAACCGGAGAGATGAACCCTCCGTCCACTGATCAGCTGCTGCATGTCAGGGCAGCTAATATCCTTTTCCAGTCTCCCTGTAGCTGAAAAAGTCCCACTTTCAGTATTTTTCATTGTTTCCACATATAGAATGAGAACAAATTTTGTATTTCTGACAACCTACTTAAAAGTATTATGTGTGTTGACTCGTTCCTCTCTAAGATTAGATGTTTCCTTCTGTCTGAATAAAAGAACATTTTAACAAACTAACCACTTCCCTAAAAATAGTCAAATACAGAACTGGGAAGTTTATAAGAAACCAGGCAGAGATTAATATCACTTTTAAAGAAACAAGAAAATGAAATATAAAAAAAGGGGGGGGGAAAAAGCTGAATTGTTCAGAATGTTGATAATCAGTTTTGTTGTGGTGAAGGAAGAGCTGAGTCAAAAATCAAAGCTCTCAATTTACAGCTCAGCCTGTAATTCAGTAGGTAAGTCTTTACAACCAGAGAAAAACTGACAGCTCCGTTTGGGTCGGGACCGAGCTTCTGCCTCAAGCAAGAGAATTCAAGTATCTTAGTTGAGGCTTTGTCTGCTAGTAATGAGATTTGGTCTGTGGAGGCAAAGCTCTGGATTTCAAATCTCTATCAACCGTCCATCCATCAGCCCATGTGATGAAACTTGGATCATGGCTGAAATAACAAAATCTCCAGTACAAGGAGTTCAACTGAGCTTTTGATGCATGATGGGCTCCGCCACAGAGCCAGGGTGAGGACCTCCATTAGCATGGAGAAGCTAGAAGTAGAGCTGCTGCTTCTTTACAGTGGAGGTCACACATATGGAACCATAATCAATCTCCATCTTCTCAAGATGGAAAACTTTTGAAATGACACATCACAAGCTATTTTTGTCACAACAACTTTACATTGAAGAATCAAATAAAGACAGTTGCAAAGTCAGTCTTGTATCACCTGAAGAACATTTCCAGGACTGAAGGACGAAGCACCAAAAATACATTTAAGTCCTGCATCAACCTTCCAGACCACTCAGGTCTTCTGGTTCTGGTCTGCTCTGCATCCCAACCAGAACCAAACATGGAGAAGCAGCGTTTAACTTTCATGTAACACAAATCTGGAATAAAAATTGCAAAACTGAAACAATCAGTTAGGGAAGAAGAATTTTGATTGGATGGATGGATGGATGGATGGATGGATGACAATGGTTGCTTATAAGCCATGCAAGTCTTATAGCAATCTATTTCAAATTAAATAACATTTTCTAAAAACATAACAGCAGCTATAATTATACACTCACCTGGTATCTCCCCCACATGGCAGACTGGATCACGGCTCCATTCAACATCTGAGACTGCGGCTTGGCTGCATCTCAGGAGATCACAGTTGAAGGCCAGTGTGATCTGATTCAGTCTATTTAAGTCACAAAGCTGCTAAAACCCATGATGAGTTCCTGTGAGGCACAGAGGATGTTAAGAACCGAGGAGAGTTTAACAAAGAGACAGCTGCAAGAACCTGTAAAGAAAAATGGAATCTAATTAAAATGGAAAGTAGGGGATTGTAAAAGCTTCTTATATATTGGTTTTGAGGAAAACTACATATTCATAAAGAGCTCTCTTTAAAGTACGAGTTAAAAAAGTATGTAATGTGACAATTGAAATATAAATCAATGTTAAATGTGTTAAAGCTTGTATTTGGTTGCTTGGTGTAGATAGCAATGTCCATATTTAGGTGTTAAAAATGTCCTCTTTCATTTAATTGCAATGAACTAGTATTTCTCTAAAGACAGTAAAATAAAATTCTGTTACTGACTTCCTTTGAATGGTCAAACAGGTTAAAGAGAAAATAGAATCACTGCAGCAACAAGCAGCTCAAGTCAAACACATGAACAAACTGCAGTAACCACTTGAACTTTGCAACATCCAAATATTTTCCTCAGCTACTTAGTTAAGTTCAAAAAGAATATTTTTGCTTCTATTTCTCTAATTCTTATCTCATGTCAGCGAGCATATCAGCAGCTTCTGCTATCATAAATTTCTCTGCAATGCTCAATTTTCATAGATTTCAATAATGTCTAAAAGAGGAGTGTCTACTGTCTCTTTAATTTTAGTTTGATTTATAAAGGTGAAACAATAGCAAACCTACTGTTATAATAGCTGAAATGTGTGAAAAGTGCTAGGTGTGAATGTATTAGCCCAGTAAATTAAACAAACAGAATCCTGATAATTATACGAACCACGAGTGCCTGATAAAAGTGATGTGACTTTACATTTGCATGTAATTACATAGAGCAATAATTAATTTTCCAATCTTTCACTTTATGCTCAACTTCATTTGATAGTTTTATTTAATTATACAGTGCTCTCTCCTCAACCTTTTCCTGACATTTATTTTATTTATTGCAGTTAAAGGTTGATTTTGTCCAGCTTTCTTTATTTCAGATTCTATGCATGGTCAGAAAACATCTTTTTGTAAGCCATGGGAGATGTCCTGAATCAGACAGATAATCACACCACAGGACTATGGTTCCTCTGTGACTTCATGAAGGACATTTGTCCAAATGTTATTGGTGAGATTTGTATGTTTGCATGAGATTTGAGTCTGTTTGGTTTTGAGAAAATTCTGAATAAATTTAAAATTGTGTGACCAAAAGCCTTCTGTTGGTTATAAAAGAAGGATGATGATAAAGGATTGCTTAATTTTCATCCTTTAATCTGTTTTAGGATTTTTTATATATTTTTTTTATTTTTAAGTAACAGCCGATATCAGTGATGATACCAGCCTCTGTTATAAACATTTCAGTGATGACATTAGCTATATTAATCTTAAAATTGAATTCCGCTTCACCTGGAATCATATTTTTTCCAACAGACTCCTAAGCAGATGCTTCCATGTGGAGAAATCGACTCTCTGGGCTTTTTAACCAGACAATCAACGTTTGTATTCCCCGTCCTAATGGTCTTTCCAGATGGGATTTCTCATCAACTTGTGGCCACTAATTTGATTTCGGAGGTAATTTCAGCTTGTCATCATGATTAAATAATTTAATAAAGAAAGGAGTTTAATAAGCAAGAGCTTTTCTTGCAAGTCTTTGTGTTCAACACTTCTCTGTAATTTCCGGCTCCTCTCTAATTTCTTGCTTTTCAGCTGAAAACTTGGTGCCACAGATTTCCCAGGAAACTTTTTTGAGACGTTAATTAAAAAGAGGCTCACAAAGACGGACATATGTCCTTCTTTACATTGATTTTTGAGACTTTCAGAATGATATTTGAGACTTTCAAAAACCCACAAGCGAGGAGACACAATGTGGAACATTAAGATAGTAATTTAAATAACTAAAAAAAAAATTAAAAAAAATGTTATGTTTAATCAGTTGTCAGTAAAGTCAGTTTGCACTGAACTGTGGAAATGGACAGAGCTTATGAAAATGTATTATTTTTGGATGTTTTACCATTTTGTTACTTATACAAATCCATTATGATCAACAAAATTTGGCTTTTTTGACAAACAAATTAACAACAGCAAGAAGAAAAAAAAGAACAAACATCTAATCTCAAAGCAAAAAGAGGCAGAGTTTCAGAAAGAGCAGGAGATTTCACACAAGTTTCTAAAACTTGTGTGGATGAAAGAAAATCTGAGAAAACATCAAGAATAATCATCATGCAAATAAGAAATTTAAGACACGCTGGTCAGCGTGTTTAAACTCCTAAATAATGTGAGGGTGTGTCTCACATCCTTCTGTTTAATGTCCGAAACCCATCCAACTGTCAAAGAAATGTTCTTCACTTGAAATTGGCTTGTCCTAATGAAATTTTAATTTGTTATTACAAGCACATTCAGTGCCCAAAGGGCTGCCTGTTAGCGTGAGATTTAAAAGCTGCAAATGCACTCGGCTTGAAAGCCCATGAATTTCAGGCTGGAAGAAATTGGATGTATCCATTAAAGTGACGTTGCCCAGGATGAAAATGGAATCTGATCATTTGTTTCCAGCTCGTGACATTAGTTCAGTCCAGCATGGAGCAACCGATAGACTGATTCTGGTCAGAAACAGGACAGAGTAATTCCACTTGACAATAATCATGGGATTCCACCTATCAATTCAATGACTGTATTCACCACAAAGAGCCTTTGGAAAGATTGGGCAATTTTCTGTCCAGCAGATCTTCTGGTAATGGGTAGAAAATCGATTTTTCTGTGGCTGAGGAGAAAACTGGCAAAAGCTGAATTTTTACTGATAAAGGAACTTTTACCCATGAAAGAAATTTGTATTTTTCGATGCACTGTTTTTGAGAAAAGCAGTACGATGGTCCTCGCAGGGTGCCTAATGGGTCTCTGCACATTTTCTCCATCTTCTTGTTACTTCTTATTTCTCTCCCTTTTGTGGCAATAATTTACATTTATAGAAGGATATTATTGCCATCAATCAAAAAATAAGAGTAAATTCTAGCATTAGGAACACTGATGAGAGAGATTTAGGTCTGTCTCTGCTTGCCTCTGCCTGGATGTCAGCCTTCCTTTTGATGTGCACACTTTATCCCTCTTTGAGATCAGTGCCAGACATACACAGTGTCCCTGCAATTGGAAGAATGTCTTCCTTCTGCAGAATGGGACACATTTAGAAATCCTTTTGATGTCACAAATAGCATTTTGATGAGCAGGCCCACCCAAATGATAAGGATTTGCTTTTACAAAACTGTTTGTTACCGTGGGAGCAGGTGTGCAGTTTAAGTGAGGCAGTTGGTTCCCATCCACAGAAAAAGACTGTTATTTTTGTCAAAGTGGCGACATGGACATGATGGAAGAAAAACAGCAAGTCAGAAAACTGGTCCTGAAGGATCAACTTGAAGGTATTTGAGCTATCTTTTCTTTTGGGGGGTTAAAACAGTTTGTCTCAGTGTTTTTCAAAGTGGGCCCCCCATTTTAAAACTATGGAATCCAAAAAAAAAACATTTATATCATAAATTATATATTTTTTTATTTGTAATCATGTAATCTGTTTTTCAATCATTAATAAAAACTATAAGTTAACTTAATGAAGACAAAGATAGGAATTGCCTTACTAGAGAGGAAATTCAGGAAAACATCATTTGTTTTCTGTAAGCAATTGTTTTCTTGAATTCAGGTGCTAAAAATCTTCACTGACACATAATTATAAAAGTTGATGATAAGAAACAAAACATGTATGACAACAGGATCTAATGACAATGTTATAATATATGTACCAGAGTACATAACTTGGGAGATTGGTAAAAAAAAAAAAAAAAAAAAAAAAACTGTCCGGCTGCAGCTTGCAATGAAACTGAAAAGCTGAAATTTGGAGTCACTCAGCAAGCAGGGGAGAATGCATATGGGCCGGCGAATGCAAGCACCGTTCAGCTGTGTAATTAAAAACATCAGGTCCTCCTTATCTGTTTGCAGTTTGGTTGTCTGAAGACTTAGGTTTATTTCAATGCACCGAAAAACTGGCTAAATATGAAACGAATAAAACTGAAATTTTAGTAATCAGAGCAGTGTAAATGTTATTTCTCTTGTTCATTCATGTCTACATGTTTTGTTCCTCCAGTATTGCTATTCTGTTTAATTGAAATATTCACTTACAAATGAGAACAAAATATTGTGAAATAATGACGTTGGACCAATGATGAGAACTTTAAATCAATAAATGCCTCATGAATGGTCAAAGAAAATGTACCAAAAATAAATACATTAGAAAAGTTTCAAGACTGTTAGCCAGAACTGGTTTCAAAATTTCATTACAATGAGTATACCTGTGTTCTTTTTTATTGCGTATATGTTAACATTTTTCTAAATTTTGAGTTATTTTGATCACCACAAGGTCCAAAAGAGTCTCCAGTTTTACTGTCATCTAGAAAAAATCCAATGGCACAATAATTTCTTCATGCTTTAAAAGGATTTTATTTTTTATTTTTAGCTCTATTTATTACTCCTACATGGACTTTATTTCTGCTTTTACAGATTTCATTTGTTTGAATTTGTAATATTTCTTTCAGCAGTTTGGTCAGCGCCTGCTGCTTTTGAAGCTTAACTCATAATCAACAGATGTGTGCAACTCTATCAAAAAAGTGTTTACAAATTTTATCAAGTCAAGTATTTGCAGCTTTTAATTAATCATATTTCCCAACTCCAGATGATCCTGTTGGTTGACTGTATTTTCATCGACTCTCAGTGATGATGAAAACTAGATTTAATTTTGTCGCCGTATAAGACCGTGAATGTTGCTGAAAAGTAACATTTATAATTTGGTAAGATTTGATGTTTTGGCATTTATAAATTGATACCATCAGCTCCAGTTTAGTTCCTTCACGCAGTAAGTTATTGCGTAATATTTTACTATATTTAACACAAATTAAACAGATTTTCGTGGATATTTTTTTACATCACAATAACTTGCTCTTTTAACTGTATTGTGTAAATGTTTTTCATCCAGTGGATCAAAGACTGACAAAATTGAGCATTAATTAAAAAGTGTAATCTGATTGCAGTCATCCAGATGACAAGTAACCTGTTCAAGATAAAACATACAGGCTTTTGTTTTTGAGAGCTTTTGTGTTTCCTAATAATACCATAAGTTGAATTTGTTCATTTTTGCGTGAACATAATCTCATTAAAAAGCTAAGATCTTGTTTCAAAAAGATGTGTCGCTTTTGTCATGCTAACTCAGATGTGATTTGTCTGAGTTTGAGCTACAAAAGCAAATTAGTTTTACTGCAGGGTAAAGGCATATCAGTAAATGCAGGTGGAGTTTGAGTTCCTACCTCCAGTCGGAGATTTTCAGGTGAGTAGCTGCAGACAGAGCGGTGAACTCCAGATGGAGGACACTATATGTGTCCTTCCTCATGGTCATTCCACTCGACCTCAGCTCCATCACGGTTTTTCTGCCTCATTAGAAAGCTCTCTTCCACTCTTTCTCAGTCATCTCACCTCAATGGCAGTTCAACAGATGGCAATGGTGATGATTCATTTAAATTCAAGGAGAGACCTCGAGCCAGTGACTCTGTGTTCCTCAGTAATTTTCTAATTTTTCATTACACCATTGACCCATATGAAGATAAGGTCCCATCACCCAAGTCTTCTACACTTTCATTAAAGCTCCACTAATGTTGCCATGTCTCTGATCACAATTGTACTTAAATGATGGTATGGAAACATTTTCTGCAGAGTTTGGTATTGTAGTAATGTAGTGATATAAACATATAGCACAGACCCCACCGACTCAGGTTGAGTATTCAAGTTCCACTTTTGTCACATCAGTTCACAAGATGTTTTCCCAAAACCTTTGCTCCTAATCAACATATTATATTTTCAAATCAGTTCAGGTTGGTTTGGATATGCTTTTTCCGTAATATTGACCCTTAGCAACTACCAGACATCAGGGAGGGCAATATTGAACAGAGTTACTGAAATTGTTTCCCAAGTTGCTTTTCATTGTAAAGCCATTGTTCAAGGTGAGCTGTGGATGTAGCCCACCGCGTTGTGACTTACAGACAGTGGTAGCTAGTTTAGAAACCAACTCATACCTTCTGCCTCCTGACATATTTATTGATTTGATCAAATCAAATTGATCTCATCAAAAGGTTTACAGTAAATTGACAAGTTTGGTTTGGATCCTTGTCTGTTTGTGCAGCTGACTGCACAGCACGCTATTATTATTTTTACAGAGAAAAAGCAACATTAAACTACCAGCTGCCTGTTTGTTTTGTCTGTAATGTCCATAATACCAGATGGGAGGTTTTCTGAAGAGCATGATATAACTTATAAGGGCTCAATATGAAGTCACAATTCGAAAATTGTGTGTTGTACTAACGTTTGAGTATGACAAAAATTACAGGAGACATGTGGTTATGATGGTTAGAGTTTGTCCTGTAATCGGTTCAAATCCCTACTCCATCTGTCTCAGTTGTGTCCTTAGGCAAGACGTTTCACCTGTCTTGCCTGCTGGTAGGCCTGAATGACTGAATAGTGTGAAGTGCTTTGGGATCCTCTGGACTTGAGCACTAAACAAGTAGAGGCCATTACCATCTGTAAGGGGAAACACAGCCAGGATTTTAATCCTACTTTAAATGCTGTGTGTAGCTCCTTCTTTCCAGCACTGCGGAGATCAGCTGAACAGGATTATGAGGCGTTCACAAACCCCGCCTGTTGTTTAAACAAGTGTTTCTGCATTCAGATGACGACATGATGACATCTCTTTGTAGGGATGTTCATATTAGCATTATTCTGTCTCCTTGGACTGCTATCCTCTCCTGAAACACAGAATACAACAAAGGGTCGATCAAACATTTACTGTGTTGATGTCTTTAGTGACAAAATGAAGTGGTGACTCTGTGGCTTTGGAAAATCCAGCTGGTTCTTGGATAGATCCAGTTAAGAACTGTGACTAGCGCCAGCTTTGGTGGGAAGATGCTAAAATTGGAAAGTGTCTGGACTGAAACAAAGATTCCTGACTGATCAGATATTGAACAGCAATCTAGAAACCACCACTACGAACTTCCACTTTAATGTGTTTCCTTTCTTATTCACGGTGTTGTGAGTTGAGTCCCATTGCTCAGAAAAAGCAATATTGTGCCATCATTTGATACTGAGTAATATTTCAACTGTTGTCTCTTTGTTAGAACTCCAGTAAGATACCAATCCATTAGACTTAGCATACATCTTTGCTTTTGTTGCTGCTCATATTGCCAAGACAGACTTATCACAAAATATACATTTGCCTTTCATGGTTTCTGAAACCTGGATCTTTTGGATGTTTGTGATAAAATTGGGCTAATCCAGTTTCCTTTTTTTTTTTTCATCCTCTTCATGCATTATTGATGCCTCACACAGAACAACTGGCCTTTTATCCGCTGTTTGTGCTCTGTTTTCATGTGATCCTGTTAAACGCTCACTGGGCTCTGTTGTTCTCGCTGGCTGTAGTGTTTGTGATGAGATCAGACAAGAGATTAGGTGTCACACTTTGTTAGCCTATTTGAATGTTATTTTGGCTAATTTTCATACTAAGTGGACGATCCATCTTTGCACTCAGCGTTCATTTCCTTTGTAAAGAACATGAATAAAATTTACTGCCATTGTTCCACAGTGCAGGTACAATCTGGATTGGTTTCTCAGAAACGGAACAAGGGGAAATGAAACAGGGTAAAAATCAAAGGATCTGGCTGTGCCTGTCAGCAGCCAGACTGAATTATTACCCGCTAGGTACCGACTCAAACTTGCACAGCACTGCAGAGGACTAAAAATTAAACTCATTCATCCATCTGTCAGAACACAACTGCATTTCATAAATACAGCTGATTCATAAAGCACAAGCTTATTAAAAGAATCTGTGGTTCATTGATTCATTTAAAGCCCCCTTGAACTGGAGAGCTCCTGTCAGAAGTTAAGAAAACAACTGAAATACATTGAAATCTGATAAAATCTGATTGTTTTTTTTTTTTAATGTTTTTTATTGTATATATATATTGGCGCAGTTGGTAGCACTGTTGTCTTGCAGCAAGAAGATCCTGGGTTTGATTCCCGGCCCGGGGTCTTTCTGCACGGAGTTTGCATGTTCTCCCTGTGCATGTGTTGGTTCTTTCCAGGTTCTCCGGTTTCCTCCCACAGTCCAAAAACATGACTGTCAGGTTAATTGGTCTCTCCAAATTCTCCCTAGGTGTGAGTGTGTGTGTGTGGGGGTGTGTGTGGGTGTGTGTGGGTGTGTGTGTGTGTGTGTGTGTGTGTGTGTGTGTGTGGCTGTTTGTCCTGTTTGTTTCTGTGTTGCCCTGCGACAGACTGGCGACCTGTCCAGGGTGACCCCGCCTCTCGCCCGGAATGCAGCTGGAGATAAACACCAGCAACTCCCAACTCTATTAGGGACAAGGGTGACCAGATAATGGATGGATGGATGGATATACAGTATATATACTATTTTAATATAGTAAATATTACAATGTGAGATATATGATTTTGCCTCCAAATTCCCCAGTGTATGCCTATTTAGTGTACATTACCAGAATAGAAGACATGATACGACTGTTTAGATTCAGCAGATATAGTGTACAGATATGAAGCTTTTTTGGAACCCGTAGTGGAAACTATCTCAGAACATGGCAAATAAAATGGAAGATTACAGCAATATAACTTAAGAGGAAAATAACACTTTATGCTACAAGATACCTCATTTTACAATTAGTTCTTTGTTTTAGTTTATTACTTATTGTTATTTGCACTGACTGAATCGAGGTAGAAATTCTGCTTATCCACGAAAACAGACATTTTATCATGATATCTCTCCGTGAACAGATTAAGAGAATCTAGGCATCAATGGCATTTTTTTTTAAGTCAAGCAAAAGGATGAGAACTGTTATTTAATGCTGATTTTTTTATCAGTTGTGAAAAAAAATATCAAAAGAGCTTAGGTTATTTAGTGATTTACATATTTTCATTTTTGTTTTTCTAGAGTCAAAAAGAATCTGATCTCTGGTTCTAAGGTTGGGACAGCAGTGATTTAGGATGCATGGTAGTCCATCTAATCAAATAGAGGACAGAAAGCATTTGTTTCATGGGATTAGGGTGAAAGAGCCTGTGGCACTACGGAGTAGTAGACCAGGATTTATTATGAAACCTATCAGATTCAATCACCTCAGCAGCACCACAGTTGGAGGACACCTTGTTTTGTCTGGACTATCATCCACTGAGTTATCGATTCCCCCACGGCACCTTATGATGCTCATTAACCCCAAACACTGTCTTTGGCTGAAAGGGGGGGAAGCAGTTGGATTTCTCAGAAACCCGAAGAGTGAAGGCAATATCCAACAACATAAAAAAAAAAAAAAATGGAAATGAAGCGTACGGCATGTCTGAAATTCAATCTCTAGAGAAAATGGTAAATTATCCCGGAGTGTAATATACAAATGTGGAAAATTTTAAATTATTCCTGTCTGACAAAATAAGTTTCCTGCAAGCTGAGGCATCACTTCAAAAAATATCAAATTTAAAACTCCACAGGAGCCAGGAAATTACCTCCTCAAACATGGCCTGAATGACATGAGCATTTAAACTGTGACTGCCATGGCTAAAATTGAGTATGCTGATTGGGCAGTGAGGCATGTCGAAGGATAAACGCCTCCAATTCAGTGGCTTACATGCATTTTCATGTTGTGTCTCTGTAGAGACACGCCATCCTGTATCTACATTTTTATTGAGACATCTATTGGCCAAATATATATGTAATGTTCACATGTGATATTACATGTGATAGATATTCAATATCTAAACGATTTGACTAAATTGTGGAAAATTTTGCTTTACAATTCTTGCCTAAAGGCAGTTCAACATAAATAAAATATCTGACATCTTTAAAAGAAAATGTATTCCAAGTTCATTTAAAGCATGTTTTGCTAGTTTTGTTTGTGAAGAAAGTACAATGTGACACAGCGGCATATGGGCTGCAACCAAGACCACAAAATACAGCTCTTTGGAAATTATGTAATGAATTGTGTATTGAGTATTTTAATGTTTGATTAGCTCTAATTAATAGCTACTGTTTCAAATACAAAAAACAGACTATGTAAAAAAACAAAAACAATGAAGCATCAAATAATCAGTAGATTCCCACTTTGCACAGATCTATTTGCATATTTTTCTGTGGAACATATCAATAATATTTGGAAAAACAAAAGTTGAAATATCAATAGAAGCTATGTTATTTTTGATATGCTATTGTCTAGCATTTGCTTAGCAACCAATCCAGACGTGTCCTTTTCCTTGACGATGATTGGCTGTATCTCCAAAAGCACATTGATGAATATTAAGGTATGTTTGATATTTTACTCTGTGTTTTATCAACAAATTTAATCTTCAGACAGGTTATTGGTAACAGTAGAACATTTCACTTACATTCACTAACATTTTGTTAGTGTTTGAAATGTTTTATCTTACCATTGATGCATCAAAACCTTATTTCACCGGGTTTGTGGATCTTTGGGTTCTTTGCGATTGTCCTCCTGTCTGAACACATTTCCCATGTTTTTTTTAATGATGTCACACAAAGAAGTGGTGTTTCCTGGTCTTGCCTCAAAAAGCTTCTGCAGTTATATCTCCGTTTACCTCTGATGTTGTAAATAAAGCTTTCAGAAGAGTAGAAAGCCATATAACCATTTCCAAAACCATTTAATGTTAATATTCTAGTAATTAGCTGAGAGAAATATTTTAGAAAATTCTCATTAAAACTAACCATAAATATTTATGTTTAGACTGTGAGAGAGAGAGAGAGAAAAAAAAACTTTTTATAGATTGCATGTTTCAAATATTTCAAATTCAAAATGACTCTTTGGTTTAAATGTTCAGTGTTTGGCTTCAGATTTCTTGGGTATGAAGTGTTAATATAGTCAAATATAAAGTTCTGCAAAAATGTAATTAATTTGTTTTCCCAATGTTGAAGACATTTTTTAATTAGGCTAAAAGGATATGGGCAAAATCCTTTATTTTCAACAATAATGTCCATATGCAGTACGTATTAGTTTTTTTTGTTTGTTTGTTTTGCTGGGGGGGTTTTTTTAGCTTAATCTTAATCAGAGCATCAGAGGTCCTGGACTCAGAGGTCCATTAACTCGACAAGATTGTCAATCTTACAAACCAGACTAAAGCCTTTGTTGCTCCTCTTTGTGTGAGCATTGATTCATGTTTGCACACTCTGAATGTTCGCCGACTGATGAGATCGCAGTCCGAAGGGGTTCTTCAAAGACCTGCTAGATCCTGAAGAGCCTCCTCTTGTAATTCACCTGAACAAACTGTATCCTGCTCCTGTGAGTGCTCTGCTTTTCTGAATAAACATGTCTGCCCCAGTGCGCGCACACACGTAGTCAGAAATGTGACAAGGTTTTTACCAAGAGAGGCAATAATGAAAATTTACACATTATCATCAGTATAATTTCCGAGCTCTAAAGCTACTTGGAGCAATTTGCAAATGAAAAATAATGAAGTGTGTCTGCTGTCGGCTTAAGCTCATATTTCATGGTAAATAAATAAGAATTTAATATTTACTGATAGTGTTTGTTTACTCTGAAGCTTAAAAGATTTTTGTCATGCATTGACAAGTGCAGAGAGACGCTTACATGAAGTCGCACTTGTGTTTGTCCTCTGACTCAACTCAACAACACACTCCTGGTATGTTTGATGTGCTTTCTATAATCTTCCTCTCTGTGAACATGATGGAGTTTTTTTTTTTTTCTCCCACTCCACTGGGGAAAGCCATCATGTAGAACAGCTGCTTCAGGCTAAAGCTGATGAAATTATTACCTTGCTGATGTGACCTGCCTGCTGCTTTGGAGTCTACCAGGGATTCAGGATAAACAAATCTCCTGGAAACAGCCTCTATCCCCTCCAGACTGTACTGATGAGATGTCTAATATCATTTTATCATGACACTGTTTATGAAGACTGAAAAGCTGTCAGGATTATTAAGTTCATTTTGATTTATGTGTTAATGTGTAATCACATAAACAGCAGTCGTATGTGTTGAAGTGTCATTACATGTCTTGTGCATAATTATCAAAAAATGTCTCTATTTACAGAAGAAATATATAGTAAGTAAGGTACTTCTCGCTACATTTACGGTGCTATCAAACATTCATTTATTACAGTTATGCGAATTGAAAATTCAAACTGGCTTTATTGGAAATAGTGTAACATATTTAAAATGTTTAAATAGTTCATTATTTGTTAATTCTACTTTTATGAAACTTACAACTAATGAAAACCCTAAATTCAGTTTCTCTGCATTTCTTTCATTATACACTTATTACACAACGTCACAAGAAAGCACACGCATTTGTCATCACAGCATATAAAACTGAATTACCTGCTAAAGCAGATTTCCACACATTTCATTGCCTGGAACCGCTTATTGAGAAGGGGAATGAAAACTCTAAATGCATGAGATAATAACTAGCAAAGTTTTCCTGAGATAAACATATCAACGTACGTGTCAAATTAGTTTTTGTGGCCTCAAAAACTTTTCAAGAACCACCAAATATTCATCCCTCGGTCTTGTGTGACTGGCTGCGTTTCCACTGAACAGCCAGTCACAGCTGTTAAACTGTGCACAGCCAGTTGCACAGTTTAACATTTTGAAAATAAATGTGTTCATGGAAACAAGTGTTTTTTGACCATATCAAAATTGGTCTATTTCTCAAAACTGCAATTAAGATATTTTTTCACATTACACAAGTCACATTATCACCGATCAGGATGTTACCAGTGGCACAAACTACAAAGAAGAAGGCAGGAAGTCATTGGAGGACAATGGTGAGGCATGTTTTTGAAATGACTTATTGTATGAACGAACTTATGCAAGTTTTATTTGACGGGTTGTGAATAAGACTGTCATGACACTGTGTATTAAACATGACATAACACCTTTTATGAACATGAATAAGTCTTCATGGATAATGTCTTCATTGTGACAATTTGACATTAACCTCAACAAAAATGTCTCTATGTCAACTTGACATAGAGACCAAACACTCCTGTAAATAAATGCCTTGCCTTGTGACCAACTGATACAAAACAATGGTAAGTCATGCTATTACACTATTACACTATCCTCTATTAACATTTTAAGTCATATCAATATTTTAAATCATTTTAATATTAAATAATATGTTTTCTTCAATAGACATCAAAAATGTTCATAAAATGTATTACCTGAGATGATCATCACATTTGTTAACTGTAATGTTCAATTACATAAAATTCTGGGAGAGGATCTATTTCATTACATGTTCACTTCTTACCTGACACAAACAAAGCAAATTTAGACACTCACCGGAATGAACATGTCCGGAGCAAACCTGAAGAAAACTTGGGATATTGGAGAACGTGATATCAGGACGTATCACCACTGATACCCAGGACATTCGCCTTCTTTTCATTAGGTCCGATAGCTTAGCTCCATTAGCTTAGCCCCCTCGTGTTGTTTACAGACATGAAAACAGTGAAACGAAAATCCATTTTCCATCTTTTTACCGTTTTGGAGTAACTATTCGCACTTACTGGTGGGATCCAAGTGGTGGTAACAATCCCTGAATTGAATGAGCCAAACAGGTACACCTTTGACCTGATTAACCCCATGCATGCAGGTTTCAGACTGTGGGAAAGATGACTTGCAAACTTCACCACTGACATTAAATCTGATGAGACTCTTAACTGTAACCACACCACCATGCACCCAGATATGAGCAAGAACTTTTCTTTACTGTTACTGAGACGTTAAATGTGAAATCAGTTGGGTTAAAGACTTATTACATGTGCTTGAGATAGTTTAATGTGAATTTCTGTCAAATCCATGAAGTAGCAGAAACTCTGACTGGTTATCACAGACATGCAGGCCTTTTAATGCAGCAGTTGAATAAAATGTGTGCAGTGTGAGCGTATGTGTGCGTATAATCCCTCAACACTAATGCTGCTCCTTTCTCTTCCTCTGCAGCGAAATGCTTCATTCCAGTGTGACTAATATCCAAACACTCCCACCTCGCTCCTGGTTCTTCTAGGCCGGGGAAAGCAGGAGAGGTGTGACAGGCCAGTTTTGCTCATGAGCTATCAACTGAATAATTACCACTAACATGCGTCTCCACAGGGCTTTGGGAGCCATAAACGGCCACACTGTCACACACCAGTGGAAACTCATGGCTGCGTCAGTGCTGCAGCGGCAGGACTCGGTCACTGGGGACCTGAGAGGATGTATTCGGGTCAAATGCTTTAGCTAATGTGCGAGCCTTCCTGTAGAACAAGCCTCAGCCTGCCAGGCTGTGCAGTGACCACAGCTGTAGTTGAATCCAGTGACGCTTTGGTCTTATGATTTTAAAACAGGTGTGAACTAGTGCATGGAGCTTAAGTATGACGTCTGGTTTTGGTAGCTGAGTATATACCTGTTTCTGAAGGGCACAAGGACCTAAAGTAGCTGAAAAAGTCTGATTCAGGATGAATGAAAACTTTTTGGCCAGTTTAAATTGGGAGAAGTTTACATTTATTATTTAGCTTTTGTTTTTGCGTTGAATACCTTAATTTCTGGACTCATCATTTTTCCACACCCTTTGAACACTGCAATGCAGTTAATAAATGGCTTTTTGTCAACAGGTTTCACAAGGCTGGATCGCTGACGAAGAGGACGGCACCAGGGCGAATTTTCCTCAAGACGAAAGCGACACACAGAGCGACGAAGAAAGAGAGACTGAGGAAGTGTGTGTGTGAGGCCGATCAAGAACGTCTGAATGGGAAAAGATGAAGAGGCACTGTTTGAAAAACACCTTTACAATTTTATCATTAGAAGTTAAGAAAAATCTTTCTGTGATTTTTCCCAGAGAAGATTCACAACTAAATATAGAATCAATAGGTGAGCAGTACTTTCTACAGAAAGAACGGCAAAGACAGTACACAAAATTTCTAGAAATAGTGATAGCTCAGTAAACGAATTACAGCCCTTCTTGCTTACCCAGGAGCACTTTCTGTGGTTAATAAAAACATCCTTGAAAGAGACTGTGTGTGTCTCAGTTGAAATAAAAAAAAAGGGGGAAAATCTTCATATCATTGAATTGCTGTAATTTATCTACTAAATTCACCATATTCTTCTAACACCCTGAGGAAAGTCAGCAGCATGCACAAGTGAAACTAAACCTGAATTTAAAACTATCTTTTAAAAAATCCAACTGAACCAAATTGCCCGGAGCTTCAAGTAGATGACATTCCACCTGCATTCTTAAAAGATGGTTTGATGCCTGAGGACTTTAAAAGCTTTATAAAGATGTTTAATGTAATAAGATTTACTCCAAACCCATTCTAGAATGCATTTTGGGTCAGATCTCAGTGCCTTTCTGTCAAGCTATCTTACCTGTTTTGTTTGATTGTTTGTTTGTTTTGTTGTTTTGGGTTTTTTTCTGACAAGCCTGTGGCTGAAAAAAGAGCACAGATAAATTCTGTTGGTTTTGAGCTGTCATTGTAAAGTTAATCCAAACTGAAATATCAATAAATGTTTATCTTTGGTGCATTCTTTTATTTAAACTAAATTCATTTCACAGTTGTGAATGAAACGTCCAGCTTCATAATCATTTTAGAAGATTTACCATATCCAAACTAAGTTCATAAGTGCGGTTTTATGTCGTCTGTGATTTCTTTCCCCAAGTTGTTCAATCTTCTTGATGAACTTGAATTGAGAACTGAAATTCCAATGAATTTTTTTTGTTTGTTTTTTTTTTTTTAAGAATGACTTCTGTAAATTTCAAGAGAAATTAACCCATTCGCAAATGTTTTCATAGAGTGTATCTAAAATATTTTTATGAAAATGAAAGTTGAAATATATTGGAGCAATGCTACTTGGTACACTATTGGCTGTCATTTGCAAAGCGGCCAATAGAGGAGCGTCAATAATTTCCCTATGGGCAATGACTGGCTGAACCCCTAAGACAGTATACATGGGAGAGTGTAAATGTTAGCTTCTGCAGTGATCAAAATGCTGTTGAGACACGAAAGAGCTCAGCAGGAACCTATGTCTGGAAACCCACATGAACTTAAGCAACTCTTAAGAAAGAGTACACATGCATTTCGATCTGCTATCGTAATAATTACAAGCATGACTTGAGTTTATCTATCTGTATTTTTTACTTTTAGATATGCCATCTACTCATAACAAAGCCAATATTTTGCCAGTAACAATGCATTTTTCATTATGCTGACAACCAGAGTTGTATGAAACACACATTACTGTCTCTCTATCAATAACAGTAACTGTCTCCCTGATGCACATTGTCACAGACTCCTCTCAGTGTGACAGACCATCACGCCGCTGTAAATCATAATGAGCAACACCAGCGCGGTTCTCGCCGTCCTCCATTAGAGCGCTTTTTGAATGAGTGCCTGTGGATCACTTGTACCCAATCAAAGAGGCCCTGACAAGGACAGCTGCCGGAGGGGCCGCCTTTGATTTGCAGCGATGCCATTTCCTCCTGGCAGCGAATACAGATCGCAAACGGTGACAGAGATTAAGTCACAATTCGTCTTTAAACTGCAGCAATTAAACTGTCAGGGCTGCAATATTTCATCTGGGGAAACATGCGATTCATCAGTGCTGCATTACGAGTTCACTTTAAACATCTTTGGGGTGACATCTGGAACAAAGCAGGCTCCATTAAAACACCACAAATTTAATGAAGCTGGATTATGAGAGCTGTGTGTGCGTGCGTGTGTGTGTGTGCGTTTGTAGTTTAAGGCTTTCTTTTTAAAATAAACCAAAAAAGACAGATTTTTACTAATATACTTTTGACACGGCTTTTAAGCTAAAAATACCATTGTTTATTTTATTGCGTATATTAATCATCTATACGTGAGCTGGCTTTCAGTTACAGCAAGTCTTCAAATCTAAAAGCAGTTGGTGGATGAATATGTAAGTATCTCAGCGCCCGTGGCAACCTGCCAGAGGAGACCGTGGAGCAAACCTGAGACAGCAGCTGGCACACATCTGTTTCTGGACCACTTATAAATTACTAACCAAAATGTCAGTCAGACAGCTGCTGTTACAGCTGGAGACACAAATACTTTCCGTTACCGTGTCAACAGTGATGGATGTTAAAACCGAGCGCTTACATATAGAAAATCAGCAACAAAGGACAATGTAACTATTCTATGTTCCAAATGATGTCCATCTGAGGATTAATTAAATTGAAATAAAAGCAGAAGAAACATTCCCAGTTATTAGCTGACTTGTTGCCTTTAAGCATTTTTTGTTCTCAGTGGGAAAAGTGGAAGTGAGACAAAACGCAACACTCACCGGAAGCTTGACTAAAATGTTTTCAAAGTACCATGATGACTGTGTTACTCCTTCTAGATAAAACACAGGATTCAGGGTAACTTAATTATTAATGCATCTTTCTGTGTATCATGAGTTTCACTGAAAAAAAGATGACAAATGATCCACCTTAAATATATCACGATAACTGATCACAAGTAATTCAATAAAGTTTATCCAAGTAAATTTATTTTGTTGTCATGTAAAACAAGCATAAGGTTTGACAAACTTAATTTGATTACATCTGGCAAATTAACACATTTAATGCACTAACACAAAAGCCATTCTCTTTCATTCAGTGTCTCTGGCAGATGAAGTTTTGGAGCTTGTTTACCTGTGGTGCTCCCCAGGGATGTATTCTCGCCCCCTCCTCTTCTCTTTTTACACAAATGACATTGGACCAGTCTGTGAAACTCCAGCAATGTGAAGACAGGAAGTGAATCAGTTGGTGCAATGGTGTGGTCAGAATGACCCGGAGCCGCTCAAGACATTGGAGATGACAGTTGAGTTCTGGAGAACAACCCCACATTCCCTAATGATGCTGTTTAGTGTGGATCACTTCCTGTTTCTAGGAACCATTCTTTCTTGGGACTTGAGTTGTTGCTCACACAAAGTCTCTGCCAACTCAAGAAACACAGCCTTCCACAGAAGCTGCTGGACATCTTCCACACAATCTGCACTGTGTTCGTCCATTACTTTGTGGTTTCATCCACTAAACACAAAAGGACCGGATTACCATGAACAATCAGGACTTACCATCCTTCCACCCAGAAGGATGAAACCAGACCAGTTGTACTGGTCTGGTTTCATAAAATGGGTGACTAACGTCTCTACAGACCCCACACATCCTGGACACTAACAGTTTTGACTTTTCCCTTCAGATCAGCATGGCTGAGTGACATTTACAACAACAAAGAACAAGTGCAGCTCCAGGGACAGTTTCTCTGTTGAACATGAGCAGATATTTTTTATGATTTTATTGAAAGCAAAGAAGAACCAAATTCAAATTCATTGTTTGTGCAAACAAATAATAAAAAAATAAAGCTAACTGATTTAAAGGGTATCCATCCGACTTAAACTGACTTGTATTAATATTGATGCTGCCTTCAGTCGGCTCAATGGGTTCACAAACCTGAAACCAATATGATCTTAATGTACTTTACTGCAGCATAACAATTGTTCAGTACCTGCCAGTTCCATCAGCAAAACACAAGAATGTGATGATAATCAGCAGAAAATAATTGATATGTCTAATCACCACTGCTACCACGCTTCAGGCTGCCTCTGTGATGCTGACAGCTTCTTCAACACATCCAATGGCTTCTTTAGCACAGACAATTTCACACATGAAAGATTTACACCAAAGCAACAGAAAATCCATCCATCTGAAGCCTCCCAGGTGTACAAGAATTTAAAGGAGGTGGGGGAAAAAAATGAAAACACAGAAACTGTCATCCTCTGAGGTAGCTGTCTGGTGTTACAGATGGTTGCAGCCTTGGAGGTATGGATGCTGAAATAAATGAGAATACAGGTACAGTGCGCCTCACAGGAAGGAATGAATTCAGATCCTATAGTTACCTCTGCAAATTTGGTAGAGAAAGGCACTTCAGCTTCACATCTAACCTCCCGGCTCCATCAGCACAAACGAGCAGGAGGAAAAAAAGTGAAGTTATTGTAGTTCAATTACAAATGATTTATGGTTTTAATGTATTAATCTTTTTTCTAAACGATGCTCTTTCAAAGCAGTTAGCATTAGGCAGTTTTGAAGTCTGTTTCAGCTCAGTTACTTAAAGAATGAAAAGAAATCATGAATGTTTAAGTCCGAAATATTTCTTCTGGAAGGTCATACGGGGCTGGAAGTCGGGTTTCAAGTCAAAAATTGCGCATATAGCACAAATTTTTGCTCGGGACATTTTTGTCACAGTTGCCTGAAGTTAAAGAAACAGCAGTCACTGTTGCTTCTACTGCTTGGAACCAGTCTTTCAAAAAAGTGCAGTCTTTACTGGAAAAAGGCCACACAGAGAATGTACTTCCTGCTCAAAGAAACACAACCTTCAATGATGGTCTTCCTCTACAGAGCTGATATTCAAGTCTGTCCTGGGGTTTCATCCACAAAACATGACAGCATCAAACTGCAACAAACAATCAGACCTGCACAGAGCGTCTTCAGAGCTGACCGGCTCTCTTCCTGGTGCAAATTTGGGAAGACAAAAGCAGAGGAAGCTATCAGATACTGCCGGAAACCCAAACTCTTACCAGTTTGTTCAATTGTATTTGAGTCAATGGATCTAATTCTGCACCCAAATGTTCACAAAGGAAATTACTTTCTGAAAATGCAATTCGCTTTAGAAATACTTTATTAATTCAGAGAGGAGAGGAATTCAATCAATTAATTAAATATGGGAGAATTTAAGTGTCAATTTAAGCACTGTTGCTTTATTTGTTTAAAGAGCAACCCGTAGAGTTCTTCAGCAGTGTTTTTCTGAGCTCTTATGAAGGCAGTTCTCAGAAAATCAAATCTATCAAATAGTTTTAAGAATACTCCAAGCATCTGCTTTTATAAAAGCATTCACTTTGCACTTTAAACTGTCACCTGAAGTCCATGAAGATAATATTTTCAGCTATTGTCAGGGTGGCACACTAAGGGATGAATGGATGAATCTTTTATTTTCAAACACAAAACAGGTTTCTCATATTATAACTGTAAAAAGTTGCTGAGAATCTTATATATTCTGCTATTTCTATACAGGGAGTTGGCATCTTCAACTGTTGTAGTTATATTAAAAATATCTTAATGAATGGAAGCTATCATACGTAATTTTACACTCATCTAGCTGAAAGTCTCCCCCCCCCCCCCCCCCCTTATTGAAATGTTACTTTGACTTAATTAGTGCTGTAAGGTTACTGTCCTATTTGATTTTTCCTTTCTGGATCCAACTACATGACATTATTTTGTGCTCTTTCAGAGCATCGCCTCTGAGTGACACAAACAATGAACCTCACTGTGCAGAGCTGTCTGCCTCAGGCGCACAGCAGCTACCAATCTGCGGTGCCATGTTATCTCTCGGCCGCCATTCAGTGGCTAACAACCTCCTCCTCAGCTTGCTTTACTCCACACATCATGTTCACTCAGGAACACACAAACACACACAAATGCACATAGTCGCTCAGCAGCAGTGCTGGGTGTTTTCAGTGTCCTGATGAGAAACTGCTCAGGCAGGAGCTCCCTCTTCAGCCAAGGACCATTATGTGGTTCAGCACCACAGAGCTTATCACACCAGGCAGAATCACAGTGATCTTATTGGGTTATTTTGCATCTGAATCATATTCAGTCACTGTTCTTTTTTAAACGGAAAAAAAACAACAACAAAAAACATGAGGCTGATGCTCATGGTGAAGAACAAAAGAGAAAGTAAGCTGAAATTGTGGCAGTGCCCCCTGTAGCAGAACTTCCAGTGGTACCTGCCACACCTGGCAGAATTTCCCACAGGTCAGTGATGGCAGGTGCCTCAACTTCTGTGGCCGATTGAATATTGAATATGACTAAATGTATTTCTTTTTTTTTCAATCACAGCTTAGATATGAATATTCTTGAGAATATGTACCAGAAAACTGCTGTTCCTGTAATGCTAGCTGTGCTGACAATGTTATCTACTAATGCAAGATGCAGTTTAACACTTGTTTGTTGATGTTGAGATAAATGTATATATATATATATATATATATATATATATATATATATATATATTATATATATATATATATATATATATATATATATTTTTTTATAAAAGAAAGAATTATGATGTTTTATACCTTACATAAGTTACCAAAGATACAGTAGAATATGCTACAGTTGATTTATCTTACTTTTTCAAGCTCCGCAAGGATCATGGAAAATAAAAATGTACTTCTGTAAGATCAAAACAAAACATTTGTGAAAGCTTAAAGAAGTTTATATTTTGTTTTCATGTACTTGTTAAGTGTATCTATAGCCATTTTAGAGTCATGGGAATGAAGCACTGCTTTGGTGTGGAGTGCTGAAGACAACATCTTCACATAGTCCCTTCCCTTTATGGTCTTTTCAACAAATTGCAACAAAAACAAACATATCAAAACTCTTCCTCTCCAGATGAGAGTGATAATTGTGTATAATTAACATATCTATTTTATCTATTTTGTCAACCTTTACATCCCTAAAGTTTATTTTTTAGGGTTAAGAATTCATTAAATAAAAGTTAGGTAGCACTCCATACATGTGCTATGCAGCCAATATGATATCTTAAATTTCAGATCAAACTTTTCACTTTGTTTTTGTCTTCCACAAGATGAAAAAAATCTTAAGATTAAAGAGCTTCACAGAGACAAAGTGGACATGTAACAAGCAAAAGAAAGGCAAGACATAATTGCAACACATGGATAAAATTGCTGTTTTACTGGGTGGGTAAAGAGCCAATTAAGGGCCTCTTGTGCTTTCAGTTACCTTAGCAACACACTGTCAAACTGCTGGAAAGATCTAAAAAGCTGCAATTTCTGGGGCTCAGGCATTTCAAGTGGAAATCTGACAGGAGTCCTAAACAAGGGCTGACAGCAAACTTCCACATGGTGCATGTTGTTTTGTGTTAAAAGATCAATTTTTCACTCATTTATTTCTACCCATTAACAAAGCTAGATAAACAAGGTAATGTTTTAAAAACACAAACCATCAAAAGTATGTGAAGTTGTTTCCTCAAGAGGAAACTTGAGTTTCAGGGCAGATTGGAAAACATTAACATTTCACCTCATGTTTCAGTCACTTAGACTAAATATTCTGTGCTATGCTGAGGATTATCCTCATCCATCATTCTGAGGAAAAAAACACATTAGCTTATGTTTTTGACTTGTGATTCAGAATGAATTATACAATGAGCAATTTATTACCATGACGGGACATGAGTCCCATCTGCAACTTCCTCTTCCCCATTTCTTAGGGCCTGGGAAAGCTCTCAGATTAATTGAATTGTGGTTTTAGAGAGTCCCAGTCTTCTATCTCCATCTCACTCCACTACAAATACAACCGCAACGATCTGTCGTGATTGGACTGGACAGAAGCTGTGTTAGAGTGCTACAGAGAAGAAATGCTCAATTTGGCTAGAAGTTTTTTTCACATGCAGCAGATGTGGACCAAGGTAACATGAAGCTTTACAAACACAAACAAACCCAATTATGTCCAATTATACATAAATCCAGTTTGCTCCATGTTCATTTTTTTATGAATCCATAAAAAAGCCGTCATATACTGAAGTTAGAGTAAATAAGATTCATTTTTGTCTAGTTAAGTTAATAACAACACTTCAATGGAGGAAAAGGTTTGTTTTTACAGAGGTGACCAGCCAGAATCGGATCATTGACAAATAGCCTTTAAGCCATATTTGATACATAAAACATTTTTAGATCAACTAAATGTAACCCGATGCTATAAATTTCCACTATATGCCTGGAAAATACATAATATTGCCAGTTTCCCTTTAACTAGAATATTATAACTACCTTTAGTTAGTAGTAACTGTATAGTAACTGTATCTCCTAAAGGTGTTGTAGGATTCTTTGAGCGAGCTAACACAAAGAAACCCCAGCTCCATCTAACACAGATCAACACACCATCCTAATATTTGAGCCTGTTAAGAACTGTAGAGGGCACAGCAAAACGTCACGGCACACAAAGCAAAAAAACGACTCTTCTTGCAGCCTGTCTCGGTCCCACTGTGGTAATGTCAGTCAGGTAAAATGGAAAATCTTTGAGAGTCAAATTTGATTTGGACTGACGAAGGTCACTGGAAAGACAAGCCAACTAATTCACAAAATAAAGATTGATTTTGATTACTTAACGTCATTTTCCAGCTCCAATTTCTTGCAATATTTCACAGCTGCCTGGGGATGATGCTGTGTTTGACTGAGCTTACAAACAATATTTGACAGCTCATTCCGTGAGTGCAGATGACTGTCACCTTGAGGTTCACTAATGAAGCCAAAGCCTCAGATCCTGTAACTGTGAAACAGCAAGACATTAAAGTCACATTAATGGGGTAATTCAACTTCTAAGCTAGTGCTATAATACAAAAAAAACCTACAAAGATGGAGTTCTACTTTTTCAGTGCCCCTTGTGTATGTCTTTTAAGAAAAAAACACTTTCTTGATATGATTTTTAGAGTAAGTGGATCAATTTCACCTTCACCAAGCTTATTCTATTAAACTGTGAATATTATTATGCAATAAAAAGCAGCCTTTACTACTAATGGTGTTTTTGTGGACTATATATCACTATTGATATCTGTCAAAATGGCAGCACTTCTTGATTTTTCTGTCAGTGTAAACAGTGGCCTGTGGTCCAGGCCCCATGTTTTGAGCTTTATGAAACAGATGACAGGTGTTGAGAACAGATTTCCAAGGAGACTCTGAAGTCACGCAATGTTTTTGTCTCATATTTCTTTAAAAAAGAAAGAAAGTAAAAACAGATCTGCTTTTGACAGAAGTAGAGACATAAGACTGCAGCACACAAATGATTGCCAAGGGAACTTTTGTTATTGCGGCAATCAATCGTCTCTAATTAAGCATCATTCTTTGCAACAACAAGGATGGCAACTATACACCGTACTTATTACAACATTTATACGCCTGACTGGTTTCAGAATGGCCAGAGAAGAGAGAGAACAGAAATCAGGCTCTACACAGCTGAGGAACAAAGTTAAAAGGAAACATTGTAAATATTGTATTTCCACAACTGCAATTTGTCACCTTCGGTTCAATAAGTAGTTTTTTTTTAAGAATGGTAAAAATGAGAATGTAGCTGTGAAAATTACTCTATTACCATTAAACTTAACGTATTTTCAAAATGGTCGCAAGTTGACTTAAAAAAATAATAATAGCAACTTTCTGTGTTGCATGGTCAAGTTGGTAAATTACAGTGATAATATTCTCATTTCAGCTAAGCTGCTAATGCCTTTTGTTAACCCCTCTGGGTTGATATTGCTATGATTTAAAAGCTGTCCTTTTTCCTCCTCTTAAAAATGTAATTTAACTGCAGCTATGAAGTATATTCAGCTAATGCAGGCTGGTATTTTTATAAAAAGCCATTTTGTAATATCGACTTTGTCTTTCTGAAGGAGGTAAATACACAAAAGAGAGTTCACAGAGTAAATGTTAAATTAATAATAATAATAATAATAATAATAATAATAATAATAAAAATGTTCTGGGTTTTATAGTAATTATGTTACATAAAAAAGAGAAATTAAAAATCTAGTGGACAGAAGTGAAAGAAATGGAGAACATGAAAAGACTAAAGCTGCATTTGAACATTTTGTATAAATTGATGGACAATTACAATAATCATATTCAAATTAAGGATTACATTTACAGAGTCTCAAATAGACCTTCTAAATTTATCAACTTGCTATCGTACTGAAAATGCTGAAACTGTTATCTATCCTCAAGTATTTAGAGTCAAAGGTTTTCTTTTTAGAAGTGCCCTTTTCCTGTGGATATTTCATGCTAATTAACCCAACAAATTAAGTTTAAATGTCAAGATGGTTTGAGTGGGCCAGTGGTATTTTGGCCTCGTTACGGATATTTTAATTGGTGTCGTTGTTCTGACTTTTAGCATGTGGTAATGGTCTAAAATAAGGGTCTGAACATTTAGCTTGAACATTTGCAGGTTGTAGTTGTGTTTTCAGCTACAGTAGCAGTTCTTCAAATGCTATTTCAATCTGGAGAGACTTACAGAGAAAAGCAGCATTTAGAAACTCTTTATTGACCCGAAGTTCTTTGGCGCTCAGACAGCAGAAGAAGACCTGCGTGCTGAGAATCGCTGTGAGCTTGGATGATCGGCTCGGGGTGAAGCTCAGGGTATTTTCCCACGGGCCCGGATACTGGTGGTGGAGTGGAGCCTGGAGAGGAAGGAGCCTGGAGGGAGTCTGGAAGATATCCAGGAGGATGAGGGTGGAGACGGGGAGGAGGCGGGTTTAAGCGTGGCTGAAGCAGGTGGATCCGTGGTTGTTTTCCTTTTGAAGGAGCACAAGAGCACAAGAGCTGAAGCGGAGCGACAGTATGATGCTGGTTGGCTGAGGCGGAGCGTGGTAATTGATGATAGGCAGAAGAGTCTATAGACTTACATGTCTTATCTGACAAATGTCTCCTTAAAATAGTATATGTATGGGGTTTGGTCAACAAATCCAAATCCATCTGAAGGTTCAAACACTTGTGGTGAAGTTGTGTGATTGTTCTGTTTTCTGTGTTGTTTCAAACTGGTGGCAGCTGACACAGCAGAAACATAAAACAGGTCATCTGTTTGAGCAATTCAATCAAAAATATGTAATTATACTTTTTGACAGTGCTGTAAAAAAAATATTTTCTCCCTCACAGAGAAAATTTTAATATTGAAAAAAAATAACTTGATTAAACACACAAAGAGGCATTCAAATGATTTATATCAAACCAACAAGTTCCTCTGTAAGACAGGAATGACCTTCTTGTTAAATTATGACTAATATATGACAAACTAAATTTTTTCCGTTTCATAACCCAACCTTGACTCTCAGTTAATTGTGCTTTTTTCACCTGTTAGACCTAAAGAAAAACGCCTTTGTTCTCATTTTTATAGTCATGGAAATAATAGTCACACAGGTTCTATCTTTTTAATTATCAGGAAAATCTTTTTTTTTTTTTTTCTACAGAGTAGAAAAAAAATCTGCCTTTGATCAAACAAAAACACAAAAAACAAGCAGTTCATTTAAACTCGCTTTCCAATCTAGCACTGCAATTCATTTTCTCCTCCATGGTGTTTTGTCCCCTGCCTCCTCATTTTCTCCCCTGGGATGAGATGCAATACTTGGCTTTTTATTAAAGTCCAGCAGAGCTTTTCATTGTCGCTGACTTCTCAATTTTCTCCCAAAACCTCATGAAACCTAATCTAATTTTCTGTTCTGCAGACAGAGCAGTGCTGTGTCACTCACAGCCCCAATTTGACTTTTCATTTATGTAGGATCTCTTCCTTAGAAAAAAAAAAAGTCATGAAGCTGTCAAGTACCATATAAAAGAAGATTGAAGGATGATAGAGAACAAATGGAGAATGTGACCATGATATAGCAGTTAATAAGAAAATATGTAAAGTTTGCCTCAGTGTATTGAATTTTAGCTCAGATATACAGTATTTTTGCATTTTACATTAACTTAAACATAAGTTAATTTCTGGAATTACTTGGAGAAATGTTGGAGAAACATTTTCAGTAAATATGAAACCAAATCAAGTAAAATTTAATTCACTTTGTGTTTGCAACTTATTGGTAATTATAGAAAAATATTGTCTGCATAGTAGGGGTTAACAAGAATGAGAGCTGACAACTTAACTGGTCAATCGATTGAACTTTTTAAGTGTTTCCTCCAGTTTTCTGACAGTCGTTGACACTCAGTATTTAACATGAATTTCAGTGAAGCAGGAGGAGATTTCCTCATGCAGGAGGATGAACTCTTTTTCAACTCGCCAGTTTATTTTAATAACAGCAGCGAGAGAAGAAGAGACAGAAATTTAAAGCTCGAAAAATGATCCATAGACAAAGTTTTTAGTAACAGCTTTTGACTTTTTGATTACTTTTAATGTCTGATTGAAGCTGGTTGTCAACAGTGCACACATTTCTAAAATTAAAAGCTAAATGTTTGATGTTTGAGAAGTAATTCTGTTTCTAAATGATTTCAAGGAGTTTAACTTTGAGGAAAGCAATAAAAAGAAAAACTCAGATAAATATTTTCATTTTTGTTGGATCCCTGGATACTTTTCATCAGAGCATATTCCAAGTGTAAAGTAATAAAAAGCAGATGTTTCTGCTCTTCTGTTGTCACATTGTGTCATGTAAATGTGTTTCATCTAAACTTGTGGAAATGAAAGAGACTGTTTTTGGAACTATCGCAGCTTTAAATCATGTGTGAAGAAATTGATTAACTGCATGCTGCTCATAATAGCACAGGTCATTTGGGGTCAAAGGAGCAAAATTCATTAGTTTTTGCATGATATCACTGTTCATTTTCATTTTAATGGATCAAACCACTGTCTGTGAATAAAATTCCATAAAATCTCCCAGGTGATCAGATAATCAATAAACAAATTTAGGAATGAACTCATTACATCAGTTTTGTTTCCAGTTTCAAGCATCCAGCATCCTGATGTGAGATTAACTGATATTATTATACGGTCAGTTTGGCATCAAACTGTAGAAGTGGCACACATGTGCATCAAACATTGTAGTGTTTAATGAGGTTGAACTTTTTTGATATGGCAATAAATTCTGCAGCAGCCAGGCAAAATGTGTTAAAAAAATAAAGAAAGAAAAATCTACGCTTAAAAATCTCAACTCAACTGGGATTGAGATTTTACTAAACTTTTATTGGTATTCATTTTATCTGTTTTACTGCTTCGATTACTATTTTGATTTATTTACATTGTTGTATGTTTAGCTTGTTGTATGTTTAGCTTTCTCATTTTGTTTTTTGATATTTTCATTTATCTTCTTTATATCTGATGTTCAGCACTTTATCACCTGGGGCTGATGCTAAAGCACTTTATAAATATTATTGTACTTGTCATAGCTATTATGATGATGATGATGATGATGATGATGATGATACAGTATCAAACTTTTATTAAGGTGATGTGGCACCAGTACTTTACTGTTATTTTGTCTTTCTTAGCACAAAAACCAGATGTGAAATCTGCATTTTTCTCATTTGTGGATTATTACCATAAAGTACAATCTACTGAGTCCCCAGTCCATGCGATGGATTGATAGATGGATAGATTGATAAAATGTATAAATGAAATGGATGGATGCCCAGGGATCACACTCTGCTGTCCTGACAGGATTCGGCTGGTAGATGATGGAGGACTGAAATCCATCCCATGATCCTGTTCTGGTTTTATTTTTTTTTTGTCGGTTCCAAACTTATTGTGGATGTATGAGTTGTCTAAAAAAATTATTTTAGAGTCTAATAAGTTTGGGCTTCACATTTAGTATTAATGTTTTTAAAATTAAACCAATGATGCCACTTTTCCCCTACAAATTTTGTTTTTTTGACAAGAGAACAGAGAAGGTTGAAAGGACAGGACTGCTCGATCAATGTAAATCCCCCCCCCCCCCCCCCACATTGCGAGGTTACAGGGGTGCATCCATAAATCATCTGGAAAGATGGTGAACAGATTGAATTGTCACAACTCCGGCTGGAACAGACAAGGTGAATGAGAAAGGAATGAGCTCCTGTCTTCCTCTCTGGCATTCAGAACAGGGATAGACTGTCTTTAGAGAAATGTGGGCACAACAGAGTAATATATGTTTGGCTCATGTTCGGGTGGCAGGGAGGATTGAGCCGAGGCGTCATGGCGCTATATTAGGATTCGGTCTGGGTAAATTAGCTTTTTTTTTTTTCAGGTTGCTGTTTAAGATGCAGGTCCTGAGTTTTGTCCTGCATATAGAAGGGAGGTTAATACAAAACGGTTCATTTGCAGGAATGTTAATAATCCAGTTTATGAGACCTGTGCAAATCATAGTCTGCTCATAAGTCACTCATAAAATAAAAATAAAAATGTGTTGGCTGTAAAACCAGATGAAATGTTCTGAATCAGATTTTTCTTCTAGCAAAAAAAACGAGAAGTTTATTTGAATGAACACCATGTTCTGAAGGCAAAACCAGATACGTTCAACTTTGATTTCACAACTGAAGCTGTGTGCACCGAAAAAGATTCAAATTTTGCTGAAGTCAGGAACTAAATATGTTTTAGAGAAAATAATCTCGAAGCAATTTTCAGAGAAATTGCTTCAGTTTGCCTGAAATTAAACCAATTTCTATGTTCAAGGTCAGCAGAAACATGAC